>CM060700.1:237761195-239123695 GCA_030686995.1 Artemisia argyi | reverse complement strand
GTGGACGACAAGATAATGGGGACCAACGTGTGGAAGCTGGAGTTGCTCATGGGAGAGTGTATGCACTCGGAAACGAGAGAGGAGAAGATCCGAACGTCGTTACTGGTACGTTCCTTCTCAATAATCGTTATGCTTCCATACTATTTGATACTGGTGCCGATAAGAGTTTTGTGTCCACTAAGTTTGCACCCTTACTTGAGAAACCCCCGATGGCCTTAGGAATTGGGTATGATGTAGAGTTAGCTAATGGAAACATAGAAAGGATTAAGACTATCATTCATGGATGCACGTTAAACTTTCTGAACTGTCCTTTCAACATAGATCTTCTACCCGTCACATTAGGAAGTTTTGATGTCATTATCGGCATGGATTGGTTGTCAAGGTATCGTGCCCATATAATCTGCGATGAGAAGATCATGCGTGTGCCTTATGGCAAGGAGATTCTGAATATATTAGGAGACCGAAAGGATTCTAGGAGCCCATCCCGATTAGCAGTTATATCTTGCACAAAGTTACCGAAGCTAATGGAGAAAGGGAATTACCTTTTCTTGGCCCAAATTTCTGAGAAGGAGAAGAAGGAAAGGTGCATTGGAGATGTACCTATAGTTCGTGATTTTTCGGATGTGTTTCCCGATGATTTGCCAGGAATTCCGCCTACTAGACAAGTGGAATTTCAGATTGAGTTGATACCTGGTGCTGCACCTGTAGCACGAGCGCCTTATCGTCTTGCACCTACTGAACTAGAAGAGTTGTCGAAACAATTAGCAGAGTTAGCCGAGAAGGGATTCATAAGACCAAGTTCTTCACCTTGGGGAGCCCCGGTCTTATTTGTGAAGAAGAAGGATGGATCGTTCCGAATGTGTATTGATTATCGAGAGTTGAACAAGTTAACGGTGAAGAATAGATACCCGTTACCGAGGATCGACGATTTGTTCGATCAACTTCAAGGATCGAGTGTGTATTCGAAGATCGATTTGAGATCGGGATATCATCAGCTTCGAGTACGCGAGGAAGATATTCCGAAAACAGCTTTCAGAACCCGTTACGGGCATTACGAGTTTCAGGTGATGCCGTTTGGGTTGACTAACGCACCGGCGGTATTCATGGACCTCATGAATCGGGTGTGTAAGCCATACTTAGATAAGTTCGTGATTGTGTTTATCGATGACATTCTGATATATTCGAAGAGTGAGAAGGAACATGAGGAACATCTAAGACTTATCTTGGAATTGCTCAGGAAGGAAAAACTGTATGCCAAGTTTTCGAAATGCGAATTTTGGATTCCGACGGTACAATTTCTAGGTCACGTAATTGATAGATAAGGAGTTCATGTGGATCCTGCTAAGATTGAAGCGATTAAAGATTGGGCTGCACCTACGACCCCAACAGAAGTTCGTTAGTTCTTGGGATTAGCCGGTTATTACCGAAGATTCATTGAGGGGTTTTCGAAGATAGCAAAACCGTTGACCAAATGGACTCAAAAGAGTGTTAAGTATGAATGGGGAGATAAGGAAGAGGAAGCCTTTCAGTTACTTAAGGAGATGTTGTGTAGTGCTCCTATTTTGGCGTTACCCGAAGGTAACGAGGATTTCGTCGTCTATTGTGACGCTTCACATAAAGGTTTAGGAGCTGTGTTAATGCAACGAGAAAAAGTGATAGCTTATGCTTCCCGACAGCTCAAGAAGCATGAGAAGAACTACACCACCCATGATTTGGAGTTAGGTGCTGTGGTTTTTGCTTTGAGGATATGGAGACATTACTTGTATGGAACCAAGTGCGTAGTGTTTACTGATCACAAAAGTCTGCAACACATTCTGAACCAAAAAGAGCTTAACATGAGGCAACGACGTTGGATTGAGTTGCTAAGCGATTACGATTGTGAAATTCGCTACCATCCGGGTAAAGCAAACGTTTTTGCTGACGCCCTTAGTCGAAAAGAGAGAATTCCACCATTACGGGTTAGGTCATTAGGAATGACTATCGTATCGCCATTACCGTCTCAAATATTAGAAGCGCAAACGGAAGCATTGAAAGCAGAAAATAGACCTGCTGAGAATATATTTGGGATGGTAGAAAATGAGAAAGGATTTGTTAAGCGTTCTGATGGAGTGTTATGTTTTGGAGAACGAAGTTGGGTACCATTGTATGGAGGAATTCGAGAATTGATTATGCATGAGTCGCATAAGTCGAGATACTCCATTCATCCTGGGTCGGACAAAATGTACCAGGATTTGAAGAAATTATATTGGTGGCCAAATATGAAGGCAGATATAGCATTGTATGTTAGTAAGTGCTTGACCTGCTCTAAGGTTAAAGCCAAGCATCAAAGACCGTCAGGATTGTTGACGCAGCCAGAACTCCCGGTTTGGAAGTGGGAGCGGATTACGATGGACTTTATTACCAAATTACCGAGGACAGCTAGTGGATGTGACGCTATCTGGGTAATTGTGGATCGTCTGACAAAGTCTGCTCATTTCTTAGCTATTAGTGAAGATGATAGTGTGGATAAGCTTGCGAGGTTATATGTGAAGGAAATTATTTCGCGTCATGGAGTCCCGATATCTATTATTTCGGATCGTGATAGTCGTTTTACGTCGGCTTTGTGGCGATCACTTCAAACGGCTTTGGGGACGAGGCTTGATATGAGTACTGCATATCATCCCCAAACCGATGGTCAAAGTGAAAGGACCATTCAGACGTTAGAGGATATGCTTCGTGCATGCATCATAGACTTTGGTAAAGGCTGGGAGAAGTATTTACCCCTTACGGAATTCTCCTATAATAATAGCTACCACACAAGTCTTAAGGCTGCACCATTCGAAGCTTTGTATGGCAGAAAGTGTCGTTCGCCTATTGGTTGGGCAGAAGTTGGAGATAGTCAACTTACAGGCCCTGAGCTTATTTTGGAAACTACAGAGAAAGTGGCTCAGATTCGTGATCGGTTGCAAGCGGCCAGAGATAGGCAGAAGAGCTACGCCGATCAGAGACGTAAACCTTTACAGTTCCAGGTTGGAGACAAAGTAATGCTGAAAGTCTCGCCTTGGAAAGGTGTGATACGTTTCGGGAGACGTGGTAAACTCAACCCACGCTACATTGGACCATTCTTGATCTTAGAAAGGATTGGGCCCGTGGCTTATAGGTTGGAATTACCACATGAACTGAGTAAAGTTCACGACGTGTTCCACGTAAGTAATTTGAAGAAATGTCTTTCCGATGAGATGCCCGTCATTCCAATGAGGGACATTCGTGTTGATGAGAAACTGAATTTCGTGGAAGAACCGATTGAGATTTTAGATCGTGAAGTTAAACGACTCAAGAGAAGTCGCATTCCGCACGTCAAGGTTCGTTGGAATTCCCGACATGGACCAGAATTTACGTGGGAACGTGAGGACGAGTTCAGGAAGAGATATCCGAAGCTTTTCACTTCGTAGATGAGTTTTTGCGAGTGAAACCCGGGACGGGTTTCCTTTTGAGACGGGGAGGATGTGACAACCGGCAGTTTAGGGAGCTATTTTAAAAACCCGCATTACGATTAAAGTTCGTTTATAATTTTTATTTGAAATTTTCATTTCACAACGAACTTGTAAGACCTATTTTATGGATATTTTTAATTAATGACGTTATGGAATTCGTGAATTATGTTCATAATTCATTGTTGATTTAATGTTCGGTGATGTATATTGGAATTCTCGCTTGGTACTGCGTTGACTTTGGCACTAGGATTACCTAACACAAGTTTATGATTCGTCTTAACGAGTCCGACTATATTTTTTAATTATTTGCGAGATGTTCTCGAGTGATATTGAAGTTTAAAATGAGTTCGGGTTCGGGCCACATGTTTTTACAATTACCCGCATTACCCGCTCCACCGTAATAATATTATTATTATTACTATTATTATTATTATTATTATTATTATTATTATTATTATTATTATTATTATTATTATTATTATTATTATTATTATTATTAACTTTTATAAAAAAAATGATAAAAGATATTTAGGGTGTGTTTGGTCCGGTTTTCACACACACACACAAACCCTCACCCTCACTTTTATTCTCTCTCTCAAAAACACATCATCTTCCCCACTCCTAAACCCTAGCCGCCGAACATAAGATCCGGCCACCACCGCCGCTACACCGACCCCCCAACAAAATAATTACCACCATCTTCTTCCTCTCTTCACCCTCTTTCATTTGGTATATGATACTTACCCTAGAACCATCGTTAACACCACCAAATTTTTAATAATCCATTCGAATTTTTAGTACTTTTACTCGATCCGTTCATTTGGAGGTCCAAGAAGGTGAGAAGAAGCTATTTTTGGGTTTTGGGTGCCACGATTTGGCATTTATCCGTGGCTACACGGATTATTATGTTGAGAATCGAGTTGATTTTTAATGGGAAATGATGTTTTAGTGATAAAAATTAAGTTTGGTATCCGGGTTTTCTTGGGTTTTGGTTGTGGTTGACTCGGAACCGAGAGCAAGGCTCTCGGCTTATTTTTGGTTCGAGCCTTGTGTGGCTTTGGTTTCCTTGGTGATTATTGTTTGGTTGTTTGTCGAGGGTGTTGATCTTTGAACCGAGCTAACCGAGACCGTGTGGTCTCGGGGTTTCATTGGATGCTCGTATGACCACGCCGAGACCCGTATGGGGGTTCTCGATTGGTCGTGGTTCGAGCCTTGGGCTCGTAGTAACTGTTGTGATTTGACCCTTGTGGGTCGCGGCTTTTAGCCGCGTATTATTTTTGTTGCCGATTTGACCATTGGGTCGAATGGGTTTATATGGTTACTTGTTATGCTCTTGCGAGCTAGGTGATAATTGGTATGTTTGGTTCGAGTCCATGTGACTCGTGGTAATGAGCCGTGACTCAAGTGAGTCGAGGGCTCAGGTTTGGCTTGGTAAACCGACCCTAACATTAACTTGGTTGATGTTTTCTTGTATTAATTGTGAACTTAATTTTTGGCATTGTTGTGGCATTTCATTTTCGGCCGAATACTTTTGGTTGGGTCGAGACCGTGTTTGGTCTCGACATTGGATATGATTATTGGTATTGTGGAGTTGTTGTCGATTGGTAAGTGTGATTGGGGACCGATTATGAGACGGTCGTTAGATTGACGGAGATAGGTTAGTCGGGTGCCGTAGTCGGACCATCATGTTGTAGCCCGTGGTTTGAGATTGTGATTGGACGGAGATTGGTTATTTTATGACTTTTGCTTATTATTGGACTTGGACAATGAGCCGAGAGTCATGACTCGGACATATGACCATTTCGTATAACTCAATAACTATTAAAATTAAAACGAAAATAATAAAACTCGTAATAATCATTATTGATGATATGAACGTTTATATGAATATATATATATACGTGAATAACGTATATATAACTATATAAGCGCGTATATTAATAATAATAATAATCACGAGTTGTATTATCAATAATACAATTAGATATATACTAGGCTACGAAAGTGGCGTAATATTATTGAACGTATTAGTATTATAAAAATTGTGTTGTAAAACGGGAAACTCCCGACAATTATGAAACATTTAATAAAATGTCATTTCGGATATATAACGGATAGACTTATTGAGTTATGCGAAATCGTTGTCACTCGGGTCCAGGTAAGTTACTAATTGTGACGTTCGTGTTGTCACGGATATATGACGACTAATATAGACGTTTTCTATAATTAAATAACCACTTAACCGTGAGGTTGAGCCGGGTTATTTGGCTATATGAAATGAATATATTAGTGGGCATCGTATCCTACGACGCCTATAGGTTGTAGTATATGTAAAGTGTAATAGATTGCGAGTGTATATATCGGGAAATCTGGCCAATTTAACGATATATATGAGGAATTTATTTAAACTATGATATATACTATATAGAATTTATGTGCTATGTGCTTTAGGTTGGGTGTAATCTTGGAATGGTATGTTACGTAAATAAATATGAGGATTATCAAATCGACGGATTTGGTAAACTTTAGCGATTTATTTAAATGATATATTGGGCTAATATTAGATCCATAGTTATTTATCTTTCTATATGTGATCCTTTTGGTTTGTTTGGAGTCGACCCACTACCCGTATGGATACCAAACGCAAATACACTAAACTAATACGAAATGGATTTTCGGAAATAAAACGGATTCTCGTCCGGGTTTGGGAATATTATATATTTGAGGAAATGATTTCTGAAAGAGTTAATATTGTTAGGTCGTGCCAAGTCCGTAGTTGCTGTTTTGTGAGTTATCATACATCTTATTTCTACCGACTTCTACTTGATATTTTCTGGACTTGAGGTGAGTCATAGCCCCACTTTTACTCTTGAACTTTGTTCTCAATACTTGGGGTGAGAAACGTGCAAATGCTTTATGTGGACTATTATCGCTTTTTGATTTCAAAACTTGCTATGCTTATAGAACTAGGTAGAGCGAGGCCTAGACTAGATCTAGGTAAGCTATTGATTTGGTTAATGAGCGAGGCCTAGTCCTGAACTAGGTAAGCTATTGGATTGATTTAGGAGCGAGGCCTAGACTTGAGCTAGGTAAGCTATTGATTGGGTTGATTTGAGCTATAGCGTGCACCTATAGGGATGATTTGATTCGGTTGGTCTATTTTGGTTGGATGAGTGAGCCCTAGTCTAGCTAGCAAGCGTTTTGCGTATATGTCCACTATATTGAATTAAGAATCTAAACCTATGATCTCAACAGCGAAAGCTGACTTTTAGCACGTTTTCTCAGGAAATTAAGTGATGCTCTGCGGATGCTTGGGATTGGAGGCTTGGCATTTGGCACTGGTTATGGATCTATATTTCTAAAACTCTGATAACTATAGTGGACCTATATTTATTTCTTTTGGGCCTGACTTTGGATGTTTTTGGGATAATATAAACTTTAAAACCCCGCGTGGTTGTATTTTAACTTGTTTACTTTATCTCGTTCTTTTATGTCTTGTGTTTGGATACTAATCCCCGTAGCACCCCGAAAGCTTGTTGAGTCTTCTGCTGTACCAAATTTTGGGGGTGTTACATGCAAGCAAGTATGTAGATTAAGTAATAAAACATGCAATCATAAGCATATATTAAACATAATAGAGCATCCATTTATAATAAGTTAGCTAATATCATAGTTTAAAAGTATCTAAGATCAAGACAACAATAGGTGACATATTATAAATAGTTCAAAAAAAATAAGGCCAACTTCATACTCATCATCACTACTTTTTCTTTCTTAGTACCCCATCAAAAGTAGTGGCTAAAGGCTATAAGTCCTCCTCATTGTCATCCTTTAGATATGAGAACGTAACACGAATGCAAGGATAATGAGATTTAACTTTTCGAGTTTTACGGTTTTGAGTAAGAACGAGAGGACGAAGTGTTGGATAGATAGATTGATAAATGCTATTATCGAGATCGGGATAGTTTTCTATGACATGTTTGTGAAGACGAGTGAGAAACATGCCATACGGAAGAATAGCGTTAGGATTTGCTCTTGCACATTCAATACGCTTGATAAAGAAGTAGGCCAAATTGTAAGGTTGCTTGGCAACAATACAATACAACATATGAGCGAGACAAGCCGAGAGATGGTCAGGGTGTCCTTCGGAACCGAACGCATTCTCACGAACTAGTTCTTCCCAATGCTCCATGTCGGGCCTTAATTCTTTAAGAAAATTTTGATTTTCAAAAGTAGAGACTTGTTTGGATTTGATGCTTTGAGTGGAAGTTACACATTCCAATCCGAGCATTTGACGAATATCTTCGAGAGATGGAATTTCAGAGACATAAGGACCATGAGTAGGGCGAGAATGTTGGAGGGTACGAAGATCCCATTCATTTGTGAATACGGATTGACCGGAAAAAGGAATTTCAAGAATTTGACCAAATTGTGCAAGAGTGAGAGTAATAAGTTCATGTTGAATCATGAATGAAATGAAGATGGAACCAAAATCATCGGTTTGAACCGTGACTTGGCTATAGAAGTCAAGAATGAAACGAGGAATGATGGGTTCATTTATTTGGAAGAGACATTCAAAGTGGATATTATTGAACAAAGGTTCGATGTAATCGGATTGATAATAAGCTTTATCTACGACTCGACCTTCATGAATGTTTCTATCTTCTATTTGACGATAGATACATGCAATGGAGGGAGAGGTAGTGGGAAGTTGAGAAACTTTAGGAATGTAGTTTTTGGTTAAGGAAATATCTTCGGTAATCACTTTGGGCATTTTTACCTAAACACAAAAAACAATACTAAAGACCAAAATAAATATAGAGAAGAACAAATATGTATGTATTGTTAAGACGTATGTTGGAACATAAACATACTTCGACTCTAAGACAATAATCCTAAGAAGTAGTTTACTATGTTCCTTAATTTTATTATTAACTCGTTCTAGATATATTTTAAGATGTTTAGCAAGTTATTATGGATTAATCCAAACACCCCTTTAAACATCTTAATATATCATGAAATTTACTAGATTTACATTATATTGTAAAACTAGTCATTTCTTGCGAGTTTCTTATGCATGTGATTTGTTTTTGAAAAAGATGGTTTATGTTTTGACTTAAAAATACCATTTTTGTACTAAACCAAACGCTCCCTTAACTAGACACTTACACTACTAGTATGTCAATATATATATGAATTATATATCTTGACAAGTTTTAATTACTAGTTTTAGGTTTATAAACTTGACAACGTTTTATAAAAATTGCAACGATTAAATTTCTACATTATTTGGACATAATCCAAACATCCTCTTATCGTGTACAAAAATATGTTTACTTAGTCGAAAAATAGAATTTCATGTTTTACAAGTTTTGAAAACATAATGTGATTATTTTTAACAAGTTTTTATAGCATTATTCAACAATGTATTTACTAAAATTTTTGAAAAGGAGTGTGTGAAATGTTTCAAAAATTTTCGACAAGAGGGTTTATAATTACTAGTTTCTAGTGTTGATGAATCATTCTAATCCTAGGGGAAGCATTTAGTTATGGAGTTTTAAGACTCAATTCGAAAGAAATTGTGAAATTGAAGAAATTAATAAAACATGCATAATCATGAGTTTGACAAAATTAGATGGAATTAGATGAAATGTGTTATGAAAAACTTACAATACGTAATGCTGATTGTGTTATATGAATTTGCCCTTTGCGAATTAACCCGAATTATGTGATTTGGAAGTGATTTAAGGTGTTTTTGGGTTTTGGTTTTCGTCACAGCAGCAGAAGTGGAAGTGGGAGTTGAGAAAGTGGAGTGTTTGGCAAAAGGAGCAAGAGGAAAAAAACGAATTTGGACTATCAGATGGCCGGCCCCCTTAAACATTAAGGGGGCCGCCCTTAATTTGGCTGCCGGTCCCCTTAAACATTAAGGGGGCCGCCCTCCAAAAATTTTATTTTTCGTGTTTTGGTTTCTGGAATGAACAAGAAAATATTTATATATATATATATATATTAGATTTATATTTAATCAAAAATATGTTGGAGAGTATTCGCACGAAAGGGATTGCTTGACATTTTTACTTGACATTTCGTCAATTAAATTTTCTTGATCATTTCGGATGAAATTCATCAAGTTGTCAAGTGGACGAGAAAGATGTGGAAGGTTCATAAGTATATATATATATATATATATATATATATATATATATATATATAGTATGGGCTTATAAGACGAGAATATTGGAGGGAGACGTATGCAATGGAAGCCGGGAGTTTGTTTCATCCATAGATTTTTCGACTCATCTCTCTTCATCAACATGAGTGTTGTTGAACATTAAAGTTCAATAAGGCAAATGGGGGAAAGAAAGGGTTCGTAAACGAACAATTTCTAGTTCTAGAAAATCAACAAATGAATTTTCTAGGTTATATGATCCTAGATGTAACTAAGTATATATCTATACTACCTTATAATGTATTTAGGACATCTATATTTAGAAGTCTTAAAATATTTAAGACCAAAAACATTTCTTTAATAGGAAAGACGCATGTACACCACTTTAATGCACATAGACTTACAAGACAAGAAGCATAGTGTACACCACTTTAAAGCACATATTAAAAAAAACACCACATTAATGATATTTAATGTAGTCAATTAATTAATTGGTCAATAAATACAATTATTAAAACACTCCTTACATCACAAATATAAATTATCAAGCATATTTTACAACCAAATTAAACACAATTCCTACATTAAATGTCACTAATACAAATAATAAAGCACATTATACAAATATTCTGGCCCGAACGGGCAATGGGCCAAATGGGCTTGAGCCCGAACGGGTGCGGGCCAATTAAACAGGCTCGAGCCCGAACGGGCACGACCTAAACATAATTCTTGATATCCGTAAATTTATTGTCAAAATAATAAACTAAATTACATGATTCATCGGAAAATTTAATTTCAGGGTACCCGCCGCTGCAACGCGCGGGTACCCTGCTAGTATATATATATGTATATATATTTAGATATAGTATAATTAGATAGGTATATATATATATATATATATATATATATATATATATATATATATATATATATATATATATATATATATAGGGTACCCGCCGCTGCAACGCGCGGGTACCCTGCTAGTATATATATATGTATATATACTTAGATATAGTATATATATATATATATATATATATATATATATATATATATATATATATATATAAAGACTAGAAGAAGCAATGAGCTAAACAAAATTACATAACAACTAGATACTAAACTAAGCATGCATTTCTTGGCAAGGAAAATAAAAGGAAATGTGTACCTTTCGTCTTCAACGCGTTTATCTTCAAAGTCTTCAAGGAATAGTCCGAACAAGAAGTGACATCAAAAGTTTCCATGTTTGAATGACGAATATAATTACGTTGGTCCCCATTGTCTCATTTGACCAAAGTTATTTGATCCGAACATGTTTTGTATTTGACTTGGATGCATATATGGTGGAAACATTCCCCACGGATTGAAGTTCCACATTTGCTGATTATTGTTAAAGTTTCATCTATTTTGGTTTGCTCTTGATTGAGGTGTTTTAGGTCTAGGGTAAGAATTATTTGGTTTCCTAGGTGGTGGAGTTTTAGATCTTGTTTTAAGTTTGGACGATCCTACTTCGGTTTTTAGAGATGGTTTATAAAACGGTTTTATTTCTTCATTACTAGAGATAGGTATTTTCTTATCATTTATGAGTATATACTTAGGATTAGATTTTGAAGGTTTCAATTCCTTGAGTTCACTTTCAAATTTAGCATTTTTAATTTCACTTGTTGAAGCTTCAGTTGAGTTAAATCCTAAACCGGTTTTATCTCCGGATACTCTTTGAATACTTATAATTTTACTAAGTGAGTTACTACTATTTTCAAATTTATCAAGTTTGCAAATTTCTTCCCTAAGTTTGTTATTTTCATTTTTAATCTCTTGGCATGATTTACATTCTTCAACAATTTCTTTACCTTTTTCAAGTTGATGTATTTTAATTTTTAGTTCTAGTACTTCATTTTCTAGTTGGTTGTTTATGTATTTTAGTGATTTGTTTTTAGCCATTACTTGTTGTCCTAGTTTTCATAATCTATTTTATTCACTATCTAAATCATTTTCATCTAATGATAAATTTTCATCACTAAAGTATTCGGTTTCAGAACATACCTCACTTGACGTTTTAGCCATGAGACACTTTTCTTCCTTTGTTGTTTCTTTCTCATCTTCATCGCTATCACTCCAAGCTCCTCCAACAAACGCTCTTTGATTTTGATCTCTTGTCATCATTGGACATTTTCCAATAAGGTGATTCGGATCACCACACTTGAAACACTTTCTCTTATTCTTGCTATGCTTGTCATCATTATTCTTTTGAGGTGTTCTCCTTTCATCGTGTGGTTGTCTAACGAATCTTCCTCGCCTTTTGAAGAATTTCTTGAAGTCTCTTACGGCCATGGCATATTCTTCGTCATCGCTTTCGGAAGATGAGCTATCTTCGTGTTGGATTCCTTTCTAGCTTTCAAGGCGATTGACTTGCTTTGCTCTCGTTTTCCTTTAACCATTACGGAGTCCTTCTTTATAATTGCTTCGTAGACTTTCAAATTTCCAATTAATTCATCAAGTTGTAGCGTTGACAAATTCTTTGATTCTTCAATGGCCGTCACTTTAGCTCGCCATTTTGGATGAAGAGCTCTAAGAAACTTCCTAACAAAATTCTTACTAGAAAAATTCTCATCAAGTGCTTTTAAACTTGTGATGATAGTGTTAAATCTAGCAAAAGCGTTATCAATTGATTCTTCTTCCGGAATCGTGAATTGCTCATATTGTTGAACAAGTAGATCTATTTTATTATCTTTGACTTGATTATTACCTTGGTGAGTTATTAATAAAGAGTTCCAAATTTCTTTTGCGGTTTCAAACATAAAGATCCTTTCGTACTCTTTACGTGGTAGCACATTGTAAATAACCATTTTTGCTTCATTATTTTTAGCTAGTTTTCTTTTTAAATCATCATTTTGTTTTTCAAAATGTACGATTTCATCTTTCTTAGTTTTGGGGTTATTTTGAATAGGTAGAAAGTCACCATTGGTAATAACATGCCAAAGATCTAGATCTTTTGATTTCACATAAGTTTCGAATCGATTTTTCCAATATAAAAATCCATCACTTTAAAATAGTGATGGTCTTTGCATAGATTGTCCTTCTAAATATTTTTCAGATTCCATAGATCGTTACAAGTTTTAAAATACAATTTATTTTAAAAATCTTGCAAGACGTGGCTTCTGATACCAATTGTGGAAAACTAGAAAGGGGGGTTGAATAGTTTTACGTCCTTTTAAAATTTATAAAAACAAGTTTGTTTTAAAAACTTCGATTCTAGTTTATGTGATCTCAATACTTGCACTTTATGAACAATTATATATTAACGAACAAACTAAGCTAACATAGTATAGGTAAATAAGTAAATAATGAAAGGAGTTGGAGAGATCAAACCACAACACAAGGATTTATAGTGGTTCGGCTACAAGGTCACCTTCCTTGTTCCTACTCCACTCCCCGAGTCACCTACTCGAGAGTTTTCTTCACTATGTCAACAAACTCCCTTATGGCGGAGAAAACCTTACACACCAATTTACACACCACAACTACGTCACAACTTGATCACAACTTCTTCACACCTATTTACTTCACACCTATCTTCTTCACACCTTTCTTCTTCACACCTATCTTCTTCACTACAATCTACTACACACCGATCTTCTTCACAACTACACTACTTCACTACTAATCAACTTCTACTTCCTACACAACTTCTATTTCTTCTAAACTACTTATTATGTAACACCCCAACCCGACAAGGGTAGAAGTGCCACAAGGATGGTGACATATCAAAGCATACATACATAATATCATACACAGCGGAAGTCTTAAACGTAATTCAATAAGAAAGACCAAGCCAACACAGCTTAAGTCAAAGTACATAAGTTCAATGATGAAGAAATAATCCAAAGGAAAATAAGAACATAATCCAAATCCAAAGTCATAACATAGGGTGGTCATCTAAGGTAAAAGCTTCAACACAAGCTCTAACTCTCATCCCATAGCAAAAGCCCAGCTCCTAGCTTAGAAACCTGCCGCAGGGAAAAGGAAATGCGGCTGAGCTTAAAAAGCCCAGTGAACAGATACATAAACAAAGCAACGATAATGAAATAGAACTGAAATATAGTGCATTGGGGAAATATCATAAGGAATAAACAAATGAATAATAGAAAGGAAAAATAGGATAGTCATCTACCACGAGCCCAGAAACATATCATATCATATCATATAAGCCGTCAATATCATAATCTCATAATCAGAGGGGATACCTCTCAGGCAACCAGATAATATGAGGGGTGTCCTCATGTATCATAAAGTGGAGTGATCAGCTCTCAGAATGTTGTGAAAGGCATGTATAGCACACAGTACCAGTCACCAGACAGATGTCATAAACATAATCATAGTTAAATCCACTAAACAGAACAGATCTAGGATGCATCCATACGCCCCCACAGAAATCAGATTGGCCATAATAAATCATATCATAAGTGTGCACATAATATAACAGAAAGGGGACGGTGTAGCCAAATCACTAGGGCCACACACTAGTCATGCCAGTGGTGCATCACAGACACGCCCATGGTACCTCCATAGGTAGGGAAACAGAAATGGCTCGGGTATCAAACTAAGAGTCAGGTCTCATATCATACAAAAGGTCATATGGCAAAAGTGTATCTCAGAATCGTATCAAAGTTCAATCAAAGGGAACATAGCAATGGCTTGGGGAATCTTAAGTGTATCATATTTCCAAAATCATAATAGTATAATGGAGCCCTTACTAAAAAGGCAGAGTATCCGTACCTTATTGCAAGCACAGAAAATAGAAACAAACTCAGAAAACAGATGTGGCTCAGGACCTCTCCTTCTTCACACCTAGAGGAGAAGAGGGGGAATCATAATTCATTCTTAAAATTCATATCTTTCCATTTTAAGTAACTTTCCATTTTTAGCAGGTTTCCATAAATAGTAAGTTTCCACTTTTAGAAAGTTTCCATATTTAGAAAGTTTCCACTTTTAGAAAGTTTCCATATTTAGAAAGTATCTTTTAACCTTTTTACTCATTTGGTCCTTAGGGTTTCATAACTTTGCATTTTATACCCTTTACTTTCCAAAATTACACTTTAAACCTTTTAGTATTCAAAGTTACACATTAAACCCTTAACTTATCAATTTTACATAATGAGCACTTATTTTAAGATGTTATACGAATGGATACTCAAACTTTTATAATTTACACTTTAAGTCCTTCAAGTTATCAAAGTTACATATTTAACCCTTAAATTTACAATTTCAACTTTTAATTATCAATAATTACATATTAAGCCATTAAATTACCAAATTAGCACAAAACCCCCTGAATATATTTTATCACTCAAATCAGTCCCAAGTTTCCAGAAATTACATGTTTAGTCCCTCTCTTTTAATTATTTTCAAAACAAACCCTAATTAGGTTTAAAATACATTTTAATCCATTTAAATGCAAAACTTACACTTAGCACCCTCATTATATATTTTATTCGAATATTATACAGCTCAAATAAAGTTCCAGAATTAACCCTTAAGTTTTAAAGTTTACAAAACTCACCCAAAACATTTACATACAAATCGGTTTTCACAAAAAGAAGGAAAACCCTAACGAACCCTAAATCAAATCTTTACCTAATCATTAGTTCATCATTTATTCATCATTAATTTGTATTTAACACAACAAGTAAACCCTAAATCACAAACTCTAGTTCACACGATTTATTTTTTCTTTTTCTTTTATTATAGCCGATTATTTACGTGGTTCCAAAATAATTGTTTTAGGCCTTAACAATCCAATGTAACATTTTTCCCAGAATATTATGATTGTATAGAGTCTAAATAAAATAGGTTTCAAGCCTCAAAAATTCGGATTCATTTATTTAGGTTTTGTATACATTTTTAGGGTTTAATTAGCCAAAATGATGTCGAGCATGCATGGATCGAATCAACCATTTTATTTGATGTTTATAGGATGTAAGGGACCTGAGAAAAATACCAAACCAAGAATTGAACGTGTAGAGAGGCTGTACGAATTGTTGTATATGCGTATGGACAAAAACGAACCCAAAATGCTCACGACTTCACCAACGATCTTCCAACCTTGTAAACATTTTTCGTGGGTTGTATATGATGTAAGAATCACCAGAAAAATAAGAAATAATTTTTGTGGAGGTCGAATGAATCAAAAACGAATTTACCTTGTTATTAGGGCTCGACAAAAGAAACCTTCACCACGAACAAACCAAGCTTCAATAATTCGAAAAGGGATTTTTCTAGGATCTCTTGGATGTTGTTTGATCACAGAAAATTGCTTAGGAATGATGGGGTTGTCGAATGGAGGCCAAGGGAATTCTTTGTGTGTTTATTTTGGATCGGC
Source organism: Artemisia argyi (assembly GCA_030686995.1). Classification (NCBI taxonomy): domain Eukaryota; kingdom Viridiplantae; phylum Streptophyta; class Magnoliopsida; order Asterales; family Asteraceae; genus Artemisia; species Artemisia argyi. Next base: position 239,107,671 of record CM060700.1, on the reverse strand, counting down.
AATTAGGGTTTCTTTGGAGAAAAGATATGGATTGACTTTTAAAATGGGAATGCCGTGTGATGAGGGGAGGGCTTGATCCAGAATTTTCGAAATTTAGGTTGGGAGAATATTTGGTGATAATTATCTTCCTTATTTACCAAGTTTAAATCAAAGTAAATCCCCTTAAAATTCATTTTCTCTCATTCGGCCCTTGTAGGGGTATTTTGGTAATTTTACCACTTGTATAAATGTTAAATGAAGTTGTTAAAATTACTTTGGATCATAACTTGTGCATTGTTAGGAGTTTGGGATTTATTTGGATACTTAATAAGCTTTTAATTAAATTTTAAATATGTAGGGGCATTATGGTCATTTCACATGCTTTAGGATTTTAGGTGTTACAACTTCTTCCCCTCTAAAAAGAAAAATTTCGTCCTCGAAATTTGAAAGGAATCAGAAATGAAACGAATCGAAACATAACGGAGACATACCAGATCAGAATACAAAGTGAGGATAACTAGCTCGAATAGACTCCTCGGTTTCCCAGGTAGCTTCCCGCTCTGGGTGGTTCCGCCAAAGAATCTTAACGAAAGGAATAACTTTACGCCTCATAACTCGCTCTTGGCGATCAAGAACAGCTTCCGGCTCCTCCGGAAGAGACATATCGGGCTGAATCTGATCGAAAGGATAGGACACCACATGCAAGGGATGATAATTGTATCCCCTCAGAAGAGATACATGAAAGACGTCGTGAACATGTGATAACTGTGGAGGAAGAGCCAAACGATACGAAACCTCTCCGATGCGCTCCAGAATCTCAAACGGTCCAATAAATCGAGGACTAAGCTTGCCCTTGATCCCGAAACGTTTAACTCCACGAAACGGCGAAACTTTAAGGAATACCCGATCACCAACCCGAAACTCTAAGTCACGCCGATGCTTATCAGCATAACTCTTTTGACGCGCACGTGCTTCCTTCAACTTTTCCCTAGCAACATCCACTTTCTCGGTAGCAATCTGAACCAACTCCGGTCCCTCAATAATGCGCTCACCAACCTCATTCCAACAAACTGGAGCCCTACACTTCCTACCATACAACATCTCGAAAGGAGCCATATGAATACTCGCGTGCCAGCTGTTGTTGTATGCAAACTCAACCAAACACAAATATTCGTCCCAGTTACCAGTCCACTGTAAAGCACATGCCCTCAACATATCCTCTAATGTCTGGATGGTCCTCTCCGACTGACCATCTGTCTGAGGGTGAAAAGCCGTGCTGAACTTAAGGCGCGTACCCCATGCCTTATGCAATCCCTTCCAGAAACGAGATGTAAACCGTGGGTCTCTATCTGATATGATGGCCGTGGGCATACCATGAAGTCTAACGATCTCCTGCTGAAATATGTCCGCCAACTTACTAACTCTGTAGTCCACACGAATAGGGAGAAAGTGAGCAGACTTGGTTAGTCGATCAACAACTACCCAAATCGCATCATGCTTCTTACGGGTAAGAGGTAAACTTGTAACGAAATCCATGGAAATCTCTTCCCACTTCCACTTCGGAATCTCTAATGGCTGCAATAACCCACTCGCTCTTTGATGCTCAATCTTGACTTGCTGGCAAGTCAAACACTTCGATACAAACAACGCCACGTCATGTTTCATACCATTCCACCAAAAATGTTGTTTAAGATCCCTGTACATCTTGGTAGAACCAGGATGAATAGTGAACGGGGAACTATGAGCCTCTGACAGAATAGTCTCTCGAAGTTCCGGATCGTTAGGAACGCAAAGACGATCCTCAAACCAAACCACACCAAATTCGTCAACTCTGAACTCTGACTGTTTGCCTTCCTCAACATTTTGAACTATAGACCACAGCTCACCATCCTCCTTCTGAGCTTCCTTTATTCGCAAGATAAGATTGGACTCAACTTTAAGACTAGCCCAATAACCATCCTGACCTCGAATACAAAACTCCACATCCAGAAACTCTAAGTCATGCAAAACACGAGGATCAAACTCTAAACTCGCAACCATACCAGACTTCCTACTAAGAGCATCCGCTACTACATTCGCCTTACCGGGATGATACTGAATATTAACATCATAGTCCTTCAGAAGTTCTAACCACCGCCTCTGTCTCATATTCAGTTCCTTCTGAGTGAAAATGTATTTAAGACTCTTGTGATCGGTGAAAATGTCACAAGACTCTCCATACAAATAATGGCGCCAAATCTTTAGCGCGAAAATCACAGCTGCTAACTCTAGATCATGTGTCGGATAGTTCACCTCGTGAGGTTTCAACTGCCTCGAAGCATAAGCAATCACCTTTCCATGCTGTGTCAACACACATCCCAAACCTTTCTTCGATGCATCACTATATATTTGAAAACCACCTGAACCAGATGGAAGAGTCAAAATAGGTGCAGACACTAAACGTTTCTTCAACTCCTCGAAACTACTTTCCCTCTCATCAGTCCAAACAAACTTCTCTCCTTTCCTCATCAATTGTGTTAAAGGCAAAGCGAGACGCGAAAAGCCTTCAACAAATCTCCTATAATACCCAGCAAGACCCAGAAAACTCCTTACTTCCGTCACGTTTGTAGGTCTCGGCCATTTTGTGATAGCCTCAACCTTCGCAGGGTCGATAGTAATACCGTCCGCAGAAACAATGTGACCCAAGAAAGCTACTCGATCCAACCAAAACTCGCATTTCGAAAACTTCGCATATAATCTCTGCTGTCGAAGAACCTCCAGAACCATACTAAGATGTTGCTCGTGTTCCTCCTCGGACTTAGAATACACAAGGATGTCATCAATGAAGACAATGACGAACTTATCGAGGAATTCGTGAAATACCCGGTTCATAAGGTCCATGAAAACTGCAGGAGCATTGGTCAACCCGAAAGGCATAACCAAGAATTCATAATGACCGTACCGAGTTCGAAAAGCCGTTTTAGGAACATCTTGCTCCCTCACCCGAAGTTGGTGATAACCGGACCTCAGATCAATCTTAGAGAAATGCCTCGCTCCTTGCAATTGGTCAAATAGATCATCAATGCGTGGAAGAGGGTAACGGTTACGGATTGTGATACGGTTAAGTTCCCGATAATCAATACAAAGACGCATGCTTCCATCCTTCTTCTTAACAAACAATACGGGAGCACCCCATGGAGACACACTCGGACGAATGAATCCATTATCTAACAATTCTTGCAATTGCTCCTTCAGTTCTTTCAATTCGATCGGTGCCATACGGTATGGAGCTTTAGATATGGGTTCAGCACCCGGAATCAGATCGATACTGAACTCAATTTCTCGAACAGGAGGAATACTAGGAAGTTCATCTGGAAACACATCAGTAAAATCGCGCACAACGCGAATACCATCAATGCTCGGAACATCCACAGAAGTATCCTTGATAGAAGCAAGGAAACCAATACAGCCATGTGAAATCAGTGTCCGGGCTTTCATAGCCGAAATAATCTTTACGGATTTCAGAGGTTGTGAACCAGAATAGACAAAATCAGGGTGATGAAGATTACCAAAGATCACTTTACGAGCATAACAATCAATGGTCGCTTTATGAGCAGCCAACCAGTCCATGCCCAGAATAATATCAAAGTCAATCATATCGATGGGAAGAAGGTTCGCAGCACGAATACGATCATCGAAACGAAGAGGGCAATTCACATACTCAACATCAATAATCACATGAGTTTTCATCGGAGTAGCAATAGATATACGGTTCATTAGTTGTGTTGGGGTTATGTTTATTTTATTTGCAAGTGAAGTAGATATTATGGAATGTGTAGCACCGGTGTCAAATAAAACAAAGACAGTACGATCTCCAATAAATAGAAAACCCGTAATAGTACCTGAGGAACCAGCTGCCTGATCACGAGTCATAGAGTAAACCCTGCCTGAATTAGGAGCAGTCCTATCATCAATCTTAGGTCCACCAGTCTTCTTCTTAGGGCAGTCGATGACTTTATGATGAGTAGATCCACACCCGAAACAACCACCAGAAGCTCTATAACAAGGACCCGGATGAGTCTTCCCACAAGAAGGACATGTAGGAGGAGGGGGTAGAGCTTCAATCTTCTTCTGACCCGACGATCCCGACTGCTGATACTGCTGAGAGTCCCTACGTCGGTTGTTATTATTCTGCCCTTGACGATCACCACCATACCTACCAGTATCCCGACGATCCTGGTTCCTGTAATCCTGCTGTCTATTATTATAACCACGGTCCTGACGACCCCTCTGATCATACCCCTGGTCCTGTCGACCCCGAGAATCCTGCCTATGGTCCTGCCGACCATGACTACGAGAATCCACCCTGTTACCATCCCTATCACGCTTATAAGGCACCCGATCCGCATGCAGCAACTCAATGTTACGGGCGGCATCCTGCACTCCAGCAACATCCTCAAAAGTAGTGTTAACGATCTTGTCCAACACCCACTTCTTCAAAGCCCATTTAAAGTGACGTGCCTGACGCACAGCATCACCAGTAACCTCTGGCCCAACAAAACTAGCTAAACGCAAGAATCTCTGCATAAACTCTCCGGATGACTCCTGATCACCCTGACGAATCGACCCGTACTCTCTCTCAAACCTTAACTGTTCTGCCATAGGAAGATACTGTCTGTAAAATGCCTCAATGAAATCAGCCCACGAACAAGTCTCAGCAAAATCACCTCCTTTGGCCTGAACAAGAGCAGTCCACCAGTTCTGAGCATCACCTTCCAATTTGAATGTAGCCAAACGAGTTTTAAACTCGTCACCACATCCCAGAACACGAAACAATTTCTCAACATGTGTGATCCAGTCCTCCGCTTCATGGGGAGTAGCAACGGACTTGAATGAGAGAGGCTTGAGCTTGTTAAACCTCTCGATCCACACATGGATACCAGTTGGGGGAGCATGAGGTGTAGCATTAGGTTGAGCATTTGGTGGAGTAGAAGGTCTAGCACCACTACCAGAAGGACTCGGCCCATTCCTGAGGTTATTGGCCACTTCAGTCACTACTCGTGGAATAGCAGCTTCCAACGCAGCGTTAATCATAGCTTGGAAATCAGGGGCATCATCATCCCCATCAGTGTACTGAGTAAAGCGGGTGTTCACCATCTGAATGATCATGGAAAGGGATTAGCAAAACATAAGAGAAAATAAGCACGAAATGGAAGACGAAGCAGAAACCTATACTACCCAAATCCTCACCAGTCAAACCTAAGGTCTTAAGGGTCAAATCCTAAGGTCCATAAGACTCACAGGCCATGTTTATGTACTACAGGTCGCAGCCTGGGCTCTGATACCATAATTGTAACACCCCAACCCGACAAGGGTAGAAGTGCCACAAGGATGGTGACATATCAAAGCATACATACATAATATCATACACAGCGGAAGTCTTAAACGTAATTCAATAAGAAAGACCAAGCCAACACAGCTTAAGTCAAAGTACATAAGTTCAATGATGAAGAAATAATCCAAAGGAAAATAAGAACATAATCCAAATCCAAAGTCATAACATAGGGTGGTCATCTAAGGTAAAAGCTTCAACACAAGCTCTAACTCTCATCCCATAGCAAAAGCCCAGCTCCTAGCTTAGAAACCTGCCGCAGGGAAAAGGAAATGCGGCTGAGCTTAAAAAGCCCAGTGAACAGATACATAAACAAAGCAACGATAATGAAATAGAACTGAAATATAGTGCATTGGGGAAATATCATAAGGAATAAACAAATGAATAATAGAAAGGAAAAATAGGATAGTCATCTACCACGAGCCCAGAAACATATCATATCATATCATACAATCCGTCAATATCATAATCTCATAATCAGAGGGGATACCTCTCAGGCAACCAGATAATATGAGGGGTGTCCTCATGTATCATAAAGTGGAGTGATCAGCTCCCAGAATGTTGTGAAAGGCATGTATAGCACACAGTACCAGTCACCAGACAGATATCATAAACATAATCATAGTTAAATCCATTAAACAGAACAGATCTAGGATGCATCCATACGCCCCCACAGAAATCAGATTGGCCATAATAAATCATATCATAAGTGTGCACATAATATAACAGAAAGGGGATGGTGTAGCCAAATCACTAGGGCCACACACTAGTCATGCCAGTGGTGCATCACAGACACGCCCATGGTACCTCCATAGGTAGGGAAACAGAAATGGCTTGGGTATCAAACTAAGAGTCAGGTCTCATATCATACAAAAGGTCATATGGCAAAAGTGTATCTCAGAATCGTATCAAAGTTCAATCAAAGGGAACATAGCAATGGCTTGGGGAATCTTAAGTGTATCATATTTCCAAAATCATAATAGTATAATGGAGCCCTTACTAAAAAGGCAGAGTATCCGTACCTTATTGCAAGCACAGAAAATAGAAACAAACTCAGAAAACAGATGTGGCTCAGGACCTCTCCTTCTTCACACCTAGAGGAGAAGAGGGGGAATCATAATTCATTCTTTGAATTCATATCTTTCCATTTTAAGTAACTTTCCATTTTTAGCAGGTTTCCATAAATAGTAAGTTTCCACTTTTAGAAAGTTTCCATATTTAGAAAGTTTCCACTTTTAGAAAGTTTCCATATTTAGAAAGTTGAATCATTATTAATGGAAATAAAGTATCTTTTAACCTTTTTACTCATTTGGTCCTTAGGGTTTCATAACTTTGCATTTTATACCCTTTACTTTCCAAAATTACACTTTAAACCTTTTAGTATTCAAAGTTACACATTAAACCCTTAACTTATCCATTTTACATAATGAGCACTTATTTTAAGATGTTATACGAATGGATACTCAAACTTTTATAATTTACACTTTAAATCCTTCAAGTTATCAAAGTTACATATTTAACCCTTAAATTTACAATTTCAACTTTTAATTATCAATAATTACATATTAAGCCATTAAATTACCAAATTAGCACAAAACCCCCTGAATATATTTTATCACTCAAATCAGTCCCAAGTTTCCAGAAATTACATGTTTAGTCCCTCTCTTTTAATTATTTTCAAAACAAACCCTAATTAGGTTTAAAATACATTTTAATCCATTTAAATGCAAAACTTACACTTAGCACCCTCATTATATATTTTATTCGAATATTATACAGCTCAAATAAAGTTCCAGAATTAACCCTTAAGTTTTAAAGTTTACAAAACTCACCCAAAACATTTACATACAAATCGGTTTTCACAAAAAGAAGGAAAACCCTAACGAACCCTAAATCAAATCTTTACCTAATCATTAGTTCATCATTTATTCATCATTAATTTGTATTTAACACAACAAGTAAACCATAAATCACAAACCCTAGTTCACACGATTTATTTTTCCTTTTTCTTTTATTATAGCCGATTATTTACGTGGTTCCAAAATAATTGTTTTAGGCCTTAACAATCCAATGTAACATTTTTCCCAGAATATTATGATTGTATAGAGTCTAAATAAAATAGGTTTCAAGCCTCAAAAATTCGGATTCATTTATTTAGGTTTTGTATACGTTTTTAGGGTTTAATTAGCCAAAATGATGTCGAGCATGCATGGATCGAATCAACCATTTTATTTGATGTTTATAGGATGTAAGGGACCTGAGAAAAATACCAAACCAAGAATTGAACGTGTAGAGAGGCTGTACGAATTGTTGTATATGCGTATGGACAAAAACGAACCCAAAATGCTCACGACTTCACCAACGATCTTCCAACCTTGTAAACATTTTTCGTGGGTTGTATATGATGTAAGAATCACCAGAAAAATAAGAAATAATTTTTGTGGAGGTCGAATGAATCAAAAACGAATTTACCTTGTTATTAGGGCTCGACAAAAGAAACCTTCACCACGAACAAACCAAGCTTCAATAATTCGAAAAGGGATTTTTCTAGGATCTCTTGGATGTTTTTTGATCACAGAAAATTGCTTAGGAATGATGGGGTTGTCGAATGGAGGCCAAGGGAATTCTTTGTGTGTTTATTTTGGATCGGCAATTAGGGTTTCTTTGGAGAAAAGATATGGATTGACTTTTAAAATGGGAATGCCATGTGATGAGGGGAGGGCTTGATCCAGAATTTTCGAAATTTAGGTTGGGAGAATATTTGGTGATAATTATCTTCCTTATTTACCAAGTTTAAATCAAAGTAAATCCCCTTAAAATTCATTTTCTCTCATTCGGCCCTTGTAGGGGTATTTTGGTAATTTTACCACTTGTATAAATGTTAAATGAAGTTGTTAAAATTACTTTGGATCATAACTTGTGCATTGTTAGGAGTTTGGGATTTATTTGGATACTTAATAAGCTTTTAATTAAATTTTAAATATGTAGGGGCATTATGGTCATTTCACATGCTTTAGGATTTTAGGTGTTACATATTACAAACACAACACAACTTCACTAATATATATATACACAATGCACAACTACTCTTCAATACTTCTTGAACTTAGTTGTAGAAGGAGTGTTCTTCTTTTGCACTTTGGATGAGGATGAATGAGAAGGGATTGAATCACTTGAAACAATGATTAATATACAAATGATCAAAGGGTTTTGGAAGATGTTTAGAGGGTTTGAGATCTGAAAATTTCGTGCAAAAGGTGAGGTAAAATTCCAGAATTAAGGAGGTATTTATAGGCAACAAATTCTGACAGAGGAGCGTGGCCGGTCCCCTTAAATCAAGGCCGGCCCCCTTAAAATTAAGGGGACCGCCCCTTATAATTATGGGGGCCGCCCAGCTGTAACGGCCAGAATTTTTATTTTTTAGTGGGGAAAGTTTATTTGGTGAAAAACTAACTGATTTTGGTTAAAAATTTGAAATCGTATATTTAGTATGATTAAAACATTTTTCTTTATTACCAAAAGTGTTTTTCAAAAATATATAATATGTTTATATAATTAAATAAACTTTTTATTAGTTAATTAAATACCGTTTTGATCATGAGATGTATTAAACACTTGTTTATCTATACCTTAAGTGATTAAGTTGGATATAGAGATATAAACTAGCTTAATACTTGTTTACGAAGTAATCTTACGTTTGATGAGTTTACATTTTGTGATCGTCAAAATATAGAGATATCGAAAAGTATAAATAACATTTTCATACATTATTTATGTCAACACACCATACGCCCTTCCAGTAATGGGGCATAAGGGCGTATGAACTGGTGAATAGATGTTCTTCATACGTGGAGCATAAGGCCTTCTACTGTAGGCATATGGTCTTCCGCCTAGAAATGTGTTCTTCAATCTTCAAGTAGCATAAGGCCTTCCAGATTAAGACACAAGGCCTTATGGTCTTCTAAGCATATCCAATCTCGAACATCTTCAATGCTATCCATCTCCAATCCAACCCATCCGCATCAAATCATCATACTAACCTTACAAAACAACTTTTAAACATAATTAAGCATATATTTCATCAAACAAGAACTAAAATACACTTAAATCATGGAATATTGCCTTGTAAAATAAGAATAATTTAAACCATATCAAAATATCCCACACTTAAGCTTTGCTTGTCCTCAAGCAAATACTTTTGTTCAACTTTCAAACCACCCAATTGACCTTTATTTAAGACACAACTACATAAAATTACAAGTGGCCCAATCAATACGTATAAATTAGAAAATATGATCCAAAAACTTAAGAACGAGAAACACACAATATGGGTGTTTCAAGGAGACGAAACTCAGCATCCTCGACTTTCACTCACCCCAAACTAAGCTTAAAACAAAATCACAATCACGTAAGGAATAAATGTTAACACTACTCATATGTACAATTTGTGTAATGCTAATACAAAATATTTTTGTAACTTTTCGCTCCCATTTTATTCTTAACATTAAAGGCTAAATCTTATTTATGCAGTTTAAGACATACTTCATTTAGGTGACTACACTATAGACAAATATTAGACCATCCGTATCCTTATCTATGAAATGCAAAACATTTTGGAAAATTCCTTTTTCTCTCCATATAGAATATTTCAATAAAAACGTCCATGCTTTATATCTACTCAATTAGGAGTTTCCAATGATCTTTGTCATATAATGCCAAGTCCTATCCTAGTAATACTAGAAACAAACCAATTTTACTGAAGGAGTCTCGCGGGTTTCCAAGCTAAAGATCATGTGGATATTTACATTACACGTAAAAGTAAATTGCATTAATTCAAAAGTCATTTGGGGCATATATAGATGTATAATTATAGATTTTAGCCCCAAAGTTCCATAAACTATAAGCTTAATTATTGAGTTAATAGCAATTGGCACCCTTGTATAAATATTTGATTATTGATTTTCGTTAGGTCCAAATTACCCTCTTGGTAAGATCAAACATTGCAATCCTCCTAAGACCACTTATTATAATATACATGGTTGATATATACAGGGGGTGAGGAATGTGGTATACCTTAGGATTGGGTTTCATGCAATGCATGATGATTACCAACATAACTTTTACGGATAATGAAAATATAGTCACATGAACTTCAAAAGTTAATATTCGAGGTTCTTTTATAGGCTAAATCTATGAGAAATATTTGGTTTTTTGTTCATCTCTATATCCTTCTCTACTACTTCTATATAACGAGAAAATGTTTTGTGTTTAAAACTTTCGATATGAGAAATGTTAAACTAGTATTATGCCCTTATTTATAGGAATAAAACACTTTATATTTTTAAATAGTTAATTACAGTTTAACCCACAAAATTTCTACACTTTCATTTACTCCACTATTTTTTCCCTTGTTTTACCCCACCTTCACAGAAATATCGTTTTACAACCAAAACCACATACACAAAAATTGGCATGTTAAAAACTATACACTGTCGCTGCTATGTTAATCGTCTAGTAACATTGCCTTTCCAAAAAAATCGTCTAGTAACATCTAGTACGGGCATTATTTTAAGAAAATGTGCTTGGAGCGAGAGACTACAAAATGTGCCCAACGGTAGCACACGCACTGTACAAAAAATTATACCGCCGCAAACGGTGCCAAATACTACTGACATAGTTGAGAACCGTTCCAAATGTATTTGATATCCTTTTATTAAGCCAAATAATATTTGGCATGATTTTTTTTTTCTTTTATTTAATTATTATGTGGTACACTTTGATATCTTTTTATTAAACCAAAAATAGTGTCAAATAATATTTGGCATTATGGTTTTCTTCCAGATAACCAAGTTTCTCTTTAGTGATTAGCTTAACCTTTTATTAGATTATATAACTAAATAAAATATACATATCTTATTCTCTCATTTATTATTATTATTATTATTATTATTATTATTATTATTATTATTATTATTATTATTATTATTATTATTATTATTATATCTATGTTCAAAAAATGAAAAGAGTAAGACATTGGAAAATTTTAAAATTTCGTTACATAATTTGCTACAAGAGGTTTAATCCCGAACCGGGTCCTGACGGTTTCGCAACAAAGGCCAAACCGCATCTCTTTGAACAGGACGGTTTATTTAAAGCAGGAAAAAACCATCACAAACATGTGAACTGGAGTCCAAACCTCTCCTTCCCAACTTTCTTCATATTTTGTTTCAAAAACTTCATTCAACACTTGTAAGCTACACTTATAATGTGCTTCTCTATCAAATGTCAAACTCCAAACTTACTTTATGGGATATTGTATTAGTGATATTTCATCAAAACTATACCTCCTAATCTCCTATTGTTACGTATTTTGACTCTACTAAAATAAATGAATAAAACTTATTGATAAGTCGTGGGAGCCATGGACGGACCTACATGGGTGTTGAGTGTGGCACGCGGCTACACCCGATTTTTGGTCACGAAGTGAAAAAAAAAATTAAACCTGTCGTTTCTTGGTTTAGCAACATTTTTTTTTAGCCCAAGAATTCTTTTATACAACACCCTCTTGAAAATCTCCCTGATGTGAGATGTTATGAAATGAACAAAAAACAAGATTTAGATTCTAATCCACATTTTACTGTCAAAGTTATAGATACAAAAGTAGGAATTAGAAAAGATATTTTTAACTTTTTCATAACTAGTGTAGTAATGAAGTTACATTTTACTGTACTTAATAACCAAACCAAGTACTAAAATAACAACAAAAGAAACAGCTTTCAAGGTGAACATATCTCATATGTTAACTATCAACAATATGTACTTATATCTCTTATATTGGTTTTTTTTTTTTTTCCTTTTTTTTTTTATTTGATACCAACTTTGTGACAAAAGATCATTTGACATGTCTTGTTATTAATCTAAAAAGTCAAAAAGGAAGTTACTTTTATTCTTAATAAGTAAAAAAAAACAATGAACAAGGAAAAGAACAACAAAAATTCACTCGTGACTATGAAGTGAACAATGTAAATATTAACTTAATAATCATAAGAGAATTCAACAAATGAATAATTATCAGCCATATATACAAACATTAATTTCTTTCTTGCTCCTATGTGGGATTAACAAATTTTAAACTTCATAATTTTTTTCGTAGAAATGATTCATCCTAAATATATATTATAACAATTTCTGAATCTAATAATCAATATATTCGTGTTGCTATCTACGAATAACACTCGCTATTCATAATATATTACTTCGTAATCAGTTAACACCTCGATATTTTGTTATGTATTGACACAACTGGGCTAAGTAGTTGGTCTTTTCTAAAGGCCAGTTCTAATCACTTGTAAGCCTTTACAACATTAGCAAGTCGATGCGGAATAAACATGTTCGGAAGAAGGTTAACATCTTTGTGTGGAGGGCGGTTGGAGCAAGACTTCCGGTTAAAGCGGAGCTTAATAAGAAAGGTATTGATTTGCATACAATTTTATGCCCAAACTGCGATGAGGTGTGTATAACGGGAATGGTGTGGTTCTTTCAAAATATAAGTCACTGCGTCAATAGTGGTATCGACATGAGGCTACTACATTTGGAGGAATCACAATTGTCGAGTGTATGGGAAAAATGTTGAAACACGAACAAATCTATTCCAAGATATTTGTTTGAAAGCATTCTAGTGGATACATAGCATACGTTTGTTGGAATTATTATATCATGACCTTCATATAAATAAACCAAGAACATCAAAGTGAGCATAGCGGAAGCAATTATAACAAGATCAAATAACATGTAATTAATTAACCGAATATAAAAGTAAACCAACCTCTTGCGATTCTAGCCCGAACAAGAATCGAATGCAATCTTCCGGAACAAGAACCCTAATTAGGGTTTATATGGATTACAAGAATTACCCCTTACCTCTTTTGTAATTCAATCCAAGAATCAAACAATAGTGTGTTTGATTCACGTTCTTGTACACACGTACTAATTCAAGAAAAAGAATTTGCAAGTAATAAACACAAGACTTGTTTTGATCTTATGAAAATCGAAACCCTTAGGGTTTGTTTTAGATGGATCGAACAAGGAAAAAGAAGATGAGAGAAAACACCAAGATGTGTGTACAAGTTATGATAAAAACATACATCTTGGGTTTGCTTATATACTAATCAAAACTTGGAGCTCAAGGCAATGAGGAGGTGGGTAACCCCCCTATGCCGATCGGTTTTTGGATCCCCTAGGGGTTTCCGGAACCTTCTCTTGTTTCCATGTTTTGTCTAGTATTACTTTCCTAATCTTCGTTTAATAGTCCATTAGTCATTAATCATTTAAATACTAATCACTATTATTTATTTTGTGTTTAATAATTAATTATAACATTTATAAATAATTATCACTTTTTCTCTTCATACGTATTGTGTGCAATCCCGTGATCTCGAGTTCGATCCTAACACACGACTATTATTATTTTGTCTATAAAACCAACGGCTCCCACTTAGACATATCATAATAGTGTGATCACATCGGTTAGCGTCTTGCAACACGCCGATGCCTCTAGTACAACTCGAGTAAGGCTCCTGGAAAACCTTTTAATGATTTCTCATTATTATTATCCCTTTGTTTCTAATACCGTGTTAAATAAGGATATGGATCTAGGTCATTCCTTAATTAACCATTCTGTTTCTCATTTTTAGAAATTGACAAGATTACCAAATCTTCTGAACCTTTCAAGAAAGACCTTGGGCGTGGCCACGCAAACACCTTGACAACCCTACGAGGGGCCCAGCAGTATTAAACTCCAAAAATTAATTTGAAGGAACAAATTCTATATTGACTACAAGCAAAACACACAAACTTTGTAACACTTCCGAAAACAACCCTTATGACTACCAGTTACGTATAGCGTTAAGTTGTTCCACAAAAATGTACTACATTCATGACCGTTATCTTGTATCTCAAGTCTAAGGATAACTTCTTATGATTTACTTAATGACAAGATCCATAAAGTAACATCATATAGTTGGGATAAGTCCTATATTCAGTATCATCGAATATCGTCTGAAATGGCATGACTACGCATCAATATACTTTAAGTATATTATACCAACTTCAGATTTGTCTTAATTTAATAATATTCTCATATTATTAACTGACAACGGACAATTTAGAATAACTCTTATTCATGGATTTAAACATGCAAAAATAGGACAACAATAATTAACAATAGAAATAAACATACCAACATACTTTATTTCATTAAATAATAATTGTTTACAATATCCTTTATCCAAATACTAATCACAGTTATGCATGAAACTACTAGCTAATTTAAGTCCAATTCCATTGGATAATTCATTAAGCTTTTCTTTCGCCAAAGTCTTAGTGAATGGATCAGCTAAGTTATCATATGTGTGAACTTTCAGCAGATTTATTTCACCTTCGTCAACCTTTTCACGAACAAAGTGATACTTCCATAAAAAATGTCTGGTGCCTCTCATGACTCCAGGTTCATTGGTAAATATGATTGCAGCAGAATTGTCACAATACATATTAATAGGTAATTCAATTGAAGGCATAACACCAAGCCCTGAAATGAATTTCCTAATCCAAACAGCCTCCATAGCAGCTTCTGAAGCAGCAATGTATTCAGCTTCTGTCGCAGACATCGCAATTGTACTCTGCTTCTTGCTCCTCCAGTCTACTGCTCCTCCATTAATAACAAAGACATAACCCGTCTGAGACTTCGAATCATCTTTATTACTTTGAAAGGACGCATCACAGAAACCTGTAACATCAAGTTCTGCAGCTGGATCTCCACCATATACCAAAAACATATCTTTTGTATTTCTCAAATACTTAAGAATATGCTTAACAGCAATCCAATGTTTATCACCTGGATTCTGTTGAAATTGACTGGTAATATTTTGAGCAAACGCCACATCTGGCCTTGTGCACTTAACCGCATACATAATAGATCCTACAGCCGAAGCATAAGGAACTTTACTCATGCGAGCCACTTCAGCATGTGTTGAAGCACAAAACTCATTACATAAGCCATGTTTTACTTCCATCGGCAAATATCCTTTCTTGGAATTTTGCATATTGAACCTCTTCAATATTTTGTCAATGTAAGCACTTTGACTTAATCCAATTAACCGCTTTGATCTATCTCTATAGATTTTGATTCCCAGAATGTATGCAGCTTCTCCTAAATCTTTCATAGAAAAGCACTTTCCAAGATATGCCTTAACCTTTTGCAAACTTGGAATGTCTTTTCCCATGATCAATATGTCATCAACATATAAGATTAGGAAAATTACATTATCACTCCCACTAGCTTTGTGATACACACATGGCTCATCAAGATTTTGAGTGAATCCAAACTTTTTGATCTCAGCATCAAATCTCTTGTTCCATTGTCGTGAAGCTTGCTTTAATCCATAAATGGACCTTTTAAGCTTGCATACACGATTTGGAAACTCTGGATTTTCAAACCCTTCTGGTTGTGCCATATAGATGTCTTCATCTAGATGACCATTTAAGAAAGCGGTTTTAACATCCATTTGCCATATCTCATAGTCATAGTACGCTGCTATAGCTATGAGAATCCTTATAGCCCTTATGTCTGCTACAGGAGAAAACGTCTCCTCGTAATCGATTCCAAAAGTTTGAGAAAAACCTTTAGCAACCAGACGAGCCTTATACGTGTGTGCATTTTCATCCATGTCAGTCTTAATCTTGAAGAGCCACTTACTCCCAACTACCTTGGCACCAGGAGGAAGTTCTACTTCTATCCAGACTTCATTATCATGCATGGATTGTATTTCCCCATTTATAGCAGCTTTCCACTTAGCCTTTTCAGGACTATTAATGGCAGCTCTATAACTAGTAGGTTCATTAAGATCCCCTAGTATATTCTCATCAACCTCTACATTAAGACATAGACGGTCAGGAGCTTTCACAGGTCTAGAAGATCTGCGAATGGGAACTACTTCAACTTCCGGTGGAGGACCCAGACTTTCTGGTTCTACAGGAAGTGTGCTAGTGTTTTCTGAAGGCAATGCATTATTTAAATCATCTTCTAGATCATATACTCTCCCACTGATTTCTTGAGTCACAAAATCACTTTCAAGAAAATCACCATATCTAGCAACAAACACTTTGTTCTCAGGTGGGTAGTAAAAGTAGTAACCCATTGTTTCCTTTGGGTATCCTACAAAAATGCACTTTACAGATCTTTGTTGGAGTTTATCTTGTGAGTCACGTTTAACATACGCCTCACAACCCCAGACCTTTAAATAAGACAAGTTCGGAGCTTTTCCAGTCCATATCTCATATGGTGTCTTATCAACCTTCTTGGTGGGAACCATATTCAAAATACGAACAGCTGATTCAAGAGCATAATCCCAAAAAGACAAAGGAAGATTAGTAATATTATACATTGATCGAACCATGTCCAACAATGTACGATTCCTTCTCTCAGATACACCATTTTGTTGTGGAGTATATGGAGCTGTGAGATTCTGAACAATTCCATTCTCAGTTAAGAAATCTTTAAAATCTTGACTAAGGTATTCACCACCTCGATCAGAACGAAGAGCTTTAATCTTCTTTCCCAATTGCAATTCTACTTCTGCTTTGAAAACTTTAAATGTTTCAAACACTTCATGTTTATGCTTAAGTAAATAAACATAACCATAACGGCTGAAATCATCTGTAAAAGTTAAGAAGTAAACAGCACATTTCCTTGACACATATCTAAGTGGTCCACATACATCCGTATGTATCAAACCAAGTAGATCGGAAGCTCTTTCCATATTATTATGAAAAGGTTTCTTCGTCATCTTCCCAGAAATACAAGACTCACATTTATCAAATGACTCATCATTGATATTATTCAAAAGCCCTTCACGTTGTAGCTTTTGCATGCGAGTCTTGCCTATATGGGCAAGTCTACAGTGCCAAAGGTAAGACGAATTCAAGTCATACTTCATTCTCTTACTTATGTTGTACATTGAATTATTATTATTGTTGGAAACACAATCATTCATTTCAATTTCAAACACACCATTCACAGCAACATCATTAAAATAAAATACACCATTTAAAGAAACAGAAATTTTATTGCCATTAATAGTATGAGTAAAACCAAGATCCAACAAACATGAAAAGGAAACAACACCTCTAATTATAGAAGGTGCATAATGACAATTGTTTAAAACAAGTACTAAACCCGAAGGTAAAACTAAATTAAACACTCCTATGGCTTCAACTGCTGCTTGTGCTCCATTTCCCACATGCAGAAATTGCTCCCCATAAGCTAGTCTCCTTTCCTCTCTAAACCCCTGTAGTGTATTACAAATATTAATACCACATCCAGTATCATATACCCAGGAATTTAATTTATGAGATAAAGTAAATAATTCAATGACAAATAAGTTACCTGAAGTACTGGCGCCCATGTGCCCAGTCTTCTTAACCTTATTGTTTCGCAAGTCATCGAGATAAAGAGGACAATTCCTCTTCCAGTGACCCATCACCTTGCAGTAATGGCATCCTTGATCCTTCTTTGGATTATTCTTCACAGGAGGGTTCTTCTTTGGTTGAGGTGGTTGATAAGTCATAACCTGCTTATTCTTATCAGCCTTCTTCTTCCCTTTACCCTTCTTCTTGTTCGCATTTGGCTTGTTAATTCTACCCCCTTGTATAGCAAGAACTTGGGGCGGAGGAGCCTTTAGTGTTAACCCTTTCTCATAATCAATGAGCAGTGCATGCAATTCACTTACTGTCTTCCCCACGCAATGCATATTGAAGTTCCTCACAAAACCATTAAAATCCTTGTTAAGGGATCTATTGATTAAGTTCACAGCCATATCATTGTCATAGGGTTTCTTAAGTGTTTGTAGTTGATCCATGAAACTTTTCATCTTCAACACATGAGCACTCACAGGTTCACCATCACCCTGCTTACAACCATGTAGAGCCTCCATCAAATCGTAAATCTCTACATTTGATGGTTTCTCATATAGTTTCTTGAGTTCATCAATCATATTCATGGGGAAATACTCTTCAAACTGCCTTTGAAGAGGTGTGGACATCGCCCCTAACATCATTGCGGCCACATCAATATGTTCCTTACAATCAAGATTCCATTTGGCCTTAGCAGCATCAGTAGCTGCCTCGCCTACAGGTTCTTCAGGACAAGGCGTTTTCAAAATTTCAAGTTGACCAGTCACTCGCAGGACAATCCTAAGTGAACGATACCAATCATTGAAATTCTCCGAGCCAGTCAATTTTTCTCATTCAAAATAAGTTTTGAACACAGAACGAAAGTTGGTGTTATCAGTTTGAGCCATTTCTACAGATAAAGAAAGTTCAAAACATTAGTATTTTTGATAATACAATTTTTCAAGAAAATTAAAATACCCAAGGAAATCATATCCATAGAATAATCTTGAAAACTAGGATCCTCCATAAACATAGTTTCATCACATCAGTTGATCTGCTAGTAATGAAAGTATAATATGAGGTAACTTGTCGTACAAGTAATTGACATAACATTTGTCCAATTCCTCGATATATGGGATTTACAATCACAAAACATTTGTATTGTAAGCATGTTTAGTCCCCATCTTAATGCCTTGAGTCCAAGATCTCACTTCCTACTCAATTTAAGTCGTCTAACTTAAAAACTGCAATCTCATAAATCCATCACATCAGTTGATCTGCTAGCAATGAATTTATGAAATTTACCTCTCCATTGCAATCTCGCCAAGTTCTCACATGACGTAAATTACAACTTCAAGTGTTCTTAATTAGATGGCATTCGACTTAATTTCATAAGGGTATTAATATTTTGATGTGATCAAAATAATGTATGAAGAAGCATGCATACAACTTCATAACATTGGTTTTACAAAACATTTTTATTACCAATTTGCTAAGAATAAAATAACAAAGTTTTGATTGAGGTATCGGGTTCACCAATTAAAGAATTACCATCAATTATCGTCCACTATATCGTACTTTTGCATAAGCCCGAAAGCTTAGTGTTTCGGATAATCATTGTGGAATTGTGGTTAATTCACCCTTAAGATGACAGTGTACGTAATATAGTGATATAGGTAAGTCTAGGGTCGGCAACCAGGCAGTTGTAGAGAACCGGTAGGTGCATGGTCTTTAAAAACCCCTCTCTACAAGTACGTTGGATGGCAACCTTCGGTCCGCCTTTCGCACACTATGTACAAAAACATCAATCAACCAATCCTTTGAGATTTATTCTTAAAAACCAAAACAATTTCGCCATTATTTAGTCCGTATTATTTTTCTATTCAAAAAATTACCCTTTTCGTTTATATAAACATGTCTAACACAATAAATAAACAAAACAAGTAATATACAATAAAAAAATAAAACAACTAAATAAACACATATACATAATCATAACAATTAAATATGTATAAAACATGTAGCCACATGCAAATCTTATTCAATAGTCCTATTAATAATCAAATCTAGGTGTATAACGTATTAATTCAATTAAGGCTTTCTTCTTCTAGGAAAAAGAGCCACACACATCGATAAATCGATTGCGTAAGCCAAAATTAAATAAATACCACATAGCACATAATTGATTACTTAATATTGGAGTCTTCCCCAATTCGACATCTATAATAAAATTTACATGTTTCGATATAACTTAACCATTAATAATATAAACAATTTAAACCATTTAAATTATTACACAATATATATAAAAATCCATGCAAATATGCACTTTTTCATGGATTTAGCTTAACAATTAACATATTGCACCAAGATCGTTTACTAAAACGCATAACAATTACATGACATCTTAGGGTTTCTAATCATATTAAAAATTAAAAACCTTAAACCCTAAAACCCTATTAAGGTCAATCGACCCATAAAATATATTAGGGTTAGGAATCTAACAAATAAACCCTAATAACATGTAACTAAACGAATCAAGATCCAATTTTTATGTGTTTCGATAATTAATTACACATTATAACGGCTCTAGATGCCACTGTTGGAATTATTATATCATGACCTTCATATAAATAAACCAAGAACATCAAAGTGAGCATAGCGGAAGCAATTATAACAAGATCAAATAACATGTAATTAATTAACCGAATATAAAAGTAAACCAACCTCTTGCGATTCTAGCCCGAACAAGAATCGAATGCAATCTTCCGGAACAAGAACCCTAATTAGGGTTTATATGGATTACAAGAATTACCCCTTACCTCTTTTGTAATTCAATCCAAGAATCAAATAATAGTGTGTTTGATTCGCGTTCTTGTACACACGTACTAATTCAAGAAAAAGAATTTGCAAGTAATAAACAAAAGACTTGTTTTGATCTTATGACAATCGAAACCCTTAGGGTTTGTTTAAGATGGATCGAACAAGGAAAAAGAAGAGGAGAGAAAACACCAAGATGTGTGTGTACAAGTTATGAGAAAAACATGCATCTTGGGTTTGCTTATATACTAATCAAAACTTGGAGCTCAAGGCAATGAGGAGGTGGGTAACCCCCCTATGCCGATCGGTTTTTGGATCCCCTAGGGGTTTCCGGAACCTTCTCTTGTTTCCATGTTTTGTCTAGTATTACTTTCCTAATCTTCGTTTAATAGTCCATTAGTCATTAATCATTTAAATACTAATCACTATTATTTATTTTGTGTTTAATAATTAATTATAACATTTATAAATAATTATTACTTTTTCTCTTCATACGTATTGTGTGCAATCCCGTGATCTCGAGTTCGATCCTAACACACGACTATTATTATTTTGTCTATAAAACCAACAACGTTTTCTTATACATGTGTTCTATCCCTTGGTATATGGGATTCCTCAACTGCTTACTAAAGTATGCAAGTACCAACAAGCTATTTACGTTGATACGAATGTGCATGGGCTGTTGGTATTGAGAAGGTTGGTGTGGATGCTTTGAAACAACCTTCTACATCGTATGCCGGTGTTACTTCTAATGAACCTAAGAAATACATGTCTAACTTTCGTAGGCTGGAGTGTAGCAAGAAATCAAACGGTGTGGATCTTTCTGTACCTATGAAAGTGGTTGAAGAGGTGAACACTAGGTTTAAGAATACTCTGTATGGGTACTTCCTTGGCCAACGACTTGCTTTTCCTGTTGTCGATTACTATGTACGCAATGTGTGGGTTAAATTTGGTATACAGAAGGTAATGATGAATGCAAAGGGGTTCTTTTTCTTTAAGTTTAACTCGAAGAAAGGTGTTGATGATGTTCTTGAAAACGGTCCTTGGTTAATTAGAAATGTACCAATTATTCTTAAACCATGGACATTGAACACCAACTTGCTTAAAGAGGATTTGACCAACATCCCGTTGTGGGTTAAATTCCATAATGTTCCTCTTGCTATGTTTTTTGATGATGGGCTTAGTCTTCTTGCTACATTGATTGGTACACCCAAAAGGTTAGATACTTTTACCAGCCAAATGTGCAAGGAATCGTGGGGCCGCACTAGTTTTGCTAGATGCATGATTGAGGTGAAGTCGGATGAGGTGCTTAGGGATAGCCTTACTATTGAGATACCTTTACTTGATGGTACAGGGTCGACTATTGAGAAGATTCGGGTTGAATACGAGTGGAAACCACCGCGTTGTGATAAGTGTAAGATTTTTGGTCATACTCTTATTGACTGTCCTAAAGTTGTTGTGCCTTCTGTTCAGCCTACTTTGCCTGTTAATGATGGTTTCAAGACTGTCAGTAACAAGAAGAAAGGAAAGCAAGGTGGTCATACAATTCCGGGTCAAGGAGAGTTTACTAAACCAGTTGTGGGTAAGCAGTTTCAGTATCGACCCAAAAAGACTTCTCCTGAACCTATGAAAGTTGATGGCAATATGAAGAATGCTTCTGCTGTGGCTAGTTCAAGTGGAACGAAGATTTCTACATCTAACCAGTTTGATGCTCTTAATATGGAAGATACGGATGCTTTTGGTATTCCTACTAATGACACCAATAAGGATGTGGATTCTGGTCGTACAATGGAAGTTAATGAAGATGAGTCTACTAAGACAGGTAATGCATCACAAGAACCCCTTGTGAGTGATTTGAAAGAGAAGGAGTCGGTTGTGGCTCCTAAAACTAGTGATTCTTGTACTCCGTCCGCCTCTTCTACTAAGAGAGTTAACCCTTTTTCTAAGGTAGGAGAGATCGTGGTTTCTGATTCTGAAGATGAGGTGGTTGCTAACCCATTTGATGAGTCTGCTAATCTATTCGGTGGTGGCCAAGAGTTTGAAGATGATTATGATGACTATGACTAAGATGACTATGCGAACCAGGTTTATGATCTTCCAGGGAATTTGGATGCTTTTAATTCCATGTATGGCACCAAGCTTCAAGGTCTTAGGAAGTAATTTTATTTCATTTTGTCATATGTTATCATTTGAGTAGAGGTTTGTTTTCTTGTATAGAAAATAGACAGTATCTTGTTATGTAAGCTTTTTGCCTATGTAACGGGCTGAGATATGAGATTTCACCTATATCCATTGTACTTAAACGTTTTGGTTAATATATTTACCAGGGTGCAGGATTACTCCCCTTTATAAAACAACAACAACAACAACAACAACAACAACAAAAAACAAAAAAAAAAAAAAAAAAAAAAAACAACTATTTACGTTATAAGTCATGGGAGTCATTTTCATCAGTATTTGCACAAGCTTCAGTCAGGCATGCTAATCCATCCTTATTATCAAGGGAGTCCTTCATGGTTCAAGAAAGATGCAAAAGAGACAACGAAGCAAAAAAGGGGATTCTTTGGATGAGGATGAAAACAAGAACCATCTCGTAAGAACACACCATCTCGTAAAGAGACAACTTTAATCAGTAATCACCCCTTTCTTTTATAATAACTTAATAATAACCACCTTTATGTAATAAGAAGCATTTAGGCTGGATACAGTAAGGAGTACCTAAAAAATGTTTGAAATTGAAAGTTTAGTACCTCAAAAAGTCTGAAATTGTAAGTTCAGTACTCGTATAAGCAAAAAAAATTGTTCGATATCCAAAAGAGTAATTTTGTACAAGTATGATGATTTATAAAGTTATTATCCCTTGTTTATTTCCTTTTTTTTTTATGATTTTGTTCAAGATAAATCGGGTTATTTGCCTGTTTGTCATTGTGTTTAATTTTGAATATTTATGTGTTTTGAAATGTAAAATTAAGTACACATATGAAGGAATGTTATAAAAAGAATATGGGGGATTGAGGTGGTCGGAATTTGATGGAGGTGGCCCAAAAAATTGATGGCTGAAAATAATGATGGTGGGAGTGGGGTGTTTGTGGTTGAATATAAAAAAGGTAAAAATTATGGTTTGATTGGTAGTGGTGAGGAGTTTATTAAAGATGAAGAAGGCCAGAAGGGTAGTGGTGGTGGGCTAAAATATATAAAATGAAGAATTTAACCTCATGTGCAAGTCACATGAGGGGTTTTTAACAGTCAAACTTAACGTTTTTTGGTCAAGGGACTATTAGTGTTTAGGGTTTCGGAGTTAGGGACTATCTATGCAAAAATAAAGTCTAAGGACCAAGAGAGTGAGTCAACGCAAACCACAGGGACCAACTTTGTAATTTACTCTTATTTTTACTTGTATTTGCTTAAAAATCTAATTCAGAAAGTCTTAAAAATTAATAAGAGGGAAATTGCTAAATGCTTTATAAGTAGTTTAGATTAGAAATTATGCCTTGTTGTGGGCTTTACCTAAGGTGTGATCGAATCTAGTAACTGCCCAACCAACAATGAGAGACCGGCCTTGTATTGTAATCTCGTGTGAAAGATTGGCCTTGTATTACAACTTAGAATTAGAATTGTGTATCTTTTATGTTTTGTAAATCCTGTCTCTTTTATTGAGAAAAATAATGAGAAAGAAAAAAGTGAGAATGATATACTAGACTCTTCAATTTTTTAGTTAAAATTTAGAAAATGAGAATTTTAATTTTTTTTGAAAATTGTTAGAAAAAAGTGTGACTAAACGAATTTCAGTTTTTTTCATTCTCATATGATTTTTTTTTTTTTTTTTTTTTTTTTTTTTTTTTTTTTTTTTGAAAAAATGAGATATTTTTCACCAACTAAACGCACGTTAAACTTCTTGATTTGTCCAAAATAATGATTCGTCCTTTAGTATTATAACAATGTGTGAAGATAATAATCAGTATACACGTGTTTTTAATGAAATAAACACAACTCAAGTTTTATATCTCTATAGATCTAATCTACTAACCTCGTTTTTTGTCAAGCTATATTATTTGGCTTAGTTGAAAAAATGCATAGTTAAACTGCCCCATTATATTAGTTTAACATTGAGAGAATTGCAAAAATCGTCCTTAAAGTTTGGCCAAATTGCACGTTTCGTCCCTAAAGTTTGAAAAGTGCAAGGATCGTCCCTGTGGGGAAACCTTTGGTGCAAGTATCGTCCTTTTGGGGGAAACCTTTGTTGCAAGTATCGTCCCTGTGGGGACGATATTTGCACCAAAGTTTTCTTCACAAGGACGATCCTTGCACTTTCCAAACTTTAGGGATGAAATGTGCAATTTGGCCAAACTTTAAGGACGATTTTTGCAATTCTCTCTTTAACATTTACATCTACGTCTTTGTAAAATGTAATGATCAGATATTTGTTGCAGACGATCCTTATATAATCCATGAAGAGTCCCGACCAGTGGCGAACCCAGGATCTTAAAGTACGGGGGCGATTTTTTTTATTTTTTTATTTATTTATTTATTTATTTTTGATAAAATTCGTGATACACTTTAATAAAAAAGATCATAAAATTTTATTCTTTTACACTAAAAACTGATATTTTTTTAAGATTAAGATAGAGATTATTATCTTACACATTAGAGCGAGGGGTGTAGTGGTGCCATTGGTGGCGCCATCACCACCAGCCCAATTATAGCCATGGCGCACCACACCGGAAGTGGCGCCGTCACAACTCGCGTCGTCATCACGATCCCACGCCGTGGTTTTTTTTTTTTTTTTTAGAAATAATGGAACTTTGGACACTTTTTTTCTTTGAGAAATCTCCACACTTCTTGTATTTGTCATCTGTATTTGATTTTCTTTTATGTGATTTTTTTTTTCTTTTTTCTTGTTGCAGGTTTGGCCAGAGATGGAGGAAGCAGTTTTGGGAGATGGAGGAAGAGAATATATTTAGGGTTGTAATGGTTTTGGGCTTATGCAAAATGTTTGTATTGAGTATAAATTATGGGCCCATTTGTTAATCTTTGGAATAAATTTTGGGCTTAAATTTTGTTGCATTTAGTTATACATTCATATACTTTTAAATATATTTATGCAAACTTTTTTTTATTTTTTATTTTAATGTAATGTGTGTTTTTATTTTAGTAAATGAAGTTTATTTTAGTTAATATTGTGTATGTTTTATTTTATGTAAAAAAAAAGAAAATAAAATAAAAGCCGACAGCACCAGAATTTCTGGTGCCAACGGATACGGCCAGAATGTGGTGCCATGAGATTTTTTGTGCCGTGAATATTTTTGCTGACGTGGCAGCATTTTTTAAACCATGGCACCACCACACCCAATGCTCTTATAGTTGTTGATTAGCTATCAAGTTAACATATGAACGATAGCAATCAACTACTCTTTTTTGTTATTACTATTATTGTTGTACTTGTTTTACTTATTAAGAGTATATTTTTGGTTACTACTAGTATTATTTTTGTACTTGTTTTACTTATCTATACTATATTATAATACATTTAGAATTATACTATAATTAGACAGACTTAAAATTCAGACTTTTTTCTTGCTTATTATGAAAAGATTTCAAAATTAATTTTTTTGGAAGCAAGTTGGTTAGGAAGTTTGTTATGAAGCGGTTGGTTGTTCAAACTAAAATTATTTTGCTTAACCATCTCTACTATCTCTACTTATAAATCATGAAGACAACTAAACGTGTAACCAAATAACGCAAAATATAATCACACAGTACCCGTCGCCGCATTGCACGTGTACCATTCTAGTTAAGACTTAAGAGTATATATATGCGGTATATTAACTTTGAAGTGCTTTGGCAAACACATTTCGCAGCGCTTGACAAACATTGTTTAGTACTTCTTTGCTTATTTAAAGAATGTAACTTCACTTATGACCTTAGTTAGAATAAGTTGAAATAACATCTTCTACTTCCTACGTACCTTTTGTATATATAACTTTGATTGTAAAATGTGGCTTAAGTTTGGGGTGGGATCCTCTCTCATTACTTGAGTCAAGTTGGTTGATTTTCAACTATTGGATTAAAATCAATGGATCTTTTAATCTTGACCATTAATTTTAATCCAATAGTTGAAAATCAACCAACTTGACTCAAGTTGATAGGATAACTTGAGAGGATTCTAGTTTCTTAAGTTTTGCCATAGTGGTAGTGAAATCGAAATGTTGGAATATTGTTTCTTACGGTGTTCAAGAGTCGTAAATGGATGCGAGAGCGTTTTCATATGGTGGAAGATGGGTTATTTTAACATGTGGTACGGTCGATAGACGGTATCATTATATTCACAAGGGCCAGAATAACTTCAACACAAAAAACACAGATATCATTTGGCAAGCGATATACTGATCGATGCTATACCTTAAAATAAAAGGAAGTTCAAAAATAGAGTGACAAACCTGCTATCAACTATTTATGATGAGCTCCAAATAAGTTGCGTCTTTTTCTTGGTTACGTATGAGCTAAAGGTATGACTACATCTTAGGTGGATTGGTGCTCGAGTCCCTATAATGTAGCAAGAGTTAACATGGTTCCCAGACTTTCCACAGCTTATGTGACCGTGTCATCTGTCGCTAAGAATGATCTAAAGTTGGTTTCCCTATGTATGGAAAAGATGAATTCTGGATATAGGCCACTGCCATGTGTTTTGCTACATGGTATTATTGTGTTCACTGGATAATTTTTTGTTGGATTTCGCTTTCGAAAAAGTCACATAGTGAAGCTGATGATCGCGGAAAACCTAATCCGAGGTCGTCACACAAACATAGTAGACTTCGAAATGGCTGTTTTTGTTGGATGATTAATGGACTCCAAATTTGTCGAAAAACAAGGTGATTAGTATATAAAAAGTAAGAAAAATAGACTGAATGATGTTTATCTCATAAGAAAACATGTATATATACGTACTACTTCCCTTATGATATCCATAAATTGTTATAATTAATCTCATGAAGGATGAATCATTTGTTACGACTTACGACAAATTAAAAAGGTGTAAATTTTGATGTTGGGTGTAAATTTATTCCCACATCGAGGACAAAGAGAAACAAATGTGTGTATAGAAACTCCTATAGTCACCCTTGCTGTTGAACGGTTGGCATTGATGAAGTAAATATGCGTGCTATGTTCACTTGATCAATTCTACGGTTTTTTTCTCAACAAATATATTTTTGACTATTTGTTTTATTGTTAATTTTAACTTGTTTTACATAAAAAGAGTAAAATTTGACTTAAATATAACATTAACTCTAAAGACGTTGAAATCATCTTTTAACGTCTTTGACTTAAATATAACATTACTTTCCATCATTCATGTCTATAGTTTCTTATGGAACTTTGCTTTGAATAAACTAAAAATGAGAAAATAAAAAAGGTTGTTAAACCGGCTAATTCAAACACATAAATGTTACAGTATCAAACTGTAATATTAAAAAAATAATAATAATAAAAAAAAAATAATAAAAAAAAAAAAAAAATTGTTTATGCTAAATTTGAACACGACGTTTCTTATGCTGAACCTTTAATTCAAGTCAATTGGTAAAACCATTTTCACTTGCCTTTGAAGTCCTTTGAACTGGAATTGCATATTTTGCATCACATGACCAACCATTTTTCACAACTTTTATATATACCTTTCATATGTAAACTTTTCTTTTTACGCGTTTAAGAGCACTAACATTCGGATTGTTTAGACTCGATTCTGTTTTTGAGTCATCAGACTTGCCTTTAAAGTAATACCCACCAACCATGATCAAAATTTCGAAATTTGTAGCAAAACATGCCTATTTTAGTAGTTTCTTAAACACTCATATATTAATGACTAGAATCACTAATTATATTTACAAACAAGGAAAAATATTTCTTTCAATAGAAAGGAATGTGTATATATATCTATGAATTATATAGTTTCAGTGGCATGTTGTGAGACAATTCTTAGAGGTAAATTATCAGCTAGGACCAAATACCGCCTCCTGGAAATGTCTGTGGCTTTTTACATAGGTTGTATCTAACTTGTGCCATGGGGGCATGACATAAGAAGTATTAAAAAATTTTGAAAAGTAATAATATCAAATTACATTTAAATATGTCAATTTTAGCTCATTTAATGATTTAAACATTTACCTGGCACATTGTAGAAAATCCCTTTTTCATAAACGTATGAGACAATATATGTTTAAGTATAAAATTGTAATTTGAAATGTAACCTAACATTTTATCAAGCTTCAATCTTCCAAGTCAAATAGTCAAACCATCATACTTTCCTTTTTAGTCCTTTGAATGGGAATTGCATCAGATGACCAACCATTCTTCACAACTTCAGTATGTATAAGTATAAGTATACCTTCCATCTAATCACTTAAAAAACAACACTACAAAACCTTCAAAATACAAAAATAACAAAATGGTGATTCCAACAAACACAAGAGTTGAAACCTTAGCAACAAGTGGTATTCATCAAATCCCGAAAGAATACATCCGAACACAATATGAACTAACAACGATCACCAACATTTTTGATGAGGAAAAGAAAGAACTAGGACCACAAGTCCCAACCATCGACTTGAATGACATTAACTCAAATGAACCAAGAACACGCGAGAAATGTTGTAATGAGCTTGTGAAAGCAGCCACTGAGTGGGGTCTCATGCACATTTGTTAACCATGGGATTTCGGGTGACTTGATCAACCGCGTTAAGGATGCAGTTGAGCGTTTCTTTGATCAGCCTGTCAAGGAGAAAGAGAAGTACTCTAATGATATTGCTTCAGGGAAGATTCAAGGTTATGGATGTAAATTGGCTAATAATGCTTGTGGACAACTAGAATGGGAAGATTCAATATAAAATGTTGGCTTTTTTTTAAGTGTAAACCTCCCTGATATGTACATGATAGCAGATAGCTTATGGTTGCAAAACTTATCATATTAACCGACTTAAGTACATAAATTATAAATCATGAACAAGATATCATATTAAGCTCGCCCACCTATTGGGCGGGTCATGAAGCTTTAGCTAGTTAGTGAATGTAATTCATAAAGCAGACAAAGGGGTACAACTATATAGGGTATAGGACAACTACATCCGGGGTTAATTTTTTTAGTGACATTCGAATAGCTACTATACTACTTGCTTATAAGATTACCATGAACTTCAAACCAGTTGCATGTCAAAGAAGAAGTTAGCTTAATTCTTATTGATGTAAACAGTTGGGGTAAGAATAGCAAAGCAACCCACTTGTCTAATGTTGTTACCAACAGATAAAGAGTGCACACTTATATAGGAGCGAATATGGAAGACCAGTGACAAAATGTTAGATACTAATGCCCACTTCAATTGCTCTAGTTACAAGCAATATTGACCAGAACCCATAAACAAGCAGCAACACAGGAATGAAACGGTTATAGACCACACGCCGAATCAAAGTGATGAAAAGGCTTACAAATCCGGGGCTCCTCAATATATAAAATCAATAATTCAGAGGCAGGGATTTACAAATTTCCATGATTTTGTGGAGTTTAAGAAGTCAGTTGGAATTGATTTCCTGTCATTTTGTAGCATCTTATGGAATTGCATTTCTGTTCCACAGCCATCAAAACCGCATGAACCAAACACGCCACTAGTGGTTTACTACTAAAAGTGAATACACTTGCAGATTACAACTTAAGAATGGTCATAAAATGTTTCCAACAAAAAAGGGGAATGGACGATACTTTACTGAAACAAGGACCAAAATGAGAGTTGATGGATACTACAAGCCGAATGTAAACAAACCAAAACGAGAAATAACTATGTAATATATATTTCTCTTACTCTTAGTTGTACTGATAAACATGCTTTCCACTCTAACCACTTCACTTACATATAATATCTAAGTTAATGAAATATGTGGCAGTCTTTTTCCTCTATATATTGCATATATATCTTCATCTTAACAATCTGAAATGCATGTTAATAATAACTAAGCTTAGCACCCAGTGAGTTGAAATTTCTATACACGTTTGTGAAAGAAGTTTTTTAATAAAACATCAGCAAAAACAAGAATTTATATATGAACTTGTAGGGGCTTTACATTCATAGTTTTCTTTCGACCTCGGCTTTGGAGTCTTTACTCTAAAAGAGAGTCATTGAGTAGATCAAACAAACCAATTTAAAAAGTGCAACAGCTGAACAACATAAGATAGAAAAATCAAACCTGAACCAAACGTGCATAATCACACATGAGCAAAAGATGCAATGAACTCTTCACAATCATGTCGGTAAGCCCCTTCTCCCAAATCCAAGAGCTTACTGACAGTCTCTGATGCAAATTTGTATTGTAACACCTTTCCAGACAGTTCAATTACCATAAATGAATCCTCCTCCAGTTCCCCCAAAACGATGCTCAAAATATTATGACACTTGTCGTCAGTAGGCATCGTCAATGCTGGAAATGGCCTCATCATGTCATCAAGATTAACAAAGTACTTAACCAACCATTTAGAATTCCCAGTTTTCATCTCATAAATATTCAAATGTTGGGAAGAAGCATTATTCCAACAAAGAAGAAGCAAACTACCATGAGACTTAAACAATTTGCGGTCACAATGCACCCCTCCTTCGACATTTACATGAGAGGGGGTTTGTATGTTTGTTAAAACCGGATTGTCCACAATATCTAACTTGACATGAAAAGGCTCAGAATAATTTAACCAATGAATGGCACCATTCCAATATATTCCATCGGAAAAAGCATGAAAACTTGTACGAAAAAATCGATCATCTGAGACACTCCAAACACCAGTTTCAGAAGAGTAAGTTTGTATTCTAATGCTATACATAAATTCATCGTCATCTTCAACTTCTACGCCTCCAACATGTACAACTTTGTAAAAAGGGGATTTGGTAGGATCAAAAGCCATGTTCATGTCCTTAATACCACTTATTTCATAATACAACTCATGTTTTGGTGGAAGCATCTTGAACATACCAATCAATGGATTGTAAATAATAAACTTACAATGACGCGGTATATAACACAGAAGCAAACCATTGCATGACTTACAAATTTGGGCCTTTGAGTTAAAACTAAAGAGTACTGACCTTTTCGTTGGTATTCTGGGATCAAATGACACAAAATCAATATCGTATTTGTTATAAATACTGTTAGTCTGTCCAATAAAGAGACCAGAAGGAGGATCGACAGTAGGGATTCGGGTTCGTGTCAAAGTGAAACTAGAAGAAGTTATGAGAGATAGCCACTGTTTAGATATGCATTTAAAAAGTTGAAGTGAGAGTGTTGGTAATCGAAGTAAGATTTCCATCAAAAGGTCTTCAATGGATAACACTTTACTTACAGATGAAGGGAATTTGTGGTTTGTTGCATCATCATCATCATTGTCAACAACCTCCAACCGGAGGGGAAGTCCAGATGAACCACCGGCCATCGTTTGGTAAATCAAAACCCTAATGTTTGGGTTCTCCGAATTTGAGTTTTAGGGTTTAGATTTGGGGACCTTTATTTAAAGGCTAAAAAGGCTCCAACTTACGATTTAACCCTCCAACTTTCTTGATCATTGATGTAATTCTTAACTTTTGTTGGCTTGTTGAAATAGACATCAAAACATATCGAACAATAATAGTTTAAATTTTAAAACTAATTTTAGAATTCCATTCACGCACGGGGTTTTGAGATAAATTTTTGCTTAGAGTGCTTTTACACTTTCAAAAAATGTTTAGTTGTAATATCATTAAACACAAGGTAAAGGATATATGTTAGTTTAAAAACACAAGGTAAATCCAATAAACTTCACCTGGACAAAATTATCAAACTAATCAAAAACTACACCAAATACAATGAGTCAATGAATAAGATTAACAAAACAAACTAGCTAATTTTCAAAACTTTTGTTGGTCATTCAGTTTGGCTTTTTGAATTGCGGATGGCTTTGTTCTCATGGATACGCATAGTAGACTAAGTAGAATGTTCATGGTAGGTCGCCGAATTAATTATCTGATTCTCGGTACGTGAGGTATAGTGGTCATTGGCTTTGTATTAGTTAAACAACTTCTTTTCTTCTATAGAAATGAATAACACGTAAAAAAACTCTAATAAACACTTGTTAATATGGCTGATGTCCAAACAAATGTTGGAGTTGCAGAATATAAGGGTTGATACCTTTTTCTTAACAAAACTTATGTTCCATGCTGTTTTAGCTCTAAGAAGTTTGTCGCTTTTTTGTCTCGTCATTGCTGTTCAATATGATATTTAACTTTTGTAATGATTTCACAGTTTTATATTACTTGATTTGATATTGTTTGGAAGAATGAACTTTGGTGTGGGTGATAGAGTTTTCCATGAAGGATTTGTATCTAATTACATCGTCACTTATTGATTATCATGGAACTTGGCATCAAGAATCAAAGTAAATCCAAACGATCTTTAGTGTGCCTATGAATGGCACTTATTAGAATAAAACACAACCATGACTCGAGAGAAAAGGTAGGTACACTTCAATGTTTTTGTCATGAAAGTCATGTTAACTCCCATCCCACATAGATAAAAGAAGAAAAATGGATATCGTTTATATATCCATAGGGTTAGTGTCCTTTCATACAGGCTGTGTGGAGTGGTTCGGATTCGGAACCACTTCACATCCTATTAGAAAATTTGATATGACGTCGTAAATATTTATTTTATTCTAACAATAAAAAATCTATACCACAATCACCTTTTTATAATGCATTCATCTTTTATCATTTTTCTGTTGTGTGGTTTGGAAAAATAAAAGAAAACGAGTAACCGAGTTAAGGTTAATGACCGCTTCCGCTTTGGTCTTGTGTGCCTTTAACAGAGTTGCACCAAAAAGATGGCGGATCCCTTTTCTTTTTCGTCCGGTTCCGGTTTTTTGGCTGCTTTGTTAACATTGCCATTCAAATTACTTTATTTACTCACCTTTACCAGATGTGATAACTATCCTGGTTTTACAGCCTTTATGATTTGTCCCTTCATCTGCTTTGTGCCCTTTGTCCCCACCCATGGAATTCATAAAATGTATTTTTGTTTCTGGTTTACAGAGCTCCTATTAGGAGGCGGTACGTGGCATGGGAAAAAACTTGCTTTCATGGATTCCATGGCTAGTGTATACTTGTTTTGTTGTAGAAAGTATGCTAAGAACTATTTTTTTTAGATCTTTAAAGCTGTCAATGCTTTATGGTGGAAGCTTATAACCATAGTTGGGTCGCTCCCATGAGGGTTGAGTTAAACATGAGGCACCATGTGGGCAGAGGCTATCTTCCGACCCTATCTACAATTGTGAAGTTCTTAAGATGATCTTTCGGGTCTCTTGAACCGACACATGTTTTCACATTTGTCGACATTCAGACCTTTTTGTGGAAAACAAAGTCATTAAAATGCCTAGCGATAGGCATATTAGACTCCCAGTTGCATGGCAAAGATAATTCATACTCTACCTTTTATGAGGATTTTCGAAATTTACCTTTCCGGTGCCTTCCTCCAATGCTATCATCACTTTCGGAGGGCTCCATACTTCTTTTTCCTTGACGAGTTTCCTTGATAATGGTAATTCCGCTATTTCCCTCCAACGGGCACTACAACAGGTTACATAGATTCGTATGAGCTTTTTGGCCTGTCTCCTCCGGTGTTCTTAACTTTTGTCTCCCAAACATGAGAAAACACAGGTGATAGGGACATAATGCGCTTTCCATGCGAACTGCAGGTCCCGGATCCTAGCCTAGAGAATACACTCCTAGACATTGACCTACGTGGCTGTTAGAATTATTTGGATCATAGTAATCTGAGAGTCGTGTAAACACTTTAAGACCGAAATATTTCGATGGTTCTATCGAAATCTTTAATCGGATAAAACTCATATTTTTAAAACAAGAATGTGTTTTTTGTTGTTATAAAACCGAACCAGAGAAACAGAATCAACATATGACCAAAAAACTGAATACGATAGTAACTGCCATAGTAGTTAATTAACTACCGAATCAGTTAAATCAAAGGTTAAAATTAAAGTTCAAAATACCGGAAATTTTATTTTTAAGTGCGTTTTTAAACTATTCGACCCCAGCTAGGGGCGTTGCCTCTTGGACCCTGCCAGGGGCTACCGCCCCTTGGACCCTGCTACCAGGGGCTGCCGCCCCTGGAACCCCGCTAACGGGGGCGCTGCCTCTAGACCCCCATGATTCGGGGCGATAATCATAACAACGTCATACAAGTTTGCACTCCGCATAATCCCGACTTGTTTAACATTTATCATGATTACAAATTGGTCAACTAAGTCAATCCATTACACTTAAATCATAATGGTGATGTAAAATCACCAATAGTGGCTTTCAAAATCTTGTTTCCCCTTTTTCTTTTTCTTTTTCCTCTTGGATCCTTGGGGATTCCTGGAAGTGGGACGTTTCTTCAGTTTCTTGCTTAGTCCATTCGCCATATGGCTTCTAACATCATTTAGCTTCTTTTTTGGCTCTTTCAGCCATAAAAGGGAGTAATTGCTTGTAGTGATTTTGGAAAAACTCATGAACTATTTCCGGCAGAGCAAATGCAGGTGGAAAATCATGATGGGGCATTCTTTCTTTGTTAAGGTTGTTTCGGACAGAACTATCAACATTAGTGGGAGCATCTTCCAAATCTTGATTCATGTTCTTAGGATTTAATTTTCTTTAGGTCCTACGGATGACGCTAATAGATAATACACAATTTAGTTGTACTATTTCAACACTAACAATTAGCTTGAGGACACCGCTTGTCGCTTGAGGACAATTGGATTCACAAGAGCAGATCTGCTAAGAACGTTCGTCTCACCTTGGGAGGGTAAGTATATGTTCTTTGAGGAATAAAGAGTTGAGAAGGTAGAGTTAAGTATATGTGAATTGAAGAAGCCTGAGTTTAAATGATCCATTGTCTAATGCTTATAGGCTAAGGATCTTATCATTTTCTCGAATCACGGGTGGTGGATCCCGCTAATGCCCGACGAAAAATAGCGTGATTGCCTCGAGCATGGTATCTCAAACCTTGATATCCGACCTATCTTGTTTGCATGCATGGTTTTCAGCCACCTTCGGGAGTTGTGCCGCCACCGGATCCAACCTTTATATCCATTTATGGCATGATTTGGTCGCACTTTTTTCCCACCATATATTATTTTCTTCTCCTAGTGAGTCTCGTGATTTATGAGTTATGACTTAGAGCTTACTCATCTTCAAAAGGACGTGGTAAGGAAATGCTCGGCTAAGGCTTATGTGTTTGCCCCAGACGCCGACCATCACTCTCCGGTTCTAGCCTTATGTTATCCTTCGTCCGTCTCCGCTCATTTCACCGCCCCGTCCTGGTTAGAACTCACACTTTGTGGCCGGCCGAGGTGCTGTTTGTTTCTACACGGCGGATTCCGCCCTATACGTTTTCAGGTATTGCTATAAATTATAGAAAACTTAATATCACTTTTTAGTGTTAGTACGTCCGCCTAGTTGCTCTTCAAGCTGATAATAATAAATAAATAAATAAATAAATCAACAAGCTGAAAAATGAAGGCATTCAAGTTGATGTCATCACAAGAGACTGCGAACCATCTACAGTAATACATACTTGTATACAACTTTTGTGTTAGCCCGATGCTATTCAGTAAAAATGGTAGAGTTAGTTTCTCCATTTGATAACAAATCGAATCTAAGAATGTTTTGGAAGTTGACAAATAGGTTTAACTTGAGTTCGTTTGACCCTGATTTTGACTAATATCGGATCTTCCGACATAAAAGATCGAATTGTTTCGGATGGTCCGGTTTCATCATGTACCACATAAGGAGCATCTGCAACAAACATATAATCATATATCTTACAAGATATAGGTGTAACTGCGCATTTAACTGTTCATTTATTAAACAAAACCCAACTAACCAAGCACAACTTGTCAAAAACATATTGTTGAAGTAAAAGTTTGTTTCTACTTCAGACAAGCGAGATGAATCCTTCGGACTAGAGTGAGTCCTTCGGATTCAAAGTGACTCTTGCTTATGGTATATTGCTTCGGATATCTGCAAAACAAATACGTCCGTTAGACTCGCCCCAGGAATGTATCCCAGGACCAACCTCCGGCGTGAGAGTAAGTATATGTTCTTAGTGAGAGAAAGTATGAATAAAACTAGAGAGTAGGGGAAAATTAGTTAACCTTAAATGAAGATTTCCTCTCTATTTATAGACTCTCTACACGGAGTGTCAGGCTGGTTCATACTTAGCCCATAATGTTCGCTAGTTTAAACTCCATTACCATATACTTTGGCGTACTTGATTGTACCTTGGTCTAGGTACTTGTGGGCTTATCCGAAGGGTTTGTTATCTCCGGACGGCTGAGGTCATGCGGACATTCGTAACCCTTCGGATATTGGCCCGTATTATTTGAACACATCTGAGTACATTTTACCTGATACGTATCCGGAGGGTATATCCTTGTACGGTGTGTATCCGGAGGGTACATACGTCATCATGTCCCCCCCAGTATCATAGTATTGGTTGTGCCAATGGTGTGATACTAAGTTTATTTTTTGCGATTTTCCGGAGGGTATGTTGTAGCTTCGTCGTTTGTTAGTGTTGCATATAAAATGCCAAAAGTAATTAATGTGTCGTTTAAGGTGTGCCGTCGTTTTTTTTTTGTTTTTTACCGCGTCGCTTGGATTGGAACAAGTATGCACTTTGTGAGAGACACGGTGTGGATGGCTGACACGTTAGCCCTACGGGTGACGTGTCCCTTTCCCGCCCATTTTTTACCGCCTATAAATAGTCTCTTTTTTCTCATTTACTCCACTGTTATTTTTCCTCTGCATACACATACTTCTGACACGTTTTATACCTTCCGTATTCCGAACAATAAATTCCGTCGTCTTTAAGGTACGTCTCAGTCCGTTAAGTTATTTTTGTTGTTTGGCTATACCCTTTCTTTTTCGGATTCGTTATGTCGGAATCTACCGCCTCGTTTGAGTACGAAGACGTGTCCATACCGGAGGGTTCTCATGTTATGAAGGATGTACATTTGAGAGTTTCCGCGATGGACGAGGCTGATGTGTATGTTGTGGTAAAAGCTTTCGGGTTACCGGAGGATTTACATCCGAGGGTACCTCCTGCGGGCATGACGATGGATCAATTACCCGCGGATGCCATAGGTTTATACGCAGAATATTTCTTCGAAGGCGGTCTTGCTGTTCCTTTTTCTACCTTTCTTTTAGACGTTATTAGGTACTTTAAGGTTCATATTTCACAGTTAGTTCCGTTGGGTATGCACCGTGCTACTCTTTTTTAGGTGTATTGCTGTAGCATGCACATTCCTCCTACTACTCCCTTGTTTCGTGTCTTTTATAAACTTAGCAAACAGGGTGATTGGTTATCCTTCGAGAAACGTATTCATAGGGATAGGAAAGTATGCTTTGGGGATTATCCTTCCTGTCTGAAGGGTTGGAAGATGAACTTTTTCTTGATCGATAGACGAGCTATCCCGTTTGCTATGCCCTGGAGGCATTCTGATTCGGATGTGTCAGATCCGTTTCCTAAGGCAGCTGAGTATGACGTTACTCATGCCGAAAGGCTTGCTGAGACAATTGTTGAACCCTGCCAGATTCCGCAAGCATTCTTGTATGCCTTGGGTTTATCGGATCACTGGGAGTTTCCTGGTTTCCGTCCGGCTTTGAGGGATGAGCAGGGAAGGGGTATAGCCTTTGTTATAAATGTGCATTTTTAAATTGTGCATCTTTTCTTGTTTTTAACAATGGATTTTGTTTATCCGCAGGTATAACCATGTCAAGCTATTTGAAGAAGCCTCCACTACGAAGGACGACGAAGATTATTCCAGGGGACCCGATTCCGGAAGGTCAGGTGCGCAAGATGCACGTTACTCCCCCCTAGCTTCTAATGCCGAGGTGCCGGAGAAGACCGATGAGCTAAAGAGCGTTGAAGTCCCGGATGACAAGGTTATAGCTGCGAAGGAGAAGAAGAAAGAGCAAGCTGTGAAGACGGGGTTGAAGAAACCTCCGTTGAAGAGAACTGGAGCAGGGAGTGTCTCTTCTCGTCTTCATAAGAGAAGCAAGGTTTCCGCTGGCGATACTGTTATTGATTTGGACACTGGAGAGGCCGTGGAGAGGCCAGAGCCTATCCGTTCTGTGCACCCGGAAGATTTGTCATCTGGTATGTTCGGATGATCTTTTATGGTTGCTCCCTTTTTTTTATTATTTTTTATCATTTGTTGACGGAGATTCTTTTGCTGTCAGGGGGTTCGGAGGGTGCATCCCGGCGTCCGGGGAAAGAAACTCTTGTGGATGAGGAGGATACGGAGGTTGATATAGAGGGGGATGGTGAGGATGATGTCACCTACGTACCTGCGTGGACTGTGACGAAGGGAACTCGTATGAACACTGCCACTGCTTGCCGAGACATGTTGATGAATTTGGCAACTCCCAAGGAGGAGAAATATCTGGACGACCAGGATGATGGAGAGGCTGTCCGCAGGTCGTGGCTATTGCTGGGCAAATGTGTCACGGCTCAAGCGGACGTTATCTTTCGTTTTGAGTCTCTTTTGGATGAGCACAAAAAATTGTCTGAGGCTCATAAGATCTGCGACAAGACTCTTGACGACAATTGGAAGATGTTTCAGCAGATGTCCGATGAGTTTCAGAAACTTAAGGATGCTCACAAAGAGTGTGTGGAGGTGAATCCGGAAGGGTTGAGGAAGCTTCGTGCTGAAAATGTTAGTTTGGAGGGTCGTGTTTCTGAGCTGGAAGTAGAGAAAGAAGAATGGAGAAAAGTTTCCGCTGAGCAGAACAACCGGATCAAATTGTTGGAGGGGCAGTTGTCTGATGCCAGGTTGAAGCTGAATGACGAAGAAAAAGCTTATAAAGAGCTTTATCAAGAGAAGGTGGACATTGCTGTAGCCGCTGGGAATGCCGAGGTAGAAAGGAACCGTATCATAAATGAGTTCATTCCAGAGGCTATCCACCGTTTTCTCGGAAGTCATGAATTCCGGACAGCATTGGCAGAACCGTTCAATTTATTTTACCTTTCTGGGCTGATTGATGGGGCTGGTTTGTTCGAAGAGCCGGAGAAAGCGGCCAAGCTGTTGGGGGAAGTTGAGGGGATAGACATGGAAGCCGGGGCTAAATATGGCCTGTTATATGATCAGGCCCTCTCTCAGGACTATCCATTCATCCAGAAGATTCGCCAGACCGTCTACCGAAGGTTTGATGAACTTAATGCCCTGGTTCCTGATCCTGCACCCGCTCCGGAAACTGAAGCACCGGAAGCTGAAACCCATGTCGAAAACCCTTCTGCCAACCAGTCTTCAGGCCCAGATACTTCGGCCTTTGTTTGAGATGATGTCTTAAGGGTCTGTACACCTCCATTTTGACTATGGGTATAGGTGTTGCGGATTCTTTTTGAAGCTGTTTATCCACTTTGTTTGAGAGATGTATGTTGGGGTCCGGATACCTCCATTTTGACTATGGATTCAGGTATTCCGGATTCCCTGTGAAGCTTTTATCAATTGATGTAATAGGTTTTTGACGCTCCGTTATTCTGTAGAATGGGTCCCTCGGAACAACTATGTAATAGAATTGGTTTGAAATTCCATCTTTTGTTATTCCGTTATTCCGGAACATTTGATGTAACCGATTTTTGGATCATATGAATATATCACTTTCTTTTGTTATTTATACTTAGTCTTTAATTATATATTCGTGGGGTTTTACTTCATCGGACAACATATGCCTTACGGCTCTTGGCCATAGCTTATACCCTCCTTGGGTTTTATTTTCTGGGCAACTTGTGCCTTGCGGATCTGGGCCTTAGGTTATACCCACTTGGGGTTTTGTTTCTCCGGACAACTTGTGCCCTACGGATCTTGGCCTTAGATTATACCCTCTTGGGGTCTTAGTCTTTGGACAACTTGTGTCCTACGGCTCTTGGCCTTAGATTATACTCTCCTGGGGTTTTATTCTTTGGACGACTTGTGTCCTACGGCTCTTGGCCTTAGATAATACCCTCTTGGGGTCTTAATCTTTGGACAACTTGTGTCCTACGGCTCTTGGCCTTAGATTATACCCTCCTGGGGTTTTATTTGACGGGGTAACCTGTACCCTTCGGCACCTGGCCTAAAGTTATACCCACTTGGGGTTTTATTTGACGGGATAACCTGTACCCTTTGGCACTTGGCCTAAAGTTATACCCACTTGGGGTTTTATTTGACGGGGTAACCTGTACCCTTCGGCACCTGGCCTAAAGTTATACCCTCTTGGGATTTTATTTGACGGGGTAACCTGTACCCTTCGGAACCTGGCCTAAAGTTATACCCTCTTGGGGTTTTATTCTCTTGGACAACTTGTGCCCTAATGGAAGCATTTTTTTTTATATATGGTTCGAATGCATCGGATGTTTCATTGACGTGAAAATGGCTCGTGCCTTACAATAAATTCTGAAATAACAAAGTACATAATTGGTTACATAAAACATTTCTTTAGGTTAATTGCATGCCAGGTTCGAGGTACTTCCACGTCTTCCATGGTTTGGAGCTTGTACGTGTCGTGCTGATAAGCCTCCGTTATCCGGTAGGGGCCTTCCCAATTAGGTCTCAATTTTCCTTGATCTTCCACCCTGCTAGCTTCGATCCTCCGGTATACGAAATCTCCCACTTTGAAAGCTTCCGGTTTAACCCTTCGATTGTAATACTGCTCCACTTTCTTTTTGTATTTCGCTTCCCTTATGGCTGCCATTTCTCGCCGTTCTTCTAACAAATTTAGATTCAGATTAATTTCGTCGTCATTGTTCTCCAGATTTGCCATCATGGTCCGGAAGGTAGGCATACCGATTTCCACCGGGATGACTGCCTCACTTCCGTAGGTTAGACTGAAAGGAGTTTCTCCGTTGCTAGTTTTCAAGGTGGTCCGGAAAGCCCATAACACGTTTGGTAATTCATCTACCCATCCGGCTCTTTCTCTTCCAAGCCGGGACTTAAATCCCTTCATTAGACTTTTGTTGGCTCTTTCGACCAATCCGTTGGCCTGAGGATGAGCTACAGCCGTGTTGATTTATGTAATATTCAACCTCTCGCACCAACTTTTGAACGGATCTCCCACGAAGTTACTTCCGTTGTCCGTGACGATTATCTTGGGTAATCCGAACCTACAGACAATGTTGTCCCACACAAATTTTTTGACTTCCTTACCGGTTGTTTTAGCCAACGGTTTCGCTTCCATCCATTTTGTAAAATAGTCTATTGCCACAATAACATACTTAACTTTTCTTGGAGCTTCAGGCAATGGTCCCAAAATGTCAATTGCCCATTGGAAGAAAGGCCATGGCGTCATGACGGAGGTTAATACCGTTTTTGGCAGCTTAGGAACCAGAGCGTGTATCTGGCACGAGTCACATTTCTGGATAACCTCCCTGGCGTCCCGGTGCATGGTTGGCCAATAGTAGCCTTGTCTCATTAGTTTGGCTACAACAGATCGTGGTCCGGAATGCATGCCACATGCCCCTTCGTGTACCTCGCGGATGACATAATTAGCCTGGAGGGGTCCTACACACCATAGCATTGGCCCTAGATAGGATTTCCTGAATAGTACTTCGTCGACCAGTGTGTAGTGACTTATTTTCATAAGAAGGTTTCGGGCTTCATTTAGGTCCTCCGGCCATATTCCTTCTTTTAAGCATCGGAGTATGGGTGACATCCAATTTTCTTCTTCTTCTTCTACTATTGTACTGATTATCTCTTCCTCGGTGGACGGTTTCTCCAATACTTCCACTAAGATTTCTTTCGTTAAGTGATTGAATGCTACGGACGCTAATTTGCTTAGCACGTCTGCTTTCTGGTTCTGTGCCCTTGGAATATTCTTTATTTTAAAACATTTGAAGCAAGCAATGTATTCTTTAGCCTTAG
Organism: Artemisia argyi; assembly: GCA_030686995.1. NCBI lineage: Eukaryota > Viridiplantae > Streptophyta > Magnoliopsida > Asterales > Asteraceae > Artemisia > Artemisia argyi. The sequence continues at coordinate 239,065,102 of CM060700.1, read as the reverse complement.
CGAGGTATTTGGTCATGCTCTCCGTGTATGCAGTGAACTCTCCGTTAATTTGACTTGCCACCAGGTTCGAGTCCACCCTTACGTCCAGCGCTTCTATGTGCATTTTCTTTGCGATTCGTAGTCCGGCAAGGAGTGCTTCGTATTCTGCTCCGTTGTTAGTGGCATTAAAATTCATTCGGAGGGCATAAGTATATTCTTCTTTATCCGGGCTGATCAGTACTAGCCCCGCTCCGGAACCATTTTTACTGGAAGCCCCATCGGTATACAAGATCCATTCTTCGGTTTGGGAGATATTGCATATTTCCTTGCCCCTCCTTTTTGGATCCGAATGGATGGTGCCGATGGGTATTTCATTGATGAAATCGGCTAACACTTGTCCTTTGACGGCATTTCTGGGTACATAGGTGATGTTATAAGCTCCTAATTCCACCGTGTATTTAGCCAATCATCCGGAAGATTAAGCTCTGTTCAGTACTTGCTTGATGGGGTAATCCGTTATGACCTTGATAGGGTGAGCTTCGAAATATCGCCTTAGCCTTCTAGACAGATGTAGCAGCGTTAAGGCTAGTTTTTCAACCGGAGCATATCTTCTTTCGGCATCGTGCAGCGTCCGACTTACGTAGTGAACGGGAATTTGTCGTCCTTCTCTTTCAACCATCATTATATTGCCTCCGTTGCTGCCGATAAGTATAGATACATGTCTTCCTTTGGTTTTGGTGTTGTTAGGCATGGTAGTTCTAGGATCATCTTCTTCATTTCTTGAAAAGCTTTTTCGGCTTCCTCCGTCCATTGATATCTTTCTTTGTTCTCCTTGGTAATGTTCTTCAAAGTTTCAAAGAAGGGCAATGATCTTTCAGCGGATTTTGATAAGAAGCGGTTTAGTGCAGCTAACTTGCCACTTAAACTTTGCATTTCCTTTAGTGTTTTTGGAGATTGCATATCGGCAATTGCTCGGGTTTTTTTAGGATTTGCTCTAATTCCTTCGGAAGTTATCATGTATCCGAGAAACTTACCTTCTTCCACTCCGAACGAACATTTCTTGGGGTTTAATTTCATATTGATTTCCTGGAGGTTATTGAACGTTTCTGCGATGTCGGCCAGGAGCTCTTTCTCCGATTGACTTTTAATGACCATGTCATCTACATATACTTCCAAATTCCTGCCAATTCGCGTCCGGAAGGCGTAGTCTACTAGCTTCTGATAGGTGGCTCCGGCGTTTTTCAATCCGAACGGCATTTTGACGTAGCAATATGTCCCATGATTAGTATAGAAGGCTGTTTTTTCTTCATCTTCCTTTGCCATTTGTACTTGGTGATAGCCTTTGTAGGCATCTAGGAAACACTTATATCGGAAACCCATTACTGATTCAATCTTCCAATCTATCTCCGGCAACGGATAGTAATCCTTTCGGCACGACGAATTGAGATTTTTGAAATCGATGCACATCCTCCAACTTCCGTCCGGCTTTTTTACTAGCATGGGATTGGATATCCAGGTCGGGTATCGGACGGGTCTGATTATCCCTGCTTTTAACCATTCTTCTATATCCTCATTTATAGCTTGATTCTTTTCTTCCGAAAAGAACCTCTTCTTTTGAGCAATAGGCTTGTCTTGGATATTCACATTGAGTTTGTGTTCCGCTGCCCATCGGGGGACACCAGTCATGTCCGAAGGTTCCCTTGCAAAAACTTCTTGGCTATTTTTGAGCAACGTAATTAGCTGCCTTCTTCCTTCTTTTGAGAAATTTTTTCCTATTGTCACCAGCTGCTCCGGGTAAGCCGGATGAACCAATATTTCTTCTGTCTCCGCTATTCTTTCTTCTGTCACGGATTCCGGAAGGCCTTCAAACTTCATTTCTTTTTCCATCAAGAACTTTTCTTCTAGCTTCCTGCATTCCGATATGATAATGGACCGGGTGACTAAAGTGGCTATGCCTCTTGGTGTTGGGAATTTTATCATGGCATGTATCGTGGAAGGGATAGCTCTCAATTTCTTCATTCCTGAACGTCCCAGTATTATATTATAGGGTGAGGGGGATCTTACTATTGCGAATACCATAGTCGTCCGGCGATATAGTCCTTCGTTTCCGAAGCACACCTCCAGCTCTAACTTCCCCAACGGACTTATTGCTTCTCCGGCGAACCCGACTAGCGGTGTGTTCGTTTTTGTCAGTCGGGACTGGATAGAGGGGTCAAGGTTGAGAAAGCAATGTTCATACATCACTTCTATTAAAGCGCCTTGGTCTACGTATATCCTACGTACAGTATACCCTTCGATCTCCGCTTCCACTATCAATGGTTCTTCTGAAACATCCCCAGGGAGTATGGGAGGGAAACTTATAGGAGTGTTCATCCAATCCTCTTCCCGATCCATGATTTTCCGCTTATACTTTCTTTCCGGATATCGAATCATGTTGATAATTCGTCCTTGGTTGGTGTTATTGTTATTTCTCTGAGGTGCTCTCTCCCTTTGCCGAACATCTTTGATCAAGTGGTTTAGTTTGCCCGTCTCCATAGCTTTTTTGAGTTGTTCCTTTAGATTGTGACAGTCGTTAGTGAGGTGACCCTTTTCCCCATGATAGTCACAATATTTGTCCATGTTTTCTCTGGCAGGTCTTCCCCTCAACGGAGGTGGTGCCGGAAGTCTAAGATGGTGTTCAGTTGCAAGGATTTCTTTGGGAGCTTTCGAGAGTACGTTTAAGTCTAAGGGCCGGACCTCCCTCCGATTTGCGTCATTGCGGCGGTAATCTGCTCCATACTCATTCCTGTTTGGATTTTCATTCCTGGTTTGCCTATAAGGTACAAAGTGATCATTTCGTCGGGGTCGGAATTCTTCCCGATGAGTATCTCGCCTACGATTCCCTCGGAATGAGGATCGCTGCGTGTTCTGGTCATTCCGGTTGTATGAGTTGGAATTGTAATCTTTTCTGTCATTATCTGCTCGTTCTCCCCTTGGCACCTCGGTCAACCGGTATGCTCTCTTGGAACGAATGAAATCGTCTACCCTCATCATCATTTCGGTTACCGTCCGGGGAATTTTTTCCGAGAACCTCTTTGCCAGCTCTGGACATTTGCAACCGTCCATAAAAGAAGATATTTGCATCACTTCCGTAACTCCAGAAATGCGACTAGCTTCATCGGTCCAACGTTCCTTGAACTCAGACAGGGCTTCGTTAGCTTTTCGGACGATCTTAGTTATCTCCATAGGGTCTCGGATACATTTTCTTCGCAAGGCAAACCTATGCACGAATTGTTCACACAAAGTGTCCCAGTTGTCGATACTTCCTCGGGGAAGGTTGTCGAACCATCCTCTAGCCGCATCATCCAGAGTTTGCTGAAACATCATACACCATATGGGCATAGGCCAAGCACCTTGGTTGGCAGCCCCTTCGAACCTTGTGATGTGATCGTCCGGATCGGCGGATCCATCATATAACTTTATGTGGGAGGGCATTGAGTATTTTGCATTTTTAGGTCCGGTGAAATCAATTATCCTTCGGGTGAACGGGCTCTTGGATGCTGCTTTGAAAGGCTTGGACAGATCGTCCATCACTTCCTCTTCTGTTTTCTGTGCTTCGACGTCATGAGATTGGGCGGCTTCGAAGTCGAGATGGATAGGTTCGATTGACGTTTCGCCCGAAGTATTGTACTGTTGGATGAGAGCTTTTAGGGTGGCAATGTGGTTTTGAATTTGTTCCATGTTACCGGTTTGGGTATTGTTATCCGGGCGACTTCCACTTCCTTCAGGTGTTGTTGGGGTAGGACCTGTCATCTCTTAGCTTAGGTAGAGTGAATGACGGGTCCCACGGATGGCGCCAATTTGTTGAAGTAAAAGTTTGTTTCTACTTCAGACAAGCGAGATGAATCCTTCGGACTAGAGTGAGTCCTTCGGATTCAAAGTGACTCTTGCTTATGGTATATTGCTTCGGATATCTGCAAAACAAATACGTCCGTTAGACTCGCCCCGGGAATGTATCCCAGGACCAACCTCCGGCGTGAGAGTAAGTATATGTTCTTAGTGAGAGAAAGTATGAATAAAACTAGAGAGTAGGGGAAAATTAGTTAACCTTAAATGAAGATTTCCTCTCTATTTATAGACTCTCTACATGGAGTGCCAGGCTGGTTCGTACTTAGCCCATAATGTTCGCTAGTTTAAACTCCATTACCATATACTTTGGCGTACTTGTTTGTACCTTGGTCTAGGTACTTGTGGGCTTATCCGAAGGGTTTGTTATCTCCGGACGGTTGAGGTCATGCGGACATTCGTAACCCTTAGGATATTGGCCCGTATTATTTGAACACATCTGAGTACATTTTACCTGATACGTATCCGGAGGGTATATCCTTGTACGGTGTGTATCCGGAGGGTACATACGTCATCACATATTACTCCGTATCGATTATGGTGTTCACTGATTGTTATAATAATATAGGATGAATCATTTGTTACGACAAATTCAGAAGTTTGAAATATGATGTTTTGTGTAAAGTTAGTCCCACATCGAAGCAAGTCAAGAAGAAATGTTTATATATATAGGTGATAGTTAACGGTTGAATTGTTTGATGGGTGTATAGTTAATATATATTTGCTATGTTATCTATGAACTCATCCAAACTTTTACTGAGTTTTATGGGTAAATTTTTGTTCGATTTCACTTTTGTAAAGTCACATACTAATATTTTTTGTTCGATTTCACTTTTATAAAGTCACATACTAATGCTGAGGAACACGAAAAATTTCTAATACGAGGTCGTCACACGATTATAATAGACATTGGTTGGTTTTGGTCGGATGGTTATTGGACTCTAATGGTTTGTACGTCAAGGACAAGGTGATTAAAGTGATTAGTATAAAGTAAAAAAGAAAAGTTGAATGATGTTTATTTTATAACAAAACATATATACGCCTTCCATAATTTTTTCTCTTCACAGATTGTTATTGTTATGAAGGATTTTAATCCTTTCTTTCGACAAATTAAAAAGCTGTAAAATTTGTTATTGGCCTTACACTTATGGGGTGTTTCTTTTTCTTTCTTCCTTTTTTTAGATAAGAAATAAATTGTAATACCTTCTCCAATAAGTGGCGGCTTATATAGATGTGTACTCCATACACTCTCTAAGCTAACCTAAAAAAGAAACATCCTCACATCGATAAAGAAGAGAAACAAATGTATGTATAGATTGACTCATATATAGCAACTATTTAAACAAGTTTGTTCTCCATCCGTCCCAAATTTATTGTCCACTTTAAATTTTCAAAGTCAAACTAGTTCAACTTTGACCATAAATATATATATTTTTGTTATATAATACTTCATGAAAAATTATACAATTGAAAAGTACACTTAAAACCCAATCTATTTATATATTCGGCATCAAATATTATATAACACTCACAAAAATATTTAAGGTCAAAGTGGAAGAAGAAAGACTAAAAAAGTCAATAGTGGACAATAAATTTGGGACGGGGGGAGTAGTATTTTTGATGTTAGTTTATCCGTGTATATGTTATGTTAACCATATTAAAATCAACGAACTTATTTTTAACCTTTGACAGTTGACTTAGAGTAAATGTAACTTAAAATTAATGTAAAAATTGTAAAAAACTAAAAATGAAAAAAAAAAATGATATTGAAAAAAACTAAAAAAAATGTAAAAAATTAAATTAGTGTATATGTATATGTTATGTTATCTTTTGAAGGAACTTTGCTCTAAAAAACTAAAAATGTAAAAAAGCTCCTGCTAATTTAAGCACATATATGTTTCATTATCAAACTGTAAAGTGAAGAAAACTCTTTGTGCTGTATTGAACATAACGTTTATTGTAAGCTTGAACCTTTCAGTCAATTGGTAAAACCATTTTCCACTTGCCTTTGAATTGGAATCACATGCCCAACCCCCATTCCACCATTTTTCATAGCTTTTGTTTGTATATACCTTTCATCTATATACTTTTCTCTTTACCCATTTGGACACAGTTACAATATTTGGTGTGTGGTACGATATGATGTTAAACTCGCGCGAGCCTGTTTTTGGTTCATCAAACTTGCTTTAAGAGTAATACCCACCAAGCATGATCAATTTCGGATTTTGTAGCGAAATAGGCCTATTTTAGTAGTTATTAAACAACGAGGTGACTTGATTCATAAGATGTGTTTATGTTATAACACATATATTAATGACTAGAATCACAAATTATATTTACATAAAGGAAAATATTTCTTAAACATATTAAAAAGTTGCAAAATTGGGTGGAATTACTCTCCCACATCGGAGAAAAATAAAAAGAAATGTGTATATATATCTAAGAATTATAGTTTCAATAGCATGTTGTGTGACAATACTTAGAGGTAAATTACCAACTAAGATATTGTTATATGCCTTTTTACATAAACGTATGAATGGATATATTGTTATTTTTGTATCACAAGTATTGTTGCCAACTTTACTTTAATTTAAACACTCTAAAGTGAGACAATAATTGACACTGTTTATACGGATATAAGATTTTATTTATTTATTATTTTTTTAAGGGTATAAAATCGCTTTGAAAAATTTCGGCACATATATGTTCAACAGTTCAAGTATAAAATTGCAATTTGAAAGAGTTGTTATTAAAATGCAACCTAACATTTTATCAAGCTTCAATCTTCCAAGTCAATTAGTCAAACCACCATATCATACTTTCCTTTTTACTCCTTTGAAAGGGAATTGCATCACATGACCAACCATTCTTAGCAACTCACCATTCTTCAAAACCTACCTTTCTTAAAACTTCAATATATATAAATGTACTCTCCATATAATCACTAAAAGAAACACCACAAAACCTTCAAAATACAACACTTACAAAATGGTGATACCAACAAGCACAAGAGTTGAAACCTTAGCAAAAAGTGGTATTCATCAAATCCCGAAAGAGTACATCCGAACACAAGATGAACTAACGACAATCACCAACATCTTCGACGAAGAGAAGAAAGAACTAGGACCACAAGTCCCAACCATCGACTTGAATAACATCAACTCAAACGACCCAAAAACACGTGAGAAATGTTTTAATGAACTTGTGAAAGCAGCCACTGAGTGGGGTGTCATGCACATTGTTAACCATGGGATTTCGAGTGACTTGATCAACCGTGTTAAGGATGCAGGGGAGCGTTTCTTTGATCAGCCTGTCGAGGAGAAAGAGAAGTACTCTAATGATATTGCATCAGGAAAGATTCAAGGGTATGGAAGTAAGCTAGCTAACAATGCTTGTGGTCAACTTGAATGGGAAGATTACTTCTTTCACCTTGTGTTCCCGGAGGAGAAACGTGATCTGACTGTTTGGCCCTCCACGCCTAGCGATTACATGTAAGTATAGCTGTATAAGATAGTACATATTACCAACTTTCACAACCAAACGTCTACCAGTTCATATAAACGGGTACAAAATTATCTCATTTATAAGCAAAAAAAGTATGTGCAGATGTTGTATATTTTTAGATATCTGAAACACAAAATTGACTCTATATCTATTGATTTTTATATTCAACAGACCTGCTACCGCGGAGTATGCTAGACAACTACGAGCACTCACCACCAAGATACTTTCTGTGCTGTCATTAGGATTAGGACTTGAGGAGGGGAGGCTCGAGAATGAAGTCGGAGGGCTGGAGGAACTTATTCTTCAGTTTAAGATCAACTACTACCCAAAATGCCCTCAACCCGAGCTAGCACTTGGTGTTGAAGCTCATACAGATGTGAGTGCACTCACTTTCATACTCCATAACATGGTTCCGGGACTCCAGCTATTCTATGATGGACAATGGGTCACTGCAAAATGTGTTCCGGACTCCATCATCATGCACATTGGTGACACTCTTGAAATCTTGAGTAATGGCAAGTATAAAAGCATCCTACATAGAGGGCTTGTGAATAAGGAGAAGGTTAGGATTTCTTGGGCGGTGTTCTGTGAACCGCCCAAGGAAAAGATCATCCTGAAACCACTCCCAGAGACGGTTTCTGAGGAGAACCCACCACTCTTTCCGCCACGAACCTTTCATCAGCACATGGAACACAAGCTCTTTAAGAAGAAAGAGGATTCCGTTGATCCAAAATGATAATGTATTACTCGATGCTATTTATCGGGTCATTTCAAGCTCTTCCCATTAGTACTTTATTGTTGGTGTCAATTGAGTAAATTCATCAAGTTTCACAAATATCGAATAAGATTTATACATATGAATAACAATACAATACATTATATGACTCTTAATCTTGAAAACGACACACGAAAATCATAGCCACAACACAGCATCAACAACTAACTATTTTTCAACTCATCCTGGCAAAAGATAGAAGCTTTTTGAAACCACTAAGAACTTTAGTTGTCGTTTCAAATTTGGTCCATTTCTTCCTGGAATTGCTTCTTCCTGGACTTGATTTTCCTGGTAGTGGAGTCGAGTTTTTCATCATACGAATTTCAGGGTTTAATTTGACATTCGGGTTATCTTTAGCATCATTATCCTCGTTGATGCTAAAAGTAACAGAACGAGCTTTATCTCGTTGAATAACTATAGATGGCTTTTGTAATGCTTCGGTCACGTCTTTCTTGTTATCCAATTGTGGATGTGTAGATAAACCAATTTGGGCAACCACATTGCCAAGTTTCTTCTTGACTGAAGATGCTTTTGGTAACTGCTTGCCAGTATTTATATCAACAGTCTTTTTCTTCGGTCCATTGGATACCGTTGAACCAATATTCTTATTAAGAGGTTTAACCTTGTTGGGTTTGACTTTCTTCTTTTCACCTCCTGTTTTTTGGGAAAACGAAGCACGCGAAGTACCATTCTCTTTGGTGGTCACCTTGGCAGGCTTAACTTTCTTTGGTCCTTCTGTTTTTTGTGAAAAAGAAGCACGCGAAGTACCATTCTCTTTGGTTATCACCTTTGCAGGTTTATAACCAAGTTTTGATCCAGCATTCTTTTTTATGGTCGCTTTCATAGGTGCATTATCAGGTTTTGATTTAGTAGGTAACACCTTAGGATTAACTACACGTGCAGCTGACAGGCGGTCGATGGTGGAACTCTTAATGGCTGGCTTATTTGATTTTTTTATGTCTTGGGACACAAGCTGTGCATTAGACTTGTCGATCTTTGTTGTTTTAGACGTTAAAGCACTTCTTTCAGCGATTCTCTTTTGACGTTGAGTTAACAGTTCCTCCATTTTCTTTCTTTTTTCTTCGTCCTATGTGAAAACCGTCAATAAGATTAAAGTAAAGATAACCATCTTATGGGATGCAATATTAAAAAGATGAAAATTCAAGTACCTTCTCTGATTTTCCCTTTGCTACTGTTGTTTTCATTGGGGTAGGTTTCTTGCTTCTTGATCCGACTAAAGCATTCGACTTTGTTTCTATTGTGGTACCTTTTCTTTCAAGACCTTTCCCGACCAAAGTCTTAGTCCTAGACTCGGTTGACTTATCGTCTGCAGCAAAATCCAGTTTTACGACCTTTTGGTTACTACTTTCTGACTCCATCTCTGGATTCCAAGCTGCCCTAGTTTCCTGACAAGATGTATCTATTTCAAGCACAATGTAAAGGTCGCTTGGCTCATTAACAGATGTAGCTTCAACTTTTTTCTTAATCATATTACTCTCTGAAACCAATAAAACATCTTGGGTTCTTAACTGAGAATCAGACAACTCGTTTGAAGACCGAGCATGAACAGCCAAAGGATCGTAAACAGGTACATCTTTTGTTCTTTCAACAGGCTTGAAATTGTCTTCAAAGATGTCTCGTTCTTCATGTTTTCCGATAGTGGAAGATATGGTGGCAAATTCGGGTAGAGTTCCAGATGGAATAATATCCGGTTCTTCATAATTATGGGAAACAAGTTCCTCCTTGTATGTGCTATATTTCTTTATGACTGGACTTACATCATTCTCGGATCTCAAGTTTCTGCCATGATTCTTGTTCTCATTTGAAGGATCCCCATCATTACTTTGTTTGATCACTTCATTAGACTCGTTGTCATTTGCATCTTTCATTACAAGGTTCTGAAAGATATTCCATTGTTGTGTTATCGTGTCTTCTTCCTGTTTATTTTCAGCTGATCTAACAAGATCCTGGTTGACATCGGATTCTCGTTCTGCATCTGAACTTCCATCGCTCATAGGATTAATGTAGTTAATATTTCTGATTACAACTTTTCGTGATGAGGTCCTTCCATCACTATCTGAATCACTTTCAGAACTAGAGTCACTCGAGTCAAAGCTGCCATCTTGTGATCCTTTCAAATGCGACAATTTCCCTCTACGTCTGGAATCTTCCATATTTGGAGGCCATGGAAGATTCCCTTGATAATATGGAGGGACAACCATGCCTGGAAAGGGGTACCCTTGATACGGAGGCTGAAACGTGGGACCAGCCTGATATGTGTGCAAATACTGATGAAAATGACTTCCATGACTTGTGCTCGAGTCAGTTGCGTCATCAACAGTGCCGTTCTGTTGCTTGACATTGATCGTAAGTTCTTTTCCATGATCATATTCTAAAATTCCACCAGATCTTTCCATATAATCGTACTGTGCACGAGAGTATTCCTGCATTGCTGCTACCTCATCCATCCAGACCATATCATTACTCTTTGTATTGCATAATTCCATGAAATTCATGCATGCGTCTCTGGTGCAACACTAATTTTAGTTCATGAACTTTTACATAAATACATGATGTTCACATACCCTTACGTATTCTTGAGTATGGCTTAAGTTGAAGACATGTCCATACCTTAAACGTGGAGATCCAAAAGCATCAGCAAAACAGACGAGATCTGCTAGATTATCTGTCTCAAAACCAGCAACTAAAGCCCGAGCATAGACCATGGCTTGCTCTCTTTGAAGCACTGCCTTTCTTGTTTCCAGGACACGTTGAAGACGAACCCTATCCATCACAAACACATTAACCAATCAACAAAGATATATTTTATACATTCTCTCATCCAAAAAAATCCACATTTGACTTTTAAGGTCAAACGGGTCATTTTTTGGTCATCAAATAATATTGAATTAGACTAAAAGCAAGTATACATTACTTGGAATCATCTTCAGGAGCTGCATCACTTGTGTTATCTTCATACTATAATTGTAACAAAAGTGGAATTGTGTGAGTTGTCTTCTATGGAAGTGTGGAAAAAGATCAAACCGGTAGTAAATGTAGAGACATGATGGTATACCTTGTTGGCAAACGCAGCTGACTTGTTTGAGTATTCATCCAATCCATTGACAGCTACTTAGGATCAACGAAAACAAATACTTTCTGATTATTTGATCATAATCTCTTAAATGTCACATTAATCACTTTGAGATTGCACATCCAAACGTCGCATCAAAGTTTAGGACATTATAGGATAGAACATGATTATAAGAAAACGTGTGTAAAGAGTACTTACTTTGCGAGTCTGATGACACATTGGTAAGTATTGAGCAGTCTATGTTTTCGATCTCTCTCTCAATGGTGATGAATCTTTCAAGAACCTCCGGTGTACTTATAAATCTCACAAATCTGAACAAAAATGTTACTAAGACATATATTACTTTTAGAAAGCATTGCAATCAAGAGGCCAAGTACAACCAGAATAACAACTAGACCTTTCAAGAGTGGACTTTGTAAACCAAAAAGCGGAATCTGGTGCAGAAAGTTTAATCGAGTAGCCTCCTTTTGAAACCTGATCTTTTGCGTACTCCAGATGAGCAACGAAAGGTTCCAACAGTCCAGATGCAAGTTTCTCTTTGCAATCACCAGCACATATAGCCAGATCACATCTTCCATTTCGTATATTATCAAAATGTAGAAATGAAAAAGAGAACATTAGATGACTCAGAATAACATAAATATATGGATCAGCAACCAAAATATGGGAAGACCCTTTAAACAGGCATATTTTGATCCATTGTAGTCACCTGATGTTTTGGCGTAACGAGTCCAATATCCTTCATCGAGCTCAAATTAAGAAAAATGTAAACATTTTTGGTTTTGAAGTTTGAAATATTTTTATGGCCAACATGCAAGAATAAAAATTACTACGTATGACTTTCTATTTTTACCATGTGTCTATATAAACAAGAAGCATAGAATCAGAATCAGGTTCATATACCTTGTTCTAGTAGGCGTTAGCTGAAACAAAGCATAATCTAGCCGTGTTCTTGAATCCATCATCGTTCGATACACCACAAAATGCTGATGCAACCTTTACGCGTGATTCAAAAACACACATTGTATAGCTACATGTTTGTTTAAGGACCATGGTCGAGTCGGAATTTGGTGAAATGTCCATTTTTTGGTTGTTATGTACCCAATGTGATCATGACTTACTATTTGTTGTGGATAAAGATATATGTTACTTGATGATCACTCTTTCAATATTAATAGTTGGTGGAAGCATTGTGCTGTAATAAAAATAACAACTACTTTAACCACCATTACTTGTTACATAACTAAATCTGTCAAATTAATTTATGTTCACAATTAAAAAGTTTATAAACATAAGCTATGAACATATATCATTTGCCATACTTTCTTTAACTAAGGAGATTTTAGTGTATTACAAAATCTACTAAAATGATTTTTTGAGTACTATAAAACAAATGATATGCAAAAAATAAATAAATAAAACATCAAATTTATTGAAAAGGAATAAATGTTAGGAAGGATGGTAGAGAGTACCTGCCACGTGACCCACCAAAGACATTCCAACTTAACTCATTCACGTTTTCTTTGGTCCAAAAAATCTATGGTGACTGGATTTTATAAACTTAGGACCAAAAAAAATTTAAAATACCAAACTTATAAAAAAAATCTATTTTTAGAAAGTTTTCAAAAAAATCCAAAAATAATGACAACAAAGGAAATGTTCCAGAATATTAACTTCATATATTGTTTAAAGAAATGACATTTTTAAATTTTATGCAATGTTTTTAGGAATAAAAAATGTGATAAACACAGGAAAAAGTGGTGATAAAAAACTTTGTGCAATATTTTTATATTTTTATCACTTTTATTTATTTTTTTATTATTATTTTTAATTCTTTTCAAAGACTCTAAATGATTATCTCTCACTTTTTTATGAAAACGTTTCAAATGTTTTAGAAAACTTTTTCTTTTTTCTTTTTTAGGTTTATTCATCGCTGATACATGTCGGCTCTTCCTAAATATCGAGTACTTTCTATAGGATTCTAACAAACTTCTTACATAAATTAAATTTGCATTTTTATAAACCTCTTACATTAACTAAATTTGCAATCTAGGCTCATAAAAAGTGTAATAATAGGTATACTAATATCAATATTTCCAATTTCTCATTGCACGTTCACCAGGGCCGCCTTATGGATTTCGGTGGCCCCGTGCCATCACCATAAAGAGTCCCTTAAACACAAATAAAAAATACACATATATTATTATTGTGTGAACTAATTAAACTCAAGCCTCATGTTGTATATATACATATAATAAAGTGCATGAAATTTTGTGGCACTCGTAGTGGAGGCCATGTGCAATGGCGCCTGTTGCACTCTATTGTTGTTGTGCACTTGTGCAAATAAACATTTTGCATTTCTTAAAGCTAATGAGTTGGGCTAGTACTAGCCCCTATATCACTACATTTTCTTAGGACTGCAGCCCACTAACATCCAACTAAATGTCACACGGACCTTGATGGGTTAAAACACTGTTCATAACTACAAAGTGAAAAACCATGTGAAAGACTGAAAGCATTTCTATCTTGTGAAAACCAATTCCTTGTGACTTCCTTTATTCTCACCTTTCCTTTTATAGTTTACTTACACCATAGTTTTCACCAAAATACACACACTTAGCCAAAAATGAACCGTTTAGTATCATTTGTGTTACTGATTTCCACTTTACTTTTTATGGGTAAGCTTTCGATCATTTCTCGCAAAGTATTTTATTTCAGTATCAACTAAGCTACGCGTCATTGTTTTTTTCTATTTTCTTTATGATTTGTGTTTATGGTTGCTTATATTATTTTTCGGTACATGTAACAGGCATTTTTGATACACATGGTTTTCAAGCACAAGGTGCAAGGGTTGTTTTAACAAGTCATAGAGCAGATACATTGCAAATCGCGGGTTCAAGATTGCCAGACTGCATGCACGCGTGTGGATCATGTTCACCTTGTCGCTTAGTCAGGGTGCGGTTCATTTGTGCTGTGGGACCTGCAGAAGCCGAGACCTGTCCTGTGGCTTATAAGTGCATGTGTAGTAATAGGACTTATCATGTCCCATAATATAATAACACCGTTATGTAACAAACAAATTAAATTTACTCTAGTACTAGTTACAATATAAATCAATGATAGTAGTGTACGAGTTACAACACAATTTTTTTTGTTGGAATGGATTCTTATGAATCCGCTAGTCGGGTTTCTAGCGTTTGGGTAGTGTTATTCAAGAAATCTCGATACCATCTTGCAGACAACTTTGGGATCCTATCAAGCGTTTTTCGATCAATGTAGTATAATCCAAACCTAGGAATGTAACCATGAATCCATTCGAAATCATCCATCAATGTCCACACAAAATAGCCCCTTACATCAGCGCCATCCCTGCCAACATGTCGTTTTGTTACATTATTGGATTGGACAAAGTAGTCTTCAAGTTAAACATGATATGGTTACCTGATTGCTTGAGCCAAATATGACATATGCATTTTGTGAAATTCTATTCGCTTTTCATCGTTGAGTATATTTTGAACTTGATCTTGCACATTTGGTTCAGAATATCCTGTTTCAAAATCGACTTTAGAGGTCAAACGACTTGATTTGACCCGTTTGACCTTTAAAATTGATACAAATTCTTTTTGTTTCGATATAAGTTTAACAAATGAGTAGCGTATAAGGACAGAAAACTTCAACCAAGAAATTTTTAATTAGTAACTGTATTCATCTCAATTTTCAAGGTCAAAATCATGCAATTTGACTAAAATCAAAACGTCAATGGTACCATTTTCAGTGACGAACATGGGTTTGTTGTCGTATCTTTTCTTTAAATAGTCTATCATTTCTCCAATTCCGTTTGGAACGACCTTCAGTATCTCTATGGCCGTCTATCAACACAACTAAACAGTTAAAAAAATGAAAATAATAATAATAATAATAATAATAATAATAATAATAATAATAATAATAATAATAATAATAAAAAAAAGAAGAAAAAAAAAAGACAGAAGCGTAAAAAGGTCATTTTGTACATACCGGCTCACCAATTAGTATACCATCTCGTTCAGCAGTTGCATCCACAAAACCTTTGATTGGACGGTTTCCAGTTGAGCTACAACTAGAATAAATGCAATCTTTTGCATATCGAGTTGTGTAGTAGTTGACTCCGATAAAGTCAACACCGTCTGTCATAAAATTACTTTCTGCTTCCGAAAACCTTGGCAGACTATTTCCAAGATACCGTCTCATTTCCGATGGATAGTCACCAAATATTAGTGGGTCCAACACCCTTTTTAACAATAACAAAAGAGCAAAAAGTTAAGGAAAAAAAAATGTTGTTTTGACTTCAAAAGTCAACAAAATCTATTTGTGTTATTGTTCATAGTATATAGTGTATACCAGCCAATATAGAAGGCCAGGCCTCTGTTAGCGGCTTCTTGATCGTTATCACTATCCGTTAGAGGTGCATAATTTAAGCAATCTACAACAATCCCGATTGACCCACCTTGTTCACGCTGCAATTACGTTTATCTAGTCAATGAATAGTCTACTTACGGGTTACTCCATATAAGATAAAAAGGTCAACTTTAAGGTCAGTAGACAGTGGATTGCCTGATAATATTTTCGGTATATTTTCACAGCCTTTCCATGTGCTACTAATAGGTTATGCACGGCAATTAGAGGCTCGATGTCAGAATTTCCAGCTGAGCAATTGCCAAAAGGTGGTGAGCAACGAGCCGGTGGATACTTTCCAGTTTGGTAGGCCATTTGTGTGAACAAATTTGGCTCGTTGATAGTCATCCAATGCTTTACTCGGTCACCAAAGTTCTTGAAGCATGTTTCTGCAAAGTGGACATAATCTTCCCTACAAAAAAATATTAGGTGCTGGGATTGCTTATTCAAGTGCTTGTCTGCTTTACTGCTTATTATTTTAAGCACATTAAAAATGGTCCATTTTTGTGACTGTTATCTTTTGGAAGCTAAATTTTTCTTGATTTGAAATGAATAGATGAATGAGCTAGTTTTACATACTGCATTAACGGGTTGAGCCAAGATCCATATCGATCTTGGAGTTCTTGAGGAAAATCATGATGGTAAATAGTAACAAATGGTTTAATTCCTGCATTAGTTGCAAAATTACGGTTAGTGTGTTAATACATTAAGTCGAAGAATTAATACAAAGAAAATTGTCCATATTACCCCTCCATATGAGATCATCCAAGATTTTGTTATAGAACATAACCCCATTTTGATTAACTTCACCAAACCTTCCTCCTGATACAACTCAAGGAGACTTTTAGTTAAGAAACGATATATATATTTGTCCTTTTTCAATAGTTTTAAAGGCAGTTATCGTACTTGGAAGAATTCTGGCCCATGATATAGAGAAACGGTAAGCATCTACACCAAGAGACTGTACGATGTCAATATCTTTCTGCAACGGTCGATTGATCAATAATGAAGTTAGGACTAAACAAATATATTTAGAGTAATATTATTTGCATTCATCTAGTACAAGATTTGTTGAGTTAGTTTGAAATATTATAACTTGACATTAGATCACAGCATACACAAGACAAAATCGAACTATAAACAAGTATACATTTAAATACAGATCATACACATATCTAATAAATACATACACACACTGGCAGTTTAGTCATCTAGAACTCATGGCTAAACAAACTTTCAAAAGAAAATTTCTTTCTATTTTTGTATTCAATTACTGTTATCTTTAAAGCAAACTTTCAAAAGACAAAGAGTTACATTTTATATGTCCCAATGAGAACAAGCACCACTCAAAATTTTGATAAGGGGACCACTTCTATGGTGGAAATATGCATAATTGCATAAAGTTCCACAATGCCAAATTATATTGGAAACTAGAATGAAGTAAAAAATAAGCTCATGATTGTTTGGACAAGTTTATAAGGTTAGATGACCTTAAAAAGAGAAGTATTAAGCTCTTTTTTGTGGCTTATGGGCTTATATAGACTTTCGAAGCTTCTATTGCCACTTTTTCTCTCAAGCTAATCCAAATGCTTAGTAAAAACTTATAAGCTTATTCATCATACGCAATTATTAATAATAAGCTTAAGCGCAAATGATAAGCTTACACAAACGTCTGTAGGGTAAAATGTAAAAGGATAGCCAAAACATAAATACCAAATACTGATGGAAATGATCATCAGCTATGAATCCATTGCTACCATCTTCAATCATGCCTAACATGAAACAAACAAAAAAATATTATGGAAAAGTATAAAGATGAATAGCATGATTATGTGACATGGCATAAATGAGAATAAAAAGTGCTTATTACCAGGGGAAAGAACAAAAGCATCCCAGTTATTGACACTTTTACCATCTTCAAGATATGCTCCTTCAATCTAAACACAAACATTATTGCATTAATCATGAGCTAACAAAGAACCAATCTCTAAGCATCATAATACAAAAAGAATAGAAACAGAATAAAAATTACTTGATAAGAAGAAGTAGAGACTCCAAAGAGAAACCCATTTGGAAAATCTGATCTTTTTATGTCTTGTCCATTAATGGACAGCTGAGCTCCAAGAAGAAGCAATAGTAGAAAACCAAACATTGATGTCACTTGGTTATGTTTTCAGTGAAGTTGGTTATGATATTTATATGCAAGTTGGACCTCCTTAAAGTTACAACATATTTGAGCCTCACAATATGGCCAAAGAAAATTTTAAATATTTAAAATAAAGTACTACTGAACAATGATTGAAGCATTCAACCCGACAATATATTCTTGTTCCAAAAAAACTTTTTTTGCTATACTTTTGATAACTTCATTATTGACACAATGATTGTTTCGAAATGTATGGAAGTTTAGTGACTAATGACTATTTCAAGTCTATATGAGTTAATCGGACCTCACTGAACCATACTACAAAATGACTATTTCATGGTCAATTCATGTTGACCTAGCCAGATTCGCTCATCTTGTCACCTCTGATTTATACCAAGTTATACAGATGCTATAACGCAGTGTCAAGTTAACGCTAAGTGCAAACTATTCCTAATATTGATAGTTGTTAAAGTAGTATCTTTTCCTACGCAAAGCACGAGTCGTGTAGTTGTAGGAAATATATAAAAATATTTGATGAAAACAAATATAATATAAAACTGTTAGAATATTAGTGTGTAATAGTTAGGATATAAGTTTAGGGGGTTAATTGCATTTTAGCTCAAACTTAAGGAGGTTAGTCATGTATTAGGAAAGTTCCCAACCTTCTCAATTGTAGAATCCTTGTTCACCAAGAATTAGGTTTTTCCCCCTCATTCTCTATAAATAGGGATGAGGGGGTAAGATTTTATTTGTACATTCTTTTCTTGCTAACGTTTAATAAACGTTTGAGTGTAAAATGTCTCGTGTGTGTTGGTGCCACTCGGCAGTTACGGATCATAACCCTTTGCCGAGGTCTTGTTGAAGTAGTTCTTGATTCGTAGTTTCGCTCTAGAAACCGGTTTGTTGAATTTCTTCCAACAAAAACCGAAACCGTATCTTAATAAATCTAGGATATAAGGCCACATAATATATGTTATTCGTTGTCTCATTTACAATACACCAGGAAAGTGACGAATGACAAAACAAACCAAAGGACAATTATTGGCTTGTTAAGGCCGACCCTCCCCTATAATTTAACCAAACCCTCCCTAAATGGGGAGGGTGTACCTTGAAGGTACAATTTTGTAAACTTTTTTTTTTTTTTTTTTTTTTTTTTTTTTTTTTTTTTTTTTTTTATGTTTGTAATGTTTAGGTATTGTATTGTAATATTATTTGTTGTGTATATTTTTTTGTAATGTTAACAATTGCCTATATTACGTTATAAAAAAATATAACGTTATAAAAAAAGATGACGTAACTAATGTTTGTAATATTTTTGTGTTGTGTATACTTAATTAATAATTGCCTAAATTACGTTATAAAAAAAGATGACGTTGACTCATTTGCATTTATAAACTACTACAAGATCAGTGCTTACACCTAAACTTAAATTATTTAAAAACAACAACTATTATTATAAAATTAAACGTCAACGTTAACATATTATTTAAAAACAACAATATCTACGACATATGAAGATTATTCATTTCGGTTAAAAGATCATGGAGCCTTGCACCCGACTGACAAGCGTGATCCTCAGGATTCCTTGCCAATTCTAACTCCATTTCCAACGTCTTTATTCTTGCCTTCAACAACTAGTTCTCATTATTTTTAGCAACGCAGTTTGAGCACTGCGTTGAAAAAGAGGCTGTTGAAGAAGAGGCTTGATTAAAGTACTCTTTTTCAAATTCATCTTTCCACTTGAAGTATCGACACCCATAGTCTTTTGTACCTGGCTGTTACATGTTAAGAAAATAATAATAAATGTATTTTTAACAAACAAATTATTTACATAACTAAGCAAACGTATGATTATTTACCACTGAAAGAGGACATGCATAAAACAGTCGCCCACGACTACCATCTTGCCAGGATTTCCGTTCTATAATAAATCTTCTATCACATCGATACCAGAAATGATTTCTTCGACCCACCTGACAAAAGAATGTACATAATCAATCAATAATGTTATTTACTAATTTAAATAAATATTTAATCATTTACTATATAATACAAACAGTTATTTACAACATAAATCAATAATCATTTACAATGTTTTGTCTGTAAAATTATTCACAACATAAATCAATAATTATTTACAATGTTTTTGTCGGTATAATTATTTACAACATAAATCAATAATTATTTACAATGTTTTGTCGGTATAATTATTTACAACATAAATCAATAACCATTTACAATGTTTTGTCTGTATAATATTTACGGCAATAGTCGATGTTGATATAAAGTTATCCATTCTTCTGTAATTGGCTCTCGGTAAACCCTCCATTGTGAGTGGTTACGCGAAAGTGGAAAAGTTGGGTCTAGCGTCGGTAAAATGTAGTGAGCACATGAGCTCTCCCCCACACGGGCAATCACAAGGGGGTCGATTCCTTGTGTGTTGTTTGGCCCGGAAAAAAGCGGAAAACATGTGTTCCAACCACGCTCGGATATAAATACAATCGGTCGGTTTATCATTGAAGCGATAACCAGACCCGTAATTGGCATCACCATCCAGTGACTATCAGGTGCACCTCCGTTGAACCAGTCTATTGTATGCCAAAGAAAGCCAAATTCTTGTTGCCCCCACATATCTATGTAAGTTTTCCTATGGTAATCTAACTTGTTGACATAAATAATGCCTAAAAACATTATTAACATATTATCAATATCTCTATGTTTTGATTATTACAAAATATAATCTCATAGATCTAAAACTTGTGACTTAAACAAGTATTTAGTGATTAACATTTTCTCTTTACATCCAAATCACTTAAGGTATAAATAAACAAAGTGTTTAGTGCAATTTATGATCAAAGGGAAATTTAATCAAGTATTACAAAGTTTATTTAATTATATAAACATATTATATATTTTTGAAAAACACTTTTGGTAATAAAGAAAAATGTTTTATTCATACCAAATATATGAATTCAGATTTTTAACCAAAATCAGTTAGTTTTTCACCAAATAAACTTTTCCCACTAAAAAACAAAAATTCTGGCCGTTACAGCTGGGCGGCCCCCTTAATTATAAGGGGCGTCCCCTTAATTTTAAGGGGGCCGGCCTTGATTTAAAGGGACCGGCCATGCTCCTCTGTCAGAATTTGTTGCCTATAAATACCACATTGAATCTGAAATTTTTCTCACCTTTTGCACTCCTAAACTTTCTGTTCTAAATCTCCATTTCCAATCTTTATATCCTTTGATCATATATTCTTAAATCTTTGTTTCAAAGTGATCCAAACATCATTCTATCAAGTGCAAAAGAAGAATATTTCTATCCCTCAAGACAAGAAGTATTACAACTTGTTGTGATCTCCACATCTAAGTTGTTAGAGCATCATCATTGTATTTATCTCATTGTGTGATTAGTTGTGAATATTTGTTAGAAGATAGTTTAGTTAGATATTTATATAGTGTGATTGGTTAGTAGTTATGAAGAAGAAAAGTTAGGAAGAAGATTGGTGTGTAGAAGATAGTTGTGAAGAAGATTGGTATGTAGAAGATAGGTGTGAAGAAAATTGGTGTGTAGGAGATAGGTGTGAAGAAGTGGTGTGATTAAGTAGTGAATAGGTGTGAAATAGTTGTGTAGAAGGCGTGAATAAGTTGTGACGTAGTTGTGGTGTGTAAATTGGTGTGTAAGGTTTTCTCCGCCATAAGGGAGCTTGTTGACATAGTGAAGAAAACTCTCGAGTTAGGTGCTCGGGGAGTGGAGTAGGGCAAGGAAGGTGACCTTGTAGCCGAACCACTATAAATCTCTTGTCTCGCGGTTCGATCTTTCCAACTCTCATCTATTTCTTTACTTACATTATTATTGCTTTATCATACATATTTAGTGTTGTTCAAATTGTGCATGACTTGATTTCATATAGCATCGAATCTATATTTTTGAAAACAAAGAAAACTTTTAAACAATCTTTTTTAACAAATTAAAAAGACGTAAAACTATTCAACCCCCCTTCTAGTTTTCCACAATTGGTATCAGAGCCACGTCTAGCAAGATTTTTTAAAATATATTGTATTTTAAAACTTGTAACGATCTATGGAATCTTTAAAATATTTTGAAGGCCAATCTATGCAAAGACCACCACTATTTGAAAGATTGGAAAAATAGATTCGAAACTTATGTGAAATCAAAAGATCTTGATCTTTGGCATATTATTACCTTTGGTGATTTTCCCCCTATTCAATATAATGTTAAAACTAAAATGGATGAAATTATATCTTTTGAAAAATAAAATGATGATTTGAAAAAGAAACTAGCAAAAAATAATGAGGCTAAAATGGTCATTTATAATGCATTACCACGCAAAGAATATGAAATAATTTTTATGTGTAAAACCGCAAAAGAAATTTGAGATTCTTTACTAATTACTCACCAAGGTAATAGTCAAGTTAAAGATAACAAAATAGATCTTCTTGTACAACAATATGAACAATTTACGATTCCGGAAGAGGAATCAATTGATAATGCTTTTGCTAAATTTAACACTATTATCACAAGTTTAAAAGCACTTGATGAGACATTTTCTAGTAAAAATTGTGTTAGGAAATTTCTTAGGGCATTGCATCCGAAATGGCGAGCTAAGGTCACAGAAATTGAAGAATCAAAGAACTTGATGACATTATCACTAGATGAACTTATTGGCAACTTGAAGGTCCATGAAGAAATTATAAGAAGAGATTCGGAAACGGTCAAAGTCAAGAAAGAACAAACCAAATCCATTGCTCTAAAAGCCAAAAAGGAACCTAGTGATGATGATGATTCAAGTGACGAAAATGAAGACGAAGAATATGCAATGGCCGTAAGAGAATTCAAGAAATTCTTCAAGAGACGAGGAAGATTCACTAGATCATCACGAGACGAAAGAAAAACGTTCCAAAGAAATAGAAGTGACAACTACGGGAAAAGAAAGTGCTTTAGATGTGGAAGTCCAAATCATCTCATTGGCGAATGTCTAAAGCCGTCGGGTTATGAAAATCAAGGCGCATTTGTTAGTGAAACATGGAGTGATAGTGACAAAGAAGAAGTAGAAAAACCAAGAGACGAAAAGTGTTTTATGGCAAAAGGAACCGACGAAATATGTTTAGGAATTGACTTGGAGCCTGACGAATGGATCAAGGATAGCGGATGTTCGAGGCACATGACGAGGAACCGCAAGCTATTCTCTACATACAAGGCATATAATGGAGGTAACATTTTTTTCGGTAGTGACTTACGTGGAAAAATCATTGGCAAAGGTACGATTTCTCAAGACTCACTTACTATTGAAAATGTAGAGCATGTAGATAATTTAACATATAACTTGCTTAGTATAGGACAAATATGTGATAATAAATGTAGAGACACTTTTACCGAAGAGGATAGCGAAATAGTTAAGAATGGAAAAATTATAGGTAGAGGAATTAGGAAAGGAGGCATATATGTTATGAAACTAGGAAACAAGCCTGAGGATAGGATATGCCTAATGACCCTAGATGAAAACTCCACACTGTGGCATAGGAGATTAGGACATGCTAACATGCAACAAATACAATCTTTGGCCTCTACGTAACTAGTTAGAAATTTGCCTAATCTAAAATATGACAAACATTTTTGTGATGCATGTAAGATTGGAAAACAAGTTCATGCCAGTCACAAAGCTAAGAGTATAGTATCCACTACTAGGTGCCTAGAATTATTACATATGGATCTTTTTGGTCCATCCGCTGTGCGGAGCTATGGAGGAAACAAATATACCTTAGTATTAGTAATAGTAGATGACTACTCACGATACACGTGGACTAGGTTTTTAAGTGACAAGACCCAAGCCTTTGAAAAATTCGAAATATTTAGTAAAATGATTCAAAATAAATTAGGATGCACAATAGTAGCCATTAGGACGGACCATGGTAGGGAATTTGACAATGAAGTACAATTCGGAAAATATTGTAATTTAAATGGAATATCTCACAATTTCTCCGCTCCTCGTACTCCTCAATCAAATAGCGTAGTAGAAAGAAAAAATAGGTCACTACAAGAAATGAGTAGAACAATGTTAAATGAACAATCCATCCCACAAAAATTTTGGTGTCACGCCGTAGATACTTCAACATATATTATTAATAGGGTTTCAATTAGGAGAATTCTAGGAAAAACTCCTTATGAGTTACTAAGAGGTAGAAAACCAAACTTAAGCTACTTTAGGGTATTTGGAAGTAAATGTTATATTCTAAACACTAAGGACTACCTCGCTAAGTTTGATCCAAAATCGTATGAAGGAATATTTTTAGGATACTCACAAAATAGTAAAGCATATATAATACTTAACAAACACTCCATAAAAGTAGAAGAATCACTAAATGTAACATTTGATGAAACACCACCACCTCCTAAAACTTTACCTTTAGAAGATGATGACTTAGTCGAAGAAGAAGCTATTGAGGTTAGTAAAACAAAACCCATAGGAAATGATAATGAAGACATTAACTTAGGAAATAACGAAATTGTAAATTTTAAAGAATCTATATCACATCCACTAGATAATATAATAGGACATCTTAACCAAAGAACCCTTAGGTCACAAGCTCAAGATAAAAATAATTTCTTTTGTTTCCTCTCAGCAATAGAACCTAAGAATATTAATGAGGCTTTAAAAGATAAAAGTTGGGTTATAGCTATGCAAGAAGAATTAAATCAATTTAAGGTAAATGATGTTTGGGAATTAGTCCCAAATCCAATGAATATGACCATCATAGGAACTAAATGGGTATATAGGAATAAATTAGATGAAAATGGAGTAGTTACTAGGAATAAAGCTAGGTTAGTTACCCAAGGTTATAATCAACAAGAAGGAATTGATTATGACGAAACTTATGCCCCCGTAGCTAGACTAGAATGTATTAGGATACTACTTGCCTATGCATGCGCCCTAGATTTTAAGTTATTCCAAATGGACGTGAAAAGTGCATTCCTTAACGGTTTTATCAATGAGGAGGTATATGTGGCACAACCTCCAGGATTCATTGACTTCGCAAAACCTGATTATGTTTATAAGTTAAAGAAAGCTTTGTATGGACTCAAACAAGCTCCCAAAGCTTGGTATGATCGATTAAAAGCTTTCCTTATTAAACATGATTATTCCATGGGAATGGTAGATAACACTCTTTTCACTAAAAGGAAAGACCCAAATCTCATCATTGTTCAAATATATGTTGATGACATTATATTTGGATCGACTTGTCAAGACATGTGTGATGAATTTGCCAAAATCATGCATGATGAGTTTGAGATGAGTATGATGGGTGAACTTAACTTCTTCCTAGGATTACAAATAAAACATTTAGAAGATGGAATATTCTTTAACCAATCTAAGTACATTAAGGAAATGCTTAAGAAATTTGGTCTAGAAGACTCAAAACCCATGAAAACTCCCATGTCTACGGAAGTAAAACTCACAAAGGATGATGAAGGTGAGTCCGTAGATAACACCAAGTATAGAGGAATGATAGGTAGTTTACTATACTTGACGGCAAGTAGACTCGATATCATGTTTAGTGTCTGCCTTTGTGCCCGTTTTCAAGAGGATCCCAAAACCTCTCACCTAGAAGCGGTTAAGCGTATCTTCCGATACATTAAAGGCACTATACACTTAGGATTGTGGTATCCTAAGGGATCCGACATAGAAACCATCGTCTATGCGGATTCGGATCATGCGGGAGACTACGTAGATAGAAAAAGCACTAGCGGTATTTGCACGTTTATGGGATGTTGTCTAACATCTTGGTTTTCAAAGAAGCAAACCGCTCTTGCTATTTCTACCACCGAAGCCGAATATGTAAGCGCTGGAAAGGCATGTCAACAAGCACTATGGATGAAACAAGCTCTTATAGACTATGACATTAGGTTAGAAAACGTTCCCATTATGTGCGATAACAAAGGTGCGATAGATTTAAGTAAAAATCCGGTGCAACACTCTAGGACTAAACATATAGAAATACGTCACCACTTTCTTAGGGATAATGTACAAAAAGGGAACATATCTATAGAAAAATTTGCATCGGAAGATAACATTGCGGATATATTCACTAAACCCCTTAAGCGCGAATTATTCAATCACTTGCGTCTAGGATTAGGAATGATGGAACAAGTTGACTAAATTCTATTGCATTTAGAATTTTTTTTAAGTTTTGCATAAGATTTACTTTTCTTCCACTTCTCCATTTCTGAGTCTAGGAATCTATTTCGCACAAAATTAAAGATTGGGAAATATTATTTTCTTTGCATATACTCTTTTGTAAAACCCAATCAATTTTTTTTTTAATTATTCTCACATCTAGGAATTACATGAACATCATTTTCCTTGCATTGTTGACTAATGCTAAAAACATTTTTCTTCCAAAATCATGCATAAACTCTCACATAAATCGTCAAGGTATATAATCTAATATATATCTTTGACATTCATGATCGAGCAAAAATCGAATCAAGGAGATTTTGGATTGTTTCTTAAGAATTTTTTTTTTTTTTTTTTTTTTTTTTTTTTTTTTTTTTTTGCATTTAGAAGTCGAAACAATCACAACTCCACATTTGTTGCATATAGGCACACACTAGGACAAAATCACTCATAACATTGTCATCTTGTTTCATCACTAGATTTTTGACTTACTAGTTGCCTTTGCCTTTGATCTAAGATAGTTGCCTTAGGAAGCTTAAGTGCTCTTGCCTTAATTTGTCTCTTTTAGCTTATTATGTGTTGCTTATTTGCTCTTTTGCTTAAGTGTTTTTGCATACATGCTATATCTTGATTAGATTAGATGCTATATTGCCTAAAGGAATTGAACTTGCTTGAATCCAAATCCAAAAACACAACCTTTCTGCAAATTTTCTGCCAAAAATCCATTTCTGGCAATCTGGGAACCATCAGATGGGCGGCCCCCTTAATTATGCTAGGCGGCCCCTTTAATTTTAAGGGGACCGCCCCCTAATTAAGGGGACCGGCCATCTGCTGGACAGATTTACAGAATCTTTTCTGATTTTTAGCCCATTTCAACCTACATTTCCCATTTTTCACCAACATATTTTGTCCTAATCTCCCAAACAAACTTCATCCATCCATAACACACACAAATCTTACACTATAAATATCCCCAATCTTCTACACTCTCCATTCATCCCTTCATGACTTCTCCAAACAAACCAAAACCAAAAGCCTCAAGGCTTGCAAGGACCCGTTTGGCAAAGAAAAAGCCCTCGAAACAAATCCATCATAACCAATGAAGCTGGAAATCACTCAACACCTCCAACCACTTACTTCCCAAACTTTACTCCAAATTCACAAGGACATTCATTTGATCCTCTTTACAAACCATACAACATTGGCCAAACATCTTCCTTCATGCCAAACCACTCATCTCATCCTCCAACCATTTATAATGATCCATACAAGTTTGATCAACCATCCAACTACAATTCCAACTACACAAACCCAATTCATCCATATCAACACAATGACTCTCTCCGCATTGCCACGGAAAAGCAAAAGTTTCGTGATGAAATATCCCAAATCCATGATCTTAGTGATCTCAATGCCATGCATCTTGCACAACGAAACAAAGGGAAACCTCCATCATCACCCTACAACAATTACCTACCTCACTCTCTCAACTTGGATTAAGTTACAAACCACACTCACTATTGCCCTTGTTGCATCTTCCTTCAAAAACAAATTCTATACTTGAGTGAAGATATTTCTTGGATTGAATATCTCCTCACTCGTCCTCATCCCATACCACCCTTAACACGATAAAACATCGTAAGATCCACCTCTTCCGCTCCATACCCCACTCCATATCCCTCTCCATCTAACAACTAAGCTTTATGCTTATGTTCCCCTTCAAGCAAAATAAAACAATCAACCATGGGTTGCAAGCAAGTCCAAGTGCTCTCTTAGGCAATCTAGGACTATGTCTCTTCTTTTGTTTTATTGTAATCAATATGCTTCAAACATATTGAATGTTGTAATGCTAATCATTTCTATGATGCTTGAATGAATCTATTTGCATAATTGTTGTTTTGCAAGTATATGTGTCTTGTTCTCTTCAAATATCTTTGTAGCCAAGACTTCCATAGCTCGTTCCCTTGGTGCTCTTAAGTGAGGGGGAGTATACATCAAGGGGGAGCATTCTACCCGTTTAATCTTCTTTCACGAAGCTTACTCGGCTTAACCTTTTTGATTTTACAAAAAGGGGGAGAAGAGAAATGTAAACTCTATAATACTTGTCTAAAAACAAATTTTAGATCTATTGAGTTTTAGGTTTTGTACTAATCAAAAAGGGGGAGATTGTTGACATAAACAATGCCTAAAAACATTATTAACATATTATCAATATCTCTATGTTTTGATTATTACAAAATATAATCTCATACTTGTGACTTAAACAAGTATTTAGTGATTAATATTTTCTCTTTACATCCAAATCACTTAAGGTATGAATAAACAAAGTGTTTAGTGCAATTTATGATCAAAGGGAAATTTAATCAAGTATTACAAAGTTTATTTAATTATATAAACATATTATATATTTTTGAAAAACACTTTTGGTAATAAAGAAAAATGTTTTATTCATACCAAATATATGAATTCAAATTTTTAACCAAAATCAGTTAGTTTTTCACCAAATAAACTTTCCCCACTAAAAAACAAAAATTCTGGCTGTTACAGCTGGGCGGCCCCCTTAATTATAAGTGGCGGTCCCCTTAATTTTAAGGGGGCTAGCCTTTATTTAAGGGGACCGGCCACGCTCCTCTGTCAGAATTTGTTGCCTATAAATACCACATTGCATCTGGAATTTTTCTCACCTTTTGCACTCCTAAACTTTCTGTTCTTGATCTCCATTTCCAATCTTTATATCCTTTGATCATATATTCTTAAATCTTTGTTTCAAAGTGATCCAAACATCATTCTATCAAGTGCAAGAGAAGAATACTTCTATCCCTCAAGACAAGAAGTATTACAACTTGTTGTGATCTCCACATCTAAGTTGTTAGAGCATCATCATTGTATTTATCTCATTGTGTGATTAGTTGTGAATATTTGTTAGAAGATAGTTTAGTTAGATATTTATATAGTGTGATTGGTTAGTAGTTAGTTGTGAAGAAGAAAAGTTAGGAAGAAGATTGGTGTGTAGAAGATAGTTGTGAAGAAGATTGGTGTGTAGAAGATAGTTGTGAAGAAGATAGGTGTGTAGAAGACAGGTGTGAAGAAAATTGGTGTGCAGGAGATAGGTGTAAAGAAGTGGTGTGATTAAGTAGTGAATAGGTGTGAAATAGTTGTGTAGAAGGCGTGAATAAGTTGTGACGTAGTTGTGGTGTGTAAGGTTTTCTCCGCCATAAGGGAGCTTGTTGACATAGTGAAGAAAACTCTCGAGTTAGGTGCTCGGGGAGTGGAGTAGGGCAAGGAAGGTGACCTTGTAGCCGAACCACTATAAATCTCTTGTCTCGCGATTCGATCTTTCCAACTCTCATCTATTTCTTTACTTACATTATTATTGCTTTATCGTACATATTTAGTGTTGTTCAAATTGTGCATGACTTGATTTCATATAGCATCGAATCTATATTTTTGAAAACAAAGAAAACTTTCAAACAATCTTTTATAACAAATTAAAAAGACTTAAAACTATTCAACCCCCTCTTCTAGTTTTCTACATAACTCTTGCAACAACCTATATCTGGCTTCGGCCCACCTATGTTCGTTTTGAAAAATAATGTGAGCAACGCACCGAAACCCGCAATTCCCATCACCCCCAACATTACGTATACTTATTACGTATGGATGGTAACTCTGTGGAATTGCCTCAATAAAACCATTGCTCGCAGTATCTCCAACATATAATCTGTGGCGTAGACTATCACCCGTGTAAGAACTATGTCTTGGAGGCTCTTGCGGCAAGTTTGGGACTTTCGTAGATCTTGCATTTGTACTTCTTCGGTCATCTACGATTGGTACTTCAATCAAGTCCGGAACTTTTGTAGCCTTGGACTTTTTGTCCTTTGCGCTCGGACGTCCACGGGTATTTTCCTGAACAACAGGTTGACGTGTGTCCACAGATTCAGGTTGGTATATCCCTCTTAACTTGTGCAACATATTCTTCTTGACAAACGACGTCGCTTTGCCAAAAACACTCTTGAATTGTCGCACGTCATTTTCAAACTCTCTTTTATCATCATCATCATCATCATCATCATCATCATCATCATCATCAAGTACAAGATTACTGACAACGGGCCACTGTACAGTCAGGGTTCTCCAAAATATATCAAGGCTTTCCAATGGAATGGACACACCTGCATTTATCAAAAGTGACTTATGTAAAACCATTTCGTGAAAGCATTCCGTGAAAGCATTCATTAAAATTGACTTTAATATACTTACCATGAATTCGATACCCCATCATTTGACAAAAGCACGGCAATCAAAAAATTGATCGCAACTGATGGTTACAATCTTCTGCGGCGAACTTCGTTTGAAGGAGTTCTTTGTGCATGAGTGTAAAAGCATATTTGGAAATGTTATACCACAACTCTGAAAATATTGGTATATCACATTTATTTATTTTCTCATTTTTGCTTATGTTAAAACTCTCTTGTATCACGCTCTTTTGAGAAATAAGAATCTTATCAATCGAAATCAACAACGTGTTTAAGTTGGAATGTGTTGTGCCCAACTATAATTTCAATAACGCGTGTTGAGCCTCAACTCTACACGTTGTTGTCTGGCCGTAGCTTCGATATTCATCGGTAACACACGAGACAAACATGTTCCCGTAATCTCGCAGCCAGTTATCCAGATACCGAGCAATATCTGAAAAAACGATGAATTAATACAAGGTCAATCGGGTGCATATTTGTTAAATAATAAAAACACTAAATTAATAATTAAGTACCCGGTTTGTTGACTAATTTTTGTTGTAGTCGTCGATAATGTTGCTCGAATAAGGCGCGTGTTTGAGCTTTAACCATCCAATCCCATGTGTGTTTGATGGACTCGTACTCCTCTATTGACCCACATTTACCTCTGCAATGCTGAAGTATATTTTGGGAAATATGCCATCGACATAGTACTTTGTGAACATGCGGGAATTCTGCTCTGCATGCCCCAAGCAAGGCTAAATCCCTGTAGGTGACGATAACACGTGGATAGTATCTTTCTTCTATCACCATCTTTACACGTTGCAATACCCATTCAAAATTAGGCCCTTTTTTACTGTTTAAAAAACTAAACGCCATCGAAAATGTTTTATTTGTTGATGTTACTCCGACAATTTCCAAAAATGGCAATTTAAACAGCGTGGTATTGTACGTGGAGTCTATTAGCATGATTTCAGGGAACGTACACCATAAAGCGTACGACGTAGGGTGAACAAAAAATAGTTCCTCAAGCTCATTATTAGGACTTACCCTATCATAATATGTGTACCCTGATTGCTGCAAGTGTGAGTAAAGGACTTGAATTGGAGTTAGATTACCCATTTTGGCTTTCCGGATCTTAACTTGTGCGTTATATATAGTTCTAACGCTAGACACGTTATCCGGATTACGACCCTGTATTGTCGAGAGTATTTTACGTGGTTGTACGGTATAATCTGTCAATTCTTCAACCAACTCGAACTCATCATCATTTAAGCGCATTGCATATGGCACACCATGCAGCGACTCTAACATAGGATGATTATGACTATCATCCTTCATTTTCAAAATCCAACATGATCTTCTTTTAAGATATTTCGCCACCAATTTGAATGGGCATTCGGTTTTAGAGGTACTTGTATTCTGTTTTCCAGTTCCTTCGGGTGAATAAATCCCACCCTTTGTACACCTATAATTGATTTCGTTCATAATACCGTATTCTGATTTAGTTCTTCTTTTAACAATCACAAAACCGAGTTCCCGAGCTATGTTTTGCACCCAATCCATTAATTGCTCGTGAGAACCGAACCCCTGAAAAAACATTACGAATTTACAATACTTTTTTTTTTAAACAATACTTTTTTTTATAAACAATACTTTTTTTTTATAAACAATACTTTTTTTTACAATACTTTTTTTATTAACAATACTTTTTTTTTTTACAAATAACATTTTTTACAATACTTTTTTTTACAATACTTTTTTTTAGAAACACTACTTTTTTTTACAATACTTTTTTTTAACAATACTTTTTTTTTTATAAACAATACTTTTTTTTATATAAACAATACTTTTTTTACAATACTTTTTTTTTATATAAACAATATTTTTTTTACAAATAACTTTTTTTACAATAACTTTTTTTTTACAAATAACTTTTTTTTTACAAATTTTACAACTTTTACAAATTAAAAAAAAAAGTATTAAAACGGGTACGTGGGGTGGACAACTGTCTCACACCCACAATACTATTATCACTATCTGTCTCCCACACACCATACACTCACAATCTCTCTCTCTAATTGCTCTCTTTTTCCTCTCTCTAGTTTTAGATCTAATAACGTTTTTAGATCTAAAATCACTAATATGCGATGTTGTTGGTGATTTGTGAGAGAGTTTGTGAGTGTGTGGTGATGTTGTTGGTGATCTGTGTTGGGGGTTTCTCCCTGATTGGGGAGTATTCAAAAATTAGGGTTTCGTACAAGTATTTCTGTGGTAATCTAACTCTTAATTCTGTGATAGATCTTAATTCTTATGTGATTTGCTGGTTCTGTGATAGATCTTAATTCTTATTCAAAAATTAGGGTTTCAAAAATATTTGGGGGTTTTTTCAATCTGTGTTGATTTACTTAATATAAAGTGTGTTAATTGAAAGATATACATGTTAATTTATCAGATCTAGATTTTTTTTTTAAGAAACCCTAATTTTTTAAAATTTAGGGTTCCGTGGTGGCTGGTTCTGTGGGGGGGGGGGGGGGGGGGTTCTGTGGTGCTTAATTGTCTGTTATTAATTGGTGGTTGGCTGGTTCTGTGATAGATCTTAATTTTAATTAAAAAATTAGGGTTTCAAAAATATTTGGGGGTTTTTCAATCTGTGTTGATTTACTTCATATAAAGTGTATTAATTGAAAGATATATATGTTAATTTATCAGATCTAGATTTTTTTAAGAAACCCTAATTTTTTGAAATTTAGGGTTTCGTGGTGGTGGTTCTGTGGTTCTGTGATGGTCAATTGTCTGTTCTTATGTGATTTGCTGGTTCTGTGATAGATATTAATTTTAATTAAAAAATTAGGGTTTCAAAAATATTTGGGGGTTTTTCAAAAATATTTGGTGGTGGTTCTGTGGTGGTGGTTCTGTGGCTGGTTCTGTGGTTCTGTGATGGTTAATTGTCTGTTCTTATGTGATTTGCTGGTTCTGTGATAGATATTAATTTTAATTAAAAAATTAGGGTTTCAAAAATATTTGGGGGTTTTTCAAAAATATTTGGTGGTGGTTCTATGGTGGTGGTTCTGTGGTGGTGGTTCTGTGGCTGGTTCTGTGGTGCTTAGTTGGGTAAAAAGTAGGGGAGGGTCCGGTCAACATTGGCCTTTATCATATCTAGATTTATAGTGCTGGTTCTTATGTGATTTGTGTGTGAGACAGCTGTGGTGATAATAGTGTTGGTTCTGTGGTGCTGGTTCTTATTTGATTCTGTGGCTGTGGGTAGGTTAACACCTTTATCTGCCAACTTTTGAGTGGTATGAATACATGCTCTGGCCTACCCCCAGTCCACAGACTCTAGCTATAAGCATAATGAAACTGCTTGAGCAGTTTGTGATGAAACTTGATAAGCAGTTTGTTGTTTTAAAAGCATATTTGAAACTTGGTTTTTTTTATAAAAAAACTGATATACGGCAATGATGATTTAAAAAAAATGATTTTGGCGTGGCATTTCCAAATGGACGATAATAAAAACTTTGCAACATTTGAAGTTGCAGCCATATATCATGAAACTCTATTATGTCAAACTGCTTATAATCTGAGCCAATTGATATCTTGATGTAATATTGAAAAGGCGTAAAGCTTATTAGTACATCTTATGTGTAAAATGGTGAACTAGACATTTCGGCAGCCTTGTTAGAATGTTGTTGCCTTTTTTGTGCTACTCTGCCCCAACCCTTGTTACAATATTGTTGCCAATGTTGACCGGACCCTCCCTTATAATTTAACCAAACCCTCCCTAAATGGGATGGTGTACCTTGAAGGTACAATTTTTGTGATACTCTGCTTCTTTGTGAGACTTTGGTTGCTCCAATATGGTTACCTTCTTGTGATACTCTGCTTCTTTTGTGAGACTTGTGTAGCTCAGAATTGGTTACCTTGTGATGATTATTTGTTTCTTTGATTGGTGGTTATGTGGTATAGTGTTTGCTGATTTTAGTGTTTGCGGTAATGGTTATACTCTACTTCTTTTGTGAGACTTTTGTAGCTCAGAATTGGTTACCTTGTGATGATTCTCTGTTTCTTTGGTTGGTGGTTATGTGGTATAGTGTTTGCTAATTGTGGTGTTTGCTGTAATGGTTGTGTTTGTTGTGATACTGGTTGGTTGATTGAGCTTTGTTTATAATCCACCAAAGCTCCAATTTGTGGAATCCTTACTGTTTGGGCTTGTGACATGCCTGTTTTTAAGAGCCTTGTTGTGGGTTGGTTTTGACCACACCCTCCCCTGCTTTCTGGTGATACTTGAGTGTGGAATCTGCTGTTGAGCTTTGCAGTTTGTGGAATCCTTACTGTTGAGCTTGTGATATTGTGGAATCTGCAAAGCTTGTGACATTCCTGTTGAGCTTGTGACATTCCTGTTCTAGTGATATTGTGGTTTTTAAAACCAAGGCGATGACGAATGGTTTTTAAAACCGAATGGTATGGCGGAGTGATATTTTTATCACTTTCGCAACCTTCAAATGCGAGCCTTGTAAAAATCTGAGCCTATAAGGCGATGACGAATGTAACATTTCATCCGAGCCTGCAGTTGTGTTTTGTGTTGTCTTTGTGTGAACCTGCAGTTGTGTTGTCTTTGTGTGAACCTGCAGTTGTGTAATGTTTGCACTTTTTGACTTGATCACTTTGTTGTGGTTACTGCACTTGTGCTTTGACAAAAAAAAAATAGGACTTGGCGATGAAGAATTTAATGAGATCCGAGCCTGCAGTTGTGTTTGTGTTTTGTTTGCACTTTGGACTTGAATCATTTTGGACAAAACAAAAAATTGCACTTTTGTGCTTTGACAAAAAAAAAGGGACTTAGGACTGGTGCTTTGACCCAAAAAAATATGACTTTGGACAGCAAACTTGTAAAAAAAAAAAAAAAAAAAAAAAAAAAAAGGACAAAAGCTGCACTAGGTTGGCCCCACTAGGGAGGGTTTGCAGCCTAGGGGACTAGACCCCCGTCCGGTCAACACAACCCCTTGTTAATGACTTTTATTCGGTCAATAACAGATCGACTACTAATCATTTTTAGTTGTTTAATTACATGAACAATAAGCAAGAATAATAATAGATTAATCATACATTTACAAGCACATAACGAATAACACATTAGAAAAAAATTAGCTTTATTTATTCTAATGCACATTGTTGTATTATTTAAATGTACTAATATAAAATCAACTTTACAACAAAAAGAAGTTATTAAAAAAAATCTTTACGAGTCTGTAATTATAACTGCAGGTTTTCAGGTAGTATTTTTTAAGAAGTCTTGATACCATTTTGCATACACCTTGGGGATCCTATAAAGCGTTTGACGATCAATGTAGTATAATCCAAATCTCGTTCCATACCCAATAATACTCCATTCGAAATCATACATCAGCACCATCCCTGCAAGATGCCCGGTTTTGTTACTATTTGGCCAGATAAAAAAAGTCATTCATGAATACGCTATGGTTACCTGATTGCTTGTGAGTTGTGCCAAAGACAACAGGTACATTTTGTAAAATTCAATTCGCTTGACATCTTGAAGTATTTCGTTAAACAACTTACAACAATCCTGGCTATCCATCTTGTTTACTCTGCACATATATAT
Organism: Artemisia argyi; assembly: GCA_030686995.1. Lineage (NCBI taxonomy): Eukaryota > Viridiplantae > Streptophyta > Magnoliopsida > Asterales > Asteraceae > Artemisia > Artemisia argyi. The sequence goes on along the minus strand of CM060700.1, from coordinate 239,029,233 downwards.
CACTAGTCAACGATTATTCATTTTATAAGGAAAAATGATAGACATTAAGGTCAGTTGTTTGCTTGATAATATTTTCGGTAGAGGCTCGCAGCTTTGCCATGTGCTAATAACATGTTATGCATAACGATTATAGGCGCAACGTAAGAATTTCCAGCTGAACAATCGCCAAATGGTGGTGAACAGCGAGCGGGTGGATACATTCCAAGCTGATAGGCCAATTTTGTAAACAAGTTTGGCTCATTGATTGTGGTTGTTAGAATAGTGACTTAAACTCTAAGAGTTGTATGGTAAATTTGGTAATTTGTGTGATTTGTGCTACAAGTTTGTTTAGAATTATGAAGATTAATTTAGTTTGTAAACCTTTGAATTTGGTTTCATATTTGGTTCGTCAATTTGAGTAAAGTTTCCGCTTTGTTTGTCGACTGATACTTCACTCGGTCACCAAAGTACTTGAACATGTTTCTACATAATGGACACAATCTTCCTTACAACAAACCACATAATTTTTTGTTTCGGTGCTTGTTTCGTGAGGAAAATTTTAGTTTAATTGAAATGAAAAGATGATGAATTCTTTCTACATACTACATTAATGGGCTGAGCCAAGAGCCATAACGATCTTGAAGTTTTTGAGGAAAATCATGATGGTAAATAGTAACAAATGGTTTAATTCCTGTGTTACTTAGAAATTTAAGGTTAATGTCTCGAATTTCCATAAGTCAAATACTTGATGTAAAGAGCGCTGCTACATTACCTCGGAGTGAGAGTTCGTCCAAGATTCTGTTATAGAACATAATCCCACTTGCATTAACTTCATCAAGTCTTCCTCCTAATACAACTCAAAAAGAACTTTGATCAAGCAACGGAAATACTTAGAAGAATTGTTGCCCATGATATAGAGAAACGGTATGCATCTACATCTAGAGATGCGAGAAGTGAGTTGATTAAAAATATCTACAAACATAGGTAAAACATAGATACCATATATCAATGATAATGGTCATCAGCTACAAATGCATTGTGATCACCAGTGGCGCAGTGTAGACTTATTAGCTTTGTACATATTTTAGTTCTCATTGTATTAGTTAGTAAACATGAAGGACCAAAGTTGTAAATATGATAGTTAGGCGGTTTCCTTCATATATGTTCAACTTTTGTATCTCATTCTGACTTTGAGATTAATAAATCAGTATTCACTTTTTCCCCAAATTATCACTGCATTCATATGGTATCAAAGCTCACGCTCAATACTAATTTCGCTTCATAATCTCATTCATTGAACCTAATTCACCCAATTCTTGTTCTATTTGTTCAATTTGTAGTGTTGATTAATTCGAATTTGTGTTAATTGTGATTTTTAGGGTTTCAATTGAATAATCTCTTGAAATTTGTTGCAATACCTTTATAACCTCCATTGATGGCGAATTTAAACCCTAATTCCCAAAACGGTGTTGCTTCGGGATCAAATACTCAAAATTCATCAAATTCCATTCATGATCCTTTGTACATCAGTAATTCAGATCATCCTGGTATGGTTCTGACTAATACGCCCGTTTAATGGACGTAATTTTCTTGGGTGGAGTCGTACTATTAAGATGGCGTTGGGTGCTAAGTTGAAATTAGGGTTTATAAATGGGAATACTCCTAGACCAGCTGTTATTGATGAGAATCATCAGAAATGGATAAGGTGTGATTATATGGTAACGTGTTGGATATTGAATTCTATGACTGCAGAGCTGACTGAGGCGTTCTTGTATGCACAATCTGCCGCAGAGTTATGGAAGGAAATCACTGAAAGGTATGGTCAAAGTAATGGACCATTGATCTATCACTTGCAGAGGGAACTAAGCAATGTAAGTCAAGGTAATCTCACTATTGCTGCCTCTTTCAATAAGTTGAAGAGGTGTTGGGATGAGTTACATAATTTGAATGGGGTTCCTGTTTGTAGTTGTGGTAAGATGCAAGAATGTTCTTGTAGTTTGGTTGAAAAATTTACTAAGATTGAAAATAGGTCTAAGCTAGTACAGTTTTTTATGAAACTCAATGATGAGTATGAATCAGTAAGAAATCAAATTCTAGCCATGGACCCTTTGCCCAATGTTAACAAGGCATATTATATTGTACAACAAGTAGAGAAACAGAAACAAGTGACCAATCACATGTCTGAACCTGTAGCATTCTTTGCAAATGTTAATCAGTTTAAGAATGGGAAGAGAGATACTAGGAATGTCAGGTATGAGATGAGGGATGATGGGAAAAGACATTGTACTCATTGTGATCAAGATGGACACACAGTGGATCAGTGTTTTGAGAAGATAGGTTACCCTGATTGGTATAAGGGCAAAAAGAACAAAAAGGGGGTAAGAATGGCTGCTAATGTGAACTTAGAAATGCATCAGGATACTCCTTTTGACTTGGGGTATGAGAATGGGATAAACGATGGACAAGGAGTTCAAGGGTATGATCAACATTTGGTTGCAGCAGTTTGTCATGAGGTAGTGAAAATGTTTAAAGGGAAGGGTATTATTCAGGACAATGACAATGGTGCGGGACTTTCTATGCATCATGCAGGTATGTCCTTCCATGTGAGAGCATTTGCTTTGTCATCACATAGTAATCATCTTACCATATATAACTGGATAATAGACACTGGTGCTTCAGATCATATGTGCCTCCATATTAGTCTCTTTGTCACTACTTATACTCTAAAAACCCCAATCATTGTTGTTCTTCCTGATGGGACTTTTAAAACTGTTACAATTGCTGGTAACATCAAGTTAACTCCTTCATTAACTTTAATAGATGTTCTATATGTACCGGGGTTCAAGTTTAACTTGTTATCTGTAGGAAAACTTCTCATCACACAAAATCTATTTGCTCAATTCTTTCCAAAATTCTGTTTGTTTCAGGACCTTTCAACTAAAAAGGTTATGGCTTTTGGAAAGGGCTCAAACTGTCTCTACACTTGCATCTCTTTGGCAGGACAAATCACACCTGCATCATCCATAAGTGTTTTTGATTTTAATTATCAATCTGTGTATAGCAATCTAGTTTTACCTAAAAAGGTTTTAGATTTACATACTCTTCAAGCCAGACTTGGTCTTGTTTCTCTATCAAAAATGTTACATTTAGATGAGTGTAAACATTTTAATGCTTCTGATTTTTCATGTGAAAGTTGTATGATAGCAAAATTTCACAAACTTCCATTTCCTAAAAGTACTTTTATTTTTGCTCAATTGTTTGAATTAATTCATCTTGATCTATGGGGGCCATATAAGTCACCTGCCTTGAATGGAGCACACTATTTTTATACCATTGTTGATGATAAAAGCATAGCTACATGGACCTACCTTGTTCATACTTAAGATCAAGTCTTATCTGTTCTAACTCAATTCATTCAGTATGTTGAGACTCATTTTCAGGCTAAGGTTAAGTATGTTAGGTCTGATAATGGTACTGAAATAACAAATCAGAGGTGTCTTGAATTATTGAAGTCTAAGGGGATTATTCATCAAAAGTCAATGGTGTATACACCACAACAAAATGGAGTTGTGGAGAGGAAGCATAGGCACTTGTTAGAAACAGCTAGAGCTCTAAAACTACATGCCAATTTGCCTAATTTTTTTGGGAGATTGTATTCTTGCAGCAACCTACCTTATTAACAAGATGCCAATGAAAATTCTTAGCTGGAAATCTCCTTATGAGGTCTTGTATGGTAATGTACCTAGTTATGAATCACTTAAGATCATTGGCTGTTTATGCTATGCTGCTAATACCAAACTTCCTAAGGATAAGTTTGGTCCTAAAGGTGTGAAATGTGTTTTCTTGGGATATCCCCCTGGTCAAAAGGGTTATAAGTTGTATAATCTAGGGACAAAAGAAGTATTTTACAGCAGGGATGTTATATTTGAAGAACATATATTTCCATTTAAGGTCGCTTTACCTGAGAATTCTTCTCATAACAATCTTCCATCAGTGTTGTTTCACACTGAAGATGACTCTGATGTTCCTACAACCATACCTGATTCAAATCCAAACACCATTCCTGTTGATGAAACTACTATGCCATCTGAATCCTTAACAACTTCTCCTAATGTTGAGATACCTACACATGATAACACCTCTGTTCCTCATCCAGTCCCCCAACCTAATGTACCTTTGAGAAGATCTTCCAGAACAACAAACACACCTAACTGGTTGAAAGATTTCATTACTCCACATACTACTGCTAACCATGTATCAAGAGGTCCTAAGTATCCTTTGTTCTCAAGGAATGCATTTAAAAACATACCTCAAGCTCACATTGCTTTTATAGCAAATGTTTTCAACACTATTGAGCCAGTTACATATTCCCAAGAAAGTACTCATCCTGGTTGAGTGAAAGCTATTGATGCTTGTAACAATTCGCATTTTCAGGTTACTATCAAATCTCGAAAATTTCACTATTCATTTTTACTATTCACTTTCACTATTCATTTTCTAAAATCTAATTTTTTTATTTCATATTCTCGTGTGATAAATCATTTCCATGATAAATTAAAAGTTTGACACTCATCAGATCATTTTCACGAAAGTTATTAAGGAACTACACGTTTAGGTTAAAACGTCATTTAAAAATCCTACGCACAACGAAACTCAACCGCGTCAATTTTCTCCGCATCAGATAAACGTTTGATACACTCATGATTAATTAGAGAATTTATCATGACTAAGAAAAATGTTACCAAATAGACTCTGGACCGTGAGAAACAGAAATTTATGTTTTTAAGCACTTTTACTTAGCCGTAACCTTAGCCTATACCTGCACCACATTTCTAAGACAATTTGAGTTTTCACATTTTTGGAAAAGTCAACATATTTTTTCCTCCTCCTTTGACCAAAAATCATTCCTTGATATTATAAATCATTCCTTGATTTTTACGCTTACGGTTTTATGTCTAAAAGACATTAAATGCTAACCGACACTAGACTGAGCCCAATCTAGACATTATAAGTCATTTTAAATCATTATAATTCTATTAGAAAAGTAACATTTTACTTTTCTCAATTTTTCACAATATTCGTACGTTTTACGTATTACGCATTTTAGACCCGTGTTTTCAGTTTTAGCAGGGTTTAAGCAACCCGATGAAACTTACCACTCATTTTATATTTTATTATGGAGTATATTGACAAGTTTAGTCATTTCTACAAGTTTCATATTTTTACGATACCCGGTTTTACGTTTCGTGGCCTAACAACTTACGGTTTGCAATTAACGGAACCAAAACTACCTCGGTAAAAGCAAGATAATATCAAAAACCTATCTAGTCATCCAAGAGATGCATATGAACGAAATTATGGCTAGTCACAAGCCTTGTTGGCATGTGATAAGCCTTGATGAGTTTTGGTTCATCCATGTGTTACCATGACTAGCCTAAATGCAAAATATCTAAATGAAACTAACCTCCTCATTTCCTTATAGGATCAAGACTCATTTCTCTTTTCTTTTACACCAAAAATCTGATCACCCATAATATATTAGAGCAATACATCCTTTGATTTCCAAGTTATAAGTTACATACCAAAGTTGAAGGCATAGTTAGTCTCTACATGAATCAAGAGTTTGTTTGGTGATTCCATGGTTGAATTAGGAGCTACACAAGGTGTTAGGGGCTGAGGTTAAATGGTTTTCACAAGGGTTATGTAAAGGTTAGCAAGGGTTTGCAAGAGTTGTGGTGAAGAGTTTGCAAGCATAGGTTTAGTGTCCTAGTTTCATACTTGACTTCCTTTCTTTAGAAAGCCAAAAGTTGTAAGAAACCCTAATACACTTTCTTGCTCAATATCATTTTCATGCTATTTATATTTCATTCATGCTATATACGGTCTTGTTATTATATTCATGATGTATAAAAACTATTAAAACAAGTTTTGGAAACTATATATTAACTTATGTTAAGTAAACAAGAAAACTAGTGACTTATATTGAGAACCACGACCAAACTAGGGTAACCATGATATGAAACACTTACCTACTGTTATAGAGGACTTAAAAAGGAAAACACAGCAATTTGAACCACCTAAAACAAGTACACGAGTCAAAAGTTATGGCCAAAAGAAGTTAGCGAAACCAAAACGCCGAAACTGCCTAAAATAAACTGTTAACGATCTGACCATTCTGAAAGAGGCCCTTCTGGTCTGATTCATCAAAAAATTAAAACACAAAAGTTTTCCAGAACGACGTTTTCATTCAGGCTAAAAGAAGCTCGAGCCCTGAAAACGCTTAACGAGTGATATTTTTCTTCAAATTCTTAACAGCCCCTTTTTAAGACCAAATGACCATATAATGGTTATGGTTAGTTATAACCAAGAGGTCTAATGACCTAAGGCCAAGACCTCAACCATGGCTAAGGCCAAGGTTGAGTCTCAAGCCCATGGTAACAACGACCAAGGTTACGGCAAAGCTATGGCTAAAGACCATATAAACTTACCAAAACGAAAACATGAACTAAAAAGTTAATGGCAACATAAACATCCAATTTGGATCTACTCCATCAAAACAACCATGAAACTTTACAAGTAATATTCATACTAGACTCAAGAGACTCATTGTAATAACAATCTTCATCCAAAATTAAACTTTCCTAAGTTTATTCATTTATTTGGACATGTAACTTTTCGGATCAAAAACTTATATATATTTTATCAAATACTACAATAGTAGGGAGCCTCATGTGAGGGGTTCATTAAAGTAAACCGTCGAGATGAGTTGTGGATTTACGAATTAAAGTGTCCTGGCTCCTTGAATGTTTACTACATGGCCTCTGAATTATGTCGGCCCGAATGGTAGTAAGCGATATACAAACTATACATGTTTCATAAACCATTTTTGTTCAAAGACTTACACTATACTAAGTACTACATCATGGACTAAATGAAATACATATATAGGCAATTCATCATATTCTTTGATATTACTCCAATCCTAAGTCGCAGCATTCTATTATAGGTTGCTCATAGAGACCTTCGCGATTCTACTACCATTTTCACTACATACTACATAACTCACGGTGAGTTCGTAGCCCCACTTTCTATTGTTTAACTTTTACAAACCCATGGGGGGATACATGCTATTATTTTTCTACTCGAACACAATGCTTTCTACTGTATGCTTACCCGACTATGTTTTATTGTCACTAAGTAACGATTGCCATGTTCGAAGTCCCTATAACATGAACCATTAGTCACTAGCTATAGTGAGCGCGAATATTGTGAATAGATCTATTGGGATTGACGGATCCTATTTGTGTTGAACAACTACGAGTTCAAACAAATGCACTATATTTGATAGTTAGAGGTATAATGGCAATATTACCTTGGTAGGGCTTCTATAATGCCAATTTTTGGTTCGATGTTAATGCTTTGGTTGCATGAGCTTAGTGCAATAATAACGGTTTTGTTTTCTAACTATGAGTGTGAGTCTATAGCTCACACTACAATTATTGTGTTCAACGATTTAACTACAAACTCTACGAATTCCACTCAACCTTTGTGTTGACTATTTTAAGCATGTATTTCAGGTCCATAATAAACGAGGCTGGCACGGAGGAGCACGGATATTCAAAAGGGCTATAAATTTTATTATCATTCAAAAACTCATTTAATGTAAATTGTAAACATGGAACCGTCTAGGACCTCATTTTGTAATCTCTGATATTTATATAATTTGAATGATAAATCTTTTAAAACGACTCAATTAGAGTTCGTTTTCTATTATTATGACTGTTGTGCCATCGAGTAACACCCAGTTTGAATTCCGCTGCGTCATTGAATTGGGGGTGTTACAGATTGGTACCAGAGCCATGGTTATAGAGAAACGGGTCTAATTGAGACCTAAACTATAACTACAATTACAAGCAAAAACATTTTTATAGTCTTCCGCTCTTCGTGCCTTCCATCCTCCAGACGTTTATGGACTTATAAAGCATTTTATATTACACAAACATAATTGCATATTGATATATGTATCCTTAACATAATTGAGCATTTCCCCGTAAGCATTTTATGCTACATGAACATATAAGTATATTGATATATACACTCGATTTATTTTCAATCATTTTATCTAAACAATGGACTAAACATATATGCACATGCCTATTCTAGGGCATTCCGCTGCGTCATTGAATTGGGGGTGTTACAGATTGATACCAGAGCCATGGTTATAGAGAAACGGGTCTAATTGAGACCTAAACTATAACTACAATTACAAGCATAAACATTTTTATAGCCTTCCGCTCTTCGTGCCTTCCATCCTCCAGACGTTTATGGACTTATTAAGCATTTTATATTACACAAACATAATTGCATATTGATATATGTACCCTTAACATAATTGAGCATTTCCCCGTAAGCATTTTATGCTACATGAACATATAAGTATATTGATATATACACTCGATTTATTTTCAATCAGTTTATCTAAACAATGGACTAAACATATATGCACATGCCTATTCTAGGGCATTTCGACACAACCACATCCTCCCAATCATGTTCCTACTCCAACATTTTATGTCCAAGATATTGTAACTAATTACAATGGTCTTTTCTATTTCCCGGACATTGTATGATACAATGGTCTTAATCATTTCTCAAATGTTTTGAGTCATACAATGGTCTAATCTACTTCCCAGACATTGTGAATTGCACAATGGTCTAATCTACTTCCGAGACATTGTGATTTATGCAATGGTCTCTGGAATTATTCCATCACCTCATCAATATCATTTCATATGATATCAAAAACCCATCACAATCTATCGTTTTCAAAATAGAAATATGAGATTTCTAAAGGATAAACTAATCCATCATCTACAAAAGCTGAAGTTTCTCTACATAAATCAAAGTTTTCTTCTGAAACCTTCGTTGTTAAAAGTTCATGATCCTGGCCAAGTATGGACTGTTTTAGAACTACTTAAAGCTTCCATTCCACACGTATCTACCCGTACTATCTTCTATGCAATGGAATGTGAAAACATAGGTTACAAGTCTTGTATGGGGGGGACTTGCAACTGAATGGTTTGACATCGCCTTTGTTTAGTGGACAGTTTCTCAAAAGCAACGGACATATCACAAGTATACCTAATTTAGGTATTTGAAAATTTTATCGAACCTCGGCTAAATATAGACTAGTCACCTATATTTAACCTAGGGACAGTGGAACATAGTCTGACTAACTATGTTCGACTTAAAATTTTAAAATACTGAGAATAGTGTTACTAGGGTTATGTTCAGATTAATTTCCTACTTGAACTCAATAAACCACCAGAATTCATTAAAAAGATCTAGAGACACGATAGTGCCTTACCACTCAGCAAAATCTTAACACCTTATTTGTACTACCTAATTTCATTCTTGACAGTTTTCATTTATGAGATAATCCGAACTACTATCTTGGGATAGTTATCAATTCTTCTCTTCATCCCGTAGAAGTACTATTCTGTTTAGGTCCTAAGGATACCATTCCATCATAAACCTTTAAAATCTCTTAAAATTTTAAAGCAAACTTGACATCTCTACCAATATTAATGTTAAGCATACACTACACACATTTGTTCATCAACATATCACATCATTATCTTCACAACCGTTGCAACCACAAGCTGATTAACAGATCTTGATGCACTTTTAAAGCTCAAATTATCTTTAGTTACACCACAAGTACCCTCATCAGCTTTACAAGATTGAATATTCATCTTGTACTTTTGAAACACCAGTATCATCTCGTAATACACTACCTTGTAACTCACCGGCTAAGTATGAATGTTGTGTTGGGAATTCTTAAGTAGGATGATTTATAATTATTTGAATGGATTGGGATGCCTTTTCGTTTAAATAAAGAAATTGTAAATCACCGAACCATAAGTTTATATTCCCCTATTTACATTGTTTGGGATGCCTCTCTATGTAAATAAAGAATTATAAACAAGTGGGCTTATTTGTATCCGAAATAACATATGTACGAAGTCAATAAACACTAGGTACAACAACAGATTACCTACTAGACTATGATTGCAACTACTATCCCAATTTCCATTGATATTCAACTACTATATCGATTATTAATGATATTCGACTACTATATCAATTTCCATTTATTCGATTCCTATGTCAATTGCTATTGTTGTTCAACTACTCTATCAATTGCTATTGATACTTGACAACTATATCAATTTCTATTTGATATTCAACTATATCAATTTCTGTACAACTACTATATCAATTTCTATTAATATTCGACTGCTATATTAATTTCCTTTGATATTCGACTATTATTTGAATCTCTAGTAATACTCAACTATGTTATCAATCTCTATTGACACACCATATTCTGAGACAAACCAAACTACATCACTGGTAATCACAGACTCTAGTCCTCATAAGTAACCACACCTCTTCATCGACACCACTCCAACATATAACACACATAGAACTTCGGGACGAAGTTCCCTTAAGGGATAGAGACTGTAACAATTCGCATTTTCAGGTTACTATCAAATCTCGAAAATTTCACTATTCATTTTTACTATTCACTTTCACTATTCATTTTCTAAAATTTAATATTTTTTATTTCATATTCTCATGTGATAAATCATTTCCATGATAAATTAAAAGTTTGACACTCATCAGATCATTTTCGTGAAAGTTATTAAGGAACTACACGTTTAGGTTAAAACGTCATTTAAAAATCCTACGCACAACGAAACTCAACCGCGTCAATTTTCCCCGCATCAGATAAATGTTTGATACACTCATGATTAATTAGAGAATTTATCATGACTAAGAAAAATGTTACCAAATAGACTCTGGACCGTGAGAAACAGAAATTTAAGTTTTTAAGCACTTTTACTTAGCATAACCTTAGCCTATACCTGCACCGCATTTCTAAGACAATTTGAGTTTTCACATTTTTGGAAAAGTCAACTTATTTTTCCCTCCTCCTTTGACCAAAAATCATTCCTTGATTTTTAGGCTTACGGTTTTATGTCTAAAAGACATTAAATGGCAACCAACACTAGACTGAGCCCAGTCTAGACATTATAAGTCATTTTAAATCATTATTATTCTATTAGAAAAGTAACATTTTACTTTTCTCAATTTTTCACAATATTCGTACGTTTTACGTATTACGCGTTTTAGACCCGTGTTTCCAGTTTTAGCAGGGTTTAAGCAACCCGATGGAACTTACCACTCATTTTATATTTTATTATGGAGTATATTGACAAGTTTAATCATTTCTACAAGTTTCATACTTTTACGATACCCGGTTTTACGTTTCGTGGCCTAACAACTTACGGTTTGCAATTAACGGAACCAAAACTACCTCGGTAAAAGCAAGATAATATCAAAAACCTATCTAGTCATCCAAGAGATGCATATGAACGAAATTATGGCTAGTCACAAGCCTTTTTGGCATGTGATAAGCCTTGATGAGTTTTGGTTCATCCATGTGTTACCATGACTAGCCTAAATGCAAAATATCTAAATGAAACTAACCTCCTCATTTCCTTATAAGATCAAGACTCATTTCTCTTCTCTTTTACACCAAAAATATGATAACCCATAATATATTAGAGCAATACATCCGTTGATTTCCAATTTATAAGTTACATACCAAAGTTGAAGGCATAGTTAATCTCTACATGAATCAAGAGTTTGTTTGGTGATTCCATGGTTGAATTAGGAGCTACACAAGGTGTTAGGAGCTGAGGTTAAATGGTTTTCACAAGGGTTATGTAAAGGTTAGCAAGGGTTTGCAAGAGTTGTGGTGAATAATTTGCAAGCATAGGTTTAGTGTCTTAGTTTCATACTTGACTTCCTTTCTTTAGAAAGCCAAAAGTTGTAAGAAACCCTAATACACTTTCTTGCTCAATATCATTTTCATGCTATTTATATTTCATTCAAGCTATATACGGTCTTGTTATTATATTCACGATGTATAAAAACTATTAAAACAAGTTTTGGAAACTATATATTAACTTATGTTAAGTAAACAAGAAAACTAGTGACTTATATTGAGAACCACGACCAAAATAGAGTAACCATGATATGAAACACTTACCTACTGTTATAGAGGACTTAAAAAGGAAAGCATAACAATTTGAACCACCTAAAACAAGTACACAAGTCAAAAGTTATGGCCAAAAGAAGTTAGCGAAACCAAAACGCCGAAACTGCCTAAAACAAACTGTTAACGATCTGACCATTTTGAAAGAGGCCCTTCTGGTTCGATTCATCAAAAAGTTAAAACACAAAATTTGTCCGGAACGATGTTTTCATTCAGGATTAAAGAAGCTCGAGCCCTAAAAACGCCTAACGAGTGATATTTTTCTTCAAATTCTTAACAGCCCCTTTTTAAGACCAAATGACCATATAATGGTTATGGTTAGTTATAACCAAGAGGTCTAATGACCTAAGGCCAAGACCACAACCATGGCTAAGGCCAAGGTTGAGTCTCAAGCCTATAGTAACAATGACCAAGGTCACGGCAAAGCCATGACTAAAGACCATATAAACTTACCAAGACGAAAACATGAACTAAAGAGTTAATGGCAACATAAACATCCAATTTGGATCTACTCCATCAAAACAACCATGAAACTTTACAAGTAATATTCATACTAGAGTCAAGAGACTCATTGTAATAACAATCTTCATCCAAAAGTAAACTTTCCTAAGTTTATTCATTTATTTGGACATGTAACTTTTCGGATCAAAAACTTATATATATTTTATCAAATACTACAATAGTAGGGAGCCTCATGTGAGGGGTTCATTAAAGTAAACCGTCGAGATGAGTTGTGGATTTACGAATTAAAGTGTCCTGGCTCCTCGAACGTTTACTACATGGCCTCTGAATTATGTCGGCCCGAATGGTAGTAAGCGATATACAAACTATACATGTTTCATAAACCATTTTTGTTCAAAGACTTACACTATACTAAGTACTACATCATGGACTAAATGCAAGACATATATAGGCAATTCATCATATTCTTTGATATTACTCCAATCCTAAGTCGTAGCATTCTATTATAGGTTGCTCATAGAGACCTTCGCGATTCTACTACCATTTTCACTACTTACTACATAACTCACAGTGAGTTCGTAGCCCCACTTTCTATTGTTTAACTTTTACAAACCCATGGGGGGATACATGCTATTATTTTTCTACTTGAACACAATGCTTTCTACTGTATGCTTACCCGACTATGTTTTATTGTGACTAAGTAACGATTGCCATGTTCGAAGTCCCTATATCATGAACCATTAGTCACTAGCTATAGTGAGCGCGAATATTGTGAATAGATCTATTGGGATTGACGGATCCTATTTGTGTTGAACAACTACGAGTTCAAACAAATGCACTATATTTGATAGTTAGAGGTATAATGGCAATATTACCTTGGTAGGGCTTCTATAATGCCAATTTTTGGTTCGATGTTAATGCTTTGGTTGCATGAGCTTAGTGCAATAATAACGGTTTTGTTTTCTAACTATGAGTGAGAGTCTATAGCTCACACTACGATTATTGTGTTCAACGATTTAACTACCAAATCTACGAATTCCACTCAACCTTTGTGTTGACTGTTTTAAGCATGTATTTCAGGTCCATAATAAACGAGGCTGGCACGGAGGAGCACAGGTATTCAAAAGGGCTATAAATTTTATTATCATTCAAAAACTCATTTAATGTAAATTGTAAACATGGAACCATCTGGGACCTCATTTTGTAATCTCTGATATTTATATAATTTGAATGATAAATATTTTAAAACGACTCAATTAGAGTTCGTTTTCTATTATTATGATGGTTGTGCCGTCGAGTAACACCCAGTTTGAATTCCGCTGCATCACTGAATTGGGGTGTTACAATGCTGAGCTGAATGCACTTGATCAAAATCATACTTGGGAAGTGACTGATTTACCAGCTGGGCACAAACCAATCAATTCCAAATGGGTTTTTAAAATCAAGTATCATCCTGATGGTACTGTCGACAAATTCAAAGCAAGATTGGTTGTGAAAGGCTTTGGTCAAAAGGAGGGGCAAGATTACAAACACACATTCTCTCCTGTTGCCAAACTAGCAACAGTCAGAGTGCTTATAGCTTTGGCCACTGCCAAAGCATGGCCACTTTACCAATTGGATGTAAATAATGCATTTTTGCATGGTTTCATTGATGAAGAAATTTACATCGCACCTCCAGAAGGTTATCACAAAGCTAAACCAGGACAGGTTTGTAAGTTGATTGGATCCCTTTATGGCTTAAAACAAGCTTCTAGACAATGGAGCCAAGAATTAACTAGATTTCTACATAGTTTGGGTTATGAGCAGACCAAGAATGACTACTCATTATTTGTCAAACAACAAGGAGAAAGTTACACTGCTCTTCTTGTATATGTAGATGATATTTTGGTCACAGGAAATGATTCTCATGAAATTGATGTAACTAAGCAAGCTTTGGATAAGTAGTTCACAATAAAAGACCTTGGCACAGCCAAGTACTTCTTGGGGATAGAAATTTGCAGAACCAATTCAGGTACTCATCTTAACCAAAGGAAGTATATCCTTGATTTTTTGCAAGATGCAGGTATGACAGCCTGCAAACCAGCTTGTGCTCCTTTACCTGCACATTTGCAACTTTCATTTGACAAAGGTATCCCTCTTGATGATCCAGGCAGTTATAGAAGGTTAGTGGGAAGATTGCTTTATTTAACCATGACCAGTACTGCTCCTAAGGATACTCATATGCAAGCGGCTAATCACTTGGTACGATACTTGAAGGGCAAAATATGCAAAGGGCTTTTCTATCCTATTCAATCTCATTTGCAAGTCACTGGTTTCACTGATGCAGATTGGGCTGCATGTTTGATGACTAGGAAGTCATTAACTGGTTATTGCATCTTCCTAGGTCATTCTCTAGTATCCTGGAAAACTAAAAAGCAACCTACAGTTTCAAGGTCTTCTATAGAGGCCGAATATAGAAGCATGGCAGCCACCACTTGTGAATTGATGTGGCTTAGTTATCTGCTTAAAGATTTGAAGGTTCCTGTGAAGACTCCAATTACTTTGTTTTGTGATAATAAAAGTGCTCAAATGATTGCAGCCAACCCTTTCTTTCATGATAGGACAAAACATATGGAATTAGATTGCCATTTTACAAGAGACAAGGTACAAGAGGGTTTTCTTCAAACTGCATACATTCCATCACATCAACAAATAGCTGATATCATGACTAAATCCCTGAACAGAGTTCAACATTCTACTCTTGCTTCCAAGTTGGGTCTCTCTGATCCTCCACCTTGAGGGGGGATGTAGACTTATTAGCTTTGTACATATTTTAGTTCTTATTTTATTAGTTAGTAAACATGAAGGACAAAAGTTGTAAATATGATAGTTAGGCGGTTTCCTTCATATATGTTCAACTTTTGTATCTCATTCTGACTTTGAGATTAATAAATCATGTTGGCATGAATATTACGATATTTAATCTAAACATTCTCTTCATGTTTTGATGATGACAAAGATGTAAGTTACAACATATAACGTAAAGTGCTTAAGTTACTTGTGATCACAATTCATCTATGCATTCTTACGTCAACAAGCCTCGACATCTCAACGTCTCGAGTTTACCTCAACAATCACATAAGGTATGTACAAACAAATGTCTAATACATTTTATGATCAAAGGGATTCTATTTAAACATTACAAAGTTTATAAAATGATATAAACATGTCATATATTTTTGAAAAACAATTTTGGTAATTAAAGGAAAATGTTTAATTCATAACAAATATATGAATTCAAAATTTTAACCAAAATCAGTTAGTTTTTCACCAAATAAACTTTCCCCACTAAAAGACAAAATTTCTGACCATTTCAGTAGGGCGGCCCCCTTAATTATGGGCGGCCCCCTTAATAATTAAGGGGACCGGCCATACAATTAAGGGGACCGGCACGCTCCAGTTGTCAGAAATTTTTGCCTATAAATACTGGTTCATTTCTGCAATTTTACCTCACCTTTTGCACGAAAATTTTCAGTCCCAATCCCTTCAAAACATCCTTCTAAATCCTTTGATCATAAGATTATAAGTCTTTGTTTCAAGTGATCCAATCCTTCACCACTCAAAGTGCAAGAGAAGAATCCTCCCTATCATAAAGCCAAAGATGTATTAGGATCTAGTTAGTGCTTATGTGATGTTGTGAGTTATGTATATGTAATAAGTAGATCAAGATGATCTTACTTAGTAGCGAGTTTATGAGTGAGTAAGAAGTAGTGGGAAGAAGTAGTAGTGTGGAGAAGTCATGAAGTTGTGAAGAAGTAGATGTGTGAATATGTAGTGGAGTATAGAAGAAGTTGTGAAGTAGTGAAGAAGTCGTGAAGTCGTGAAGCCATGAAGAAGTCGTGAAGTCATGAAGTCATGAAGAAGTCGTGAAGTCATGAAGTCATGAAGAAGTCGTGAAGTCGTGTAGAAGTTGTGTAGTGATCGAAGTAGTGTTGTGAGATTGGTTCTAGCTACTATTAGAACTCGACATTTAGCTTAGTTTCGTTAAATGGTGTAAGCAAAAGTTGTGTACGGTTTTCTCCGCCAAAAGGGAGCTTGTTGAGTAGTGAAGAAAACTCTCGAGTAGGTGACTCGGGGAGTGGAGTAGGGCAAGGAAGGTGTCCTTGTAGCCGAACCACTATAAATCTTCGTGTCCGGTTTGCATTTCCTTTCTCTTATCTCTTTTCATTTATTCTTGCATTTATCGTTTTACATCTATGCTTGCCTATATGTCTTAGTTGTTGCTTATATAATTGTGATGATTGATTGTGTTGTACATAGAAGTTAATATTGTGATTGTGTGTATAATTATATGACATGGTCAAATAGATTATTATTCACACTTCTCATATTAAGTTTAACTTGATAGATAATTTGATACAAAACGTTTTAAGATTTTAAAAGGAACACGTATTCACACAAAGACCGACCAAAGCTCCATTCATAAAACTAAGTTTTTACAAAAGCTTACATATATAATTGATCATATTGATTATATGGTGTTTTTATACTAATCTCTAATTAAAGGTTTTCCAAACAAACAATTGAATAAATTCGAATCAACATTTTGAAACAAAGTTTTTATAAAATGAAAAAGAGGGGAAAACTATTCAACCCCCCCCCCCCCCCCCCCTTCTAGTTTTCCACAATTGGTACCAGAGCCACGTCGCTCAAATTTTCAAAACAAATGGTTTTAAAAATTGAGTACGATCCATGTATCATAGTACCCATTAAGGAGGATTAAATATGAAAAATTTTTTGTTGATTAACTTGTATTAGTTTTGATATTATATACACTAATTATACTAGCTCGAGATAAGATTATGTTTAAAACAAGTGTTATATGTTCGTTTTCAAAATCAGAAAGTTACACATCTTTCCACAAAGTCATAAATAAATTTTTAACAAAAAATTCATTTCTTAGTATCAGATGGGCGGCCCCTTTAATTGTCTGGGTGGCCCCCTTAAATACTGGGCGGCCCCCTTAAATTTAAGGGGTCCGCCTGTCTGTTCGACAGTTTTTCGGAAACTTTGAAAAATCATATAAAAATAATCGTAACTCCGTAGAAGTCGTGCCACCCGGCATTTTAAAGGTAATTATATCTACTTTCATTTAAAAATATTTACAAGTAACCATTACAAACTTAAATAAGTAAAAAAGTCAAAATACTATACGGTGGTCAAGAATTTGTGTTTCATTTTAACGTAAAACTTTTGTTTTATCTTTTCCTTCAAGTCGGACATTCCTAATTGATATACTTTTGAAAAATTAAGTATTTATGTTTTCAAAATATTGATATTAATTAAATTATAGAATGGGGAGGAAACTATTTTATTTTCAAATAAATTCGAGCTAAGTAAACATTGGTGTATATAATACACAAAACGACGACAAGTGTTTTATGTGTTATGTGAACTTCTTTGTTATTTTATTTTCTTAATTGAATATATTAAATGATTGTTGCTATTTGAAGTTTAGCTATGTGTATATCTATGCATATGTGCCCTATTAGTTTATAGCTAGCCTTCCGGTTTATACTTAACTAGATCTATTGCTAGATTTCTTGCGTTAGGATTGTTCTAATATGCTTGCATTGCATATAGGTATAGATGGCTTAATGTTACTCAAACATCTTGTAAATGAGTTAAATTTAGTCACCTAAAATTTTCAAACAATTTAATTTATTCTCAACAACACACTTAAACATTTTCAACAAATTACCTTGTTTTACCTTAGGTTGTTTAAATAAGAGAAATTAAATTATTTTAAAACATTAGTAGTTATATAAAAGAAAAAGTATTTTCAAAATCTAAGTGTGTTCATAATAAGTAATAATGAAGAGTCTTTCACATAAACAAAACATATAACAAACATGAAGTAATAAGTTAAATTTCAATCATTCACTAACTTCACTCATAAATAATCTTAGGATTAATGGAACACACTATCAAAATGCCTATTTATTTTAAATGAGTGTTTGTGAGGGTCAAGAAAGATCTTGATACTATATCAATTCATTATTCAAATTATGGTTGATATATTTATCAAATCTAATTGACGTGTTTTGAGTGTGGACAAGAAATTAGATTGCTATTTGTTTAGCTTCAAGATTATATCAAATTACAACAAAAGATATAGTCTTGAATCTACATACTCAATCATACTAGATTGATATGAAAATAGTTACATCCTTTGTAGATGAAAAGAGTATGCATTGGATCATAACTCACACTTGTGTTGATAATGTCATATTGAATCTACTTGTCCAATAATTGTGTTCCAAATATTAGAATAACATTTTAAACACATTCATAAAATATACTTTGAAGTAGGATTGACGACTTGGATGTTTCGTCCGAAATATTCAAGCAATTTACATTGTAATGCAATGGATAAATGTGTCATATCCGAAAAACCAAACATGAACAAACTAACAACATATGTAAACTTTGCTCACACTACTTAAAATCATCACTTCAAGATAAAATACATATTTTAGAATAATACACACTATATATTCTTTGTATTTCATTCTTTTTGTAGCATGAATGGTTGTGTTACAAGATAATGCACTACACTTTCCTTTTTGAAATAATGTAAGTTATTAGAATTGAAAAATAAGTTGTCACAATGCATAAACAAGTAAAATTCATTTTGTTTCAAATACTAATTAAATTATGATATATAACATTGGCAAAAATCATAGAAAATAATATTTGTTTAAGAATATATTAATGTCTAGTTTTGATATCATTCGAGAATCACAAACTCATTTAAGATAAATAATCTTAATGAGATTCATTTCACAAGCGATGCTAAGGTGCACTCTTAAGTCTAGCACAATTATTAAATCAAGTAATATGCCATCAAAACCAAACAACCGGTAAATCATGAAGAAAAGATTTAAACTTTTTGTTTACTCTTATCTAAACATTCAACACGTCTCTATTAGGATCGTGAATAAAATATATCATCTAGATTTACCTTCATAAAAACATGATGTTTGAGTCACGTTAAGCCAAGTATTAATGAATCAAGCAAACTTCATATTTGGTACTCTTCGATAGGTAAATTTAGGAACTCAATTTCTTCTAAAAAGAGAATGACTACTGGAGAATCTATTGAATAGAAATTCAATTTAACCTAACGGTTGAATTGCTTCTATGTGAGAAGTTGGGTGTGTGTATCCCGTAAAAATGGTCGTGTTTAGCCTGAATTGAGCACCACTAGTAATAGTCTCATACTCATTCTCCAACTTGATTAAATTGCTCTTCCTATATATACCTAACGCTAGTTTACTTTTATGAACTTTGCTTCTCATTAGATTCTTTCATTCCTAGATTTATGGCATATCACATATATGTTGTTTCTAGATGTTTATTTGCTCCTATGTGATTTGATTTTATGCCTTTACATGCTTAACTCTATGTCCGAATGAGCACGAATTTAATGGGAAGGGAAAACACACTCACTCATATATATTCTTCTACCTTACACTCAAACCTCATAACCCTTCTTTAGTACATCCTCAAACCATCCATGTGAAATGAAAAACCGAATTATCCTTTATACTACCAATCTCGAGTCATCCACCATTTCCATGCCCTCAAAATTTACCTTCCTAAACCACATATTTCCTACACTATTAATACATCTCCTTCATCCTTAATGATCATCCAACCAAACATGTTATCCCCCAACAATCCAAGATCTAAACTCTCAAGAGTTGCTAAGATCTCCGTAAAACCCGTTTGGAGGAGAAAAATTCACTCTTGTCAAAGCTCAAGTGATGTTGTTCCAAATCAACCAATACCCAAATCTTATGCTCATACAAATAACCCATCTCACAAACAAATCCAAACACCCATGCTTGGTTCCACCAATGCTTCTTCTCATGATGAGCATGTACAGTCCCAAAACAACAATCCAAACCTCATCACCAATGCTTCACTTGATGCTCATTCAACAAAAACACTATCCACTCATGAAGCCTATCTTCCATCCATATCATGCTTTCATGATTACCCAAGCTCAAATATGTCTCCACCACCAAGAGTGTCACCACCACACCCTATAACTTCACATGCCATTCCTATGTTTCATGTCCAATCATCCATCCCTAATAACAACCACATTCCACCATCATCACCTTCCTCCAAACACTTGAAGTTCATTGAAGAACTCAAGGAAGCCCATGAGCTTTATGCTCTTCTTACCTTACACCTTGCTCAATGCAACTTGGAACAACTTTCCTCTAGCTCTCCTTCATCACCCCACAACTTGAATCAAGTTGAAAAACATGTCAACAATTGACCTTGTTGCATCTTTCTCCTAAAAACCATTACATTCAATGAACACTTCACTTGGATTGAATATCGTCTCACTAGATCACATCCAATACCCTCACTTGAACAACATCCAAAACCTCAATCAACCTCTTCCGCTCCTAACTCTACACCTCTAAACTCTCCAACACTCATGCACCCAAACATATACCTCCATTATCCAACAAGAGTATCATCACTCTTTCGCTTCCTTGAACATCACTCTTTCACTTCCACCTAGTCATCTCCACTTGATCCTTATTTCCCATTTTCAGTAGAAGATTCCACCATGTAACCATTCCCTACATTCTACTAAGTGCGTCATCACTATCAAAACTTAAATCCCTAAAAGTCAAGTGAATTTCTTTATGAAATGCATCTTTTCCACTTCCTAGTAAGTGAAGAACACAAAGAAGATATCCAAGCTTCAAGTGTTGTCGAACCATCACCACCTCATTCACATATCCATCTTCGGTCGTCAACCAACAAAACACCTAAAAATCCCATGATTCCCAATCATCCACCCTGTCAAACGATATATTAATCTAAACCATATTTGTCAACATTTTGTCATTACCTTCCCTTTTTATTCACGCTCATCCTTCTTCAATTTTCTACGTCTTTAAAAGAACGTATCATCCTCATCTTCATTTTTTTTCTTTCTTTAACTCTTTTAGAATATATATTTTGGCATCTTTCGTCAAAATATGTCGGTAGAATCTTTGCATTAGGTTCTAATCATTATCATGTCTTAAGCTTTGGTCATGGTAATTTTTTTTGGGAGTTAGGTTGTTGTTTTTAAAACAATAATTGCGTGTGTCATATTTTTAGTGCATATACCTATTACGTCCATATATTGTTCCCCTATTAGTATCATGCATATATCTATAATCATCATTATATATATATTTGCACTTGTCTACTAACTTTGTTTTGAAGGATCACTTTATCGCTCGATTCTTTGGTAGCCAAAACAAGTTTTGAGCATAAACCAAGGGGGAGTATACACCAAGGGGGAGCATACACCAAGGGGGAGCATTAAGGTTGATAGGATCAAGGCTTCACTCACGATGATGCAAGCTCGCCTTTTACATTCTTTCTCACTGGTTCAAGCGTAGTAGAAGTCTCGGCTAAGAGTCCACCTTTTTGCTTCGACAAAAGGGGGAGAAGAAGTGTAAACAAGTAACTTATACATTTTACTATGAGTTATAGTTTACATAGTTTGTCATCATCAAAAAGGGGGAGATTGTTGGCATGAATATTACGATATTTAATCTAAACATTCTCTTCATTTTTTGACGATGACAAAGATGTAAGTTACAACATATAACGTAAAGTGCTTAAGTTACTTGTGATCACAATTCATCTATGCATTCTTACGTCAACAAGCCTCAACATCTCAACGTCTTGAGTTTGCCTCAACAATCACTTAAGGTATGTACAAACAAATGTCTAATACATTTTATGATTAAAGGGATTCTATTTAAACATTACAAAGTTTATAAAAATGATATAAACATGTCATATATTTTTGAAAAACAATTTTGGTAATTAAAGGAAAATGTTTAATTCATAACAAATATATGAATTCAAATTTTTAACCAAAATCAGTTAGTTTTTCACCAAATAAACTTTCCCCAGTAAAAGACAAAATTTCTGACCATTTCAGTAGGGCGGCCACCTTAATTATGGGCGGCCCCCTTAATAATTAAGGGGACCGGCCATACAATTAAGGGGACCGGCACGCTTCAGTTGTCAGAAAATTTTGCCTATAAATACTGGTTCATTTCTGCAATTTTACCTCACCTTTTGCACGAAAATTTTCAGTCCCAATCCCTTCAAAACATCCTTCTAAATCCTTTGATCATAAGATTATAAGTCTTTGTTCCAAGTGATCCAATCCTTCACCACTCAAAGTGCAAGAGAAGAATCCTCCCTATCATAAAGCCAAAGATGTATTAGGATCTAGTTAGTGTTTATGTGATGTTGTGAGTTATGTATATGTAATAAGTAGATCAAGATGATCTTACTTAGTAGTGAGTTTATGAGTGAGTAAGAAGTAGTGGGAAGAAGTAGTAGTATGGAGAAGTCATGAAGTTGTGAAGAAGTAGATGTGTGAATATGTAGTGGAGTATAGAAGAAGTTGTGAAGTAGTGAAGAAGTCGTGAAGTCGTGAAGCCATGAAGAAGTCGTGAAGTCATGAAGCCATGAGGAAGTCGTGAAGTCGTGTAGAAGTTGTGTAGTGATCGAAGTAGTGTTGTGAGATTAGTTCTAGCTACTATTAGAACTCGACATTTAGCTTAGTGTCGTTAAATGGTGTAAGCAAAAGTTGTGTACGGTTTTCTCCGCCAAAAGGGAGCTTGTTGAGTAGTGAAGAAAACTCTCGAGTAGGTGACTCGGGGAGTGGAGTAGGGCAAGGAAGGTGTCCTTGTAACCGAACCACTATAAATCATCGTTTCCGGTTTGCATTTCCTTTCTCTTATCTCTTTTCATTTATTCTTGCATTTATCGCTTTACATCTATGCTTGCCTATATGTCTTAGTTGTTGCTTATATAATTGTGATGATTGATTGTGTTGTACATAGAAGTTAATATTGTGATTGTGTGTATAATTATATGATATGGTCAAATAGATTAATATTCACACTTCTCATATTAAGTTTAACTTGATAGATAATTTGATACAAAACGTTTTAAGATTTTAAAAGGAACACGTATTCACACGAAGACCGACCAAAGCTCCATTCATAAAACTAAGTTTTTACAAAAGCTTACATATATAATTGATCATATTAATTATATGGTGTTTTCATACTAAACTCTAATTAAAGGTTTTCCAAACAAACAATTGAATAAATTCAAATCAACATTTTGAAACAATGTTTTTATAAAATGAAAAAGAGGGGAAAACTATTCAACCCCCCTTCTAGTTTTCCACAAATCAGTATTCACTTTTCCCCCCAAATTATCACTGCGTTCATACGCAGCTATTAAGGGGGAGGGGGGGGGGGGGGCGACCTCCCGAAATTTTTTTTGTGAGGTAGGGGTATATAGTTTTCGTGTAGAAAAATTTCAGAATATTCAGTTTCGACCCCTCAAAATTTCGATATTACCAGAAAAATAGCGTTAGGAAAAGAAATTAGATCCCGAGCCCCCACTGAAAATATGCTAGCTTCGCCACTGGTGATCACCATTTCTATTATTCCCTACACGTGGTAGAACAAATCAAGAAACATAAAAGGAAACTAGTTTCCACATTGAAAAAAAAGGTTGGACAAATAAATGTACCCCAATTGACTAAAAAAAAGCATAAATTGCATTTTTGGTCCTTGTGGTTTGTCCAAATTGCAGGTTTGGTCACTATCATTTCGAAAGTGCAACGATGATCCTCATTTTGAAGTTTTGGCTGCATGTTTGGTCCCTAGTCAAAGTTAAATGACTAAAATACCCTTGTCTTTCTTCCCTTTAATTTTCAGATTATTTTTTCCTTTTTATTTATTCATCCAATACTAAGAACATAAACAAGAACCCAGATAAACAAAAAAATTAATACACTTAAATATCTAGTAGAGTCGAGTTATTTAAAAAACCAAACATTCCTCACATACCAAGGGACTCATCCTCACTATACATTTAAAAAGAAATCAATGGTTGAGATTAAAAACATTTTAATATTTCACCAATTTTTTATAATTTAAATATCTCTTAAACCGTTAATCGTTAAGCGAAAATAATTACACCATCGCAACAAGCATTTAATTATCTTTCTATAGATAGGCTATTTGATATATTTTCGACAATTTTTTTTCACTTTTTTCACGTTTTTTATCATGGCCGAAAAAATCATATATGATATTACATATCATATATGCTATGTAATATCATATATGATTTTTTCGGCCACGAAAAAAAACGTGAAAAAAACGAAAAAAAATTATTTTTGCCGAAAACATGTCAAATAGCCTATCTATAGAAAGATAATTAAATGCTCATCGTAACGGTATATTTTTTTTCGCTTAACGATTAATGGTTTGAAAGATATTAATATTTGAAAAAAAATGAAAGTGGTTTTTTTAAATTGTTGGATTAATCTCATCAAGATAGAAGGAAGATGGGTGGTGGAGATTAGTCCATGTAAAAAAAGTTTGATCCTCAAATGATCTTTTACCTATCTAGTAAACCCATATCATCAACATAAAAAACACATACTCTCAAGATATAAACTTAACCATATCCTCATTTTTGCCAAACACTACATCTATAACACCCAATTATCTTCATCAACAAACACATAAAACAAAACCCATTAACCCTATCCATCCCTATTAAATCTAACATTCGTCCACCAAATTTATCATGTCTCTGAATCACCACTGCCTTCAATTGGGGTTCTTAAATATCATTAATTCATCTCATAACACAACTAATCCCAACTGCCGGCCACCTGTAAATTCCGGCAAAGGCAGAGAAAACTCAATCGACAACCAGATCTAAAAAAATGGGTTGACCTTTAAATCCCTAAAATCTTGTTGAAGTTTATTAGTGCTTTTCATTGTAATTGTTTTTAATACTTTTGCAAGTACACATGATTTGGCGGTTGTTTATGGAGACAGCAGACGATGATGACACGGTTTTCAAATTTGGACAAGGTTACAGCGCATTTTTCCATGTTAATTTGATTTTGATGATTCTAAAAACCTCTCAAGGTTTGTTAATGGGTTTTTGATATTTGAAAGCCTCGGTAAGGTTTTTATTTAATTTTCATGGGCGGTGGTGATGTGATTGATAGGATGATTTTTGGGGTGGTTGAAAAGTTCTAGAAAGATGTTTGGAAAGATAGGGAAATTAATGTTACTGATTTTGGGGTTTTAGAGAAATGTTTCAACATTCTTTTAACAATCATAAGTGTTGTTGCATTTTTATTTGCGGATAATACCTCGTATTGATTTTGTGTTTTTGATGTCGTGACGGTGTTCATATTTTGTGTTTGGTAGCAATATGTTGTAATCTGGGAAAAAAAATAAACGGGTTGACCTTTTTAAAAAGAAAATAAATAAAAGAAAAGAAATATTTATTTAAATATTCAAGTGGAAGAAGACAAAAGGTATTTTAGTCATTTAACTTTAGTCGAGGACCAAATGTGCAATGAAAACTTCAAAATGGAGACCACCAATGCACTTTCGAAAGGATAAGGACCAAACATACAATTTGGCCAAACCACAAGGACCAAAAATGCAATTTACCCTTAAAAAAAGGTGTTTGTACCTGCTGAAAGAGAAAATGCATCCCAATTTTTGAGACTTTTGCGTTTAGTTGAGGGAAAACACCCTTAATTTCCACAAAATGTTTTGTGGAAAACAAGGAAAACAGAGATCGCGTTCAAATTAGTGTTTTCCAATAAAATTATCTACAAAACACAAAATTCCTATTTCCAACTTTAATACACAAAACTACAAAACACTTTTTTTTTTGTTTTCCCCTATTTTCCATTAAAATACCCCAAATCTGTTTTCGCCAATTGTTTTACGTTTTCGACTGATTTTTTACGTTTCCGTCTATTTTTTTACGTTTTTGTCAGGTTTTTTACGTTTTCGTCCAATTTTTTACGTTTTCGTCCGTTATTTTTATGTTTTCCATCGTTTTCTTACGTTTTTGTCAGGTTTTTTACGTTTTTGTTTGATTTTTTTCGCTTTCGTCCAATTTTTTTACGTCAAATTTAATAAGTTTTCGTCTGATTTTTTACTTTTTCATCCGTTTTTTTACGTTTTCATCATATTTTTTACGTTTACGTCCGATTTTTTACGTTTTCGCCCAATTTTTTACGTTTTCGTCCGTTTTTATGTGTTTTGGTCAGATTTTTTATGTTTTCGTCAGATTTTTTACGTTTTCGTCAGATTTTTTTCGTTTTTGTCAGATTTTTTACTTTTCCATATATTTTTTACGTTATTTTTAACTTTTTTACTTTTTTTACGTTTTCGCATGATTTTTTACATTTTTGTCCTTTTTTAACGTTTTCGTACGTTTCCTTAATTTGTCGTTCATTTTCGTTTTTTTTTACATTTTCGTGGGGTGTTTTACATATTCATCCGTTATCGCTCCTTTTTTTTTTTTTTATGTTTTCTTACATTTTTGTCCGTTCTTTTATGTTTTTTACGTTTTCGTCCATTTTTTGCGTTTACTTATGTTTATTTACATTTACGTCTATTTTTTTTACGTTTTCGTTAGACGAAACCTAAAAAAACATAAATCAAAGATGAAGATGTAAATGAAAGATGAAAACATAAAAATCAGACGAAGACGTATGTAAACGTAAAAAATCGGAAGAAAACATAAAAAATCGAAAGAAAGTGTAAAAATCAGAAGAAATCATAAAAAACGAAAATATTAAAAAATGGACAAATGCATAAAAAATCTGACAAAAACGTAAAAAAACAGATGGAAACATACAAATTCAAACAAAAAAGTAAAAAAAGAAAGGACGAAAGCGTAAGAAAATGGACAAAAATGTAAAAAAGCTGACGAAAACGTATAAAAACGGATGTAAACATAAAAAAATCAGATAAAAACGTAAAAAATCTGGAGAAAATGTAAAAAAAAACGGATAAAAACGTAAAAAATCTGATGAAAATGTAAAAAATCTGATGAAAACGTAAAAAATTTGACGAAAATGTAAAAAATCTGACAAAAACGTAAAGAAACAGACAAAAACATAAAAAATTGGATGAGAATGTAAAAAAATAGACGAAAACGTAAAGAGACTGAAGAAAATGTAAAATAAACTGACGAAACTAAAAAAAATATAGCTAAAACGTAAAAAAACAGACAGAAAACATAAAAAGAGTGAAGAAAATGTAAAATAAAATGACAAAACTGTAAAAAAAATCTAACGAAAACGTAAAAAAACAGATGAAAACGTAAAAAAAACAAACGAAAACCCAAAAAAAACGGATGTAAATGTAAAAAAAATGGACGAAAACGTAAAAAAACTGACGAAAATGTAAAAAAAACAGATGAAAACATCAAAAATCTGACGAAAACGTAAAAAATTAGACGAAAACGTAAAAAAACAAACAAAAACGGATAAAAACTTAAAATATCGGACGAAAACGTAAAAAGACAGACGAAAACGTCATTTGATATTATATTTTACTGTTTTAATTTCTTTATTTTCTCGTATTAGATTTTTTAGTTATTTTATAATTTAGTTGGTTAGATTATATTATTTGTTTTTGTGTTTTGAATTTATTTTTATAATATTAATAAGGTGAATAGTGAATTGAGGTATAAAACAACAACAGTTAAACATGTTTTCTAGTTTTGGAAAATGGAAAACACAAACGCATGTTTCTCAAACTAAACGCGTTTTCTAAATTTTCCATTCCCTCCCTTTTCCTACAAAACAAGAAATAGAAAATGAAAGAAAATGTTTTCCAACTAAACGCCACCTTACCATCTTCAAGATACGCGCCTTCAACCTACAACACAACATTAATCACGAGTTAAGGGTGTTTGGGACTGCTTATTGGGTTATAAGAAACTAAAATAACAAAAGGGAGTAGCAGCGGATAGCAGCAGTTGCGATTACAAGCAAAAACCCACTTGGAAAAACCTGTTATAGTATGATATCAATTCTTAGTGGGCTAAAGTGTAATTAGTTTATGTGTAAGGATTTTTTTGGTACTTAGTTAATAGAGTTAGGATTAGACTTAAATGAACCCTTTACTATCATTTGTGTTACTGATTTCCACTCTACTTGTTTGTGTTTATAGTTACTTATATCATTTTCCAGTACATGTAACAGGCATTTTTGATACACATGGTTTTCAAGCACAAGGTGCAAGGGTTGTTTTAACAAGTCATAGAGTGGATAAATTGCAAATTGCGGGTTCAAGATTGCCAGACTGCATGCACGCGCGCATGTGGATCATGTTCACCTTGTCGCTTACTCGCTTAGTCATGGTGCGGTTCATTTGTGCTGTGGGACCTGCTGAGGCCGAGACATGTCCTGTGGCTTATAAGTACATGTGTAGTAATAGAACTTATCATGTTCCATAATATAATAACAGTGTGTAACAAACAAATTAAATTTACTGTAGTACTAGTTACGATATAAATCAATGATAGTAGTGTACGAGTTACAACATGATTGTTGGAACGAATGTTTATGAATCTGCTAGTCGGGTTTCTAGCGTTTGGGTAGTGTTTTCCAAGAAATCTCGATACCATCTTGCAGACAACTTTGGGATCCTATCAAGCGTTTTTCGATCAATGTAGTATAATCCAAACCTAGGAATGTACCCATGAATCCATTCAAAATCATCCAACAATGTCCACACAAAATAGCCCCTTACATCAGTGCCATCCCTGTTAGCATGTCGTTTTGTTACATTAATGGATTGGACAAAGTAGACTTCACTTTAAACATGATATGGTTACCTGATTGCTTGAGCCAAATACGACATATGCGTTTTGTGGAATTCTATACGCTTTTCGTCGTTGAGTATATTTTGGACTTGATCTTGCACATTTGGTTCAGAATATCCTGTTTCAAAATCAACTTTAGAGGTCAAACGACTTGATTTGACACGTTTGACCTTTAAAATTGATACAAATTCTTTTTGTTTCGATATAAGTTTAACAAATGAGTAGCATATAAGGAAAGAAAAATTCAACCAAGAAATTTTTAATTAGTTACTGTATTCATCTCAATTTTCAAGGTCAAAATCATGCAATGTGACTAAAATCAAAACGTCAACGGTACCATTTTCAGTGACGAACATGGGTTTATTGTCGTATCTTTTCTTTAAATAGTCTATCATTTCTCCAATTCCGTTTGGAACGACCTTCATTGTCTCTATCGCCGTCTATCAACACAACTAAATAGTTAAAAAAATGACATAGAAGCGTAAAAAGGTCATTTTTTACATACCGGCTCACCAATTGGTATACCATCTCGTTCAGTAGTTACATCCAAAAAACCTTTAATTGGACGGTTTCCAGTTAAGCTACAACTAGAATAAATGCAATCTTTTGCATATCGAGTTGCGTAGTAGTTGACTCCGATAAAGTCAACACCGTCTGTCATAAAATTACTTTCTGCTTCCGAAAACCTTGGCAGACTATTTCCAAGATACTGTCGCATTTCCGATGGATAGTCACCAAATATTAGTGGGTCCAACACCCTTTTTAACAATAACAAAAGAGCAAAAAGTTAAGAAAAAAAATGTTGTTTTGACTTCAAAAGTCAGCAAAAAGTTAAGAAAAAAAAATGTATACCAGCCAATATAGAAGGCCAGGCCTCTGTTAGAGGCTTCTTGATCGTGATCACTATCCGTTAGAGGCGCATAATTTGGGCAATCTACAACAATCCCGATTGACCCACCTTGTTCACGCTGCAATTACGTTTATCTAGTCAATGAATAGTCTACTTACCGGGTACTTTATAAGATAAAAAGGTCAACTTTAAGGTCAGTAGAGACAGTGGATTGCCTGATAATATTTTCGGTATATTTTCACAGACTTTCCATGCGCTAATAATAGGTTATGCACGGCAATTAGAGGCTCGATGTCAGAATTTCCAGCTGAGCAATTGCCAAAAGGTGGTGAGCAACGAGCTGGTGGATACTTTCCAGTTTGGTAGGCCATTTGTGAGAACAAATTTGGCTCGTTGATAGTCATCCAATGCTTTACTCGGTCACCAAAGTTCTTGAAGCATGTTTCTGCAAAGTGGACATAGTCTTCCCTACAACAAAATATTAGGTGCTGGTATTGCTTATTCAAGTGCTTATGTGCTTTACAGCTTATTGTTCTAAGCACACTAAAAAGGGTCCATTTTTGTGACTGTTATCTTTTGGAAGGTAAATTTTTCTTGATTTGAAATGAATAGATGAATGAGCTAGTTGTACATACTGCATTAACGGGTTGAGCCAAGATTCATATCGATCTTGGAGTTCTTGAGGAAAATCATGATGGTAAATAGTAACAAATGGTTTAATTCCTGCATTAGTTGCAAAGTTATGGTTAGTGTGTTAATATTCATTAAGTCGAAGAATTAATACAAAGAAAATTGTACATATTACCCCTCCATATGAGATCATCCAAGATTTTGTTATAGAACATAACCCCATTTTGATTAACTTCACCAAATCTTCCTCCTGATACAACTCAAGAAGACTTTAAGTAAAGAAGCGATATATATATTTGTCCTTTTTCAATAGTTTTAAAGGCAGTTATCGTACTTGGAAGAATTCTGGCCCATGATATAGAGAAACGGTAAGCATCAACACCAAGAGACTGTACGATGTCAATATCTTTCTGCAAACGGTTGATTGATCAATAATGAAGTTAGGACTAAACAAATATATTTAGAGTAATATTATTTGCATTCATCTAGTACAAGATTTGTTGAGTTAGTTTGAAATATTATAACTTGACATTAGATCACAACATACACAAGACAAAATCGAACTATGAACAAGTATACATTTAAATACAGATACACATATGTAATAAATACATACACACACTGGCAGTTAGTCATCTAGAACTCATGGCCAAGCAAACTTTCAAAAGAAAATTTCTTTCTATTTTTGTATTCAATTACTGTTATCTTTAAAGCAAACTTTCAAAAGACAAAGAGTTACATTTTATATGACCCAATGAGAACAAGCACCACTCAAAATTTTGATAAGAGGACCACTTCTATGGTGGAGATATGCATAAAGTTCCACAATGCCAAATTAATTGTCCTTTGGTTTGTTTTGTCATGATTGTTGGACAAGTTTATATAAGGTTAGATGAGCTTAAAAAGAGAAGTATTAAGCTCTTTTTTTGTGGCTTATGGGCTTATATAGACTTTCCAAGCTTCTATTGCCACTTTTTCTCTCAAGCTAATCCAAACGCTTAGTAGAAACTTATAAGCTTATTCATCATACGCAATTATTAATAATAAGCTCAAGCGCAAATGATAAGCTTATACAAACGGCACGTCTGTAGGGTACAATGGAAAAGGAGAGCCAAAACATAAATACCAAATATTGATGGTAATGATCATCAGCTATGAATCCATTGCTACCATCTTCAATCATGCCTAACATGAAAACAATAATAATAATAATTAAAAAAAAAAAAAAAAAAAAATTCTTATGGAAAAATATATGTGACATGGCATAATTGAGAATAAAAAGTGCTATTTACCAGGGGAAAGAGCAAAAGCATCCCAGTTATTGACACTTTTACCATCTTTAAGATATGCTCCTTCAATCTAAATCCAAACATTATTACGTTAATCATGAGCTAACAAAGAACCAATCTCTAAGCATCATAATACAAGAAGAATAGAAACAGAATAAAGATTACTTGATAAGAAGAAGTAGAGACTCCAAAGAGAAACTCATGTGGAAAATCTGATCTTTTTATGTCTTGTCCATTAATGGACAGCTGAGCTCCAAGAAGAACCAATAGTACAAAACCAAACATTGATGTCAACTGGTTATGTGTCACTATGTTTTCAGTGAAGTTGGTTATGATTTATATGCAAGTTGGACCTCCTTCTTTAAGTTAAAATTAAAAATGTCTCCAAAATCTTGAAGGGTCATTATCAACATATTTGATCACATTGTGAAATACTACAACATATTTGAGCCTCACAATATGGCCAAATAAAATTTTAAATTTGTAAAATAAAATATATATATATACTACAATGATTGAAGCATTCAACCCGACAATATATTCTTGTTATAAAAAAACTTTTTTTTGCTATAATTTTTGATAACTTCATTGACACAATGATTGTTTCGAAATGTATGGAAGTCTAGTGACTAATGACTATTTCAAATCTATATGAGTTAATCGGTCCTGACCCGCTGACCGGACCATACTACAAAATGACCATTTCAAGTACAAATCATGTTGACCTAGCCTGATCTGCTCATCTTCTCACCTCTGATTTATACCGAGTTTTACATATGCTATAACGCAGTGTCAAGTTAATGCTAAGTGCAAACTATTCCTAATATTGATTGATCCAACCTAATATTGATTGTTGTTAAAGTAGTATCGTATACTTTTCCTACGCAAAAGAAAAACGTGCACACCAGTACCACGAGTCGCGTAGTTGTAGGAAATATATAAAAATATTTGATGAAAACAAATATAATATAAAACCGAAACCATATCTTAATAAATCTAGGATATAAGGCCACATAATATATGTTATTCCGTTGTCACATTTACAATACACTAGGAAAGTGACAGAATGACAAAACAAACCAAAGGACAATTATTGGCTTGGTAATGACTTTTATTTGGTCAATAACAGACTACTAATACATTTTTAGTTGTTTAATTACATGAACAATAAGCAAGAATTATATAATAGATTAATCAATATATATACATAACGAAAACACATTAGAAAAAAATTATTTTTATTTATTCTAATGCACATTGTTTTATTATTTAAATGTACTAATATAAAATGAACTTTACAAATAATAATAATAATAATAATAATAATAATAATAATAATAATAAAATAAAAAATTGTTACAAAGAATCTTTACGAGTCTGCAATTATAACTGCAGGTTTTCGGGTAGTATTTTTTAAGAAGTCTTGATACCATTTTGCATACAACTTGGGGATCCGATCAAGCTTTTGACGATCAATGTAGTATAATCCAAATCTCGCTCCATACCCAATACTCCATTCGAAGTCATCCATCAAAGTCCACACAGAATAGCCTCTTACATCACCACCATCCCTGCAAGATGCCCGATATTATTTGGCCTGAAAAAAAAAAAAAAAAAAAAAAAAAAAAGGTCATTCATGAATAACATATGATTACCTGATTGCTTGAGTTGTGCCAAAGATGACAGGTACATTTTGTAAATTCAATTCGCTTGAGATTTTGAAGTGTTTCGGGTGTGGTTGGTTCAGAATCTACTGCACACATCATATCAGCAAAATGCATATAGACTTTAAAAAGTCAAAGGAACATGTATTTCCGCTTCGTTTGTCGACCAATGCTTCACTCAGTCACCAAAGTACTTGAACATGTTTCTGCATAATGGACACAATCTTCCTTACAACAAACCACATAATTTTTGTTTTGGTGTTTCTTTTGGAAGGACAATTTAATTAGTTTAATTGAAATGAAAAGATGATGAATTCTTTCTACATACTGCATTAACGGGCTGAGCCAAGAGCCATGACGATCTTGAAGTTCTTGAGGAAAATCATGATGGTAAATA
Organism: Artemisia argyi; assembly: GCA_030686995.1. Classification (NCBI taxonomy): domain Eukaryota; kingdom Viridiplantae; phylum Streptophyta; class Magnoliopsida; order Asterales; family Asteraceae; genus Artemisia; species Artemisia argyi. The sequence goes on along the minus strand of CM060700.1, from coordinate 238,995,068 downwards.
GTAACAAATAGTTAAATTCCTGTGTTACTTCGAAATTTAAGGTTAATGTGTCGAATTTCTGTAAGGTCAAATACTTGATGTAAAGAGCGCTGCCACGTTACCTTAAAGTGAGAGTTCGTCCAAGATTCTGTTATAGAACATAATCCCAGTTGCATTAACTTCATCAAATCTTCCTCCTAATACAACTCAAAAAGAACTTTGATCAAGCAACGAAAATATATGACCATTTTTTAATGGTCCTTTTAGTTGTTAATTGTTATCATACTTGGAAGAATTATTGCCCATGATAAAGAGAAACGTTAAGCATCTACACCAAGGGATTGTATGATCTCAATATCATCTGCAAAGGTTGACCAGTTAGAAACAAAATCATGCGAGAAGTGAGTTAATTAGAAATCTCTATAAACTTCTTTTTGGGTAACAATGGTTTCCGACCTTTTGGCCGACTAATCCACGGGATTTGAACCCATCGCCACACAGACTCAAACCAGGTAAAGCCCTCCCATTTTAGGAAGTTGGCGTGGCCACTTCATGGTTGTTTGCACCTAGCAGGAATCGAACTTGAGAGGTCACACATTTTAGAGTGATAGTCACAAGCCCTTTTGCCACTAGGCCACCCTTGAGTGGTTAAATCTCTATAAAGTTAATTAGGTAAAACATAAATACAATATATCGATGATAATGGTCATCCACTTGGAACAAAGCCAAGAGAAAAATTAACCATTTGAGTTTACTATTGCTATTGATTATATCTCCAGGGATGGTGTCACACCATAGGTGCCATACTGACATGCCTATGTTGTTTAAACAACGAAAAAGAGATATATTAACACCTGTATAAGACTAGTGAGTAGATAAGACTCAATGATTATAATCACAAGTAAAGCAACAATAAAAGCTACCACAAAGGTACATTGCAGAAATACAGTGATTGGATAACCAGACATCCCAAACTAAAATTGCATTTTAAATCATTTATCCGTCTATATCTGGCAGCTTGAATATTGTTAAATAGCCTATGTTAGTCTCAAGAGTGCTTATATATGTGCACGACTTAACATACAAACCAACTTTAGTACCTGAGAATGTCACATATATAGTACGTCGATCTATCCATAATTTCTACATATTATGTAATAAATTTTCGCATAAGTAAAATTAACGAAAGTTGAAACTCAGACACTAAACCCAAACCTGGTTAACCTGGTTTGAGAATTTGCCGGATTTTAGAGAGCACTTCGTTTATTAACATGTGATACACCGTTAATGAACATTGATGCAACGTTACCTTAAGGAGGGCAAGACTTTACCACAAACACGCGGTTCAACCCAAAACCTCAAATCTTGAACTGGCCGGCTAGCTTGATCAAAAGTCAATGATCTTAAAGAACTTATGTGGGTGATCATGCCCACTAGTTTGTATATTTAAAGAGTGGATAGGGTGTTGATGTGTTTTATGTGATCATTTAATATGAATCAAATATCATATCATACGATACATTGATTAGTTAATTTGACATGAGGTGCGTGAGGGTATATTTTATGTAACCATCAGGTTTCACATTAGCATATCAAGAATTATATAATCTTATGGTATCATTTAGTTTCACATTAGTTCACCTGAATCAAAATGCGTTTCATTTGCAAAAGGGTATTTGGCGTATCAATATGTGAGTGACTTGCTAACCGAGAGGTTGTGTGAGTCAAGTCTCACTTGAGACATACATATATATATAAGGTATTATTAGGTGATTAACTGCATGAGCATATCTCCAGGTTATGCCTCTGCACATATTACTACATCACTAGTATATATCCTGTAAGGCGGGCTAGCGGCACAGCTGCTACAAACGGGGGTATCTTGACAATACGTCAGTAATAATCAACCAGAAGAGTTTGCAATAGCTTTTTAAAATAGTAAAAACGCTATAGGAAAGCTTGCATCTCTTATATAAAATTTTGATAAGTTACAGTACAAAGATTGTCACAGAGCATCTTTACGAGTCTCCTATTCTGACTGTGACTGGTCGAGTCTTGTTGTTCAAGAAATCTTGATACCATTTTGCAGACTGCTTAGGGATCCGATCAAGCGTTTGTCGATCAGTGTAGTATAATCCAAATCTTGCTCTATACCCATAAAGCCATTCAAAATCATCCAGTAAAGTCCACACAAAATAGCCTTTTACATTAGCACCATTTCTGTAATATACCCGTGTTATTATTATTTGGCAAAATAAATTAGTCAGATAATACGTTATGGTTACCTGATTGCTTGCGCCAAAGACGACAGGTACATTTTGTGAAATTCGATTCGCGTGTCATCTTGAAGTTCTTCTTCAAGTAGTTCTGGAGTGGTTGGTTCAGAATATCCTGCAGCAGGGTATTGCATACATAAAAGGGTCATGTGTGCGTAAAAACCAATGTACTTTTTCCATTTGTCTCGATTTAGTCATTGAATTTTATTTGAATTAAATTACCTAAATAATCGTTCTACACAGTGGTTTGGTTTTACAGAAGTGAACTTTTTTTCCATATGTTTCACAAAAAATATCAAAATATGTCACAATCATACTTTTCATTTGCTAGCATCACTGGCCCAAAAATACTATTCGCCCAATTAAACTTTGTACATACTACGCCCAAAATTAAATACCATTCGCCCCCTATATTGTACTCACCCAGATATATGTGTTAGATAGGTTAGTTAGCCCAAACCCAAAAGTGGGTTTGGGTCCATTAGGTTTAGGGTTTGTATTATATTATAATATATATTGCTCACGCTACAGAGAGTAAGAAATGTGACGTGTCAATGTCTATCATCCGTACGATCTAAGTACAAATCAATCTTAACCGTATAAAATACCTGACACTTTCATTTGTTGTGACTAGGGTTTTTAGTTTGTCAATTTAGCACATGTTTCAAAAAACTAAATAAAGATAAGTATAAACACTTATCCACTCCATGCATTACATGTTATACCTTCTTAATGAAACGTAGTACCAACCAGCTGAACCATGTTATCATATGTTATCATATGTAGTCTAAGTACACATGTTATCATATGTAATCATTCAATCAATAGAACTATTTTGTTATCTTACATGGTATCCAAGATTTAGGTAAGATCCACTTGCAAAATTTGATACCTCCAGTCATCGGCTACTTTCCGGTGATTTGGAGGGATCCTAGTTATTTTCGCTTTATTTTTATTTTTATTAGGATTTTTTTTTATCATATTCAATGTATAAACCTAAACCCTAACCATTAAAACACACAAAATATGTTGAGTTGCCTTCAACCAACCATATTTTTTCTTCCTCATCAAATTGTTTTCGTTGTTGAAGATCATTGTCGTTTTTCACGAATAGTTGGTCACAAAACTGCCGCTCCTACCTAAAGGCAAAGCAAACCATGAAGTAAAAAAAAAAAAAAAAAAAAAAAAAAAAAAAAAAAAAAAAAAAGTCGCGCAAAGGAGGAAGTCGCAAGCAATAAACAACTATGCCACCAAATACAATAATGCCTCCGTTCAAACAAACAACAAAGAAGATGATAAAAGAAAAGAAAAAGTAGCTTTCTTTCGAACCGAAAAACTGCGGGCAATGTTAGATAGGTTAGCTCTGTGATTATCTTTTTGTCATGTGTGACGGGGTTTGCACCCAAAAAAAATCATCAAATCTGTGACCAACACTAAATTTGTTTGGGATGGACCAGATTTAAAAAGTCAATGGTTGACCATTTTGCATACCATTTTCAGTGACAAACATTGGTTTGTTGTTATATCTCTTCTTTAAATAGTCTATCACTTCTCCAAAGCCTCTTGGAACTACGGGCAACGATGGAATGCCTGTCTGTTAGCACAACAAACCAAATGAATAAAAAGAGAACTAAAGTACTACTCGTAAACTAAACCAATAGAGGCAAAGGGGGAATTATATACACACCGGTGCACCAATTTCAACACCATTTTGCTCTCTAACTCTGTCAACAAAACCATTAATAGGTTGAGCTGCGGTTAAACTACAACTAGAATGAATGCAATCTTTTGCATATGTAGTTGAGTAATGGTTTACTGCAATATAGTCAATGCTGTCTTTCATAAACTCTATTTCGGCTGTTGTAAAGCTTGGTAGTTGATTTCCAAGAATTTCTCGCATTTCCAAGGGATAATCACCAAACATTACTGGATCCAACGCCCTATTTAAGAAATAAGAATGACAAGAAAACAAAAACTTACAGATTTTTTTGTTTCAATCTTGAAAAACAAGAAATATGTACATGTGTATACCAGCCAATAGAGTAAGCCAAACCCCTGCTGGCGGCTTCTTGATCATAATCATTATCTGTCAATGGCTCAAACATCCCACAAACTTCAGCAATTCCGATTAAGCCACCTTGTTGACGCTGCAAAAGCATGTATCTAGTCAAATAACATTAAACACATAAAACTTTAGCAAACCTTATGGTCAGTTTCTTGCCTGATACATTTTCCGGTATAGCTTCACAGCCTTGCCATGTGCTAATAACATGTTATGCATTACAATAATAGGCTCGATATCAGAATTTCCGGCTGAACAATTGCCAAATGGTGGTGAACAACGAGCGGGTGGATACCCGCCATTCTGGTAGGCCATGATTGTAAAATAGACTGGCTCGTTGATTGTAATCCAATGCTTCACCCGGTCACCAAAGTTCTTGAAGCATGTTTCTGCATAATGGACATAATCTTGCCTACAAGAAACCATAAATTTTAGTGTTTATTTTGGAAGGTAAATATCCTTTTACGATGGACAAGTTCTTTAAACATACTGCATCAATGGGCTGAGCCAAGAGCCATATCGATCTTGAAGTTCTTGAGGGAAATCATGATGGTGAATTGTTACAAATGGCTTGATTCCTGCGTTATATGTGAATTTTAAGGTTAGTTTCTACTATCCGAAAACTTTAAGACTTGATGTAAAGAGCATTACCTCGGAGTGTGAGTTCGTCCAAGATTTTGTTATAGAACATTATCCCTTTTGGATTAACTTCACCAAATCTACCTCCTGATGCAACTCAAAAAGAACTTTGACGAAGAAAGGAAAATACTAGCTTGATCTATCTTCTTTAATAGTTTATGAAGTTGTTAACATACTTGGAAGAATTCTTGCCCATGATATAGAGAAACGGTAAGCATCTACACCAAGAGATTGTATGATCTCAATATCTTTCTGCATGTGTCAATTAATATTAAACATTTCAAAATAACTAATGAGAATATTGATTTACATAAACTAGAGGTTTTGGGTTCAAGTATCGCTTGAGGCATCACTGTGATATAGTGTATCCAATACCACCGCCGTATTCTCACCCAATAAAATGTGACACATTACACAAAATTATATCTAGAGTCGAACAACGATACCCAATTTTTCGTAAGCATGTTATTTTGAAATTTTAATGTTTGTAATTCTATATTCTACCAGAGCCATGGTTTGTGAAAAAGTGAATATATATATTAGAATCAAGGCGATACAACAAATAGGAAGAAGACTATGGACATGCGCTCATTTTATCTTTTGTGAAGCTAATAACTTGACAAATTAAATTTGAAATTGACATGTTATGTTGGTCAAAATTTAGCCTTTTTTAGGAGGTAAATTGAAAAAGAGAGGGCGCCAACCTAATGGTTGTGAATTCTAAGTTTTTACTAAAACACATGAAATAAATTTATGGTGTATATATCAAAAAATAAAAAAATACCAAATATTGATGGTAATGATCATCAGCTATGAATCCATTGTCACCATTATCAATCTTGCCTACACATTAAAGAAAAGAAATTATAAATAACCTCATGAAAATTTACAACTCCTAAACACAAACTAAACTGACTATGTAGTGATCACTTTCTAAACACATTCCCAAAAACACTATCTAACAAAATCCAAATGAAAATAAAAAGTATTTTTACCAGGGGAAAGAGCAAACACATCCCAATTGTTTATACTTTTACCATCTTCAAGATATGCCCCTTCAATCTAAAACACAACAACAAACCATTGTAAGCATTAAAATGTGTGACGTCTCAAGTTTAAAACTTGCTAGTTGCAAATAACCCTGAAGTGACCACTTCAACCTCGTGAAAAATGGAGGGTTTTACCTCATTTAAGTATGTGTGGCAGACGCCGGTGGGTTCAAACCCCATGGATTAGTATGACAAATGGTTTTAAGTACATATTTAAAAAAGAAAAGTAAGTAAAGATTACTTGATACGAGGAAGTAGAAACACCAAACATAAACCCATCTGGAAAATCTAGTCTATTTATAAATTCTTCATTAATTGATGCTTGAGTTGCTGATACCACAAGGAAGATGACCAAGAAAATTGACATCACAAAACCAAACATTGGAGTTCAATGTTTTTGGTTAGAATCTTAAAGCTTGATGCTTTATATATAGGAAGTGAGAAGGTACTTGCAACTTTTTATCACAGTGCATGCATATAAATATTTTAGTATACAAGCAATTCTAGTTTGGCACAAAGCATGGGAGGAGCTAGTAAAGGTGACTAGTGCATGTTAAGCCACCCTAATTAACTCATTTTATTCATTAGTGTATGTTAGGATTAAAAAATGCATAGAAAAGTGATTGTCATTCTCATATTTGTAACTTTGTAATGTGTCGTAGATATAGTAATACAATAGTCAATCGGCTTATGGGATGGACTAATCTAATAACTTAGTATTATGTGTTAGGTCATTTATGTAAAGCCCAATCTATTACAAAGCCCATCTTAAAGCCCATGTACCTTATGTAAGGAACTATATAAACACCTCAAATGAGTCATTTGAAGTGTGTGCTTGAGTGTGTAATTGTGTGTTTTTCTTTAATAATATCATCTCTTCTTTATCTCTCTACATTCTCTACTTTCTCTCTTTAACATACTTCATATCTCAAGTCACCAAAATTAATATATGTGATAAAGTTGATAGATTTACATTCTTACAGTGTATGATAACTAGTTTTTTAATAACTTTTGCAATCAACCCCTATAATCATATAGATATGATCGAACAACTTTAGCAAACAAATATAACATTAAAATGAATTTACTTGTCAAACTATGCTTTCCTAAATTTAATTGATTCTTATTCATTATAGTGTTAGATTGAATCATGGTTTGACGAGTCATTGAGCGATATTTTTCACTATAGCTTTTATGTCAAGTTCGGCCCCCATTAACTTAAAATCCTGACTTTGCCCCTAGCTCAAGTTGGTTCCGAATGAGAAACTTTGCAAGAAAAAGACATCGAAAAAGATTTCACCACTGAATCAATTTGAACATTGTATATCACAGATTGTTTTTGGACGGGTGTACATGTAGGATGTTCAACGTTCCCGGTTTAAGTAATCGTGTACAACATGTACAAAAGCTCCGTGGAGGGTTTTCCTCTTGGGTAGGATTTGTGTTGGTTCTGCCCCATAGGTACGTCGATTCGAGGCTCACATGGACTACCTGCTGGATAAGTATAGTGGAATCAAATCACTAACTATACTATTCTACAAAAAAGGTTATCAAGTTTTTTTTCTTTTTTTTTTTTTTTTTCCTTTTTTTTTTATTTGAACCACGTTTATCAAGTCGTTTAGGTTAGTATAAAGTAAGAGGAAAAATATATATGTTACTAAAATCATTCTCCATCCGTCACAAAAATAAAATGATTTAGACACATGTGTAAACTCCACCCTTTAGGTAATGGTAATGAGTGGTAATCAAAGACACATACGTAAACTCATGACATTCGTTTTACATTATGCTTTGTCTCACCTTTAAGCTACCATCGACATAAGTATTGGTCACAATGATTGGTAAGAGAGTGATTTAAGTGAATTCCCAACCGCTGTGCTTGGTTCCTAGCTCTTTCTTTTTTCTTTTTTTCTTTTTCTTTTTTTGGTTTTTTTCTTTTCATTTTCTTTTGTTTCGTGGCCCCATACACGTGAGACCCCCATTTGTTTTCCAGAAATAAATTAAAATGATTCTTCTTAATTAATAGGATGTCGACAGTCGACTAAGAAATACTACGTATCACTTAATGTTTTGTGTTATCTCAAAGAAATATCACTTTGTGTTTCAAACAATAAAAGTATATTTTAGTAGATGAAAGTAAAATTTATTAGTGAAGAATGTAGTTAATAAAAATTCTTAAACTTTGTGCAGTTTGAAATCAAATTAACTATACTACATTATAAAACATTTGAGACTTCTTCTTATAAAAAGAAGTCTTAAAATTTTAAGACAAAATATATTATTATAAAAGGAAAGTTAGAAAATTAATGTAAAATTTATAAATTTAAATCTCATTTAAATCAGATATTAGCCTCCTCTAAAAATGATATATTTTAATATAATTGTCTATAAAAAAAATCTCGCTAAACTTATAACCATTAATTTAATGCCTAAAATTTGAAAAATAAAAGTGTTAACTATTTAATAATTTAGACGTTCTACTTTTGAAAGACATATATCTACTACATTATAAAGTAGTTTGGATATACTAAATAAGGATGGTTTAAAATGAAAAACATTTGCTCACCACAAAAATAGTTACCGGCTACCCTCCGCCGCATTGCGCAGGTACCCTTCTAGTTATTTTAAAAAGGATGAAATACCTTTTATTAGAGCACTTGCATCAATAACGCCACAATGGCGTTAAAGAGCATTTAACGTGTGTTACTTCTGCGTTAACCGATGGGCATGGTTCCGTTATTTCCACGTTAACGCCTAACGTTAAGGGTTTAACCCATCGTTAAGGCTAGTTTAGGTAAAAAAAAAAAAAAAAAAAAAAAAAAAAAAAAAAAAAAAAAATCATTTTAGCCCCCAAACGGCTATTTTTTTAACGTTAGTTTAAAAAAAATTCAATTCAACCCCCTACACTTTAATAAATAAACGGCTAGTTTTCAAGTTTTTTTTAAAAAAATAAAATAAAATAAAAATCATATACCCACCCCTATAAATACCCACTCAACACATATTTTTTTTTTCACACATCCACTACTAATTCTCAACTCTTTATACTTACTATATAAGGAAAGAAAACTTCTTCATTCACAATGGACCCGAATGAAAATGTCGAATCATCTCGGACTTGGTCAGATCTAGATGACGAAGAAGATATAGAGTTTATGATTGCTGCGTACGAGTATCAGCAACGCTTAGAACAAGAAGAAGCTCATCCTCAGACTCAGGTGCCTCGTACCCACATATATCGTGAACGCGAGCTTGCTGAACAACGTTTGCTAAACGACTATTTTGTAAATGGCTGCAAGTATACGCCCCGTAATTTTCGTAGAAGGTTTCGCATGCGCCAAAAACTATTTTTAAACATAGTCAAAGGTATTGAATCTTATGAATTCGATTTTATTCCAGATCACTTTCAATATTTTAAGTCAGGGATTGATTGTACTGGTCGAGGGAGTATTAGTGCTATTATGAAGTGTACAGCTGCCATACGTCAATTGGCATACGGCAACGCTCCCGATGAATTTGACGAGTATTTGCAAATGGGTTCGAGTACTATGCGTTTATGTCTTGATAATTTTAACATGTGTGTTATAGATTTGTTTATGCCTGAGTTTTTAAGAAAACCAACATGGACGGACATTCAAAGTATTTACCTAAAGCATGAACGGGAACATGGTTTTCCGGGAATGCTTGGTAGCATTGATTGTATGCATTGGGCGTGGAAAAATTGTCCGGTTGCTTGGTAGGGGTGATAAAAGATACCCAACGTTAATGCTTGAAGCTATTGCTTAACAAGATTTGTGGATTTGGCATGCATTTTTTGGTATGGCAGGGGCAAATAATGATATTAATGTTTTGGATAACTCTAATTTGTTCGACGACTTGCTAAAAGACGAATCCCCAAGGGCACCCTATATTGTAAACGGAAGAAGATATGAATAGGGGTATTGCTTGGCTGACGGAATTTACCCACAGTGCGCAAGTTTCGTCAAATCTTTCTAAGGAACGACTGACGAGAAACATAGTTATTTCAAAAGGAAGCAAGAAAGTGCAAGGAAGGATATCGAACGTGCTTTTGGTGTGCTCCAAGAACGGTGGGGTATACTACAACAACCGGCACGTGCTTATGAAATTGTCAAGATACGACGAATCATGTATACATGCATAATTTTTCATAACATGATATTGAAAGATCAAAAGTTTGTGCTCCGTGACTATAACAGATTGTTTGTGGATCCGGTATCTAATTTGGGGCAGCAAACATGGATCAACAGATGTGATACCCAGCAACGCAAGATGAGGGAATTGCGCGACTCAGGAATGCATTCTCAGCTCCAACGCAACCTTATGGAGCATGTTTGGCAGAAACGTCTTCAACACCAACAACAACATGAAGAAGAATATTCCAAAGACGAAGACGATGAATAATTATTCGTAATTCGTTTGTTTTAATTTCATATGTTTCTTTTTTTTATATTTCGTTGTTATCGTTATTGCATGTTTTTTTTTTATATTTCGTATTGTAATATTTAAGTTTTAATGTTATGTGGTTTATTAAATGAATTGTTAGTTTTAGTTTAGGGGTTGATTTTGAAAATATTTGAGTTAAAGCTGAGTTATTGTTGTGGGTGTTTTTTTGTGAGTTAAGGTTAAAGTGTTAAAGCTGATGTGGCGCTGACGTGGCACTGAGTTAAAATTTACCCTGAGTGATGGATGTAAGTGCTCTTAGTAATTTGAACAATATTACCAACATCAACCTAGTATCACATCAGGGTTTCTTTTTTCTTTTTTTCTTTTTTTTTCACTCTATCAACTCCACCGCTAAATATCAGTAGTAATGACCGCTAAATCAACCAAATAAAAGTACTTCATTTAAACACAAATATACCATACAATACACTTACACACACCCAAGAAAAGAAAAAAAGTTGGTCATTCAAATGACCAAGTTGTGCTCAAAATCTCAAAATGTAGTGTTCACGTGTCGTAAGAGGGATATGCAATAATGGTTGGACGAGTTATGATTCTCTTCCACGCGTTATGGGGTGGCATTACTACGCTTTATCTAAAGTTGGTGAAGGGTCTAAGTATATTCTCACAGAACTTACAATTTTTAAACTTGTCAAATTGAAATAAATGACGTTCCTACAATGAAAGATATACTTACAGAAACAAAGTGTCAATCAAAGATATAGATTTATATAAACCGAGTGACAATCACACACCCAAGGCCTTTAGCCAAATGATATGTGTTAGAAACGCTTCTAACGCGTAAATGTGACAACATATTCGAGATTACACTAGTTATATTGTAAGGCATGCACATACACAGATACTAGAATCGTCAATATTGTAAAGTAGTATGTATGTTGACCTATATAAACAATGCTACACTTCACTAGGAGGGTGAAGTTCAAGTGTGTTTGTATTGTAAAGTTTAATATTCATCAATAAACACACATTTTTTTCTCTCTACTCTTTTTGTAAAATGGATTTCTCCTACTTTGAGCTTCCCCGACCTCCCGAATCTACATAATCAACTAAATAATCGATCCTGACCAAGTGGCATCAGAGCCTTGGTTGCTATTATTGGTTGATTTTTGTGGATTTCTTGTCATTAAACGTCATTTTTAAAGCTGTTATAACAAGCTTTTATTGTTTCATCTCGTTTTTTCTGAGTTTTTATGGTCACAAAGTCGATTTGGTCTTGTTTATAGTTATCTAACAAACTACTTTGTGTCACGGTTCAAAAAGCGAAAAATATGATTTTTATCATAGATTTAAAGATATAAAGTCGGTTTTAACCAAAAGAAAAAGATCGAAATGCTTGAAAAGGGTCTTTTATCAGATTTTAGGGTTGTGCAAAACTGTGTATTTCCAAATTTCTGGGTATTTTTGAATAACTTTGAGTTTCTGGATAGAAACTCAAAGGTAGTTTCTGGGTATTTTTGAACTGGCCGACTAGGTTGATCAAAAGTCAATGATCTTAAAGAACTTATGTGGGTGATAATGCCCACTAGTTTGTATATTTAAAGAGTGAATGGGGTGTTAACGTGTTTTATGTGATCATGTAATATGAATCAAATATCACTAGTTATAATACCTGTGCACACACAGGGTTTTTAAAATTTCTTTTTGATTATATATTATTATCGATTAAGAAATGAATCACTTAACATGTTTCAAATGGTTTTAGTTGGTGGCAAAATCACATTATGATACTTGACTTGTATAAGATATTAGTGATATATGCTTTTAGTTTTGCTAACCCGTGCTATCAATTTATGATGTATTTTGTAATTGTGGTATTTCTCTTACTTATATTTTCGTTAAAATATGTAGCATATTTAGATAGCTTTGAAATTGATTCATTTCGTTGATTATGAATAACCATCATACCATGTTTACCAATGTACATTTTTGTTTGAAGATTGTATTTTCATAAGTTTGTGCTATTTACTTCTCATGTTTGATCATATAATTACCAGATTAACATAGATGCTTACACTATAGCTTCTTTATTACATAAAGAGAAACAAAAAAAGATGTAATGGTAGAATACGTTTATGTATAAGGTATAAGAATAATTTTTCTATGAGACCGAACTATATAAAGAAATTATTATTACTTGCATAAGTAAATTATAAATGCATGAAACAAAATGATAAAGAGTACATTCGCAGGTCTTTTAGGATTGTTTGAATCCTTACCGACCTTTCACTTTAGTGAAACTTTCTTTACAACTAGCCTAAATCATCAAGATAAAAGACACCCAGATTTTAGACCGTTGGTTGACAACCAGAGTGTTATCAATGACAACAAACACCTTCTAAGTTTCATTAACTCATTCAAAGACACCTACTAAGAATTCCTACCATAAAATTCTCCATATAGATACTAAAACACATCCTTGGTACACTAAAATAGATTCACGTATTATCTATATCAACAACTAAACTTAATTATACATTCATACCTTGAGCAGGCGTAGAAAAATTCTTTCACGACAATCATGTGTTGATACTTAATCCTCCTCTAAAAAAATGCACACAACAAATTGCATTACATTTTAGTGTGTGTGATAAGATCATAAAACTGCAAACATCACTAACATGTTGCATTATAGTGAGGATAACAACAAAGTTAGTCCTAACATCAAATAAGAAAACTTCATATTAAAACTAAAAGGGTGTTTGGTTATGCTTATTAAAGGTACTTATTGGCTTATTCAATTACTATAACACAATAAGTTTATGATAAAGCTTTAAGTTTTTTTGAGAAGCTTAATAAAAAAAACCCCTGAACTCACAACTAATTTGATCATAGCTTAGTGTGTTTATAGTAAAAACACAAATATTAAGTGTAAAAGTTTTCAATAAACTATTTAAAAAAAAAAGTTACTAAAAGTTGGTGTGTATAAAAAAAAGTTAAACCATAAAAAAAGTTACTAAAAACTATCAGTTAGATAAGGCATAAGTCAAAGTTTTGTTGAGGTCTCTTTCGGATTCTATTCAGAAGCAGAAAGAGGTTAACACATAAATCATAAATATAGAAGAATGGTTGTATCTCACATCCATGATTACCAGCTCAATAACATTATCGCAGTTTAGTAACATAATAACCTAATTAAAAACTATATATACTTGCTTAATAATTCTCATGTACATACTTTTAATTCCTTTACAACAGCCAACTATTATGTTTTTTTTTATGAAACATTACGTCAAAGAATAAAGTTAGGTTATCACCTACGTAGTTTTTAGGAGGTGATTGTTATCAAATAAGGATTGTGATGCGTGCATTTCTTTTATAATTTAAGGAGAACACCTTCTAAATTAAACAATAACTATCTAACCCATGTGTTTGTTTGTTTTTTTTAATAATAGCTTTGTATAACGTTTTTAACTGACAGACATGTTGAGGTTGAGTTTGATGTTGTTTAACTTTAACTATTGATATCATGTTATACAAAATGTGCGAGTTAAGTAGCACATAATGAGCGTTGATAAAATTAAAATATGCTCCATAAAGTTTTTAAAATGTTTTTATAGATATCCATATATAAATTTCAAAAAAAAAAATCAAAAGTCGTTGTCATAAGTTGAATTAAGTATACTTATTTTCATATCACACTAACTCGTGCCTACCATTTAATATTTATATTCTCGTTACTAATAATTTAGCCGTATTTAATATTCAAACACGTGTACGCATAAATTAAAATTTTAAATAGAATAACATGTAACACCCCCAAATTTATGGTTTCGCAGCGGAAAATTAATTTGGGTGTTACGGGGAGGATCGAAGTTATAATCACATAAAACGGCTTAAAAGAAGCGTTTTGAAAGTTATTTGTCATTCAAATAATATTTTTGATAAAAGATGAAACATTTGATTTAGAATCTCCTTAAAAGATATAAAGGCTTGTAAGAATGACATATTTGATTTTTACACCATTTTAATTTATCAGAGTAATAAATGCCCACTTCGTGTCTTGTCCTGCTCCGTTAATTACCTGAGATACACATGCTTAAAAGTGTCAACACAAAGGTTGGTGAGTTCATAGAGTTTAATAGAAAACCATTTATTTCAATAGATTCAGGAATATTTAGTAATAATTGCAATAAATACTAACAGTGATAGAACAAGTAATGCGTGATATTAATTATAAACACAGATAAATCATATATGTATTCAATCAAATTCAAGTATTGGATCGTAATCCTAACATGAGATGGAAACTCATGATACTAATGTAGTGAGATTTATAATTCAAGTCTGGTCAAATACCTATACAGCTGTATCTAAATATATGTTGAATACATATATTTTCTTATGGATATTGCCCCAAGCTTCATGACACGCAAAACGTTAACAAAATACCATAAAAACGGAGGTGATTATCAAGTCCATGATAATATTGCCCTCGTGTAATAGGTGATTTGCCAATTCCTATTTTTACTCAAATATAGTGTATCACGCCTAATACGACTAGCCACATGCATGTGGCATTCCGTCAAGTATTAGTGGGATAGGATGTCAAGCCTCAATAGGTTTCGAAGTTGTTCACTATATTCGCGCTCACATACAAGTGATTAATGGCTCATGATAGAGGGACTTTATGGCGATAAGGGTAACTTAGGTAATATCAAGGTAATGATGTAACTAGAGTATTTGTGCTCTTCCTAGCAATTATTTATGTTGAAACATAGAAATATCATATAGAGATAATGGAATCATTTAGGATGTTATAGTATAGTCAAGTATCATGCCACAATAATCAATTTGGAAACATTATCATCTGAGTATCAATATTCTAGTTAAACAGTTTGCCAATAAATTATATATATCACATCTTAAATCATAAACTTCATCAGGTAAATATAAATTAAGAAATTTATTTGGATCATGTAAGTTATTCATATACTTATAAAATTATCAAAGTATATGTAAGCATGTATCTCCCCCAAAGAGTTAAAGCAAGTATTGGAAATGGGGCTATGACTCACCTTGATTGATACTGAAATGATGAAAAGTAAAGTCAGATGAGATTATGATGACGGCTTTCAATATACAACTTGATAAATAAATTTATCTGAGAATTTGACCAAATACTATTTGGTAAATATGAAACGAACAACGAATAATGAATAATCGTTATGATGAATAGATGATATGCAAATGAAATTCTTACGTTTAAAAGTGATATGACAAGATATGTTATTTAAATTATTTCCTATAGTTTTCCTTTTTTAACCATAAGTAATAATATCTAGTATTGAAATATCGTTATATATATTATTAGAGAAAAATTCAAATGCATACTCTTATTTTGGTGCATACCAATGGACAAATCCTCACCATCCATCTAGTTTGATCTAATAGTAGGGATTAACCTAAGATTTAAATAGGGAAACATAAGTCCATGTTTTTTTCCCTTTTTCTTTGTCTTCTTGTCTTTTTTATTATTCTTTTTTTTCTTTCTTTATTTATGCCTTTTTTTTTTCTTTCTTTTTTTTTTTGTACTTTTTTTTCACGCTACTAGTTGTTTTTTTTTTTTTTTGAGTTTCTTTTTTTTTACACGCCTCTTTTTCTATTTTTTTTTTACACTTTTTTTTTCTCGTTCTAATTCACGTTTTTTTCCTAATAAACGTTTTTTTTTCGCTTTCATGCATTTTCGTCTGTTTTCATATATTTTCGCCCATTTTCTTACGTTTTCGTCCATTTTCATACGTTATTGTCTGTTTTCATACGTTTTCGTCCGCTTTCTTACGTTTTCGCCCGTTAACGTCTGTTTTCATATGTTTTCTTACATTTTTGTTCGTTTTCATACGTTTTCGTCAGTTTCATACATTTTCATTTGTCTTAATACATTTTCGCCCGTTTTCTTTTATTTTCGTCCATTTTTCATACGTATTCGTCTGTTTTCAGACGTGTTTTTACGCTTTCATACGTTTTTGTTCGTTTTCATACAGATTAGTCTGTTTTCTTACGTTTTTGTTCGTTTTCATACGTTTTCGTTCGTTTTCATCCGTTTTCTTTCGTTTTCGTTCATTTTTCAAACATTTTTGTCATTTTCATACATGTTTTTACTCTTTCATATGTTTTCTTCCGTTTTTATACATTTTCATTCGTTTCTTATGTTTTTGTCCATTTTTCATTCGTTTTTGTTCGTTTTTAAATGTTTTTGGCAATTTTCAAACGTTTATATGTTTCTAAATATCACAAGTGATATTCTGTGATATTTTAAATATCACAAGTTATATTCTGAATATCACAAGTGATATTATGTGATATTCAGAATATCACAAGTTGTGATATTCTGAATATCACAAGTGATTTTATGTGATATGGAGAATGTCACAAGTGATACTATAAGTACCAGAAATGATATTCTGGATATTATAAGTAATATTATGTGATATTCAAAGTATCACAAGTGATATTCTGAATATTATAAGTGATTTTCTGAATTTGACAAGTGATTTTCAACAAATGTTTTTTAACATGAAAATCACAAGTGATATTCAGAAAATCACAAGTGATATTTAGAATATCACAATTGATATTCAGAAAAACACAAGTGATATTCTGAATATCATTCGTGATATTCGTAAAACGTATAAAAACGGACGAAAACATAAGAAAACACAGAAAATCACTTGTGAATATCATAAGTGATATTTTGTGATATTCTAAATATCACAAGTTATATTCTGAATATCACAAGTGATATTCTTTGATATTCTGAATATCACAAGTGATATTCTGAATATTACAAGTGATTTTCTGTAATATGGAGAATATCACAACTGATACTATGAGTACCACAAATGATATTCTGGATATTATAAGTAATATTCTGTGATATACAAAGTATCACAAGTGATATTCCAAATATCATAAGTAATTTTCTGAATTTCACAAGTGATTTTCAATAAATGTTTTGTAACATGAAAATCACAAGTGATAGATATTCAGAAAATCACAAGCGATATTTGGAATATCACCATTGATATTCATAAAAATACAAGTGATATTCTGAATATCATTTGCGATATTCGGAAATATATAAAAACGGACGAAAACGTAAAAAAAATAGACTAATACGTATGAAAATGGACGAAGTATGAAAACAGACGAAAACATAAGAAAATCACAAGTGCTATTCATAATATCACAAGTGATATTCAGAAAATCATAAGTGATATTATAGAACCACTGAATATCACTTGGGATATTTAGAAACGTAAGAAAATGGACGAAAATGTAAGAAAACGGACGAAATACCTATGAAAATATCATTTGTGGTACTCATAGTATCACTTGTGATATTCTGCATATTATAGAAAATCACTTGTGATATTTAGAATATCACTTGTGATATTCTGAATATCACAGAATACACTTGTGATATTCTAAATATAACTTGTCATGTTTAGAATATCACTTGTGATATTCAGAATATAACTTGTGATATTCAGAATATCACTTGTGATATTGAGAAACATATGAAAATGTATGAAAATGTATGAAAAAAAACGTTTAAAAATGGACGAAAACAAATGAAAAAACGGACGAAAATATATGAAAACGAATGAAAGTGTAAAAACATATATGAAAAGGATGAAAATGTTTGAAAACTAGATGAAAACGAAAGAAAACGGACGAAAATATATGAAAACGAACTAAAATGTAAGAAAACGAACGAATATGTATGAAAACGGATGAAAACGTGTGAAAGCGTAAAAACACGTCTGAAAAAGGACGAACACGTAAGAAAAATGGAAGAATATTACTTATGATATTCAGAATATCACAGAATATCACTTGTGATATTTAGAATATAACTTGTGATGTTTAGAATATCACAGAATATCACTTGTGATATTCAGAATATAAATTGTGATATTCAGAATATCACTGAAATATATGAAAACGTCTGAAAATGGCAGAAAATATCTGGAAATGGCATAAAACAATTAAAAATGAACGAAAACGAATGAAAATGTATGAAAACAGAAGAAAACGTATGAAATTATAAAAACATGTATGAAAAGGATGAAAATGTTTGAAAAATAGATGAAAACAAAAGAAAACGGACGAAAATGTACGAAAATGAACGAATATGTATGAAAGCGGATGCAGACGTATGAAAGCTTAAAAACACGTCTGAAAAATGACGAATACGTAAGAAAAATGGACGAATATTACTTATGATATCCAGAATATCATTTGTGGTAATCATAGTATCACTTGTGATATTCTGCATATCACAGAAAATCACTTGTGATATTCAGAATATCACTTGTGATATTCTGAATATCACAGAATATCACTTGTGATATTCAGAATATCACTTGCGATATTTAGAAACATATGAAAACGTCTGGAAATGGCAGAAAACAATTAAAAATGAACGAAAACGAATGAAAATGTATGAAAACGGAAGAAAACGTATGAAATTATAAAAACATGTATGAAAAGGACAAAAACGTTTGAAAACTGGACGAAAACGGATGAAAACGTATGAAAACGAACGAATATGTAAGAAAACAGATGAAAACGTATGAAAACAGACGTGAACGGGCAAAAACGTAAGAAAGCGGACGAGAAACGTATGAAAACGGACGAAAATATATGAAAACAGGCAAAAACATACAAAAACAGACAAAAATGTATGAAAACGGACGAAAACATATGAAATAAAAAAAAACGTGTATTACGAAAATAAATAAATAAATAAATAAATAAAAAACGTGAAAAAATAAATACAAAATTATAATAAAGAAAAAAAAACCAAAAAAGAAACAAAAAAAAAAACAAAAAAAGAAGAAAAAAAAGATGCGTGCAAAAAAACCAAAAAGAAAGAAAAAAAAAAAAAGAATAATAAAAAAGACAAAAAAGGAAAAAAAACATGGACTTAGGTTTCCATATTTAATCTTAGGTTTATCCCAACCATTAGATCAAATTAAATGGATGGTGAAGATTTGTCTATTGGTATACACCAAAATAAGGGTATCCAAAATAAAGTGCCTCATATTATTAACGTTACGTTACATAATATATAAATAAAAATGAAATTTTATATGCATATGACGTGATGGGATGTCGTAAAATAGAAAATAAAATAAGAATGTCAAATATAATATGTTGGTCCTTGTCCTTTTCTAGTTTTTACACTTTTTATACTAACGGCATTAGCGTTGCACCATTAGTCCTTTATTAAACATAATTTACATTTATAGTCCACTACATGTCCAATATTAAAATCTGAGCTTGGAAATTAATAATATATCAATTTCTATCCTAAAGATTCTGTTTTTTACAGTTGTAGTCCCTATTTTCAGAAGTTGACAGTTTTAGTCCTTTAACGTGAAAATGCGTTACAAGTTTAGTCCTTTTTACACAAATGTTATAAGAAAAATATTCTGAAAATTCCTATAGCTTTCTTATACTTATTACAACTTATTTCAACTGCTTATTATTGAAAATAGCTTATTTTTATATAAATGGGCCTTAACGAGCTAAATTAAAGGCCCGTTAGTGTTTAACGATCCTTGAGCGTTGAGTCGAGTTGGGCTTATCCTTGGGTTCATTTTTAGTGTTCTAAAATCATAGCAAAAGAGCTTTTTGGTTCAGCTTATACGGTGTGCTTATTTTCAGCTTATTGGGCTTTACAGTCCATTAAGGTTTTTATAACTAGCTTTGAAAATGGATTTGATAACTTTACTTTGGCCAATTTAAAGGGTTTAAACGAGCTTATCATTACAATTTATAAACATGAAACTTTTAGTTTGTAACAAAGAGAAACAGATTTTGTAGAAATAGTGGGTTATTGTTAAGTCGGATTTGGTTTTACATGGTTCTTTTGGTCGCAACCTGAAGCAAATTTTCTGGGTAAAAAGACTTAGAATATTTCTAAGTTTTTCAGTCTTATCTCTTTTGGGTCTATTTAGTTTAGTCATTTTAGAGGGTCGAGACGTGATTATTTTTACAAGTTATATAAACGAAAGTGATAGCTAGCTAGGTGGTCTATTAGATGGTGTAAAAATATAGTATGCTCGTTAAACTAAATTTCAAGATTTATGGTTGTTTTCTAAGTGACGTGGAACATTTTTATATATGAAAAAGACTTAGAATTTTTGTCTACGTGTTTAGAGTTTTTATACCCAGTTTTAGCAAGTTCAATATGATTTCGAATAATGCTTGAAACATGAAAATGAACGTGAAATATGTGTGCTACGTGACTCCTAGGCCTTCCAAGATAGAGGCTAGTCACGTTTGTGGTGCTACTTATTTATACGTATGTATGTACATATATATAATTAGATACGTTCTAAATGAGATTAAACTTGATGCATGGGATGTAAACAACGATTTAAATGAAATCAAGAGAGATATAGAAATGACTTACTACACCTCTAGGGTGGTAGAGAGTCGAGTGTGAAGAAGGAAAACACAAGAAAATCTTTCGTTCGTTTATAATACACAAGTAACGATTTATATATATAACCCGAAACCACTTCTTTGCTTCCAATGAACATGCGACTCACTCCTGGTCTTTCAGAGATGATTTTGTAAGTGTAAAAGAGTTAGTATGATAATATTTATGGTGTGAAGAAAGGTGGTGAAGCTAGGGAGCTTTTATACAAAAATATATAATTCGTATGGAGTGAAACATTCAAAAAAATATCTTCTACTGCTTCTACAGTCCTTGTCAGTGAAACAAATGACTTTCAAGGGATATCCCTGACATTTTATGACTTTGGAAAGGATTGTGAGAAGGTAGGAAAGTTGGAATTTGCTTACATGAGTTTATATATGTCGACTAGTATATTAAAGTTGTACACGATATGGAAAAATGAATAAGACTTGATTTCTAGCCGATGAAACTCAATATTAATCATGAAATCATGCTTGAAATATTATTAGGATCATTTAGAAACAAATCGGGATTAAAATGGTTGAGTTTTGAATTATTTATATGTCGAATGGGTTGTTTTTGGAGCGAACACTTTGCCATCTAAAAACATAGCAACACTCGACCTGTGGATCTGAGACTTGGCATACGTATAGTTGGCTAGGTGAGAAACGAGGTGGTGCAAAAATATATATATGTCGTGTTTAAGGATTAAGAGAACGAAAGTCGTTTTGTAGCTTGTTACTAGTCGATATTTATGAAATATTATGGAATTGAAGTTGGGCTTGTGTCTTTGGGCTGATGAATAGTAATCGTGGTTTTTGGGCTAAAAATGATTAAGGGCCCGATTAGTGTAAATTTAGAATTAGGAAATATAATTAGAATTAAGTGAAATGTTTACGTATCGTTAAATGTGTCGAGAACTTATTTCGTCGTTTGATGAATTTTGGAATATCGTAATCAGGACCATTTAATATTATAAGAAAAATTTCAAATTTTTCCGTAAAAATAGTGATTAAAATAATGACAGAGATTAATATATAATTAACTGTTGTTAATTATATGGATTTTTGCAGTTCTCTACATAACATGAGTCCTTAATTAAAAAAAATATTAAATAAAAGTCTAAAACTAACATTAGTTTAAAAAATATTTAACGCGTGTAATAAAACTAATTCGCATATTTACCAAATTTTGTAATTTTAATGATGAAAGTCTAAAAACTAATACTAATACTTATTTAATTTTAAACAAAGTTACTATTATAAAGTATAGGGGGTATAAAGTGTTGGAATTATAATATCATGACAATCATATATATAAACCAATAACATCAAGTAAGCATAGCAGAAGCAATTATAACAAGACCATAAATATGTAGTTAATTAATCAAATATAAATAGTAAACGTACCGTAGTGATTCTAGCCCGAACAAGAACCAAATGATGCAAATCTTCAACTCAATAACCCTAATAAGGGTTTATGTGGATTCAAAGAATAAATCCAAGAAACAAAATGATGTGTTTGAATCACGATCTTGTACACACGTACTACTTAAAGTAAACGTTTATGCAAGTAAAACAAACACAAACACTTTGAGAATCACAAAATATCGACTCCCTTAAACTTTATGGGGTGTCGACTTTTTGCTAGGAGAAGAGGAGAGAAAACACACACAAGATTATGTGTTCAAGTTGTGAGAAAACCATGAATCCTTGTGTGTTTATATAGGATAGAAAACTTAGAGCAAAAGACACACCAAGAGATGTGGGTTCCCTTGGCCGATCGGCCCATGCAACCCACAAGGAGTTCTAGAGCCTTCTTGACATTCCAATTTTCATCTATAATCCCTTTCCTTTTATTCATCTAACGGTCGTTATTCTTTTCCGTTAAATGTTAACGATCGTCAAGTGTTTATGTTCTAATAATTAATATAACCTTTATATATAATTATTACTCATTTACTTTTCATACGTAAAGTGTGCAATCCCGTGATCTCGAGTTCGATCCTAACACACATCTATTATTTTATCGTCTATAAAACCAACAGCTCCCACTTAGACATATCATAATAGTGTGATCACATCGGTTAGTGTCTTGCAACACGCCGATGCCTCTAGTACAACTCAAGTAAGGCTCCTGGAAAACCTTTTAATGATTTCTCATTACTATTATCCCTTTATTACTAATACTACGTTAATAAGGATATGGATCTAGGTCATTCCTTATTTAACCATTTTGTTTCTCGTTGTTAGTGATCATTAACAAGATTATCAAATCTTCTGAACATTTCAGGAAAAACCTTGGGCGTGGCCACGCAAACACCTTGACAACCCTACGAGGAGCCCAGCAGTATTAAACTCCAAAAATTAATTTTAAGGAACAAATTTTATATTGACTACAAGCAAAACACACAAACTTTGTAACACTTTCGAAAACAACCCTTATTACTACCAGTTACGTATAGTGTTGGATCGTGTACACCTTGAACTTGTGTTGATAATGATACTTTGAGTGATACCACTAAGTATGCGGAATCTACTTAATGATATTTAGAAGATTAATTGTAAGTGAAACAGATTTATGTATGAACAATGAATATAACAAAACAACTAGCTCCAATATTATTAATAATAATAATACGAGTGATCTGAGATATCACTAGGGTTACACCTTGAAGCTCTAAGAAAACTATATATGAAACGTATCATCTAGGATCTCCTTTTATACAACAAGGAGTCCTCTTGTACAAGATAAGTATAATACTAATAGAATAAGATATACACAAAATCTTTTCTATGTTTATCAATGCGCGTTTCTCTAACAGCTAACAAGTGAGCAGTGGTAATATTTGTTCTTGCAGTGGTAATGAGTTTCCACTGCAAGTACAATCTTCTTGCAGTTGTAATATCTTCACTAGCCGTGGTAACTGATAGAATAATTCCCAACAATCCTCCCCTAAACTTATGATTTATTTGTAAATCCATAAGTTTCTTCAAGTATACAATAAACCTAAGGATATGGGAATTCTTCCAAACACTTATCTTGTTTTACTTAATCCTTTATCAGCGCTTACACTTTAATCTTTAATCTTCTGAATCAAAGCTCTAACCTTCTCATTATCTGCATAAACTCTCTGCATAAACTCTTAACTTTGACATGCTGAGAGCAAACCATGCTGAGAACAAACCTCCCCTGAATCTGATCATCATTATTAAAAATTTGTATCCTCCCCTGTTTGGGAGAATCTCCACCAAAAACAGCACAATCAGACAAAATTCAGAAAACCTTCCATCAATAAATATCCACCTGTTAAGAAAATGTGGTACACAGTTCCATCAATTCCTTTTGTAACATACTACCTTCAGCACTTCCAGATGTATTACCTTCTGAGAGAGGTGCATCATAAGGCATAGAGATATCACAACCTATATCTAATTCTTGAGAATCAGACACATGAAGTGTTGCCAAAAAAAAAAAATTTACACTGTCAGTGGTAACTGTGAACCTTCAGTGGTAAAAATCAAAAGAGTTTTTCAAAGAGCAATGATAAGTAAAACATGTAAAATTTTCTGCTCTAATTATAGTTTTTAGCAAACTATCAGCTATCAACGGATTTGATATGTCTTTACCATGAGCCGTTTGCTATGGACTAGCCAACTCTTGATCACAAGGATGTATGGTGAGTTGATAACCTAGTTTTTGGTAAACTATCAACCATGAACGGATTTGATGTGTCTTTACCCGTAGCCGTTTGCTCAGGACTAGTTGATTCTTATGTGGATTAGACATGGTGAATCAATTACCATTTGTTATGTGTCTTAAGATACACATCTTATAACTCCATTCAAATTAACCATCCAATCTTAACCAAAAATAGTAAACCCAAGTAACTTTTAACCAAGTTACTATTTATACATTTATTGCTCCAAAGGCAACTTGATATCTTCCATAATTACTTCTTCAACCTACCAAAACGGATGGAAGTAAATAATCTTCATTAATTAGCCATAAACCTTGACTTTGCATATAAATAGGGATCAAAAACTTTTATCTTTCATCAACAATATCCTTCAAGAAACATAATCCCATACAGCATCATGAGTTGGTTTCCACTTATCTATATTTCCTCGGATGATTCTTCAGATGAAGAAATCAGCTACTACTCAGATTCTGAGGAGCATTCTACTGGATGGAGTGGATACTTTCCACCAACAACTGCATCAGCTCCATCTGTTGATGTTGATTCAGAGAAAGATGATCCAACCTTCAACCTGTCTGAGGAACTACCTAAAGCACTTACAACTGCCCTGAAGACTGCCATAAATAACATGAAGTGGTCAGAGACATCAAAGCTTGCAAAAGATCTGAAACCTCCACCACAAGTGCTTGGACTTGCATGTCCAAGGAAGCAACTATCCTTTGATGAGAAGAGGAACAAGCCAGCTAAGAGCAAGCATACATATGAGGGCAAAGGAAAGAAGCCTATGTAGTGTCTGAAGATCTTAGGTTGTTAGGTTGTAAGTTGTTGACATATGTTTTGAAGTTGTCTTTTGAAAAGAATGTACTCTGCAACCCTTGTTAAGTAATGAATAAATGATCTTCTCTATTTCCTTGTTACCATTGTGAGAGCAAATCTTTCCACTGTGTGATGCATAGTTTCCACCATAATCCAAGAGTTGATTCTGAAGCCAAAGGATCTGAGCACAACAACTAGCAGCTGCAACATATTCTGCTTCAGTAGTTGAAGTAGCAACCATTGTCTGTTTCTTGCACTGCCATGACACCAATCTACATCCAAGGAATTGACATCCTCCTGTGGTTGACCTTCTATCCAAGCTTGCACCAGGATAGTCACTATCTGAGTAGGTAATCAACTCCATAGGAAATTCCCTTGGATACCACAATCCCAGATTAGGATAAGTCTTCAAGTATCTAAAAATCTTTTCCACTGCAGTCATATGAGATGTCTTTGGAGTCACTTGAAATCTTGCACAGGCACACACAGCAAACATAATGTCTGGCCTTGATGAAGTAAGATACATCAAAGAGCCAATCATTGACCTGTAAGTATGCACATCCACATTTACACCACTAGCATTCTTCAATAATAAGTGAGTGGTGGGTATTGGAAGATTTTGCATCAGTGAACTTAAACTTCTTAATAATCTCAGCCACATACTTGTCTTGACTAATAAAAATTCCTTCTTTACTCTGTTGAACTTGCAGCCCCAAAAAGAATGTGAGTTCTCCCATAGAACTCATCTGAAATTCATCTTTCATCAGCTTCTCAAACTCTTTACACATCTCTGGTTTAGTTGATCCAAAGATAATGTCATCAACATACACTTGAACAAGTAGAATATCACCCTTGTCTTTCTTGATAAACAAAGTTTGATCTATCTTGCCCCTATGAAACCCATTATTCATTAAATAAGTAGCTAAGGTTTCATACCACTTCCTTGGAGCCTGGTGTAGACCATAAAGAGCCTTGACTACTTTATAAACTTTGTTGGGGTGATGTGGGTCTTCAAAGCCTGGAGGTTGAGCAACATATACCTCCTCATCAATAGTACCATAAAGAAAGGCACTCTTAACATCCATTTGATAGACAGTAAAGCCCATAAATGATGCATAAGCTAGAAATAGTCTAATAGCCTCAATCCTTGCAACAGGAGCAAAAACTTCTTCATAATCAATACCCTCCTCTTGAGTGTATCCTTGAGCAACTAATCTAGCTTTGTTCCTGATGACAATGCCTCTTTCATCTTTCTTATTTCTGAACACCCATTTAGTACCAATCACTTTCATACCATCAGGTAAGTCACAAAGAACCCAAACCTTTTGAAGCTTAAACTACAATAGTTCTTCCTGCATAGCTTCACCCAACTTGATTCTTCTAAAGCCATAGAAACATTTTTAGGTTCCATTTGTGATAGAAAGCAGAAGAATAAACATTCATTCTTGGTAATGTGATTCTTGGACTCATAGACTTCACTTATGAACCCATGAACATCTGTCATCCTTGTTTGCCTTCTTGTCTTCACACCTGAATTAATTTCACCAATAACATTCTTGATTGGATGAGCTTTATGAATTGTAGACTGTGATGTGTTAGGAATATCATATGATGATGGCATATTTGTGATTTCAACATCATCAATTTGTGTCTCCTGAGCTATATTTTCCACAGCTGGACCTTCAGTGGAAACATCATGTGTTGCAGTGGTAGTAGGATTACCACTGTCTTCAGGAATATCATCAAGCAGAACATCAAAATTCACAAATTCATCTTCCTGACTAGTATTCTTTGAAGGTTGTGAGTCTGCATTAGCATCAAAGTCCCAAATTGGCATAACAAATTGATCTTTGTCATCCTCATCATCTTGACAAGATTCATCATCATCAATAAACTCTTCTGAATCTTCAAGATCAACATCACTTGAATCTGAAGCAATAGGAATATAATTCATGGTATTTGATAAAGTCTCAAGATCAAATAGCCATTCAGGTCCTGAACCTGCTATATTAGCTTTATTTTCAAGAAACTGAACATGCAAATTCTCTTCTATCTTTCTTGTTCTTAAGTTGTAGACTCTAAAAGCCTTACTAACCATGGAATAACCAACAAAGAAACCTTCATCTGCCTTTTCTTCAAACTTTCCCAAATGATCAATGGTATTGAGAATTGTGACATGACATCCAAATGGCTTCAAGAAATCCAAAAGTGGGGGTCTTCCTCTGAAAAGCTCATAAGGTGTCTTGTTCTTTGTCTTGACCACTAATACCCTATTTTGAATATAGCAAGCAGTGTTAACTGCTTCAGCCCAAAATGTCACTGGTAACTTTGAATCAGCTATCATGGTTCTAGCAGCCTCAATTAGTGTTCTATTTCTTCTTTCTGCAACACCATTTTGCTGAGGTGTTCTTGCAACACTGAATTCTCTTTTAATACCTTTGTCTCTGCAGAAGTCATCCATTACTCTATTCTTGAATTCTGTCCCATTGTCACATCTGATGATCTTTATCTTCTTTTCAGCCTGATTTTCAACTTCAGTGATGAAAGTCTTGAGTATGTCAGTAGTTTCATCCTTGGTATTTAAGAAGAAAACCCATGTAAATCTGCTAAAATCATCAGTCACAACAAGGCAATACTTCTTCAAATTGATGCTGCTAACAGAAGTAGGACCAAACAAGTCCATATGTAGCATGTAGAGTGGATGATCAATAGTATTAACTGTCTTGGTCTTGCATGAGGCTCTGTGTTGCTTTCCTTTAAGACAAGCAACACATGTTTGATCATTTTCAAATCTCTTCTGAGGTAATCCAATGACCAGACCATCTTTTACAATCTTGTTGATGGTCTTGAAATTAACATGACCAAGTCTTCTGTGCCAAAGCATAGATTCATCCAGAGTGGCTTTTGCAAGTAAACAAGTAACATCATCCTTGGCCACTATCTTCTTCATGTCAATGCTATATAAATTACCTTTTCTAGGGATTTTAAGCAAAATATCTTTTTCTTCAGGTAGCTTATAATCCTTAGATAAGATAAAGCATTCATCTTCTGAGAATAGAACTCTGTGTTTCTTGTCACACATTTGTGACACACTGAAGAGGTTGTACTTGAGTTCTGGTACATAGTATACATTCTCAAAGTCCAAGTTTCCAGCCTTGATAGTACCTTTGCCTGAAACTTTGCCACCAATTCCTCCTCCAAAACTGACAGCTTGCCCATCAAGTGATTTGAAATTAGAAAGATAGGCCTTGTTGCCAGTCATGTGCCTGGAACACCCACTATCTGAATAACCTTGATCCTCTTTTGTCTTTGAATGTCCCTGCACACAATATAAACAAATTAGTACCTTTTGGGGACCCAAGCCACAAATGACTTGGATCTGCCTCGTGTATCAATATAATTATATCTATCAAAGGTCATTGATACACCATTGGGATTGTTTGTTGTTCCTTTTGGTTTCCATTCCCAACGAGCTGAGGCCTTAACAGCTTTTCCCAAGTTTACCCTTTTCTTTTGAACATCAGTGGAAACAATTGGTCTTGCAGTGGTAACTGCATGCCTAGCAGTGGAAACTGCTGGATTAGAAAATTTTGGTCTCCACATATGGTTCTTGTGATCATTCTTTTCAAAATAAGTCTTTTTCCCTGTTTGATAAGATTTAACAAAAGAAGTGACAGGGGACTTAGGATAAACTCTGTTATTACTTCTGGCAGTGGTAACTGCTGGTCTAGCAGTGGAAACATGTTTAATGCCAGTGGTAAGCATAACAGACCTGGGAACCATCTTGCTTAGGGGATTTGGGTGAGTCATTTTATTAGAATTTGATCCATTCACCCTTGTAAAAACTTCCCTTCTTCCCATGTGGTAGGTACAGTCTTTAGCTAAATGGTCAAAGCTACCACATATATGACAAGCCTTATTGTTGAACACAAAATTACTACCAAACTGTCTAGTTTTAACATGATTCCAACTTCTCATGTTACCTCTAGGAGATTTAGGCCTATCCCTGTACATTTTAGCATACCTAGTAGTAGACCTAGTGAAATTAGACTGTGTTCTAGGCTTCTCTTTGACTTCTTCAGGAATACTTTTATTCTCCACAACTTTAACATCTTCAGTAACACTAGTTTTAGACTCAACATTCAAACATTCATCTTTAAGAGATGAGTCACTAGCACTATCAAAAGTCTCAACCTCAACCTGAACCTTTTCAGTTTCAACTGGTTTAACAAATTTTGGTCCATAGGTCATGGGTGGATCCTGAAACTCTTCTAAGCCTGTGTGAGCTAAGTCAATGCCAGGAGGTGCTGGAACACCTCTTAGAGGTGGTGGAACAGAATTGTATCCAAGACCTGATTTAGCTTTGCTCACAATTTGGGCTTCCCAAATTTTGTCAATGCTCTTGGATTGATGGTCTAGTGTTTTCTTAGTAATCTCAATATTCTCACTAGCCTTTTTAACTTTCTCAATCTCTTCCCTAAGAGCTTTATTTACTTCAAGATAAAAATCTAAGTCTCTTTTTAAAACAGCAATATCATCTCTGAACTTAGATTCATTAGCCCTATAATGCTCTATCTGCTTTTCTAAAACACCTAGACCTCTTTTATGATTTGCTAAATTATAATTAGTATGATGTAAATCTAGCATCAGTTCATCATATTGTGTTTTAGAAACCTCTAACTCTTTAGCAGCCTTACAGTTTTTAGAACAAGCATTATCAGTATATACCTCAGAGTCAGAGAAAGCCATGAGTGCATGCTCAGTGGCTAGCATTGCAGATTCTGTATCATCTTCTCCATTCTGAGACATAAAGCTCCAATCAAAGCTTACTCCATCAATAGCCAATAGCACCTTTGGCTCTTCTGTTGTAGGTTCTTTGGTCTTTTCCTTCTTGTACCAAGTTGACTTATTGTCAGATTTCCTTGGTTTTCTGCATTCTCTTGCAAAGTGCCCCTTCTTGTGACAGTTATAGCACTCCACCTTCTTTTTATCAAAACCTACAGTCTCATCACCACTTATATGAATCTTTCTCCCCGTCTTCTTCCAGAACTTCTTTGATCTTAAGCTGAGCAATGCTACCTACCATTTGATGTCCATCTCCTCCATATCATCTTCATCAATTTGATCCAAGTCCTCATGATTGAGGATTGAACCACCCACATGGCTTGATATAAAGGCATAGAAAGTAGCATCACTTAGTCCTGCAATCTGCTTCTTGGGGCTCCTAGTGGAAACATTTCCATTACCAGTGGAAACAATCATGTTACCACTGTCATCATCACTGTCACTTTCATCATCAGAACTGTCATTACCTGATGATGATATGAGTGCAACTCCTGCAGAACTTGTCTTTAACTTGCCAGCTTTCTTAAGTCTTTGTTCAATAACTTTGAAGTTATTGTACACATCATTAAGCTTCATGGTCTCAAGATCTGACTTGTCCTCCCATACAGCAACATTTGTATCAAACTCAGCAGGTAAACTTCTTAGAAATTTAAGATTGAGGTCTTCCTTTTCTACCTCAATTCCAAAAGCAGTCAGCTGAGTTACAATCTTTTGTAGCCTTGTGAATATGCTATCAAGAGATTCATTGCTTGATGAGCCAAAATTCTCATAGGTCTGCTTCAGTAAAGTCTTTTGAGTTTTCTTAGTATAGTCATTACCACCAAACACTTCACATATCTCATCAAAGAGGGTCTTTGCAGACTTGTATTTGGTAAAAGCCAGAACTTGTTCTCTGGGTAGAGCCATCAATAGCAAACCTCTAGCCTTCAAATCATTCTTTAGTTGGTTTCTTTCTTCACTTGTAACAGGACCAACATTTACTTTTGTTACTGGCTTGCCACCAACCGTCTCTACAGTTGTACCAGGTTTGAATGAATTTCCACACATTATGATTTCCCATAATGTGTAGTCTTGAACCATAAAGAATTGTTCAATCATAAGCCTCCACATCTCAAAGTCATTAATTTTAAGCTTGGGAAGCTTTGCAGCAATATTAGATTGGCTTGTTTCTGTCTCCATTGTATCTTTTGAATCTGCCATAGGATCTTCTAAATCAAAATATCAAAGCCTTGCTCTGATACCACTTGTTGGATCGTGTACACCTTGAACTTGTGTTGATAATGATACTTTGAGTGATACCACTAAGTATGCGGAATCTACTTAATGATATTTAGAAGATTAATTGTAAGTGAAACAGATTTATGTATGAACAATGAATATAACAAAACAACTAGCTCCAATATTATTAATAATAATAATACGAGTGATCTGAGATATCACTAGGGTTACACCTTGAAGCTCTAAGAAAACTATATATGAAACGTATCATCTAGGATCTCCTTTTATACAACAAGGAGTCCTCTTGTACAAGATAAGTATAATACTAATAGAATAAGATATACACAAAATCTTTTCTATGTTTATCAATGCGCGTTTCTCTAACAGCTAACAAGTGAGCAGTGGTAATATTTGTTCTTGCAGTGGTAATGAGTTTCCACTGCAAGTACAATCTTCTTGCAGTTGTAATATCTTCACTAGCCGTGGTAACTGATAGAATAATTCCCAACATATAGCGTTAAGTTGTTCCACAAAATTGTACTGCATTTATGACCATTATCTTGTATCTCAAGTCTGAGGATAACTTCTTATGATTTACTTAATGATAAGATCCATAAAATAACATCATATAGTTGGGATAAGTCCTATATTCAGTATCATCGAATATCATCTGAAATGACATGTGTACGCATCAATATACTTTAAGTATATTATACCAACCTTCAGATTTGTCTTAATTTAATAATATTCCCATATTATTAACTAACAACAGACAATTTAGAATAACTTTTATTCATGGATTTAAACATACAAAATAGGACAACAATAATTAACATTAGAAATAAACATACCAAATACTTTATTTCATTAAAATAATAATTGTTTACAATATCCTTTATCCAATTACTCATCACAGTTATGCACGAAACTACTAGCTAATTTAAGCCCAATTCCTTTGGCTAATTAATTCAGCTTTTCTTTTGCCAAAGCCTTAGTGAATGGATCAGCTAAGTTATCATCTGTGTGAACTTTCAGCAGATTTATTTTACCTTCGTTAACCTTTTCTCGAACAAAGTGATACTTCCGTAGAAAATGTCTGGTGCCTCTCATGACTCCAGGTTCATTGGCAAATATGATTGCAGTAGAATTCACAATACATATTAATAGATAATTCAATTGAAGGCATAACACCAAGCCCTGAAATGAATTTCCTAATCCTAACAGCCTTCATAGCAGCTTCTGAAGCAGCAATGTATTCAGCTTCTGTTGCAGACATCTCAATTGTACTCTCCTTCTTGCTCTTCCAGTCTACTGGTCTTCCATTGATAACAAAGACATAACCCGTTTGAGACTTCGAATCATCTTTATTACTTTGAAAGGACGCATCACAGAAACTTGTAACACCAAGTTCTGCAGCTGGTTCTCCACCATATACTAAAAACATATCTCTTGTATTTCTCAAATACTTAAGAATATGCTTAACAACAATCCAATGTTTTTCATCTGGATTCTGTTGAAATTGACTGGTGATATTTTGAGCAAACACCACATTTGGCCTTGTGCATTTTACCGCATACATAATAGATCCTACAGCCGAAGCATAAGGAACTTTACTCATGCGAGCCACCTCAGCAGCTGTTGAAGCACAAAACTCATTACATAAGCCATGTTTTACTTCCATCGGCAAATATCCTTTCTTGGAATTTTGCATATTAAATCTTTTCAATATTTTGTCAATGTAAGCACTTTGACTTAATCCAATTAACCGCCTTGATCTATCTCTATAGATTTTGATTCCCAGAAGGTATGCAGCTTCTCCTAAATCTTTCATAGAAAAGCACTTTCCAAGATATGCCTTAACTTTTTGCAAACTTAGAATGTCTTTTCCCATGATCAATATGTCATCAACATATAAAATTAGGAAAATTACATTATCACTCCCACTAGCTTTGTGATATACACATGGCTGATCAAGATTCTGAGTAAATCCAAACTTTTTAATCTCAGAATCAAATCTCTTGTTTCATTATCGTGATGCTTGCTTCAATCCCATTGTCGTGATGCTTGCTTCAATCCATAAATGGATCTTTGAAGTTTGCATACACGATTTGGAAATTTGGATTTTCAAACCCTGGTTGTGCCATATAGATGTCTTCATCTAGATGACAATTTAAGAAAGCGGTTTTCACATTCATTTGCCAAATCTCATAGTCATAGTACGCTGGTACAGTAGAAAAAGTATTCTCGTAATCAATTCCAAAAGTTTTGCTTGTAGTCAATATAGAATTTGTCTGCTACATCGGTTATCACATCCTAATAGCTTTTATGTCTGCTACAGTAGAAAAAGTCTCCTCGTAATCAATTCCAAAAGTTTGAGTAAAACCTTTGGCAACCAGATGAGCCTTATAGGTGTGTGCATTTCCATCCATATCAGTCTTTATTTTATAGAGCTACTTACTCCCAACTGCCTTGGCACCAGGAGAAAGGTCTACTTCAATCCAGACTTCATTATCTTTGATGGATTGTATTTCCCTATTCATAGCAGCTTTCCATTTATCCCTTTCAGGACTATTAATGGCAGCTCTATAACTAGTAGGTTCATTAAAATCCCCTAGTATAGTTTCCTCAACCTCTACATTAAGATATAGACGGTCAGGAGCTTTCATAGGTCTAGAAGACCTGCGAATGGGAACTACGTCAACTTCCGGTGGAGGACCCAGACTTTCAGGTTCTACAGGAAGTGTGCTAGTGTTTTCTGAAGGTAATGCATTATCTTGATCATATTCTAGATCATAGATTCTCCCACTGACCTCTTGAGATACAAGATCTTTTTCAAGAAATCTTCATACCTAGCAACAAACACTTTGTTCTCAGGTGGGTAGTAAAGTAGTAACCCATTGTTTCCTTTGGATATCCTACAAAAATGCACTTTACAAATCTTTGTTGGAGTTTATCTGGTGAGTCACATTTAACATACGCCTCACAGCCCCAGACCTTTAAATAAGACAAGTTCGGAGCTTTTCCAGTCCATATCTCATATGGTGTCTTATCAACCTTCTTCGTGGGAACTGGTGAGTGCTTATTCACTCACCTTTTCTAAGCCATAAAAGGACCAAATAAACCAAAAACTAACCAAAATTGCCAAAGAATGTGTGTTTTTGTGTTTGTGAATGTGCAGGAACGGATATTTAAGAAAAGTACAAAAAATCACGAGAAAATGACAAAACGAGCACGAGATTTGGAAAAGTGTCAATAGCCGGAGCCGGGGAAGCTTAGTGGTCAAAGTTAAAGCTCATATGGTCATAAGGAGTCCTCAAAGTTTCAGAAATTACAAGAATGGCCCTTGGTCATTAGATTGAAGAAATTACATATTTGGTCCTCCAAGTTTAAAGAATGGCAAAAATTGATCCTTTTGAAGATTATTTTGAAGATTCATCAACAAAGCCCTTGGAGAATCAATGAGATGTCAACAATGGTCCTTGAATATTATTTATCAAAAATGACAGCATTGGTCCTCATATTTTCAGAAAATACAAAGTTGGTCCCTTCGTTAATATAACTAACACAACCGGATCCACCACATTCATTAACCCAAAAATAATACACACCTGGCCCAAAACACTACAAGCCCACCTCCACTATATATTAACCCGGCCTGCCAATAAAACCAAAACCCGATCCATCCCACCCTATTATTACCCGGTCAAACCCCCAAAACCACCCTCAGTCAAACAAACAATAAAAAATTAAAAAGCGCTATTTTCTACTGTGCTTCTCCCCCAGCACTTTACCCTGCTCTTCACATAATTACCAGCATCTATTTTAGTACGAGGATTCACCCTTCTAGAACCTGACAGGTTGTCAGAAGATGTCAACATTCCCCAGCATACGTGGACCATTTCTAGCTCACTGATTGGATGCTTGAATGTGGAAGTGAGATAAGGATCAACCAAACGGCTAAGAATGAGGTGGGATGACAACATTGTGGATTCAATCAAGATTGTATGGCCAAGAATTGCTTCTGGATCCTTCTGAGCCAAAACCCTAGCTCACCCCTGCTCTGCTATAAATACCCCCCCTAGATACGTTTTTGGTGTGTAGGTTTTTTATGTAACAAAATGCTGTCCATTTAGTTTCTCAAATGTATTTTCAGTAATGTAATTCCAGTTTTTATTAATAAAAAGTGTTAGTTTAATGTTCTAATTTCTATTTTAGCTATTTTACTTAAGGTACTCTTAGCTTAATAACTGTTCAATTAGTTTATTTTCTACTTTTATATCCTTTGTTAATCAATTTAAAGCTTTTAGAACTTAATCCTTTTTACCTTTTACTTATCTTTTATAAAAACACACACACACACAAAAAAAAAAAAAAAAAAAAAAAAAAAAAAATCAGAAAAAATTATTGAAGAAATCAAAAAAAATATGTTTATTTTCTTTAAAGCCAGCTTGCAAACAAGCTTTTTCCTTTAGTTTTAGCCTTACATAAGCTAATCTAGCTTCTGTGAAGCTTTTTGTAGGTTAAAATAATTAAAAATCTCAAAAATAAAAAAAAGACCCCACTGGTCAACTAAAGTCAAACAAGGGTGTTCTTAATTGATTTCTGGTTGTGTGGTAGTCCAAGTGGGGATTTGGAAGCATTTGGCCAACCTAAAGGTAGGCAAGCTTAGTGAACCCCCTCTGTTTGAGCTGAGGGGGATTTGATTTGTAAGTGTTCATTTTATTTATGGTCCTTTTAGTGCAATTTTAGAGTTAAGTAGTTGTAATATGTTAGTTTACTTTAGATTCATGCTTCTGTGATCATTAATAGTAGATACAACTTATTTGGTATTGTTGGTATGCTGTTATGTATATTGGAGTACTAATGGCACCTTACTGCCTTATGATATAGAAATCTGCTTATGTTAGATATTGATGTTAGTTGGTTGATTTTCTTGTTCATTTAGCTTAATAATTGGTTATCTAATCTATTTCATCTTTAAAATCAGTAGGTTTAAGGTAAAATTTAAAAGTTGTAGTGTAACTAGTATAATAAAGGGGTGTTTGGTACTGTAGGTTTTGACTGATCTAGTGGCTCTTTTGCTGAGATTTCTGTCACAATAGTCTGTTTAGGGCATATTAGAGTTGCTCAGTTAATAAAACTTGCACCTTATTTACAAAAAGTCAATTTTGCATGTTTGCTCAAAGATTCTGCTTGCATTTATGATTCTGCTACTGCCACTTGATTGAACATGTGAATTTGGTGTTTGTGATTGTGATTTAAGTGGTTAAATAAGTCCAATATACACTTAGGGATAGAATTTAGCTGCTGAAATTGTCAAAGGTCAAACTTAGAAAGCAATACAAAAAGTCAACTGTGCAGCCTTGCTTGTTTTGTTCACTGCTGATCTAGGCACCAATTGAAGGTCAATTGGTGTATTAGAATTAGGGCTTTTGAGTTTTTTGAGTTCTCTGCTGGGTGGTCTTGCTTTTGCCCCCTTAAAGTTCTATAAAACAGCTTATTAAACTGCTTATTTATCAGCTCAAAGTAGGGACTTTTCCACTTGTTTCTGTCAAATAAGTGTAACTGCCATTTGTGCTTATTGCTTATGTGGACTGCTTTTCTGGTTTTTTTTAGGTTGAATTATGCTTAAATATGTTGCATTCACTGTTCCTGAGTTTTTTGTAGTTAAAAGTGCTTATTAGCTTATTATTAGTGCTTATTTAGAAACTGCTTATTCTAAAACTGCTTATTAGGGTTTTCAAAATTAAGTAATTTTATTTTTACTAGCTTTAATATATCAAATTAGAATTTTCTGAATTTTTTCATATTTTTCTGAGCTTATTTGATATTTTTAATAATTAAAATTAAATTTTTAGCCTTTTAAATTAATTTTTAATTACTTTTAATTCCTGAAAGTTACATAAAAATCCAAAAAAATTTAGTTTTCTGTTTTAAAATTAATTTTAAGTTAATTTAGATTTTTCCAAACTTAATTTGTATTTTTCAAGTTTTTTTAAATCATTAAAAAAATACAAAAATATAAATAAATTCATAGAAAATTAATAAAAAGTCAAAAAAATATTGTTCTTTTTCTGGAAATTTATTTTATCAGTTTAAAAATTTTAGAAAATTATTTCACATTCGTAGAATCATTTTTAAATTAAAGTCACGTTTTAAATTTGTACGTTACGTTTTAAATAAACGCGTTTGCATTACCGTTTTTACGTTTTTAACTTTAGTGCATCCTTAGCTTGTACCCTTTGCATCATTTGTGTTTGTTTATCATAATTTGAATTATTTGATCACTATTTGCTTTTTCACCACTTCTCACTACACGATTTGCAGGAATCGATATTCTTGATTCCATTCACCTTCACTTGGAAACGACTAGGGTGATCCGTATTTCTTGCGGATCACTTCGATACTATACTACTATAATATATAATTGGTTTTCACACGAATCAGGAACCATATTTAAAATACGAATAGCTGATTCTAGAGCATAATCCCAAAAAGACAAAGGAAGATTAGTAAGATTATACATTGATCGAACCATGTCTAACAATGTACGATTCATTCTCTCAGATACACCATTTTGTTGTGGAGTATATGGAGATGTGAGATTCTGGAAAATTCTATTCTCAGTTAAGAAATCTTTAAAATCTTGACTAAGGTATTCACCACCTCGATCAGAACGAAGAGCTTTAATCTTCTTTCCTAATTGCAACTCTACTTCTGTTTTGAAAACTTTAAATGTTTGAAACAGCTCATGTTTATGTTTATGTTTAAGTAAATAAACATAACCACAACGGCTGAAATCATCTGTAAAAGTTAAGAAGTAAACAACACCTTTCCTTGACACATGTCTAAGTGGTCCACACATCAGTATGTATCAAACCAAGTAGATCTAAAGCTCTTTCCATATTGCTATGAAAAGGTTTCTTAGTCATCTTCCCATAAATACAAGACTCACACTTATCAAATGACTCATCATTGATATTTTTCAAAAGCCCATCTTTTTGCAGCTTTTGCATGCGAGCCTTGCCTATATGGGCAAGTCTACAGTGCCAAAGGTAAGAAGAATTCAAGTCATACTTCATTCTCTTACTAATGCTATACATTGAATTATTATTATTGGACATACAATCATTCATATCAATTTCAAACACACCATTCACAGCAACATCATTAAAATAAAATACACCATTTAAAGAAACAAAAATTTTATTGCCATCAATAGTATGAGTAAAACCAAGATCCAACAAACATGAAAAGGAAATAACACCTCTAACAATAGAAGGTGTATAATGACAATTGTTTAAAATCAGTACTAAACCAGAAGGTAAAACTAAATTAAACACTCCTATGGCTTCAACTACTGCTTGTGCTCCATTACCCACTTGCAGAAATTGCTCCCCATAAGATAGTCTCCTTTCCTCTCTAAACCCCTGCAGTGTATTACAAATGTTAATACCACATCAAGTATCATATACCCAGGAATTTAATTTATGAGATAAAGTAAATAATTCAATAACAAATAAGTTACCTGAAGTACTGGCACCCACGTGCCCAGTCTTCTTAACCTTATTATGTCGCAAATCATCGAGATAAAGAGGACAGTTCCTCTTCCAGTGACCCATCACCTTGCAGTAATGACATCCTTGATCCTTCTACGGATTATCCTTCTTAAGAGGTTTCTTCTTAGGTTGAGGAGGTTGATAAGCCATAACTTGCTTATTCTTATCAGCCTTACCCTTACCCTTCTTCTTGTTCGCATTTGGCTTGTTAATTCTACCCCCTTGAATAGCAAGTACCTGGGGTGTAGGAGCCTTTAGTGGTAAACCTTTCTCATAATCAATGAGCAGTGCGTGCAATTCACTTACTGTCTTCCCCACGCAATGCATATTGAAGTTCCTTACAAAACCACTAAATTCCTTTTTAAGGGATCAATTGATTAAGTTCACAGCCATATCATTGTCATAGGGTTTACCAAGTGTTTGTAGTTGATCCATGAAACTCTTCATTTTCAACACATGAGCACTCACAGGTTCACCATCACCCTGCTTACAACCATGTAGAGCCTCCATCAAATCGTAAATCTCTACATTTGATGGTTTCTCATATAGTTTCTTTATTTCATCAATCATGTTCATGGGGAAGAATTCTTCAAACT
The DNA here is from genome assembly GCA_030686995.1 of Artemisia argyi. Lineage (NCBI taxonomy): Eukaryota > Viridiplantae > Streptophyta > Magnoliopsida > Asterales > Asteraceae > Artemisia > Artemisia argyi. The sequence goes on along the minus strand of CM060700.1, from coordinate 238,955,409 downwards.
GCTTTTGTAAAGCAGGTGACATCGCCCCTAACATTAAAGCGGCCACATCAATATGTTCCTTATAAACTATTTTCCAATCGGCCTTAACTTCATCAGTAGCAGTTGGACCAGTTGGTGCAGCAGGAAAAAGCATCTTCAAGATTTCAAGTTGATCAGTCACTCGCAAGACAATCCTGAGTGAACGATACCATTCATTGAAATTCTCTGAGCCAGTCAATTTTTCTCGTTCAAAGTAAACCTTAAACGCAGAAAGTAAGTTGGTGTTATCAGTTTGAGCCATTTCTACAGATAAAGAAAGTTCAAAACATTAGTATTTTTGATAATACAATTTTTTAAGAAAATAAAATACCCAAGGAAATCATATCCATAGAATTATCTTGAAAACTAGGATCCTCCATAAACATAGTTTCATCACATTAGTTGATCTGCTAGTAATGACAGTACAATATGAGGTAACTTGTCATACAATAATTGGCATAACATTTTCCAATTCCTAGATTTATGGGATTTACAATCACAAAACTTTTGTATTGTAAACATGTTTGATCCCCATCTTAATGTCTTGATTCCAAGATCTCACTTCCTACTCAATTTAAGTCGTCTAACTTAAAAACTGCAAACTCATAAATCCATTACATCAGTTGATCTGCTAGCAGTGAAATTATGAAATTTACCTCTCCATTAAAATCTAGCCAAGCTCTCACATGACGTAAACTACAACTTCAAGTGTTCTTAATTAGATGGCATTTAACTTAATTTTATAAGGGTACTAATTTTGATGTGTGATCAAAATAACGTATGAAGAAGCATGCATACAACTTCATAACATTGGTTTTATAAAACATTTTTATTACCAATTCACTAAGAGTAAAATAGCAAAGTTCTGATTGAGGTATCGGGTTCAGCAATTAAAGAATTATCAACAATTATCGTCCACTTATATCGTACTTTTGCATAGTGATACGTGGGAATCACACAAGGCTTTACCTCTCAAGGGATCTTGAGAAGCTTACAACCCCCACCAGGCAATGTACCTGATCGTTGTAGTATAGTATAGTGACAAGTACCGGGGGATTGATCGTTCAGCTAGGAATAGTGTCGTTAGGATTAGAAAACCTAAATACTAGTTCTAAATATGAGAGATGATTATTTTTGTATTTTTATATTTTTTTAGAAAGCAAGTAAAAATCTCGGGTTTGAAGGATTTGGGCGGAATTAGTTGCTAGTCAACTAACCCAATACTAAAGATGCAATCAAAATAAAATACTAGAAATGAAAATAAACTAAATTAAACTAAGGTTGTGAGCAATAAGTGGAGAAAATGTGTTTACTTAGATTTCACTACTCCTTAGATATCTTTTACACGTTAATTACTTGTTATAGTTGCGTGGATGACGGATTGTATTCCTTAATACCATTCATGGGGTGGCGCACTTAATTCCCCAATCCTATGAGTGCCTACTTCATTCCTATGTCGAGCCGGCTAAGAAGCTCCTAACATGGGATCATTAGAATTTACTCATGCATTAAATACAACCAATAAAACCTAGTGCACGTCAGTTCATGTTTCCTAAGACGTTCAAGCATGTTACCATTTGGAGATCTGCCAGTTTTCTTAAGCCTAACATCGAATTCATTCATCCAATACAACCATAAACAAGTAATCAACACATAATTAACATCTAGGTTTCATTAGATCCAAGTAAACACAAGATAGATCTAGCCTAGCGTGATGGAATTAAGACAAGAACAAGATATAGACAACCAACACATAGACATATTGATTGAATTAAAAGAATATTTATCTTAATTACACATGAAAGGGTTCAAGAGCTGAGAACCCTTGAAAAACCTGTAAAATTCGTACCAAGTTCGGACTTAGGGTTTCTCTAAAACTTCTCTCTTTTAATGTGAAAATTAGAAAACTATATATAGGAAATACGGTCTGACGGCGTCAAGAACAAATTTGTGACGCCGTCATCTTGCCGCCAAAATACTCCTCGGACTGCCTTGATCTACTTTTGACGCCGTCATGTGTTATGTGTTTCCAGGCCGTCATGCATTTTCCTCTTGACGCCCTACCTTGTGACGCCGTCAAATCTTTACTGGATCGTCATGGAAATTACTCTTGACGCCATCAAGATTTTCTTCTTGACGCCGTCACCTACTGTTCCTAGCAAGGAAAATTAAGACTTTGGCGTTTTCTTCACTTTTATGCTCCAAAAACGTCCGAATTGCTTCCTTTTCCAGATTTCTCTCCCAAAGTACCTAAAATCACAAAAGGAACGATTTAGGGCAATATTTGATCAAATAAATTCAATTCCGGGCTTAAATGACCCTCTAAAAGTGGTTCTTTTTTTTTTTTTTTTTTTTTTTTTTTTTTTTTTTTTTTTTTGCATACACTCTTACCCTACCATCCAAAATAATACATCATAGGGAATGAACATTCCCCTTACACTTGAATCTTTACATACTTTACAATAAACTAATCTAATGACTCAAATTAAGAAAATCAAAACACTTGGAGTACTTTTAAGATTAACGTACATATGGGGGTAATATATGATGTTCTTCCCCATTACTCCATAAAATAAGTACTTTACCCATGAGTCCCAATCGTCCCAAAACAATATGTACAAGGATATGACTTTACTTAGCAACCATGTAATCAATTAGATAGTTAACTTAGGGTTTAACAAATAACAATAATGCACTAAAAATGAGCGCATACACGGAAGGCTAAGGCGATTTGGGTGTACATTTAAGTGGGGTGTAACAAATTCTTCCTTTAAGTAAAATGCTTAAAGTTAGAAACGAAAAGATAGGCTCGGAGGGGTGTACTAGGGGTTTCGTGTACTAAAAATGAGTACAACGCTAAGGGTGTGGGAAAAATTAGTCGACTTAACTAGCCAAGTAATATGACTTAAATGGTCAAGTAATTATGATACGGGTTTAACACAAGGGTGATCCTAATGCCTCTTATCATGTAGTAAATCCTACCACACGAATGTAGTCTCACTAGCGGTCTCGGGATGCATCACTGACACAAGTTCTAAAATCTAAATGCTACCGGTACACTCATAAGCACTAATAGTGAATGCTTTTCCTATCAAATCTAAAGTCGAACCTCACATATTTGGGTGGAAATTTTTTTTTGAATATACGGTTATGTGCTAGTCATACAATCTCCTATCCATGAGACGCTTGCTATGGCTAAAGTTTCACTCCTAAATGTTGTAAAAAATTTTAAATTTGGCGCTAAAATTGCACTAACAAGTATTTCTCATAGTTTTATTACACATCTACCATCAAACAAAACAAACTCAAGCGAAAGTGTACATGTAAGGTATCATCATTTTACCCTCCCCTTACACTTAAGATGAACATTGTCCCCAATGTTCAAGTAAAAAGTGTAAAAGTGAAATAAGTAAAAAGAATGAAATCAAATACTCCCCTGATTCGCTCGGTATGGATAAAAGGGTCGCCAGGTTAAATCTTCCTCCAAGAAAATGAACAATGAAAGCTTCCCTTCCAGAATATAAATCATTTTCTTGTCATACATAACCTGTGAATCCTGAGAAAATAGACAAGACAACCTCGCATAAAATCGGCGGCAACCTATATAAGTTACTAAATCCTAGAAAACAAAGTAAGATATAATGCTTGTGGAATGAAGTTTGCAGATTTCCTGGAGATTATAAAACTTAATAATTCACAAAAACCATAAGACTCCGTTAGAAAAACAAAACCGGTAAAATTTCTAGATTTTTACACGTGACGCCATCAAGAGTTAACTTGTGACGCCGTCAGAAGTGACCTGCAGAAATTCTTATGTTAAGTTTCCAGAAAATTTCTGGAAAACTTGGTCCTACTTCCTAGAAAATCCTGCAAAACTTCATTATGACTCAATACAAGCATTTGACTCTAACAAATACGAATATACATGTTCATTTAATATCGTGGAGAATCATGATCGGTTTGTTTCTTGAAAACATATTTGGGGTTTCCCCTTACATTTATCTTTTACAAAAATACTTTTAGGTGGAGTTAAGACTAGGCCAAAACAACAAAGTAAAGTATTTCCACTATTTAATTGAAAAACATGATCTACCAACAATAAAAATAAAACATGCATACGGAAGCAAATAACAAACAAACAAAATAAAATCACACAAAAATATGGGTTGCCTCCCAAGAAGCGCTTTTCTTTATGTTTGAGTCACGAGCCTGACTCTACCCTTATTTAACGAAAATAGGAGATGTTTTCCCTACACTTTGGATTAAGTGCGGGTGGAAGTAGCGATACACACCCTTAGGGTGGAAATATGCCTCGTGAGGAAAGTGTGGTGGATGAATTATATGCTCAAAGGGGTGTGCTCCTATCATCATAACCTTACCAAATTCAATCGGGTTAATGGGTGGATTAAGATTTTCTCCTAGAAAGGGATCATTTTCTATCAACTTCAAGAGACTACCAGTTGGGGATCCATCTTGACCTAATAAACCCGGTTTAAACTCATAATGTTTCTTGTGATCAATCATAAATGGGTGATGTAAGCATGTAAGGTCATTTTCCACTCCTATATTGGCTTCCTCTCTACAAGGCTTAGAGTCCACTACCTTTATCCTAAGATTACCCAGACTACATGGGTTGATGGGTGGGTCGGCTCCTCTTTTGTCTCCTAGATGTATATCTAAGGATGGAAAGTTGTGTCAAGATTGAGGTTCCGGTTCATCAACACTAGGTAATTCCCTAGAACTAAGAGTAAGGTTATCACTACAAGTATTCAAACCTATATCCTCTAATGGTGTTTGGTACAAGGGTTCTACCTCTATTGGGACTCCTAAAGTCTCATCTACTTCATCCGAATAAGTCACGGGCGGTGTGAATGCCTCAAATGGTGATGGGAGTTGTGGGGTACTTTGTAGGTTTAAATTTTCAACACTATCCTCCATCTTATCAGGATTACCAATGTGCTCAGCATGTATTGTGGTGAAATCAAACCACCCCGTGTGCCCAGTTATCTCATCTATACGTTTATCCCCAAACAATCTTCTTGCTTGTTCCCTTAAACTTGCTATCAATTGATCCGTAACAACGTTTGTTGGGTTGTCCATTTTTTTGGCAAGTTTGGCACAATTCTCTATGGTTTCCCATGCTTCATTAACACTTAATCCCCAAAGGTTCCCATGTGCGGCATGGTCAATGTCCATTTTGGTATAGTGGTCGACACGATGGTAAAATATTTCAATTTGGGACCACAGATCGAAATTATGATGAGGGACTTTTCGGAGTAAATATTTAAAATGAGCCCATGCATCATAGATAGGTTCATCCTCATGTTGTTTAAACATCAAGATGTCATTTAGAGTGGGTGAATTTCGTGGTTGGTAGTATGGTGGATTCGCGTTCTCCATAATGGCTAACGGAATAGTCAATAAAAAGGTTTTTACAAACAAAGACACAAAGAAAAAGATAGACTAAAGAAAACCTAAAAATAAAAATAAAATCTTACTAGAAAGGAGTCTAGCAAGTAGACCTAATAAAAAGATATTCTAACCTAGACAATAACTATTCCCCGGGCTGCGGCGCCAAAAACTTGATACGTGGGAATCGCACCAGGCTTTACCTCTCAAGGGATCTTGAGAAGCTTACAACCCCCACCAGGCAGTGTACCTGATCGTTGTAGTATAGTATAGTGAGAAGTACCGGGGGATTGATCGTTCAGCTAGGAATAGTGTCGCTAGGATTAGAAAACCTAAATACTAGTTCTAAAGATGAGAGATGATTATTTGTGTATTATTTTTTTAGAAAGCAAGTAAAAATCTCGGGTTTGAAGGATTTTGGCGGAATTAGTTGCTAGTCAACTAACCCAATACTAAAGATGCAATCAAAATAAAATACTAGAAATGAAAATAAACTAAATTAAACTAAGGTTTTGAGCAAAAAGTGGAGAAAATGTGTTTACTTAGATTTCACTACTCCCTAGATATCTTTTACACGTTAATTACTTGTTATAGTTGCGTGGATGACGGATTGTATTCCTTAATACCATTCATGGGGTGGCGCACTTAATTCCCTAATCCTATGAGTGCCTACTTCACTCCTATGTCGAGCCGGCTAAGAAGCTCCTAACATGGAATCATTAGAATTTACTCATGCATTAAATACAACCAATAAAACCTAGTGTACGTCAGTTCATGTTTCCTAAGACGTTCAAGCATGTTATCATTTGGAGATCTGCCAGTTTTCTTAAGCCTAACATCGAATTCATTCATCCAATACAACCATAAACAAGTAATCAACACATAATTAACATCTAGGTTTCATTAGATCCAAGTAAACACAAGATAGATCTAGCCTAGCATGATGGAATTAAGACAAGAACAAGATATAAACAACCAACATATAGACATATTGAATGAATTAAAAGAATACTTATCTTAATTACACATGAAAGGGTTCAAGGGCTGAGAACCCTTGAAAAACTTGTAAAATTCGTACCAAGTTCGGACTTAGGGTTTCTCTAAAACTTCTCTCTTTTAATGTGAAAATTAGAAAACTATATATAGGAAATAGGGTCTGACGGCGTCAAGAACAAATTTGTGACACCGTCATCTCGCCGCCAAAATACTCCTCAGACTGCCTTGATCTACTTTTGATGCCGTCATGTGTTATGTGTTTCCAGGCCGTCATGCATTTTCCTCTTGACGCCCTACCTTGTAACGCCGTCAAATCTGTACTGGATCGTCATGGAAATTACTCTTGACGCCGTCAAGATTTTCTTCTTGACGCCGTCACCTACTGTTCCCAGCAAGGAAAATTAAGACTTTGGCGTTTTCTTCACTTTTATGCTCCAAAAACGTCCGAATTGCTTCCTTTTCCAGATTTCTCTCCCAAAGTACCTAAAATCACAAAAGGAATGATTTAGGGCAATATTTGATCAAATAAATTCAATTCCGGGCTTAAATGACCCCCTAAAAGTGGTTCAATTTTCGCCTCATCAATAAGCCCTAAGGCTTAGTGTTTCGGATAATCATTGTGGAATTGTGGTGAATTCACCCTTAAGATGACAATGTACGTAATATAGTGATATAGGTAAGTCTAGGTCGGCACACAAGCGGTTGTAGAGAACCAGTAGGTGCATGGTCTTTAATAACCCCTCTCTACAAGCACATTGTATGGCGACTTTCGGTCCGCCTTTCGCACACTATGTACAAAACATCAATCAACCAATTCTTTGAATTTTAAACTCTTAAAACCAAAATAATTTCGCCATTTATTTAGTCTATATTATTTTTCTATTAAAAAAAAATTACCTTTTTTTGTTTATAAACATGTCTCACATAATAATAAACAAAAAACAAGTAATACATAATAAAAAATAAAATAACCAAATAAACATATACATAACATAACAATTAAATATGTATAAACATGTAACCACATGCAAATATTATTCAATAATCCTATTAATAATCAATCTAGGTGTATAACGCATTTATTGAATTAGGGCTTTCTTCTTCAAAGGAAAAAGATCCACATACATCGATAAATCGATTGTGTAAGCCAAAACTAAACAAACACCACATAGCACGTAATTAATTACTTAATATTGGAGTCTTCCCCAATTCGACATCTATTAATAAATTTACATGTTGCGATATAACTTAACATTTAATTTATATATCCAATTTAAACCATTTAAATCATCACACAATAAAATCCATGCAAATATGCACTTTTCATGGATTATGCTTAACAATTAACATATTGCACCAAGATCGTTTACTAAAATGCATAACCAATTACAAGACATCCTATGGTTTCTAATCATATTCCAAAACCCTAAATGTCTAATAAGGTCAATCGACCAAAATCAAATATAGGGTTAGGAATATGAAAACCCTAAAAATATGTAATTAAACGAATCAAAATTTAATTTTTATGCGTTTCGATAATTAGTTACAAATTATAACGGCTCATGATGCCACTGTTGGAATTATAATATCATGACAATCATATAAATAAACCAATAACATCAAGTAAGTATAGCGGAAGCAATTATAACAAGACCATATAATATGTAATTAATTAATCAAATATAAATAGTAAACGTACCGTAGTGATTCTAGCCCGAACAAGAACCAAATGATGCAAATCTTCAACTCAAGAACCCTAATAAGGGTTTATGTGGATTCAAAGAATAAATCCAAGAAACAAACAATGATGTGTTTGAATCACGATCTTGTACACACATACTATTTCAAGTAAACGTTTATGCAAGTAAAACAAACACAAACACTATGAGAATCACAAAATATCGACTCCCTTAAACTTTATGGGGTGTCGGCTTTTTGCTAGGAGAAGAGGAGAGGAAACACACACAAGATTATGTGTTAAAGTTGGTGAAAACCATGAATCCTTGTGTGTTTATATAGGATAGAAAACTTGGAGCAAAAGACACACCAAGAGATGTGGGATCCCTTAGTCGATCGGCCCATGCAACCCACAAGGAGTTCTAGAGCCTTCTTGACATTCCAATTTTCATCTATAGTCTCTTTCCTTTTATTCGTCTAACGGTCATTATCCTTTTTCGTTAAATGTTAACGATCGTTAAGTGTTTATGTTCTAATAATTAATATAACATTTATATATAACTATTACTCATTTACTTTTCATACGTAAAGTGTCCAATCCCGTGATCTCGAGTTCGATTTTAACACACATCTATTATTTTATCGTCTATAAAACCAACATAAAGTGTAAGTTTTTTTTTTTTTTTTCCTTCTTCTTCTTAAGTTATTAAAAAACATGAAAACTTGTAATTTAACACTTAGCTCTAAATAATTTATTTAAAATTCAACCACCAAAGTTTTATTAATTACTTCATTTTTTTTAAGTTTTTATTTTCATAAATTTGACACATATATTTTTATGCATTTTTTTTTATTAACCAAATTTCTCCATCAAATTTATTAAGTTTAACTAAATTCTATTTAATTTTGACTTTCTATTGACCAATAATATTGCTCGATTTCGCCTACGTGGCAAAATCGAGCTCTACTATTGGTTTTTTTTCTTCAATAAGAATGGATTTACAAAAACACTCCAAAAATGATGTAATTCTTTTATTAAATACGGAGTAAAAGATATCATATGATATATTGATTAGTTAATTTGACATGAGGTGCGTGAGGGTATATTTTATGTGACCATCAGGTTTCACATTAGCATATCATGAATTATATAATCTTATGTTATCATTTGGTTTCACATTAGTTCACCTGAATCAAAATGCGTTTCATTTGCGAAAGGGTATTTGGCGTATCAATATGTAAGTGACTTGCTAACCGAGAGGTTGTGTGAGTTCAAGTCTCACTGTGTGGTATCTTGACAATAAGTCGATCGATGTTAATCAACGAGGAAAGATTGCAATAGCTTTTTAAAATAGTAAAACGCTATAGGAAAGCTTGCATCTCTTATATAAAACTAGAAAGGTGCCCGCGCGATGCGGGGGCGGATTGTTGAGGTGAAGAGGAGGGAGGTGGGGCGGTGGAAAGTGGTTGTTGGGGTGGTTATAAATTGTTGGGGGTGGTTGTTGAGGCGGTTATAAATTGTTGTTGGGGGTGATTGTTGAGGTGGTTATAAATTGTTGGGGGTGATTGTTGAAGTTGTTATAAATTGTTGGGGTGATTGTTAGGGGTGGTTGTTTCCATAATTAGTAAGTAAAAGTCTGAATTTTTAAGCCTTTCTAATTATAGAATAGTCCCAAATACATTATATAGTAGTATAGATGTTGATAAATTACAGTAAGAAGATTGTCACAAAATATCTTTACGAGTCTCCTATTCTGACTGGGAGTGGTCGAGTCTTGTTTTTCAAGAAATCTTGATACCATTTTGCAGACAGCTTGGGGATCCGATCAAGCGTTTGTCGATCAATCTAGTATAATCCAAATCTTGTTCTATACCCATTACGCCATTCAAAATCATCCAGTAAAGTCCACACAAAATAGCCTTTTACATTAGCACCATTTCTGTAATATACCCATGTTATTATTATTTGGCGAAATAAATTAGTCGGATTACTACGTTATGGTTACCTGATTGCTTGCGCCAAAGAGGAAAGGTACATTTTGTGAAATTCGATTCGCGTGTCATCTTGAAGTGCTTCTTCAAGTAATTCTGGAGTGTTTGGTTCAGAATATCCTGCAGCAGGGTATTGCATACATAAAAGGGTCTTGTGTGCGTAAAAAACAATGTACTTTTTCCATTTGTCTCGTTTTAGTCATTGTATATTAGTCGTCAAAGGGGCTTTGTTTACTGTTTGGGTCTTTTTATTACCCATGTACTTAACATTTATATACCAATCTACGTATCTATTATTCCTATACGCATATTTAACAATTTTATATAAAACTCAACTTTTCATTGTTTAGATTAGACACCTAAAAGAAAATAATGACTAAACGAAATAGCAAGGCTTGGATCAAGTGGTTAACACCCTTGCCTCTAGAGATAGAGGTCAAGGGTTCGATCCTTTCTCATTGCAAGGCCGGAGGTCCTTTTCTACCTTTGGTAGAACCGGAAGGAGCCTCTCTACCTTTGGTAGGGGTAGGGCTGCCTATATCCCCACCGAGGTGCCTTTTGGCACCGGCAGACGAGCCGAGACTCGATCCCCGATCTCTTATTCCACAAAGTCTCTCCGGTGTACCCATAAGTTTTGCGGAGGCGGGTACCTATCTGAAGCAAATGCCAAGGATGGGACTCGAACCCGGGTCTATTAACTTAAAAACGAGAGCTCCACCCATTGAACTAATGCTCCGGTGGTTCCTTTAAAACAATGACTATACGGGACAAAGGAAGAAATACATTGGTGAGCTAACAAAAATAAAGTATAATTCACCAAGGTCCGCATTGACTTTAAAGGTCAAAGGAACATCTTTCTTAACTTTATAATGGATCAAAACTCAATTGGGTTTTCATTCCGAAACCAATTGACTATAGGAATACCACGGCCCAAAATTTAACAAGCCCAACATATGCGATTTGCACCCAAAAAAAATCATCAAATCTGTGACTAACACTAAATTTATCTGGGATTTGACCAGATTTAAAAAGTCAATGGTTGACAATTTTGCATACCATTTTTAGTGACAAACATTGGTTTGTTGTTATATCTCTTCTTTAAATAGTCTATCACTTCTCCAAAGCCTCTTGGAACTACGGGCAACGATGGAACGCCTGTCTGTTAGCACAACAAACCAAACGAATAAAAAGATAACTAAAGTGTACTACTCGTAAACTAAACTAACAGAGGCAAAAGGGAATTATATACACACCGGTGCACCAATTTCAACACCATTTTGCTCTCTAACTCTGTCAACAAAACCATTAATAGGTTGAGCTGCGGTTAAACTACAACTGGAATGAATGCAATCTTTTGCATATGTAGTTGAGTAATGGTTGACTGCAATATAGTCAATGCTGTCTTTCATAAACTCTATTTCGGCTGTTGTAAAGCTTGGTAGTTGATTTCCAAGAATTTCTCGCATTTCCAAGGGATAATCACCAAACATTACTGGATCCAACGCCCTATATAAGAATGACAAGAAAACAAAAACTTACGGATTTTTTTTGTTTCAATCTTGAAAAACAAGAAATATGTACATGTGTATACCAGCCGATAGAGTAAGCCAAACCCCTGCTGGCGGCTTCTTGATCATAATCATTATCTGTCAATGGCTCGAACATCCCACAAACTTCAGCAATTCCGATTAAGCCACCTTGTTGACGCTGCAAATGCATGTATCTAGTCAAATAACATTAAACACATAAAACTTTAGCAAACCTTATGGTCAGTTTCTTGCCTGATACATTTTCCGGTATAGCTTCACAGCCTTGCCATGTGCTAATAACATGTTATGCATTACAATAATAGGCTCGATATCAGAATTTCCGGCTGAACAATTGCCAAATGGTGGTGAACAACGAGCGGGTGGATACCCGCCATTCTGGTAGGCCATGATTGTAAAATAGACTGGCTCGTTGATTGTAATCCAATGCTTCACCCGGTCACCAAAGTTCTTGAAGCATATTTTTGCATAATGGACATAATCTTCCCTATAAGAAACCATTAAACTTTTGTGTTCTCTTGGATGGTAAATTTCCGTTTAATTGAAATGAACAGATGAACAAGTGCCTTAAACATACTGCATTAATGGGCTGAGCCAAGAGCCATATCGATCTTGAAGTTCTTGAGGGAAATCATGATGGTGAATTGTTACAAATGGCTTGATTCCTGCGTTACATGCGAATTTTAAGGTTAGTTTCTACCATTCGTAAACTTTAAGACTTGATGTAAAGAGCATTACCCCGGAGTGTGAGTTCGTCCAAGATTTTGTTATAGAACGTTATCCCCTTTGGATTAACTTCACCAAATCTACCTCCTGATGCAACTCAAAAAGAACTTTGATGAAGAAATGAAAATACTTGATCTTTCTTCTAATAGTTTATGAAGTTGCTAACATACTTGGAAGAATTCTTGCCCATGATATAGAGAAACGGTAAGCATCTACACCAAGAGATTGTATGATCTCAATATCTTTCTGCATGTGTCAATTAATTTAAAACATTTCAAAACAAATAATAAGAATACTACGTATTACTTACATAAACTATAGGTTATGGGTTCAAGTATCAATTGAGACATAAGTGTGATATAATAAATTAATAAGTATGTGAATATGTGTCTTTCAAAAATATATTAGTTTACAAGTTATATTTTGATTGGGATTATCCGATATAGTATTTGGATAAAGGATGTTATGAACAATTATTATTTTAATGAAATAAAGTATTGGTTATGTTTGTTTATCATTGTCTTAATAATATATCCTTGTATGTTTAAATTCATGAATAAATTTATTATTCTAAATGTCCGTTGTCGATTAATGATATGGGAATATCATTAAACTAAGTCAAATCTGAGTATTGGTTAGGATATACTTGAAAGTATATTGATGCGTTGACATACCAATTTCACATGATATTTAATGAATTGAATATAGACTTATCCCAACTACATGATTTCACACCCTCGGTTGCATTCTCACCATTACACTATCTCCTCTCTATTACACAAAGTTACATCTAGAGTCCAACAACAATACCTAAGGTTGGATCAAGTGGTTAATACCGGTTCGATCCTCACCCCTTGCAAGGCCGGAGGTCTTTTTCTGCCATTGGTAGAACCGGAAGCAACCTCTCTACCTTAGGTATGGGTAAGGTTGTCTACTTCACAACCTCCCACATACGCCGTGGAAGACGGTATTGGGACTCATAACCCGTGAAAGAGGGTATTGGGAGTTAATTTACTTTTTTTTATATTATTTTGAAAATTTAATGTTTCTAGTTCTATATTCTACTAGAGCCATGCTTTGTATGTCCCAAAAGAGAAATTGAAAAAGAGAGTGAGGGATCGCTCGCTAACCAAATAGTTGTGAATTCAAGTGGTTTCTAAAATACGTGAAATAGGTTTATGGTGTATATATATATATTGTGTATATATAAAAAAAATGAAAATAACTAAATAAATAAATACCAAATATTGATGGTAATGATCATCAGCTATGAATCCATTGTCACCATTATCAATCTTGCCTACACATTAAAGAAAAGAAAACATAAATAACCTCGTGAAAATATTCAAGTACATAAGGGGTGTTTAGCATAGGATTAATGGCATATAATAGCAACATACTTTTTCATTTATGCCTTTATCAGATATGAACTAAAAATATTACCACAATACCTATCGAACTTTGCCATTTTTGTGCCGATATCAGCAACTTCGCCATTTTTACTTGCAAAATTCACGTCATGTGACACATGTACATGTCATACCCTTTTTTTGTACCGTTAGGTTCCATGTCAGCCCCTTATACACACCATTAAGTCGTCTTCCCCAATCAAAACAAATATAACCCTAACACTAACATATACAACCTAACAGTGTGTATTAAGGGATGACATAGAACCTAACGGTACAAAAAAGGGGCATGGCATGTATATGTGTCACATGACGTGAATTTTGAAAGTAAACATGGCGAAGTTGCTTATATCGGCACAAAAATGGCAAAGTTCGATGGGTATTTTGGTAATATTTTTATAATGGCACAAATAAAAAAATATGTTGCTATTATATGCCATTAACCCTTTACCATATTGACCACTGACCCCTAAACACAAACTAATCTGATTATGTATTTACTTTCTAAACACATTCCCATACACCCAACCTAACAAAATCTAAATGAGAATAAAAAGTAATTTTACCAGGGGAAAGAGAAAACACGTCCCAATTGTTTATACTTTTACCATCTTCAAGATATGCCCCTTCAACCTAAAACACAAAAACTAACCATTGTAAGCACTAAAATGTGTGAGGTCTCAAGTTTAAAACTTGCTAGTTGCAAATAACCCTAAAGTGACCACTTCAACCTCCTGAAAAATGGAGGGTTTCTGATTTGAGTCTGGGTTCAAACACCATGGATTAGTATGACAAATGGTTTTAAGTACATATTTAAAAAAGAAAAGTAAGTAAAGATTACTTGATACGAGGAAGTAGAAACACCAAACATAAACTCATCTGGAAAATCTAGTCTATTTATAAATTCTCCATGAATTGATGCTTGAGTTGATGATACCACAAGGAAGATGACCAAGAAAAGTGACATCACAATGCCAAACATTGGAGTTCAATGTTTTTGGTTAGAATCTTAATGCTTGGTGCTTTAAATTTAAATCTCCGTATATAGGAAGTGAGAAGGTATTTGCAACTTTTTTTTATCACTTGTACTCTTGTCAAAGAGTGCATGCATTGCATACACATATTTTAGTATATGAATTTGATTAATAGACCTAATACATAGGTTTAATCATGGATCTAATGCTTAAAATACTTGTACAGTAAGTATTTTAAGCATTAGGTCCATAATTAGGCCCAGTAAAGTATATTAAATGGAGTAAATATACACATATTTTGGCAAAAGAATGCAAAATAATAATAATAATAATAATAATAATAATAATGGTATTGATAAACACTGCCCACTTGATAATGTTTAGTTTTTAAGCCACATTAAATAATCTGTTCTTTTCATATTTAAAGTAATTATGCATTTAATGCATAATAAATTAACATAAAAATTAACTTAAATATACGTAATTTTTTATTTAATAAAGTCTAAATTTTCTTTTATAGTCATATTAAACATTGCCCACTGAGCATTGTTTAGCAAAACGCTAATAATAATAAGCTACCATCGACATAAGCATTTAGACAACTATACATATTATTGGTCACAATGAGTGGTAAGAGAGTGATTTAACCGCTGTGTTTGGTGCGTAGCTGCTTTTTTTCTCTTTTTCTTTTTCCTTGCTTTGCCGACGTTATAAAATGTTAAACTTAAGAAATTCCAGCCGTTCCTGCATGCACGTGAGATCCCCCTTACTTTCCAAGAAATAAATTAAAATGAGTCTTCTTAATAGGATGTCGACAGTCGACGACAAAGCTGTCTCTCCCATCTTAAAATAAATATCCACATTTTATGTTTATGTTATGTGTTGTCTCAAAGAAATACTCCCTGTCTCATAATTAAAATTCACTGTTGACTTTTGAAGTCTTTAGTTTTTAACTTTGACATTAAATATATTTATTTATGTTATATACTACTTGATACAAAACATATGAATGAATTGAATTTTAAATATATTTTTTATTGATATAATTTTTATTAAGTATTATAGAACACAAATAAAAATATATAATCTCAAAGTTACGAATTTGCTAAATTTTTGACTCTGTGGTGGACACAATTTTTTTCTCGTAGTCTGCAATTTTACATTTTTGAAAAGATATATGCAATTTATTGATTATAATGGACGACAATTTACCTAGTTTACTTATCAACTTAATTATCAAGAGCCCCCCACCCCCCCTCTCTCTCACACTTTAAACCGTAATATTCAATCACATCTTTTTGGTAACTATGGTGGATGATGATACATCGTAACAACACTAATTTCTTTCGGTAAACTTATTCCTTTGGGTGTAACCATACCTCTTATTCATTCTTTAACATACACCCTGGAAACACATATTGGAGGATCATCTACACGCACTATCAACACCGATCCCGAGTGGAGTAAATTAGATGACCTTGTGAAGATGTGGATACTAGGTACTTTAAATGAGTCTCTTCAAGACCAAGTTTTCATCACCTATGTTAATGCACAAGAACTGCAGGATCACATCAAGAACCTTCTTCACGATAACAAAGATGCGCGAGTACTAATCAGTCTTGACAATGAGCTTCATTCCATCAAGCTTGGAAGCCTTTCGATTAACGCATATTGCAGAAAGGTAAAAGCTATGGCAGATGAGCAGATCGATCGAAAAACCTTGGTGAAACGGTAAGCGGTTAAAACTTAGTTATTTATGCATGATTTAAAAGTATTGCACGTCTTATAAGAAACGGTGACCTCTTACTTTGTTTGAAATAACACGGAACATGCTTCTTCTCGAGGAAAGCAGGTTTCCTCTACACCCATTGATAGCACTTCATCTTCACCTACTACACTTGTGACCAGGGGTGTTATCGTGTCGGGTTATCGGGTCTTGCCGGGTCGGGTGAGTCGGGTTTTGGTTTGAAAAAAACTAACCCGAAACCTGACCCGATAAGGAGTCGGATTATCGGGTTCGGGTTGACATCGGGTCGGGTGTTGTCGGGTCGGGTGATTCGAGTTAATCGGGTTGGCTTATAAAATTTGACTTAAACACTTGTCGTTGACATTTAATTTTTGATAACTAAAAAATGATTAACAATATGCAAATCCCAAACTGATTATCTTAAGTTGGAAAAGAAAATTGAATACACAAAGGTTATCAAGATTGCGATCCTACCTAGGATCGTTTTCGTCTCCGCAAGATCGGGATCGTAAGATCGAATCGAGATCGTAAGATCCTACAAATATGTAACTTTATTAATAGAAGTTGTAGTTTTATTTAGTTGACTATATAATTCGATCAAAAAGTCCGATCAGAATCACCGATTTAAATGGATACGAATGAAAATTCAAAAGCTCAAACATCGTGCTAATTTATATATAATGCAATACATGCCATTCGTTCATGTTTCAAATGATTAGATGAGCGATTTAGGTACAAAAGAAATACGACACGAGTCGTATATGATAAAAGTTATTTAAACATCCTAGACTATATGGCAACTGCCCAAAATTCCAAAGCATTAGTCATCATTTGTGTGCTAGAATATGAGCAGTTTCCATTTCCCAATCGTCACTTTACTAGTTTCGATTTTAGGGTGTCTTTTATTGTTTTACCGATGTTAATTGTAATGTTGGGGCATGTATATGCGTAAAACTGGTCAAATGGGCTTATTTTTATGTTTGATAATGATACTTAAACTTTTTAGTAGGATCGGGATCGATAGCGATCTTACTAGCTATCTTACGATCTTCCTTCAATCCTATGCTATCGCCGATCCTACTCCGATCTTGCAAGATTTTCTTGTATAGGATCGTACGATCCTACGATCAAGATCGCGATCTTGATAACAATGGAATATACTACAAATGAGCAACTCTAACAAAGATACCAAATACTTATGTCATTTTGAACAAAGATACCAAATACTTATTATAATACTTACTACTAATGTTGAATATTATTACAATACTACTGATGTTGAATATTATTACAATACTACTGATGTTGAGAACTTATTAACGCATACTGAGATGCATATGAGAAGGACAACAAACTGTATTGACAATTTGACATACCCACAAAGGTTCTGTAATGTATAATGAAATGAGTAACCAAAGGTTTCATGCATAGAAAATTGATACTCTACAAATATTGGGCTTCTGAAAACTAATAGGTAGTAACTAAAAAATCAATAAGTGATTGTTGGGTCTTATCTAGTTGATCCGATAACCCGATAGCAAAATTTATTTAACCATAACACCACCCGATAACACTATCGGGTTATCGGGAACGGGTCAAAACAACCCGTGACCCGAGTTGACTCGACCCGATAAGCTTTATCGGGTTCGGGTCGGGTCAACCAGACCCTACTGACACCCCTACTTGTGACCACTAATAATTCCTCTCCTAACAATTCTGGATCGAGCACAAGTTGAACCAGCCGAAACACCAACACAATTACTCAGGCATTTTGCAATCACTTACCAATAATAGGCAGAATACTTTCTGGTTCAGCAAACAATAATGGAGGGCCAAGGCAGGCTAGGCCCAACCTGCTAGGCTTTTACACGTTGGCCAGCAGGCTAAGTTACAACAGGCCAGCCTGTGGCTTATTTGTCCACGCCTCAACAGGCCCACACGGTGAAACCAAAATGGGCCAACTCATATCAACAAACAGGCTCACAACAAATAGAAAATGATTCAGTTCAAGAGCTAAAGATGGTAGTTCTCGAACGAATAACCGAAAAGATTTTGGAGCATCCTATTCTTCCTCCAAATATTATAAGGGGAATTGCATATATACCTACTAAAACATGAATATTTGCATATTTTTCAAAAACACAAGTTTTTAATGCAGAATGTACAATGATTTTTAAACATGTTTTTGGTATATATGCAAATCTACAAGTCTTAGAGGGATATATGTAATTGCACCATTAAGCAACACCAAACCCCTATAAAGCCCAAACCTCCATTTCTCCTACCCGTTGTCCCCCTTTCGGCCCTTCCTTTAAAGGGTTGTTGTATAAGACATGAATAACGCCCACTTGAACGCCCATGGATTTTATCATCAACTTGAACACCCATGTTTCCTTTGATGAATAAGAAAATACCAGGATACCCGACATTGACAATATTGGTAGTTTATGTGGTATATAACTTTCATGCAAAATTTACCTTTCAAATTTTATTAGTACTGCAGAGCACATTGTTGTGTCGACATCTAATGCATACATAGTTACACACTTACACGTATAAAATGTTGAAATTTCTAAAAAAACATGTTTCACATAATCTTTATGAGTCTGCTATTTGAACTGCGAGTGTAGGCTATTGTTTTTCAGGAAATCTTGATACCACTTTGCAGACAACTTTGGGACTCGATCAAGCGTTTCACGATCAATGTAGTATAACCCGAATCTTGTTCTGTAACCAATAATCCATTCGAAATCGTCCATCAATGTCCACACGAAATAGCCTCTTACATCAGCACCATCCCTATTCGACGCCCGGTTTTAGTATTGTTATTTAACTAGCTAAAAAGTCAATGAGTGATAAGTTATGATTACCTGATTGACTGGGCTAGAGACGACAAGTACATTTTATGAAATTCGATCCGCTTGAAATCTTGAAGTGCGTCTTGAAGTGTTTCTGGCGTGTTTGGTTCTGAATATCCTGCAACAGGTACCACGCACATTAAATTATAAAAACGGGTGACTTTAGAAGTCAAAGAAACTGGATTTTCGACTTCAAAGTAGATATGAATCTTTTGTTATTTCTAAAAAAATATGGCATATACGTTACTCCGTAAATTTCATGAACGAGAACTAGCTAGAAAAGGTTTGGTATTTAATTAGCCATGTTCAGAAGTCAATCTCAACCATTTTGCATACCATTTTCAGTTATAAACATGGGTTTATTATTGTATCTCTTCTTCAGATAGTCTATCACTTCTCCAAAGCCTCTTGGAACTACTGGCAGTGATCCAATGCCTGTCTGTCAACACAACTAAACAATGAAACAAATCTAAAACACACGTATGAAAGTAGGGGTAAAATGGGTAGTTTGTACATACTGGTTCACCAATCTGAACACCATCTCGCTCTGAAACTCCCTCATAAAAACCACTAATTGGTCGAGTTGCGGTTGGACTGCAACTAGAATGCATACAGTCTTTTGCATAAGTACTTGAGTAATGGTTGACTGCTATAAAGTCAATGCTGTCCTTCATAAAGTTTGTTTCAGCAGTTGAAAATCTTGGCAGTTGATTGCCAAAAAACTGCCGCATTTCCGAGGGGTATTCACCAAGTATTAGTGGATCTAAGGCCCTGTTTTACAATAACAAAAATATAATTAAAGAAATATATTTTTCTAATTCTAAAAAGTCATTAAAATTTGCATGTGTACCAGCCGATAGCGTAAGCCAAACCCCTTTTGGCGGCTTCTTGATCATAATCACTATCTGTCAATGGCTCATGCATTATACAATCTACAACAATCCCGACTTGCCCACCTTGTTCACCCTGCACATACATTCTTTTTACTCAGTGAATATCCACCAATCCACCATACAGAAAGTAAGTCAACTTTAAGGTGAATTGTTTGCCTGATATTTTTCCCGGTAAAGGTTCACAGCCTTGCCATGTGCCAATAACATGTTATGCGTAACAATTATAGGCTCAAGATCAGAATCTCCAGCATCACAATCACCAAATGGTTGTGAACAACGAGCGGGTGGATACCTTCCATTTTGGTAGGCCATTTTTGTAAACAAGTTTGGCTCATTGATGGTGGTCCAATGCTTCACACGGTCACCAAAGTTCTTAAAGCATGTTTCTGCATAATGAACATAATCTTCCCTACATAAAACCAACTAAAACTTTAACGACAGAATTTTTGTTTGTGTGTTTCTTTAGGAAAGTAATTTTTCATTTAATTGTATTAAAAAGATGAATGAGTTGTTTCTACATACTGCATCAATGGGCTGAGCCAAGAGCCATATCGCTCTTCAAGTTCTTGAGGGAAATCATGATGGTAAATGGTTACAAATGGTTTAATTCCTGTGCCAGGTAAAAAAATTTCAAGTTAGTGTCTATTTTCTATTAATTCAGAGACTTGATGTAAAGAGCATTGGCTTTATACCTCGGAGTGTGAGTTCGTCCAAGATTTTGTTATAGAACATTATCCCGTTTGGATTAACATCACCAAATCTTCCCTCTGATACAACTCACGAAGATCTATAATCAAGAAGCGCAATATTTGATTCTTTAATAGATTTATAAATTAAAATCATACTTGGAAGAATTCTTGCCCATGACATCGATAAACGGTAAGCATCTACTCCAAGAGACTGTATGATCTCAATATCTTGCTGTAACAATCAATCAATGAGAGCCAAAATCATGTGAGAGATGATTTTTCGTCTTCAAATCGATACTAAAAAGTTTTTTATGACTATAATTTGTACTTAGCAAACTTTGTGTATCATACTTATGTTAATGTCCCACATTCGTCATTGTACTCGTTGTCATGCCATTTTTTAGCCTAGCTTAACATAGTAAAATTATTTCATTTTCATCATTTTGATGTCCTTCAATTGACAAGGTCATTGTACAATTAATCTTAAACGACAAACTGGAAACTTCAACTATTGATTTGCACGAAAATTTGTACAACGATGAATGTGGAACTCCAAGATATGTACATTGCAATTTTAGGACAAATTTACTATAAACTGTGATACACTGATAGTCTAATACCCAAACTAAATTTGAAAATGTAAGGAAACATTTTGCCATCCATAGTCAAATGTAGCCGTTTTAAGTCGATATAAAACACAAAGACAAAACATACATACCATGTATCGATGATAATGATCATTAGCTATGAATCCATCGTCATCATTATTAATGTGGCCTAATTAGTTGAAAACAAAAGAGAAATAAATCATAAAAAGACACTAATTAACAGGTAGATAAACGATATCCTTACGATGTGTGAAGTGTCGTTACCTGGGGAAAGAGAAAATACATCCCAATTGTTTAGACTTTTACCGTCTTCAAGATATGCCCCTTCATTCTACAATACAACAATAATCATGACTAAAGATTGCTTGGGATTACTTATTAAACTCCAGATATGCTTATTATGTTTTAATAAGCAGAGTTGGGGGTGTTTGGGATTTCTTATTTAAATTGCTTATCTTACTATTTGAGCGCGATATAGTCGCCTATTCCAAAGTGCTTATCTTATCTTATTACTTACTATGTCAAAAGGCATAAGCAGTTTTGATATAAATCAAATTATTGAGAAACCAGAAAAAAAAAAAAAAAAAAAAAAAAAAAAAAAAAAAAAAAAAAAAAAAAGAGTGATAATTACTTGATACGCAGAAGTAGCGACTCCAAACAAGAACCCGTCCGGGAAATCTGATTTTTTTATGTCTATTCCTTGAATGGATGTGTTGCTAGTTGAATCCACAAGGAAGACAGCCGATAATAGGATTAACCATTGAAGCTTATTATTGCTATTGATCATACGGCCACGAATGGTGTCACGCCACAATGACATGTCTATGGTATCACCGCACGTGGTTAACGGTTAACTCAGTATCTCTATTCTCCAAACTACTCTTATCAGAAGGATTCTAACTAGAAATATAACTACAACTCCAAAGATTGTTCACCATGCATACGAGCCGAAAACTGATCCAAAATATATAAACACATAAGTTGGCATATATGTCAAAATTCACTAAAGTCTAAAAGAATTCACCAATACCCAACAAGAAAGCTTATATCCAAAAATAAGACAAAGGTAATAATACTATATTTGCAACAAAAAAAACATAGATTTTGTCATTTTGGCCTTTATAAAATAAGAGTTTCACTAATGTGTGTACAATTGATATACATAACATGTTGCAGGTAATAAACACATACTTTCTATAAATCAACTGCTTTTGATTAACATTAAATAAACCTAAATTAAATACCATAACATAAATATAGTAGCTAAGTATAATTATATGGACCAAAATGTACAAATGATAAACAGCAAGCAAAACGAAGATGTTTAGCAAAGTCATATAAACATTTAAGGCTAAAATGTAGGTTTTGCATACTTTATGAACTAAAGTGAAAAATATGTGGGTAATGTGTTATTGAGCAAAAACTTATTTGAAACACATTTTTTTAAACTAGGTGGTCCACATATGATAATGAGTCTGAGCTTATCATCTTCTTCACCCATTTCACCAACCCCAAAACTTGCTGTGACCCCGTTTTCAAATTTGACCAAATTTACTCCATTTCTAATCAAAACAACCATTTAACTCAACATGCAATACCCATATAATTTATATAAACCTAAAGTTAAGAAAAGAACTTACCTAAAAAACATCCAAATTTAGAAACCTTTGAATCGTGAATGAATATGCTCAAAAGTTGATTAAGTTTTAAAGGGTGTTTGGATATGTATCTGAATCAAATCTGACTTGAAGCTTATCTGTTTTTTCACGCTTTGATTATTTTGATGTGACATGCGGTGCAAGAGGGAATATTTAATGTATAATAATATGCTTATTTAAATATGAAATTAGTACATTATGTTAAGGATAAACTTATTTATTTGTTCCTTAAAAAACATGGCAGGGGTCGAAGGTGGTTGGTTGGAGATTATTACAAATTGTGGTGGACTATTTTGTTGTTGACTTTTATTTTTGTTTGAGTAAACTGCAAAATATACCCTTTTGATTTGTCACTTTTTACATTAAATATGTTAACTCGTATCGAAAAGCTGTAGTGATTAATTTATCAACATGAAGAACAAAGTAACAACATTGTTCAATATCGAAGAATAGAGCTGGTAAATTAGGTACCTGTTAGGACCTGTTAAGAGAAAAAATGTACTATACAATTTTTTTATTTTTTAAAATAACTGTTTTTAGTATTCTAGGGTTCAATATTTAACTTTTTTGATACATAAAACGTATATCTGTCATACTCAAACCACCAAAACCAAGTGTTAAACGAGTCATTTTCATGTTTGAAACTTATGTTATTCGCATGCTCAGAACCTGTTAAGACCTGTTAAGACACGATTTGTCAGCTCTATCGAAGAAGAAAGAATAAAAAAGTCAATAGTAGACAATAAATTTAAAATGAAGGAATTAATTAATTTTTCATTTCTTTATTTACTTTCATACCTTTCTCAAATTCAAATCCTAATACAAACACATTTACAAACCAAACGGGCCTTAAACTAGTATGTTGGTCACACCATTGCCTATTCGTGTCATATACTTTTTAAAGTGAACATTTTAATAAAAATGGAATTTTATTTCTTCAATAAAGCTTAATAAAAATGCCAGACACCTAGCTAATGTAACTAAAAGCTATATTATCATGATAGTTTATGAACTAAAATGTAGGTTTTGCATACTTTATGAACTAAAGTGAAAATATGTGGGTAATGTTGTTATTGAGCAAAAACTTATTTGAAACACATTTTTTAAAACTAGGTCCACATATGATAACGAGTCTGAGCTTATCATCTTCTTCACCCATTTCACCAACCCCAAAACTTGCTGTGACCCGTTTTCAAATTTGACCAAATTTACTCCATTTCTAATCAAAACAACCATTTAACTCAACATGCAATACCCATATTAATCTAAAGTTAAGAAAAGAACTTACCTAAAAAACATATAAATTTAGAAACCTTTGAATCTTGAATGAATATGCTCAAAAGTTGACTAATTTTTAAAGGGTGTATGGATATGTATCTGAATCAAATCTGACTTGAAGCTTATCTGTTTTTCACGCTTTGATTATTTTGATGTGACATGCGGTGCAAGAGGGAATATTTAATATGCTTATTTAAATATGAAATTAGTACAGTATATTATGGATAAACTTATTTATTTGTTCCTTTAAAAACATGGCAGGGTCGAAGGTGGTAGGTTGGAGATTAAATATACCCTTTTGATTGGCCAGTTTTTACATTAAATATTTTAACTCGTATCGAAAAGTTATAGTGATTAATTCAAAGCCGTATTCGAGGGTATGCGAGGTGTGCTACCGCACAAAGCCTCAAAATTTTAGAGGCCTCAATATATATATATATATATATATATATATATATATATATATATATATATATATATAGGGTCCCTTTCTTGCGAAAACCAACTTATCTGCAAGAACTGCGAAAACCAAATTTTTACAACTAATAATAAACAATGTACATCATTTAATGCTCCATAACATTTTGTTTTTTTATTTAATTCAAAAGGGTATAATAGTAAAAGATATTTTCATATTATTTTTGTTTTTTTATGATTCCCCTTTTTCATAGATCTAAAAATTAGGATTTTTTTTTATGCTAACATGTTTTCAAATAGTTATGGTACATACATGTTTTTTTTTTTTTTTTTTTTTTTTTTTTTTTTTTTTATACCTAATCATTATTTTTTTGAAATCTCAAAGTGCATGCATGTTTTTTTCCCCAAATAATCAAGGTGCATATATGTTTTCAATTAGTTAAAGTGCATACATGTTTTCCCCCCTTTCAAGGTGCATATAAGTTCATTAATATAATGAAATTTAACACACCAATAACATAAATGTTATATACAAACTTCGATATCAATTGAAATACAATTAAAATACAAATTTCTAAAAGCATAAAAACATGAATCTAATCAATCTATACACGTGAGCACTAATAATATTCAACACAAATGGACATATGCGCATGAGTAGCCGTCAACAATTTTTCAAAAGCCGGACATGTATGCACAGTTGTAGCCGTAAACATTCTTGTAATTACACCTGATACAAAGAAAAATACAAAAATTAGCAACAATAATATTATTAAAAATTATACATGTTCATGAGTACATGTATGTTTTAGAAAACATACTTGTTTGGCAAGCACGAAGTCTTTGAAAAAAACAATAATTACACTTACTAAATAAAAAAACATACATGTTTTAAGAATTTCGTTTATAAGCAATCATTCTTTAAAACATACATGTTTTAAACATATATGTTTTAAACTTATATATTTTGAACATGTATGCATCCATTTATTTTGAACATATATAATCAAACATATATGTTATATACGTTAAATATACACATTAAATATACAAATAAGCATAGTTGAAAATTGAGAAAAGCATTTTTCGTAATATGGAACCCATGAAAATCCAATATATCAAAGACTTCCCACATAACTCAAAAGACTAATACCACTTGTGACCACACAAAATGAATTACTTATCCCTAATGCAAAATTGGAACAAAGGCCCATAAAAGAGATACAATTCCTTTATCAACCTGGACTAATCAAGTTCACACCAGAAAGAGACAAACCAAATATGATGCAACCTTAAAATTGTGACTTGAATATAGATAGAAAAGTCATTCATATCATTACTACGTAATATTCCTTGATAACAATAAACAAAATTTTAACCATCAGTAAACTGAAAATCGTTACCATCATGTAAAAAAATAAAAAAAATTATAACATAAACTGGTCATGACTGAGAATAACAATTGTTATAACAAATACATCATCAATTCACAAAACTTAATTACAGATCGACAAAAGGTCTTACATTTTCATATCTATTTTTTTCATATCTTTCATATCGAAACTAATACTTCGTTCTCAGGTCGTAAGCCAACAAAAAATCATATCGAGAACCTTTTTTCAGATCGAAACAATATTAAGAAAACATACGATTTACATATATTAAATAAAAAAAGTATGAGACAATATTACCTGGTAAGGAACAACGGATCAGGGTGGGGTGCGATCTGCTAGGAGGCGGCTAGGTTTCTTAAGAGAGAGAGATGAATGATCGGTTTATTTTCTAAATGATGAATGATTGGTTGTAAATTAGATTTAGAGAGAGAGGTGGCATTTTTTAGGGATATTACAAATACCTAAATTGCACTTGCAGTTTTTTAATTAATGGTCTAATGTTTTCATTATTTACATTTATAGCACAATCAATCATATCCATTGATCAAATAATCTAATGGTTTAAAAGTGGTTTTCGCAGTTCTTGCAAATAAAAGTGGTTCTCGTAAGAAAGTTACAATATATATATATATATATATATATATATATATATATATATATATATATATATATATATATATATATATATATATATATATATATATATATTTTAGAGTGTCAAAATTTACTTCCAACTTCAAAATGTTAACGATATATGAAATTATGCTCTAACTATCATCTTAAAGTGGTCTAAAGTGACGAAAAACTCATTAAAACTTAAAGCTAGATGGTTACAATAAATTTTCATCATCATGTTTAAGCCTTATGAAATTTATTTATTTATTATTTTTTTTTGTGCAATAGGTGAATTATACTAATATCAACAACCAAATTACAAGTATACTATTCATCTGAGATGGACATACCCCATCCAGAGATTCTGAAACAACAACTAAACAAATGCAGGAAACAATACAATCTCAGACAATACTAACCCATATATCTAATAGCACTACATCAGATTTCAAAATCAGAGCTGCAAGTATAACATAAACCATGCCAGCTTGATCTTATTAATTCACCACTCATGCACTACCATCTAGCTACATTTTCACATCACTTTTCCATCTAACCATTCAACCAGCATCCACAATGGCAAGACAGAAAAAGTGTGTGGCTTCACTAGGAACCCAAACCCATCCATGGATGGGCTCTTCCAAATCACCCTACATTTCCTTCTCTAGAAAGGCCTCAGATGATTGGAAACACTCAACCCCCATGTTGCCAACCAAACCTCCTGTGACAGTGCATTGGGTGGACCAAGAAGGTTCATCTTTCACACGCTCTCTATTCCACCCATCATGCACTATCCTCCTAGGCCATATACCCTACACAATGAGAAGCCCTACATTATGGTACATCTTATATCCAGTTGGACCTCCTTGTCATCCAAAGTAGATATTACTTTCCTCCCAAGGCCAAACTAGAACATCTACAGTGGCTACCAAGGTACAGTCAACCAGATTAGACTCCAAGGTACTAGGTACTTCAGCATTGTTATGACCAGAAAACAATAGATCTTTGATGAGGCGAAAAATGATCCATTTTTAGGGGGTCATTTAAGCCGGAATTTGAATTTATTTGATCAAATATTGCCCTAAATTGTTCCTTTTGTGATTTTAGATACTTTAGGAGTGAATTCTGGAAAAAGAAGCATTTTGGACGTTTTTGGAGCATAAAAGTGAAGAAAACGGCAAAGTCTTAATTTTCCTTGCTGGGAACAGTACCTGACGGCGTCAAGAGAATTTTGATGACGGCGTCAAGAGCAAAAATGGTGACGGCCCAGTGGAAATGTGACGGCGTCAAATCAAGGCCGTCAAGAGCAAAAGTGGTGACGGCCCAGAACAGCAATACGCATGACGGCGTCAGATCTGGATCTAGGCAATCCGATTATATTTTTGGCGGCGGGTTGACGGCGTCAGAACTTTCTTCTTGACGCCGTCACCTTAGGAAATCTATATATAGTCTTTGTAATTTTCATTCTAAAGAGAGAAGAATTTTAGGGTCGACTTGAATAAACCCTAGCTCGTTTTTAACAGTATTTTCAAGGGTTTTCACCCCTTGAAACCCTTCATGTTCAATTGAGATAAGTATCCTTTCAATTCATTCAATATGTCTATGTGTTGTTTGAATATATCTTACGCTTGTCTTAATTTTAACATGCTAGGCTAGATCTCTTGTGTGTTTGCTTAGATGTAATGAAACCTAGATGTTGATTATAGGTTGATTGCTTGTTTATAGTTGTAATGGATGAATGATTTCGATGTTAGGCTTAAGAAAACTGGCAGACTTCCATAGTGTAACTTGCTTGAACGTCTTAAAAAACATGAACCAATGCGTACTAGGTTTTTATGGTTGTATTTAATGCATGAGCGAATTCTAGTGATCCCATGTTAGGAGCTTCTTGCAGGCTCGACATAGGAGTGAAGTAGGAGCTTATAGAGTTGGGGAAGTACGTACGCCACCCCACGATTGGTATTAAGGAATATAACCCATCATCCATGCAACTGTCACAAACAATTAACCTGTAAAAGATATCTAGGGAGTAGTGAAATCTAAGTAAACACAATTCTCCCATTTATTGTTCACTCTAAATTAGTAATTAGTTTTATTTTCATTTTTGTTATTTTATTTTGATTGCATCTTAGTTATTGGGTTAGTTGACTAGCAACTAATTCCGCCCACTCCTCTAAAACCCGAGATTTTTACTGCTTTTATAAAAATATAAAAATACAAAAACAATCATCCCTCACCTTTAGACTTAATTTTTAGGTTTTCTAATCCTAGCGACACTATTTCTGAGTTGAACGATCAATCCCCCGGTACTTGTCACTATACTATACTACAACGATCAGGTACACTGCCTGGTGGGGGTTGTAAGCTTCTCGAGATCCCTCGAGAGGTAAAGCCTGGTACAATTCCCACGCATCAAGTTTTTGGCGCCGCAGCCCGGGGAATAGTTATTGTCTAGGTTAGAATTTCTTTTTATTAGGTCTAATTGCTAGATTCCTTTCTAGTAAGATTTTATTTTTATTTTTAGGTTTTCTTTAGTCTATCTTATTTCTTCGTGTCTTTGTTCGTAACCTTTACCATCCGACATCATGGAAGGTGGTAACATCTTTGAACCCATCAACCCACCACAACAAGACCACCCACAAAACCCACCACTAGCAAACCAACCTCTTAGGCCCCGAACCCTAGGAGAGTATTCCCGACCTAGCCACCAAGGCTATCGAAACACTATTGAGCTCACCCAAGGAGCTAATGTGTCTCCCTTGCGATCCAACACCATCCGGTTGGTGCAAAGCGGATGTGCATTCCATGGACTTCGTTTCGAAGATCCTAACCAACATCTCAAGGACTTCCTTAAAATCGTAGATTCTATAGACCTTGATGTTACAACTAGAGAGTCGACCCGATTACGCCTATTCCAATTCTCTCTACGTGATCAAGCTAGTCAATGGCTTGAACGTTTACCCGCAGGATTCATCACCTCATGGGATGATCTCACCACTCGTTTCCTTGCTCAATTTTTCCCACCGGGGAGAACTACTAAGCTTAGAAATGATATCTTGATGTTCCAACAACGTCAAGGTGAAACTCTATATGAAGCATGGACTCGTTTCAAGGACTTACTCCAAAAAGTCCCTCATCATGGCATAGATCTTTGGCTCCAAGTCCAAATCTTCTATGACCATATCGATCTCTCCACAAGGCAAACCATTGACCAATCGGCCGGTGGCAAGCTACGTGGTCTAAGTGCGGAAGAATCATGGGAACTAATAGAAGATCTTGCTCTCTATGACAACAAAAGTTGGAATGATCCCTGTGATTTGAAAAAAACGGTCAAGGCAATATCTTTGCCTTCGAACAATTCTAGCACTCCCGACCGTAGGATCATGGAACTTGAAGACCAAGTCAAGTTTCTCATGAAATCTTACGAAGCTCCTAAGCTTTTAAGCCAAGTGAATAAAATCACTTCTTCATGCGAATTATGTAGTGGTCCCCATGACACTCGTGATTGCGTGGAACTCCCCAGAACAGCTTTTGCGGACTACGCATCCTCGCGTACCGATGAAGCGGGAGATAAGTGGTACACTTTCAAACCTGAGCGAAACCCTTATGGTGATTCCTACAACCCTTCTTGGAAAAATTACCCAAACCTTAGGTGGAAACAAAACCAAAACAATTCTTCCAATCCGCCTAATCATTACCAACCAAACGGTCCACCCTCCAACCGTACTTTCAACAACAATCCTTCTAATAACTATGGTAGTACCAACAATCTTAAAGGATTGATGTCCAAGTTTAGGGCATCTCAAGAAGCCCGCATAGCTAAGTTTGAAACCGAATCAATCAACAACAAACGGAGATGACCAATAAGATTGACAACTTGTTGAAAGCCCTCAACAACCAAGCGCTAACTACACCTAGGAAGGACGCTAGGGATGTCAATAGCGGAATCCAAATTAAAGACTCCTCGTCAGCCAAACACGTCCACTTTGTCAATGTTGTCACCATTAAGCCAATAGATAAGGATATAGAAGAAAGTGACAAGGATGAAGTTGGAGTAGAAACCGAGCCTAGGGATGAAATTAAGGAAGTTGAGGTTAATAAGGGAGAAAAGTTAGAGGAAGTAGAAAACGTAGAAGAATACTTTGATAAGTTGCCCACCAAGGAAGAACGGGAATATCACAAGGATTTATTCGATGATCCCGAGACACCATATATCCTTGGTTCACCCCTTATTAAAGTAGGAGACTCCTCTAACATCAACATACCATGCAACATTGGGCATATGCATGTATCGAAAGCTTATATCGATCCTAGGTCTCCTATAAATATCATGACTAGGACTTACTATAATTGGGTAATGAAGAAGCAACTTGGTTATAGGATGATGCCCAGTAAGAATTTGATAAGTAATTTTGTAGGGAGAGTGAAAGGATTGCATGTGATTGTCGGAAACTTCACTTATGAGACCGATTTTATGATAGTGGCGGATACCCGTCCGGTGATAGATGATTGCCTAAGCCAAGTAGTGTTCGGAAAACCATTCGTTGAGGCTTCTAAGATGAGTTATGATCCGACTCTAGGCATAGTTAGATTTAAGGACGAGAATGATGAGATTGCTTACCAAATGCCCTATAAGATTGAACAATACCGCCTCCTATCGAACATAGAAAAGGAACACAAACAAGCGGTTTACTATAGGAATGATGAGGATAGACGTAGAGGAGTAGAGTATGTGATGAATAGGATACTTGGTTTCTACAAAGAATGCTTGCAACTAGGTCCGGAATACAAAACTGGTATTGGAGATGACCTAGAAAGTGAAACCAACGATGAGGTCACGTAATAGCCCATGACCTTGAGTCTAGCTACAAGACTCGTAAATAAAGAAAAGCGCTTCTTGGGAGGCAACCCATGATTTGTGCGATTTTTTTATTTTGTTTGATTGTTATTTGTTTTCCGTATGCATGTTTTATTTTTATTGTTGGTAGATCATGTTTCAAACTAAAATTGTGAGAATACTTTATTTTGTTGTTTGGCTTTGTCTTAACTTCATCCAAAGGTATTTCGCAAAAGATAAGTGTAAGGGGAAACCCCAAATATGTTTTTAAGAAACAAAATTGATCATGATTCTCCACAATATTAAATGAACATGCATATTCGTATTTGTTAGAGTCAAATGCTTGTATCGAGTCATAATGATGTTTTGCAGGATTTTCCAGGAAGTAGGACATAAGTTCTTCCAGAAATTTTCCGGAAACTTAACGTAAGGATTCTGCAGGTCACTTCTGACGGCGTCAAGAATTAATTCCTGAAAGCGTCATGTGTAAAATTCTTGAAATTTTGCTAGTTTTGTTTTTCTAACGGAATCTTAAAGTTTTTGTTAATTCTTTAGTCTTATAAACTCCAGGAAATCTGCAAACATTCATTCCACAAGCATTATATCTTACATTGTTTTCTAGGAGTTGTTAGTATATATAGATTGCCGCCGATTTTATGCGAGGTTGCCTTGTTTGTTTTCTCAGGTTTAACAGGTTATATATGACAAGAAGATGATTTATTTTTCTAGAAGGGAAGCTTTGAATGTTCATTTTCTTGGAGGAAGATCTAACCTTGTTGACACACTATCCACACCGAACGAATCAGGGGAGTATTTGATTTCATTCTTTTACCTATTTCACATTTACATTCTTTACTTGAATATTGGGGACAATGTTCATCTTAAGTGTAAGGGGAGGGTAAATGATGATACCTTATAGGATACACTTTCACTTGAGTTTGTTTGTTTGATAGTAGATGTATAATAAAACTATGAGAAATACTTGTTAGTGTAATTTTAGCGCCAAATTTAAAATTTTTTACAACATTTAGGAGTGAAACTTTAACCTTAGCAAGCGTCTCATGGATAGGAGTTGTATGACTAGCAAAAAACCGTATCATTCAGAAAAATTTTCCACCCAAATATGTGAGGTTCACCTTTAGATTTGATAGGAAAAGCATTCATTATTAGTGCTTATGAGTGTACCGGTAACATTTAGATTCTAGAACTTGCGTTAGTGATGCATCCCGAGATTGCTAGTGAGACTACATTCGTGTAGTAGGATTTACTACATGATAAGAGGCATTAGGATCACCCTTGTGTTAAACCCGTATCATAATTACTTGACCATTTAAGTCATATTACTTGGCAAGTTAAGTCAACTAATTTTTCCCACACCCTTAGCGTTGTACTCATTTTTAGTACACGAAACCCCTAGTACACCCCTCCGAGCCTATCTTTTTGTTTCTAACTTTAAGCATCTTACTTAAAGGAAGAATTTGTTACACCCCCCACTTAGATGTACACCCAAATCGTCTTAGCCTTCCGTGTATGCACTCATCTTTAGTGCATTATTGTTATTTGTTTAAACCCTTAGTTAATTTTCTAATTGATTACATGATTGTTAAGTCGAGTCATATCCTTGTACATATTGTTTTGGGACGATTGGGACTCATGGGTAAAGTACTAATGTTATGGAGTAATGGGGAAGAACATCATTTATTACCCCCATATATGCGTTAATCTTAAAAGTACTCTAAGTGTTTTGATTATCTTAATTCGAGTCATTAGATTAGTTTATTGTAAAGTTTGTAAAAATTCAAGTATAAGGGGAGTGTTCATTCCCTATGATGTATTATTTTGGATGGTAGGGTAAGAGTGTATTCAAAAAAAAAAAAAAAAAAAAAAAAAAAAAAAAAAAAAAAAAAAAAAAACCGTACTACCATCCTTTTTCATTCTATGTTTGTTTTATGTTTTTGTTATTTTTCATTTATTAGCTTAAGTTGAGTCTAGACTTGGATTAGCAACGCCATATTGTACATGTAATTAACCAAGATTATTAACTCGCCACCAGTAAAGATTGCCTATATCCAACAAAACCGTGGTATTCCATATCCCTACACCTAATGTTATAACCCTTTAAAAGACCTCTTTGATAGTTTATCCTAGGTGCTTACGCCATGTGGTGGAGGTTTGATCCTTTCCCAAGCCTATGGTAATCTATTTTGCTAGGACAGGTAGCGAGAGATATTTTCCATTTCCATATTGTGATATATACTTTATTACACCCGAGAGATGTGAGTATCTAAACACTATTTGTGAGGTGCTAGTATATGACCTCCGTGCTTGTCTTTGGTCTTTAGTGGAATGATTATTTGTTGTAATTACTTTTATATTAGTGTTAAATGACCCCTAACTAGTATTTTGATTAGAATAAAAGCGCATTTGCTTGAGGACAAGCAAATCTCAAGTGTAAGGGTATATGATGAGGCGAAAAATGATCCGTTTTTAGGGGGTCATTTAAGTCGGAATTTGAATTTATTTGATTAAATATTGCCCTAAATCGTTCCTTTTGTGATTTTAGGTACTTTGGGAGTGAATTCTGGAAAAGGAAGCATTTTGGACGTTTTTGGAGCATAAAAGTGAAGAAAACGGTAAAGTCTTAATTTTCCTTGCTGGGAACAGTACCTGATGGCGTCAAGAGAATTTTGATGATGGCGTCAAGAGAAAAAATGGTGACGGCCCAGTGGAAATGTGACGGCGTCAAATCAAGGCCGTCAAGAGCAAAAGTGGTGACGGCCCAGAACAGCAATACACATGACGGCGTCAGATCTGGATCTAGGCAATCCGATTATATTTTTGGCGGCGGGGTTGACGGCGTCAGAACTTTCTTCTTGAAGCCGTCACCTTAGGAAATCTATATATAGTCTTTGTAATTTTCATTCTAAAGAGAGGAGAATTTTAGGGTCGACTTGAATAAACCCTATCTCATTTTTAACAGTATTTTCAAGGGTTTTCACCCCTTGAAACCCTTCATGTTCAATTGAGATAAGTATCCTTTCAATTCATTCAATATGTCTATGTGTTGTTTGAATATATATCTTACGCTTGTCTTAATTTTAACATGCTAGACTAGATCTCTTGTGTGTTTGCTTAGATGTAATGAAACCTAGATGTTGATTATAGGTTGATTGCTTGTTTATAGTTGTAATGGATGAATGATTTCGATGTTAGGCTTAAGAAAACTGGCAGACTTCCATAGTGTAACTTGCTTGAACGTCTTAAGAAACATGAACCAATGCGTACTAGGTTTTTACGGTTGTATTTAATGCATGAGCGAATTCTAGTGATCCCATGTTAGGAGCTTCTTGCAGGCTCGACATAGGAGTGAAGTAGGAGCTTATAGAGTTGGGGAAGTACATACGCCACCCCACGATTGGTATTAAGGAATATAACCCGTCATCCACGCAACTGTAACAAATAATTAACCTGTAAAAGATATCTAGGGAGTAGTGAAATCTAAGTAAACACAATTATCCCATTTATTGTTCACTCCAAATTAGTAATTAGTTTTATTTTCATTTTTGTTATTTTATTTTGATTGCATCTTAGTTATTGGGTTAGTTGACTAGCAACTAATTCCGCCCACTCCTCTAAAACCCGAGATTTTTACTGCTTTTATAAAAATATAAAAATACAAAAAGAATCATCCCTCACCTCTAGACTTAATTTTTAGGTTTTCTAATCCTAGCGACACTATTCCTGAGTTGAACGATCAATCCCCCGGTACTTGTCACTATACTATACTACAACGATCAGGTACACTGCCTGGTGGCGGTTGTAAGCTTCTCGAGATCTCTCGAGAGGTAAAGCCTGAAGCAATTCCCACGCATCAATCTTACACATGTAAAGATCATTCTAGAAATGAAGCATACCCTGCAAATACTCAGAGCCCATTCAGACACAAACAAACCATACTGCCAAACACCCCATTAACTCCCCTGTTCACAGATTTCTGCCAAACACCCTTAGAATCTTTTTAAACACAAACACAATGCAAAGGGATGTTCCACTTATTAAGAATTCTTCTGACATTAGCAGAATTCTTCATTCTCAAACTCATAAGCTTCCACTTTAAATCCTCTTTAATGATGTTAATTAGAATCTCCTTGGATCTTTGAACATTTTGAAATAATCTTTGATTTCTTTCTCTCCAGATGTTATAGACACAAGCTGCAACTCCAATCTTCCCCAAAATACTTGTAATTCTGTTATTGTCCATATCACTTATCATACTTTGAATCAAATGTACCCATTCATCAAGTGCATCATGCATTTCCAACTCACACTTAATCACCATCCAGATTTTATTAGTAAAGTGACACTGGAAAAAGAGATGATGTATAGAGTCACAACAACTGGAGCAGAAAGGACATAAAAGATTACCAATATTGCTCCATTTACTCATCCTCTCTTGAGTTTGTAATTTGTCATGAAGTGCCAGCCACATAATGAATGTATGCTTAGGAGTGCATTGAGAGAACCAAATAATCTTATGCCATTCAACAATAGGATACTCAGTCTTCGTACACTTCCAAACATCTTTGACACAGAATTTATTATTCTTTCACTTCTTATCCATCCACATAACAGAATCTTTATTGCCATCCAGAGTTGGTACATTGATGGAGTTTAATATAGGAAACTTATCTCTCCATTCAGAAGGCCAAATCCACTCTCCATCTTGAATCATATCAGCTATTGTAGCAAGATTATTAAGCCAAGCATAATAAATGTCCCTTCTAGTAATAAACTTTGCTAATGGTTCATTATTACGCCATGGGTCATACCACATAGAAATTGACTTGCCATCCCCAACAGTGTATTTCACATAAGGTTTAATTCTATCTCTGAGCTCAAGAATGACTTTCCAACACCATCTATCACTCTTATCAACACTAACTTCCCAAAAGCTTCTACCTTTTAACTTGACTTTATCAATCCATTGATACCACAAAGACTCTTTCTTAACAACAATATTCCAAACATGCTTTATCATAAGAACATCATTCCATTCTTTTAAAGGCTTAAATCCCAATCCTCCTTGATCTTTGTTTCTACAAATGATCTTCCAAGCAAGTTTGGCTTTTCCATTACAACTATCACTTTGATTCCACAGAAATCCCTTTAAAATCTTATCAATATCACTGATCACTGTCTTAGGAAGCATGTAAACTGAAGCCCAGTAAATTTGCATAGCAGATAGAACAGAAGCAATCAATTGGACTCTTCCTGCATATGTCAAACATCTATTTTTCCAATCATGAACTTTAGATTTTACTTTATCAATAAGCAATTGACAGTCAGCAACACCCAGGCATTTAGCAAGTAAAGGAACCCCCAAATACCTCATAGGATGTTTTCCAACTTTAAAAGGAACAATGTTCAACAACTCAGCCTTCAATTGATCACCAATACTCCCAAAAAATATTGTACTCTTCCCCATGTTAGGATGAAGCCCAGAATACTTACTAAATTCCTGAATTGTATCCTTGATAATCCTCATTGATTTGTTATCACCATGACAAAACATCATTAAGTCATCAGCAAAACATAAGTGAGTAATTCTGAGTTCTTTACAGCCAACATGGTACTTGAATCCACTTCCATCTTGTGTATTTTTGACCATCAGCAAATTAAGAATCTCCATTACTAGAGTAAAAAGATAAGGAGAGATGGGGTCTCCCTGTCTTAGACCTCTAGCACCATTAAAATAGCCATAAGAACTACCATTAACACAAATTGAGAATGAGGAAGTAGTTATACAAGTCATTATCCAGTTGACCATTTTATGATGAAAACCAAACTTAACCAATATACTCCTCATGAAATCCCAGCTCACTGTATCATATGCTTTTTGTAAATCAATCTTTAAAGCACACCTCTTGACACCATTTTTCCTGTTATATCCTCTCAATAATTCCTGAGTAACTAATACGTTGTCTTGAATCTGCCTCCTAGGGATAAATGCACTTTGATTGACACAAACAAGTTTCATTAACCCTCTCTTAATTCTTTCAGTTAAGATCTTGCTAATACATTTATAAAGAACATTGCAACAAGCAATGGGCCTAAAATCTGAGACCTTAAGAGGAGTAGAACTTTTAGGAACAAGAGAGATCATAGTAGAGTTCACCTCTTTAAGCAGTTTCCCAGTGTGGAAGAACTCTTTTATAGCCTCACAAACTTCACCACCAATAACATTCCATGCTTTCTTAAAAAAACAAGCTGTGAACCCATCTGGTCCAGGAGCTTTTATATCAGCAATATCAAACATTGCTTTCTTAATTTCACCATTAGTAATTTCCTGGATCATTACAGCAACCTCTTCTTCAGTCAACTTACTTTAAAAAAAGATCATCTCTATCCTCAGTAGACTGTACATCTACTTTACCACCAAGAAATCTTTCGAAGTCTTTGACAAACTGATCAGGCACAGTATCACCTTCATATCTTTGACCATCTTCATCACAAATACTTTCAATTCTCCCTTTATTATGCCTACTTTTAAAAATCTTGTGAAAATAAGCTGTATTCCTATCACCTTCTTGCAACTACTCAATTTTAGTTTTCTGAATGAGTAACTTCTCTTCATCAGCAGTGGCTTCTTTATACTCTTGCAAAATCTTTACACCTTCATTCTTCAAATCATTATTATATGGATCTTCATTAATTCTGCTTTGCCATACTTTAAGTTTTTCCT
This sequence comes from Artemisia argyi, assembly GCA_030686995.1. NCBI lineage: Eukaryota > Viridiplantae > Streptophyta > Magnoliopsida > Asterales > Asteraceae > Artemisia > Artemisia argyi. Next base: position 238,916,925 of record CM060700.1, on the reverse strand, counting down.
TTAAAACAACCACCTTCTCAAAGATATTCCCATTCTTCCAATTAATAGAGTTCATAGGCTTTTTTAACCCTCTTAACTTCTTTACAACTTGAAACATCTTGAACCCAGGAACATCAATATCCCACCCCCTACTAACTGTTTGCAAGAATTCTTCTTTGTCTGCTACAAAATTAGCAAACCTAAAAGGTTTTGCTTTTCTAACCATGCAATTAGGGATACTCAGCACAGCAGGGCAGTGGTCAGAAATCATATAAGGAAGAAATGTAGCATATGCATTGGTAAAAGCTTTGATGAAATCTTCATTAGTCATGATTCTATCAAGTTTTTTAAGAGTACCTGCCAGAGGATTTTGAGGAGACTTTGTCCAAGTGAACTGAAATCCAGTGCTACCAATATCCTCCATTTCTATATCATTAATGCAATCTTGAAACTCATTCATATCCTTAGTTAAAGCAGACCCTCCCAATGAATGTTCATGAGGAAATATAGTAACATTAAAATCACCCATCATTACCCAAGGAAACCCATTAGAAAAACACTTCTGCATATTTAAACTCCTCCATAAACTACATCTTTCCTTCCCATGATTTGCTGCATAGACAATGCTACAGAAGAATTTGAATTTTTGTTGCACAGTTTCTATAACACAGAACACAACTTGCCAATCCATACTTAAAATTTGGACATTAATCTCATCAGCATTTCATCCCATCATAATTCTGCAACCCTTACTACATTGACTCATATTAGTTGCCCAATTCCAAGATCCAAATATTTTCCTACAAATTCTTTCAACATCATTACCTTTAGCTCTAGCTTCCAGTACAGCACACAAGCTTAGCCTGTTACCACTAATTAAATTCTTAACCTCATTCTGCTTATCCTTTCTACCAATTCCTCTAATATTCCAGGAGGCTATTTTCAACTCCATTTAATCTATTTTTGTATTTTATGATTAATAACACCACTACAACATTCATTAGTTTGAAGGTTGGATAAATCCATCCAAACCTTCAATCTCATTCTCCTTCATACACTTCCCATTCTTATTTGTCTCTTCCAATACCTCTTCACCCTCACTTATATCACAATTATTAAATTTTTCATCCCATTTTTCCTTAAAATATCTCTCCATATCTTGTGTCCATTTACTAATTTCCAATGGTGTTGGCTGCAAATTATTGTGAATGTAATATTCCACCTCCTTCTTCTGAGTAACACTAATTTCATTTTCTAAGCTTTCACCCAAACTCTCCAAAGCAGCAAACTTATTACCATTTCTATTTTGAGTAGATTTATTACTTGTACTACCTATCACATTATTCCCATTCTGCCCACTCTTATTCATTCCTGCATTACTTTTGTTATTCACATCATTCCCATTTTGCCCATACATACTTTTTGGTCTATACACTTCTTTGCTTTTTCCTTTATCAAACTTGTTCCACCCTGCATCTCTATTATTCATATTACCTTTATCAAACTTATTCCATCCTTCCATTCCTTGAACTCTAGCCTTAGCCTGTATATTTTTATTACCATTGCCTCTGTTCTGCACCACTTTAGCCCCTTCATAAGTAATCTTATTAGCTTCTTCTCTGGCAATTTTCACTTCCTCTTCTGTTCTGGGCCTTACCTTACACTGACCAAAACTGTGTTCAAAAACTTTACAATGCTCACACTTGGTTGGTTTCCATGAGTATTCAACATCAATTCTCTTAGTTCTAATAACTGCTCCATTACCATCTCTGTATTGAACCATTATAAACTCCCTGAAGTCATGTTTAGCTTGAACATCAACAAGTACTCTAGCATAACTAATTCTTCCTCTACCATATTGACACATCTGAGCAGTCATATCATCCATAAGTAGTGGTGTACCTAGATAACTAGCAAGTTTACTTATACCCTGAATTGTCCATGCTTCAAGAGGTATATCATACATCTTAATCCACAGAGGAACATTAGCAGGTTCTCTTTTCTCAAAACTAACCTCTGGACTCCATTTTTGAACAATCAAAGGTCTACCTCAAACCATTCAAGGACTATTTTCAATAACTGCATTCATGCCACTCTCATTTGAAACAAAACACATCATTACTTGTAGTAAACATTTCCCCAATCCCATACTTACCCCACATTCTCATAATATTGTACCTAAGTTCATTGAAATTCATTTTACTACCCACAAAGTAACCACATACAGTTAAGTCCCATTTAGCACTTCCCAATATTACAAGTTCTTCCTCAAATATCACAACCTCTGATCCATCATCACAAGTCATAGTAGTAACAAAACATAGTTTCTTATCTAAAGCCACATTAGAATTACCAACAACTTTAGCAAATGAATTCTTATTGTTACCATTAGTACATTCTATACAACTAAGCATAATGGTAGAAGCATTAGAAGACTTACTACCAGTTACCTTATCACCAGCATCACTAGGAGTACCAGGAGTATCAGAATTAGTACCAATAGCATCAGAATTTGTACATCCAGCATTCATTTAAGTAGTCTTACTATCATTTTCCTCCACATCTCCATTCCCAACCTTACTATTCTCAGCATCTTCACAATCTTCATCCTCCTTATTCTGACACATACCAGATCCATCACCAATACTATCCTCCACCACAATCTCCTTATTTCTATCTCTACCATCATTATTCACCTCCTTATCCACACCATCACTTTTCTCCCCCAATTTTGTAACCCTAATTTCATCAGAATCCTTATTAGCAGTAGCAAAAAACCTATGTGGAAAACTAGAAGGGGGGGGGGGGTTGAATAGTTTTACGTCCTTTTTAAATTTATTACCAAAATATTTTGTAGCTTATTAAAAACTTTCGATTCGATCTCAAGTGAATTCAAGTAACAACCAATATAAGCAATTCTAATCTAATAATGAAAGTATTGAAATAGAATGAAGAAAAGATAGAGTTAGAAAGATCAAACCACAACACGCAAATTTATAGTGGTTCAGCTACAAGGACACCTTCCTTGCCCTACTCCACTCCCCGAGTACCACACTCGAGAGTTTTCTTCACTATGTCAACAAACTCCTTATGGTGGAGAAACCTTACACACCTTGGCTTACACGAGTTAACGACACTAAGCTAAATGTCGAGTTCTAATCGTAGCTAGAACCAATCTTACAACTTCTTCAAGACTTCACACCTTCTTCACACCTTGTCAACTTCACACCTTCTTCTATGCACAACTAAGTCACAACTACTAAACTACTTTACAACACACCTAGTTTTTACAATCAACAAGTTCACACAACACTTTTACAAATATCTAACACTACTACAATATGAAAATAGCTAATCACAACACTACTACAATTAGACGGATGTAGAGGAGTGTTCTTCTTCTTGCACTTTAGTGGATGAAGCTTTGGATCACTTGGAAACAAAGACTTATGAGTTATATGATCAAAGGATTTTTGATATAGAAATGGAGGTTGGATCAGAAAGTTTTTAGTGCAAAAAGGTGAGAAAAATATGTGGAATGATCCAGTATTTAAAGGGCCAGAAAATACTGTTCTGGAGCGTGCCGGTCCCCTTAATGATTAAGGGGGCCGCCTAGTATAATTAAGGGGGCCGCCTAGTATAATTAAGGGGGCCGCCCTCCTGAACGTTGGAAAAGTTTTTCTGGATAAAATTTACCCTTTTTGGTTGGAAATTTGAAATCATATCTCTGTAGTTTAATATAACAATACCAAAAATGATTTACAAATATATATAAAATGTTAATATCATTTTATAAAATGTTATGTCTTAAGACAAGGTTTCCTTTGATCATGTAATGCATAAGATGCTTAGTTTATGCATACCTTAAGTGATATTAGATGTAGAGGTAAATATTTGTTACTAAATACTTGTTTACGTCTTAATCTTGACTTAATTTGATTTGAGTTTTGTGATTATAAAAACATAGGTTTATTGAGAAATATTAATAACGTTTTTAACCATTATTTATATCAACAATCTCCCCCTTTTTGATGATTACAAAACTTAAACTCATTAATTCAAAAATTAGTTTTTAAACAAGTATTTTAGTGAGTTTATATTTACTTCTCCCCTTTTTTGTAGAATCAAAAAGGTTATGCCGACAATTTTCAAACGTGAAAATTTGACGGGAAGATATCTCCCCCTTGATGTGTACTCCCCCTCGTTTGGGGGCACCAAGGGAACGAGTTATGGAATGCTTTGCAAAACAAAAATATTAGAAGCACAAGTATAGACATGCAAATATATATAAGGTGATAAGAATATATTTAAGCATGTTTGAAAATAAGCATTCATATTAAAGCAATAGTTGTGTCAAGACACAACAATACAAGTAGCAATACTAAAGATTACAAGTAGGAGAGTTATTACAAAAACTAACAACTAGAATGATATTTCATCATGCATAGAGTACATGGACTTCATAGAGCTTGCAAGCAAAAGGGTGGTAAAGGCTTTATTTATTAAGCATATCATATGCTTAATTTGGAGAGCATGATGGTGATGGTGGAGGAATGGGTGAGAATTGTGGTGGAGGAATAATAGGAGAGGATGGTGGAGTTGGTGGTGGTGGTGGGTTAGTAAGCAAATGTTCAATATATGAAAACATATATTGAATTTCATCTCTAAGACCAAAGATTATGGTTCGGTTGTGGATGCAACAAAGACAAGTATCCCCATGGGATTCAAGTAACCTCCAAGGCACGGGATTGACAAAGAATGGTGGTGTAATTGGTGGAGATGAGAGATGAGCATCAAGTGGTGTTATTGGTGAAAGTGAGATGGTAAGAAGGGTGGAGATAGGTTCTTGTGTAGGATGTGGTGATGATACTTGTGGTGACAAGTGTGAATTGATGTAGTCATTGATTGATGAGGTTGAGGGTATGGAGGATGAGGAAGTTCCATGAGTGGAAGGTGTTTTGGATGGTGCATTAGGTGCACTTAGAGATGAGCATTTTGGTGGAGGTGATGGGGTTTTGTTGTCTTCATTTGTTAAGTCAATGAAGAGTTGTTTTGGAGGGATGATCACAAGCTTTTGTTTCTTAGAGGCCTTGGAGTTTGAGGTGCTTGGTGGAGTCATGATGATTTAGATGAGAAATGATGAGATGAAGAATGGTGATTATGGAGGGAATTTATAGTATGGAAATGGTTGATTTACATAAATATTTGAAATGGTTGAATGAGATTCTAAAATCAGTTGGGTTAAAATGGGAAATGGTAGCTGATACTAGAGAAAGATTTCACAAGATGCAAAAGAAAACAGTAAACCCAGTTCCAGATGGCCGGTCCCCTTAATTGTAGGCCGGCCCCCTTAATAATTAAGGGGACCGCCTAGGAAATTAAAGGGCCGCCCATCTGGTGTTTTCCCAGACGACCAGAAACCCAAAATTTGCAGAAATGGGTGATTTTTCAAGTGTTTGTTTCCAGCAAGCTCTATTAGAAGTATATACTCTAGGAATGATGATATATAAACAAATTATGCATGCAAACAAACATATTATATTCCACTTTTAAAAGAAACATAGCATAACATTAAAATATGATGAAGATAGTAGCATGATAATATTAAAAGTCTAAGCATCATCCAAGAAATAAACAAGAGATAACATAAGTATTTCCGAATAAATCAGACAAATAACAAGCCATACAAATGTCTAATAGAGAGTAATAATAATAAGTAGCAATACATCAACATCATCTACTTCTTCTTCTTCCCAATCATCTTTCTAAACATCTTTCCAACGGATTTGAATCCTCCTCGAATTTCTTCGTGCATTTGTTGTTGACGGTTGATAATGGACGTTTGACGAGTGAAGAGAAGCTCATCGGTACGTTCATGAGGAAGAGGAACTTGATACTCGGTATCGTCAATATCAGAAAGATTTTCAACAAAGGTCGTGGGGGGATGGAGTGCTAACACGTGAGGTGTTTTCCTCCTCATCATCATCATCGTCACGATGAGATGTAGACCCACGAGGCCTAGAATACAAAGGAACACGAGATTTTCCTTTGTCACTTCGAGAACGACGAGTATGAACAAGAGTGAGTTGGTTCAAAGTAGGAAGGATTTGTACGTAGTAATCTCTTTGAAGATGTGGGTAATGTTCCATGACATAACGATAAAGTCGTGTAAGGAACATACCGTAAGGAAGATTGGCATTTGGGGTGTTTTTGGCGGACATGATTCGATGAACAAAAAGATAAGCCAAATTGTAGTTCTCTTCAGCAACTACACAAAAAGATAAGCCAAACGCATTCTCGCGAATGAGTTCTTCCCACTTTTTCATATTGTGGCTTAGCTCTTTGAGGAGGATTTGATTTGCGTGAATATCGACATTCTTCGACTTGATTACTCGACTAGTCGCACGACGTTCTAGTTCAAGCAGTTGACGAATGTCATCAGGACTAGGAATCTCAGAATAGTATGGGCCATCCTGAGGACGATTTCTTTCAAGAGAGGAAAGATCCCATTCATTTGAGAATATGGCTTGGCCGTTGTATGGGATTCTAAGAATTTGTCCAAATTGAGCAAGAGTAAGAGTGATGAACTGATTTTGGATCATGAAAGAAATGAGGAGATGACCATAGGGATCGGTTTGCACCGTCACTTGGCTATAGAAGTCGAGGATAAAACGAGGAATGATTGGTTCGTTGATTTGGTAAAGACATTCAAAGCGAATATTGGAGAACATTCGTTCGGTTTGATCAGAGTCATAGAAAGCTGGATCGACAATTTTTCCTTCGTGAATGTTTCTTATTTCAATGGGACGATAGAAACATGCAACTGAAGGAGACATGCCGGGAGTAGAGGAAACCTTTGGAATGTATTGTTTGGTTTTGGAGACATCACAAACCGTGGTCTTAAGCATTTTCACCTAAACAATATAACAACAAAAATAAAATTAAGATAAAAACAACTATCATGCATATGTTATATATATATATATGCAATATATGTAGAACGAAATTCTACTTCGACACAAAAAAAATATTCTATGAAGTAGTTTCACAATGTTCCTTGTATTTTGATTTTAAACTCGTTTAGAATATATGATGTCAAAGAGTATGATATCATAATTCATTTCGAAGTAAGGCTAGATATATATTAGATTATATATCTTGCTTTTTCATAAGAGTTTGACACAACATAAGCATGTTTAAAAGGTTAAAATGCGAATTTTCATTTTCAAAATATCTTTTTCAAGATAAACCAAACGCTCCCTTAACTAGATAAAAATAACCTAAAACATCAATATATATATTGATTATATATCTTGATGACATCTATTGACTCTAATAGTTTTAACAAATTTTATGAGCTAATTTTAAGTTTCAAATAACTACATATAATTATAATTTGTTCATGAACCAAACGCCCATGTTGTCTTCATGAACCATTTTATAACGAATTGAGAAGTATGTTTTGATTGTTTACAGCATTGAACCAATATAATGTAGTAAGTTTTAACTAGTTTTTAAGAGTTATATCAAGAATGTGCCTTTTGAAAAATGAAATTCAACAAGGGTTTATGGGCGATTAAAGATTTTGACAAATTGATGTGTTATACTAAGTTTGAGTCGCAATACATCATTCTAATCCTATGGGAAGCATTTGGTAGTTCAATTCCTAGCTTCTATTTCACTAAAATTTGAATTAAAATAAATTTTAATAAAATACCTAATTATTGATTTGACACCAAATTGAATGAAATGTATGTTGGAAAACTTACAAAAGATGTTGTTATACGTTTGGTTAGCGTTTGCCCTTTGCGAAACAACCCCGGATTGGTGATTTGGTGAAGGATTTTGATGGTTTTGGTTGTTTTGGTTCGTACTCAGCAGAGTTGAGGAAGGGAATTATGAACGAATGGAGTGTTTGGCAAAAGATTTAAGGTGGAAAACGAATTTGAAAGTATCAGATGGCCGGCCCCCTTAAACATTAAGGGGACCGCCCCCGATAACAAGCCGGTCCCCTTAATTATTAAGGGGGTCGCCCTTTGAATTTTTGATTTTTCGCGGTATTAGTTTCTGGAACAAATATATTTATATGTATATAATTAGATTTATAATATATCAAAAATACCTAAGCGTTTATTGGCATGATGATAAAGTACTTAACAATTTTTAATTACCGTTTCGATAATTAAAAATGCACCTTTGACAATTTTGGATAAAATGATCAAAGTGTTAAGTTGATGAGGGGTTTGAGGTATGTTCGGGAATATGTGAATATGTGTATATATATATATAAGTATAAATGTGAGTGAATGATGGGTTGATAGGTGAGGTTTGAGAGATGATAACGGAGATAGAATATAGTCGGCGAAAGGAGTTTGTTTCATCCATAGTGTTCACGTGCGAAGGCGTTCTTACATGATAATAGTCCACCTGACTCATATCCCTTCATCATCATGAGTCTTCTAAAAGTGGACTTTAATAGAATTTCGTGTTGAACGTAAAAGATCAAAAGTAACGCGAGGGGGAAGGAAAGGGTTCGATAACGAACAATTTCCTGGAGTTCTAGAAAGTCAACTAATGACGTATCTAAGTTATGTGCAAGTATGTATATATATATCTAATATAATAAGTATGAGAATATATATATATATATATATATATATATATATATATATATATATATATATATATATATATATATATATATATATATATATATATATATATATGATCGAACAAATAAAGGAAAATAGCAAGCTATATCTATACAAACAACGTAATCAAACAAAGCATATTTATCTAAGCATGGCAATGAGTTGTGAAAGAATGGCGTACCCGGTGGTCTTCAAAAAAATCTTCAAAATCATCAAGATGACATATAGACTTTGAAAAAGTCTACGTTGAGAAAAACTTCAAAATTGCCTCAAGGAATGTTCATCTAGCTATTCGGTCCCATTGCCTCTTTGGTCCAAACATGTTTAACATTTGACTAGGATGCATGAAAGGTGGCAGTATACCCCAAGGATTGTAGCTTTGTTGGTAGTTCCACATTTGATTACTATTGTTATTATAGTTTTGCCTATTTTGGTTTCTTCTTAGTTGAGGTGTTTTAGACCTAGGATGAGGATTATTTGGTTTTCTAGGTGGTGGAGTTCTAGATCTTGTCTTAGGTTTAGAAGATCCTACTACGTTTTTTAAATACGGTTTATAAAAAGCTTTTACTTCTTCATTGTTGGCAAGAGGTATTTTTCTATCATTAATAAGTATATACTTAGGATTAGATTTTAGAGGTTTTTGTTCATTAAGTTTATTTTCGAATTTGACATTTTTAATCTCGCTTGTTGAAGCTTCATTTGAGTTAAATCCTAAACCGGTTTTATCTCCGGATACTCTTTGAATACTTATTATTTTACTAAGTGAGTGACTACTATTTTCAAATTTATCAAGTTTGCGAATTTCTTCCCTAAGTATTTCGTTTTCACCTTTAAGCTCTTGACATGATTTACATTCTTCAAAAATTTCTTTACCTTTTTCAAGTTGATGTATTTTAATTTTTAGTTCTAGTACTTCATTTTCCAATTGATTGTTTATGTATTTTAGTGATTTGTTTTTGGCCATTACTAGTTGTCCTAATTTGCATAGTCTATTATATTCATTATCTAGGTCTTTTTCATCTAATGATAAATTTTCATCACTAAAATATTCGGTTTCGGAACGTACCTCATTTGATGTATTCGCCATAAGACACTTCTCTTCCTTTGTCGTTTCTTTCTCATCTTCATCGCTATCACTCCAAGCTCCTCCAACAAATGCTCTTTGATTTTGATCTCTTGTCATCATTGGACATTTTCCAATAAGGTGATTTGGATCACCACACTTGAAACATTTCCTTTCATTCTTGTTGTTCTTGTAATCCTTACTCTTTTGAAATGTTTTCTTTTCATCATGTGGTTGTCTTACGAATCTTCCTCGCCTTTTGAAGAATTTTTTGAAATCTCTTACGGCCATGGCGTATTCTTCGTCATCACTTTCGGAAGATGAGCTATCTTCGATACTAGATTCCTTTCTAGCTTTCAAGGCGATTGACTTGCTTTGCTCTCGTTTTCCTTTGACCATTTCGGAATCCTTCTTTATAATTGCTTCGTAGACTTTTAAATTTCCAATTAATTCATCAAGCTGCAATGTTGACAAATTCTTTGATTCTTCAATAGCCGTCACTTTAGCTCGTCATTTTGGGTGAAGAGCCCTAAGAAACTTCCTAACAAAATTCTTACTAGAAAAATTTTCATCAAGTGCTTTTAAACTTGTGATGATGGTGTTAAATCTAGCAAAAGCATTATCAATTGATTCCTCTTCCGGAATCGTGAATTGCTCGTATTGTTGAACAAGTAGATCTATCTTATTATCTTTGACTTGACTATTACTGATCAGTGCTAAACAGTCAGAAAATATTAACCAGGTTTAAATGGTTAACAAGTCAAAAACAGCTTAGACTAATGCTCCGTGGAGTACAAGGTATCCGCGGGTCGTTAATCCCAACGAGGTATGAAATCTGTAATAAAACAGAATTTGGGAACGAGTGATTATGAACAGGAATAGGTGAGAATGGTTTATGTTACTAATTTAAATAATGAAACAGTTTACACAATACACTTAAAAAGCTACGTGAACTAAAAACGTTTACAAATTAAAAACTTGCGTTTACGTACGGGGAAAAATGTGAGTTTTAATGAAAATTAAACTACAGGGAGTAAAAATGAAAATTCTACAAACTTAAACTTAAAAGAAAATTTAATTTAAAAAGAAAATTATTTTTTAGATTATTTTATTATTTAATATTAAATATTTAAATAAAAACTATTTATCTATTTTAATTAAAACTAATTTAAATCAAACAAAAAAAATGATAAAGACTATAAATTAAACTAAAAACTTTACAAAACTATTTTCTAAACTTTTAAATGAACTTGAAGAAAGTATAAAAAATTAAAAATAAATATTTTTGTCTTTTTATGATTTTCTTTTAACTAATTACTAATTATATTAACTAAACTATTTAAACTATTTTTAATTACTAATAATACTAAAATGACTTAGAAAATTATGGAAAAAAATTATAAAACTAATTAACAATCACGAGACTCCTAAAAAATTATAAAAAGTTTATTTTATATATTTTTAAACTAGTTTACTAATTATTATTCTAATTATTTATTAATTACCAATTAAACTATTTAAATTATAAAAACTAGTAAATGAACAGTTAAAATTCTAGAAAAATTACTAAAATTATATTATGTTATATAAAAGCTAGGAAAAATATAAAAATTAGGTGTTACTTTATAAAAACTAATCATGCTATTTAAAACTTATTTATTGATTAATTATTAATAAAACTAATTTAAATTCTAATACATACTAAATGATAATATAAAAATCTAATAAAATTACTAAAAATACTTTAATATAAGAGGTAATTAATAAAAATATAAGAAGGTAGGTTACTTAAAAAAAATCTAAAAATGAAAATTAAAATTAAATTATATTAAATAGAAACTATCACTTATTTTTATATTGGTTTTTCTTGAATTTTCTTTTACAAATCTATATTATACCTAAAAATAGACAACTTTTGTAAAAAAAAAACTAATTTAGATCTTAATAATAAGCTAATTATAAGCTAATAACCAAAACAGTTGACTTTAGTTGACCAACTAAAGAAATAAGCTCAAAATGATTATTGTGGGACCCACTATGGATTATTCTGGTTCACTAAAGTTAAGTAAACAAGTTTGAGCAGGAATAAGCACTTGGGGTACTCATAATAAGCTAATATATCTAAATAAGCACTTTGCCAAACCAAGTACAACACAGAATTGGGACAAAGTTTTTGGCCTAATTCAGGTGGGGTCCACAGGGTTTCAGGTCAAACTAGTGGTCAAATTTAAGAGCCTGGTAGGAGGGGGTTGGGAGAACCTAAGTTTATGGTGTGGGACCCACTGAGTTGGTCAGAAAACACCACCTAAGGTGGCTGAGTGGTGGTGACCTGCTGATGCAGGGGAACCCCCTTGCCCTGCAGTTGTGTTTGGGGTTGTGTGGGGCCCAGGGTAAAAATCCTAAAAATATAACAACTATGGAAAAATGAAGTTCAGCTAAGAGACAATTAATAGAAACAAGTTTCAAGTCTTGAGAGCAAATACAAAAATCAAAACAAATCTTGCAATTTTGGTAAAAACTGAGAGAGTGCAATTTGACTTTTTCCAAAAAACTTGATAAGTTGACTTATTTGAGTTTCTAATGAGCCTAACTGACTAAATAAGTTATACTAAGATGGATTGAGTCTAAAATAGGCTAAATGAACAGGTTCTAAACCAAGATGATGAGTATCACAGCCTATACTCTACACAGATTACCACAATTAAGCCTAAATTGATTCTTTGACTTTTTTATAAACAAGGATTGGATTTGTTGCTTTCTAAGACCTAACTAAACCCAAAGAAACATGACTGAACATGAAACAACAACTACAACACCTTTTAGGTCAGTGGATTCTACTGATCCAAACACCCCCTTAAGAAAGAGATTTAACAATTTTCAAAGCAACTTATTATTTTAGACCTCAACTCTGATTCAGAAGACTATCTAATGATTATAGAAGATCAAATGAGCCTAGAACATCCACAATACAAGCATATAATACTGATTTGTCAAGTGAGTATTTTACACTGTATGATTTCAATTACAAGCACAAATGAATTCCAAAGAACAAGTGACTGAGTTTGTGCTATATTATCAATAACAAGTATCAAATAAACACATAAGAACTCTAATTAAACAGTAACAAACATTATCCAAGTAAAAAGCATAAAAAGGAAATATTTCTTACAAATGGTGACAAGCTGAGAAACACAGAACCATGAACAAGTAACCAACCTATCACCTCCCAAAAGGTTCTAAACCCAGGGCAATCCTGTATAAACCCTGCTCCATCTTCTTTGATCTTCTCTTTGAATTTTTTTTATTTTTATTTTATTTTTCTTTATATTTTTTTATATTTTTCTGTTTTAGTAAGATTAATGATTTTACTTTTCTAATAGTTTGCACTAATTGGTATAAGGACTTATATGAGATTATAAGCCTTATAACAACATTGTATAACAACTATTTGAGTACACATGAAAATTTGAAAATTCAAAACTGCATAAGCTACAAATGAACATGAAACTGAGATTAAAGCTTGAATTAAGTTTATTACAACTCTGAATCACTAGTACAAAGTTTAGAAACTTGAAATTGAACTGTAATTAATAAACTAAAAATTTAACGACATACATTAATTAAAACTTAAAAACTATATCTAATCCTCTGCTTCTTCTTCCTTTTATAGCTTCCCAGCTTGTTCCAGGTATCACAAGGAGCAAATCCCACCATTTTATAGCTTTGATACGTGTCCAATTTATCACATCTGTTTAAAGGTATTTTGGCGCCAAAATCAACATAGGTTGCTTGTAGCCGTTTTCTGTGCATTAAATGCAATTGGGACGCTTATGATGGTGGAGGGGACAAGTTGGAGTGTATAAGTGAGCTAGGGGTGGTGGTGTAAGGTTTGGCAGAGTAGGGGTGTGGCAGAGATAGTGGGTATGATATGTGTCCTCCCCTGGTGGAAAACTAGGGGAAAGGGTTTGGTTTAAAAGGTGACAGGTAAGGGATGAGGTGGAGTAGGAGGTGGTTATGGTGTGAAGGTGGAAGTGGAATGGTGAAGCAGGTGATGAAGGAGGTTGAAGAAGGGTGGGAGACGGGTCAACGAAAGTCAAAGGCAGGGATTTATATTTAAAAAGGGAATGGGCTTGTGGTGTTGGGCTTGTGGTGTTGGGCTTTTGGTTTTATTTTTGGACCAGGCTTTATGTTTATGTTTGGATTTGGAATTTTGGTTTAAGTTTATAGAGCCCATGTGTAATAATTTAACAAGCCCAAGGACTTGTTTTGCAATTTCTGAATTCCAGGGACCAATCTTGTAACTTTTCCAAATTTTATTAAAAAGGGCCTTTCTTGCCATGTTTAAATATTTTAAGGATCTTTTTAATATTTTTCCAAATTAAAATAACCGGGGACCAATTTTGCCAATATTGAAAGTACAGGGACTTGTTTTGTAAATTTCTTGAATTTATTATCTAGGGGTCAAACTTGGCAACTTGTGAATTACCAAGGACCCTTTGATGATAAAATCCCATTTTTAGATACTGGGGGTATTTTCTGTCAATATTGAAACTGCAGGGACCTGTTTTGCCAATTTTGATATTTTGAACTTCCAAGGGTAAAAATTGTTATTTCATGATTCCTGAGGATTGTTATTGACTTTTCTTTAAAATAAATCATCCAGGGACCATTTCTAACATTTCTTGAAAGTTCAGGGACTGATTTTGACAATTTGGTAAACTTTGCCCGTTTTTCCCTGTTTTCAGTTCTTTTATGTCTGAAACATATAAAAACACCTTCTAAGGATATTTGTAGTATTTTGTGGTGTTTCTGAGTATTTTTACATGTTTTTGTTGTTCAGACTGGACAGAAATGATGAGTTTTTATGAACTCGTCAATCCCCTACACTTAAGTATTGCTAGTCCCTAGCAATCTAGCATCCACTAAAAACCCATTTTTGAAAATTTAATGGATTTTAAAATCTCTTTACCAGACAGCCATTACTTCTGGAGTAGCCAGGTGTGAAAACTGTGGTACACCTGATAACCGTGTGATTTTGAGCAAACCACCAGCTGTCAACGGATTTGATTAGTCTTTACCAAAAGCCGTTTGCTTCTGGACTAGCCAACTCTTGATGGAATAGTCAACATCTTGGTGAGCTGATTTACCAATTATGGTTTTTCACTGCCTTTACCACAAGCCATAATCTTGCGGGCTAGCCAACTCATTCACTTTATGGGATATGGCGAGTTGATTTACCATACAATTTTGGGCAAATTGCAAGCCATAAACGGATTTGAGTTATCTTTACCAAGAGCCGTTTGCTCCTGGATTAGCCAGTCCTTATGTGGATTAGACATGGTGGACTAATAACCATTTGTTGTGTTAATGCCAAGTACTTCATTAAGTGAAAATTTTGAAATTTTTGGCAAAAACGGGGGTACTAGATGTATAATGTGATTAAATTCGCTAGAATTTCCCCTACACTTAGAAATGAATATTGTCCTCAATATTCAAAGTCCCGGCTATTATGCCGACTCTTTGAACGTAAAAAGGCAATATTACAAGCTAAATGTAGGAACAACATTTATTTTATTTTTGTATTTTTCATTTTTATTTTATGTACTTTATTTACAGTAGGGCAACTCCCCTACACTTGGGTGGTAGAACAGAGAAAGAAGTCAGAAACATGGGTGAGAACCCATGTGATGCTAATGTTTTTGTTTATCGAGTCACTAGCTTGACTCGACCCCGTATTAATTAGTCCGTGGGGAAAGTTTGGAGATCTGGGACAACCACTTGTGGTATGTCCCCTCCAAAGTAGTGTTTCAAACGATGGCCATTTACTTTAAAATTGGGACCGTCGGGTTGTAATAACTCAACAGTTCCGTATGGGTATACTTTTGCTACAGTAAATTGTTCAGACCAACGGGTTTTTAGCTTGCCCGAGAAAATTTTCAATCTTGAATTGAAAAGAAGAACTCTGTCACCAACGTTGAAAACGCGGTTCTTTATTTTAGAGTCATGTATCTTCTTAGCCTTTTCTTTATAGATTAAAGAATTCCCGTAAGCTTGATCACGTAGTTCATTTAGCTCGTTTAGCTGAACCTTGCGGTGATCACCCGCTGTCTGAATGTCAAAGTTTGCATGTTTCAAAGCCCAATAGGCTTTGTGCTCTAATTCGATCGGAAGATGACATGTCTTTCCGTACACCAACTTGTATGGAGTACACCCAATGGGTGTTTTATAAGCTGTACGAAAAGCCCAGAGTGCGTCATCCAATTTGTCCGACCAAGAGGCACGGTTTTCACCAACCGTCCTCTCCAGAATTCTCTTAATGCCCCTATTTGAGACCTCCACCTGCCCACTAGTTTGGGGGTGATATGCAGTAGAAAGACGGTGAGTTACACCGTATTTCAGCATCACTCTTGCAAATTGATCATTACAAAAGTGTGTACCACGATCACTGATAATGGCACGAGGAGAACCGAATCGAGCAAAGAGAGACTTCAGAAATTTTACAACAACTCGGGCGTCATTACTGGGTAAAGCTTTCGCCTCAACCCATTTAGACAAATAGTCTACAGCCACGAGTATATATTTGTTCCCTCGTGAAGACGGGAACGGGCCCATGAAGTCAATGCCCCAGATATCAAATATTTCACAGACTTGGATGATGTTTTGAGGCATTTCATCCTTCTTAGAAACATTCCCGTGATGTTGACAAGCATCACAAGTTTTGACAAGATCTTGGGCATCTTTATAGATGGTGGGCCAATAGAAGCTGGAATCAAACACCTTTTTGGCGGTGTAGTTTGAGCTATGATGTCCCCCAGTGGGTCCATCATGACAAGCTTTGAAGATTTCCATGGCTTCATTACCATGGACACACCGTCGGATGACTTGATCCGCACATATCTTAAAGAGGTAAGGGTCGTCCCAAAAATAGTGTTTGACGTCTTTGAAGAATTTTTTCTTTTGCTGGGACGTCATCCCTTTCACTACAAAATTACCCGCATGGTAATTTGCAAAATGGGCAAACCATGGGGTAGAGGTATCATCCCGACTAGAGATTAAATTTAGTGTCTCCAGAGGAATGGTTTCATTAATTTCCTTTCTCTCGAGATCATCCTGATGAGGATTCTCTAGACGGGATAAGTGATCAGCCGCAAGGTTTTCTGCTCTTTTTTTTATCACGTATGATAATGTCAAATTCTTGAAGGAGTAGAACCCAACGGAGCAACCTTGGTTTAGCATCCTGTTTAGCAAACAGGTATTTCAAGGCTGAGTGGTCCGTATACACCACGCATTTTGTTAGGATCAAGTAAGACCTAAATTTCTCAAAGGCGTATACCACAGCTAATAGTTCTTTTTCTGTGGTGGTATAACGTGTTTGAGCTTCAGTCATGGTCTTACTAGCGTAGTGTATCGGCTGAAAGTGTTTACTTAAACGTTGCCCCAAGACTGCACCGATTGCAAAGTCACTTGCATCGCACATTAATTCGAATGGCAAGTCCCAGTCGGGGGCAACAAGAATGGGTGCTTCAGTAAGCTTTTGTTTCAAAATTTGAAACGCTTCTAAGCACTCAGGTGAGAAATGAAAGGAGTATCCTTCTCTAAGAGATGGGTCATAGGCCTGGAGATTTTTGAAAAATCTTGTATAAATCTACGGTAAAATCCAACATGACCCAGGAAACTTCTAACACCTTTGACGGTAGTGGGAGGAGGTAGTTTAGCAATTACATCAACTTTTGCTCTATCTACCTCTATCCCATTCTTTGAAATCTTATGGCCGAGGACAATGCCCTCTTTGACCATAAAATGGCTTTTCTCCCAATTCAGACACAAGTTTGTGTCTTCACAGCGTTTACGCATGATTTCCAAATTGGCGAGACAAGCTTGGAAAGAATCCCCGATGACTGAGAAGTCATCCATAAATACCTCCATAGTTTTCCCGATGGTATCGGAAAATATAGCCATCATGCACCTTTGGAACATGCCAGGAGCGTTGCATAAGCCAAATGGCATACGACAGTAGGCAAATGTTCCATATGGGCATGTGAAGGTAGTTTTTTCTTGATCCTGTGGATCAATGGGGATCTAAAAATATCCCGAGAAACAATCCAGGAAACAATAGTACTCATTTCCTGCCAACCTCTCAAGCATCTGGTCCATAAAGGGTAGAGGAAAGTGGTCTTTTCGGGTGGCATCATTTAGTTTTCTATAGTCGATGCATACACGCCACCCAGTAACCAATTGAGTTGGAATCAACTCATTTTCCTCATTGGTAACAACAGTTATGCCACTCTTCTTTGGGACACAGTAGATGGGACTAACCCAAGGACTATCAGAGATCGGGTATATTAATCCTGCATCAAGAAGTTTGAGAACTTCTTGTTTGATAACATCATGTATTTTAGGATTAACGCGTCTCTGATGTTGAACTGCAGGCTTAAAGTCATCTTCCATAAGAATTTTGTGAGTACAAAATTCAGGGTTAATACCCTTTATATCAGATAATTTCCAAGCAATTGCTTGCTTGTGTGACTTTAAGACCTTTATGAGAGCAGCTCTCTCCTCATCACTTAAATCTTTTGCTATTATGACGGGTAACTTGTCGTTACCTTCCAAAAAAGCGTATTCGAGATAAGGAGGTAAGTCTTTGAGCTCAACTTCAGGAAATTCATCAGTTTTCTCAACATATTTGATTTCCTCTTTATGAAGTGTTAGTGGTAGAATAGGAGGGTGGGAGGGATCTTTGTTTAACAATTGCTCAAGGAGCATGATATCCCCCTCCGGGTCAATCTCTTGATGATCAATTCCAGATGGAATTGAATCACTTCTAAGAAAGGCCTCTATTTCCTCAAGGATGAAGTCACTTCCCTCAAACGGAGTGAGGGAAGGATTATAATTATGAATGATAGGAGTAGAAGATGGAGTGGGATTGCCACTCAGGTAATCATCAGAATAACCAAGAACTTCTTGAGCGTACTCCTCATAAGCAATATCAATGACATCTATTCGGTTAACCGATCCAGAGTCATAATTTGAGGAGTACCTCGAAGTTTGATCGAGGTTAAATGTGATTGCTTCCGTACCCACACGTAATGTGATCTCATGTTCAAAGACATCTATGAGAGCACGACCCGTTTTAAGGAATCCTCTTCCAACAATTAGAGGAACCCTTTGATCTGCATCAAATTCAACAACGACAAAGTCGGCTGGAAAATGAAACTTCCCTACTTTTACAAATACGTCCTCAGCAATGCCAAGAGGACGTGATATTCATCGGTCTGCAAGCTCTAAAGTCATGCAAGTAGGTGTAAGTTCTGGAAGAAATAGTTTCTTCCATACTGAATGTGGCATTAGGTTGATGCTGGTACCAAGATCGGCCAAGGCATAGCAATCAACCATTCCTGGAAATACACAAGGTATTAGAAATTTTCCAGGATCTCCGAGCTTTTCAGGAAGCTTTTTTAATAGAACTGCAGAGCAGTTCTCATTTAACGGAGTTTTAGCCATTTCAAACAGCTTTTCCTTATTACTCAACAAATGTTTAAGCGTTGATGCAAACTTGGGCATCAAAATGATAGCGTCCGCGAAGCTTATGTCAAAATGTAATTCTTGAAATATTTGATAGAATTTATCCATTTGATGACTAGCTTTTTCGCGAAGCTTTTGATCACTTAATCGTGATGGGTATGGAATTGAAGATCTAGGGGTGGTTTTTGGATTTTCTACGGGAACTGGTGGAGTTTCAGGTACTACTTTGTTTTTAGTAGCTGGAACCTGAATAACTGGAGGAGGGACGTCGTCAGTACTTCCTTTATCAATAGGAGGTATCGTGTCCGTTGTAACCTCAGCTTCTTTTTCCAATACCTCAGGAGAAGAGAAAGAGGTAGATAGAATTTTGGGTCCTTTATATGAAGCTCCACTCCTGGTTGTGATCACTTTTGCATCGCCCCTCGGATTCGCGATCGTGGTGCTAGGTAATTTACCTGAGCCCGAGGGTCTTTCATTTAAAGATTTCTTAATGTCAGAAATCTGGCTGATCAACAACCGGTTTGTTTCTTCCTGGGTTTTCATAAATTGTTTTAACAATTCATCAGAGGGAGTAGGGTTTGGAACAACAGCTTGTGTTTGGATAGGAGGGGTTTGCCCTCGGTTGTTCTGGTTACACCCTTGATTTTGAAATTGCCCCTGATTTGGGTTTCCATGAAAGTAGCCAGGGTTAAAGTTACCCTGTCCCTGATTTCTATTCCCCTGATTTTGAAAATTTTGGGAATAACCTTGATTAAAGTTACCTTGGTTAGAAAAACCTTGGTTACTTCTATTCTGGTTTTGGGGATGGTTTTGTATATTCTGGTTAAAACCAGGTGGTACAGGGTAAGTGTTCAGACGCCATGGTGGTTCAGCAGGAGGACGATATTGATTAGCTCCTGGATTGGAACTACCGGCAATCGTATTTGTTTCAAAAGTGTTACTATCGGTGGCAGTACAATTATAGTATGCATGAGGACCACCGCAAGTAACACAGACATCCACTTTCTTCACTTCAGCATGTGAAGGATTCTGTGGGAAGGAGACTTTCTTTTGGTTTGAGTGAACCAAAGCTTGTATAGCATCTGTGAGTTTATCAATCTTAGCATCGGTGCTAGATTGATTCACGGTAGATGAAGAAGGATCGACCTGTTTATTTCGTGTGGTACGAACCTTGGATTTGTTTTCAATTATAGCTAAAGCTTCTTTGACAGTACGACTCAAAATATTACCTCCAGCTGAGGCATTGAGGGAAAACGTGTCGAGTTGCATTAACTCAGAAAATCCGTGGTGAGGACATTTGCGAAGCAACTCTTTGAATCTATCCCATGCTTCACGGAATGTTTCACCAGGTCTTTGTGAAAACCTGGTGATTTCATTTCTAAGATAGGCAGTTTTAGTGGTGGATAGAATTCATTCACAAATTTCTTAACTAAATCTTCCCATGTATCTATAGAACGAGGGGGTTGTTTTTCTAGCCAGACTCTGGCTGCCCCCTCAAGAGAAAATGGAAAAAGAAGTAGTTTAATTGCCTCTGGCGGGACATTCTTATATTTGATGGTAGATGTAATTTTGTTAAACCATCGTATATGCGAATGAGGATCGTCCCTTTCGAAACCATAGAACTTATTAGAAGTTACCAGATTAAGTAATCCGGTTTTTAATTCGAAATTGTCAGATACTATGGCTGGTACAATAATAGCATCTCCATAACCCTCGATGGGTGCCTGGAGAAGCTCGGACATCGGGCGGTCTTCTGCCATAATGACTGAAGGTTCAGGTTCAGTCTGAATTTCAAGCTCAATTTTCGGGGCAGAATGTTTTTGGGTACGTCTTCAAGGAATTGTGACAAGCTCCCGGTGAGGACTTGTAGACCTAGAAGAACGAGTGCGCATGCACTGGAATAAAGAAAAAGAAAATCTTTTTGGTTTTTATATAAATATGAACAGAGATGGTAAATTTACAATGAGTGTATATTCAGAACCACGTATGCTTCCAAATTCGTAGTACGCAGCACACCTCCCCGGCAGCGGCGCCAAAATTTGATCAGTGCTAAACAGTCAGATAATATTTACCAGGTTTAAATGGTTAACAAGTCAAAAACAGCTTGGACTAATGCTCCGTGGAGTACAAGGTATCCGCTGGTCATTAATCCCAACGAGGTATGAAATTTGTAATAAAACAGAATTTGGGAACGGGTGATTATGAACAGGAATAGGTGAGAATGGTTTATGTTACTAATTTAAATAATGAAACAGTTTACACAATACACTTATAAAGTTATGTGAACTAAAAACGTTTACAAATTAAAAACTTGCGTTTACGTACGGGGAAAAAGGTGAGTTTTAATGAAAATTAAACTACAGGGAGTAAAAATGAAAATTCTACAAACTTAAACTTAAAAGAAAATTTAATTTAAAAAGAAAATTATTTTTTAGATTATTTTATTATTTAATATTAATTATTTAAATAAAAACTATTTATCTATTTTAATTAAAACTAATTTAAATCAAACAAAAAAATGATAAAGACTATAAATTAAACTAAAAACTTTACAAAACTATTTTCTAAACTTTCAAATGAACTTGAAGAAAGTATCAAAAATTAAAAATAAATATTTTTGTCTTTTTATGATTTTCTTTTAATTAATTACTAATTATATTAACTAAACTATTTAAACTATTTTTAATTACTAATAATACTAAAATGACTTAGAAAATTATGGAAAAAATTATAAAACTAATTAACCATCACGGGAATCCTAAAAAAATTATAAAACGTTTATTTTAAATATTTTTAAACTAGTTTACTAATTATTATTCTAATTATTTATTAATTACCAATTAAACTATTTAAATTATAAAAACTAGTAAATGAATAGTAAAAATTCTAGAAAAATTACTAAAATTGTATTATGTTATATAAAAGCTAGGAAAAATATAAAAACTAGGTGTTACTTTACAAAAACTAATTATGCTATTTAAAACTTATTTATTGATTAATTATTAATAAAAATAATTTAAATTCTAATAAATACTAAATGATAATATAAAAATCTAATAAAATTACTAAAAATACTTTAATATAAGAGGTAATTAATAAAAATATAAAAAGGTAGGTTACTTAATAAAAATCTAAAAATGAAAATTAAAATTAAATTATATTAAATAAAAACTATCACTTATTTTTATATTGGTTTTTCTTGAATTTTCTTTTACAAATCTATATTATACCTAAAAATAGACAACTTTTGTAAAAACAACTAATTTAGATCTTAATAATAAGCTAATTATAAGCTAATAACCAAAACAGTTGACTTTAGTTGACCAACTAAAGAAATAAGCTCAAAATGATTATTGTGGGACCCACTATGGATTATTCTGGTTCACTAAAGTTAAGTAAACAAGTTTGAGCAGGAATAAGCACTTGGGGTACTTAGAATAAGCTAATATATCAAAATTAGCACTTTGCCAAACCAAGTACAACACAGAATTGGGACAAAGTTTTTGGCCTAATTTAGGTGGGGTCCACAGGGTTTCAGGTCAAACTAGTGTTCAAATTTAAGAGCCTGGTAGGAGGGGGTTGGGAGAACCTAAGTTTATGGTGTGAGACCCACTGAGTTGGTCAGAAAACACCACCTAAGGTGGCTAAGTGGTGGTGACCTGCTGATGCAGGGGAACCCCCTTGCCCTGCAGTTGTGTTTGGGGTTGTGTGGGGCCCAGGGTAAAAATCCTAAAAATATAACAACTATGGAAAAATGAAGTTCAGCTGAGAGACAATTAATAGAAACAAGTTTCAAGTCTTGAGAGCAAATACAAAAATCAAAACAAATCTTGCAATTTTGGTAAAAACTGAGAGAGTGCAATTTGACTTTTTCCAAAAAACTTGATAAGTTGACTTATTTGAGTTTCTAATGAGCCTAACTGACTAAATAAGTTATACTAAGATGGATTGAGTCTAAAATAGGCTAAATGAACAGGTTCTAAACCAAGATGATGAGTATCACAGCCTATACTCTACACAGATTACCACAATTAAGCCTAAATTGATTCTTTGACTTTTTTATAAACAAAGATTGGATTTGTTGCTTTCTAAGACCTAACTAAACCCAAAGAAACATGACTGAACATGAAACAACAACTACAACACCTTTTAGGTCAGTGGATTCTACTGATCCAAACACCCCCTTAAGAAAGAGATTTAACAATTTTCAAAGCAACTTATTATTTTAGACCTCAACTCTGATTCAGAAGACTATCTAATGATTATAGAAGATCAAATGAGCCTAGAACATCCACAATACAAGCATATAATACTGATTTGTCAAGTGAGTATTTTACACTGTATGATTTCAATTACAAGCACAAATGAATTCCAAAGAACAAGTGACTGAGTTTGTGCTATATTATCAATAACAAGTATCAAATAAACACATAAGAACTCTAATTAAACAGTAACAAACATTATCCAAGTAAAAAGCATAAAAAGGAAATATTTCTTACAAATGGTGACAAGCTGAGAAACACAGAACCATGAACAAGTAACCAACCTATCACCTCCCAAAAGGTTCTAAACCCAGGGCAATCCTGTATAAACCCTGCTCCATCTTCTTTGATCTTCTCTTTGAATTTTTTTTATTTTTATTTTTTTTTTCTTTATATTTTTTTTATATTTTTCTGTTTTAGTAAGATTAATGATTTTACGTTTCTAATAGTTTACACTAATTGGTATAAGGACTTATATGAGATTATAAGCCTTATAACAACATTGTATAACAACTATTTGAGTACACATGAAAATTTGAAAATTCAAAACTGCATAAGCTACAAATGAACATGAAACTGAGATTAAAGCTTGAATTAAGTTTATTACAACTCTGAATCACTAGTATAAAGTTTAGAAACTTGAAATTGAACTGTAATTAATAAACTAAAAATTTAACGACATACATTAATTAAAACTTAAAAACTATATCTAATCCTCTGCTTCTTCTTCCTTTTATAGCTTCCCAGCTTGTTCCAGGTGTCACAAGGAGCAAATCCCACCATTTTATGGCTTTGATATGTGTCCAATTTATCACATCTGTTTAAAGGTATTTTGGCGCCAAAATCAACATAGGTTGCTTGTAGCTGTTTTCTGTGCATTAAATGCAATTGGGATGCTTGTGATGGTGGAGGGGACAAGTTGGAGTGTATAAGTGAGCTAGGGGTGGTGGTGTAAGGTTTGGCAGAGTAGGGGTGTGGCAGAGATAGTGGGTATGATATGTGTCCTCCCCTGGTGCAAAACCAGGGGAAAGGGTTTGGTTTAGAAGGTGACAGGTAAGGGATGAGGTGGAGTAGGAGGTGGTTATGGTGTGAAGGTGGAAGTGGAATGGTGAAGCAGGTGATGAAGGAGGTTGAAGAAGGGTGGGAGACGGGTCAACGAAAGTCAAAGGCAGGGATTTATATTTAAAAAGGGAATGGGCTTGTGGTGTTGGGCTTTTGGTTTTATTTTTGGACCAGGCTTTATGTTTATGTTTGGATTTGGAATTTTGGTTTAAGTTTAAAGAGCCCAAGTGTAATAATTTAACAAGCCCAAGGACTTGTTTTGCAATTTCTGAATTCCAGGGACCAATCTTGTAACTTTTCCAAATTTTATTAAAAAGGGCCTTTCTTGCCATGTTTAAATATTTTAAGGATCTTTTTAATATTTTTCCAAATTAAAATAACCGGGGCCAATTTTGCCAATATTGAAAGTACAGGGACTTGTTTTGTAAATTTCTTGAATTTATCATCTATGGGTCAAACTTGGCAACTTGTGAATTACCAAGGACCCTTTGATGATAAAATTCCATTTTTAGATACTGGGGGTATTTTCTGTCAATATTGAAACTGCAGGGACCTGTTTTGCCAATTTTGATATTTTGAACTTCCAAGGGTAAAAATTGTTATTTCATGATTCCTGAGGATTGTTATTGACTTTTCTTTAAAATAAATCATCCAGGGACCATTTCTGACATTTCTTGAAAGTTTAGGGACTGATTTTAACAATTTGGTAAACTTTGCCCGTTTTTCCCTGTTTTCAGTTCTTTTATGTCTGAAACATATAAAAACACCTTCTAAGGATATTTGTAGTATTTTGTGGTGTTTCTGAGTGTTTTTACATGTTTTTGTTGTTCAGACTGGACAGAAATGATGAGTTTTTATGAACTCATCAATTACCTTGGTGAGTTATTAGTAAAGAGTTCCAAATTTCTTTTGCGGTTTCACACACAAAGATCCTTTCGTACTCTTTACGTGGTAGAGCATTATAAATAACCATTTTTGCTTCATTATTTTTAGCAAGTTTTCTTTTTAAATCATCATTTTGTTTTTCAAAAGGTACGATTTCATCTTTCTTTATTTCGGGGTTATTTTGAATAGGTAAAAAATCACCATCAGTAATAACATGCCAAAGATCTAGATATTTTGACTTCACATAAGTTTCGAATCGATTTTTCCAATATAAAAATCCATCACTTTCAAATAGTGGTTGTCTTTGCATAGATTGCCCTTCTAAATATTTTTCAGATTCCATAGATCGTTACAAGTTTTAAAATACAATATATTTTAAAGATCTTGCTAGACGTGGCTCCTGATACCAATTGTGGAAAACTAGAAGGGGGGTTGAATAGTTTTACGTCCTTTTTAAATTTATTACCAAAATATTTTGTAACTTATTAAAAACTTTCGATTCGATCTCAAGTGAATTCAAGTAACAACCAATATAAGCAATTCTAATCTAATAATGAAAGTATTGAAATAGAATGAAGAAAAGATAGAGTTAGAAAGATCAAACCACAACACGCGAATTTATAGTGGTTTGGCTACAAGGACACCTTCCTTGCCCTACTCCACTCCCCGAGTACCACACTCGAGAGTTTTCTTCACTATGTCAACAAACTCCTTATGGTGGAGAAACCTTACACACCTTGGCTTACACGAGTTAACGACACTAAGCTAAATGTCGAGTTCTAATCGTAGCTAGAACCAATCTCACAACTTCTTCAAGACTTCACACCTTCTTCACACCTTCACAACTTCTTCAAGACTTCACACCTTCTTCACACCTTGTCAACTTCACACCTTCTTCTATGCACAACTAAGTCACAACTACTAAACTACTTTACAACACACCTAGTTTCTACAATCAACAAATTCACACAACACTTTTACAAATATCTAACACTACTACAATATGAAAATAGCTAATCACAACACTACTACAATTAGATGGATGTAGAGGAGTGTTCTTCTTCTTGCACTTGAGTGGATGAAGCTTTGGATCACTTGGAAACAAAGACTTATGATTTATATGATCAAAGGATTTTTGATATAGAAATGGAGGTTGGATCAGAAAGTTTTTATTGCAAAAAGGTGAGAAAAATATGTGGAATGATCTAGTATTTAAAGGGCCAGAAAATATTGTTCTGGAGCATGCCGGTCCCCTTAATTAGTGGGCGGTCCCCTTAATGATTAAGGGGGCCGCCTAGTATAATTAAGGGGGCCGCCCTCCTGAACGTTGGAAAAGTTTTTCTAGATAAAATTTGCCCATTTTGGTTGGAAATTTGAAATCATATCTTTGTAGTTTAATATAACAATACCAAAAATGATTTACAAATATATATAAAATGTTAATATCATTTTATAAAATGTTATGTCTTAAGACAAGGTTTCCTTTGATCATGTAATGCATAAGATGCTTAGTTTATACATACCTTAAGTGATATTAGATGTAGAGGTAAATATTTGTTACTAAATACTTGTTTACGTCTTAATCTTGACTTAATTTGATTTGAGTTTTGTGATTATCAAAACATATGTTTATTGAGAAATATTAATAACGTTTTTAACCATTATTTATATCAACAACCTAGAAGTGGTTAAATTGCCTACTACATAATCACTATAACACGACGGCCTCTTTGTTTGTCTTTTATTTGTTCTTTTCTTATTCGACATACTGCTATTAACACTAGAACAATTAATTCTACTTATTAAAGACAAAATTAATCAAAACAAGAAATTTTGGCGCCAAATTGTAAAATTGGGGGTTTCCTCAATACATGATAAAAATGAGATCTAATCACATCATTAGATGCGCATTGAAAAGCTGAATCCAATGGTGTACTCAGAGTAAAGATTCACTGAGTATTGAGAGAGAAATTGGAGAAAAATTGAGTTATTTGGATATGGTGAAATGGCTGGAAAGTAGTTAGGGTAGAGAGAGATTGGTGTCGCATAAGAGCCTAGTAGTTGTCACAAACTCAGCCATATGAATTTATGAAATTTATTGCATAGGGCATCCACTAACTCAGCTACGGCACTTGATTAATTGATCAACATGAAGAACAAAGTAACAACATTGTTCAATAACGAAGGTGGTGACCTAGCTAGCTTGGTGTTTTCGATATGTTTAGTTCTATTGATTTTATAAGAGCACTTGATGCAGTTATACAACACCAACCGACATATAGTTGGCTTGCGCTAAAGCCAAACCACTATATCTCCCCCCCCCCCCCTCCCCCCGCCCCGCGTCTTTGAGTGAGTGTTGTCACTGGCTTGCGTCAAAGAGCAAATTTTTTTAATTGATTTTTGTGTTGCATTGGTTTTTTAATTGGGTATGGTGAGCCATAAAAGTGAAGTTTTGGCTTGAGTGATGAGAAAATGCGGTTTTAGGTGTATGAGAGATAAAGGAAGTCAAAGTGAAAAATACTAAAGTAGCATGACATGACACTCTTTTTGAGTTTTGGCTCAAGTGGTGATGGTGGTGTTGATCAGGTGGTGATGGTGGTGTTGATTGGGGTTGGTGGTGACTTAAAAAAATATTTTTTAATGTTCGCACATTAGCCGGAATTCGCATAATCGTCGTTCGCACATCTGCTTGGTTGGGGAGTGTACTAATAGTCCGGGATATGAGCCAATAATTGATTGGTATTGTACTATTTCTCTGGACACGTGTCAAAAAATTAATGGAATCGCACGTTCGCACATTCGCACACGACCGTTTTAGAAAAACATGTTATTTTTTACTTCTTTTTGAAAAATGCTCAAGTTTTTTGCCTCTTTTGAGAATTTTCTCTTTACTTTTTTGTTTTAGTGAGAATTTTAAAGGGTGTTTGGATATGTATCTGAATCAAATCTGACTTTTGAAGCTTATCTGTTTTTTCATGCTTCGATTATTTTATGTGACATGAGGTTCACGAGGAAATACTTAATATGCTTATTTAAATATGAAATTAGTAGAGTATATTAAAGATAAAATTATTTATTTGTTCCTTAAAAAACACGGTAGTGATCAAAGGTGGTAGGTTGGAAATTATCACAAATTGTGGTGGGCCATTTTGATGTTGACTTTAATTCTTGTTTGAGTAAAATCCTTTAATAAAACTTAGAGTTAACTACATTTTTGTCCTCGTGGTTTACCGGGTATAACGGTTTTGGTCTAATATTTTGGAATGTAACGGATCTTGTCCAATATCCGCTGACCCATAACATTTTTGATCCATTTTTTGTTGACTGTTAGTTTGACTAGTTAAAAAAATATGAAATGACTAAAATACCCTCAAATAATGATGTACAATGACTGAAATGGCCTTTCCTTTATTATTATTATTATTATTATTATTATTATTATTATTATTATTATTATTATTATTATTATTATCATTACCAAATAAACATCTTCTCCTTCAACACTACTTCCGGCCGCCTCCCTTAAATCCCGGCTACGACAAGATCTAAACCAATTACAAACACTTCAAACCAAAAAAAAACATTTTCTTCAAACCTCCACTAAAATCATTAAATCTATACAAGCCCACTTTAAACATACATAACCTTTAATAGCACACTGATAAAAAAAAACCCAATCAAATACATAACCTTTCATATTAAGAATGTAAGTTCTAGATCAAATCCTCATATTTTCATCTTCTTCCTCAATCGAAACCCACTTTTACAAAAATTAGATCTTCAAAGTACAAGCACACAATTATAAACAAACTTAGATCAAAACCCACCATAATCAATTCTTCTATCTCCACCTTCTATCTTCAACGTCTTCATCTTCTATCTTCAACCCATAGTTGTGATGGTCGGCGGGGGCAGGGAGTGTTTGTGGTATTGGTTTGATAGTGATGTCATGGTAGGGTTTGGTGGGTCGACACTGATGTCGTGATGGTGGTGGTGATTTTGTGGCAGGGGGTGTTTGTGTTGATGGTTTGGTGGGGATGTTCTAAAACCTCGCGAAAATTCGTATAATTAACTTCGCTTAATTATATAAATAATCTTTGTCCTTATTGTAATTACCATTTTTACGGGAAAATTTAAAATTTTCTTTGTATATTAAAGTGGTCACGATTACGATATTGTCAAATTCGTCAAACGACAAAACAAGTTATCGACACAATTAACAAAACATTAATTACACTAAACCAAATTAACAAAAACTTAATTACTAAAATTTATAAAATCCAACGGGCCCTTAATCTCCCTAAGCCCAACCGGCCCAAACTATAAACCCATTTTATTTTATAAAAATTCGTATAGATCGACTAATGGAGCCACAAAACGTCTCGTTTATTTTTATTTCGTACACACGACCTACCTATATTTTTGCACATTCTCGTTAACCTCCTAGCCGACTAATAGTGTGTTGAATCTCACGTTCACACGTTGAGGTTTGATACGTTTTTAAGAGGCATTCCGTTTAGCTATAAATCGACCCAAACGATTCATACAAAATTCATTTCTTATCCGTTCTTGTTCCCGTTTGTTCCTATGAGTTTCTAATATTATTTGTAACATGTTATCATGTGTAAATAATAAGTATGGTTGACTAAGACTCCTTGAAAAACGAATGAGCAAATCGTTTGTGTTAAGAAATGGATGTCGACATATCAAGTACTCACAAGGACGATTTACATTTAGCCACCTTTCACAAACCATTTTAATACTACTCTAGCTATCTTAGGACTTCTATTCTCTGGCATTGCATAGTAGTTCTTGTCCCATGCAATAATTTGCACCATACGAAACACAAAACTTTCCATATATACCATACCCGATCGTCTCTTTCTTTTTCCATTCATTCACAAATCGTTCCTACTCTTTTCTCCATTCTAATATATCTTAAAAACGACCAAGAAAACTTTGCAAGATCATTTGGAAGCAAGAAGTTGTAATCGGTTTGATTATACGATCCATTTTTCCAAGCTATCTTTCGAACGAGAACCATTCTAACGTTTCAATCTTTCCATCTCGACTCTCTACCACCCTAGAGGTGTAGTAAGTCGTCTCCACTCATTCTCGTTTCATACCATTCATTATTTTCATTCCATGAATCATATTTATATTTGTTCCATCGTATATCATTTCATGTATATAATACACGTACATATTTATTTTTAGAACACGAAACGTGACTAGCCTCTGTCTTGGTAGGCCTAGGAGTCACGTAGCACGTACACTTCACGTTTATTATCATGTTACATGCATAAATTAATTCATTTTCGAACCATGTTTCACACGTATAAATTTCCAAAAACACTTAGAAAATATTACAAGTTTTCAAGTATAAAAATGGTTCGAACACCCTACAAAAGCAACGTATAACTTTTTATTTCGTATAACAAACGTACCATATTTTTCTACATACTAATAGACCACCTAGAAAACTATAAATTTCATATACACGACTTGTAAAAATAATTACGTTTTGACACCCTACTCGAGCTAAATTGAATCGACATGAACCGGATTTTTAAACCAAGATTTATAATAAAAACCTTATAGTTGTCGAGTGGGCTAAAACAAGGCCCAACAAGACCTTACGTTTTAACAGCCCACTGGGCCCATAAAATACATTTTTAGAATCACAAAGTAAGCCCAAGTTCAAGCCCAAAAGAAATTTCATGCCCTCGCCTCTAAAATTTTAAATGGGCTTTAGTTTGGTTCGAATTAAGGCCCATAAGCTAAATAAATAAGCTTTTATTAAAATAAGCAGTTGAAATAAGCTTGAAATTCATAAAAGAAGCTAAGGAAATTTTTATAAAATTTTTATAATCACTTTTGCAAAAATTGGACTAAAAATGTAACGCGACGACACATATAGGGACTAAATGTGAAAACTGTGAAAACTAAGGACTAAAAATGTCGAAACAGAAAGAAAGGATAAAAATTGATAATATAGTATTGTTACAAGCTTAGATTGTAATATTGGACATGTAGTGGATTATAATTGTAAAATATATATAAAAAGGACTAACGGTGTGGCGCTAACGTCGTTAGTATAAAAAGTGTAAAAATAGAAAAAGGACAAGGACTACATGATGCGTGGGAATCGCACCTTGCTTTACCTCTCGAGGGATCTCGCGAGGCTTACAACCCCCACCAGGCAGTGTACCTGATCGTTGTAGTATAGTATAGTGACAAGTACCGGGGGATTGATCGTTCAGCTTAGGAATAGTGTCGCTAGGATTAGAAAACCTAATTAATAGTTCTAGAGGTGGAAGATGATTATTTTTTTTTTGTGTTTTTATATTTTTTATAAAAGCAAGTAAATCTCGGGTTTTGAAGGAGTGGGCGGAATTAGTTGCTAATCAACTAACCCAAAACTAAGATGCAATCAAAATAAAATAATAAAAATGAAAATAAACTAATATTAAACTAAGGTTGTGAGCAGTATGTGGAGAAATTGTGTTTACTTAGACTTCATTACTCCCTAGATATCTTTTACATGTCAATTACTTGTTATACTTGTATGGATGACGGATTGTATTCCTTAATACCATTCGTGGGGTGGCATACATAACTCCCCAACTCTATGAGCTCTTATCTCCTCCTACACCATGACCCAGCACAACTATAGGGATTGTAAACAGTGGCTCATGCATTAAATACAACCAATAAAGACCTAGTACGCCTCGGTTCATGTTTCTTAAGACGTTCAAGCATGTTACCATTGGAGATCTGCCAGTTTTCTTAAGCCTAACATATAATATCATTCATCCAAGAACAAGAATAGACAAGTAATCAACACATAATCAACATCTAGGTTTCATTAGATCTAAGCAAACACAAAGAAAATCTAGCCTAGCATAGTAGAATTAAGATAAGAACAAAAGATAAACAACCAACACATAGACATATTGATTGAATTAAGAGTATACTTATCTCAATTACAATGCAAGGTCTCAAGGGTTTGGAACCCTTGAAAAACCTGTAAAAGAGGCACCAAAATCGTCTTTAGGGTTTCACCAAAACTTCTCCTCCTTTTTTATGAAAAAACTAGAAAACTATATATAGGAAAATCTTCCTGACGGCGTCAAGAGTTAAATCTGATGCCGTCAACTCGCCGCCATACACTTCCTCGGACGCCCTAGATCCAATTGTGACGGCCTTAGTGACGCCGTCACCACCTACGGTAAATTAATCTTGGCCACTTTGACGCCGTCATCTACTCATCTGACGCCGTCACCAGCTACGGTAAAATATTCATCATGTCTGACGCCGTCAAGATTAAAGTCGTGACGCCGTCACCTTATATTTCCAGCTTGGATTTTTGGTACTTTGTCGTTTTCTTCACTTTATGCTCCAAAAACGTCCAAAATAGCCTCTTTTCCAGAATTCACTCTCCAAACACCTAAAATCACAAAAGGAACGATTTAGGGCAATATTTGATCAAATAAAGTCGGATTCGGGCTTAAATGACCCCCTAAAAACGGATCATTTTTCGCCTCATCATATACCCTTACACTTGAGATTTGCTTGTCCTCAAGCAAATGAGCTTTTATTCTACTCAAAAGACAAGTTAGGGGTCATTTAACACTAATATAAAAGTAATTACAACAAATAATCGTTCCACTAAAGACCAATAGACAAGCACGGAAGTCATATACAAGCACCTCACAAATAGTGTTTAGATACTCACATCTCTCGGGTGTAATAAAGTAATATAACATTATGGAAATGGAAGATATCTCTCACTACCTGTCATAGCAAAATAGATTACCATAGGCTTGGGAAAGGATCAAACCTCCACCACATGGCGTAAGCACCTAGGATAAACTATCAAAGAGGTCTTTTTAAAGGGTTATAACGTTAGGTGTAGGGATATGAATTACACGGTTTTGTTGGATAAAGGGAATTTTACTGGTGGCGAGTTAACAATCTTGGTTAATTACATGTACAAGATGGCGTTGCTAAGCCAAGACTAGACTCGACTTAAGCTAATAAATGAAAATTAACAAAAACATAAAATGAACATAGAATGAAACGGGATGGTAGTCCGTATGATTTTTCTTTTTTTTTCTTTTTCTATTTTTTTTTCTTTTTTCTTAATTTTTTTTTTTTTTTTTTTTTTTTTTTTTTTTTTTTTTTTTCGCATACACTCTTACCATACCATCCAAAATAATACATCATAGGGGTTTGAGCATCCCCTTACACTTGAATCTTTACATACTTTACATTAAACTGATCTAATGACTCGAATTAAGAAAATCAAAACACTTGGAGTACTTTTAAGATTAACGTACATATGGGGGTAATAAATGATGTTCTTCCCCATTACTCCATAAAATAAGTACTTACCCATGAGTCCCAATCGTCCCAAAACAATATGTACAAGGATATGACTCGACTTAGCAACCATGTAATCAATTAGAAAGTTAACTTAGGGTTTAACAAATAACAATAATGCACTAAAAATGAGCGCATACACGGAAGGCTAAGGCGATTTGGGTGTACATTTAAGTGGGGTGTAACAAATTCTTCCTTTAAGTAAGATGCTTAAAGTTAGAAACGAAAAGATAGGCTCGGAGGGGTGTACTAGGGGTATCGTGTACTAAAAATGAGTACAACGCTAAGGGTGTGGGAAAAATTAGTTGACTTAACTAGCCAAGTAATATGACTTAAATGGTCAAGTAATCATGATACGGGTTTAATACAAGGGTGATCCTAATGCCTCTTATCATGTAGTAAATCCTACTACACGAATGTAGTCTCACTAGCGGTCTCGGGATGCATCACTAACGCAAGTTCTAGAATCTAAATGCTACCAGTACACTCATAAGCACTAATAGTAAATGCTTTTCCTATCAAATCTAAAGGCGAACCTCACATTTTTGGGTGGAAAATTTTTCTGACTATACGGTTATGTGCTAGTCATACAACCTCCTATCCATGAGACGCTTGCTATGGCAAAAGTTTCACTCCTAAATGTTGTAAAAAATTTTAAATTTGGCGCTAAAATTACACTAACAAATATTTCTCATAGTTTTATTACTCATCTACTATCAAACAAAACAAACTCAAGCGAAAGTGCATATGTAAGGTATCATCTTTTTACCCTCCCCTTACACTTAAGATGAACATTGTCCCCAATGTTCAAGTAAAGAATGTAAAAGTTAAGAAGTAAAGAGAATGAAATCAAATACTCCCCTGATTCGCTCGGTATGGATTATAGGTTGGCCAGGTTAAATCTTCCTCCAAGAAAACGAACAATCAAAGCTTCCCATCCAGAATATAAATCATCTTCTTGTCTTAAATAACCTGTAGATCCTGACAAAAGTAAACAAGGCAACCTCGCGTAAAATCGGCGGCATCCTATATAAGTTTCTAAATCCTAGAAAACAAAGTAAGATATAATGCTTGTGGAATGAAGTTTGCAGATTTCCTGGAGATTATAAAACTTAATAAATCACAAAAACCATAATACTCCGTTAGAAAAACAAAACTGGTAAAATTTCCAGATTTTTGACTCCTGACGCCGTCAAGAGCAAATGCCTGACGCCGTCAGAGTGGACCTGCAGAAATCTTTATGTTAAGTTTCCGGAAAATTTCTGTAAAAATCTTGTCCTACTTCCTGGAAAATCCTGCAAAACTTCATTATGACTCAATACAAGCATTTGACTCTAACAATTACGAATATACATGTTCATTAAATATTGTGGAGAATCATGATCGGTTTGTTTCTTAAAAACATATTTGGGGTTTCCCCTTACACTTATCTTTTGCAAAAAATACCTTTAGGTTGAAGTTAAGACTAGGCCAAACAACATAATAAAGTATTTCCACATTTTAATTTAGAAACATGATCAACCAACAATAAAAATAAAACATGCATACGGAAGCAAATAACAATCAAACAAATAAAATCACACAAAACATGGGTTGCCTCCCAAGAAGCGCTTGTTTTTGTTCGAGTCACGAGCCTGACTCTACCCTTATTTCACGGATAAAGGTGAGGTTTTCCCTACACTTAGGATTAAGTGCAGGTGAAAGTAGCGATACACACCCTTAAGGTGAAAGTATGCCACGTAAGAGAAGAGTGGTGGATGAATTATATGCTCAAACGGGTGTGCTCCTTTCATCATAACCTTACCTAGTTCACTTTGGTCAATGAGTGAGTTGAAGTTTTCTCCTAAGAAGGGATCATTTTCTATCAACTTCGAGAGATTCCTAGTTGGGGATCTATTTTGATCTAAAAATAAAGCATGCATACGGAAGCAAATAACAAACAAACAAAATAAAATCACACAAAAATATGGGTTGCCTCCCAAGAAGCGCTTTTCTTTATGTTTGAGTCACGAGCCTGACTCTACCCTTATTTAACGAAAATAGGAGATGTTTTCCCTACACTTTGGATTAAGTGCGGGTGGAAGTAGCGATACACACCCTTAGGGTGGAAATATGCCTCGTGAGGAAAGTGTGGTGGATGAATTATATGCTCAAAGGGGTGTGCTCCTATCATCATAACCTTACCAAATTCAATCGGGTTAATGGGTGGATTAAGATTTTCTCCTAGAAAGGGATCATTTTCTATCAACTTCAAGAGACTACCAGTTGGGGATCCATCTTGACCTAATAAACCCGGTTTAAACCCATAATGTTTCTTACGATCAATCATGAATGGGTGATGTAAGTATGTAAGGTCATGGTCCACTCCTATGTTGGCTTCTTCTCTACAAGGCTTGGGGTCTACTACCTTCAACGTAAAACTACCCGGACTACATGGTTTGATGGGTGGATCGGGACCTATTTCAATTCCTAAATCTTCATCCAAGGATAGAAGATTAGGTAATGGTTTTGGTTGAGGCTCCGGTTCATCAAAACTAGGAACTTCCCAAGAACTAGGAGTAAGGTTATCACTACAAGTGTTCAAACCTATATCCTCAAGTGGTGTTTGGTCCAAGGGTTCTACCTCAATTGGGGTTCCTATAGTCTCTTCTACTTCTTCCGGGTAAGTCACGGGCGGTGTATGTGCCTCAAATGATGGTAGGACTTGTGGGGTACTTTGTGGGCTTGGATTATCCACCTCATCCTCCATTGTACCTAGATTACCTATATGTTTGTTTTGTACTATGATATTAGGTGCCATCCAACTAGGTATCTCAACATGAGTATATTCATCCCCAGACAAACTTCCTGTTTGCTCCATCAAACTTGTTTTTGATTGATTTGTGATGTTGTTTGTTGGGTTGTCTACTCTATAATAATATTTGGCACAGTTTTCTATGGTATCCCACGCTTCTTCATCATTTAATTCCCTAGGGCCCCCATCGGCAAAATCATCGATGCGCATTTGGTCACATTGGCTGACACGATAGTAAAAGGTTTCGGTTAGGGATGATAAAGAGAAACTATGATGAGGGAATTTTTGAAGTAAAATTTTAAAACGAGTCCATGCATCATATATGGGTTCATCTCGATATTGTTTGAAATTCGAGATGTCAACAGGGTAGAATGGCCTTTTTGGTTGGTGGTATGGTGGATTCGCGTACTCCATAATGGTGAACGGAATAGTCAATGGAAATTACGAACAAACACACAAAGAAAAAGATAGACTAAAGAAGACCTAAAAATAAAACTAAAATTCTTACTAAAAAGGAATCTAGTAAGTAGACCTAATAAAAAGAAATCCTAACCTAGACAATAACTATTCCCCAGGCTGCGGCGCCAAAAACTTGATGCGTGGGAATCGCACCTTGCTTTACCTCTCGAGGGATCTCGCGAGGCTTACAACCCCCACCAGGCAGTGTACCTGATCGTTGTAGTATAGTATAGTGACAAGTACCGGGGGATTGATCGTTCAGCTTAGGAATAGTGTCGCTAGGATTAGAAAACCTAATTAATAGTTCTAGAGGTGGAAGATGATTATTTTTTTTTGTGTTTTTATATTTTTATAAAAGCAAGTAAATCTCGGGTTTTGAAGGAGTGGGCGGAATTAGTTGCTAATCAACTAACCCAAAACTAAGATGCAATCAAAATAAAATAATAAAAATGAAAATAAACTAATATTAAACTAAGGTTGTGAGCAGTATGTGGAGAAATTGTGTTTACTTAGACTTCATTACTCCCTAGATATCTTTTACATGTCAATTACTTGTTATACTTGTATGGATGACGGATTGTATTCCTTAATACCATTCGTGGGGTGGCATACATAACTCCCCAACTCTATGAGCTCTTATCTCCTCCTACACCATGACCCAGCACAACTATAGGGATTGTAAACAGTGGCTCATGCATTAAATACAACCAATAAAGACCTAGTACGCCTCGGTTCATGTTTCTTAAGACGTTCAAGCATGTTACCATTGGAGATCTGCCAGTTTTTTTAAGCCTAACATATAATATCATTCATCCAAGAACAAGAATAGACAAGTAATCAACACATAATCAACATCTAGGTTTCATTAGATCTAAGCAAACACAAAGAAAATCTAGCCTAGCATAGTAGAATTAAGATAAGAACAAAAGATAAACAACCAACACATAGACATATTGATTGAATTAAGAGTATACTTATCTCAATTACAATGCAAGGTCTCAAGGGTTTGGAACCCTTGAAAAACCTGTAAAAGAGGCACCAAAATCGTCTTTAGGGTTTCACCAAAACTTCTCCTCCTTTTTTATGAAAAAACTAGAAAACTATATATAGGAAAATCTTCCTGACGGCGTCAAGAGTTAAATCTGACGCCGTCAACTCGCCGCCATACACTTCCTCGGACGCCCTAGATCCAATTGTGACGGCCTTAGTGACGCCGTCACCACCTACGGTAAATTAATCTTGGCCACTTTGATGCCGTCATCTACTCATCTGACGCCGTCACCAGCTACGGTAAAATATTCATCATGTCTGACGCCGTCAAGACTAAAGTCGTGACGCCGTCACCTTATATTTCCAGCTTGGATTTTTGGTACTTTGTCGTTTTCTTCACTTTATGCTCCAAAAACGTCCAAAATAGCCTCTTTTCCAGAATTCACTCTCCAAACACCTAAAATCACAAAAGGAACGATTTAGGGCAATATTTGATCAAATAAAGTCGGATTCGGGCTTAAATGACCCCCTAAAAACGGATCATTTTTCGCCTCATCACTACACATAATCTATTTGACATTTTTATTTTATTTTCTATTTTTCGGCAAACCTCACGTCATATGCATTTTCGTTTCATTTTATATATATATATATATATATATATATATATATATATATATATATATATATATATATATATATATATATATATATATATATATATATGTATTTATTAAATTTTCGTTAATAGTATATATAATGTTATATTAACTAATTTTTGTTACGTATTATCATTATCATAATTAAAAATGGAAAAACTTTAGAAATAATAACATGACTTGTCATATTATTTTAAACATAAGCATATCATTTGCATATCATTCATTCATCATAACGATTATTTATCAATCGTTATTCGTTTCATATTTGCCAAATCGTATTTGGTCAAATTCTCAGATAAATTTATTTATCAGGTTCCTTATCAAAGACGTTTCCATAATCGCACCCATAAATTCCATCCTATCTTACTTTTCATCATTTCCAAATCAATCCAGGTGAGTCATAGCCCCATTTCAAATAATTGTTTTTAACTCATTGGGGGAGATACATGCTTACATATACTTTGATAACTTGATAAGTATATGAAATAAAATAAAATACATGATTCAAATCAATTTCCTAATTGATATTAAAATAATATAATTTGTGATTTATAATAATATCAATGTTTCCAATGTGATTATTGTGGTATGAGAAATATATATTTATTGATGAATTATTTGACTGAAATATTGCTATTCATATGAAAATGTTCTCAATTCGATTATTGTGGTATGTGATATAAATGTGTTACTGGCGAAATATTCATATTGAATTTGTGATACTCAAACGATACTATTTTCAAACTGAATTTGTGATACTCAAATGATACTATTTTCAAATTGAATTTCTGATACTCAAATGATGATATTTTCAACCTGAATTTCTGATACTCAAATGATAATATTTTCAAACTGAATTTATGATACTCAAATGATGATATTTTCAAACTGAATTTCTGATACTCAAACGATACTGTTTTCAAAAGGATTTCTGTGATACGATACTTGATTTCATGATGTGTGCTAAATGAGCCCATTAGTCCTTGATATTGCCTAAGTTAGCTTATCGCCATATAGTCCCTCTATCATGAGCCATTAATCACTGAAAAGTGAGCGCGAATATAGTGGACAGCTTCGAAACCTGTTTCGGGTTGACCTCCGATCCCACTAATGCTTGACGGAATGCCAATTGCAATTGGTTAGCCGCATTAGTCGTGATACACTATATTTGAGTAAAAATAGGAATTGGCAAATCACCTATTACACAAGGGCAAAATCTGTCATTGATTTGAATATTTGATAGAACACCCCTTCAGTTAACGTCTTGCGTGTCATGAGGCTTGGTGCAATATCTATAAAGGAAAGATATATGTATTCAACATATATTTAGATACAGCTGTATAGGTTTGACCATACGTGAATTGTATATCTGATTGATTTAGTATCATGAGTTTCCAGCTCATGTTAGGGTTATTGATTCTTTATTTAAATGTGATTGAATACTTATATGATTTATTTGTGAATATACTCGATACTTGTTTCATTACTGTTTGTATTTTATCAATACCAAATATTCCTAAAATCTAACAAAATAAAGGGTTTTTCCTAAAACTCTATGAACTCACCAACCTTTGTGTTGACACTTTTAAGCATGTGTATCTCAGGTAATTTAACGGAGCAGGACAAGACACGGAGTGGGCATTTATTACTCTGATAAATTAAAATGGTGTAAAAATCAAATTTGTCATTTTTACAAGTCTTTATATCTTTTCATAAGATTTTAAATCAAATGGTTCATCTTTTATCAAAATTATTATTTAAATGACAAATAACTTTCAAAATGTTTCTTTTAAACCGTTTTATTGGTTAAAACTTCGATCCTCACCGTAACACCCAAATAAATTTTCCGCTGCGACAAACTTTAAAAAATGGGGGTGTTACAGATTGTTATCAAAGCTACAGTTATAGAGAATTAAATGTTTTCAAACATTAAAACTATAACTTCATTTTCAAAATAATGATTTTACACCATAATATTTTTATGCCCTCCGTGTCTGCAGACTGCCGTGCTCCATACTTTATTTGTTGAGATTATCTTACATGCTTAATAGTTACTCATATACAATTGTTATTTCATCTGTACTGTTAAATCTTTAACATACAAAATACTCATAAAATATTATTCTCGGTTACTACTGTAGCATGTCTTCAGGAACGCCCGTGAATATCAAATCTACTCTCCATAATACTAATACCTCGTCAATCAATAAAAATTCTCCAAATAATAAAGATCCTTATGTACAAATAATAAAATCCCAACCAAATATAGAACTCAATCTGAGATCGCCTCCGTCGTCACCTATTCGTTCACCTTTACGTCAAAGAATCCGGAGAGCTACCGAATCATATGAAAATTTGATTGGTGGCCAGGCAACGTTCGAAGTGGGACAAGATTCGAGCCAAGAGATATCATGGACGAATGTTGAACCAATTTCTCCGTTACCTTATACTTCAGATTCTACAATACCAAATTCTCCAAATAATTTATCTTCACCTAACTCTCCCGACTACGGTATAAGTACTCCTGAATCAATATGGAATCTTATTTATCGACATGCCGGCATATTGGATGCTCACACTGAACAGCTAAAAGGGTTACGACCAACTCAATTTGAATGGTACGACCGTAACCTTGACGCATTGTTCAAGAGGGCTGATGCTGAGAGGCGAACAATATGTGAGATAGGGATAAAGATTAATGAAATAAAGGACAACACCAACCAGGAACTTGGAAGTTTGGACTCCAGGGTTCATTGTGCAAGAAGAGAATACGGTCAAACACATGTAAGAATTGAAGATATTGAGAGAACCCTATGGATGGCCAGAGATGCAGCCAGAAATCAGGGTCAAAAGATTGCGGCATTAGAGAGTATGTTGGCAAACCAAATGAACATGTGTCAAGAACGTTTCTCAAACATGGAAGCTGCACAACTTGAACTTGAGAAAGAAATTAGATATTTGCGCCAGAAGCGTAACTAATCTTAAGTTTACAAGTTTCCTTGTTGTTCCTAATAAACCAAATAGACTTGGTTAATATTTCTTGTAATGTTCAATAATTCTGAAACTTAAGAACGTGTAATCAAAACATATTGTATAATAACATCCTTTCTGTTATATATATATATATATATATGTTGTGAATCAATCTTTTCTTCCGTATAAATCATGCATGTAATGAATCCCCATATTTCATGCAAAAATCTCATCATTTATTATTTCTATAATAACCAAATGATTCTATACAGATCAATGAAGTATTAATAAAAGATCTTGTATCATTTATCTTGCAAAGACAATCGGTCAAGTTATTAATATTCTGTTTACATCTGTAATATTATTCAAATCTACCGTAAGATTTCTTACAAATAATTAAGATTTCTTAAAATTTTTCATAATTAACCTAAAATTTTAAGAATCGTCTAAATACCAATTTTTGAAAGTGGAATTAAAGAATGAAGAAAAGATAATTAAACTTCATTTGAAATAGACAAGTCGGTTTGTTCCTTAGTAATCCCATATCAAGAGTTGATCATTAATAAAATGATACAACAAAGACATATCTTGAAATTAGATTACAGTAGGGAGTCAATTCAGTCTATTATAAATGAAATAATTAACTTCATTATTTAAATTTTTCTGATATTATATGGATTCTAATGTTGAGTTTCATTTATGTTTACAGAAAATGGACAACATGAACAATGCATATCAATCATCATCAGAAATTTCCATGACTCCTGGAGCTATCCAGAAATTGGTAAATGACATAGTGTCGGTGGTACTAGAAGGGACTAGCTTAGTTTATCCGAGAAGAGAGACGGGTATACTTGGTAATCAAAACCCTGCAAATTTCATGAAGTATAGACCACCTCACTTAAAGATTCAAGAAGGAATGATCAACCCTATCATCAACCATCATCAAGGAATTAGGCATGGAATGTTACCAAATGGAAATAATCAGAAGAGGAAACTACCCGACACAGGAACCGTCAAT
Organism: Artemisia argyi; assembly: GCA_030686995.1. NCBI lineage: Eukaryota > Viridiplantae > Streptophyta > Magnoliopsida > Asterales > Asteraceae > Artemisia > Artemisia argyi. Next base: position 238,874,217 of record CM060700.1, on the reverse strand, counting down.
CCCGTCTACTGCAACATCTTCAATGCTCAAGATCGTTATCGCAAACATCTAGAAAACCGTATGAAGTATCAACATCAGCTGGGAATCAATCAGATAGCTAATAGAAATTGTCTTGTCGCACCTGTTTCTGGAAGTGGTTACCTTGGAACTCTACCCTGGTGTCAAAAATGCAACCTGCATCACATCGGGAAATGTAGGGTTAGATGCACGAAATGTCAGAAATTAGGTCATCAGACAATTAGCTGCAGGACTAAGGACATGAAAGTACCAAGGTTGTCAGGATCGCGATCCTGATCGTAGGATCGCACGATCCTACTTTGAACAAACGATCAGGATCGTAGCGGGATCTTAATTCTGGTAGGATCGTTGCAGGATCGTAGGATCGTTAGCAGGATTGAGGGATCGTTAGCGATCCGATCCTACTGATAACTTTTTTTTTTTTTTTTTTTTTTTTTTTTTTTTTTTTTTTACTCCTTTTCATATATGAAGCATTATTTTAGCCTTTTAGGCCCTTGTGACTTTTTGTCTAAAATAGCCCAATAACAAAACACTTAAAGTCCACGACATGAAAATAAAAAACACGTAGATAACAAAACCTAATTCCTAAATCTGAAATACAGCTTGCACATGCGTAATTTTTATTCTTATACTAGCATTCATCTCACGTTAAAATATAAACCATGATTAGATTTTAAAGATTCTAGAGTATATATTATACTAAATCTGATCATAAACTTGTATCGTAACTGAAGCACAAGAATTTTGACAAATTTCGAGTCTTCTACAAATTTGTACCACTACGTTTAAAACATGGAAATGATGATATGAGGACTTTAAATAAAAATACGATGACTATCTTTTAAAGTTTCCTAATTTCTTTTTAAGTTATTTAATTGATTGGTGTGTTGAATTTAGACTTTAGATTTTTAGCAAATCAGTTAGTTAATTGGTATGTTATGCTCGATCATATCAAACTTTTTTTTTTTTTTTTTTTTTTTTTTTTTTTTTTTTTTTTTTTTTTTTTTTTTTTTTGAACAGAGCTCGATCAATATAGTTTGGAGTCAGTAACTTGCAATTGTACTATTGTAGTTAACTACAAATTAATTTACAATCTTTACTCATAAGGTTCAATCTCACAAAATATTCATTTGTTAGCGACATATACTAAGTTTAGCGATGCACTACAATTGCCTAGTGAATAAACTGATATAGAATTATAGATATGTGATGAGGCAAAAATTCATAAATGATAAACCATGAGCTGAGTGAAGTTTACCAACATATGGACTATGGAGTATAAGTGTATAACTTTATAAATTTAGGCGTGGCAAAACAGAAGGTCACTTTTTGTTTTACCTTTTTTGAAATCTCATTATGTATTTGAGATGTTTTCAAGCTATTGAGAAATATATAAAACAATAGAAGTATAAAACTACGACCCCTATGCGAAAATGTATACATTTTCATAGGATCTTACGATCCCGATCCGATCATACGATCCCGATCTTGTAAAGCCGAAAACGATCCTAGGTAGGATCCCGATCCTGACAACCTTGGAAAGTACAACCAACAACCATTGTATGTCATGGATGTGGTGGACATGGTCATCATGTGAAACGATGTCCAAACTACAATGTTAATTGGAAAGCCAAGACCTTTACAAGAAAATGAAGAATCTTTAAAGACCTTGATAGTATCAAGGGAATGGCAACTAGATTGGAACAGATGAATAAATTCCTGTTGAAGATAAATAAAATCTAGTTTAAAAATTTCCTAAGTTGTATTTCTTTCCTGTATTTCACTTCAAGTTACTATGGATGTAACTTGAACAATAATCTTTCTACTGTATCGAAAAATCTCCCTTGTAATATTTCCATAATAATAATAATCCAAGTTAATTTCAATATCCGTCTCATCTACCAAATAACAATATACAATAATTACTCCATAAATTTTTGAATTATAATATGAATCCTAAAATTTTCCACTTTATTTCAAAAAGAAGTTACGTGTTATATCATAAAAATAGCACGTTGAACACCATCTAAAACAATTTATATAAATATACGATTGAACCAAACATCACATCATTTAGACCTCAATTATACATAACTTGATCAACTATGTATAATTTAGGAAGAATCATGTTATGAAAGGAACAATAATATTTATAAATAATTTAATAACAATCTTCATTCAAAAGCAAGATAAAAAGTTAAAATAAACTGTTCATAATACATTGAACAACCTATAATAAATACCTATCATATGTCATCACCATTATGATAGGAATCAACAAAAGTATAATTAAGAAAAACACCAATAATTCACAACAACTAATAAAAGACATCAATAACGAAAATATTTATTTAAAATCCATAAAAGTTAATACATAAACAAATAATTAGCATCGGAAGTGCTATCGTTACAATTATTACAATACAAACAAAGGAATCTTCAATAGGTTGATCCGCAATGACAAATAAGACTCCCACCAACAAAACAATAGCAAGAGCCACCACAGGATGAATCACTTTAATTATGCTGAAAAATAAATATAAACCAAATATTAAAAATAATAATGAGACAAATTCTTAAAAATAAAACGAGTTTTATTCATTATTCGTTACAAATACATAAAAACATAACAAGAACTTAATCCAAAACAATCCTAGCTTAAGATTTTACCCCCAGATCTTGTCGACGGTAATAGCAAGGATAGTCAGGGGTACGACAAACATCAAGATCGCAACCAAGAATCCAAAGTCTTCATCCGGAACGTACGCCAAGTAGATAGCGGCAAGGACGACGTACACAATCGCTAAGATGGTTATGAGATGCGGCATTTTGATGGAAAATGAGAGGAAAGTGATTAATGGAAGGAGTGGAAATTGGTAGTGGTATATATAGGCTAAATGTGACCGTTGGGCACTATTCCCGACCGTTGGGTCACTATTACTAGCCATTATTTTACTATTCATGACCACTAATTTCAATATTCACAACCCTTAAATACTTCAGTTACCTTATCTTGTTGGGTACAAGTAAATCTAACTGAATCCCGTTTCCGTAGTTTTATGAATAAAAATCTCCCGACAACCTCTGTTCAAAAATTCTTTACTCAAGTAATAACATTAAATTTGAATTTCGGGACGAAATTCAGAATGACATGTGGGTACTGTAAAACCTGGCGAAAATTCGTATAATTAACTTTGGTTAATTATATAAATAATCTTTGTCCTTATTGTAATTACCATTTTTACGGGGAAATTTAAAATTTTCTTTGTATATTAAAGTGGTCACGATTACGATATTGTCAAATTCGTCAAACGACAAAACAAGTTATCGACACAATTAACAAAACATTAATTACACTAAACCAAATTAACAAAAACTTAATTACTAAAATTTATAAAATCCAACGGGCCCTTAATCTCCCTAAGCCCAACCGGCCCAAACTATAAACCCATTTTATTTTATAAAAATTCGTATAGATCGACTAATGGAGCCACAAAACGTCTCGTTTATTTTTATTTCGTACACACGACCTACCTATATTTTTGCACATTCTCGTTAACCTCCTAGCCGACTAATAGTGTGTTGAATCTCACGTTCACACGTTGAGGTTTGATACGTTTTTAAGAGGCATTCCGTTTAGCTATAAATCGACCCAAACGATTCATACAAAATTCATTTCTTATCCGTTCTTGTTCCCGTTTGTTCCTATGAGTTTCTAATATTATTTGTAACATGTTATCATGTGTAAATAATAAGTATGGTTGACTAAGACTCCTTGAAAAACGAATGAGCAAATCGTTTGTGTTAAGAAATGGATGTCGACATATCAAGTACTCACAAGGACGATTTACATTTAGCCACCTTTCACAAACCATTTTAATACTACTCTAGCTATCTTAGGACTTCTATTCTCTGGCATTGCATAGTAGTTCTTGTCCCATGCAATAATTTGCACCATACGAAACACAAAACTTTCCATATATACCATACCCGATCGTCTCTTTCTTTTTCCATTCATTCACAAATCGTTCCTACTCTTTTCTCCATTCTAATATATCTTAAAAACGACCAAGAAAACTTTGCAAGATCATTTGGAAGCAAGAAGTTGTAATCGGTTTGATTATACGATCCATTTTTCCAAGCTATCTTTCGAACGAGAACCATTCTAACGTTTCAATCTTTCCATCTCGACTCTCTACCACCCTAGAGGTGTAGTAAGTCGTCTCCACTCATTCTCGTTTCATACCATTCATTATTTTCATTCCATGCATCATATTTATATTTGTTCCATCGTATATCATTTCATGTATATAATACACGTACATATTTATTTTTAGAACACGAAACGTGACTAGCCTCTATCTTGGTAGGCCTAGGAGTCACGTAGCACGTACACTTCACGTTTATTATCATGTTACATGCATAAATTAATTCATTTTCGAACCATGTTTCACACGTATAAATTTCCAAAAACACTTAGAAAATATTACAAGTTTTCAAGTATAAAAATGGTTCAAACACCCTACAAAAGCAACGTATAACTTTTTATTTCGTATAACAAACGTACCATATTTTTCTACATACTAAGAGACCACCTAGAAAACTATAAATTTCATATACACGACTTGTAAAAATAATTACGTTTTGACACCCTACTCGAGCTAAATTGAATCGACATGAACCGGATTTTTAAACCAAGATTTATAATAAAAACCTTATAGTTGTCGAGTGGGCTAAAACAAGGCCCAACAAGACCTTACGTTTTAACAGCCCACTGGGCCCATAAAATACATTTTTAGAATCACAAAGTAAGCCAAAGTTCAAGCCCAAAAGAAATTTCATGCCCTCGCCTCTAAAATTTTAAATGGGCTTTAGTTTGGTTCGAATTAAGGCCCATAAGCTAAATAAATAAGCTTTTATTAAAATAAGCAGTTGAAATAAGCTTGAAATTCATAAAAGAAGCTAAGGAAATTTTTATAAAATTTTTATAATCACTTTTGCAAAAATTGGACTAAAAATGTAACGCGATGACACATATAGGGACTAAATGTGAAAACTGTGAAAACTAAGGACTAAAAATGTAGAAACAGAAAGAAAGGATAAAAATTGATAATATAGTATTGTTACAAGCTCAGATTGTAATATTGGACATGTAGTGGACTATAATTGTAAAATATATAAAAAAAAGGACTAACGGTGTGGCGCTAACGTCGTTAGTATAAAAAGTGTAAAAATAGAAAAAGGACAAGGACTACACATAATCTATTTGACATTCTTATTTTATTTTCTATTTTTCGGCAAACCTCACGTCATATGCATTTTCGTTTCATTATATATATATATATATATATATATATATATATATATATATATATATATATATATATATATATATATATATTTATTAAATTTTCGTTAATAGTATATATAATGTTATATTAACTAATTTTTGTTACGTATTATCATTATCATAATTAAAAATGGAAAAGCTTTAGAAATAATAACATGACTTGTCATATTATTTTAAACATAAGCATATCATTTGCATATCATTCATTCATCATAACGATTATTTATCAATCGTTATTCGTTTCATATTTGCCAAATCGTATTTGGTCAAATTCTCAGATAAATTTATTTATCAGGTTCCTTATCAAAGACGTTTCCATAATCGTACCCATAAATTCCATCCTATCTTACTTTTCATCATTTCCAAATCAATCCAGGTGAGTCATAGCCCCATTTCAAATAATTGTTTTTAACTCATTAGAGGAGATACATGCTTACATATACTTTGATAACTTGATAAGTATATGAAATAAAATAAAATACATGATTCAAATCAATTTCCTAATTGATATTAAAATAATATAATTTGTGATTTATAATAATATCAATGTTTCCAATGTGATTATTGTGGTATGAGAAATATATATTTATTGATGAATTATTTGACTGAAATATTGTTATTCATATGAAAATGTTCTCAATTCGATTATTGTGGTATGTGATATAAATGTGTTACTGGCGAAATATTCAAATTGAATTTGTGATACTCAAACGATACTATTTTCAAACTGAATTTGTGATACTCAAATGATACTATTTTCAAATTGAATTTCTGATACTCAAATGATGATATTTTCAAACTGAATTTCTGATACTCAAATGATAATATTTTCAAACTGAATTTATGATACTCAAATGATGATATTTTCAAACTGAATTTCTGATACTCAAACGATACTGTTTTCAAAAGGATTTCTGTGACACGATACTTGATTTCATGATGTGTGCTAAATGAGCCCATTAGTCCTTGATATTGCCTAAGTTAGCTTATCGCCATATAGTCCCTCTATCATGAGCCATTAATCACTGAAAAGTGAGCGCGAATATAGTGGACAACTTCGAAACCTGTTTCGGGTTGACCTCCGATCCCACTAATGCTTGACGGAATGCCAATTGCAATTGGTTAGCCGCATTAGTCGTGATACACTATATTTGAGTAAAAATAGGAATTGGCAAATCACCTATTACACGAGGGCAAAATCTGTCATTGATTTGAATATTTGATAGAACACCCCTTCTGTTAACGTCTTGCGTGTCATGAGGCTTAGTGCAATATCTATAAAGGAAAGATATATGTATTCAACATATATTTAGATACAGCTGTATAGGTTTGACCATACGTGAATTGTATATCTGATTGATTTAGTATCATGAGTTTCTAGCTCATGTTAGGGTTATTGATTCTTTATTTAAATGTGATTGAATACTTATATGATTTATTTGTGAATATACTCGATACTTGTTTCATTACTGTTTGTATTTTATCAATACCAAATATTCCTAAAATCTAACAAAATAAAGGGTTTTTCCTAAAACTCTATGAACTCACCAACCTTTGTGTTGACACTTTTAAGCATGTGTATCTCAGGTAATTTAACGGAGCAGGACAAGACACGGAGTGGGCATTTATTACTCTGATAAATTAAAATGGTGTAAAAATCAAATTTGTCATTTTTACAAGTCTTTATATCTTTTCATAAGATTTTAAATCAAATGGTTCATCTTTTATCAAAATTATTATTTAAATGACAAATAACTTTCAAAATGTTTCTTTTAAACCGTTTTATTGGTTAAAACTTCGATCCTCACCGTAACACCCAAATAAATTTTCCGCTGCGACAAACTTTAAAAAATGGGGGTGTTACAGATGTCTTGGTGGTGGCCAACTGTGGTGGTGGCCGGTAGTAGTGATCTGGTGGCAAGCAATGGTAGAGAGAAAGAAGAGAATAGGATTTTAGAGAGAGAGAGATTGTAGTGTTAGTGTTTGTGTATTTGTGTAGTACTGAGTGTTTGTGTTTATGTATTGTGGTAGAGAAAAGGAAGTGAATGACACAAATGCCCCTAAAACAAACGGTCAATCATAGTCAATTTAACGGAGTCATGAAAGATGGACCAAAAGTGTTACGGGTCAGCGGATATTGAACAAGATCCGTTACATTTCAAAATTTTGGACCAAAACCGTTATACCCGGTAAACCACGATGACCAAAAATGTAGTTAACTCTAAAACTTAAACACAATACATTTTTAAAAATTAAAGATGCAAATTTTCATTATATCTATTATCATTTATCACTAAGGCTATGTGGAGGTAACGAACGGTGGTGGTCAGATATCCAGCCACTAGAAATCCAACATATGATAAGAAAATGGCGGTGATGGATGTATTTTATGATGATAGGTATAGGGATTTTGTGATAGGTTTAAGTACTTTACAGTACTTCTAAGTAGGGTTGAGCACAATCCAAAAATCAGACTTGACCGACAAAAACCAAACCGGACCGAAAATCGATTTAACCTAAAAAACTAAACCGAGGACCGGACCGAATTCAGTCCGGCTCGGTCGGCCCTGTTCAATCCGGTTTATCAGTCGATCCGGTCCAACAAAGCATATATACGGGTTTTTTGTAAAACCGGGCAGTAGGGCTGTTCATCGGTTCGGTTCTCGGTTAATCGTTTTATTCGGTTCGGGTTGTTCAGTTAAAAAAAAAAATTTGGTCATAACCGAAAACCGAACCAAACCGAAAATATCTATGACTGAATCGAACTGAAGTTCGGTCCGGTTATGCGTCAAAACCGAAAACCGAATTTTGTATTTGAATTACACAATTTATGTATTTTTTTTAAATTTAATTATATATATTTTTGAAAAAAAAAATATTTCAAGCATAAAAAAGTGTTTTTATATTAGTATAAAATTTTAATGGACAAATTTTATATATAAAATAATATAAATACATATATATATATATATATATATATATATATATATATATATATATATATATATATATATATATATATATATATATATATAAATTCGATTTTCGGTTTAGATAGCTAAACCCATATCCAAACCGAAAACCGAATTTTTAATTCGGTTCGGTTCGGTTTTAACAAATTCAGTTCGGTTTACTCGGTTTATTACCCGAACCATGAACACCCCTACCAGACAGGACCGAACCAAACCAAGGACCAAATATGATGAAAATGGTGGATTGAGGACCAGACTTAAATATGTTCGGTCCGGTCTGATTTCAGGTCGGTTCGTTGGTCCGTGGTCTATTAGCTCAATGCTAGTTTTATGTGATTTTATGGTGGTTGAGCTAGTGAGAAAATAATGATGATGACGATGGGTACTGGAGGTGGTGAAAAAAAGAGCATGAATGAATAAAAGAGTGTTTGAAAGTGATTTTATCAATGCGCATGTTTGACTTTTAGTAGATAACGGAGAAAATTTTACATCATTAGTCCCTATGGATGTGTTTTGTTTAACTTTTACCAACTGCAGGATGATTATTGGCAAAATTTTCTGACGAGAATGTTTAATGTGAAAGCTGACGAAACACATTGATGTATTTTGCAGTTTATACTTCTCGTTTAGGTAAGGAGAAATACTATTTTGGTTAAAAAAATTCAAGCACATGTAAAGCAAGTGTAATATACCAATAGAACTGTAGTATATTTTCTTTTCTTTTTTCGTGTTCATCATTAGCCATATTTACATAATATGTATGTGTGAAACTTTTGTTTGGTAAACTTTATATTGATGTAGCATTTGGGAAAAGTTAATTCGGCGGGTAACTAAGACTTGATAAATAGTACACGATGTGAGTCTTCTTTAAAGTCCCGCTTATTTTTTTTTATACATTTCAGATCAATTTATTATAAAGAAATGATCTGAGGATCTAATAACATGTCTAATTTTGTGCTAAAAATTGTATGACAACAACTTATTGGCCCGTGCAGAAGTGGATTCTTATGCTACAACCAACAAAATAGCGTGACATAAGTGCAGGCCTAATATTAAGCATATTTTTAGACTACGTAGTTGTGTGGGTAAAAAACCAAACTAACGACCACCGGTTCTTGCTGTTTTGATAGTGTATATGATACCTAATCGGCATATCATGTGTATATTAGTTGAAAAAATAAATTCGAATAAATAATACAGTTATATTTAATCTAAGAGTAGTTGTATCTTATACGCAAAACAAAATATTTCACTTTCTCACTTGAAACGCATCAAGTGATGGATAAGGCACAACAACCCCAAGGATAATCTGAATACAAGTTTATGACCGGTCAATAAATTGACAATAGTGCACTAATGCGTTCTAAGCAATGTTTTGAAACCCGGGTTTGGGATCGACCCGGCCGAGTGACCGGGTCACCGGGTCACCGGGTCAACCCGGTTAGACCCGGTTTTACGCAAATTTTCAAAAATCGATTTTACGCATAAATATGAGTGAATAAACACCATAAGAAAGTCATATCAAACAAAAATAGCACCTTAATAATAACAAATAAATAAAAAAGAGTCAAAATTTAAATTTAAAAAAAAAAAAAAAAAAAAAATAGAGAAAATCCAAACCCGGCCGGGTTTCAAAACCCGGGTCAACCCGGGTCACTCAAAACCCGGCGGGTCACACCGGTTGACCCGGTTTTAGAAACCCGGGTCAAAACAACCCGTTTTTTGACCGGGTTCCGGTCCGACCGGTTCGACCGGCCGGGTCGACCCGGGTTTCAAAACGTTGGTTCTAAGAATAAATTACTATATATAAATATAGAGCGTCGGAAAACGACACATCCTTTGTCGTTTTGAATCTGAGTTTTGTGGGTTAGCCCATTGCTTTTGTCCAGCCCAATGTCTTAGCCCCCCCTTTTTTTTTGTTGGTAAGCAAAAACTAAAGCAACACTTGCCGACCATTCGATTAGAATATAGCGAAATTCATTACAACATTTATATATAGATACTAAAGGGAACACAAAATATTCAACTTATGTATGGGCTCCTTTTAGTTAAAAAAAAATGACTTGGCCCATTTTTTTTTTTCGTTTTTTTAAACTAAAAAACCCTTCTTAACCAAAAAAAACCATTCACGTACACAAAGTTTTCGACATGTCCCAAAAATATTTTTCTTTTTAAGTAAATAGAACAACGTTTATGCGTACCGAAAAACGATAATCTTCAAATTGTACGTTCATCCATAATGCTCGACGCAAACCATAAAAAATGTTAATCACTAAACATAAATACAATGAAACACCGGACCAAAATACATGCCAAAAATACCCGCCGCAACGCGGCGGGCCCAAAAACCTTGTTGAATCAATAAATCGAAACAACAACAACAACATATGAGGAGAACCAACTCGGGTTGACCTAATAACAAAAAACTTGTAACTATTATTACTAAAATGTGAGATATCTCAAGTTGAATAGTACTAAGCACAAACAAATTTAAAGTGGACACGTCAATATTTAAAAAAAAAAAAAAAAAAAAAAGTTGGTTAAAAACGGATCCACTAAGAAAAAAAAAAAAAAAAAGAAGAATGAGAAATGTTTCAGCTATACATTTCAAATAAAGAAAGAGAATTTCATGAGAGATGCATATCTTTTTGTATATGTATCTGCAATGTGCAGCTGTGTTTAGTTCTCATCATTCTCATTTTAATTTTATTTCTTTTTTTATTCTTACTTTGAGAAAGTGTGACGATAACTAATTTAGTTGCCAAAACGTCAGAAATCATGATATAAGAAAAATAAAAAAATAAATAAAAATAGGAAAGGACAAGATGAATGAGAAGTTTTTAAGCATAAATTTTTGGGTACCTAACATCTTTTTTAGATGGTCTTTTTGTCTCTTGATATATGATTAATTAATTGGTACGTACTCATCAATGAGACAATGACCATATATAATACTCGACGAAAATAAAGCAGCCTACTGTCAAACTCGAATTTGATACATATGCATGTTCTAAACGACGTGGAACTTACAGCACGATTCGATCTATACAGAAGCACACAGCCACACACAAGTTCGGATATTATCTTACACTGTTTACACCTACCTTTTTATAACAACTTGTACTAGCTACTTATCCCCCAAAGGCAGGTTGAAGGTATGTTTGGCGAAATGTGTTGGGGCTGGGGCTTGGTTGGGACATATATTATAAACCGAAATTAAAATTTGCATTTTTATAAACTTATTTGACAAATGGACTGGGGCTGGGGATTATTATTGCAAATTTACTAAAAAAGACATAATTAAATGAGTTTTTATATATGTTAAATATTTTTGTAGGTAAATAAGTAATTTATTCTTCAAAAGACCCGGGCTATTGTTTTTATACCCAACATATTTTATAAGCCCTATGACAAACGAGACTTATTTTATTAGCCAACTTATTTTAAAAGCTCAAGCCCTTATAAGCCTCATATAAGTCTTCGCCAAACACAGCCTTAATGACCTTTAGCTTATTCTATTTTATTTTTAAATAAATATTTATTTTTATCAAAATAGAATTTACATAGTGGTTGAAGGCAAACGAGCAACAAGCTGCGCCGCTAGCCTTTTTTGAATTGCAAAGCTTATCAAAATAAATATTTAGCTTATCAAAATAAATATTAATGATGCAGATTTCCATAGCTCACGTTAATAATAATAATAATAATAATAATAATAATAATAATAATAATAAAAAATTATTGTATTCTGTATATGAAAATCATCAAGAAAGTGATAGATAGACACAACAATCCAAAGGAAATGCTGGTCTCAATACCGAATTATAATTGGTCAATGACCAATAGTCCTATAGTATAAACATAGACAAGCTAATTACATAAATACAATGAGGAAAAAAAAAAATAAATAATACTTTTTCTTTTTTCTTTTCTGTACAAATCATCTATAAAACATCCTTTAGAAATGATCTTTTGAGTCTTGATGTTTCTTTATCGATAACGACAGAACCAGTGTTATTTGTTAAGAACTCTTTATACCATTGTGCAGAAAGTTTTGGTATCCGAGTTAGTGTTTTACGATCCACATAGTATAACCCGAACCTCACATTGTAACCTTGCAACCATTCATAGCTATCCATCAATGACCATACGAAATATCCACGTACATCGGCTCCATCTCTGTTGTTTAAGAACAACATGTCTTAGAATAATCAATAATGGCACACTTTATGAAGTCAACTAAGCTACTCATTCCCAGTATTCTAATATGTTGTTCTCAGTTTTATAAGCATAGTTTTGTCTTAGTTGAACCTGTCAAAATTAGTTGCCGAACACTGGGCCATTGTAACACATATTTAACATTCAGAATCAAAGTAAATAAAGATTGTCGAGCAAACCTAATAGACTTGGCTAAAGAAGCAAGGTATGCTATGTGATATTCAACTCGCTTGACGTCATTTACAAGCTCATTGATCCGTTGCTCATGTAAGTCGGGTGAAGAATACCCTTCAAAAGAAAGAGAAATATGTGACCGACCAACACTAACTACATAATCGTAATATGTTTAATCTGAAAAGTGTGACAATTACCATTTTCAGTAATAAACATGGGTAGATTATTGTACCGAATCTTCATTGCGTTGACAATCTCCTCCATGCCTCTAGGAACAACGAATAAGTATTCCAATCCGGTCTGTTTATGCAATATTAAGAAAGCACCGTGATTATCAACTATTTAAGATAAATGTGAATGAGCCAAATGAAGTAATACACAATTTTTACATTTTCACCGATAAGCACACCATCACGCTCAGAAACAGTCTCCACAAAACCTGTAATTGCATGATTCCCGGTTGGAGAGCAACTAGAATTTGTACAATCCTTGGCATATATAGCAGAATAATGATTGATGCCCATAAAATCAATACTATTTTTCATAAATTTCTTTTCCTCATCGGTGAACTTTGGTAAATGGCTTCCAAGGTATTCGCGCATTTCTTTGGGGTATTCTCCAAAAATTGCAGGATCAAATGACCTGCTTAATGGTAAGAAGTCAAACCACCTCATGATTATTGTTATGTTTTTCATTGGAAAATTTCATAAAATAACAACCTACTTTGCAAATTGATCCAGTTATTATGATGTCTCAATTTCGAAAATAAACTTACAACAATGAGCTAATTTGGTAAATTTAAGTTTTTGTTTTTGCTCTGTATGAAATAAAGTTTTTTTATGCTTCTATAACTAACTAGCCTAAGGATATTAGTTACTGTTTTGTGGAATTTACCCTCTCTCTTTAATGTTTTTTTTACTTTGTTTAGGGGTATGATAGATATTTACGAATATTACCAGGCAAGATTGAAAATAAACGCTCTTTTGGCAGCTTCACGATCAAGCTCACTATCTGTTAGAGGTTCATACATGTAACAGTGAACAACGAGCCCGATTAATCCACCTTGCTTAGGCTGCACGTAAGATCCAAGAGGTAAAGTTGACAATTAAGGTCAAACGAACCAATTTTAAATCTAAATATTGAAACCCATATCGCTAAAATCAACATTTCTACTATTTTTCAGTTGATAACTCCATGCAATTATTAAGACTTTCTATGAAAATATAAATAATTCATTATAGATTAGATTGTTATGGATTAGTCAAAGTTTGGTTTTTGATTACCTGGAATTTGTCATGATATAGCTTGGCTGCCCTGCCATGGGCCAACAACATGTTGTGCATAGCGATGAGAGGCTCGACATCAGAGTTTCCATCAAGACACTTTCCAAAAGGCTCTGAACAACGAGATGGTGGCATAAGCCCTAATTCGTAAGCTAATACTATGTACATGTTAGGCTCGTTAATTGTGACCCAATACTTCACTCGGTCTCCAAAAGACTTGAAACAAATTTCTGCGTAATATAAAAACTCTTCCCTGCCAGTAAATGAATTGATGTCATGATAATTTAAAATAATAATAATAATAATAATAATAATAATAATAATAATAATAATAATAATAATAATAATAATAATAATAATAATAATAATAAATAAATAAATAAATAAATAAATAAATAAATAAATAAATAAAATAAAATTATGACGTACTGGATTGCGGGGTTGAGCCATGACCCATATCTATCTTCAAGTTCTTGAGGAAAATCATTATGGAAAATCGTCACAAATGGCTCGATCCCTATATCATTTTAATCAAGAATCATGAACAAACCTATGATATACATGACGTATACCAATTGTTGAGCTAATTTAAAAAGAACCTTTATACATGAATGTTAAATTTGGGTACCTTTGAGAATCAGTCTATCTATGATGTTGTTATAGAACATGATGCCCGCACGATTAACTTCACCAAACCTTCCTTTTGGAAGAATTCTAGACCATGATATCGAAAATCGGTATGATTTTACACCAAGAGAATCCATCAACTCAATGTCACCCTATATTACATAAATCCAAATTCAAATAAAAAAATGTTATAATGCGAATACTTTTTTTTTAAAGTAGAAATGGACATAAGGGAAGTAGTTGTACCAAGAACAAATGATAATGATCATCTGCAATATCTCCTGTCTCTCCATTTTCTCCACAACCTAATCAAAATGATTGTTGAATTCATCGTATTTATTAACTACAACTTTTACTTAAAATAGTAAGATACTTCATCTGTTTTGTCAACAATAGTCACATACTTGCATTCAAAGTCAGTGCAAAACTATGTTATTATGACAAAATAAATAAAATCAAATAATGAATGATAACTACTTGCCTACAGAATGACAGAATACATCCCAATTGCTTAAAGATTTACCATCTTCAAGATAAGCTCCTTCAACCTACAATATTTCATATTTAAGAAAATAAGTACGTATGATATTGATCAAGATTATAAAAAGAAAAAGCAGGGGAAAAATCACTTGATAAGCAGAAGTAGCTGCTCCAAATAAAAACCCGGGCGGGAAATCGGATCTTCTGACTTGAGTTTCTTCATTTTCTTGTAATGTGAATCTTTCTTTGCCATTGTTAAAAGCTTGAAGAAGTGTTGTAGCAGCAAAAAATAAAACCAAGAAGAGACAAATGGTAAGCGAATTCATTTTCATTTTTGTTCTTTCTATATTTGATCACCAATCAATGTCCATCCCCTTTTTATAACTTTTTTAAAACTGGATTTACGTTTTAAGTCCCTATGCTTTGTTAGACATTGTTAACTCTTTCACTTAACTTCCTTAATCATTGGCGGAGGAGTAAACTACACCGTTCGTCCTTGTGGTTTGCGTTGACCGAAAAGTTTCGTCCTTTGACTAAAAAAATGCACCATATGTCCTTAAAGGCGAAACGTTATGTATCGTTAGTCCTTCACTTTAACAACTGTTAAATTTATCCGTTAAATCCCGCATGTGCCTTGCACATGAGGGTTAAAATGTCTTTTTCCCTTTCTCTTTTTCTTTCCTAAATGGTTAAATAAATAAAAATAACTAACACACACTCTCTCTCCCATTTTCTGCTTGTCTCTCTAACCAGTTTCTTTCTCTAACAAATCAAGAAGATCAACCTAACACATTTTCATCACCCTCATCTTCATCTTCAACCATAGCCCATCTTCTTTCATCTTCAGTTTTATCAAATTCTAAAATTCTAATTCCCCTAATTCAAGCACCTCAAATTCAACCTTTTCAAAAACTTTACACAACCACCACACCACCATATTTCAAAACTTTAAAAATGAGCAAAACTGCTACTATAATATCGGACGATCAAATATAATACACCCTATCTTGAATGAATCTGGGAATACAAACTCTTGAATGAATCCGAGACCAAACCCACATATAAAATCCATTAATACAAATATCCCACGTTGTCGCTCCATTCCATTCAAGACCTACAACACCTCCACATCATCATCATCCTCTCTATCTTAATATTACCACCATAACCACTTCATGACTAAACAACCACAATGACCCAAATCACTTCGCAAAAATTCCGAACTGCTTAAAATTTAACCACGACTCAAATCACTTTGTAACAAATCCAAACCACGACTGAAACAATCTCCACCATAAAATATATAAATTATTTAAACATAACCCTGAATAAAACACATAAAATCGAATAGATCCAAAACAATCGAAAATCCATAGGCAACCACTATAAAACCGAATGTGATTTGATATGTTTGTTTTTTCAGTCAATACATTGGGTGATTTTCATTTGATTAATGTTGAAATGTTTTATGTTTAAATTTATGAGTACTTTATATTGTTAAGTTTGTAGTGATGATTATTTGGTTTTGACTTTTGAGAACATAGATGGTATTAAGAAAAGACAGAAAAATAAGATAAAAATGATAGAATCAAATGTTTTTATAGGTGGGAGAGGATAGGTACCATTTTAATGATAATGATTTTGTATTTTTGAATTTGGTGAATTAGGGTGTGATTTTGGATCGGTGATTTTGGTGGTGATGGGTGAAAATGGAAATAAATTAAGAAGAAAGAAATTATTTGGATTGGTGGTGGGTAATTATGGTTGAAGATAACCAAATATAAATAAAGAAGATGAAGTTAATATGGAGGGGCAAAATGATCAAAATACCCTCACATGGGTATCACGCGTTGTCACATAACGAGAGTTAGTGTGGCCCGTTAAAATAAAGGATCAACGATGCACAACGTTTCGTATTTAGGGACGGATGGTGCATTTTTTTGGGTCAAAGGACGAAACTCGTCGGTCAACGCAAACCACAAGGACGAATGGTGTAGTTAAGAGCCATGAAAGGATCATCGAGGGTGGTGCCCCCCCTAGATTTTGGACTATTATTGTATAATTACTTATTTCAAAAATTACGTGAGAGTCCATATTTGGAGTAGTGTGTCTTGCAGAGCCCATCTTTTTTGCTTTTTACCTAATTACCCATGGTGCTCGTGTATGGATGTGGAGTACACGTGTATGGTTAAGATTAAAACCCTAAATAAACCCTAAAGGTGCTCGCGTATTAAAAAAAATAATAATAAATAAATAAATAACTTGATTTACGACCACTCATAGGAAAACATGCAATATTTAATTTACAATAAAACGTGCAATCTTTGATTTTTAAATGAACCAAAATGTGGAATGTTTGATAATTAAAGTGCTATATGATTTTTAAATAAAATGAACAAAATTGATTATTTGCGATCTTTGGCCACGATTTGACACATGTGTATGTAGAAAAAAAATTGTTAGTTGTGATTGGATTTCTTCTTGACAAGGTCAACCAACTAAATAGTGTCCAAATGCGCCTAATGCGCTGGGTGAGCTAACAGTGACACTAAAAGATTCATCAAGGACGAAGTCTGGTACAATTCATCACAAAGTTCTTACAGAAGAGGCGGGTTACAAAAACTCTATCAAAGTCGGTGTTGTTTTGGTACTTCATAATGTTTTGGTGTTTACCCCAAAATCATCAAACCATTGTCTTAACATTACATTGAGAAACATGGTTAAGGTTTTCGACAAGGATACGTTTTTAGTTGCTGATTGTTTACGTATTTATTTCATATGTTTAGGTTTAATATTCGGGTAAACACTATAAAATAACAACCTACTTTTTCTAATTTGCTGAGGTGAAACACATACTTTTTTAATTACCTTACTTACCGACGTACTTTCAAATTTTGTTCTGACATCACCAACATACCTTTTTAATTACCTTACTTACCAACGTACTTTCAAATTTTGTTCTGACTTTACCAATATAACCAATTTATATTACAAGGGTATTATAGTCTTTTCAGTTATTACTTTAACATAAAAACCGGTATATTGGTGATATTAGAACAAAATTTGAAAGTACGTTGGTAAGTAAGGTAATTAAAAAAGTATGTATTTCACCTCAGCAAATTAGAGAAAATAGGTTGTTATTTTATGGTGTTTACCCTTTAATATTCTATATGTAATGTTTATTTACGTCAACGTCTTCTTTTTTAATTATAGTTATTTTTGACACTATTTAGTTGGTTGCGAAAACCTTGTCAAGAAAAAATCAAATCACCTAACCAACAATTTTTTTTCTACATATGCGTATGTTAAATCGTGGCCAAAGATCGCAAATAATCAGTTTCGTTCATTTTATTTAAAAACCATATAGCAGTTTAATTATTAAGCATTCCACATTTTCGTTCATTTAAAAATCAAAGATTGCACGTTTTCTTGTAAATTAAATATTGCACGTTTTCCTATGGGTGGTCGTGTAGATAAAGTTTTTTTTTTTTTTTTTTTTTTTTTTTTTTTTTTTTTTTTTTTTACGCGAGCACCTTTAGGGTTTATTTTGGGTTTTAATCTTAACCGTACACGTGTACTTCGGTTAGACTGGGCACATCCATACACATCACCATGGGTAATTAGGTAAAGGGCGAAAAAGATGGGTTCTACAAGACAGACTACTCCAAATATGGACTCTCACGTAATTTTCATGTGTAAAAATTTTGTTTTTAAGATTCAGTCTTCTTATGAAAGACTTTGAATTCTTTTGGCCCTTTTACAGAAACCTTTCTAGCTCCGCCATTGTCCTTAATCACACTAACTAATAACTAGAATGTCTACTATGTGGCTATATGACATTTCGTATGTTTTTGGTTTTGTTCGTGTCTTTTCGTTTGAGTTAATCTGGATAAACAAAAGAGATATGAACGTTTAAGCAAATACATTTTCGTGTTCAGGTTTGTTCTTTAAAAAGGTTGTTCGTGCTTGCTTGCGTCTACTTATTAGAACGTTATGCGGCGGTGGGTACTCGGTGACTATTTTTGTCGCGAGCAAATGTTTTTCATTTTAACTTTCTTATGTAGCACGTTTCAAATACTTTATAACCTAGTAGATATATGTTTTTTAAAAGTAGTATGATTAAATTATTAATAGTGTAAAACTGTAATGAGCACTAGCCACAGCTCACCGCTCCTTTTGAAAAAATGAGCTATTCTAAAAAATAGCAAAGTTCACCGCTCCTTTGCCAAACAAACAATAAAAATAGAAAAGCTCTTTGCTTACCGCTCATCGCCCCTAAAAGCTCCGCGCCCTTTAGGCTATGTTTGGAAAAATTAGCTGTGAGTAGTAGCAGTGAGCAGTAGCAGTAGCTGTGAGTTGTAGCCGCAGCTCACTGCTCACAGCTCACATCTTCTTAAAGAAGCATTGAAAAAATGAGCTTTCTAAAAAAATTAGCAAAGCTCACCGCTCTTTTGCCAAATGAACACTAAAAATCAAAAAACTCACTGCTCATCGCTCATCGCCCCAAAAAGCTCTGCGCCAAACATAGCCTTAGGCTATGTTTGGCAAAAGTAGCAGTGAGCTGTGAGCAGTAGCCAAAAAAGCTCACAGCTTCATAAAGAAGCATAGGGAAAACGAGCTTTCCTAAAAAATAGCAAAACCCACAGCTCTCATTCCAAACGAACATTAAAAATCAAAAAGCTCATTGTTCACCGCTCATTGCCCAAAAAAGCTCCAAAAAACTTTGTGCCAAACATAACCTTAATCATTTCTCCAAGTTTGGGTGGTATTTAAAACTTTAAGTTTGAACCGCAATCTAGCTGATTTTTTGTTGATTATGGGATTTTTTTTTATTATTATATACATATATATATATATATATATATATATATATATATATATATATATATATATATATATATATATATATATATATATATATATATATATATATATTTTGAACTTATATACTTATCTTTGTTGTATGGGTTATAGTTTTAAGTGACCATTTTCAAAAGAAGAGAGCTCTAATAACTTTTTTTAATTGTTCTTGAGAAAAAGGGCATCAACAATAAAGATCATTTTAAAAAACAACATGTTAATCTTAATTTCATAATTATAATTTAAGACAATACTTTGATGGACCATTCAAATAATTTTGTGTTTATGATATATAATAATTTGTAAATTTGTATAATATTACAAAAATTATTAAGAAAATGACATTATAGTAGGATCTTAAGATCCCGATCTGATCTTACGATCACGATCTTGCAAAGACGAAAATGATTTTAGGTAGGATCCCGATCTTAAAAAACTTGCCTTGAAGAACTATTCAAACATTCTGGATTGTCATTGTTATGCGAGAATATAATAACACAGCTTTAGACTTATGGGTGGAGCCGAGCCGAGCCCGAGCCTGCCAAAGTTCAAGTTCGGCTCGTTTATATTTTAGAAAGCTTGAGCTCGAGCTCGGCTCGGTTCGAGTCTTAATATTTAAGCTCGAGCTCGGCTCGTGTTATGATATAAAAAGCTCAAGCTCGAGCTCGGCTCGTTTACGATTTTTTTTTTAACTAAGCTCGCTTATGATTCAATCATATAATGCTCGAGCTCGGTACAAGATCAACAGTATCCCATCTCATATCTCACGGCCATTAAAAAAAACAAATAATAATAAAGCTATAAAGAAAAATCCAAAGATCTTAGATTCGTGTTCTTAACAAAATCTTTAGAGATTTAAACACGATCTCTTCATCTATTTGTGACTCTGTGAGAATCATAACTTCTTTCATTTATTCAAAAGTGATAAAGAAAGAACAAGAACATATCCTTTCTTTCTTTCTTTTGATCAAATAATCACAAAAACAAACACAACCCGAGATCTTGTAACAAGATCTTGAAATCGAAATGAAGATTCTGATAGTTGTCGGTTTTCTTTGGCATAAAGAAACATCTTCAAAGGGTTTGCGTTCGGTTTGTGGTTGTTATAATCAGAAAGTCAAGATGGTTGTGGTTTTGGTGTGGAGTAATAAGGATGGTGTTTGATTTTTTTAATGGAGAAATAAGGGGGTTGTTAGCAAATTTGACTGCTCGTGGTAGGAGAGGAGATATAAGTGGACTTGATGTATGGTTAGTTATGTGTTTGGAGAAAAAAGAAAAGGGTGGATCTGTTGTTGCATTTAATTTTCTTCTTTGAATTCTCACTATAAAATAAATAGATATACGTTTATGTGTATGTATACATACATAAAATATACTAGAGCTCGTTTAGGCTCGCGAGCCTAGTCGAGCTCGGTATATAAAGCTCGGGCTCGAGCTTGTTTAGGCTCAGCTCGTTCGAGCTTTTTACCGATCCGATCCCGATCTTTTTACGAGCGGCTCGGCTCGTTTCCACCCCTAGTGCCTTTAGTGACATGACAACTTTTGTCCGATACAAATTCGTGATTAGTGAAGAAATTCAGGTGGTCACTTGTTGTCACTACAGATCCGTCACTAATTACAGTTGGAGACCGAAAACCAATTCGTCACTTGTGACTAGGCAAGTAGTCACTATTACATTCCTCAGTGATGAACATTGTGGTCAATATTCTGCCAAAAATAGGGTCGTAAATGAACCGAATGTTTAATGAACATTTCATGAACCGTTTTATAAAATGTTCGTTTATTTATTAAATGAATAAACATGAACAAGATTTTATATTCGTTAAGTTAAATAGACGAACATGAACAAATATTTTGTTCATTTTTTGTTCGTCCGATTATACGTTCGTTTATTTGTTTATGTTTGTATATCGTATATTTTTGTTATATGTTGCAAAAATCGGTATACTCAACCAAAGGAAAAAACATAAACTCAATTTTTTTTTTTTTTTTTTGTCTTCATATGTTCGTTTGTTTAACTTTTAAATAAACGAACATAAAAGAACAAGAACAACCTCATTTTTCAATGAATGAACATGAACAAGAAAATTCGCCCACTTAATTAAGCGATCATGTCCGTTCATTTGTTCTGTTAAAATTAAATGATCGAACATGAACAAGGTTGTGTTCATGTTCATTTACAGCCCTAGTCCAAAGTGACGAAAATGTGGTCACTAATTTAGACTGCTAGAGACGAAAATCTAGTAAATAATTTTTACTATTAAAGACCAAAAGGTGGTAACTGCTAATTTTATTCTAAGAGCATTGGGTAAGTTGCCATCAAGTTATAACATAACTCACTGCCACGTAAGCACCACATCAACTTTAACCTTTTAACCTTAACTCAAAAAAAAACACCATGGTATCATAACTCACCTTAACTCACCTTTACCTCAATTATTTTCAATTTTAACCCTAAACTTTAACAAATACTTCATTTATTTAAAATCATAACCCTAATTTCTTAATAATTTGGTCCTTTTCCATATTGATCAACGCCACGTAGGTTGGATCCTTGCCGGTAGTGTCGAGCATCAAAAATTCTAACTCCAACATCTGTTGTGTGGCTTGGTTTTCCGCGGTCGCCTGATACGGCCTAGCCGCTTCTTCACATTTTGCCCGATTCTCTTCGCGCATAATCTCCCCGAAATTGAACGAAGAAAAGGAACCTCCGGTGCAAACCATGCCTCCGGTGCTTGTCGTTGTCTCGGATTTTTGTTTCTTGGAAACCCGCTTTTTTCCAATTGGCCGTGGTTCTTCATCATGACCAAACAAAGCCTCGTTTGTTTGGCTTGGGACGTCGTCGGTTAAATCAACCGCCTCCGGCGCGTTCCATTTTTGAAGTTTACGCAAAACGCTCCAAGCCTCGTCATTCGAGAACGGCGCATTGTTGTGTTTGTCATGAAACAATTGGTTAGCCCGTTTTATAATATCCACTTCACCTTCCCCACTTTTGACGACACGTTGCGCCTTTTTGAAAGCAGCGTTGAACTTATTGCAATCACGGTTCAACGTTTTCCACTTGGATTGAAGCATATCCTTGTTGCGGTTTTTTGAATTTATTCTATTGAACTCACTTCTTATCCGTTGCCATAACGTATCCTTAGATTGGAAATGCCCGACACGCAGATTCTCTGAACATATCACCCAACACTCGGTAAGCAATTTTGCCTCACTTGGCGTCCAACGATGCCTCACGTTTTCAGCTTCTTCTTCCATGTCTTCTATAAGGACTTTTGATTTTTTTGCCTTTCGTTTTCCACGACTTTTTGGTTTTGAAGGAGAAGTAGGTGTTTCCAGAACTTCATTTGTTTTCGTTTGGGATTGTTGTGATTGTTGAGTAAATTGAAGATTTTGGAAATTGGAATTTAAGCTGTTTTGTTGGTTATCTTTCCAATATTATAAAGTTTGATGTTGTGCTTAAACTTCTTGACTTGACATACTGAATTCGTTTGGGTTACCCCAAATCGGAGTTGACGAACCCTCATTTGGATTTGAGGAAGAACCCACGTATGCGTTATTCCACCCACCGAGAAGATTCGTAAACGAGTCGTCGTTGTTGTTGTTGTTACTAGGGGTGGCAATTTCTGACCTGACACGAAACCCGACCTGAAACCGACACGAAAATTAACAGGTTCGGGTTGAGCTAAATAGATTGTGGGTCAGGTTTGGGTCGATATATATATCTAACCCGTTTATTAAACAGGTCAGGTTCGGGTTGGGAATAAATGTCACACCCCCAATTCACCTGACTTGCAGCGGAATGGAATGCCTGAGGGTGTAACTGTCATAGCACCATAACAAGGATACATTGAACGACCTAAAGTGTCGTTTGGAAAAAACATCGTTTGATTTATTTAAAAACATCCAGTGTTACAAAACATAGGTCCCAAAGTCTGGACAAGTTTAAGGAAATAAGTCTAGTACGATCAAACGATAAAATACAAGTGCATGAAAAATCCAAAATGTAGTGCGTCATCCCTGGCACACCCTAATGTGACTCCATGCATATGATATGATAATGCCTTTAGTTACCTGAAAATACATTGCGAAAACGGTCAACATAAAGTTGGTGAATAATCATAGGTTTATGAAATGTAATGTTGTACGGCCACCAGAAGTATAAGTGCATGACAAAAGTCACGTAAAATAGTACAATAGACCTTAAGCTCATGACACCGAAGCTAGACTGATGAAATGTATGCCCCTCCTGAATGTTCTGCCAAAACACTCAAATGTAACAGACGTGAAATGCATCCGCTTACTGTTAGTAAATACTACCACGGATGGAGGCGTCACCCTCAATAGATCTATCCACTCACTCTCGCTTAATCGGCAAATTAACGGTTCATGATGATAATAGGGGACTTATCACAAGGCAGACAAGCTACTTAAGCAATGTACATAAGTTTTGATACTTGGGCTAGTACTAAAATGGTGCAATGTATTCTCCCCCGTGGGATTTGAAAACAATCATAAAATGTATACGGGGCTATGAAAACTCACCTTAAACTGATGATACTGTGATAAAGTGAAATGAACAACAATGAACGGTTAGCTGCCTCAACCTAATATGAATGATGAACGATCTAATTTAGATCACAAAATGATGTTATGAATGTCCATGCACATGTTTCCTATACCACTTTACTCTTTGGAAAATACTTGTTGTTATAAAAAATATACATTTTTCAAGATTTAGGAAAATATGGCAACTAGAAAAATAAAACTAGTTGAAATATATATATATATATATATATATATATATATATATATATATATATATATATATATATATATATATATATATATATATATATATATATATATATATCGTTTGTATCAATGTTAGTGTTGAAATCCTCGGTTTGAAATCCTTGAAATAACGACTTGTAGTGATAAAAATATACTTGTGTTAGGTCACCATTTATGTAAACACAAGTATGATAATGAAAGAAAATAGATGAGAATGAGAGATGGTTGATTATAAGAAATAAGAGAAGATAAATTGCAAGAGTTTCCTTAATGTATTCAAATAACCAACAAAATGAAATGTTTACATAAGCTTGGTATTTATAAGGGAGGAGTAGGGCAACACTCCCTTCCTCCCTCATCATACTTAAACGTGGGCTTTAAAGCCCATTGGACTTAATACTTAAGCCTTGTAACATAAAACATATTGAAATAAATAACTAAGCAACCTATTACAAAAGGTAATGACTGAGACTTGACTAAAATACAAAAGTATGATCCCAACAATCTCCCCCTAAGGGTCGGTCATCACGGTTGCTTGACGTCTTCTTCTTTGTAGTTGACTTGTGACATGTGAAACTTTAGATGTCTTCAAAATGGTTGAATGATCATGAATGTACTTTGCTCTATATCTTTGTTCTTTGGTGATGATGTGGTGATTGTGTCATGAAGTAGTCTGCCATTCGTCACTCCTGCGTCTGTGGTGGTTGTCTGCCATTCCAACATACTCATACATCTTCGAACTTATACTTTCACGTTCATGAAGTTCCTTTTCATATTATGAGATCTTTAAGTCTTTATACTTTGTAGATTCTTCTTTATTGACGTAGAATCTTTCTTTGAACTTTGTGGTGCTAAGATCTTTGGGGGAGCTATCATTTGCTTCAAGATGTATGTATGAGCATGTTGGAATCTACCATCATGGAAGTGAGGTACCTGCAAGTAAACAGTTAACAATAAATACCCGGTACTTACAGATAAGGAATTAGAGTTCATCAACAACATATTGTGAAGATTCCCTCTAATCCTTATCCAGTCCGTTCCCATATCAGATACTCCCGAAGGAGCTTACGAGACCTACTAAGTAGCTCAATGACTGGGTGAGTAGCTGGGGATCACTCCACGACTGTAGACCGCTATGGAACCACCGCAAACACTAAGAGTAACTCTTGTGGGGTTACCGAAGTGACCTGCTATCAGGGCTGCTTGATGTTGACCCTGGCAGGAGTTTTCGTTCAATCATTGAGAAATACATAAGTACTCCTCTCATAAACGTTCTCGGCAGATTGCTAAGATCTGCGAAGGACTCGATAATTTACAGCTGGTGTCCATTGATGTAGAACACCAGTTGTACAAATACTAAGTGTTCCTAAGAGATCTTTGATGTATCTCAAGGCTCTAGACTCTATAAGTGCACACTTAAATTTCCTATGCGGAGACTAGGGAGGGGTCTCCTGCTTCAATATCAACCATCTCTAAGAGATAGGTCGATAGGTTATGCTGGTTCCCCGTGAGAATGAAACAAGTCCTTTTAAGAGAACTTGAGTGGTTAAGAAGGTTTAGTGCATTGCGTCACTGGGTCCATGACGACTTTATCTTCAATACCGGTGTTGTCTTTTGCAACAACCAGTAGCATACGTATTGAACCCGGTGTCTGCCCTAAGGTTGAACATATGGAGGGCTATTACTTTTCACCCTTTTCTTTACTTTTCTTTTTAATTCTTCAACTCCTTCTTTCCCTTTCATTCTTTTCTCCTTTTTTTCGTATCATACCTAAGGACTTCTAATTCTAACTATGGGAGATGTCCTTGGGTAGATCCCTCCGGCTCTGGCGGATCATAGGACGGTTATTCCTATCTTAATCACCTTATACCTCCGACAGTAGCCAAGAAACCTTTGATTGAAAATCTCTCAAAGTGTTTGTGATAATCAAATATTTTGGTTAACACTTTGAGAGTTTTGTGTACACTTTTGAAGGGCTCCCCCTTCACATGTGCTCGTAATTATTTAATAAATTTGCACATGCGGGAGGAGCAAGCATTTTGAATTGATCTACTTTCTGTGAACAAGACCGATTCAAGACACGCTTACATCACTAGATAAACTAGCTTGAAGTTATTACCCGGCCTGGTCAAGTCCACAGAAAGTTTCTCGAGACGGTACATTTCTACTAAGACAAGTCCTTTTCGAGACACGCTTACGTGGTTAGCTAAAGAGATCCATTGTCAGCTTTTAGGTGACAACTAGCTCTAGTAACTAACTTGATGTTATTACCCGTCGAGGATAAGTCTTTTCGATATTACTAACTTTTATTGTCTCGTCAATTCCTGGGTCAATTCTGAGTCTAGCTCGCACATGATACAACTTTAAGCTTTGACTTCTTATATTTTAATCACTTTTTCATTTTCTCCCCCTCAAAAATAGCATATAAAATGATGTTTTTGACAATCTTTTAGATTAAAATATGCCTTTTTGAGTCTTACGGGGAGATTCACCAAGAACTTTTGATTTAGAACAAAGTATTATGTTTTTGACAAGTGCTCCCCCTCAACAAGTGATTAGGTCTTATTGAGGTGAAATACTTGTCCTTTTGAGCAGAATTATGAAAATTCATAAATATTTGATTAATTCTACTCAAAAGTAATAAGCCTGCGCTCCTTATATTAGGATTGAGGCACTGATGCGTACCTCAGGGTCCTTTCTTTACAAGTTCGGGTTGTGCACTGTAATGCGTGCACAAGCCATAATGAAGTATAATATTGACAAATCAAATCAAATTCTTACAACATTCTACCAATCAGGTCTCTGAAATGTCAACACCGGAAATCCTGGTCTGCCTCCAACATAACTTTCCAATCTCCTGAACTGATCCCTGCGCTTCAACCGGTTCTCAATCCTTGTAATGAATCTGCGAGCGTCCCTGGCCTTATTGGTATTCCACCTTTTAGATTTACCCAGTGCTATGTCATCCAATCTGCTTTTGATTCCATCTCTGACGAACTTCAAGGTTTCATCACAGAACTTATGTATTTCTCCATAGGCCATAAAAAAGTTGCGACCGTTTACACTGCGGTAGGTGAACCCAAATGCTGGATGTCTGATCAAGGAGTATTGAGGTAGATGTGGAAGGTTGGGGATGTCAAACATATTTGGTTTGGTGAGATTCAGCTTCTTCTGATAACTTTCCACTCCCAGTTGAAGATCTTCTACTCTTTCTCTGATGACTATCTGCCTAATGTAGATTAGGAGAGCTGTGATAAAGGCAAGCTGCATCTCTTTGGGTAAGTTGCAAAGCTTTCCTTGAACTTTGAGCAGGTACATATCTTCAATGTCGTTGAGAAGTAGTCGTGGAAAGTCTGACTCGGAAATATCGTACTCCTTTTCATCAAGTCTTTTGAGTGTGATTTTGCTGAGGAAGGGGTACCCAAAGTGAGTGACAGTCGAAATGAACTGAATCGAGACTATCTTCAAATCACTTGCCACATCACCCATCGTCTGATTGAGTCTGCTGCTTCGATAATACTGTGCCCGGTTATCTGGCCAATGATGTATACCATAGAGTGCATTCCGGTCATAGTCAACAACTTTGTCGATGAATAAGGCAGAGGCTTCTTCTTCGATGGCATTGTTGAGATATCTAGCTGCAGGGAGAAAGGGAAGTGAGTTGACGTACTTCTTCTCAATCTTGCTGCCGAGTTGCAGAAATTCCAAGTCATTGTTGAAGAAGAACTTGTAAGGGATCTTTGGTTCCTTAGGCTTCCCAATCATCAGTAGTGGTTTGGACCAGTCAGTTATGTATGGTGCGGTTTTCCTTGTGACCGGATCGACGTAAGATTCAGGATTGATCCAGTCAATATTACTTGACATGGCTCGAGCAATATTTTCAAGATGGTACTCAAGTTCGATGGAGTTAGCAGACCGATCTTTCAGAAGATTGAACGCATCATTCTTGATTCTTCGTAGCTCTTTCTTGTTCATCTTTTTCATCTGAAACTTATGCTGAATCAACTGAGCTGTAACAACCCGTAATTTTCTAGACTGCTTTTAATAATAAATTATATTTATTATTTCCTAAGTTTCACTTTTGGACTTTTCGGAACTTATTTGAATTAAATACGAGAAGTTATCTCACTTTAGTTGAAACATGAGCTCGCGCACGAACCGACCCATAGATAGTATGGTTTAGTCTAACACACACATTTTGATAATAATAATAATAATGTTTTTATTATACTTATATAAAAACACTCCCAAAAATATGTTTTATACATTTTAATTATAGTGTCACACCGAGACACCGCGACTCACATTTAAGCTCAACGACACATGAAATATACGGAATAAATTTTTTTCAAACCAATTCTTTTCCCTATAAATTTTGTGCCGCCCCTCCCCTACATAATATAGTAACAAATAAATTAAAAATCTCATAAGCCATACCTTGACCTTTAAATTTGAGTTGGACTTTTATGTCTAGTAAATAAAAGTTAAACACTAATGTGTAATACTAAATCTCTTGATGAGACAAAAGATGAAGTGACTTCCCCTTTTTGCTCTTTCTGTCGAACTCACACATAACAAGCACACTTTCTTGATTCTTAATATAACCTAACAAGCAAGTAGCTTAATAAAATAATACATTCACCATGTTACTTTCAAAACCAAATCAAATCTCTTTGCTTTTCTTCACATCCCACGCCACCCCCATCTCTGCTCCTTGCTTCTTCATTAATTTCTAGTCCTTTTTGTCCCTAGCTTATTTGACTAACCTTAAGACCATGCTTTGATCTACTATAAAATGTAAGCAAACAAGTTAACTTTTCACACAAAGAAAACACATTTAAACACTGTCACACTTTAACATTTGGACAAGAAAGAAACAAAGAAGAAAGGAATTGGTTTTGCACTTGGAGAGCTTGAGTAATAACTAGGAGTTATTGGGTTAAGTGTTGTGGAAGCTTGGGTTATTTTCGATAGTAGTTTCTTGGTCTTCTTCCTTTCTCATTCGAACACTCTCACTCCCACTGTAAGCATCGATCCATAAACCTCTAAACTTGTTATAACTTCTTGTTTTAGTCTTAAACCTCATATTCACATACAAGTTACGAAAACATGATGAAAATTAAAGTCACTTTGGTTACATGCTACACTGTCAACACTCACAAAAACTTATACATTCGACTTACATGAAAGTTTCTTGGTTGTGTTTTAAACTTGGGTGGCAAAAGTCTTTGATCTCGTTAACACATGGAAAAATCTCGAGAAGAAACTAGTATTGGTGTTGTTTTTCAAATCCATATACACGCACTTCATGTCGAGCTTGTGAGTTTTATTTCGGCACAAAAATGAAAACATTAACGTAAATAAAACATAAGTCTTGGCTCGTTGGACAGATACTTGCTCGTATGTATATGCTTACTTGTGGCTTATATAACTTATTCTTTTCAAAGTTGAAATACTTATTTGCTACATATGAACTTATTTACTTATCGGGCTTAGTGTTAAACCCAAACCGAACACATAAACGGACCATGAAGCCCGACCCATTAACAAGTGCTTATTAACAAGCTAAGTATATGAAAAGCTTCTCTTTATAACTCATTGACTTAAAAACAAGCTTATTGAAACCTTCCACTTTTTCGTTTTAAGGATTTTTGGTGTCGTTTGGAAATTGAGTCGCGAAGCTCTAAATAAGTCGAAGCTTATTTTGGTCTCCAAGTTAATAACCCAACTGCTATTTGAAGGTTTTCAAAACAGTTTAGAGAAGATGAAACACAAAGTATATACACAACTCACGCATGCATGAAATTGAGAAAAATTAGGACAAAATGTAAAACAGTGATGAAAGACGTTAAATATAATTCAATGTAAAATAAAACATGAAAGAGCCCTTAGCTCAGTTGATTGCGACGTTTGTTTATGAGCGAATGGTCCTTGGTTCGAATCTTGCCTATGGCTGTTTTTGCTATTTTTGAAATTTTAGCCTTTTGGCACTCTTAATCCCTCATTTTCAAACTCTTGTCTCATTTCTCTTAAAACCTTTATAAGTTTTATAACTAATATAAAACTTACACTTTCAACCCCCCAACTTTGGATCATGCAGCATTTCTATAAAAACTTTTATAGTTTTTTTTTTTTTTTAAAAAAAGTTGTGATGGTTTTTACAACTTCAACCCCTCAAGGTTGAACACTTGGACATTTAATCCAAAATTTCTATAAGTTTAATAAACTTATATAGTTTTTACCACTTTTCGTCTAAATGAATATATATTTAAAACATATTTTTATTTAACGACCGCATCCGCATAAACCATAAATAGTATAGTTTTCCAAATAGATTATTTACTCACAACTTCAGTAAAAATATATATAACTTATTTATTTTTTTTTACGCCTCGTAACCAAACGAACTAAATAAATAAAATACAACTTGTAGTTGTATTTATTCACTCTTCGACAATACTTAAGTCAATAATCGAGCCTACTCTTATTGTGAATACTTTTCGTACATAGCTGTTCGGTTACTCCCGAACCAGAAACTTATTCGTCATGAATACTTTTATATACACATATATATACTTGTACATTTGTCCAAGAGCCAATGCTTACAAACTCTTTGAAATGATTTAAACGTAAACTTTGTCACCCAAGCAACATTAAACACAACCCTTGAGAAACACTTAAACTTATTTAAACACTTTGAGTCGTGAGTAAACAAAATTGTAAACTAAGAATTGCCATACTAATTTAGGTCGCGTGTCGGTGCCGCACACTATTGCTACTTGACTTATTCACATCAGACGACTTAATTGCTGAGGTGAGTCATAGCCCCACTTTTACTTGTTTAATTACTTTATAAAATCTTTGGGGGAGATACATGCTCAACTACTTATTTTTACTTTCACAAGTACTCTAAACATTTTCATATTACTGTAAGTTTATAGCCCCACTCTTTACTTTACTTTGCTTTATACACTTGGGGTGAGAAACGCGCAAACACTTTATTAATTCTTGCTTTTATGCAACACACTTTATGAATTATTGCTTGTATGCAACACACTTTATGAACTATAGATTTTATGCAACACACTCTATGAACTATTGCTTATACGCAAACCACTTTACAACTCATTGTTGTTACACAAACACTTGAATGACAATTGCTTTTATGCAAACACTTTTATGGACCACACTGAAACTTATGCTTTATTTAAACTATTACGCGAATTAGCCTAAGCCCTTGAATCTCCCTATGCCCAAACTCATGAACCGTCAATTCCTGCTGGGAAGCGCGAATGTTATAAATAGATCTATTGAGGGTGACTCCTCCGTCCGGGTTGGTAGCGCCAACTAGACCAGTTTTGGATTTACGGACGTATACCATGTCGGAATTCAAGTGTAACGGGATAAACACTTGCTAAGGGCACATAACTATATTGCATGCTTTCACGCATGCTGAACTGTCGTAGCTTCGGTTGCATGAACTTAGCGCTAGCGTAATAGACTATTTTTCTATGTGTCATTATATTTGTTGTAATGATCACATACTCTACTCATGGTCCACTCTTCAAATTTTACTTTAAGGTAAACTTTATTTTTATGACAATGTGTGCGACACAATGGTTGCAGAACCTACTATTGAACTCACACTAATTTTACTCTATATTGTTATTTATGCAAACCTATGAACTCACCAACCTCGTGTTGACACTTTTTAGCATGTATTTGCAGGTTTAAGGTAATAACTACTATTGAAGGCTTTTGGCAAGGCATGGCATGGTCATAGATGACTCTGATGTATTTGGGACCGCTTAAACTCTTTTATGGGCCTATATTTTTCGCACTATTTCTGGAATGATGTAAACTTAATATTTTGATTTATGAAATTTTCCTAAACGGTTGAAATAAAACCGTTCTTTGTACTTTGTGTTGTGATACCGATTTCGTAGCACCCCAATGAATGTATGCTTCCGCTGGACCCGATTTTTGGGGGTGTTACAGATTGGTATCAGAGCCTTGGTTATAGAGAACTGGGTATTTTTAAAACCTAGACTATAACTACTTTTGCGAAAACTTAACTCTATGACCGCCACGTGCCTGCCTGCCAAGCTGATGCCTCATTTGTGATTTTGATTGCTATTATATTTGATGAGATGTGCGCTTTGTTATTGGATGAGTATATCCATTTATTTTCACTATATATACTATAAGTATCTTCGACATACTTATGCTTACGTATTGTACTGGGCGTAGCATTACACGCTTTTATCTACGCAATCTCATCGTCCGTCCTCGAGTGTGGACACTTGTCGTTGTCTTTCAAAACAACTTTTGAATGTTAGAGACATATTACTAGTGTGACTGAACCGAGTATTTCAAAATTCATTGAACCTCGGTTGAATATAGACTGATCACCTATATTCAACCAGGGACAGTGGGACATAGCCTGATCACCTATGTTCGACTCAGATGTGAACTTTGCTATACTGGGAGCAGTTATAATAGAATTATGTCCGGTCGATTTTTGATTTTGAGAATGGTTAAGTTTGGCGTATCTATACGAGCATCGAATATCACGAAAGTTTGCACTTACACATGACACACTGGCATCACAACACCTCACAAACTGTAATACTCCTGGCATTGCTATACGTCCCCGTTTATATGGAACTCCTGTTTTTCATCATCCACTATAGTTTGCATCGGGTCGGGTTAGACCCGATTGGCACCGTTTGAATCCGAGTCTTTGATGTGACCCCTTGAGATCGTAATAAGCCCTTTCGAGCTTATTAGAACGGTTGGATTTGATTTTGGCCACCCTCGGAATTTATTTTGGCTACGTCTGAATTCGGATTGCTAATTTGTGATTTTTGGACCTTATTGCGGATCCGGATTTGTCTATTTAGCCTTTGTTTGTTTGTGATCCGGTTACAGTCACCCCTACCTTAACCTTATGCTTAACCGATGATGTTCAATCGAGGTTGTACTTTCTGCCTCTACCTTACGTTGCTAGTAACAATCAACATCCTCCTTCAAAGTCATACTCTGAACCTGCTAAACTCTCCAGTCAGAAGAGAAATTTTGGGCAAATTTTATGCCCAACAGAAACTTTAAGACCGTAAGGAGTAACTTGAACCGCGTTCCTTGGGACAGACACCAAATTCTTCACTCGTCTCTCGAGAATACCAGTAATATTCCTTGCTACCCTCTTATAAGATACTAAACTATGTCGCTAATACCGTATAAGTTGTTTCAATTATTCTATTGACCATTTTGCGGTCACACTACAAATGTTTTACTGTTACTTTATGAAATCAAAATTTCGATCTTACTACTATTTGGTAAATGACATTGTTCCCGTTGTTCTATAAACTGTTTTGCAAATCATCTCGCTAGTGATTTTATAAACCTGTTTGCTGTCCTACTACGGCATTATGAAACAAACTACAGTTTTGCTACTATCATACAAATAATAAACTAATTTCTCGTCGTTCTATGAACTGCTTCACAATCCGTTTTATAAACTATTTTGCAATCACCCTATGAACTATTTACTCATTTTGAAGTGTTAAAAGTTTCAAGTCAAACTTCATCAAATTTTGGCATAACAAGGAGTGATTAGACGATAACTTTCGTGAAAACATCTTATCCACACCATGTTTAAAGACTGTTCTTACTGAAATTACGAGTATTTTGAAGTCGCACCAGTTTACGTAACTGCAAATTTTCAGTAAAGAATTTTGTATCATTCTTTAACAGACAAAGAGGAGCCTTTACCACTTGGTAAGACTCAAATCGGTTGTGAGTACCAACACCTATCCCTATTGACAAGTTAGTAGAAACTCGCAAAAAAAAAAAAAAAAAAAAAAAAAAAAAAAAAAAAAAAAAAGGGTCTTGAATTCACGTGGGGAAACGTGAAGGTAAATTCTCGTGCGTATATACTCATCTCTTTTCGACCGTAATGGGTAACTTGAATTGAATCGCGAGGACGCGATTCCGTTTAAGGAGGTGAGACTGTAACAACCCGTAATTTTCTAGACTGCTTTTAATAATAAATTATATTTATTATTTCCTAAGTTTCACTTTTGGACTTTTCGGAACTTATTTGAATTAAATACGAGAAGTTATCTCACTTTAGTTGAAACATGAGCTCGCGCACGAACCGACCCATAGATAGTATGGTTTAGTCTAACACACACATTTTGATAATAATAATAATAATGTTTTTATTATACTTATATAAAAACACTCCCAAAAATATGTTTTATACATTTTAATTATAGTGTCACACCGAGACACCGCGACTCACATTTAAGCTCAACGACACATGAAATATACGGAATAAATTTTTTCAAACCAATTCTTTTCCCTATAAATTTTGTGCCGCCCCTCCCCTACATAATATAGTAACAAATAAATTAAAAATCTCATAAGCCATACCTTGACCTTTAAATTTGAGTTGGACTTTTATGTCTAGTAAATAAAAGTTAAACACTAATGTGTAATACTAAATCTCTTGATGAGACAAAAGATGAAGTGACTTCCCCTTTTTGCTCTTTCTGTCGAACTCACACATAACAAGCACACTTTCTTGATTCTTAATATAACCTAACAAGCAAGTAGCTTAATAAAATAATACATTCACCATGTTACTTTCAAAACCAAATCAAATCTCTTTGCTTTTCTTCACATCCCACGCCACCCCCATCTCTGCTCCTTGCTTCTTCATTAATTTCTAGTCCTTTTTGTCCCTAGCTTATTTGACTAACCTTAAGACCATGCTTTGATCTACTATAAAATGTAAGCAAACAAGTTAACTTTTCACACAAAGAAAACACATTTAAACACTGTCACACTTTAACATTTGGACAAGAAAGAAACAAAGAAGAAAGGAATTGGTTTTGCACTTGGAGAGCTTGAGTAATAACTAGGAGTTATTGGGTTAAGTGTTGTGGAAGCTTGGGTTATTTTCGATAGTAGTTTCTTGGTCTTCTTCCTTTCTCATTCGAACACTCTCACTCCCACTGTAAGCATCGATCCATAAACCTCTAAACTTGTTATAACTTCTTGTTTTAGTCTTAAACCTCATATTCACATACAAGTTACGAAAACATGATGAAAATTAAAGTCACTTTGGTTACATGCTACACTGTCAACACTCACAAAAACTTATACATTCGACTTACATGAAAGTTTCTTGGTTGTGTTTTAAACTTGGGTGGCAAAAGTCTTTGATCTCGTTAACACATGGAAAAATCTCGAGAAGAAACTAGTATTGGTGTTGTTTTTCAAATCCATATACACGCACTTCATGTCGAGCTTGTGAGTTTTATTTCGGCACAAAAATGAAAACATTAACGTAAATAAAACATAAGTCTTGGCTCGTTGGACAGATACTTGCTCGTATGTATATGCTTACTTGTGGCTTATATAACTTATTCTTTTCAAAGTTGAAATACTTATTTGCTACATATGAACTTATTTACTTATCGGGCTTAGTGTTAAACCCAAACCGAACACATAAACGGACCATGAAGCCCGACCCATTAACAAGTGCTTATTAACAAGCTAAGTATATGAAAAGCTTCTCTTTATAACTCATTGACTTAAAAACAAGCTTATTGAAACCTTCCACTTTTTCGTTTTAAGGATTTTTGGTGTCGTTTGGAAATTGAGTCGCGAAGCTCTAAATAAGTCGAAGCTTATTTTGGTCTCCAAGTTAATAACCCAACTGCTATTTGAAGGTTTTCAAAACAGTTTAGAGAAGATGAAACACAAAGTATATACACAACTCACGCATGCATGAAATTGAGAAAAATTAGGACAAAATGTAAAACAGTGATGAAAGACGTTAAATATAATTCAATGTAAAATAAAACATGAAAGAGCCCTTAGCTCAGTTGATTGCGACGTTTGTTTATGAGCGAATGGTCCTTGGTTCGAATCTTGCCTATGGCTGTTTTTGCTATTTTTGAAATTTTAGCCTTTTGGCACTCTTAATCCCTCATTTTCAAACTCTTGTCTCATTTCTCTTAAAACCTTTATAAGTTTTATAACTAATATAAAACTTACACTTTCAACCCCCCAACTTTGGATCATGCAGCATTTCTATAAAAACTTTTATAGTTTTTTTTTTTTTTTAAAAAAAGTTGTGATGGTTTTTACAACTTCAACCCCTCAAGGTTGAACACTTGGACATTTAATCCAAAATTTCTATAAGTTTAATAAACTTATATAGTTTTTACCACTTTTCGTCTAAATGAATATATATTTAAAACATATTTTTATTTAACGACCGCATCCGCATAAACCATAAATAGTATAGTTTTCCAAATAGATTATTTACTCACAACTTCAGTAAAAATATATATAACTTATTTATTTTTTTTTACGCCTCGTAACCAAACGAACTAAATAAATAAAATACAACTTGTAGTTGTATTTATTCACTCTTCGACAATACTTAAGTCAATAATCGAGCCTACTCTTATTGTGAATACTTTTCGTACATAGCTGTTCGGTTACTCCCGAACCAGAAACTTATTCGTCATGAATACTTTTATATACACATATATATACTTGTACATTTGTCCAAGAGCCAATGCTTACAAACTCTTTGAAATGATTTAAACGTAAACTTTGTCACCCAAGCAACATTAAACACAACCCTTGAGAAACACTTAAACTTATTTAAACACTTTGAGTCGTGAGTAAACAAAATTGTAAACTAAGAATTGCCATACTAATTTAGGTCGCGTGTCGGTGCCGCACACTATTGCTACTTGACTTATTCACATCAGACGACTTAATTGCTGAGGTGAGTCATAGCCCCACTTTTACTTGTTTAATTACTTTATAAAATCTTTGGGGGAGATACATGCTCAACTACTTATTTTTACTTTCACAAGTACTCTAAACATTTTCATATTACTGTAAGTTTATAGCCCCACTCTTTACTTTACTTTGCTTTATACACTTGGGGTGAGAAACGCGCAAACACTTTATTAATTCTTGCTTTTATGCAACACACTTTATGAATTATTGCTTGTATGCAACACACTTTATGAACTATAGATTTTATGCAACACACTCTATGAACTATTGCTTATACGCAAACCACTTTACAACTCATTGTTGTTACACAAACACTTGAATGACAATTGCTTTTATGCAAACACTTTTATGGACCACACTGAAACTTATGCTTTATTTAAACTATTACGCGAATTAGCCTAAGCCCTTGAATCTCCCTATGCCCAAACTCATGAACCGTCAATTCCTGCTGGGAAGCGCGAATGTTATAAATAGATCTATTGAGGGTGACTCCTCCGTCCGGGTTGGTAGCGCCAACTAGACCAGTTTTGGATTTACGGACGTATACCATGTCGGAATTCAAGTGTAACGGGATAAACACTTGCTAAGGGCACATAACTATATTGCATGCTTTCACGCATGCTGAACTGTCGTAGCTTCGGTTGCATGAACTTAGCGCTAGCGTAATAGACTATTTTTCTATGTGTCATTATATTTGTTGTAATGATCACATACTCTACTCATGGTCCACTCTTCAAATTTTACTTTAAGGTAAACTTTATTTTTATGACAATGTGTGCGACACAATGGTTGCAGAACCTACTATTGAACTCACACTAATTTTACTCTATATTGTTATTTATGCAAACCTATGAACTCACCAACCTCGTGTTGACACTTTTTAGCATGTATTTGCAGGTTTAAGGTAATAACTACTATTGAAGGCTTTTGGCAAGGCATGGCATGGTCATAGATGACTCTGATGTATTTGGGACCGCTTAAACTCTTTTATGGGCCTATATTTTTCGCACTATTTCTGGAATGATGTAAACTTAATATTTTGATTTATGAAATTTTCCTAAACGGTTGAAATAAAACCGTTCTTTGTACTTTGTGTTGTGATACCGATTTCGTAGCACCCCAATGAATGTATGCTTCCGCTGGACCCGATTTTTGGGGGTGTTACATGAGCGTATTCCACTGTTCGTCCATCTTGAGGTTCTTGATTGTCTGCAAGTGGCGGTTGCGAATTAATCATCTTGTCAAACCAGGAGTAATCGGCAGTTTCGTCTTGGTCTAGCCATTTGAGGATGGTTTTCGGTTTCTTGGGTTCTGTGCCTTTTGATGAGGTATCCGGTTTGTGCTGATGATGCTTTCGTTTCCTTTCTTTCTTCTTCTTAGATGACGGTTCTGGTACTTCATCGGGCTGAGGAATCTCGTCACCACCTATGTATTCGAAGTGATCATGTGCTTTGGGAGCCGAACCAGATGCCTTGGGTTGTTGTGAAGATGTTGTTGTTGTTGGAGGGTTGACCGGTGCTTGTGGTTGAGATGAGGGTCCTTCGGCTTGCTTTTGTTTCTTTGCCTGAGAGTTAGGATCCTGATCTTCATCATCTCTTGGATGTTTTAGTTTGTCAGCCTCAGTGCTGCAAGTCTCTTTAGTCATTTTGGCTTTCAAAGCTTCCAGAATTTTAGCTTCTTCAGGTGACAATGTGAACTTGCTTGCCAATTTGTTTAAGAGCTGGGCTTCTAATTCGTCCATAGATAACCCCGGTAGTGGAACAGTTGATTTGTCAGCTCGAAGAGTAAACATGGTAGATCGGATCACTTTCTTGACTGCTTGCTCTGCGAATTTGGTGAGTTCATCTCTCATAGGTGCCAGCAGCTCTTTCAACTCAGCGACTAAGTGTTGTTCCATGTACTGGTGTGCTTGAGCAGCTAATGTGGCTTCCAAGTTCTCTTGCACATCCTTACCTAGGAAGGTGTCAACCTTTTCTTGCAGCTCTTGGACATTCGTATTAAGCTTAGTCAGTTCAGCAACTTGGCGTGCTAGTGATGCAACCTGATCTTCCAATTTGTTTTTCTTCTTTTCATGAACTCTTCTGAATGTTGTCTTTATCAACTTTGATGCAGCAGAGGCTTTGGTACTTGCAGGGTTCTTGATTGATTTGTCATGTGTAGATTCGGATGCAGGAGGTGATGATTGTGAAGATTCTATGTTGGTAGTAACGTCCATATCATCTCCTCTTTGTGGTTCGGGTTGTTCAACATTCTTTGCTTTGGCAGCTTCCTCTATCAATCTTTGTTCTTCTGCCATTTGTCAGCTTCGGCCTTAAGTTTTTGTTCTTCTGCTACTTTAGCTGCTTCTGCCTTAAGCCTCAGATCTTCAGCAAGCTTGGCTTCTTCTTCTTTTCGTAACTTATCTTCTGCCAGCTTAGCTGCTTCTTCTGCCTTCCTGCTTTCCTCCATACGGATTGTTTCCTCCAGTTTGGGTTGTGCAAGTTCCTCAAGCCTAGCCTATTCAGCTTCCTGCTTTTTCTTTAATTCCTCTTCTAGAGCCCTTTCTCTGAGCTCCATTTCTTCCATAGACAACAAATGTGGAGCATCAGTATCCATGTGATCTTCTTCTTCCTCTTCTCCTGCTGCTGAAGCATTGATCATATCTTCATCTGTGGGTGATACTGTGGGGGTGTTGTAGACGACCAAATCAGTATTAGTTCCTGTAGTTGGTTCAGGAATGCTGCTCAATCTGCCAGCTTTGGTAGTATGAGAGAACACTGGAGGTGGAGGTAGATCAGCATTGAATGCATCTATCTTGCTGTGGAGGAGACCCAGCTTAAGAGTTCTTTCATTTTCTTCTTCTACTGAAAGACCTATATTAGATTGAGCAGACTCTTGTTCAGCAGTCATGGGTTCCTTCAGCCTCTCTTTCCTGACCCTTTCTTCTTCCAACTTTGAATCTGCTTCAGTGAAAGGTCTTTGATTGAGATCTGCTGGGTATTCAGCATTATCAGCAAATTCATCAATGTTCTTCTCCCAATCTTCAAATGTCAAGTCTTTATCATCAATATCTTCAAGATTGACATTCTCGGTGATATTGGCAAAGGCTTCCCTATAAACTGGACCTTCGTCGGACTCGGTTTCAGAGTTAGATGGTTTTGGAGAAGATGGTGGTGAGGGAAACCACCCAGGTTCAGGAATGGATGCGGGCTTCTTGACAGGAGTTCTTCGCTTGAGTGTACCTTTTTTCTTATGTGTAGACTTGGTAGAACTGTCGGAGCTCCCAGTCTTGCTACCTTTCTTTCCTTTCTTCTGCATGCACGAAGGTAGAACAACTTCTTCCAGGAAACCAACTTTGTCTGCTTCAAGAGCTTGAAGGTAGTACTTGTAATTCTTGCAAAGCTTCACTTTTTCGTTCAAGAGACAGTCGGGAAATTTCTTTCCTTGCTTGCGTGTGCTGGTGTCGAGTCTCTTGATGATTCTGAGAGTTTCCTCGTTTCTGAAAGTGTGCTTGGCTTCATCATCAAGTCTTTGTGGAATATTGTCATACTCACGAAGGAAGCTTTCGATGAGTAATTTTGTGAAACAGACAAATGGAATGTTGTTGGTCTTGTGTTGAATGTGCCACACAAGGTCTTCCCTGATAATGCTGGCATAATCTACTTTCTTGACGTTTGCCACTGCCCAAAAGAGTTTGAGGTGTTGGAGCTTGGGGTATTCATGGCCAGTGTCTCTGCCAGATAAGGATTTGGCAATCAGGATATACAGGGTTCTCCATGGTTGTGGAAGAAATCTGATGTTAACCCTAGAATGTCTTGTCACAACTTCTTCTGATTCATCATAGCCAATATCCCGTAACCACTCTATCAGCTCTTCCTCTGTGGGTACTTGATCATATTCTTCATCTGGGCCAAGTTCGGGTAACCCAAGAACATTCCTAAGTGTGTCTATATCTACAGTAACCTGTCTGTCATGAAGCATGCAAGTGAAGGAAGCTTCCCCAAGGTCTAGCTGAAGTGTATGCCAAAATTGGTGTATGTAGAAGCAGGACACAGATGCTGACTTAGTGAATAGAAGCTTGTTGGGGTGATAAAGGAGAGCATCCACTGCAACAATGCATGAGGATTCGTTGCATGTGATTTTGTTGAAGTTGATTCGTAAGTTGTTCTTTCCTATCTTCCTGGTGTAATCTTCGGGAAAGGTCTCTTCCCATGAGAGTTTTGGTTCAGGTTCTGGTCCATATGGAATGTCATTGTGTTCTGCCATCTGAATTGATCATAAACAAACACAAACATGGCAATGATTTACTTTGTTAGCTCAGACATTCAATTACATGATTGTGTATATTTTATTAATTGATCAGTGGGTGTTTGTGTGTGAAAAACTTTTGTTATATGACAAACTTGTGTTTTTATCACATGGTAGAAACTTATAACAATTAAGTTACAACATGAGTTTATCATTACAAGAGATTACACATTGGAAATTTTACAACACATAGAAAATTTCATGAATTGGACAATGTTACGCGTAAGTGGAAAATCCTACGCATAACTTGACTTATGCGTAATTAATGATATTAAGCGTAGGTGCAAAGTCTACGCATAACTTTATATGTTACGCGTAAGTTCATTCTTTTGCGTAGGCTTAATTTTACGCGTAGGATTATATCTTATGCGTAAGATTAGAGCTTATGCAAAGGATTGAACCTTATGCGTAAGATATAACTTGTGCGTAGGTTTTGACTTATGCGTAAGATCAGGACTTAAGCGTAAGATCAAGACTTATTCGTAAGTTAATCTTTATGCGTAAACATTGTCTTATCCAAGACAATGTTTGTCAACGTGTCGAATCTTACGCGTAAGAATCAATCTTACGCGTAGGATGAACTTCTTATGCGTAAAAACGTCCATTTTCAGAAAATCACCTTTAGAAATTTGAGTTGTTTGATTCCTGAAAGTGTACAAACACAACCACTGATCAATAATCATACCCACACACTTAATACATACATTATATGCGTAAACATGTCATGATTCAGAGTTACGCGTAAGACCGTATGAACACATAATCACAATCCTAATCAAACATGATTCTGGGTAAGAATAGGCATAGGGCAAGTGTAACATACACCCTAAGGATCAAATGGTCCAAATTATAACACATATTATCCACAAAATCAGAAAATCAAAGCTGCTAGTGCAACGAGCCTTAAATCCTAAAATCATGAGCAATAAAATGTAATTGTAGCAATTAAACCTCAAGATTGAGTTCCTAGGCATGTATAAACACTATCCCTATCACCAATTTCATACATAACACTCAAACTCAAGAATCCCTAAATCCATCGTATGAACCCTAATTCACAAATCAATCAATTGATGTTTCTGGGCACGATTGGAGTTAAGTGACATGTTTATTATCCTCCTAAGAACGTTTCCGTTCAATCAATTTAGCTATAACAACAACAATTTTCTGGGTTCAAGATTTACGCACAACCCTAGATCTAATTAATCTATTAAGACAAATTAAACCGTTGGATTAATGTAAACTTTAAAAACCCTTATAAAGAATCATGATCAACACAAGTTGTAACTTACAGATTTGAAGTTTGATGAACGGATTAATCAATTGATTATGGATCGTTGATAGTGGTAGTTGTGATATTAAATGTGTGTAAGTAAAAGTACAGGTGGTAGTAAATGTGTGGTCAAAGTGGTTTTGACCAAGGGTAAAATGAGTTACAGGTTTTGACAATTATGGCCCTTTAACCTTGTATTTCTATCATACCTAATACCCAATTTAACTCTCACTTTTAACTTACGTTAACTACACCAAGCTGTGATAAGAACAACTTGTGGAATTTTACTCCCCCTCGACCTTAGACCGTAGTCTTAAAGAAATCTTAAAATTTATTATAATGGTCAAGGTGAGTATCCCGAAACACTTTTGAAGCATCATTTTGTTTGATAAAAACGTAATATTTTTGGTAAAATGCAAGTATAAAAGTAAATATTTTGAGAAAAATTTAAAAAATATTTTTCCTCCCCCTCAACACTTGTTTTTAATAATCAAAGACATTTTTTTTTTAAAATAGTGTTGAAAGAGGTGGTGTATACTTGCATTTTTTTAATAAGAATATTTACAAAGATAGTTTTGATGTTTGACAATCAATTGTGTTTTAAAAACTTTTCCAGATCATCTGGAGTCAAATATCGCATACCAATTTGGTGAACTAGACTAGCAAACCTTGATGGTGCTAAGGATTTGGTAAGTAAGTCCGCCAATTGGTACTCAGTCCCAACAAAATATAGTTCAACGGTACCCTTTTCAACATGCTCTTTGATGAAGTGATATCGGAGATCAATGTGTTTGGATTTGCAGTGGTGAACTGTGTTGCAGGAGATTTGCAGTGGTGAACTGTGTGCAGCGTAGGCCAAAAAAATCCGAACAGCTACATGTCTAGCCACTAGAGCAAAGGATTCTGCAAAGTCAAGTCCTTCTAGTTGGGAGTATCCTTTTGCAACCAGGCGTGATTTGTTACGTATGACAGTGCCTTCAGCATCAAGCTTATTTTTCCAAATCCATTTTAACCCGATGACAAAGACTCTGTCAGGTCTTTCAACTAATTCCCAGACTTCTAATCTTATGAATTGCTGAAATTCCTCTTGCATAGATTCAATCCAGTTGTCATAAGTCATTGCTTCTTTAATGTTCTTAGGTTCTTCGTGACAAACTGTGAGTGCATAGATACAAGTTTCTTCATCAGTGTGAAGTCGTTGTCTTGTCATTACAGGTGCATCTGGATGGCCAATAATATGAACTATTGGATGGTCTCGAGTCCATTTGTGTGTTGAAGGGTGTAGTTGACAAGTATCTCGCATGTTAGTAGGATTCA
Source organism: Artemisia argyi (assembly GCA_030686995.1). NCBI lineage: Eukaryota > Viridiplantae > Streptophyta > Magnoliopsida > Asterales > Asteraceae > Artemisia > Artemisia argyi. The sequence continues at coordinate 238,829,733 of CM060700.1, read as the reverse complement.
AATTGCGTGTAGATGACTCAGCTATATCAGGAAAGGTAGGAGCCGGTGCAAACGAGTTAAAGAACGCATCAGGATCATGCTCTGCGGGTTGTGGAACTGATTGTGGTGTAGGATCTTCAGCTGATTGGTGGGAGTTAGAAACAGTTTGTTCTGCTGTAGATGGTGATGCAATTGGAGGACCGTCTCTCTCAACAGTTGTAGTAGTTTGTTGAGGTGAGTTTGGTATTGGAAGGTTACCAGGTTGAGCAGCGGAATTAGGTGAGACCTCAGTAGAACGGTATTCAATTGTATCAACAAACAGTGGAGCAAACAAGGTTTCCAATTCTTTGCGGTTGAGTGGCAATGGTTCAGCCGAAGATTCCGGAGAGTTAAGACGGTTGAATTCAGGTCCTAAGCTGTGTTGCTCAGAAGCCATTTGTGTGAGTTCATCAAAATTAGCGTGAATGGTTTCTTGAATTTCTCTTGTTCGACGATTCCATATCCGAAAACCTTTAGAATTTTCACAGTATCCAACGAACACTCCGATGTCAGCCTTTGCTTTAAGTTTACCTAAATCATCACGATCATTTTTCGGATAACAAAGTGCTCCAAATACATGAAAGTAATCGATATTCGGTTTTCTTTTGTGAACAATTTGATAAGGTGTTTTGCGATGGCGTTTTGTAATCATGCAACGGTTTTGAGTATAACATGCGGTTGAAACAGCTTCCGCCCATAAGTAATCTGGTAATTGAGCATTAATCAACATAGTTCTAGCAGCTTCCACTAACGTCCTGTTGCGTCTTTCAACAACTCCATTCTGTTCTGGGCTTCTAGGAATAGATGTTTGATGTTCAATTCCCACTTTCTCGAAATATGACAGGAGTGTCTGATTCTTAAATTTAGTTCCATTGTCAGTTCTGACTATTCGTACCGTATTGCGTAACTGAACTTGAATTTTAGTGAGAAAGGTGATGATCATTGAAGGAGCTTGATCTTTACTTCGTAAAAAATAAACCCAAGTCCATCTGGAGTAATCATCCATAATTACAAGAATGTAGCGTTTACCGTTGATACTTTGAACACGCATCGGCCCACACAAATCCATATGTAGCAATTGTAAAACATGATTCGTACTGTGCTCAGGTTTTGAAGGAAAATGAGCCCGAGTACTTTTTCCTTGTTCACAGGCTGAACATAAGTGATCTTTGGTAAAACGGAATCTTGGAAATCCATCAACAAGTTTGTAACGAGCAAGGTCAGTCATGGTTTTGAAATTCAAGTGCGAAAGACGTTTGTGCCATAACCAAGATTTAGTCGATTCCGCTTTGGAGAGAAGACATATCGTAGATGTAGCAATCATATCTGACATTGATATTGTATAAAGGTTAGAACCACGTGAGCCAGACATTAGATCGTTTCCTTGTAAGTCACGAACGAAACAAGTTTTCTTATGAAATGCAACTTCTAGATCCCCATCACAAAATTGACCAACAGAGAAAAGGTTGTGTCCAAGGCCTTCCATATAATAAACACGACTGATTTCAATGTTCCCACTGACATAGTCACCATATCCCATGATTAAAGCGTAATGATCGTTCCCGAATCTGACAGTGCCAATGAACTTTGAAACAAAGTTGTGTAACAGTTTGAGATTGCCTGTCATATGTCGGGTGCATCCGCTATCAATAATCCAGAGAACAATCTGTACCACCTGCATCACAAGAAGACGACACGGATGGAACAGAAGTAAGGGTGGAACCCAAAGAAAGTGCGGGTTCCTGTTGGTTAGAAACACATGTATTCAACAATTTAGGAATTCATTTAAAGTCTGGTTTGTGTTGTAACCAACATTGCCAATTCCAACTAGTTCTTGCTTTCTTAATGGTGAATTCACTAGTAGTTGGCTTATTCCTAGATTTGTTCTCGGCACTTATGGGGGTAACTTCAGCTTCATTAGAAACCGTAGAAGGCGGCTTTCCTAAGTTAGACTTAGAGGCAGTAGTGGGCCTAGGAGGAATGCGTGTCCTACGTTTCTTATGCCGATTCAGAAGAGAATTAGCTATACATTTTGTATGATCACCAGATGGTACGCTTTTACGACAAAACACACAAGATGCATTAATATTCAAAACATTCAAAGGTTCATCATTCGTTACATTTAGATTTTGATTACAATTTGCCAGATTAGAATCTAAATCTGATGCAACATGAGTTTTATTCAAATTCCTAAGTTGATCTTCTACTTCTTGAGCTTCTAGTGATCCTCTTTTACGTTACCAGAGCCTATTCTTCTTTTTACTTTTTCGCTTAGGTCTGTTAACGCTATTAGTGGAGACTAGTCCTGTAGAAGTGGAGTTATCAACATTAGTATTTTGAATAACATTTCCTTTAGCAGTTTTGTCTAATGGATACAATCCTGGTGCTATCACCGTGGTGTCAACAAACTTTCCTTTTTGGAGTATCTTAATTTTCTCTTTCAAATCAATGATGATGTGATTTTTATCCTGAATTTCAGACTCAAGTAAACCATTGCAATATTTGATGTCATCGCGGTTTTGTTGCCATTCGGCGTTTTCAATTTTTAAACCCGCAATTTCTTTCTAGTATTTGAGACACAGACTTTTTAAAGACTCGTTGTTTTTGCAAAGCTGATAAGAGTTTGAAACATTTTGACTTTGAAGTTTCAATTCCATTTCAATACTTTGAGCTTGACACCATTCAAGCCTTTGTTTGAGTTGACAAATTTCTTTTGAAAATTGTTTTGTCACATCATCATTCTTAGTTCTCAGCTTGTCATTATCAATTTTAAGTGTCTCGATTTCCACATTCAACAAGTTATTATCAACACAAAGATCATCCATAAGCATAGAAGTACCGGATTTATAGAGATCATTCATGATAACTGACAAAATATAAGCATTGAGAACTTGTTCCAAGAGTCGATCAACATCATTTTTTAAAACTCTATTTCTTTGCTTTTGAACCAAAATCTCATTTTCAGTAGAGTTGAAAACATTTATCATATTTTTGACCTCATTTTGAAGTTCCTGATCCCAACGTGTAGCACAGAGACGGAGGTGTTTGACAATTGGCAACATTTGTTTTTGAAAAATATCTCTCTTTTCTCGCTCGTAAGCGGATTGAAAAGTTTCAATTTTTATTTCAGAATTGCGTTCAATTGTTTCCTCCAAAATTTCGATGTCTTCCATAAAAGTTTTGAAATAATTTAAGACACGACAACTTTTCGGTAAAGGTGTAAGTTCACCGGATGATGGTAAAGGACCATTTATTTGTGCTACAGTTTGGACAGGGGCCGCATTAGAGGATGAAACATATGACTCAGTGACATACCATGATTTCTCAGGTAATTCCTTTTGAGTAACAAAAGATTTAGAAATGTGAGGAGCTTTTGAATAATCATATGGTGTCCAATATTGAATATAACTCATTTTAGATCGACTCTCGTCTTCAAGTTCTTCTTCTTCCTCAGTATCAAAAACAACAGCACGTACAATCATATTATCAAGCAGATGGTCCATACTGTAAATTTTAAGAATTTCTTTGAATGCCGTGTGAAGAAACATTGAATTGTAATCGCCAAGTGCAAATCCTTTATCGGGTCTCGGTTTTAAAGTAAATTTCTGAATTGTTGTGACAGAGTTCCCGTTGATGAGGCGAAAAATGATCCGTTTTTAGGGGGTCATTTAAGCCCGAATCCGACTTTATTTGATCAAATATTGCCCTAAATCGTTCCTTTTGTGATTTTAGGTGTTTGGAGAGTGAATTCTGGAAAAGAGGCTATTTTGGACGTTTTTGGAGCATAAAGTGAAGGAAACGACAAAGTACCAAAAATCCAAGCTGGAAATACAAGGTGACGGCGTCACGACTTGAGTCTTGACGGCGTCAGACAAGATGAATAATTTACCGTAGCTGGTGACGGCGTCAGATGGAGAGATGACGGCGTCAAAGTGGGCAAGATTAATTTACCGTAGGTGGTGACGGCGTCACATAGGCCGTCACAAGTGGATCTAGGGCGTCCGAGGAAGTGTATGGCGGCGAGTTGACGGCGTCAGATTTAACTCTTGACGCCGTCAGGACGATTTTCCTATATATAGTTTTCTAGTTTTTTCATTAAAAAAGGGGAAGTTTTGGTGAAACCCTAAAGACGATTTTGGTGCCTCTTTTACAGGTTTTTCAAGGGTTCCAAACCCTTGAGACCTTGCATTGTAATTGAGATAAGTATACTCTTAATTCAATCAATATGTCTATGTGTTGGTTGTTTATCTTTTGTTCTTATCTTAATTCTACTATGCTAGGCTAGATTTTCTTTGTGTTTGCTTAGATCTAATGAAACCTAGATGTTGATTATGTGTTGATTACTTGTCTATTCTTGTTCTTGGATGAATGATATTATATGTTAGGCTTAAGAAAACTGGCAGATCTCCAATGGTAACATGCTTGAACGTCTTAAGAAACATGAACCGAGGCGTACTAGGTCTTTATTGGTTGTATTTAATGCATGAGCCACTGTTTACAATCCCTATAGTTGTGCTGGGTCATGGTGTAGGAGGAGATAAGAGCTCATAGAGTTGGGGAGTTATGTATGCCACCCCACGAATGGTATTAAGGAATACAATCCGTCATCCATACAAGTATAACAAGTAATTGACATGTAAAAGATATCTAGGGAGTAATGAAGTCTAAGTAAACACAATTTCTCGACATACTGCTCACAACCTTAGTTTAATATTAGTTTATTTTCATTTTTATTATTTTATTTTGATTGCATCTTAGTTTTGGGTTAGTTGATTAGCAACTAATTCCGCCCACTCCTTCAAAACCCGAGATTTACTTGCTTTTATAAAAATATAAAAATACAAAAAGAATCATCTTTCATCTCTAGAACTATTAATTAGGTTTTCTAATCCTAGCGACACTATTCCCAAGCTGAACGATCAATCCCCCGGTACTTGTCACTATACTATACTACAACGATCAGGTACACTGCCTGGTGGGGGTTGTAAGCTTCTCGAGATCCCTCGAGAGGTAAAGCCTGTTGCGATTCCCACGCATCACCCGTGTTTGTAAACAATGTTACGAAATTCTTTGAGTTGTTTTTCAAGATCAACAATCTCACCGAGTAAGTCATCTATATACTTCCTTTTTCGTATTTTATGTTCACAAAAATCCTTTTTACAACTTGACAATTATGTTTCTGTTTTTGAAAGTACTGTTTGAAGACGTTCAACTTGCATTTTCAATTCACACTTCTCACTTTCGAGTTTAGAAATCAACTTCCCGTTTGACTCAATTAAATCTTGCATTTTGTGTTGAAGATCTTGCTCTTTGTTGTAAGAATCTTGAAAAGCTTTTTCAAAACTTTTTGCATGTTTAATCTTGTCTTCCTGATTTGAAAGTTGAATTTTATAACACTCAATATCTCTTGCAAGTGACGCATTTGTTTCTTTTAAAGCTTTGTTTTTCTCGTTGCATTTTATGATTTGCAATTGTTGATCATTCAGTTGTTTAGATAACAATATGAGGTCAGGGTCTGGATCAAATGATGGTTCATGTTGTTCTATATGATCATGTTTATCATTCTCAATAGGATCATCAAATGAAAAAACTGTGTCATCATCAAATATGACAACTGTGCTTATTTGTTCATCTGTTTGAGAAGATGAAGATGAGTCAGATGGAACAACTTGCGCCATATCTGATTCAGAAGCAGAAGGTGAGGCTATTTCATGTATTAGGCATGCTTTTTGATCATGTACCTGAGACAAGCCGTCAGTGTCATACACTGGACCTGAATCATTAAACTGAAGTTCCTGCATGTTGGCCATAAGCATCACAGCTGCATTGGCTTCCAGATCTTCCATGTCATCATCAATGTTCACATTTGCCATGAAGTTGTTATCTTGTTCAGGGAAATGTCCATCTTTTTCATCTTGAAGAGCCATGAGTAATGCCTGCTTGTGAAACTTACTACCCCGAGTTCTCGGTTTGGGACATGCTGTCGCTATATGAGCTTGTTCATTACAATTATAGCACCATACTGCATTCCCTGAGTTGGAGTTCCTAGTTGCAACTGGTTCAGACCTTTGCTGAGAAGATCCTGAGTTGTTCCTGAACCCCCCATTGTTATTAAACCTCTGACCATTCCCAAAATTTCCTGAAGAACTTCCTGAACCAGATCTACCATAGTTACGATTCTGAATTTCCACTCTTCCATCATTGACAACAGCTTGATTCCTTGTGTTAGAAGACGAACGTTGACGGTTGTTTGTTTTGTTGGAGAATTTGCTGAAAGCACGAGCAATAAGAGCAAGTCCCTGATTCAAAGTATTAAAGTCATCATCGTCATCTTCATTGGAGTTGGTGTAATACACTGCATCATTGTTGTTCAATGGAACAAGTTGAGTAGAAGTATTCTGTGGAGATGAATCATAAGGGACCATTTGGTTCGAGGTAGAAGATTATGGATAACTGAAGTAGTTTTGCTCTTGAACATATGCATGATTTGACATAGGTGGTGGAGCATAGGGAGATTGAGCTACGAGTGCCAAAGAATTTGGTGTTGGTGATGGTGAGTATCCTCCTCGAAGAGCTCTATCTTTTTCCACTTCAGGTTCATGGTGTTTCAGAAAATCATACAACAAACCATATGGTGCATCATGAATATTTTTGGTTTGTCGAACAAATGTCACATATTTATGCCAATCAGGACCAAGACTACCAACAAATTTGGAGTTCACTGCTATCCTAGGTACTGTGATTTTGTGACATTCCAGATCATTGACCACATTTGTGAAACGATGATAGTAGGATTCAAGTGACTCTCCTGGTTCAATTGTGATGTCAGTGTATTCCATGTAGAGTTTGGATTCCATATCATCTTTGTTCAATTGAGTGCCTTCCATAAGGAGATGAACATGTTCCCACATAGCTTTGGCTGTTTTCTGAGCATCGACACTTCGATAAATTGGATTAGGTATACCTTGAAGTATATAAGCCATTGCATACTCATCAGCTTCACGATGTAATTCCTGTTCTTCTATGAGTTGAGATTCTGGAAGAGGTCTATCACCAGGAGGACGTGGAGGATCAACAGTTGGATCACCAATTTCAAATCTTGTTGGCCACTCAAATGGTCCTTCAAGTATCACTTGTTTCAAGAATTTCCCATGAGGTTTCTTTAGTTCAAGAAATCATAAGAATCGACTTGACCATTGAACATAGTTCCCAGGTGTTAGCATTGGAGGTGTTTCAAGTGATCCTGCCTCATGTCTGGATTGTTGAGTTGTAATAACTTCACACATTCTATCAAACCAGTGAGGTTGTTTGGAGGAATACTGATTGTTTTGTTGTGACATTTGATACGGTTGTTGTTGAGGAATGATTTGATGTTGTTGCATCATGAGATATTGTGGTTGTTGATTAAACGGTTGTTGATGAAAGTGTGATTGTGAAGGTTGTTGATATGATTGTTGCTGATGGTATTGTTGTTGCTGATACTGCTGATGTTGTTGCTGAGGATTAGAGAAGTAGTAATGTGGTGGTTGAGACATCTTTGAACACTTGTGTAGTAATGGATCTTTTGTAGAAGATTGAAATGCACGTTCCTTTGGTTAAGTTCAAAATTCCCGGGGTAAGTTGAAATCTTACGCGTAACAATAATCTTACGCGTAAACTTTAGGTTATGCGTAAAGAGTAGTTTATGCGTAAACAATGAGTTTATGCATAAGTTTCTCTTTACGCGTAAGCTTTGGCTTATGCGTAAGTTTAGACTTATGCGTAAGGTTAAACAACCAAACAAATCTTTCAAACTTATCCAAGCTTGAAAGATATCCGAAGTCGAAGTATTCCACTAACTTCTCCAAGCTAGGGAAGTACTGAGTCACCGTAACACAAGGAGAAGACCTTTGATGAAACTTAAGCGTAGATTCTGGCAACTTACGCGTAAGATGAACTCTTATGCGTAAGAATAGAACTTCAGCGTAGAAAAGGTAACTTATACGTAGGATGGGACTTCAGCGTAGGACTTAGGCGTAGGAAACAGACTTAAGCGTAGGATTTAGGCGTAGACTTCCAAAGTTACTCGTAAGAACAGGGTTTTGACCTATGTTACTCGTAAGAAAAGGGTTTTGACCAAATCTTAAGCGTAGAAGGGACAAAAGTACTGTTGACAGCTTTAGAATCGTACTGTTCACGTAAGTTACGCGTAAGGAGGTCAGTAGCTTGAAAAATCTCAAATTTTTGAAGAAAAATGCTTAGAAATAAGGTACTTTTGATCAAATAACTTCACCAATACTTAGAAAACACTAACTATTGAAGATTTTGAGTAGAAAAAACCTTAAAAATCAAAACATTATGCAAAAACTGAGCTTTAAATCACTATATCAACCTTGAAACTTGTCCAAGCTTCAAGATTTGAGTGAAAGAAACAAAGAAAAATGCAAAAACAAGCAAAAGAACACCTTAAACCCCACGTTAAATCCAAGAACAACACTTCAATCTCTATTAGGCGAATGATACCACTTGTTAGGTCACCATTTATGTAAACACAAGTATGATAATGAAAGAAAATATATGAGAATGAGAGATGGTTGATTATAAGAAATGAGAGAAGATAAATTGCAAGAGTTTCCTTAATGTATTCAAATAACCAACAAAATGAAATATTTACATAAGCTTGGTATTTATAAGGGAGGAGTAGGGCAACACTCCCTTCCTCCCTCATCATACTTAAACGTGGGCTTTAAATCCCATTGGACTTAATACTTAAGCCTTGTAACATAAAACATATTGAAATAAATAACTAAGCAACCTATTACAAAAGGTAATGACCGAGACTTGACTAAAATACAAAAGTATGATCCCAACAACTTGTAATCACTAATACTTCATTAGTTATGAATTTGGGTACTTGGTATTATTTCTAGAAATCTAGAGTTACTACGTAGTTTTAGTGTCATTATTTTCAAAAGCTGTCAAAAATAATATGAGTTTTGCCGATATTGAAACGTGAATATCTTTGTCGTTATAAGTCCGTTTTACTTGTTCTTTATATCCACGGTTACGTCTTAGTATGTAGTAATATATTTTGGAAAGCTTGGCTCCTCCGGGTTACGTCTAAAGCCTCTTTTTGTCCGACGAAAAACGTCCAACAGCAACAATTATCAGAAAAAATACTTTTCGTCAATAAACTTGCAAAAATCATAACTTCTTCGTTATAAACTCTTTTTAATCCGTTCTTTCGCCTACGGATTCATTTTTGAAAGTATTTTCTAAAAAATTTGCCAAAGTTTACTTTGTATTTACTGATTTTCCTGGATTTACAAAAATGGGACAGTAGGTTTATATACTTGTTACAAATCCATTTTTCATGTTCAAAAGTAGTTTCTACTTCAACCAAATCTCTTGCAAACACCACAAAGCTATACTAATCCTACCATACACCTTCTTAGGGTGCCATGGGTTCCTAATCACTACTAATCATGTTAATTTAACAAAGGAACACCTAAATCAAAATCTAGGGTTTGTATGTTCAAAAAGTTAACAAAAATAATGTGGTATAGCTAACTTGTACATGAAATTAAGCATGAAAACCATAAGATACAAGTATTAATTAGATGAAATCATGAAAATAAATTTGATAACTCACTTTGAAATAATAGGTGATTAGATGATGAGAAATCTTGTGTTACTTGTGTTTATGTTGCAAGAATCTTGATTAGGATGACAAAAGGAACAACTTTGTAGCTTTAAATCTTGGAAAATAATCACTTGATCATGGATTATGGATGAGGTCGTAGGTTTCAAGAGCAAGAGATGAGGTTCTTGAGCTTTTGATTCTAAAATTTATGTATGTTTATGTTTTAGGTGTTTTTGTAGATATTTAGTTAGGTTATAATGTATAATACTAGTACATAAATGCTAAAGGTTAAGAAAACAAAATGTATTTGCCTTGGTGAGGACTTTAGGGGCCGGCCAAGGTGCATGAGGGGGGGGGGGGGGGGTTGGGGTAGCTTGGATTTAATTAGGAAATCTTGTGTAGTATATGTGTAGATATATGTTATTTGTTAAAATTGGGTACCGGTTTGATAGAAATAAATGTTAACGAAGTTATTCGGGATGAAATAAAGTTGTAAAAATGTTAAAAATATGTGGGGTACAAGTACTGAGTGTTCGGGTGATTATTGTTTAGTTTTCACGAAAACCGTCGTAATATTTATAAACTTACGTTATAAATAAAATAAATTTCCAAAATACTCGGTAAATGAATTTTATCACTTTTAAGATGTTATAAGAGATATAGAAATATGTCGGGATCATTGTGGGAATATATAGATATATTCGTCATATATATATTAACCGTGTGTTAACGTTTATTATAAATAATTATAAGAAAAACGTTAAATGTATCAAATATATAAATTTGAAAATCCTAAGAGTGGTATAACATGAAAATGCTGTTATGATGATTTGCAGAATGTCTCTAGTCCGTATGCAGTGTCCTTACTGATAATGAAATGAATTCGCACCTAAACCAATACGATTACGCGAATTTTTAATACCCGTAAACTAAATTTACGATGAAATGAGTAATGAAAGTGAATAATGAAAACTTTTCCGGCAATGAATAGTGTTCAGTGAATAGTAAAATTCTCAAATGTTTCTCAGAATATCAAATTGACCTCGAAAATGATGAATAGTAAAACGATGAATAGTGTTTTGATGAATAGTGATTTATGAATAGTAAAATGTCAAAGTTTGGGAAATGACCTGAAATGGTGAGTTGGGACAGTCGCCCACCCAAAAAGGAATTCAGTCCCTGAATTCAGCTAGTGTTGGTCTCGGTAATAGGTTTGGTGAGAAGATGTGGATACTTGCGTTCATTTGGTCTTCTCGTTCCCAAGTAAACTCGGGTCCTCTTCGAGAATTCCAGCGAACCTTCACGATCGGAATTCGACTCTGCTTCAACCGTTTGACCTCTCGGTCCATGATTTCAACTGGTTCCTCCACAAAGTTAAGCTTGTCATCTAGCTGAATCTCTTCTAATGGTATAACGAAGGACTCATCCGAAAGGCATTTCTTGAGGTTTGAGACATGAAATGTGTTATGTACGTTGCTGAGTTCTGATGGAAGTTCAAGCTTGTAAGCTACTGGACCAATCCCTTCCAGTATCTTAAATGGACCAATGTATCTCGGGTTCAACTTTTCGCGTTTTTCAAATCGTATCACGCCTTTCCAGGGCGAGACTTTCAACATGACCTTGTCTCCGGCCTGGAATTCCAATGGTTTGCGTCTAACATCTGCGTAGCTTTTCTGTCTACTTCTAGCAGTTTCAAGTCTTTCTCGAATCTGGATTATCTTTTCTGTTGTTTCTCGTACCATCTTTGGACCTGTGCATTGTACCTCTCCAACTTCTGCCCAACAAACTGGGGATCGACACTTACGACCATAAAGTGCCTCAAATGGTGCTGCTTTAATGCTTGAATGGTAACTGTTGTTATAAGAGAACTCGATTAATGGCAAATGGTTAGCCCAACCATTCCCAAAATCAATCACACATGCTCGCAACATGTCCTCCAGTGTCTGAATAGTTCTCTTACTCTGACCATCAGTCTGTGGATGGTAGGCAGTGCTCATGTCTAACTTGGATCCAAAAGAATCTTGTAATGACTTCCAAAAGTTTGAAGTAAAGCGGTTATCTCTGTCAGAAATAATGGAGATTGGTGCTCCATGTCTCGAGACTATTTCCTTGACATAAAGTCTGGCAAGCTGTTCCATGGAATAAGTCTCTCTAATGGGTATGAAATGGGCTGATTTAGTAAGACGATCGACAATTACCCAAATAGCATCGTAACCTCCTGACGTCTTGGGAAGTTTAGTGACAAAGTCCATTGTAATACGCTCCCACTTCCATTGTGGAATTTCTGGTTGTTGAAGAAGTCCTGACGGTTTTTGGTACTCGGCTTTCACTTTAGCACAAGTAAGGCATTTGTTGACGTACGTAGCTATTTCTGCTTTCATGTTCGGCCACCAATACAGCTTTTTGAGATCCTGATACATCTTGTCAGAACCTGTGTGAATAGAGTACTTCGACTTGTGTGATTCATGCATAATCAATTCTCGTACTCCACCATAGAGTGGTATCCAACTTCGGTCCTTGAAGCATAACACTCCATCAGCTCTCTTCGCAAAGCCATTTTTGTTCTCGGGCATACCATAAAGTTTCTCCTGTGGTCGATTTTCCTCCTTGAGAGCCTCAATCTGAGCTTCTAAAATTTTGATGGTAATGGTGAAATAATAGTCATTCCCAACGACCTAACTCTCAAAGGTTTGAGTTGTTCCTTTCGGCAAAGTGCATCTGCTACAACATTCACTTTTCCTGGGTGATATCGGATCTCACAATCGTAATCACTCAACAATTCTAGCCAATGACGTTGTCTCATATTAAGTTCCTTCTGATCAAGTATATGCTGTAAGCTCTTGTGGTCGGCAAAAACTACACATTTAGTACCATAAAAGTAGTGTCTCCAAATCTTGAGTGCAAAAACAACAGCACCCAACTCCAAGTCATGTGTAGTGTAATTCTTCTCGTGTGTCTTAAGCTGTCTAGATGCATAAGCTATCACCTTCTCGTTTTGCATTAGCACAGATCCAAGCCCTTTATGCGAAGCATTGCAATATACCACAAAGTTCTCAATACCTTCTCGTAGTGACAAAATCAGTGCACTACAAAGCTTCTGCTTCAATAACTAAAATGCAGATTCTTGTTTCTCTCCCCACTCGTACTTTTGATTCTTTTGTGTCAGCTTAGTCAGCGACTTCGCTATCTTGGAAAACCCTTCAATAAACCTTCTGTAATATCCTGCAAGTCCTAAGAATTGACGAATTTCTGTAGGAGACTTGGGCATAGCCCAATCCTTTACTGCCTCAATCTTTGCTAGGTCGACTTGTAATCCTTGGCTATCAATGACATGGCCAAGAAATTGAACTCTTTGTATCCAAAAGTCACACTTTTGAAAATTTGGCATACAATTGCTCCTTCTTGAGTAGTTCCAATATTGTTCTGAGGTGTGCTTCATGCTCTTTCTTACTCTTGGAATAAATCAGGATATCATCAATGAATACAATTACATACTTATCAAGATATGGTTTGCACACTCTGTTCATGAAATCCATGAATACGGCAGGTGCATTCGTTAATCCAAAAGGCATCACTTGAAACTCATAATGACCATAACGTGTTCTGAATGCCGTCTTCGGGATATCTTCTTCCCGAACTCTGAGTTGATGGTAACCTGATCTTAAATCAATCTTGGAATAAAAACAAGAACCTTGTAACTGATCGAACAAGTCATCTATCCTAGGGAGTGGATAACGATTCTTCACCGTTAACTTGTTCAGCTCACGATAGTCTATGCACATTCTGAAAGATCCATCCTTCTTCTTCACAAACAAAACCGGTGCTCCCCAAGGCGAGGAACTTGGTCTAATGAATCCTTTGTCTAGAAGTTCTTGTAATTGGTTAGACAATTCTTTCATCTCAGAAGGTGCAAGTCTATATGGTGCTCGTGCAATTGGTGCAGCTCCTGGCACCAACTCAATTTGAAACTCAACTTGACGTGTAGGCGGAAGTCCTGGCAATTCTTCTAAAAAAACTTCTGGAAATTCCTTAACAATAGGCACATCTTCAAGTCGTTTCTCATCCGACTTCTTCTCCGTGATGTGAGCCAAGAATGCATAACAACCCTTCTTTATGTACTTCTCGGTTTTAATGCACGATATGATACTAAGTCTAGTTCCACTTCGCTCTCCGCGAACAACTAAAGTTTCACCTCCATAAGAAAGATGAACAACTTTTTCATCACAAATGATTCTTGCACGATGTCGAGACAACCAATCCATACCGATAACAACGTCAAAACTTCCAAGTTCTACGGGCATAAGGTCTATATTGAATAGATGATTTAGGAAATTGATGGTGCAACCACGGATAACGGTGTTGGTGTTAACTAAAGACCCAACGGCTAATTCAACAATATAGGGAATGTCTAAGGTAGTTAGTTCTATGTTAAGTAAAGGTGCAAATGAAATAGAAACAAAACTTCTATCCGCTCCTGAATCAAATAAAATGGATGCATAACGATTATTAACGAGGAACGTACCCGCAACAACATTCGGGTCCTCACGGGCATCTTCTCCTCCCATAACATAAGCCCTTCCTCGAGCTACTCCGCCCTGATTTCCAGCTCCTTGATCCTTCCTCTTTGGGCAATTGTTCTTGAAATGACCCAACTCTCCACAACCATAACATGCTCCTGGTTGGTTCTGATTAATTACCCCTCATGGGGCTTTGTATTCCCTAGTCGAATGACCGACTATTCCATAGTTCTCACAAGCTCTAGGACAATTCCCAGGGTTGTGATGAGTTTGACATTTGTTACACTTGGGTAGTTTTCTAGCATATCCTTTTCCTTCTGTTGGTCCTGCAGCATAGGCCTTTGCCACTTCCTGTCTCTTAGGTGCTGGTTGGATAGCATTTCCACCTTGGTTATTATCAAACCTCCTCTTGTTGTTATTGTTGTTATTGTTTTGGTTATTGGGGTAGTTGCGGTTTCGGTTATTGTTATAGTTGTTGTTGTTTCGAGTGTTGTTTTGGTGTTGTTTGAACGGTTATTGTTGTTGTTTGCAGCAGATTTTCCTTTTAACACTTGGACCATAAGTTTCTGAGTTATACGAATAGCCTCTTCCATTGATTGTGGGTCAAAAGACATCACATCCCCTCGGATGCTTTCGGGTAGTCCTTTAGTAAAATTCTCCATCTTTTCCTCATCGTCCGGAACCATAGTTGGACATATTGCAGCCAACTCATGAAATTTCCTGATATAAGTCTCAATGTCATCACCTTTTGTTACCAGCTCATAGAATTTGGTTTCCAACTTTTGCACCTCAGTACGAGCGCAAAACTTCTTAGTCATTAGCTTCTTGAATTGATCCCAAGTGAGCTTGTAGGCATTCTCCATACCAATAGGCTGAGCATAAGAATTCCACCAAGACATAGCTTCATCAAGAAGCATACCAGTAGCAAATTTTACCTTGTTAACCTCCTGGCAACCGCACATGAGAAATACATTCTCAGTCTTTTCAAACCAGCAGATCAAAGCAACCGCTCCCTCAGTGCCCTTATACTTGACGGGATCACTAATCTTGAAATCCTTCCAAGTACATTCACGCCTAGTAGTGGGTTGAACCACTTCAGTATTAGGTGGAATCTCAGCAGCCCTAGCAGCAACTTCAGCTCTCTCAGTCTCCAGAGCTTCTGCTATACTATCCCTGACCAACTTGCGAATAGCGGCTTGAGTCATAGCGGGTGTTTCTGATGTAGCCTTTGCTTTCTTTGGCGCCATACTTCTGATAAATAATAATCGACAACAACCATGAGAAAACTATAATAGAAATAGTCATCGTACAAAAAGTATACGCCCACAACATGTATATATACAACCACAACAAGTATAGATACAACCACGACATGTACGAGTACAACCACAACCTGTAATAATACAACCACGACACGTATAGATACAACCACAACAAGTATAAATACGTTAACAATAGAGAGCAACCACGAAACATCATAAATATAATCACAACACATGAATATAATACATGAAAATTTCGGCCTACATGGACCGATATATATATATATATATATATATATATATATATATATATATATATATATATATATATATATATATATATATATATATAGCACAACATTTCCAACATTGTAGAGTCGCACTTGATGTATTTGTTTGTACAACAACCAAAAGACTACAAGTTCTTGAACTATGTCCCACACCTCGGGACTAGGAAAATAGTAAAAGCTAATACAATACTAGTCTATGTCTAGGCTCCTCCAGGTGCTCTAGATGGTCCAGGAGCTCAAGATGCTCCAGGTACACTCCTCAGACAATGAATCTCCCTGTCCATCATAACTGCAATCTCCTCTAGATGCTGAACTCGGAGCTGAAGAGTAGCATCTCTGCCCTCCATCATAGCCAACCTCTCCTGTGCTACTGCCAACTGGTGTGTCTGCTCTCCCTGAGCCTCCTGTGTAGTCTGAGCTCTATCCCGTATCTCTGGTAGCTCATCCCTAAGCTGGTCAATCAGCTCCCGATGTCCCTCCTGCCGTGCCTCAAGTCCATGATATGACACGTCGATACTAAATCTGCCTAAAAGCAAACCCTCGACCTGCTCCTCAACCGCCTCAAGTCGAGTAGTGATAACCTCATTAACCCTAAAACCCAAACTATCAACCTGCTCCTGCTGAGCCCCTAACTGATCCTCTAATGTAACATCTGTAGGCTCCCTAGCAGCAGCTGCTCTCGAACTCTCACCTACATGGTATACTGGTGGTGGTTCTGACTCTGTAGTAGGTGAAGCTGGTGTAGTAAACCTCGCACGCTTCCTAAGCGGCAATAGTGAAGTAGATATAGATGTAGTAGCGGGTATGGCTGGTGGTGGTGTGGGTAACATAGGAATAGCAGGGATCCTAAAGGTAGATGTAGCAGGGCAAACTCTCTTACTAGCACCTATAGTCGTCTTCCTACGGGGAAACATAAGTCTAGGTTCTGATGGAATAGTGGTAGCAGAGGATGATGTGTCAGTGGATGCACGGGTAATTTCAGGTGGTGCAATAGGGGAAACATGAGGAGTAGGAGCAGTCTCATCCTCCTCAAAAGGCTCGGTTTCCTCACCTGATGCCGAGAGTGGCAACACAGGTACAAGAGGAATGGGTGGTGGTGAAAAGCCAGTGGAAGACATAGAGCCTTCAACATCGGATTCTGTGATAGAGTAAAGTATGACAACGTTCGGGTCTGAAGACATGGTTCTGTGATAATCAAGGTGAAATAAAATAAATAACTCGTATAATGGAATCACCTAAAACAATGAACATGCACTTATGATGAAATGATGAGATGCTATGATAATGTGGTTATAGTCTAGGGATCGTATACATCATAAACCCTATCATGATGCATCCTAGTTCGCTATAACCTTGGCTCTGGTACCAATCTGTCACACCCCCAATTTACCTGACTTGCAGCGGAATGGAACGCCTGGGGGTGTAACTGTCATAGCACCATAACAAGGATATATTGAACGACCTAAAGTGTCGTTTGGAAAATACATCGTTTGATTTATTTAAAAACATCCAGTGTTACAAAACATAGGTCCCAAAGTCTGGACAAATTTAAGGAAATAAGTCTGGTACAATCAAATGATAAAATACAAGTGCATGAAAAATCCAAAATGTAGTGCGTCATCCCTGGCACACCCTAATGTGACTCCATGCATATGATATGATAATGCCTTTAGTTACCTGAAAATACATTGCGAAAATGGTCAACATAAAGTTGGTGAATAATCATAGGTTTATGAAATGTAATGTTGTACGGCCACCACAAGTATAAGTGCATGACAAAAGTAATGTAAAATAGTACAATAGACCTTAAGCTCATGACACCGAAGCTAGACTGATGAAATGTATGCCCCTCCTGAATGTTCTGCCAAAACACTCAAATGTAACAGACATGAAATGCATCCGCTTACTGTTGGTAAATACTACCACGGATGGAGGCGTCACCCTCAATAGATCTATCCTCACTCTCGCTTAATCGGCAAATTAACGGTTCATGATGATAATAAGGGACTTATCACAAGGCAAACAAGCTACTTAAGCAATGTACATAAGTTTTGATACTTGGGCTCGTACTAAAATGATGCAATGTATTCTCCCCCGTGGGATTTGAAAGCAATCATAAAATGTATACGGGGCTATGAAAACTCACCTTAAACTGATGATACTGTGATGAAGTGAAATGAACAACAATGAACGGTTAGCTGCCTCAACCTAATATGAGTGATGAACGATCTAATTTAGATCACAAAATGATGTTATGAATGTCCATGCACATGTTTCCTATACCACTTTACTCTTTGGAAAATACTTGTTGTTATCAAAAATATACATTTTCCAAGACTTAGGAAAATATGGCAACTTGAAAAATAAAACTAGTTGAAGTGTATATATATATATATATATATATATATATATATATATATATATATATATATATATATATATATATATATATATATATATCATATGTATCAATGTTAGTGTTGAAATCCTCGGTTTGAAATCCTTGAAATAACGACTTGTAGTGATAAAAATATACTTGTAATCACTAATACTTCATTAGTTATGAATTTGGATACTTGGTATTATTTCTAGAAATCTAGAGTTACTACGTAGTTTTAGTGTCATTATTTTCAAAAGCTGTCAAAAATAATATGAGTTTTGCAGATATTGAAACGTGAATATCTTTGTCGTTATAAGTCCGTTTTACTTGTTCTTTATATCTACGGTTACGTCTTAGTATGTAGTAATATATTTTGGAAAGCTTGGCTCCTCCGGGTTACGTCTAAAGCCTCTTTTTGTCCGACGAAAAACGTCCAACAGCAACAATTTTCAGAAAAAATACTTTTCGTCAATAAACTTGCAAAAATCATAACTTCTTCGTTATAAACTCTTTTTAATCCGTTCTTTCGCCTATGGATTCGTTTTTGAAAGTATTTTCTAAAAAATTTGCCAAAGTTTACTTTGTATTTACTGATTTTCCTGGATTTACAAAAATAGGACAGTAGGTTTATATACTTGTTACAAATCCATTTTTCATGTTCAAAACTAGTTTCTACTTCAACCAAATCTCTTGCAAACACCACAAAGCTATAATAATCCTACCATACACCTTCTTAGGGTGCCATGGGTTCCTAATCACTACTAATCATGTTAATTTAACAAAGGAACATCTAAATCAAAATCTAGGGTTTGTATGTTCAAAAAGTTAACAAAAATAATGTGGTATAGCTAACTTGTACATGAAATTAAGCATGAAAACCATAAGATACAAGTATTAATTAGATGAAATCATGAAAATAAATTTGATAACTCACTTTGAAATAATAGGTGATTAGATGATGAGAAATCTTGTGTTACTTGTGTTTATGTTGCAAGAATCTTGATTAGGATGACAAAAGGAACAACTTTGTAGCTTTAAATCTTGGAAAATAATCACTTGATCATGGATTATGGATGAGGTTGTGGGTTTCAAGAGCAAGAGATGAGGTTCTTGAGCTTTTGATTCTAAAATTTATGTATGTTTATGTTTTAGGTGTTTTTGTAGATATTTAGTTAGGTTATAATGTATAATACTAGTACATAAATGCTAAAGGTTAAGAAAACAAAATGTATTTGCCTTGGTGAGGACTTTAGGGGCCGGCCAAGGTGCATGAGGGGGGGGGGGGGTTGGGGTAGCTTGGATTTAATTAGGAAATCTTGTGTAGTATATGTGTAGATATGTGTTATTTGTTAAAATCGGGTACCGGGTTTGATAGAAATAAATGTTAACGAAGTTATTCGGGATGAAATAAAGTTGTAAAAATGTTAAAAATATGTTGGGTACAAGTACTGAGTGTTCGGGTGATTATTGTTTAGTTTTCACGAAAACCGTCGTAATATTTATAAACTTACGTTATAAATAAAATAAATTTCCAAAATACTGGGTAAATGAATTTTATGACTTTTAAGATGTTACTAGGCGAGTACCCGTGCATAGCAATGGAATTCCTAGCGGCAGATAATTAACGATTTGTGATATTGTTGTGAGTGTTTTGTGTAGCGTTCAAAATATAACGTGAAAAGACCAAAATATAATTGCAAACGGTTGTAAAATGTGACAATTCAACAAAAATTCTTAACATGTATCACACGACATATAAAAATATTTAGTGGAAAAAAAAAATAATAAAATAAAAAAAAAAAAAAAAAAAACCTTTTCCGACCAATTACTCAAGTCGCATCAGTTGGAATTTCTTCCTCTTCTTCATCATTATCGTCATCACTTGAGATGACAATAACGTCATCCCAATTCCAATTTATCAAGGTAGAATTGTAAAACGGAGGATGTGGAGCACGATTAGGAGGAAGGGATGAAGCTGTAAAAAAACAAAAAAGACTAAATAGTAAATAAGAAAATGATATCGATCGAACCAACCAACCTCGAATGTAAAGATATGCGAATGTGAAACGAACCTCACGATCGTCAATATTCTTTTCATTTTTCATTGCCATGTTTATTGTGAATGAAAGTAAACAAGATGAAATTAATCAATTCGTTAGTGTTCTTTAAGTTTGAAGTTTAAATTGAAGAGATTAACACAATTTCCCACCTTTAAATTGCCCAGCCTTTAAAACGTAGATACAAATTTGGTTCAAATGGTTTACCATGCAAAATGTTAACAATAGCATTGATGGTGATTGCAAAAAAATCATAGTTTCTTCTTTAAACTTTAAACAACACATTCAATACTACTCCCTTCGTCCTAATTTTATTGCCCACGTTTCCTTTTTGGTATGTCCCAATTTAATTGTCTACTATTAAAAATAGATATGGAAGTTTAACCAAGTTTACTATATTACCCTTGTTTAAAATTATTATTACATACCTTAAAGAAGACTTTAATTAATTACCTAAGTGCAAAATTGTCATTCTGTCAAAAAGTAAGAAAGAGAAAGCTGTAATAAATGTATTTTTTCTTAAACTGTGTGTTTTTTGTCGGGGGACAATAATTTTGGGACGGAGAAAGTAATTTAGAAGAAGTTACACTAATTATTAGTTTTGTTTTTGAACATTCCACGTCTTACAGTTAAATAGCATTGATGGTGATTGCAAAAAAAAGTCATAGTTTCCTCTTTAAACATTAAATAGTCCATTCAATACTAATTTGGAAGAAGTTACAGAAATTATGTTTTGTTTTTAAACATTCCACATCTTAAAAGTCATACTTTCCTTTTAATGTTCAAACCCATGTATGGCAACATCTTTTCAGTGTTCAAACAAAATAATAAAAGTTTGACAGTTTGGAGATTAAACATAATGTTTTGAAACTCGGTTTGACCCATCCGGTCCAATCGGTTCGGGTCAAAAAAAAATATGTCAAATTAAATCGTTTTTTATATTTTCGAAATCCAATTAGACCCATCTGGTTTTAGGTGACCCGAGTCAACTCGATTTTCGACAAATAATATGATAATTTAACTTGTAAAGTTTTTTCTCTAAAAAAGATTAAAAAAATGTAAGTTTTGAGTTGCGTCAAACTTTTTGAAAGTTATTGTTTTTTTACTTGCAGCAAAGTTATTGTTTTGTAATTGCAACCAAGGCTACAACCTCGTAAACCAAGATTGCATCAGTTTTAAATGCATATTTATTAATTTATTTTATTTCTAAAGCATATCGTCATTATATAAGAAATAATATGATAACGAGTTGGGCACCGGTCTGCCGCGTTGCGGCAGGGCGTCGTAGTTGGCATTATTTAAAAAAAAAAAAAAAAAAAAAAAAAAAAAAAAACTGGTTATGGTTTGCAACACAGCTAAAGCTCGTAAGCCCTTCTACTTATTGGCAAGAATGTGGTTGCATTGTCATTGCGTATATTTTTTTCTTTTGTCAGGAGCCTTCAATTTGTATTAATTCATGTAAAGAAAAACCAAATGCACATACTAATAGCTTAAAAATTTTCCCATTGCAACTTAACAGAAGAATTAAGGTAAGTTTGTTGTTTGTACAAATAGATGAAACAAATACCAACAATGCAGTCATCATATTGCTAAATGAATAAACTGTCAAAACACATGGTAGCTTTACATGCCAAGTTTCATATGTCACGTATAGATTAAAGGTATAGGAATTTTGACAATTCACCCAAATCCTATGGTTCATGCCTGGAAAACATTCATATAAATTGAACTCTGTTACAAAACGAAATTAATGTAGATCCAAATCGCCAAACATGCCCATACGCAAGCTCATTGTTACCTAATCAACCCAGTGGTTTCTTGATACAATCCAGCTTTCGGTTTTGAATCCTGTAGTTGTGTGCTTGACCAATACCACCGGCTGCTCCCTATAAAAGTTAATTCAATTAATGGACAATTTTGCGTTTCATTAATAACTACGTCATGGGTCTTAGTTTGTTATCATAATTGTTCACCTAAAATCTATGATCTCAATCAGTAGCATATTATGTCCATATGATTACCACATATCACTTAGCACATCTCCTTCTATTATAGCTCTTTTAAGACCCTGTATACCAATCAAGGTTCGTATAACTTCACTACATGTATGAAAAGGGGTAAAATTGGGCCCGACACATCAAAATGATGTGTGAAAAAAAGGGAAAAGAAGATAGAAGTTTTATGGTAACAACTAGCTTGATGATTCGATGTACTATTGGAGTTTGCGTCCCTCATGTACCTTGATCACTCGATGTACTACTGGAATTTGGCGTCCCTGCATATAAACAATAGGAGAAAAATAGAGATTAGTATGGTCAGCATGTCAAGTAGTAATAATAAAGCATCTATCAATATATAGAAATGTTACGTTGCCACCTTATCAGTTCCTAATAAAAGACGAAATAATTGATTTATGGCAGTACAAAAATTCACAAAGATTTAAAAAAAAAAAAAAAAAAGCTAACCGATCTATGCAGAGAGACTTCACAGTTACATAAACTTAAAAAGTCGCATGCTACCGGGGCCAAAATTTCTCGACTATAAGGCGTTACCAAAGTATTTTTATTTCAGTAACTGAAAGGGAGAATCTGCTAAAAACCAAATACTTTCCGGTTTAAAGAAAAAGATCCTGAAACATGGTAACCTACGTTGGATGTTACTAACTGCATGTTTAGTGGTCAACTCCAGCGTACTTTTTGACTGCTACATGCACTGTATCAGTGTCACGGCTTCATTTCTTGCGGGAAAGGGTAAGCTCGTACCTGGTGTATAAAGAGGCAGCAAACTATGAGAAACTTTGAGAAGCTAGGCACAAACTTTTTAAACACTCTTAACTGAGTAGCACCAATATAAGAGTTGTAATAGCCTACTCACTTTCGTATCACATGACACAAAACATATTTTCCCCTTTATTAGACATAAAATTAGCATTCGATGCTTATGATCCTAAACGTATAGACTCGATTGGACACAGTTCATCTGCTTAAAAAGTAACAAATCAGTGACATTATTTTATTATTCTAACTTTTAAGAAAAAATTCATCCGAATATTATGAACAAAAGTGATGGCACCCAAAACGCTTTCAGTCACTACAAAAACCATTGAAACACATGGTTAAACGTGAAATGTATTTCATTGAAAAGTTTGTAAAAATTACGTCGAATACATAACAATCCTATATCACATCAATTACAGCCACAATTCAAGTTCTAATTATAAATTCCAAACAGTTTGTAACAAATATAATACAACCAAATTTTGGTTTCTCAAACTTCATCCAAGACCAAGGATTTTTAAGGATTTTTAAATCACAGGTACATATACAATTACATTGCTATTCGCCATGCATGAATATATCGTAAATTAATCCGTACGTACCTTGATGTTCAAATGGCCATGTCTTTAAAATCTTTCGCTTTCTGCCTATGCTTAGCCTGGGTTTTTCCAGGCCTGTAATATATGAATACACCTTTAAATACACCAAAAAATCATGTATCAATACACTTTTAAATAGATATTCCTTACTATCATTAAAAAAAACCTGTCGGCGGTGAGTGGCGACCATAATAAACAAAATATTAAAAATATTAACAATAAACAAAAAAAAAATGTGCAACGAATATAACAAATGTACAACAAACCCGGCGAAAAATATTGATAAAAGCTTAAAAGTGAACCATACACAAGCTTTCAGTAGCGGCAACTGAAATCCGGCGAGACAGCAGCAGCTCCGACAACTTTTTCGGCCAGCCGGCTGCTGTTTTTTCCGGCGAGTGGCAACAAACTTGATATATATTTAACATAGATCTACAATACAAAAAACGCAAAAAACTTGGATCTAGAAAAAATATCTATACATGTAAAAGAAATTATTCACGGCGACAACGACGGCGTTCTCGACGACTCGACAGCGACATTTCCGGCAACTCACGACAATGGCTGTAACAAAGAAAAAGTTAATAAATGTTATAAAAACCTAGATCAAAAAAAAAAAAAAAAAAAAAAAAAACTACAAATCTATAAAAATTACCTTTCAAAACCTAATTAATAGTCATAGATACACAAATAAGCCTACAAAAATTCTTTAATTTATAGATCTTTAAGAAACACCAAAAATTCTTTAATTTATAGATCTTTAAGGCGAGTTTCCGGCGAGGTGGTGGCGGGTCGGACATGGTGGTGGCTGTGAAGTGTTGGAGGCTGCGATGTGGTGGATTGTGGCATGGTGGAGGCTGCGATGTGGTGAGATGAGAGCTTTGGTTGGTGTATTTTGTATGTGTTGTGTGTGGATTGTGATGTGATGTTGTTGATTTGCAGTTTCATTTTTCATTCATTACTTTCCATCAATAGGTGATTTGCAGTTTCGATTTACATTTATTGGTACAAAGGTAAAATGGGCATTGACTGAAATTTAAGTTTTCCACATTTCACTTTGACTATTCTTCCATTATAAGTAGTATAGATAAGAGATATAGAAATATGTCGGGACCATTGTAAGAATATATAGATATATTCGTCGTATATATATTAACCGTGTGTTAACGTTTATTATAAATAATTATAAGAAAAACGTTAAATGTATCAAATATATAAATTTGAAAATCCTAAGAGTGGTATAACATGAAAATGTTGTTATGATGATATGCAGACTGTCTCTAGTTCGTATGCAGTGTCCTTACTGATAATGAAATGAATTCGCACCTAAACCAATACGGTTACGCGAATTTTTAATACCCGTAAACTAAATTTACGATGAAATGAGTAATGAAAGTGAATAATGAAAACTTTTCCGGCAATGAATAGTGTGTTAGTGAATAGTAAAATTCTCAAATGTTTATCAGAATATCAAATTGACCTCGAAAATGATGAATAGTAAAACGATGAATAGTGTTTTGATGATTAGTGATTTATGAATAGTAAAATGTCAAAGTTTGGGAAATGACTTGAAAAGGTGAGTTGTGATAATAAAATAAACGGGTCGACCCGCCAACCCGTTTAAGTTTTTTCTATTAATTAAAAATTAATTATATTTAATTATACGGGTTAAAAGGGTCGACCCACTAACACGTTTAACCCATTTACATCGTGTAATGTGCTAACTTTTATATATAAAACGGATTAAATGGGTCAACTCGAAACCCGTTTAACATATTCAACCCATGTAACCTATTTAACCTGTCAACCTAAGTATATATACGGGTTAAATGGGTCAGATTCGGGTTACGTGTAAACAGGTTAGGGTTGACATAGCTGACCCGATGATTTAAATGGGTCAGGTTCAGGTTGAGGTTTTCTGACCCGCCAACCTAACAACCCGAACCCGACCCGAATGGCCACCCCTAGTTGTTACCACCCTTTTTTTTTTTTTTTTTTTTTTTTTTTTGGCTAATAGCTTGTATTGTAGATTATAAAGAGTAATGGAAGTGTGAAAAAATTGTGTGGGTGAATGGGTATTTATAGTTGTGATAAAATGGGTTAGAAAATGGTTAAAAAAAAAAAAAAAAAAAAAAAAAAAAAAAAAAAAAAAACTATTAGTTTACAAACGGTTAGAAACTATAGGGGGCTGGAATGATTTTTTTTTTTTTTTTTTTTTTTTTTTTTTTTTTTTTTTTTTGAATTACACGGCTGAATTAGCCATTATAGGGGCTGAAACGATTTTTTTTTTTCTTTTTTCCTTTTTTTTATACGGCTTGAGGTTAACGCACGTTAACCCTATGACTCACCACGTTAACAGACCACTTTAACTCGATGCTTGGTAATGGTAAGATAACGCGAAATTAAAAATATCAAAATAAAAGCATGACTTATAAGTAGACACCGAACAACAAATATAGCAATATATATATATATATATATATATATATATATATATATATATATATATATATATATATATATATATATATATATATATATATATATATATATAATCTAGATCAAATAAGATCAATCTTAAAGTTGTAAAAATAAGATCCAACTAAAATTTGACAAATGACACTCTTGTTAAAATAAAATTAAATTTTTTTTATTCAGTACAACTAAAATTGTGAAAGTTCCGATGGTTTTCTTTTTTAAAATGACGAAAACAATGTGATACACATTGATTCGACATGTAAACTTATAGTTGTGTATCACTAATCTAAACTCATGTATCATTTGGTTATTAGTTGCTAAAATGTTAATTCGTATTAATACTTTATTTTTTGTGTATTATTGCT
Source organism: Artemisia argyi (assembly GCA_030686995.1). NCBI lineage: Eukaryota > Viridiplantae > Streptophyta > Magnoliopsida > Asterales > Asteraceae > Artemisia > Artemisia argyi. Next base: position 238,803,368 of record CM060700.1, on the reverse strand, counting down.
AATATGGTTATCTATAAAATGGTTTTAGTGGTTGTTTATACTAGATCTTATTTTTACTACTTTAATTTTGATCTTACATTAACCCTCCCCTATATATATATATATATATATATATATATATATATATATATATAAGAGGCTAACTATGAGTTGCACTTGAAGCTTTGAAGGTTGTACATAAAGCAGATAATGCTGACTCATCATGTCTATTGTCCAGTCAGCAGCATTTTAATCTTCCACTGTCTAGGTGGAATGCCCAGTCAGCACTCCAATTTCTGAAAATTTTTGGAAATGGTTTAAAAAATTTTACAATTACAAGATTCGAACCCCGGTCTCCCATGTAAACATGCATCACCCAAACCACTAGACCAAAGCTGGTTTTGTGATTATGTTTGAAAAACAAGAATAATAAAGGCAACCAAATAAACTCAATCAATAATCATAAACCAAATAAACTCCCGTTATTTCTGTTTCCAGCTATTCCGTCCCCCCCCCCCCTCCCCTGATTTTTCTGCATTCTCTTAAATATTAATATTCACTTTCCTTAATCCTCTCACAATTAATCACTAAAATCAGTTATACATTTTAAATTTACATCACAATAATTTCGGTTTCTGATTTCACTCTTTAATTTTGAATTGATTCAAATTTTATTTTTCAAATCAATTCAAATTTCTAAACCCTAATTGAAATATATAAATACCGAAGGTAGTTTTATGCATCATCACATTCATCATTTGCCCTATTATTTCAATTACTTAACATTAATCATGAATAGATTTGCAGGTAAAAAAAATGGTAACATGGGATATCAGAAATCACCATCTATACCAGGTAGCAGTTTAAGGAAAAATGGAGGTTTTGGTGGTTCTGGGGGTTTTGGAGGTCCTGGAGGTTTTGGAGGTTCAAAGGGCCATGGTAGTGCCAGTGGATCAGGAGGTTAGACATGTTTTCTTTATTGTTTTTTTTTTTTTCATTATGATGTTTTATTGAATCGCATATTTGCTTACATGTTGTTGTAATTTGTTTATATAAGATTTTTAGTTATTGTTAAACAATGGCATATCCTTTTTTCCCATATTTGATTATGGTTTATTCAATTATGAACTTTTTAATTTTTTTTTGTTTGCAATTCTGTTTTGATAATGCAAATGTTGTATAATGGTTATATATTTTTCTTTCATTGAAATATGATTATAATTTTAGTTTGCAATTCTGTTTTTAATTTTTTTTTTGTTTGCAATTCTGTTTTGATAATTTTTTTTTTGTTTGCAATTCTGTTTTAATAATGCAAATGTTGTACATATCAAGTAATGGTAAGGAATTAAAAATAACTCCTATCAAAGAAGTTGATCCTATGTTGGATGATATAGCTGTTCAAGGCAGATGTATTTCAATTTTTCATTCGCATAAACTGAATGCCAAACATGATCCATACAGCTTAGATATTGTGCTTCAAGACATAGAGGTATTTATAGTAACATCATTATAATATATACACTACATTAGTAACGGCTGGTTATTCAACATATTTTTTTATCCAGTGCAGAACACTAGGATCCAGGTCTACATAAAGAAGGAATTTATGTTTAAGTTTGAACCACTGTTTGAGGAGGGCAAATGTTACATAATATCAAACTTTGGGATTGCTGAAAATGGGGGAAAGCTTCCTTTGTTGCCGCATAGGTTCAAAATAAGTTTTTACAAGACAACGATTGTAACACGTATTGATCCTTTTGATGACAACACACATGGTTTTATTCTAGAACCATTTAATCATTTGTTGGATCCTGAACATCAACAATACTATGACAACGATGCTGTTGGTATGTAGTTGATACTTTTTTTTAATAGCATTTATATATTACCGTATTTATTTATAAAATATTAATTTTATCGGCATATGCATGCAACAAATGGAGGCATACATGTCATTTACATCCGAGCAATATTGTTTAAAAGATTTGCTCTTATCGTATTATTACTTTTACTTATATGTTAGATGTCATTGGATCTGTTGTTGGAATTGAGGAAATAGTCCCAGTTATGTCTGCAGCTGGGAAAAAGTTGCGTAGGACAGTAGTCGTTGAGGACGCTGAGTAAGTATACACAGAATAAGAATAATCTATTGTTTTTACCATGTTACTTACATTGTTTCAATCACTTACTTATCATATATATGGTCAATAAAATTTGCAGTTCCAATCGTTTGAACCTCACTTTCTGGGACACATGGGCAACCATGTGGGATCCGTATGCCAGCAAGCGTCAGAAAATTGATCATCTTGTGGTTATACTTCAATTGGGAAAGGTTAAGTACTGGGACGGTAAGTGCGTTGTTTTATTTCATTATTACTAAAACATACCTTTATTTTGTTTTATGCTTAAGTAAAGAATACTTTATTTGCTATATGCAGGGTCAGCCGCGGTTCATAATGCACTTTTCGGTTCAAAGATATATATCAACCGTGATCTGCCAGAAATCGTAGCATTTAAATCAAGGTTAATATATGTTTACTCAAACATTTTTAATTAATATGATATTTTAACTTTTTTTATAGTATTAACTGTTTTTTTTGTAATTGTAATTGTATATTAGTGTTCAAGAGCGTGAAGGTTTCGATGCTAACCAGGTCAAGATTCAGGTCTTCTCACATGAAGTGAAGGTTCAAACTACGTCTGAGTTTTTTCACGGTTGTGTGAAAAAGATGGTTGGTGCGATACGTGACTGTGATCCGGTTTGTTACACATTCTTAATATAAATTACCCACAAACTATATTTAACGTATTTCCATTTATTATATCTACACATTTTGGTATATTAAATGCAGGATTCACATTGTATTGTTTTAGCAACAATACATAGGATCCACAAAGAGAGTGGTTGGGCATACACAGCATGTAAAGAGTGTAACAAAAGAGTGGATATTGTTGATTGTAGGAATTGCAAGCCTGCGTTTATTTGTGAGGATCATGGTTCTGTACAGGTTGCATCCAGGTAACAAACACTATTTAATTGTTTTATTTTTAATTATTATTTTCACTTACATATTTTAATATGCATGTTTATTTTGATATTACAAGTTTGATGCTATATATTGTTTTTTACATTTTATCTTAGTAATGTGGTTTTCAGTTTTTATATACTTGGTTTATTTTAAATAACAGGTTTAAGGTCATTCTAAGACTGATTGATGATTCCGGTTCTGCCCCTGTTGTTTTTTTTAACAACAACTTTTCTAAGCTTTCTGGTTATACCGCTTGGGAATTGATGGAAGCCCATGGTATGGACCCAGACGAATATTGGCCACAGGAGGTTGACAAAATTATTGGGAAGACATGTCTCTTTAAGATTTACTATTCTGACTACAATGTCAACTACAACAACCACACTTACAGGTGTGATGGTTTTTCTGAAAATGTTGAATTTATCAACCACTTTAAGAGATACTTTTTAGAAGAAGACGTGACTGAAGATGTTCCTGATGAGGTAAACTATCACATAACATTTTTAGACATTATAAACTTTGAACATTTATATTGCATATTACAATATATTATTTAATTTGCTTATCAGGTTCCAACTCAGGAATTCAACACACCTGCTACACTTATAAAAAAGATAAACATGTCTGATGGCTTGGAGAGCCGTGTGTTGGATTTGCAGTCTCCTCCTGCATCGTGTGACGCATCTGGAAGTTCATCAGGTTCCGTTTCAAGGAAGAACCGTGCGTTACGCTCACAAAATGGATCAGATGAATCATCTGGGAGTGCAGAAAAGAAGCAACGTGTTGTTGTTGATCTTGATGACATTGACAGTGAACCTGATGATGATGAAGCAGGCAAAGACACGGAGCAGGAAATGGTTCAAGTCAAGATTGAACCTGAAGAATAAATTGGCTATCTTTATGAAAAATGGTTTTCCTTTCCAACTTTGGCAAATGTATTTGGAATAATAATGTTTGATTTCGGATATTTTTATTTGGACAATAGAGTTGCTTATCTTGGGAAGTAATTTTTATACTTTACTATCCGTGGTTTTTTGATTTTTAATAATATTTCACATTTGTTTCAATCTATCTATATATATATATATATATATATATATATATATATATATATATATATATATATATATATATATATATATATATATATGTTTTATATTTACCATTTGTTTGATTACTATTTTTGTGATGATTTATGGGACAATTATTTGTAACATACACATGCATTTTTTAAAGTCCAAACTGAACATGAAGGAAATATAATCGAAAAAATTTCTACTAAAGTCCAATCTGAACATGAAGATTAAACCATAAGTACATTATTATTTGTTTAAGAAATCATAAAATTATTCAGTTAACTTTGTTTTTATCTATTACATCATTGTTTAACCTTTGTTTCATTCATATTTTGTATTTTTACAACAATTAACTATTCTTTCTTAAATTATTTTTTCTACATATTGTCTATTCCTTATAATGCAAATCCACTTCCTAATACTTGGTTAAATTTGTTATTGGACTTGACCACTTTATGTTTAAACTTCCAACATTATAACTTAAATAGTAAAACTAAACTTATAGTCAGAATTTAGAGATAATATCTTTACCAATATATCAAAACAAATAATTATAAAACCAAAACAAATTTAGAGATAATATCTTTACCAATATATCAAAACAAATTTACAGATAATATTTTTACGTAATCAAAACCAAAACAACAGTTAACATTGTACATGATACTAAATCATACAAACAATAAGAATATTTAGATAACTAATGAATTATAAAATAAAACAAACAACCATAATTTACATATCATAACTTGCCAATTCAAACACATTTCAGTTCATAGTCATCTTAGCTTAATACAAATATAAAGTATTCTACATAACTTACCATACTTTAAACAAGTTTAGAAACAGTTTTGTTGTTCAAACATAATCATCAAAAGAAGGCGATTCCCACAACAGAAATAAGGTGTCGTCTAACACACGTGAAAATATGGAATACGTGTTGGTTCAGCAACTTCCAGGTCTGTAAGAACATACATCAACCTGAACCTTAACATTTTGGTGTATTCAAAACCACATTCTTGAACAAACCATCTCCATTCACCAAAAATGTTCACATGATTTGTCCTTCCAAGATTCTCTGTGTGATGGTCCATCTTGACAGTGAAAGGCAACTCAATTTGATTGTGTTTCAACATAGCTTTGGTGTACATGTGCATCGGATTATTTGTCTGAAATTTTTCCGGTATACACTGCAATTTTACACGACAATCAATTACTCACAGCCCCTCATTATACATTATTAAAACTTAATAGCATATAATATATTAATGAATGAATAAAACTTACAAGACGATTAAATGCCAATATTTCAGAGAAACGCTTATAAAACACATCATTACTTTCATGAAAATGTTCACGATGCCCAGGCCACATGCACAAATGGTACATTATGTCATCCTCTGGAAAGCAACATAACAAATTTATTCAAAGACTCATGACTAAATATTGTACTAATATAGATGGATTATTCAATCGATTAACGTGGATAAATATAGACATATATATAAAATTCAACATATCTTAAACTTACTCTTATCTTCATGTGGTATCTGTGGTTGAATTCTATTAAGACGAGTGGCACCAAAGAATTGCACGTTTGTGATACTACTTCCATCAACGTTGAACCCCATTACATTTAGCAAATTATTCCTTATTTTAGTGAACACCACTACATCACCAAATTCAATATCATTTTCATCACAAAAAGCGTTCCAGTTATCTCCGTTCACCACATATTCCGGAAGAACACCATCACCATTTGGATTAAGACGACTAACACTGACATGAAATTCATTCCCTTCACACATAATTGTTAGCTCAGCTTCATTTCCCAAACCAGCTAAAAACGCAACAGGAATAGTCTGTAAAAAATATTTTTGTCAATTCAAATATTTCCTATATTACTTAATACATTCACGGTACGCATTGTTCAAACAACAAATAAGTGTATACATTTACGAAACGTTTGGTTAAAACCATCAAGCAACCTTCATAAGATAATATATTATATGTATTCAGTTTATAATAAGTGTATACAAAACAATCGTTATTACCTGATCTACTTCTTGGTAAGGTGTTACACGTGTCTGAAATCGATAATATCGTTGATTTACATCTTCATATCCTCCACTTTCTATCCCCTCATCGTCATATCCTGTTACGTAAAATGAATCGTCCCCTTCCTCTATAAAGTGCAATACATTGACATTCTCATCCATGTTTTCCTGAACAAACTCATACCATCTTTTACCTCTTATCTCAACAACTCCTTCCCTAACTTTAACTATTGCAACCTTTTTTCTGTTTCTTCTTATGCCTGTCAAATACAAATGCCTGTTCCCAGTGTAGGCATCGTCATAGAATACTTCAGGTAGTTCGAGTTGGTAAGGATACTCATCATGGTATATCAGTCGCACAACAAATTCAATCGGCATTTTCCTACAACATATAAGAACCTTAAATATTACAACACTTTTTATCTACCATATATGTTATCATATATTTTTATTTCAAAATAGACCATTTTGTGTCATATCTTTTTATTTATTTTCCTAAAATAAATCTTTTACTTATAAAGTCAACAACATTCATCTTCATCTTTTGGTTCTTATTTGGTACTAATCAGGAAGCAACAGGATTGCACCTTTCATAAACTTCTTCAACCTTACTATAAGACCATATCGCATATTAAATCGAAGTACATCATACTCCATTTTTCCCATTTAAGTTCAAGATACTATAAATCATATATTTTTTATTTACACATCATACCAAATTTCCAGATTAATCAATGTTACCTAATTCCTAAACAACCTCTGCAATAACAATTGTCATAATATCCTAAATCTTAGTATAACCAACGACATGCATAACATATTTACCAAACATATTAAACTATTTTAATCAATATTAGCAAACATTAGACTGTATATATTAGTTACACTACATGCATCGCATACTAAAAATCTTATCAGTACAACAAAAATAAAATTAACAAAAAATAAACAAAATACTAAATAAATAATGATCAGATATCATGTACAACATTATCAAGATGATTATTATGTTTTATTAATTGATTATAAGATATAATTTGATCAAGGTTTTAGGGATTCTTACTGTTCCGGTTTGCTTAAAAAGAATAGAGAGATGGAAGTTGTTGAGATTTTTTTCCCAATTGATAGTTGTTATTAAAATCTCGAATATATATCTTTTAATATATTTACTTAAGATTGCAAATTGTAGTCTATATGTTTTAGGTGTCTCTCTACTTAAAAACAGGCAATCATTATACTGCATGAAATTTTTTTCATTCAATATTAAATTGTAAACATTTATTTTAGACCAATGTATAATATCTATTAAATTGGATCATATGTAAATTAGGACTTGGGCCTTTAAAATCCAATACTATGTTTAAATACATTGGGCCTCATTATATTGTTATTAGATTAACAAATTGGAAGTAAATAATGTTAACAATCCTATATTTTTTACCCTATAACAAACTTCCAATTTTAAAGATTATGCTTCCATGTATATTTAAACTTTTTTTTAGCCATATCATTTACATTCAACTCTTCATATATATACTATCAAGTATACACAGAATACATTTGCATCTACTATTTTCTAAACCTTCATTCTACAACACTAGATGGATTATCAACAAAATAAGTTGTCAAAGGTGATGAATGTATGAAATTCGTAGCACTCTTATATTTTTAATTTTATCTATGGTAACTACACACTTATAACATTTTTGTCTTTGTTTTAAAGCAGCAAGGAATTGATAAAGAAACACCATGCGATTTTTGGATTCAATATCCACCCGTAATAATCATATCAAATGATGAATTGGTATAAGTTCCATTACTTCAATAACAATTATTAGCAAAAGCTCTTAGTTCGTTTTTTTTATATTAACTCACATCAAAATTATTATTACTTACGATATGAAATGCTAATAAAACTGTATGTTATCATATTTGTGTGTATGTTTATAAACAGCAAGGGCATGATAACGAAACACTAAATGATTTTTGGAATCAGGATCCACCCATCATCATCATATCAGATGATGAATCGGTATGACTTTCCCTAACATTCAATAAATAATATTATAAAAAATATTATTTCATTTTACTTATATTGATTGTCTTATAGGACATCTTTACAAGTAAAAACAATTACAATTAGTTGGAAATGGTGGTACGGTTGAAAAGAGCAATGATCTCCATATTATGGATGCTAATGACAAAAATGACCAATGGATATGTGTAAACAAAGATTGTTTATACCATGATAAACATGAAGACACATTTGCATTACAACCGAACGTGTTTGATGAACCTATTTTTGAAGAATGGAAGTGTGTAAAGAAAGATTGTTTGTACCACAATCATGTTGTTCATGTTTATGAAAAAAATGATGCTCATAAAGTGATTGTTAATAAATGATAATAGACAATTAATATATATTTCAGCATTCTTGTTTGGTTAGTTTGTGATATTCGTATGATTTTCATTTCTGAAATACGTTTGATTTTTTGCATTATTTTGTTGTAGTTAATAACTTTGTTCATATTAACAGCGGTGTAGTAAACTAAAAAATCGTATAGTAAGCATTTTTTTATAAAACATTAAGTGATGATTTATATAATTACGCTAGGAAATATGTAATTGAAACCTGATTAAAACATAAACATGTAAACAAAACATAAAGAAGAAGAATTAAACATAAAGAAATCCAATAAAAAAAGTTTAACAATGAAACTTGGGTGATTTTTCTAGATCAAATGTTACATGAAAATTATCATAATCTAAATCATCCAAATGATCTTCATCGCTAAACTCTTCTTCTTGGTCAGCCTCCAAAGCTCTCAGCCTTCTCTTGATTGCAGCTTTTAGCTTGTTTGGTTTTCTACCAGGCTGTAGTGTTTGTTGGCTCTTGATCCACCTCTGCAACTTTTTCTCTCTATATTTAGCTTGCAAACGTCCATAGATCTCCTCAGGATGCATGTTCAAACTGATTGCATCATCTTTTAAGTTTGAGTTGAGTCCATCTAAAAAAACATATGTTTAAAATAATATCATGAAAGTATTAAAATGTAAAATATATTTATCATAGTATAAAATTTTCAAAATTGGTATTTACCTGATGAGCCAACAGACTCTTTGAGAGGAGACTCTTGCAATGCCTGGGTTAGTTGCTTCCTGTTACATAACAATAAATGTGATTAGTATAAAATGATACATGTCAATGAAAATAAAAAAACGAAAACAATTCATCACATTGCCATTGATACTTACTTGGATGGTTTTGCTGCATCGTTCTCATGTGCAGCAGAACGTTTACCATTTTTCATTAGAGGGAACATGATAAAAATACTAGTAATTATACTTGATTTGTGAATTTTGACTGTCAAATGGTGATAATGAGTTACTTTTATAGAGTAAAAATACATATGAATCGACTTATAGATTAAATACGATAATTAAGGAAGTGATTAGGTCCATTTTCCCAATTTAAATCATTAAATGTGTTTGCATTGATAGTTTATTTGTTGAAAATTGTTGTGTCTTCCATTGTAGGATAGTAATAATTTCAAAAGTAATTATTAAGTTTCGAATTGCTATACTGTATTTTTAGTTGTGCATTTGTTAAAATGGTTTATATTCAATGATTTTTTTAAACATACTACTTGCTAAATTGATCGTGTTGAATAATATAAAAGGGTGTGGTCATTTCATGATTCTGTTATTGTATAGGTAGATGTTGTAATGCAAAAATAAAATCAAACAAACGAATATATTTTGATTTGGTTTATGGTTTCAAATTTTGAAATAGCTATTGTTTAGCCAAGGAAATGATATTTTAGTTTTGATCTTTAGAAACTTTGAGATAATTTCGGCTAATTTACTTAATTAGTTTTGAAAAATAATTATAAAGAGCTTTGTACAATTAATCTTTTCTTTAAAATATGATACACATTTATGACTTCCCTATTATAATGCATATACTTCAAACACTATATATATTTCCCATGTGTTGTTTGAGTAAATAAAAAAGACTCTACAAAAATGTCGACTACTCCAAAGCCAGCACAATCAATTGAATCAAGTTCATCAAACTCAGTTGGGCAAAATGAAAATGGTAAGAAAAGTGATGTTGTAATCCAAACAGCCATAACTAATACCTTTGATCATGATCATGGCAACAAAAACGAAATGAATAAGGACAAATCTTCAGAAAAACCTAAAGGTATTGTAGACGTAAAGAGATACTATAAACTCTTTCATACTTCCTATTTACATTATGTAATATAACTTTATTTTGATTAACATTCTAATTGTATATATTGAAACAGATGAAGCATGGCTACAATATAAAGGAATCTGGCACAAGCTTAATAAGAATGAAAACGGAAGTTGGAATAAGATGATGTCGAAGGTAAAGAAGGCTGATGAAATGATAACAGCTATTCGTGAAGCCGGGCATGACATCACCGATGTTGTTGTTGACCACAACGTTAGCGACGATCAAGATTAAGTTTATTCCGTGTGTTTTATTATTTTAATTTTGTTTGTCAAAATATTTTCAATTTTAATATGTTACGTGCGAGTATTGGATTTTAGTTTTGTGTTTCGTTTGTGTAATAAGATGGATTAAATGCAATGTTTGCATACCATTGTTATACCATTGTTATATTTAATATAATTCACAAATTTAGTAAAGGTTAAATGTTTATAATAAGCATTTTTTAAATGGCATCACATAATCACATAACAGTTATATACTTAAACAAAAAAATATGAAATTCATATGTCTTAAAAAATGCAGCAACAAAATTCGGTTAAAACATTATGTCATTTTGTTTTGATTTCAATATAATATGTTTTCTAGAAACTCAGCTATCACTAATATTTTTCATGCAATTTACAAATAAACAAATATAATAACTCATATACATAATTGCATTGTGTATACAAAGTAACGTATTTAATTTTTGTTACCGCCATGTTCAAGTAAATTTCAATGAATGTCTCAACTTTGTATGAAAGGTTCATATGATCAAAAGTCCTTTGTTTTTGCTCTGCTTTACCTATATCATGTTTCGTCAGACTTATGGTTTCTATTATCCGATATTGGATGAAGCTGAATTTGCACGTCCCATTTTTTATTGAATTTTTTATAAATATTTCATACAAGTCAATTTATTTTAAATTGAAATTCACTAAAAATCAGGAACTATATCAATTACATTAAAATTCAAATGATGACATCAATCACAATTATACTCCTTAATTATCTCAATTTTTTTAATTAAAAACTTAAATATCATTTCCTAATTAAATAATAGATGATTTTAAATTTTGAAACCGAAATACAAACAACCATATATTCTATATATGTGTTCTCATTTTATTTTACAGCATTCACTCTAACAGAATCAACATCATGAACAACGATTTCATTTCTTTGTGTGATGTCGATCCTATCATGATTACCAAAAAATTGAAAGTTAGATGTGTAAGCAAATGGTTTTCACATCCTTCTGGAAAGCATTATCCGGTTAAGAGTCTTCGATGTGTTATGCAAGATGACAAGGTTAGTTATTAGTAAATCTAAGCACATAACATTTAAGTGTTTCATTTTAATGTTTCATATACTAACAGTTATTTTTTTCACTAGGCAAACCGCATCCATTGCATCATTAGAAAGAGTGATATGCACAAATACGATGAAGCACTGATTGAGGGCATGTGCTATATTGTTAGCGATTTCTGTGTGACAAATAATGAAGGTAGATACCCTTTATTTACCAACAGGTACAAGATTGTGTTTTTAGAAAACACTTCATTGACTCCGATAGATCAGATTGACAACAACTATAAATCATTTGTGTTTGTACCATTCACATACATTGTTACGCCATTCATTACCGAGGCTGATATAGTTGGTATGATCTGTTTACTTTAGTTAGTTACATATTAAACATATCTTTGTAGTTATTTTGACATTTTTGTGTCAATTATGCTTTATATATTTGCTAACACTTTTGATATATAGATGTCATTGGCACAATTGTATCTATTGGTAAACCAATTCAGTTTGATTCTCATGGCAAGATCCAATAGCGCATACATTTGCAGATTCAGGATGAAAAGTATGTTTACTTAACATATTTTTTTACATAAAATTTATGTATATATAGATTATAACATGTATAAAAAAATTTAATTGTTTTAAATCCTCTCAGGGGAAACAGATTGGATTCTCTTTTCTTTAATGAAGGTGTTGACATGTTTAAAGAAATTGCATCTAATACATATTCATCAGGACATGTTGTTCTCATCATACAGTTAGCGAAAATCCTTTATTGGGACGGTACTATACTTTAAACTGAAAAAATTTAACCATATTAATATGAATGTATGTAAATTTAATTTTATTTTTTTTATAGGTATCCCAACTATTGGCATGCATCATACTAGATCGAGTAAGATATATATCAATGACGATAATCCTGAGGCTAAGCTGTTTAAATTGGGGTAACATAAAAATACTATACATGCATAACAATTTCAATTCGTAAATTTACTTTTGTAACCTCATTATATTTTGTGGGTATCAATATAAATATGGATACGATATAGATAATTTCAAGATTGATTTATTACCTCCAACTTCATGGAAAAATATGGATACACCTGAAAGTTTCTTAAAGCTTACAAGATGAGACATGGTAGATTGGTCTAACCAACCATCATTTGAAGACAAGTTGGAAAAGGAGTAATCATTTTAGAATGTTATGTCAGTTTTTAATCCTTTATTAATGTTTGTTGAAGATAATCACTTTGTTTTTCTATGTTTCTTAATTTTTATTTGAAGTATTGTTGAACTTAACCAATATAAGTTAAAAACTCATGAAGGTTTTTTTTTTTTTTTTTTTTTTTTTTTTTTTTTTTAACCAATGTGTTGAACAAAGTTACTACTACCTCAACTTTTTATTCATTTTATATTATATTTTTCATATAATACATGTGTGCCGTTATTATTTATTAATGTATGTCCATTTAGAATAAATCGTATAATTTAATGAAGCTAACCCGCCGATCCGGCGGGTTATGAAGCTAGTATATATATATATATATATATATATATATATATATATATATATATATATATATATATATATATATATATATATATATATATATATAATTGTACTTACTGTTTGAGAACCATGTGCGTTCACTAGAATTATAACTAGTAGTATCATACAACAAAACAAAAGCATAACCATGTTCAAATTCAATTATTTTAAGAAAGTTTTATTTCATTTTGTATATAAAATCAATCAAGAAGCTAGTGATAGATAGACACAACAATCCAAAGAAAATGTTAGGTTCAATACCGAACTATAATTAAAAAGAAAAAAATAATAAAAAATAAAATAAATAAAAAAGATACAAGAAGAAATACATTTTTTTCTGTACAAAATCATCTATAAAACATCCTTCAGAAATGATCTTTTGAGTCTTGATGTTTCTTTATCAATAACGACAGAATCAGCGTTATTTGTTAAAAACTCTTTATACCATTGTGCAGAAAGTTTTGGTATCCGAGTTAGTGTTTTACGATCCACATAGTATAACCCGAACCTCACATTGTAACCTTGCAACCATTCGTAGCTATCCATCAGTGACCATACAAAATATCCACGTACATCGGCTCCATCTCTGTTGTTTAAGAACAACATATCTTAGAATAATCAATAATGGCACACTTTGTGAGTCAAATAAGCTGCTCGCAGTATTCTAATATGATGTTCTCAGTTTTATAAGCATAGTTTTGTGTCTTAGTTAAACCTGTCTAATTAGTTGCTTATGCTATAATTGACCAACACTAGGCCATTTGTAACACATATTCAACATTCAGAGTCAAAGTAAATGAAGATTGTCGAGCAAACCTCATAGATTTGGCTAAAGAAGCAAGGTATGCTATGTGATATTCAACTCGCTTGACGTCATTTACAAGCTCATTGATTCGCTGCTCATGTAAGTCGGGTGAAGAATACCCTTCAAAAGAAACAGAAAATATGTGAGCAACTCCAACTACATAGTACATACTCGTAATATGTTTAATCTGAAAAGTGTGACACATACCATTTTCAGTAATAAACATGGGTAGATTATTGTACCGAATCTTCATTGCGTTAACAATCTCCTCGATGCCTCTAGGAACAACGAATAAGTAATCCAACCCGGTCTGTTTATGCAATATTAAGAAAGCACGGTGATCATCAACAATTTGAGATAAATGTGAATGAGACAAATAAAGTAATACACAAATTTTACATTTTCACCGATAAGCACACCATCACGCTCTGAAACAGTCTCCAGAAAACCCGTGATTGCATGATTCCCCGTTGGAGAGCAACTAGAATTTGTACAATCTTTGGCATATATAGCAGAATAATGATTGATGCCCATAAAATCAATACTATTTTTCATAAATTTCTTTTCCTCATCGGTGAACTTTGGCAATTGGCTTCCAAGGTATTCGCGCATTTCTTTGGGGTATTCTCCAAAAATTGCAGGATCAAATGCCCTGCTTAATGGTAAGAAGTCAAACCAAGATCATAATTACTGGTATATTTTTCGTTGGAAAATTCCATAAAATAACAATGCACTTTGCAAATTGATCCATTTATTAATCATACTTAATGATGTCTCGATCTCAAAAATAAACTTACGAAAAAGAGCTAATTTGGGAAATTTAAGTTTTTGTTTTTGCTCATATCGGGTGTTGATATCTACTCTGTATGAAATAAAGTTTTTAATGCTTCTATAACTAACTAGCCTAAGGAAGTGAAACTTACCAAATTAACTCATTTTTTATATTATGTTACTGTTTTGTGGAATTTACGCGTTTTCTTTAACGAATTTTACTTTGTTGGGGTATGATGGATATTTACAAATATTACCAGGCAAGATTGAAAATGAATGCTCTTTTGGCAGCTTCACGATCAAGCTCACTATCTGTTAGTGGTTCATACATGTAACAGTGAACAACGAGCCCGATTAATCCATCTTGTTTAGGCTGCACGTGAGATCCAAGAGTTAAAGTTGACAATTAAGGTCAAACCCATATCGTTAAATTCAACATGTCCGCTATTTTTCAGTTGATAATAACTCCATGCAATTGTTAAGGCTTTCTATGAAAATATAAATAGTTCATTGTAAATTTAGATTGTTATGGATTAGTCAAAGTTTGGTAATTGACCTAAAAAGATACAACTAATTGCCTAAAAGTTTGGTAATTGGACGTAAGTCAAAGTTTGGTTATAGACTTGGTTTATTACCTGGAATTCGTCATGATATAGCTTGGCTGCCCTGCCGTGGGCCAACAACAAGTTGTGCATAGCGATGAGAGGCTCGACATCAGAGTTTCCATCAAGACACTTTCCAAAAGGCTCTGAACAACGAGATGGTGGCATAACCCCTGTTTCGTAAGCTAATACTGTGTACAAGTTAGGCTCGTTAATTGTGACCCAATACTTCACTCGGTCTCCAAAAGACTTGAAACAAACATTTGCGTAATATAAAAACTCTTCCCTGCCAGTAAAATACATAACACGTTTCATAAGGTAACAAAAGAGTCAACAAATTATTGTCATGATAAGAAAAACGAAATTTTATGACATACTGAATTTCGGGGTTTAGCCATGACCCATATCTATCTTCAAGTTCTTGAGGAAAATCATTATGGAAAATCGTCACAAATGGCTCGATCCCTATATTATTTTAATCAATAATCATGAATAAACCTATAATATTATTAATATACATGGCGTATACCAATTGTTGAGCTAATTCAAAATGAACATTTATACATGTATATTAACTTTAAGGTCACTGCACCTTTGAGAGTCAGTCTATCTATGATGTTGTTATAGAACATGATGCCCGCACGATTAACTTCACCAAACCTCCCTTTTGGAAGAATTCTAGACCATGATATTGAAAATCGGTATGATTTTACACCAAGAGAATCGATCAACTCAATATCATTCTATATTACATAAATCCAAATTCAAATAAAAAAATGTTGTAATACGAATACTTTTTTAAAGTCGAAATGGACATAAGGGAAGTTGTTTTACCAAGAACCTATGATAATGATCATCTGCAATATCTCCTGTCTCTCCATTTTCTCCGCAACCTAATCAAAATGGTTGTTGAATTATCACTAAATATCAAAATTAATTCATCCTTTTTCTATTAACTAGAACTATATGCTTAAAATAGCAAAATACATTATCTGTTTAATGTGAACAACAGTAACATACTTGCATTCAAAGTCAATGCAAAACAATGTTATTATGACAAAACAGATAAAGTTCATGCGGCAACTTTCGGCCAGCCTTCATGCGCCTGTTCTCCCGGCCCAAATGTTCACGTGGGGCCGGGAAAAGGAGGGCTTTAAAAAAAAAATAGACCATGGGTTTAATCCCAACTCTCCCGTTCGCAAGCAGCTGAACAATGCTTTGGACCGGTCCTTGAGGAAGAGTCATTTGACACCCACGGGTGTACGGAGTTGGGTTTCTCTGCCGATTTAGACCTTTTGAAGAAGAATTTTTTAAACCATAAAATCAAAAAAGGAATGATAACTTGCCTACAGAATGACAGAATACATCCCAATTGCTTAAAGATTTACCATCTTCAAGATAAGCTCCTTCAACCTACAATATTTCATATTTAAGAAAATAAGTACATTTGATATTGATCAAGATTATAAACAAAAAAATCAGGGGAAAAATCACTTGATAAGCAGAAGTGGCTGCTCCAAATAAAAACCCGGGCGGGAAGTCGGATCTTTTGACTTGAGTTTCTTCATTTTCTTGTAATATAAATCTTTCTTTGCCATTGTTAAAAGCTTGAAGAAATGTTGTAGCAGCAAAAAATAAAAACAAGAAGATACAAATGGTACGTGAATTCATTTTCATTTTTTTCTTTCTATATTTAGACCAATCAATGTCCATCCCCTTTTTATAACTTTTTTAAACATGGATTACGTTTTTAGTACGTATGCTTTGTTAGACATTGTTGACTCGTGCACTTAATTAACTTCGTTAACCACACTAACTAATATCTAGATATAAATCTACTATGTGGCTAACTGGCTATATGACATTTTGTATGTTTTTGGTTTTGTTTGTATTTTTAAAAGGGATATGAATGCTTAAGCGAATATATTTCTGCGTCCAGGTTTTTCGTTAAGTAAATGAGGTTGTTCGTTCTTGTTTGCGTCTATTTATTAAAACGTTACACAAGCGAAAATAAATGAGGTTGTTCGTTCAATTTAGCGGACTCGTATAGTCCAATTTATTTAGTTAATCGTTTTAAAAAGTTCAATATAAACTTCGGCACGTTTATTTTTGTCAAATAAACTTCAGATTGAATATATTGTCTAAAATAGTTCTAACTTTTAATTGACCATATTATAAAATTTGCTTTTTTTATATTTAATAAAGTTTATTTCTCATGTAAATGCAATCATTTATATTTGAAATGTAAAAATAAACAAATTCAGACATTTTTACAAAAATAAACAGTTTTATATGAGTCAGATTCAGATTTTTCAGCTACTTATTTAAATTAAGATGGAATCAAATTTAGACTTTTCAACACATATTTTTATTCTAATGTACGAATCAGATTAAGACTTCGAGCCTAACTAATAAACAAACATAGTTATTGTTGTACGTGTCATACTTAATTTAGTAATTTCTCCAAGTTTGGGTGGTATTTAAAACTTTTAGTTTGAACCGCAATCTTAGCTGGTTTTTGTTGATTATGGGTTTTATTCTATACTTATCTTTGTTATATGGGGCTATAGTTTCAAATGACTTCTTCAAAAGGAGAATCAAGAAAGCTCTAATGACTTTTTTTTATTGTCCTAGAGAAAATGGCATCAACACTAAAGATTTTGATAATTTATATCTCAAACTTTGCTTATTGTAATGGGTTTGTCCTTTAACAATAACGATACATTTCAATATTTCATAGATTAGCTTTACCAAAAAGAATTTATTATTGGTGTGATCTCTAAATTTATCTTTTGTTGCGGAAGAACATCCAATGCATGACATAAAAAAAGAGGTAAAAGCCGCCTGTCGGGAACAAAAAGAAAATATATTTAAAGGTGAAAATAGTATTGCTATTACTTTTCTAATAAGTTGAAGAATGTGAATAAATTAAGGGGTTAGCATCACTGCTGTAACAGCAGGTATCATAGCAGCAGTAAAGGGGATTTTTTTTTTCATTTTTACACTTTCACCCTCCAAGATTTTAAGTTATACATGATACACCCCTGAGCTATAAAACCACAGCAGAAAACTTCCCTGCTGTTTACAGCAGGGATGATTTTCCCATAAATTAAAGGCTAAAAGCAGTGATCATTTTCAGAGGGTTTTTTTGGCTTTAATAAGTGAACGAATAATGTGTGTAAGCCAACTCAAACATAATTGTTCTAGGCGGGGTGGGTGTTCGAATATAGTATGATACCTTTTTCAAGATGTTATCATCTTATGACACGAAACAATTAGGTGGTGTTCGTTTTTTAAGAGGTTCTGAATCTGAATATGAATCGCACATCTGAATCTGAATCTGAATCAGAGGCGTAAATGTATGAATCTGACTGCATCTGAACGGGAAAAAAATATCATGTTTGAACCACACATTTGCTTGCTCGTACTAAGTTTTTGTTGGTTATTTTTGTGTCAACAAGAAGCAACAATAGGTATTAAAACACTCCTCTCAAGTCTAGATCATTAAGATTTTACTGCCTCTGACCGCGTCTGAATGGGAAAAAAAAAACAAACGGTCTGAACGGCCAAAATGTCTGACCGCGTCTGAATAGTTCAGATTCAGAGGCTGTTAAGAACATTTTTTTTAAAAAAAACGAACACAACCTTAGTTGTCACATACTCAATTTTCATACTCCTTCCATCTTAAATTATTGTCAAGAGACAAAAAAAAGTTTAATAAAAGCGAGGCCATTACAATTTTTAACCGCATAAATAGAATATTCTTTCACAAAATCCTCTTTTTATTACTAAAAGTAAAAAGTGTACAATTATTTTGGCACATCTCAAAAGGGAAATATGGACAGTGGGAGTATATCATTGTCCCTTGGTACCAAAGCAACTATCTGTACTTCTATATACTATTATATAATGAATGGATAATCAACCATAACTCCAAGCATAACTCATAATCAAAAATTAAGATAATGAGCTTCAATCATGAGGTGACATGTGTCACTTCTCAACTTTTTTTTTTTTTTTTTTTTTTTGAAAGGTGAATTTCAACTTAGAATCGACCACCTTCGCGGACAGCGAAGGCCCCATCGCCACCCCGCCAGACTATGTTGTCTGAACCGGGTCCACGCTGATCTCAGGTGGTAACGGGTTTCCCCCGGAAACCGTACTGCCTCCACACAAGTTACCTTGCTGGAGAAACAGCCGGATGAAAACCGGGCCATGCTCAGGATTCTAACCCCAGCGGCTTGGTCTAAGGGCTTCGAAACCATCATTGCAATATATCTCCGGAACAAATGGTCTGCAAGTGGACCACAAGTGAGGACTTCCCGGGTGGTCACCCACCCGGTACTACTCCCACTTGTGGCTCGCTTAACTAGTTAAGCCCCACCCACTAGACCACTACTCCCACTTCTCAACTAATTCCAAGCCTAACTTTTAACCAAAAATTAATATAAGAAACTTCAATTAGGTGACATGTGTCAATTCTCAACTTAAAATTCATTTTTATTTTCGAATTGATATATCTTTTTATCTATTTTTTAAATATAATTCACCATATTTTTTAAAATTTTGTACTTTTTAATTCAACATCCATTTTGATATATTTTTATTAGTTTTTGGTTTTTACATTTTTAGTGGCTTTATTTTATTTTAATTCAAAATTTTAAAACTTTAACCTTTACTTCAATCAATACAATCTTGATTCGTCAAAATCATATACGTTTTTTTTTGGGGGGGAGGGGGTGGGGGAGGTTTAACGGGTAAGAGATTGGGAGTGTCTTTCTATATGCGGAAATAATGATGTCACGAGAAAGTTACATGAAATCAAGCAAAAACATACAACCAATTAACGCATATACATTCGGAGTGTTATGAAACAAATCACTAAGCGGGTAGAGAATTTCATGAGAGAGTTGGGCTAGCATTTCATTTGCTGTTTTTATAATATAACTATATTTATTGCTGCAGCTGTGCGCGGGTATCCAACTAGTTTCAATAAAGACGATATAACATCCTCAAATCGAAACGAAAATTACATTAGGGATTTACTTTTAAAGTTTTAGTAATGGATATTTGGTTTGTTTTGTGTTTGTATTAAAACGACATCCCGGTGCATTTACCCTTGAATTATTCAAACTTTTGGATTGTCATTAGTATGCAAGAAAATAATAAGAGAAAATTTTCAAAATAGACACATAGAAATACGTGTTACGAAAATTTTGAAAATAGACACATAGAAAATTTCCAAGAAAGTAATAAGATAATTATTCAAACTTTTGGATCATTATACGCAGTGGCGAAGCTAGAAAATTTTCAGTGGGGGTCGGGATTAATTTTTTTTTTTCATAACGCTATTTTTCAGGTAATACCGAAATTTTGGGGGGTCGAAACCGAATATACCGAAATTTTTCTACACGAAAACTATATACCCCCTATATCACGAAAAAAATTTGCCCCCCCCCCCCCCCCCGGCCCCTATGTAGTTGCGCCACTGATTACACGTATACTTTAAAACCACATCTAAGACATGTGGCATTGAGCGCAAATATTTTGCTCTCCCAACCTTTTTTGCTCTCCCAATTTTAAGCATTTATGTGAACACGTTGCATGGAGAGCACAAATATTTTGCTCTCCTATCCTCTTTTGCGCTCCCATAAGTTTTAAAAACTTTGTATCCGTTTTTTTTTAGTGCTCTCGAGAAAGATGAAATGAGGGAGAGTAATTGAAAAATGAATGTGGGCTAGGAAAATTAAAGTGTAAAATAAATGGGTACGCCCCTCACATTTATTAATATGCCATTGGCCCATATAGAGCACAATTTTAAAAAGAGAGCAAGCAATATATTGCGCTCTAAGTAGATTTTCGTAAATGAATTTAAAAGTGTCGTTTTTGATAAATGGTTATTTGAAAGGTAGATTTTGGTATTTTAATAAAATAATAATTATGTTTATTAAAAGCAGTGACACGTTCTTTAATGAAGTAGCTTTAACATTATCTTTCACATATTTTTCTTGATACTTGATTTGTGAACAGATCAACATCGGCGGTTATCTATGTTCTGCTAAATTTATTTCAACTTTTTCTCGATCAAAAAATAATATACATTAATTGGTGTATAATTACTTTTGACATATCTAGTAAGTTTTCCGGTCTTTTACCCGAACACAAGTTTTCCAAGTTTTTACCTAATCACAATTACTCACACATTACCAATACCAAATTATTAAATGAATAAAAAAAATACTTATGTCATGATCAAATATATTTTGTCACGTATGCAAATCTTATCCGTGTTATGCCAAAAACTGACCGTCCAATTAGAAAAAAAAAAGGTCATCCAAAAACTTTTGATGTAAAAGCCCCACCGAATTGACTACTCACCAACCTAAACAAAAACAATTGCTACAAACCGTACAATTGACAAATTTTCCACAATATTTTATATAAAAATTATTAAAAAATTGATTACTTTATTATTCTAGTTACATCACGTGCTGAAATGTGTTTTTGTGTGTAGACTCTCCTACATCTATTTTAACATAAATGTCATTTTAGTACAATTAAACTTCACAATTCACAAATATGTTGATCTTTCAGAAAATGATTGAAAATCTAGCCTTAGATTGAATCCTATGGAAATAATCATGATGATTGAGGAAACGCCCTAATCCTGTCAACAAATATTAATAAAGGATATGAAAGATGTTGTTTTGTTATTGATGTCCAGTAAATATAATGTGAGGAGATATCCGTATATACAATAGTTATATAGGGTAAGAACTAATTTACCTACTATATGCAATCACAAGCTAATGATACAAATGATATATCAATCATAATAAATGTGGAGACAAGACTAAATCAAACTCTCAATCAATGTACCCTTAAATATACCAGCTAACACTCCCCGCAATGCGAGGGCGAAATCGTAAAAGCTCGGACCGAAGTAGTAAAAGAAAAAAAAGAAAAAAAAAACTTTAGTCGACTCGTAACAAAACCGTTCCAACGGTCGACTTTAGTCGACTAGTACCAAGGGTCGGTTAAGTCGACTGCGACTTTAGGGACTGGTACCAACGGTCAACTTTAGTCGACTGGTAACAAACTCATACGAACAATCAACTAATTGACAGCAATAAACTCATGCATTAACATAAAAAGAAAAAAACAAATGATAAAACAAAAGTTGGTTCTAAAACTCCAACCCTCAAATAACATTCCAAACAAACAGGGCATGTTTTTCAATAGATAAACATAAAGATCATATATTTAGAAGAAGTTGTGGTTTATTTTGGTTACAGATTAAAGGGAGCCCTCCGAACCTCCGGCGTGTAGCCGACGGCCGGAGGCGTCAGGGGAAGAGTTTAGGTTTTTTTTTAGATCTTAATGGCTTAATATCATATCAACAAATATGAATACACGATATGGAAGATGATGGTTTGTTATTGATGTCCAATGTATACAATGTGAGGGTGTATATATATATATATATATATATATATATATATATATATATATATATATATATATATATATATATATAGGGTAAGAACTAATAAGTTATAATGCTCGTGCACGCGCGGTCATTTTTTTTAGTGATATATTTTTATTTATTAAAAAACAAATAATTTAATCTTTGTTTCGTTTGATTTATGATTTTAAATTATAGTTTTTTATTATTAAAGATAATCATTTAAAAAGTTTAATCCTATTGTTAGTTACAACTTATATATATATATATTTTTGTATTTATCTTCTACTTGCGTAGTATATCGACAAAACGAATTTATAAATTTATAAATTACAGTAAAAAATAATAATTAAAATATTACTTAATATATAAATATTCTTTTTTTTCGAAATACAAAAGTCTCCCAAAGAGGTTTGTTTTTTTGTTTTATATATATATATATATATATATATATATATATATATATATATATATATAAAAGATTTACCCACTATATGCAATCACCAGCTAATGATACAAATGATATGTCAATCATAATAAATGTGGAGATAAGACTAAATCAAACTCAATCAATGTACACGTAAATGTACAGCTAACAAATCCAAGCTCTTTCTTTTTTTGAAAAACTAGAAAAAATAGGATTTCACTAATTATTTAATATAAAAGTTATATAAAATAACTTTTATATCTTTATATCATTTACAACTTGCAACTAGGTATCCTTAAATATCAGACAAAGTAACTTAATACTTTCTCCGACTTAATTTATTTGTCTTGTTTTGACTTTTTGATTTTTTTTATTTATTTTGACTTTAACTATTTTTTAATGTTATATAATACTTGATACAAAACATATTAATAAATTAAGTTTAAATGTATTTTATATTTTTTATTAATATAATTTTTATCAAGTATTATATAATACAAATAAAATACTTAAAGTCAATGTAAAAAATTAATAAATAAATAATAAAACTTTAAAAAATAAAACGTGACAACAAATTAGGACAGGAGTATAAAAGTCAAACGATGTATTGTTATAAGTTCATTCTCATATTTGTAAATTGTAACGTTTAATTGTAAAATGACATTTATGTTAAAAAATATATGTAGAAAAGTATACACAGCACATTTCAGCACGTGTGTAACTAGAATAATAAAGTAATCAAACTTTTAATAATATTTATAAAATATTGTGGAAAAATTGTCAAAAGTTGGCAATTTAATGGGCTTTTATATCACAAAAGATGTGACCAATATTAATCAACCCAAAAGTTAAGATTCAACTTTTACGATATAGGTTTTTCTATGCCTTTGGGACACAAATTAAGCACACCAAAAAGAAAGAGGGTCATACAAAAAAGTACAAGAAAGTACAAGAAAGCACAACAAAATTTATGGGTCACTGAGTACTTTCTTGTACTTTTTCGTGGGATTTTATGTCCTTTTGGTGTGCTTAACTTGTGCCCCCAGAGCACAAATTAAAAAAATCCTTACCATATAACACATCAAGCAATATTAGTCACCCTTTTTTTTTATCAAAATAAAAAAATAAACTTTCACCCTTTTATTAAAAGTTGAATATCTTGCAAACCGTAAATCGTCAAGCTACAAAAAAATTACCATCACGAAGAGAATTAATTATCTTTCTATAGATATGCATTGTTATATACTTTCGATGAACTTTTTTATTTTCAAATTTTCCGCCCAGAAAAATTATATATGACTTGTAAAAATCATATATGATTTGTAAAACTCATATATGATTCGTTAAAATCAAATCATATATGATTCTTACGAATCATATATGATTTTTCGGGGCGGAAAATTTGCAAAAAAAAAAAAAGTTCGTCGAAAGTATATAACAATGCATATCTATAGAAAGATAATTTAATTCTCGTCGCGATGGTATTTTTTTGTAGCTTGACGATTTACGGTTTGCGAGATATTTTGTTTAAAAAAAATGACAAATAAAAATGAGTGGATTTGATTGGTTCATTAGTTATATGGCAAATATGAGATCTATATTGATCTCATCTCTATAGATCATAAATTCTTTAAAAATTCAAAGAACAAAATATCTGACAGAGTTACAATATTTCATATTAGTTTGCAATTTTTTTATATTTAATAGTAACTGAAAATCCAGTAAAAAGTATGATTTTCGTTAATTATTTAATATAAAAGTAAATGATGTGACATTTGCTCTATAGCACTTAGAATGTGTAATTTAGGGATGAGCATAGGCACCGAAAAAACGGCACGGTATCGGAACCGTACTGGTACCGACCCGTACCGACCCGTACCGGTTCTCTTTACCCGGTATGGTACCGGTACCTTGTAATTTGCTAAAAAAAATTCGATACAACAAAAAATGGTACGGTACCAAAACGGGAATTCCCGAATTTGGTACCGGAATACAAAGTTCTACACTGATCTTAAATGTCAATGCTCGATATAGATTAAAGATTTCTTCAACCGCAATCAACAGAACCTACAAATATATGTGCTCAATTAATGTACTGCAACAAATATTGTATCAGGCTTTGTACCTTTTTAAAATCAGGGATGATTGTATTTGTTTGAATTTAACTTGAATGATGAATATTTGTTGTTCTTTACCGTTTATGTGATATGCAATTGTTTGTATCTATCTGCTAAACGTTACATATTTGTTTAGTGAAATAATACAATAGTTTGTATTATCTACAGTGTTAAAACTGTTGAAATATGTTGTTTCTTATTATACTGTTTAAGTGTTTGTTAGTCATTTTGTATTTTTAGCTTCTGCTACTTATAGGTGATTAAGTTAAAGAAAGAAGCTTAATATATTTTCCTCCACCAATAAAGATCGAACTCTAAAGCAAATTAACGGACTAAAAGAGTCAAATTTGAGATTATCTTTTATAAAACGGTACTCGTCTCAGTACCGGTTTACAGGGTACCGGAACCGGTACCGGTACCGATATACCCCTCGGTTCTGGGATCGGGACTACATATTTTGGTCGGGAGAAAATACGGTACTTCGTAAACGGTGCCGGTACAGTACCAAAATGGTACCGTGCTCATCCCTGGTGTAATTAGACATTCTTAAAATATCCAACAAAATTACAATATCTATCTTATAGTAGCTGGGTCTTTTTATGCAGAACCTCCCTACCAGGGGGTTTTTACTTTATATTCCTTTTGTCCTTTTTTTTCAGTACAATACAGTTTTTTGTCAGTTTATGTTCCGTATTTTTAACAATTTTAAGCATTTAACTTATTAAACTTTATATTTTCTGTTCCGCACTTTCAGGTTTATAGTTTTTTGATATACACAAAATTATAAAATAAATAAACGCAAAAACGTAGAGGGGCCCGAATAATATTTTTTGGGGGGTCAATATAACTTGTCTCATATTAATTACTGATATTTTTTTATATTTTATAGTTACTAAAACCAGTTTAAAGTGTTACGAAATAATGATGATGGATAAGAAGTATAAGCTAGAAGAATAGAGAGATTGTGGAATGTATTTTTATTGATGATTACAAACTACAAATGAACCTCTATTTATAGGGTTTTTACAATCAAAGTGATAATGAAGATAAGAATGAATCTCCTACTAATCATACTTATCTTTCTACTAATCATCCTAGTCACCAAGTAATAGGATACGAATTTATAGAGGTTAAGATGTATGGATAGACATACAATTAATTAATCATAATACTCCCTCTTGTCTATCCATCATTAGTTGGCATACGATTAGATCTGCTGCCTCATTAAAAACCTTGCTTGGAAAAACCCGGTGGGAAAAAATCATAGCTAAGGGAAAAAGAGTGCAACCAGTATGTTCTCCCTCTGATGATTAGATCACTGAAGTTCATTGAGTCTTCGCATTCAAATGCCGTGAACCAAATTTTTAAATGTTGCAGTGGGAAGTGCCTTGGTAAACAAGTCTGCCAAGTTCTCGCTTGAACGGACCTTTTGAACAATGATATCGCCACTCTTTTGTAAGTCGTGAGTGAAAAAGAACTTTGGTAGAATATGCTTGGTCCTGTCACCTTTGATGTATCAGTCTTTAAGTTGAGCAATGCATGCTGCATTATCTTTATGCATGATTGTTGGAGCTTCCTGGTCTGAAGAAAGACCACATGATTCATGAATATGTTGTACCACATTTCTTAACCATACGCATTCCCGACTCGCTTCATGGATGGCCAAGATCTCTGCATGATTTGATGAAGTGGCACTCATTGTTTGCTTTACGGAACGCCATGAAATGGCAGTGCCGGAACTTGTGAAAACATATCCAGTTTGGAACCGACCGGTATGGGGATCAGACAAATAACCTGTGTTGAGGCAACATGATCAAGATCTCTTCATGTTTTAATGATGACAAATAAATCATCGAAACACATAAAATAACAAACGTTAGCTCAAAATCGCCGGAGCCCATATCTGCTCCTGGCGCGCTGCCTGCGCGTCAACGCGTGGATGACGCGCCAGGACACTGCATGGTTCCGGACGAATTTTGAAAGTCGGCTTTCCCCTTATCTGAAAAATGTGGATCTTTCAACACAGGTATGGATGTGTTATGTGCTTAATTGAGAACACTCGAAACGAGTTTTGAGACTTGAGAGATCCTACTTTTAAAGTACCCATTTACGGGAAAACACCAACTCATGTTTTCTAACTATCGCCTCTAGCCAAGGCTTTTCTAAACTTAGGGAGCTTATATATTTCACATGACATCGTGTTGAAGCATATGCTCATATCCCGTGCTTACGTCTTCTCTAATTATGTAACGGGTTTACTCCCTTATTGGTCAAACTAAGTCAAATGTCACTTTGCGTAAACGCATCCTTTCCCACTTGGGTTATTCTTTACATCAAGGCAAAGCACTTAACTTGTTTGAACCAAGGTATTAGTTGAGAACGTCGAGTCGTAGATAGTCACGAGATATGAACCTATGGATTCTCGACATTGTGTTACTTGAACTTATAAGTAACCTATGATTTTCTCAACTTATAATCTTAATTGTCTAAATCTTTTCTTCTTAATGACAATTAGATTACTTCTTAATCTTCTCTTAATCTCATTTCTACAAAAGACAAACACAATCATATCCAATCATATCTAAATCATATATTCTCTTACACAATCTCTTACACTATTACGTATTCTCTTACACACTTTATATCTCAACCATCCATTCCCTTACAACATATCTTAACCCTTTATTTTCAACACATGGGAATTGTTTGAATTCCAAAGGATGCTCCTTTGATCCTAGCCATTGAATTCAAATTACAACACATCTCAACCATCCATCCAATCTCTTCTCTATACCATTACATGTGTTTAATCCAAGCCATCCATTTCAAACCAAAACCATCTCAACCATTGATTTCCCCTTCCCCCAAGCAAAGCATATTCCTTTGGAATATCCCTTCTTAATTCAAACACTAGGCACCTTTGATCCTAACCATCTATTTCAAATCATCACATCTCAACCATCCATATTCAACACATGCCAAATAATTTGAAATCAAAAGGAGGCTCCCTTTGATCCTAGCATCCAATTCAAACCATCTCATCTCAACCGTCCATCTCATTGTTCCACCAAGCAATGGAATATACCTTGGCATATTCTTTCTCTCTTTTCTATGCCATGTGAGGAATAACACTTCTACCCCTTCTAAATTACCCTATCTACACCTTATACCCTTGGTAATTTGTTTTCTCATAAACACTTCACAAAACATTTTCCAAATTGGCTATTTGAGTTGGTAAACCTTAGATTGATTAATGTTAAGGTTTAGTGTGAAGTACAATTGGGGGTTTATCTAGGTAAGGTATTTATAAAGCCAACACCCAAAGCTTTGGAAAAATTTTCCCAGGGTGTCTGGCGCGCCACCCACGCGTCAACGCGTGGGCAGCGCGCCGACCTCGGTAAAATTTCCCCAAGTTGGGTTTTTGCCTATAAATTCCATGCCTTGCCTCTTGTATTCCTCACCCCTTGCTATTATTCTTTCTCTCTATATTCTTTCTCTCAATCTCTCTCAAATCTTTCTATCTCTAATCTTGTGTTCTTGATTTTCATACTAACATCTTTGAAAGAACACATATCTTTGCAAGGGAAGAATCATAAGAACCTAATCCACTCTTGTGATTGTCTCGAGGGTCTTGTTGTCTATACCCTTTCTATTACAATCGAGTCTCCAGGTTAGGTTAGGGCTTGGTTGGTTAAACAAACACTTCATCATTCATTCAATTGTTTGTAAGGGAAGTCTTGTGTCTTGGTGACCAAGCCTAGATTATTGGGGATCTAGTTGAGGTTTGATACTTCCGGTGGGAAGTCTTTGTAGTGGTCTTAGTGACCCTTAGGTGAAGTCGAATCGCGAGATTCTTTTGGGTGGTTTCCGAGGGCGGAATACCATTGGAGTAACTCCTTCTTTGTGAGCATCAATATTGGTGAATATTGTTGGAGTGAATTGTAACGGTTTGTAGTCCACCAAAAGGATTATACTAGTGAATAGTATCGGAGTCACGGATTCGCAACTGGACGTACGGATGGTATAAACCCCCCTATCCCGAACCAGTATATATCGTGGTGTCTTTTACTCGCTTCTTATACTTTGGATTGTGCTTGTGATAGTGGTAGTTTTCTTCTAGACCACTTGGTGTTCTTTTTGGCTAAAAGTTTTTAAACATCTAAAAAGCCGAAGGAGCCATATTCACCCCCCTTTACGGTTCTACAACCTACATCTGCAAAACCAACTAGATTTCTTTTGGATGAGTTGGTGTAATATAATCTCATATCTTTTGTACCTTGAAGTTAGCGAAATATTTGTTTCACCCCATTCCAATGTCTCCTTGTTGGACACGAACTATATCTTGCCAATAGGTTTAGTGAAAATGATATATCGGGTCGTGTATGACTCGCAAGAAATAACAATGCCCCAATGGCACTTAAATAAGGTACTTCAGGACCAAGAATTTCCTCGTTGTCATTTGGAGGTCGAAAAGGGTCCTTTTCAACATCTAAGGTCCTTACAACCATTAGGGTGCTCAATGGATGGGATTTTTCCATATAAAATCTTTTTAGCAACTTATTTGTGTATGAATTTTGGTGGACAAGGATTCCATTATTTAGATGTTCAATTTGTAATCCAAGACAAAACTTTGTTTTTCCGAGATCTTTCATTTCAAATTATTTCTTGAGGCATTCCACTACCTTTAGAAGCTCTCCTGGAGTTCCAATGATATTTAGATCATCAACATATACAGCAATTATGACATATTCAGATCCAGACCTTTTTATGAAAATACATAGGCAAATAGAATCATTTCTATATCCTTCCTTTAATAAATATTCACTAAGGCGATTGTACCACATTCGCCCAAACTGCTTCAACCCATACAAAGATTTATTCAGTTTAACTGCATATTGTTCTCGAGAACTTGTTTTACCTGATTTAGGTAGCTTAAAACCATCTGGAAGCTTCATGAAGATTTCTGTATCAAGTGAGCCATATAAATAGGTTGTCACAACATCCATTAGACACAAATCGAGTCCTTCTTGTATTACCAGACTAATAAACAAAAAATAGTTGCATCCACCACAGGAGAATATGTTTCTTCATAATCTATACCCGGTCTTTGTGAAAATCCTTCTGCCACCAAGCATGCTTTGTAATGCGTAATTTCATTTCTTTCATTTCGTTTTCGCATAAAGACCCATTTATACCCAACGGGTTTTACACCTTCAGGTGTACGGACTACCGGTCCGAAAACTTCTCGATTTTCAAGAGATTTTAATCCTGCCTCAATTGCGTCTTTCCATTTTGGCCAATCACTTCTATTTTTGCATTCCTAAACTGACTTTGGTTCTTGATCCTCATCATTTTCCATAACTTCTAGCGCTACATTATATGCAAAAGCATCATCGACGTCGATTTCATTTCGGTTCCATACCTTTCTAGACATGATATAATTTATTGAGATCTCTTCATTTTTGGGTACCAGTGGTTCATCTTGAACTGTCATGTCTAATGTCCTTATAGAGGACCCTTCTGGTGTTTCTTTAACCTCGATTTGACCATCTTGATTATAAGCTCCCTTTTTCTTTCGAGGATTTTTATCTTTGGAACCGACTGGTCTACCACGCTTTAGGCGTGCCTTAGACTCATTAGCAATTTCTGAATGTTCTTTAGGGACATCAATTTTAATAGGAGCATTAACAGCTGGTATATGTGAATTATCTTTTGAAATTGATTTGATAACCCTTGTAAATGAATTATCTTTTGAACTTCTTATTCACATTCTTTTGTTCGAGGATCAAGATGAGATAATGATAATTCTTTCCAACTTATTTCACTTCCCAGCTGTTTCTTTTCTCCCCCTAATGTTGGGAATACTGACTCATTGAAATGACAATTAGCAAATCGAGCCGTAAATAAATCCCCTGTTGATGGCTCTAAATATCTAATTATAGATGGTGAATCAACCCAACATATATTCCCATTCTTCTTTGAGGTCCCATCTTTGTACGTTGTGGTGGAGCAACTGGGACATATACTGCACAACTAAAAATTCTTAGATGGGAAATATTTGGTTCCTAACCAAAAACCAACTGTAATGGGGAGTAAGTATGGGGACTCGTTGGCCTGATACGAATTAGTGCTGCTGCATGTAGAACAACATGGCCCCAAGCAGAAACTGGTAGTTTCGCCTTCATAATCATGGGCCTTGCAATCATCTGAATCTGTTTGATAAAAGACTCAGCGAGCCCATTTTGTGTATGAACATGAGGTACTGAATGTTCTACACTTATCCCAATATACATACAATAGTCATTAAATGTCTAGGATAATATGGAAAATGTACTCTCAGTCTTATTAATTGAGTAAGTAATCTTGCGCCATATTGCGACTTGGCAATAAGCACACATGTGACCATCGAGTCGATGCATCGATTAAAACCATAAAATACCTAAATGGTCCACAAGGTGGATGTATAGTCCCACATATATCCCCTTGGATTCTTTCCATAAAATTAAGGGATTCATTCCCTACCTTAGCTGATGATGGGCGTGTGATTAATTTTCCTTTTGAGCAAGCAACACATGTAATATCTTTTGTTTCAAGAACCTTATGGTCCTTTAATGGGTGTCATTTTGAATTTTCTATTATCTTTGGCATCATTAATGATCTGGGATGGCCTAGCCGATCATGCCAAACGATAAAATTTTCTCGGTGAATAAGTTTTTTATTTATGACCACATTTGTTTCAACAATATTAATCTTAGTATAATACAACCCGGATGAAAATGCGGGTAACTTTTCTAACACTTTCTTTTTACCCAAAATCACGTTCGTAATATGAAGGTACTCATCATGTCCTTCATTTGTAGTCTCAATATGATATCCATTTTGACGAATATCTTTAAAACTTAATAAATTCCTTTGAGACTTGAGGGAAAATAGCGCATTGTCAATTTTAAACATTGTACCTTCGGGTAATAATATATGTGCTTTTCCATAACCTTTTATTAGCTTTGCACTACCCGAGATAGTACTCACATTTGATTCTTGTATGTTTAAATGTGAGAAATATTTCTCCTTTTTAAATATCGTGTGTGTGGTTACACTATCCACTAGACATATGTCTTCATCATCAATAATAAGTCGTGCTACACGATCCATATTCTTCAAAATAAAACACATATTATAAGTAGAATGTTTAACAAATTAATTAAAAGGAAATAACATGTTTTATTAAGCCAAGTGAATAATAAAGTACATCTCTTAGGACAACATAGGTAAACTTGAAAGAAAATAAACAAACAAACAAGATCATCATCGACATGAAGATGTGTTATTCTTGGCTTTATTGACACTTTGCTTATGGATCACTCATTTATGAGGAAATCACTGACATCCAAATGAGTGTTATCACTTGGGTCTTCTGGAACACCAAGGTTGTTAATACCGAGGCTATCGATATCAAGGCTATCAATTTTCCCTACATCATATGCAAAGTTAACTTCGACCCCTTTTCCTTTGTTCTTTTGGGATCGTTGGTAGAGTTCCACCAAATGTCTGGTTGTGCGACATGCACGGGCCCAATTGTTAGTACCGCCACAACGATAACATACACTTTCAATGGCACCTTTTGTTTTTTCACCTCCATCATTTTTTATCATCTTACCTTTATCTTGCCACTTTTGTGACCACTTGCTTTTCCAAATTAAAAACCATGATAATTACCTCGACCCAAACCACGACCTTGACCACGTCCCCGTCCACGGTATCCGCGACCGCGACCGCGACCTCCATTTACCATATTTGCTTCCGAGAGTGGAGCGGATCCAGTTGGACGTGACTCATGGTTTTTCATCAACAATTCATTGTTTTGTTCCACGACAAGTAAATATGAGATCAAATCACAATACTTTTTAAAGCCTCTTTTGCGGTATTGTTGTTGCAATAGTAAATTAGAGGCATGAAATGTAGAGAATGTTTTTTCAAGCATTTCTTCATCATTGATTTTTTCTCCACACAAAGTTAATTGTGAGGTAATTTTAAACATAGCATAATTATATTCACTCGCTGTTTTAAAATCCTGGAACCTTAAATGAACCCAGTCATAGCGGGCTCTTGGTAAAATCACTGTTTTTTGATGTTCATATATGTCCTTCAAATGATTCCAAAGGACAAGTGGGTCCTTAACAGTGAGATATTTATATTTTAAATTCTCAAGGAGGTGATGGCGCAAGAATATCATTGCCTTAGCCTTTTATTCAACAGTTGTTATCTTGCCCGCTTGGATTGTATCACCAAGACCATTAGCAGCAAGGTTCATCTCGGCATCCAAAACCAAAGACAAATAGTTTTGTCTACTTATGTCTGTAACACCCCCAAAATTTGGTACAGCGGAAGACTCAACAAGCTTTCGGGGTGCTACGGGGATTGGTATCCATTCAAAGTCATGAAAGAACGAGATAAAGTAAGCATAATAAAAATGCAACCACGCGGGGTTTTAAAGTTTACATTTATCCCAAAATCATCCAAAGTCAGGCCCAAAAGAAATAAATATAGGTCCACAATAGTTATCAGAGTTTTAGAAATATAGATCCATAACCGGTGCCAAATGCCAAGCCTCCAATCCCAAGCATCCATAGAGCATCACTTAATTACCTGAGAAAACGTGCTAAAAGTCAGCTTTCGCTGGTGAGATCATAGGTTTAAATCCATAATTCAATATAGTGGACATATACGCAAAACGCTTGCTAGCTAGACTAGGCCTCAATCATCCAACCAAAATATCCAACCAATATAATCCAACCAAATCAAATCAACCCTATAGGTGCACGCTATAGCTCAAATCAATCCAATCAATAGTTTACCTAGCTCAAGTCTAGGCCTCGCTCTAAAATCAATCCAATAGCTTACCTAGTTCGGGACTAGGCCTCGCTCAACAACCAAACAATAGCTTACCTACTTCGGGACTAGGCCTCGCTCAATAACCAATTCAGTAGCTTACCTAGTTCGGGACTAGGCCTCGCTCTATAACCAAATCAATAGCTTACCTAGTTCGGGACTAGGCCTCGCTTAATCCTACCCAGTTCTATAAGCATAGCAAGTTTTTAAAATAAATAAAGCGATAATAGTCCACATAAAACATTTGCACGTTTCTCACCCCAAGTATTGAAAACAAAGTTCAAGAGTAAAAGTAGGGCTATGACTCACCTCAAGTCCAGCAAAGAAATTCGATAGAAGAAAGACGTAAGCAAACTCAAGAAACTCACGTAACGGCGACTACAGACTCGGCACTTCCTAACAATATCAAACTCGTTCAGAAATCATTTCCTCAAAATCAAATATTCCCATTCCCGAACGTAATCCATTTTACTTCCCAAAAATATCCATTTCTCGAATTAACTTCATATTAATTTGAAATTCGACGTTTGGTATCCATATGGGTGGAGGGTCGACACAACTCAAACCAAAAAGCCACAACAAGCAAAATAATAAACCAACTATAGGTCTAATGTTAGCCCAACATATTATTTAAATAATTATCGAAGCTTATCAAATCCGTCGATTTGATAACCTCCCATTTTTATTTACGTAATATATCGTTCCAAAATTATACCTAACCTAAAGCACATTGCACAAAAGATTCTATTTGGTATATATCGTAGTCCGATAAATTCCCTATATATATCGTCGAATCGGCCAAATTTCACGAGATACGTAGTAATTTATTACCCTAAAACATATACCACAACCTACGGGCGTCGTGGGATACAATGCCCATTAATATACTCATTTTATATCGTCAAATAACTCGATCTAATCCGTCGATTAAATAAGTCACTTGATATATAAAATATTTATATTAATCGTCATATATCCGTGACAACACAAAAGTCACAATATAAAACCCACTTGGACTTTAAAGAACCACAACTCGTATAACTCGATAAGTTTTTAAATTTATAAAAATCACGTTTTTAATTATTATTCACCCGACTTAATATTTCGCCGTTATATGTATATATATAGTTATTATTAATAACAATATTCCGACATTTATTACACTATTTGCATAGTATAATAACTATCGTTATACTATTATACGTTTACTCGTGATCGTTTTATTATTAATATACGCATTTATATATTTATATATACGTTTAACACGTCTATATACGTATATAAACGATTATATTATCAATAATATTAATACGAGTATTATTTTTAATATTTGACTTTTAAATATTTATCGAGTCATAGAATTTGGTCACATGTCCGAGTCATGACTCTCGGCTCATAGTCCAAGTCCAAATAATAATCAAGTCACAATAATAAATCAACTCCGTCCAAACAATCCCATATCCACGTGCTACAACATGAGGGTCCGACTACGGCACCCAACTATCCTATCTCCGTCATCTAATCGACCGTCTCACAATCGGTCCCCAAGTTCCACATTCGTCAACAACTCCAACAATCACACATGTCCAAAAGTACCATGTCCAAACTAATAGTATCATGACAATAAAAATAATCCGACAATCAAAAACAACAACCAAATAGTCTAACAAGCTTACGGGTTGATTTACCAAGTCAACCCGGGTCAAAAATATTAAACCACAAACATGGTAATCTCACCCGAGACCTCTTGGTCTCGGCTTGCTCCAACGAGCCAAACCAAACGGACCATAATGGTCGAATAACACATAAGCCATAACCACATTCGACCGGACCCAAAGGGTCACGGTCTTGCTCTCATTCGAGCCATCACAAGCCAAATGGACCCTCGGGTCATTGGCAGTAAACCCAAACAACAACAACACAATGCAACGAGGGACCCCTTAAGGGTCTCGGCATGATAATCGAGCCACAAATCGCGACCCCGAGACCTCTTGGGTCTCGGTCATGCTCGATCCGAGCAACAAACCACCAAGGATCAACCAACAATCCAAAACCTTCACCAATTCGGACTCAAATCGACCCAACCCGGATACCAAAGCAAACTTTATCAAAAAAAATATTTCCCAATATCCTTTTTACTCTTTAGTCTTGCCCCAAAAATCAATAATCCATACGAGTTTGACTCGATTTAGTCAAACCCACATATGAAAACATGTTTTCTCACCTTCAAACTCACGGATCAATAGTAACCTCAAGAAATAGTGGTGTGGGGGTGGTGTACGCGCGGCGGTGAACAAATTCGAGAGGGGGAGGGGTTCACTTTGAGGCGCGTATGGTACTACCCAAGATAGTGGAGGTGATGGTGAGTATTTTGATGATGGTGTGGGAGGTGGTGGTGCGGCGGTGAGGCGGCAACAGGGGGCGGCTAGGGTTTGTTGGTGAGGAGAAGGGAGAGAGATGAAAGTGGTGAGGGTGATGATTGTGTTTTTGTTTGTGTTGTGTGTGTGCGTGTGGGTGGGTGATTATACCCAAAACCAAAACCGGCCCAAGTCCACACAACAAAAAAAAATAAAAATAAAATAATAATAATAATGGTAAAAGTATTAAAAAGGTGGGTGAGGTAACCCGATAAAATATACGCAGACCAAACCCGAAACCGTAAATAATCAAACCACTTTCTCCAACCGAACCCGTTCCAAAAATAATAATATCCGAACCCATAATAAAATATAATTAAAATTGTTAGGTCAACCTAGTGCCGGAGTCAATGTAGTGCTAAAAATAACGATCTCATAATAAATCATCACGACCGAATCAAATCAAACCATAAATAAATAATCGATTCCCATAAATATCGTACGATTAAAAATCACGTACCAACGTTCATAAAATATCTCGTCAAAATAAACTTTCAAAAATTCCAAATATTATAATTTTAATGTAATGCGGGTTTTTAAACGGCTCCCTATTTTGCCAGTTGTCACAATGTCCAAAGCCAAAAATTCAAGTTTCGCAAGATTCAACATGGCTAGCTATATTATCAAATATATGCAAGTTAACATTTAGTCGGTTCGCAAATTAACATATAAGTCAAATACTTATCTAACATATAAATCAACATACTTATTGTAGAAACTAGAGGGGGGGGGGGGGGTTTGAATAGTTTCAGCGTTATTAATCACGTTTCTATAAAATTGACTTTACAAATTGTGTTTGATAAAATCATTCGATTCGAAGCTTACGTGAAATCAACTCAACAATAGATACAAGCAATGATAAGTAAACAAGTAAATATAAGGAAAGGAAAATTCAAACCGGCACACGAAGATTTATAGTGGTTCGACCACGAAGCTCACTCCTTCGTCCCTACTCCACTCCTCGAGTCTCACACTCGAGAGTTTCACAAACACTATATCAACACGCTCGCTTATGGCAGAACAAACCTTACACAAGCTTACACCAAGTTTAACGACACTAAGTGGAATGTCGAGTCCTAATCCTAGCTAGAACCAATCTACCAAAGCCCACGTGGCTTCACACCTCGTACCAACACGATGACACGATACAACACAATACACAATGTATGACTTGCACTCAAGTCCTATTATATACACGAAACAATGAATGAAAGTAATGATAGATCCGCAACAACAAGATGAGATAAGCAAAACTCTTCTTCAACACTTCGTTTCTTGATTACAACGAATGTTCTTCTCTTGCACTTAGAGGAAAGATGAGTGTGATCACTTGTAAACAACTAGAACTTGATAATGTGATCAAAGAGTGTTTTAGAAAGGATTTCAAAATACAGAAGGTTTTGGTGCATACGAGGTAAAGATTTCTGAAGGAAAACAGTTCTGTATTTATAGTCGTCAAGAGAGAGGCGACGGTCCCTTAAATGCTGGACGGTCCCTTATCGATAAGGGACCGCCGCCCTATTTAAGGGACCGTCCAGACAAATGCTCCTCGTTTTGTCCTGACGTGGTGAAAAACTATCTGGTGAAGTTTTGTTGTCGGTTTTGAGCGGGAAATATGGCTGTTATGGTTTTGAATGTTGAAAACATTTTCTTAATAAAACATTTCTTTAAATTATACAAAAATACTTTTGTAAAAATGTTTTGTGACATGAAAATGTAAAGTTTTTAAATCCTTTGATCACATACACAAGTTGGTAGAAGTTTGTACATACCTTAAGTGATGTTGATGACGAAAACGAGTTTCCCTGATTAAAAACTTATTAGTCGTAGTTTTATGTAACGTGTGTTTGTATTTTGTGATTATCAAAACTAGTAAAGACCGATTAATGCAAATGACGTTTTTGACATCATTTGTATTAACACTTATGATAGGCAAAAGAGAACAAATGACATAAAATAGTATTAACGTATAAGTCAAATTTAGAAACAATTTTTTTTAATGTGTAATAGGTTTAACTTTAATGTTTATATTTGTTTTTGCGTTATACTAGTACATGTTTATAGCAATCTTCAAAATACAGAGTTTGTACTATCTACCACTATTACAACATACGATTTTTGTTTACGAGGTGAGTTATTTTACATACTAAGTTTTTGTTACAAACTAAGGGACAAATCCCCACCATCCATCTAGTTTGATCTAATGGTGGGGATTAACCTAAGATTTAATAAGACAACCTAAGTCCATGTTTTTTTTCTTGTCTTTTTTGTCTATCTTATTTATTCATTTTTTTTCCTTTTTTCTTTTCTTTCTTTTTTTATTCTTTTTTTTCTTTTTTTTTTCTAACTTCACGTTTTTTCTATAATTCAATTTTTTTTTTCCTAACTTCACGTTTTTTCTATAATTCATTTTTTTTTTTTTTTTTTATGTTTTTTTCATTTTTCATATATATTCGTCGGTTTTTTACGTTTTCGTCAGTTTTCTTACGTTTTCATTCGTTTTCATACATTTTCGTCCGATTTCATACGTTTTTGTCTGGCTTTTTTACGTTTTCGCTCGTTTTCATACGTTTTCGTCTATTTTCTTACGTTTTCACCCGTTTTCATACGTTTCGTCCATTTTAATACGTTTTCGTCCGTTTTTATACGTTTTTGTCCGTTTTCTTACGTTTTCATCTGTTTTTGAATTTTTTTCATACGTTTTCATCTGTTTTCTTACGTTTTCGCCCGTTTTCATACGTTTTCGTCCGTTTTCATATATATATTCGTCCATTTTCTTACGTTTTCATATGTTTTTGAATTTTTTTCATACGTTTTCGCCCGTTTTCATACGTTTTCATCCGTTTTCATATATATTCGTCCGTTTTCTTACGTTTTTGTCTATTTTCATACGTTTTCGTCCGTTTTCATATGTTTTCGTCCGTTTTCATACGTTTTCGTCCATTTTTATACGTTTTCTTCCATTTTTTTACGTTTTCATATGGTTTCAATATGTTTTCATTCATTTTCGTCCGTTTTTATACGTTTTCGTCCGTTTTCATTCACTTTAGTTCGTTTTTAAATGTTTTCAAACGTTTTCATACCTTTCTGAATATCACAAGTGATATACTGTGATTATCAGAATATCACTTGTGATATTCAGAATATCGTGAGTGATATTGAATATCACTCGCGATATTCTGAATATCACAAGTGATTTTTAAAATTTTGTAACATGAAAATCACAAGTGATATTCAGAATATCGCAAGTGATATTCAAAATATTGCAAGTGATATCTGAATATCGCAAGTGATATTCTGAATATCACAAGTGATTTTCAACAAATGTTCTGTGACATGAAAATCGCAAGTGATATTCAGAATAT
This sequence comes from Artemisia argyi, assembly GCA_030686995.1. NCBI lineage: Eukaryota > Viridiplantae > Streptophyta > Magnoliopsida > Asterales > Asteraceae > Artemisia > Artemisia argyi. Next base: position 238,763,266 of record CM060700.1, on the reverse strand, counting down.
CGCAAGTGATATTCTGAATATCAAAAGAAATATTCTGAATATAAATCATAAGTGATATTCAGAATATTACAAGTGATTTCACGCTTTTTTTAATTCACGTTTTTTCAAAAGTGATATTTTGAATATCACTCTGAATATCACTGAATATCACAAGTGATATTCTGAATATCACAAGTGATTTTCAACAATTGTTCTGTAACATGAAATTCACAAGTGATATTCAGAAAATCACAAGTAATATTCTAAAATATTACAAGTGATATTCCGAATATCACAAGTGATTTTCAACTAATATTTTGTAACATGAAAATCACAAGTGATATTCTAAAATATCACATGTGATTTTCAACTAACGTTTTGTAACATGAATATCACTTGTAATTTTCTGAATATCACTTGTGATATTCAGATTATCACTTGTGATTTTCATGTTACAAAACATTAGTTGAAATCACTTGTGATATTCAGAAAAACACAAGTGATATTCAGAAAATCACAAGTGATATTCTGAATATCACAAATGATATTCCGAATATCACAAGTGATGTTCAACTAATGTTTTGTAACGTGAAAATCACAAGTGATATTCTGAATATCAAAAGTGATATTCAGAAAATTACAAGTGTTATTCAGAATATTATAAGTGATTTTCACATTTTTTAATTCACGTTTTTTTCACTTTCTTACGTTTTCTTTTGTTTTTGTTCGTTTTCATATGTTTTCTTTCGTTTTCATACGTTTCTGAATATCACAATTGATATTCTTAATATCACAAGTGATATTTTGAATATCAAAGAAAATCACTTGTGATATTAAGAATATCAATTGTGATATTCAGAAACGTATGAAAACGGACGAAAACATATGAAAACGATCGAATACGTATGAAAGCGTAAAAACACGCCTGAAAATGGACAAAAACGTATGAAAAATTGATGAAAACGGACGAAAACGTATAAAAACTGCTGAAAAGTATGAAAACAGACGAAAGCGTCTGAAAACAGACAAAAATACATAAAAACGGATGAAAATGTTTATAAACGTATGAAAACAGATAAAAATGGATGAAAGCATATAAAAATAGACGAAAATGTCTGAAAACAGACGATAATGTAAAAAATTGATGAAAACGTTTGAAAGCAGATAAAAACGTCTGAAAACGTATAAATACTGCCGAAACGTATGAAAATAAACGAAAACGTTTGAAAACAGACAAAAATGTAAAAAAATGGATGAAAACAGACAAAAACGTATGAGTATCACCGAATATCACTTGTGATATTCAGAAACGTATGAAAACGTCTAAAATTGGCCAAAAAAATTGAAAAATGGATGAAAACCTATGAAAATGAACGAAAATGTAAGAAAACAGACGAATATGTAGGAAAAAGGACGAAAACGTCTAAAAACGGACGAAAACGTAAAATAATGGAGGAAAACGTATGAAATCAGACGGAAACATATGTAAACATATGAAACCGGACGAAAACGTATAAAAACGGATGAAATCGTGTAAAAACGGATGAATACATATAAAAACGGACGAAAACGTATATAAACGTATGAAAACGGACAAAAACGTATAAAAACGGACGAAAACATCTGAAAACGGACAAAACGTATAAAAACGGATGAAAACGGATGAAAATGGACAAAAATGTCTGCAAACATATAAAAACTGACGAAAACGGATAAAAACGTCTGAAAACAAACGAAAACGTAAAAAAATGGACGAAAACGTAAAAAAAGGGACGAAAACGTATAATAACGAACAAAAACGTCTGAAACAGACGAAAACGTAAAAAAACGGACAAAAACGTATAAAAACGGTAAAAAAAGGTCTGAAAACGGACAAAAACGTCTGAAAACGTATATAATCATGTGAAAACAGACAAAAACAGACGAAAACGTAATAAAATGAGAAAAAATCGTGAATTTATTTAAAAAAGAAAAGCTTGACTTATTGAAAAAAAAAAAAAAAAAAAAAAAAAAAAAAACGTGAATTGAAGGTGTAACGTTAATTGGAAAAAAGAGCAAAAAAAAAAAAAAAAAAAAAAAAAAAGAAATAAAGAAAGAAAGTAAATAATAAAAAAGACAAAAAAAAGGAAAGAAAAAGACATGGACTTAGGTTTCCATGTTTAATCTTAGGTTAATCCCCACCATTAGATCAAACTAAATAGATGGTGGGGATTTGTCCCTTGGTATGTACAAAAAAACTAGTTCACAAAAGAACTTTTCTCTTTTGTTTACAACACATTTAAACAAATATTTGATTGCATTTTGTCTATATACACAAACAGTTAAATTACAACATAATAATATTATAGGGTTGTCATGATATTTGAGACATAAATGTAATATATTTTGTGACATAAATATCACAATACGCATGATATATTTGAAAATCATTGTTATTCGTATAAAGCAAATTGAATAATACAAAATTATATTAACATAATACAAACAGGTTATATGTACTACAAGACAAACTAACAAAGGATACGACCCATAATGTGTACCGTATTACAAACAGGTTATATCGTGCTGATAACGTGTTACAAAATAATGATGATGGATAAGAAGTATAAGCTAGAAGAATAGAGAGATTATGGAATGCATTTTTATTGATGATTACAAACTACAAATGAACCTCTATTTATAGGGTTCTTACAATCAAAGTGATAATGAAGATAAGAATGAATCTCCTGCTAAGCATACTTATCTTCTTACTAATCATCCTAGTCACCAAGTAATAGGATAAGAATTTATAGAGGTTAAGATGTATGGATAGACATACAATTAATTATTCATAATATAAAGTATAATTTCACTAATTATTTAGTATAAAAGTCACATGATGTGACATTTGTAGCTCTATATCACTGAGAACTTATAACTTGACATCCTTAACGGTACATCCCAAATTTTACACAGTAGTTAGAAGTATACGAGGTGGGAAACCCGCGCGTTGCGGCGGGGTGTTTTGCAAAAGAAGCCGTTTATGTTGCGTGTAGTAAGTGTTGTAAACTGGAATGGGTGACAACAATATTTTAACACTGCAAGATTGCGATAGTGTTTTGCATACATAAGGTTTATGTCCATTTGTTGCACAAATGTTATACAAAAAATAAGGTTTATGTGCATTGCTGCGTTTTTTTTTTTTTTTTTTTTTTTTTTTTTTTTTTTTTTTTTTTTTTTTTATGTTGTTTGTGTTTGGTCATATGTTGTGGTATTTCTTAAATAAACTACACTCTAAACTGCACCCTCTGAACCACACCGTTTAATCCAAACCCCCTAAACTACACTGGCTGAACAACACCCCCTAAATAACACTCACTGAAACACAGCCTATGAACCACACCCTCTGAACTACACCCGTTGGAAACTATTATCTATTATACCAAGACACAATAAAGAAATATATAGTTTTAATAGGCAATCCCAAAGACACTGTTAGCAATCACCAGTTATAATAGGATGCATCTTATTGATTTTGTTTTACAAACATTTGACGAAAGCAAAGGTTGTGCGGAAAACCTAGGTCCACATTGTATGTATGGCAAACAAAGGACCATAAAGCTCAGCTTATACTCCGGATATAAACAGTTGCATTTGACACTTCCTTGTTGACATTGATCAATGTATGGTCTCTATTCTAAATAACTATGAAGACAGAATCATGACAATATGCCACAAAAATAGCAAAAAAATGACTTTGATTTACTTAACTTAAAATACACATATAAAGACCCTCAATTAGCATATATGACCACTTACCAGCTCTCATATGTGTTGGTACATCTTGCTCTTGTTTAAATTCAACCCATGTACTTCATTCAGTTAGAAACAAATAAAAACTGCATTGCCATCTTTCTGTTGCATTTGAGTTTTTCCGGTAACCTGCTAGAAGAAGAAACATTGCAATTGAAATCAAGTTAATCCTTATCATATCAATGAAAGCTCAAATATGAGACGCAGTAATCACATTAGCATTATAACTGGCAAACTTTTTTGGGTTTTGCTAATGGCAGCCCTAAGGGTTGTTGTTAAGAGCTTGATTTTAGTACATATGAACTAATGAATGATTTTTATTGGATGACATTTTCGATAAAAGTGGACGAAATCCCTAAAAATATGAATACACATCAAACACTTCATTTTCATTGGGAGAATTAGTTTCTTACAAATAATTGTAGTAAAAGTGATCATATTAACCACAACCCTAAGGGCTATCGTTAGCAAAATCAAACTTTTTTTGCAACATTGTTAGGACAATATGTTATTAAGGACAAAACGCAGAATCTATTTTCACCCATTTGTTGATATTTTTAACTTTGATTTGCGAAAAGTGAGATTTTATACTGGCGGTTCGAGGAATTACAAAAGGTAAGTCAGACAAAGAAAATCACATAAACGAAAACAATACAAAAACCAAATCTTTTATGAATGGTCAACAAACACATACCAGGTAGAGCTTACTTGACTCACTTCAGTCCCGAATCAACTTTTTAGCTTTGTTAATGGCAAACGACTTAGTCGAATTTCAGCTTGAGGCAACAGCATGCCCATGCCCCAATTCAATAGTGCAAATGCAGGTTGGCTTCCTAGCTTATAGCTCATCGAGGAGGATTTCACATTGCTTTGAAAGAAAGGTATTAAAACCCAATATTAAGTCAAGGTACCCTTTGAATAGTCTCCGCATCCTTGCTATGATACACAAAATATCAACTCCATAAAAAAAACAACAACAACATTCGTTATTGTGTTAATTACAATATATATATATATATATATATATATATATATATATATATATATATATATATATATATATATATATATATATATATATATTAAAATATTACTCTATATAATTGAAATAAACATTTTATGAGGCTCTAAGTGAAGACCATAAAATAAAATTTTGGGCACAAACCTGATTTCATTAGATCAATTCACCTTTTGGCCAAAAATTTTGGATCTATAACATCACACCCAAATGTGTAACCTTTTTCGATACCATTTCGAACAAATTTCTAAACCTTTTTCGATACCCTATACGCAGAACAATTACAGGTGAATCAAGCTCACCTTTTTTCGGCCTTTTAAACATTTTTCCATCGACCCCTTTTTCACGATCCAAATTCACACCCAAATGTGTAACCTTTTACGATATCATTTGCTCTTTACTCCCAAAAGATTAACCAACCTCACTATTTTTAGGTTTTTTACGCGCATTTCCATTATCCATTCTATCACTCAAAAATGTCACCTTTTTCGAGAGTACTCGCTCGTTAGATGATGAGGTGAAAAATGAACCACTTTTAGGGGGTCATTTAAGCCCGAAATTGAATTTATTTGATCAAATATTGCCCTAAATCGTTCCTTTTGTGATTTTAGGTACTTTGGGAGAGGAATCTGGAAAAGGAAGCAATTCGGACGTTTTTGGAGCATAAAAGTGAAGAAAACGTCAAAGTCTTAATTTTCCTTGCTGGGAACAGTAGGTGACGGCGTCAAGAAAAAAATCTTGACGGCGTCAAGAGTAATTTCCATGACGATCCAGTACAGATTTGAAGGCGTCACGAAGTAGGGCGTCAAGAGGAAAATGCATGACGGCCTGGAAACATACAACACTTGACGGCGTCAGATCTGGATCAAGGCAGTCCGAGATTTATTTTGGCGGCGAGATGACGGCGTCACAAAATTTGTCTTGACGCCGTCAGACCCTATTTCCTATATATAGTTTTCTAATTTTCACATTAAAAAAAAGAGAAGTTTTGGAGAAACCCTAAGTACGAACTTGGTACGAATTTTACAGGTTTTTCAAGGGTTCTAAGCCCTTGATACCTTTCATGTGTAATTGAGATAAGTATTCTTTTAATTCAATCAATATGTCTATGTGTTGGTTGTCTATATCTTGTTCTTGTCTTAATTCCATCATGCTAGGCTAGATCTATCTTGTGTTTGCTTGGATCTAATGAAACCTAGATGTTAATTATGTGTTGATTACTTGTTTATAGCTGTATTGGATGAATGAATTCGATGTTAGGCTTAAGAAAACTGGCAGACTTCCAAATGGTAACATGCTTGAACGTCTTAGGAAACATGAACTGACGTGCACTAGGTTTTATTGGTTGTATTTAATGCATGAGTAAATTCTAATGATCCCATGTTAGGAGCTTCTTAGCCGGCTCGACATAGGAGTGAAGTAGGCACTCATAGGATTGGGGAATTAAGTGCGCCACCCCATGAATGGTATTAAGGAATACAATCCGTCATCCACGCAACTATAACAAGTAATTAACGTGTAAAAGATATCTAGGGAGTAGTGAATTCTAAGTAAACACATTTTCTCCACTAATTGCTCACAACCTTAGTTAATTTAGTTTATTTTCATTTCTTGTATTTTATTTTGATTGCATCTTTAGTATTGGGTTAGTTGACTAGCAACTAATTCCGCCCAAATCCTTCAAACCCGAGATTTTTACTTGCTTTTCTAAAAAATATAAAAATACAAAAATAATCATCCCTCACCTTTAGAACTAGTATTTAGGTTTTCTAATCCTAGCGACACTATTCCTAGCTGAACGATCAATCCCCCGGTACTTGTCACTATACTATACTACAACGATCAGGTACACTGCCTGGTGGGGGTTGTAAGCTTCTCAAGATCCCTTGAGAGGTAAAGCCTGGTGCGATTCCCACGTATCAAGTTTTTGGCGCCGCAGCCTGGGGAATAGTTATTGTCTAGGTTAGAATCTCTTTTTATTAGGTCTACTTGCTAGATTCTTTTCTAGTAAGATTTTATTTTTATTTTTAGGTTTTCTTTAGTCTATCTTATCTTTGTGTCTTTGTTCGTAACTCTTCACCACCCGTCATCATGGACGATGGGAACATCCTTGAATCCTTCAACCCACCACAACAAAACCCACCACTAGAACCTCTTAGGCCCCGAACCTTAGGAGAGTATTCCCGACCTAGCCACCAAGGCTACCGAAACACCATTGAGCTCACCGGAGCCAATGTGACCCCCTTGCGATCCGACACCATCCGGTTGGTGCAAAGCGGATGTGCATTCAATGGACTTCGTTCCGAAGATCCAAACCAACATCTTAAGGACTTCCTTAAAATCGTAGATTCCATAGACCTAGGTGTTGAAACTAGAGAGACAACCCGATTATGCCTATTCCAATTCTATCTACGAGATCAAGCTAGTCAATGGCTTGAGCGTTTACCCGCGGGATCCATCACCACATGGGATGATCTCACCACTCGTTTCCTTGCTCAATTTTTCCCACTGGGGAGAACTACTAAGCTTAGAAATGACATCTTGATGTTCCAACAACGTCAAAATGAATATCTTTATGAAGCATGGACTCGTTTCAAGGACTTACTCCAAAAAGTCCCTCATCATGGCATAGATCTTTGGCTCCAAGTCCAAATCTTTTATGACCATATCGATCTCTCCACGAGGCGAGCCATTGACCAATCGGCCGGTGGTAAGCTACGTGATCTAAGTGCGGAACAATCATGGGAACTCATAGAAGATCTTGCTCTCTATGACAACGAAAGTTGGAATGATCCCCGTGATTTGAACAAAATGGTCAAGGCAATATCTTTGCCTTCAAACAATTCTAGCACTTCCGACCGTAGGATCATGGAACTTGAGGACCAAGTCAAGTTTCTCATGAAATCTTACGAAGCTCCTAAGCCTTCAAACCAAGTGAACAAAATCACTTCTTCATGCAAATTATGTAGTGGTCCCCACGACACTCGTGATTGTGTGGAACTCCCCGAAACAGCTTTTGCGGACTACGCATCCACGCGTACCGACGAAGCGGGAGATAAGTGGTACACTTTCAAGCCCGAGCCAAACACTTACGGTGATTCATACAACCCCTCTTGGTAAAATCACCCAAACCTTCGGTGGAAACAAAATCAACCCAATTCTTCCAATCCGCCTAACCGTTACCAACCAAACGGTCCACCCTCCAACCGTACTTTCAACAACAATCCTTCTAACAACTATGGTAGTACCAACAATCTTGAAGGGTTGATGTCTAAGTTCATGGCATCTCAAGAAGCTCGCATATCTAAGTTTGAAGCCGATTTCAAACAAAAGCAAAGCGAGATGACCACAATAATAGACGCATTGTTGAAAGTTCTCAATGACCGAGAAATGGGAGCACTCCCAAGCGACACAATCAAGAATCCGAAACTAAACGTTAATTCCATATCTTCAGTTTCGTCACCCACTTCGTGTCCACAATACTACTCGGTTAAATCAACGAGCACGTGTTTCAAACAAAACTAAATTCTTCAAAAGGACCAATCAAATAAAACACCCGATATAGAACCGGTCAAAAGTATAGTTGAAACACCTACTACGCAAGACCTTGATGATGAATTCAAAGAACTTCACCTTGAACGCCCCGTCATTGATGTCTTAGCGCGTGCTCCTTACTATAGTGCCCTCCTAGAAAAATATGAGAAGTTTAAACTAGGTAAAAATGGGACCGCCTTCGTTCAAAACAAGTTGCCTAAAAAGCTTGATGATCCGGGTATATTTGTTTTGCCTTGTAAGATATGAAGATCCGAAGCTTTCGACACACTAGCCGATTTAGGGTCAAGCCTCAACTTGATTCCCTTATCCTTATTCACCTCTCTTAAGCTAGGAAAGTTAGAGGAAACGGAGGTATTGATAGGGCTAGCGGATGGGAGTATTGCCTACCCGGTTGGAATGATTAAGGATGTAGTTGTTCACGTAGGAAAGTTAACTATATTAGCGGATTTTCACATCCTAGACATGGTTAGTGACACTACATGCCCATTATTGGTAGGAAGAGGATTTTTAGCAACCGCTAGCGCCATGATAGATTGCAAGGAGTCTAAGATAGCGGTAGGTGAAGGCGATACTTGGTCGGTGTACGATGTAAAGAAGCATAGTTATGATTGTGATGATGAACCGACACCGCATTGGGTAGAGATGAATAGGAGACCATCTAGATATGGACCTTGGATAGAAAGGAGCTTCATAGGACCTCAATGCCCATTTTATCTAGAGAAAGATTTTGTAGAAAAGACATATTCGGTAGAACAACTCATAGCTAGAGATGAAGAGCTAGATCCCTTTGAGGACCCCTTAGTCTTTAGGAAGATGATTGAGTTCTTAAGCGTAATGCCTATTAACATAGAGACGAATAAGTGGAAAAGAGAGGGAGATAAGTGTAAATGGAGGTGGGACAAGCCACATAAAGAAGGTGACGGATCATGGCATATGAGGATGACTTTGTATGATCCGGATGGAGAAAAGTTTGAAAGGTCATACCATACTAAGGAAACCGATAGGAAGTTGAAACCTAAGTTTGATCCCAAGGATGTCCTCAATGAGGAACACACCCGTGTCACGTAGTAACCCATGACCTTGAGTCTAGCTACAAGACTCGTAAATAAAGAAAAGCGCTTCTTGGGAGGCAACCCATGTTTTGTGTGATTTTATTTTGTTTGTTTGTTATTTGCTTCCGTATGCATGCTTTATTTTTATTGTTGGTAGATCATGTTTCTCAGTTAAATAGTGGAAATACTTTACTTTGTTGTTTTGGCCTAGTCATAACTCCACCTAAAAGTATTTTTGCAAAAGATAAGTGTAAGGGAAAACCCCAAATATGTTTTTAAGAAACAAACCGATCATGATTCTCCACAATATTAAATGAACATGTATATTAGTACTTGTTAGAGTCAAATGCTTGTATCGAGTCATAATGAAGTTTTGCAGGATTTTCCAGGAAGTAAGACCAAGTTTTTCCAGAAATTTTCCAGAAACTTAACATAAGAATTTCTGCAGGTCACTTTTGACGGCGTCAAGTATTAATTCTTGACGGCGTCACGTGTAAAAATCTGGAAATTTTACCGGTTTTGTTTTTCTAACGGAGTCTTATGGTTTTTGTGAATTATTAAGTTTTATAATCTCCAGGGAATCTGCAAACTGCATTCCACAAGCATTATATCTTATCTTGTTTTCTAGTAACTTATCTTGTTTTCTAGTAACTTATATCTAGGATTTAGTAACTTATATAGGATGCCGCCGATTTTACGCGAGGTTGTTTTTGTCTGTTTTCTAAGGATTTACAGGTTATGTATGACAAGAAGATGATTTATATTCTGGAAGGGAAGCTTTGATTGTTCATTTTCTTGGAGGAAGATTTAACCTGGCCACCTTATTATCCATACCGAGCGAATCAGGGGAGTATTTGATTTCATTCTTTTTACTTTTTCACTTTTACATTCTTTACTTGAATATTGGGGACAATGTTCATCTTAAGTGTAAGGGGAGGGTAAAAAGATGATACCTTACATATGCACTTTCGCTTGAGTTTGTTTTGTTTAATGGTAGATGTGTAATAAAACTATGAGAAATACTTGTTAGTGCAATTTTAGCGCCAAATTTAAAATTTTTTACAACATTTAGGAGTGAAACTTTAGCCATAGCAAGCATCTCATGGATAGGAGATTGTATGACTAGCACATAACCGTATATTCAGAAAAATTTTCCACCCAAATATGTGAGGTTCGCCTTTAGATTTGATAGGAAAAGCATTTATTATTAGTGCTTATGAGTGTACCGGTAGCATTTAGATTCTAGAACTTGCGTTAGTGATGCATCCCGAGACCGCTAGTGAGACTACATTCGTGTGGTAGGATTTACTACATGATAAGAGGCATTAGGATCACCCTTGTGTTAAACCAGTATCATAATTACTTGACCATTTAAGTCATAATACTTGGCTAGTTAAGTCAACTAATTTTTGCCACACCCTTAGCGTTGTACTCATTTTCAGTACACGAAACCCCTAGTACACCCCTCCGAGCCTATCTTTTCGTTTCTAACTTTAAGCATTTTACTTAAAGGAAGAATTTGTTACACCCCACTTAAATGTACAACCAAATCGCCTTAGCCTTCCGTGTATGCGCTCATCTTTAGTGCATTATTGTTATTTGTTAAACCCTAAGTTAACTATCTAATTGATTACATGGTTGCTAAATCGAGTCATATCATTGTACATATTGTTTTGGGACGATTGGGACTCATGGGTAAAGTACTTATTTATGGAGTAATGGGGAAGAACATCATATATTACCCCCATATGTACGTTAATCTTAAAAGTGCTCCAAGTGTTTTGATTTTCTTAATTCGAGTCATTAGATTAGTTTATTGTAAAGTATGTAAAGATTCAAGTGTAAGGGGAACGTTCATTCCCTATGATGTATTATTTTGGATGGTAGGGTAAGAGTGTATGCAAAAAAAAAAAAAAAAAAAAAAAAAAAAATCAAGAAAAAGAAAAAAAAATAGAAAAAGAAAAAGAGAAAAAACATACGGACTACCATCCATTTTTATTCTTTGTTTATTTTATGTTTTTTGTTATTTTTTCATTTATTAGCTTAAGTCGAGTCTAGTCTTGGCTTAGCAACGCCACATTGTACATGTAATTAACCAAGATTGTTAACTCGCCACCAGTAAAACTTCCTTTATCCAACAAAACCGTGTATTTCATATCCCTACACCTAACGTTACGACCCTTTAAAAGACCTCTTTGATAGTTTATCCTAGGTGCTTACGCCATGTGGTGGAGGTTTGATCCTTTCCCAAGCCTATGGTAATCTATTTTGTTATGACAGGTAGTGAGGGATGTTTTCCATTTCCATATTGTGATATATTCTTTATTACACCCGAGAGATGTGAGTATCTAAACACTATTTGTGAGGTGCTTGTGTATGACCTCCGTGCTTGTCTATTGGTCTTTAGTGGAACGATTATTTGTTGTAATTACTTTTATATTAGTGTTAAATGACCCCTAACTTGTATTTTGAATAGAATAAAAGCGCATTTGCTTGAGGACAAGCAAATCTCAAGTGTAAGGGTATATGATGAGGCGAAAAGTGAACCACTTTTAGGGGGTCATTTAAGCCCGGAATTGAATTTATTTGATCAAATATTGCCCTAAATCGTTCCTTTTGTGATTTTAGGTACTTTGGGAGAGGAATCTGGAAAAGGAAGCAATTCGGACGTTTTTGGAGCATAAAAGTGAAGAAAATGCCAAAGTCTTAATTTTCCTTGCTGGAAACAGTAGGTGACGGCGTCAAGAAGAAAATCTTGACGGCGTCAAGAGTAATTTCCATGACGATCCAGTACAGATTTGAAGGCGTCATGAAGTAGGGCGTCAAGAGGAAAATGCATGACGGCCTGGAAACATACAACACTTGACGGCGTCAGATCTGGATCAAGGCAGTCCGAGATTTATTTTGGCGGCGAGATGACGGCGTCACAAAATTTGTCTTGACGCCGTCAGACCCTATTTCCTATATATAGTTATCTAATTTTCACATTAAAAAAAAGAGAAGTTTTGGAGAAACCCTATGTACGAACTTGGTATGAATTTTACAGGTTTTTCAAGGGTTCTAAGCCCTTGATACCTTTCATGTGTAATTGAGATAAGTATTCTTTTAATTCAATCAATATGTCTATGTGTTGGTTGTCTATATCTTGTTCTTGTCTTAATTCCATCATGTTAGGCTAGATCTATCTTGTGTTTGCTTGGATCTAATGAAACCTAGATGTTAATTATGTGTTGATTACTTGTTTATAGTTGTATTGGATGAATGAATTCGATGTTAGGCTTAAGAAAACTGGCAGACTTCCAAATGGTAACATGCTTGAACGTCTTAGGAAACATGAACTGACGTGCACTAGGTTTTATTGGTTGTATTTAATGCATGAGTAAATTCTAATGATCCCATGTTAGGAGCTTCTTAGCCGGCTCGACATAGGAGTGAAGTAGGCACTCATAGGATTGGGGAATTAAGTGCGCCACCCCATGAATGGTATTAAGGAATACAATCCGTCATCCACGCAACTATAACAAGTAATTAACGTGTAAAAGATATCTAGGGAGTAGTGAAACTAATTGCTCACAACCTTAGTTAATTTAGTTTATTTTCATTTCTTGTATTTTATTTTGATTGCATCTTTAGTATTGGGTTAGTTGACTAGCAACTAATTCCGCCCAAATCCTTCAAACCCGAGATTTTTACTTGCTTTTCTAAAAAATATAAAAATACAAAAATAATCATCCCTCACCTTTAGAACTAGTATTTAGGTTTTCTAATCCTAGCGACACTATTCCTAGCTGAACGATCAATCCCCTGGTACTTGTCACTATACTATACTACAACGATCAGGTACACTGCCTGGTGGGGGTTGTAAGCTTCTCAAGATCCCTTGAGAGGTATAGCCTGGTGCGATTCCCACGTATCATTAGACTCTAAAGATGAATCACATTTACCCTTTTAACAATTCTTAACCTTAGCTAAACAAAGCTCATATCCATTATCCAACTTTTAAGCCAAAAAAGAAACATTTTTTGATACCCTTTGATCTTTAGACTCAAAAGAAGCATTTTTACTCTTTTTTTAACCAATCCCATTTCATTTTCACCCAAAAATGCAATTTTTTTGACACCCTTTGATCTTTATCCCCAAATGAAGAAAACGCCACCATTAGCAAATTAATGTAACGTAAGCTTTTGTAATAAATTTTTGTCATTAACATTTTTCTTTTAGTGGGTTACGACTAGTTACCTTCAATCAGTGTTCTTACATTATAAAAAACTATTCAAAATACCTTAATTTGTTGATTTTGCATGTTGTTGTCGACATTGCAGCCTTACTGCTGCATCTTAGCCTTGCTAGTGTTGTTGCCATTCCGCATCAGCATTGATGTTGCTGACACCATTGCAGGCTTGGTGCAGCTAACGCCATTCTAGTCTGAGTTGTTGATGGGTTTGCAGCCCATGATCTTTCCTGTAAAGCTGAACATGCAATTACAAATGACTAAGTAAAAAAGTTTAATACTTATAGAGGTATAAAAAGAAATAGGAGTAGAATGTAATTTTACATATGCAGTCATTCTAAGCCATGGGACCTTATCAAAGGCCTTGCGAGCAGCAAAAAACTACACGATCGATATCTCCTACATTGCCTTCAGCCACGTCGACCATGATTTCTCCCATCCTTGGACCCAAGCCTTTGAAATTTCTTCCCTGAAACCGAAATATATTCTAAAAAGCATATTGTTTTGGTTACTGTGTGTAGGTTTTGATTACAAATGTTTTTCGAGTTTTCTGTTGTTGCTGTAATGTGGTTATATATTTTGAGTATTATAGTTACCACGGTATCTATTTGTCACCCTGCATGAGACGATTGCAATGAGGATTGGGTTTTCCATACTTTTGTATCCAGGTACGTTGAATCCACTTGCCGTTTCATTCAAGATTTTGATACCACTGTGAAACATACAAACGTGAAGTTAAAAGTATTGTCTGTTTACGTTTGTTCTAAATTAATTGATCAAACTTACTCCAAGTTTTGTACGTAGGTAACCCTCCTTATGGTTCGGGTTTCCACGACATTTCCTGATATAATTGGGTCGCTGATTCCTTGCACACATCCAATGTAAATAAAACTGACAATCTCTAAGTCTGAATCAAAATTTAAAATTAGCATAAGCTATTGACCATTTGATATGAACAACAAAAAGCGTATTACTTCCCATAATTTTAATTGTTTCCAGCTCTTCTATATATAACAATTCAATATCATATGGTCGGTACTTGTAATATTACCTTTTTCATATGGCAACTTCATAGCCACTCATCTAAAGGGTCACCATTTTGACCATTCACAGTTATAATATATTAAATTCATTTAAAAGCAATGAAAACATTATCAAAACTTCACTATCAGAGCATGAAAATAGTCGCACCTCGTGTTGAATAGCTTCACCAACATAACCATAAGCTGACACAACTCTTGCACAATTTCATGCTCTGAACCTACTCCCAAATCCACGCCCTGAACCAACTCCCGAATCCACCTCATGTTACATACCTCCCGAACCATCCCACCTCTTGAACCCCCCCCCCCCCCCCCCTGAAATCACCTCCTAAACATACCTCCATAAGTAATATAGGCCATACTCAAATTCAAAGCCTCGTCACCTGTGACCACAAAACAACATTCATACTTTAAGCTTGAATGCTTTATATTTTTAGTTCTAAATTACTGGATCATTATATCCATGTTTCCAAATTCGCATACACGACATAACGTACCAAGACTTCGTCAAAATATTAGACAACTCACAAAACTGATAAGAGAATTATAAAAACGAATGCTTGAGTGATATTGCATCTCAAAAAGTGACCAAAGGAATAAATTTTCTGAAAACCTATATACAAAGCTACAGATTTAAAATGACTCGAGCATTTTTAGGAAATAACATTTTAAAAAGGTGTTAATATAGATATGAATGTGTAATGTTACCTACTTTGTAAGCTCCTCCGTCTCCTTCTTCGCTTACTCCTCCGCCTCGTCTTTGTCTAAAATTTTATCAATGAACTTGGACACGTGACTGTGATCATAGCATCATACGCTGCAGTACATAAAGAACCAAATGAAGATCGGAAAAATGTAAAATCAAGTTAACAAATAAGTAACTTGATATATATTTGCTAATACACTATGGTGGTGTGATAAGTAGGTATATTTAAGAAATAATCTGATGAAGTGGATCACCACTTGCAGGTCGAAGAGATACTGCTTGCAAGTAGTAACTTCAAGCTGTTACACAGGACAAATCACTTAAAGTCAAAGAGGGAAAAAACCATTATGAAATTCCAGAAAGGAAATCACCGAAAGTCACATAATATATCTGATTATTACGTGTTTTGATATCTAAAGTCAAAGTCGGCAAATCACATAACTATCCATTTCAAAACAAATCACGTATTTTTCACAAATCACAAAATATCCCAGGTTATAATAAGTATTCGCAAGGCAACTCTATTAGATAAAACTCCCCAAGCACACATGAGAATTAACAAACAAAGTAATAAGTAATATTCCTTACGTTTATGCGTATCATGAACACCTAATAACATGGATATCTTTACCAAGAATGAATAAACAATGGAGATATTATTCATATTAATCAACTACATTTCATAATACCAATACGCTGAAACTAATTATAGAAACTAATCACTTACATATCAAATCAAAGCAGAATAACCTCATAACTTTCCAACATTTTTACTTTTTTTTATGCACCATATCACAACTGAAAGCAACATTTACTTCACATAACCTAAAATAAAGTCACTCTTACATTGTGTTCTTGAGTTTTATCATTAAAGAACCTCTAACCGATCTAAATAAACAATGATCTCAGTTCAATCAAAACTCCTTAACGTTTTTGGGATAGCTAAGGGAAACAACCCCAATAATTAAATAACCACATACGAAATCCCAATCCCAACCATCACTAATTTCGTAAGAACCCTAAAATTTAAACGAACCCTAATTTGTCAGGCATCCTGCAAAAGAAATCAACCAAACCCCCAAATTAATGGAACTCTAATTTGTAAAAAAAAAATTAAATAATAAAAACCATAAAATTTGAAAACCCTAAATCTAAAAACCATAAAATTAAAGACAAATAAACCACCATAAATAAAAATCATGCCTTTTTTATGTCGCATGCATACATAAATCGTGTGTGTTTATGTTTTGTGGACTAAAATATGAAGAATCCAGAACTCAACTTTATCTTGAAACACAAAAAAGACGTGGATAGAAAGATTGGGAAGACTATATGTGTAACATATGGCTTAACCACAACCACAAAACCATTAAAAATTTCAATTCACTATTGCTTTTCTTGTTCATCCCCTCACAGGCAACTGTAGTT
This sequence comes from Artemisia argyi, assembly GCA_030686995.1. Lineage (NCBI taxonomy): Eukaryota > Viridiplantae > Streptophyta > Magnoliopsida > Asterales > Asteraceae > Artemisia > Artemisia argyi. Next base: position 238,746,462 of record CM060700.1, on the reverse strand, counting down.
GCCACAAAACTCATTAGGTCGGATCGGGCATAGGTGAATCGGTGGCGGGTTGAGTGGTCGGAGCTGCACCAATCAGATCTAAAAGAAAGGAGAGGCTTGTGAGTGATAGTGAATAGCCGGGTCGGAAGATAATAAACCAACTTGTTATTTGGGCTTGGGTGGATCGGGTTGCAAAAAAGAAACGGGCTCCAAAGCCCACTGAATGTTATATTTATATAATTATAATGCTTTTAGCATATTAGAAAAGTCCTTTCGTTAGTTTGTAATAGAAATAAAGACTTATCATGCAAATAGTAAACAAAAAAGTACTAACCATGCAAAGGACTTTACGGAAAGGACTAATGGGCAAAGTTAAGTTAGGGGCCGAATTTACCAAAGTGCCCTTGTATCTTATTTACCCCTTAAGTCCGTAAACTCACCTAAAAAACGCGCACGTGTTGTTTCTTGGAGGGAAAAATGGCAAGAATGCTTAAGGATGAAGAAATCATCCTTGTGGTGTCTAGGTGGATATTTAGGGTCCGCTTGGATCAAATTAAGGAATGTCAATGGCAAAGATAATAGGAATACTAAGGAATGCAATGCCATAACCCCTAATTTGTTAAGTAATGGTTGATTACCCTGTTTTGGGCAATGCTCCATTCCATTATCATCAATCAAGCATCATTAATCGTTATCTTTGTCATTCCTTACCCTTCAATACATTCAACTAAGCACGCCATTAGTGTTTTTATGTTATCAACGAGATGTAATAAGCCTCCTTAATATGTTCTCCATCAAGGTATGTGAATTACTTAAATTTAGTTTCATGTTATATGGTGGAAATTTGAGGGTTTGTCTAATTATGATATTAGTGATGATTCTAGACTAGTTTATGAAGTTTTTACATATGTTTGATGAATATAGATGATGTTGGCATGATTTTGTATTTAGGTTAATCATGCTACAGTAATTATGATGTTTATGGTTTGAAATCTATGGTTAAATCATGTTAAACACGATGTTAATGTTAGTTATGGCCTAAAAAAGGGTGTTTAGCACAAGGCCAAATTAGTATCAAAATTAGTAAACTTTGATAAACTGATAAGGATTTATTTGGTACATTTTTAAGGGGTCATTTAAGCCTAAAATCGAGTAAATGTGATCAAATATTGCCCTAAACCATTTTTTTTTTGTATTTTAGGTACTTGGGACTAGAATTGCGGAAAACGACAATTTTTAACCGTATTTGGACGAAAATATGAAGAAAACGATGAAGTCGCAAAAAGGACGTCAAACAAGGAAGGCTGACGGCGTCACATGCTATAACGTGACGCCGTCATTTGTTATTCAAGATGGATTTCTCGTGTAAAATTAACAAGAGACGCCTCAAAAGAATTTTGTGCATTTATAACCTGACGCTGTCATGTGTTACGAAGTGATGGGCGTTACACTTTAATTTAACAAAAGACGGCCCAGAAGGAATTTACAAGTGACGGCCTTAGATCCAGAGTTGACGCCGTCAGAGTGGCGACTTTCACAGACGAAACCCTAATTCACGGCGAGTTAACGGCGTCAGAAGCCATAACCTGACGCCATCAGCCCTGTAAAACTACATATACTTTTGATTGTTTTCATTGTAATGGGTGACACTTTTAGGGTAACACTTAACCCTAAGCGATTTTCAGAGATATTGTAAGGTTTTTTAGCCTTTTTCATCCATGTTCAATTGAAGATAAGTTACTTGTTTAATCATTCAATATGTCTATGTGTTGTTTGATTACTTGTTTAGCTTCTCTTTTTTCTAACATGCTAGCTTAACTTTGTTAGTGTTTGCTGTTATCTATTGTTTAGTTGATTGCCTCGCGTTAGGCTAAGAAAACTGACTGATTTTACATGGTTACTGATTTTGTTTTATTGGAAATAGAATGAATGCCACCATTTTTTAAGTGCAAGTGCTCTCATTATATGATTGTAAGAGTGTACTTCTATATATATTCACGTATGGGTTAAATCAAGCATTCATACCATCAATAAAGCTTAAGATAACTTTATTCCATAACCATGTCACCAGACACCAGTTTCTAATCTATAAAAAATCCAACCTTTTTTGAATTTAATCCGTAGGTCATCAGTTTACTCATATATTCTAAGTTCCTAACTCGATGATAAGAAAACAAACACATTCATTCACCATTAAGAATCTTTTCATTCTTATAAAGAACAACAATATAAAAATTTAACAAAAATCCATTACTAAAATAAAAACCTAACTGAAAATTAAGGATGGGTCATAACAACACCAAAACTAACTAGGTTATAAAAGAAGCTAATTATCAAAACTAACGATGGGCCATAAAAAATTATATTTTCTAGGTGACATATGCAACAAATAACCTTCATAAAAAAACACAATTCTTAAACTTTGTAGACAAAAAGGCCATAATATACCTTAATTGTTAATCCCAACAATTTTAACACACACTAAAGTATACAAAAACCCTAACTTCTATCAAGAAACGAACTTATAAAATTCATCGATAATTAGGCATGCACTTCTACAAAAATTGATAATTAGAAGGTGATGGAGATAACTCAGCTTAGCATAAATCAATATGAATCGGCAGGATTGCAATATGTGGAGAGTGTGTATGAGATTTGTTTTTTAATATTTCGAATCGGTTGAGCCCGTGTTTTTAAAAAAAATTACATTTATCACCTACAATTATGGAAAAATAGCATTTAGGCTTATGTGTATTTTCAATTTTTTTGTACATGTGAGAACCAAAACATTTTTAAATTTTTTTAGGCAAATTATGAAATAATTAGCTTTTAATTTTTTTTCAAAATCCAAAAAAAATATTCAAATTAAAAAATTATTACTTAATAAGGAATAATTTGATTTTTTTAAATGAAAATGTCCTCACCCAGGTTTTATTTTATTATATAAAAATTATATGTTTATGTCTTTTTGTGACATTCACATAAAGTAATTAACTTGATCAAAGACTTATAATTTGTTGCCTAATTTTCATGAGATAACACCAATAATGTGAGTTTTCTTTCCATTGTTGAATTTGATGTTGTAGTTATCCTTCCTTGGTTGAATCGATTGTTATTCGACCCATTTGAGATTAAGTCATAAAACACAACCAAAATGGACTAAAAGTAAGTTATACTCCAGTTATTTATCAGTGAATTTCAAAGTTACAAATTAAATTTATTTATTTTATCTCTTTTTAGCCTTATTAAAGACATCATGATCATCCTTCCGCAAGTCTACATATCCTTCCATAGTAATTCACTTCACATATCAGTTCAATTGAATTACTGCATTACAATTGTTATGGGTTCAATGAATTTAGTTTTTATTTTAACTGTAATAATAATAGTACACATCGTTATTATTTTGTTAATTGTCAATATATGTGATTCCAGCAAAAATGGTGCAGTTTTGGCAATTGCAACAATTTATGTGCAAGGGAATGTTTATATGCAAGAAGGTGACATTTGTTGGTAATTCGTTCCGAGTAGGAATAAAGACATAATGTTTGTTCACTCATTTAAGTGTACTCCATGGACATGAAAGGTGTTGTATCAGTATTAGCTTTATTGAAGTTATGTATTATTCGCTTGGAGTGCAAAAGTAGATTGATTATGAGCTGAGTGGTGTTCCATTCATTATATGCTCCACCAATTTGGCTTAAGCAATTATAAAATTGTTGTTGTATTGACATCTGACACTGCTCTCAATTTTTTACAACAAACACAAATGGCGAACGTCACACGAGCATCACCTACAAAGATCTGAAATCCAAAATTAAATCATTTAAACACAACTAAAGTTGTGCTTCCAACTCAAATTGCAACTCCATCCATATAAAATATTCTTTAGGATGGACACACTGGTGACCCAAGTCACCGGGTGTCACATCAGCTTTCTCTTTCCAGCGATCAGACATGACCTAAGTGCCACAGTGGTGACCAATTTTATTTTATTTTATTTTATTTTATTTTTTATTTATTTTTTTTTCACAAATATTTTAAACAACAAATTTAAAATTCATTAAAAATAAAAAACATTACAATACTAAATCAAATAAACATTAAAAACATTACGTAAATTATTGAAACTAGCAGGGTACCCGCGCGATGCGGCGGCGGGTACCCTGTAACTATATTTTACAGCAAGCAAATTTTGTTCGATTACATGTTTTTTTCTTTAACAATAAGCGCACTACGCAACATCGGCACAACGAAACCTAATTATACGAAATATACTAAATTTTGTTAGTCAAACAAACATATACATGTTTATTTTAAAACTTATGGTACGACTTAGAAATAATTACGGGCACGTTTCGTAAGTCAAACGAGTCGGGAATGGTTTCTCTTAAAGTTTAACTAAATTACATAAATGGTCCTTGTGTAAAACCCTCACCACACACCTCATTTTAACAAATCTTACACAAACTACCTAATAATAAAAATCCTAAACCTAACCCTAACTCATTATCATCACCATCTTCATCACTCTCTCTTCTCCCTCTTAGCCGCCGGCTGCCCCAGAGCCACCACCGCCACACCATCGAATTTCATGACTCACCGCCACTACCCACGTGACCACCATCAATCCCTCTACCGCCCTCCATATCACACGCGCCACCAAGACAACCACACCACCTCGTGTTCACCTTCACTGCCGCGTATACCCTCCTTCACCACCACCAATAACTCAAATACATAGAGATCTAATATCTACACGGTAAGAAACGTGTTTGATACGCGAGATGACTCAATCACGAGTCAAACTTGTGACTATACTCTTGGTTTTGGGTTTTGAAGTTTTAATGATTTTGATTAAATAAAAACGTGAACTAAACATGTGTTGGTATCAGGTGTGCTTGTATGTGTCGGGTTTGGTCAAACCGTGAGCAAAGGCTCACGACATCTTGATGGTTTATTGTTATTCTTGTGCTGGGTTATGCCATGAAATCTGATTTTTCTAATAGACCTTTTTTTTAATATGGATAGGAGGGTTGTACATTGTGCTTAACTACTTGTAATTTTGGTGTAGGGGGTGTTTTTAATGCCATTTAATGTATAATTCTAAGGATTTTGGTCTGAATTTCTATTCATGCTTGTTTTTTGTTGTACATAATGCTTTGCTTGTTGTAAATATGAAAAATCCTTGCTTTAAAGTGTTGTAAATATTGCATAATTTTTTGTACATTTGAAATTTTTGGAGAGAGATTCATTTGCCTATTATATGTAGTATAGATAACATTAAAAGATCACAGAAATTCTTCATCATCTTCCTCATCGTCCTCATCTTCGTCTTCATTTTCTTGATTAAGCTGATAATTTCTACGATTTCTCCAAATGTGTTCGATCAAATCAGATTTTAAGTGTAGATGAGTTGATGAGTCTAGATCTCCTGAGTAACTACTAAAGATTCTTCAAATGTTCTTAAAGGATCGTGTGGTTGGCGGCCCTCATTTTCGAAACATGTAGAACATATCGCCCATTGCTTGTGTTAAATGATCATATTATGTAATATGATACATGTATATATAATATCTCGGAGATCCTTTTTATACAGCCCTCGAGCCGGAACTTTAAGCATTTTACACTTCTTCTTCGACACACCAAAAGCCAGTTCCACATTTTTCCTTGCTGCTTCGTGCTTTCTCTTGTACAATATTCTTTTATCATCACCCGTGGGAGGATTTGAAATGGACATAATAAGAGTGGATCATTGTGGATATATCCCGTCAATAAGATAATATCCCCTTTTATATTGTACATCGTTAGCCTCGAATTAAAGTGTGGAAAACTAGAAGGGGAGTTGAATAGTTTACCGCTTTTTTACTTTTTAAAAAATTTACGTTTCATTAAAGATATGAACTTAAATTACTTGTTAATCTTTGAAAAGCTTTACGTGTAATTAACAATTTTAACTAAAGACAATATGTAATATGCAAAGACAAAGTAAGAAACAATCAAACCACAACACGATTGTTTATCGTGGTTCGGCTACAAGGACTCTTTTTCCTTGCCCTACATCCACGCCCCGAGTTTCCAACTCAAGAGTTTCAAGCACTAGTCAACAAGCTCCTTTCACGGGTGGAGAAACCTTTACAATCGTCGCTTACACTTTATCCAGTACAAAGCTAGATATCGGGTTCTAGTTCAAGGTAGAACCAACCTAACGTCGCCTATCCACTATTTTCGACACTAAGCTAGATGTCGAGTTCTTTTACAAGGGTACAACCACTCCCAATAGTTCTTTTACAAGGGTACAACAACTCCCGTCACACTATGTATTTTAAGGCCTAAAATACTAACCGATCACTTCTACACAAGATACAAATGAAGTATAAACTACCAAAGTTTATACATCACAAAGCTAACAAGTCTTGCAACTTTAGAGTTGAAACTTGTAACTTCTTGGATGAACTTGTGAACTCCTTTGCTACATAAGAGAATCACACAAGTCAAATGTTACTGAGTTAGATGAGAGAATATGTGAAATATATGTCCTAAAGTGATGAGTGAATTCTTGCAAGTGGCTTGGTATTTATAGCCAAACCAACCAGCAGTCTGGCGGATCCGGCGGAACCCTAGAATGGGTTCCGCCCATGTACCCTGAGGGTTCCGCCAGGACTGACAAGAAATCATGCAAGAACTCTTTCCATATCAAGCAATGTCACATCAAGTTATTTCTAGTCAAACACACAATTGTGTAAGAAGTCTTATGGAGAGTCAAACACATAAGCTTTCCATAAATGCATGATGTGATGTAACATTTACTATATTAAGAAATAAGTAAATGTAATGTTTTATATGAAAATGTAAATGTATGCAAGACTTAAACTATAATCATGTTTTACTAAAAACTAAAGTTTACACTTTGTCGTTAACAAAACTTACCAAAGATCGTAAAATATAAATAACGTTTTTAGGCGATATTTGTATTAACAATCTCCCCCTTTTTGTTGTTGACAAAACATAAACTTTGTTTTTAAGTAAATCACTAATTATAATGTGAAGTCTTTAAAAAGTTTATATCCAAACTTGTTTTACTTAATTTATGAAAATCATTTTAAGTTTTATAAGTTTAGATATATTTTCTCCCCCTTTTTGTCGAAACAAAAAGAAAAGTTGCAGAGCGAAATGATGCAAATGCTCCCCCTTGGACAATTCTCCCCCTTAAAGGAGTGCCAAGATATGAGACATGGATTTTGAACCTACAAAAAAATGTTAGTTGTCGCAATAGACGAGCATAGAGCAAGTCATGAAGTAAAGAGTTGCGAAGCAGAATAATGCAATTCTCATGCTCCCCTTGAATATTACTCCCCTAAATGGAGTATCAAGGAAGGGAAACATGGATAATGATCCTACAAAAAAGAAGGTTAGTTTCTAAAACACAAGATATATGTATGCTAACATAGCAAGGCATAGTTTACTCACTATACCTAAATGGTCAAAAAACCATGCATACCTTATAGTAGAATGAAATTCATTTCATGTAAAATTTGACTTTTAGAAAGTCAAAGACAAGAAATTAGGAAGATAACATCCTACTTCTAAAATAAAAAGAAAAATAAGAAGAAACTAAGAACATAAAATCCTACATCTATAAAAGAAAACCATCATTTTCCTTAATGAGAAACATTTTCCAAAAACAAGGCTAAGGTTGTTTAAGGATGAAAATGTGTGTTGGAGGGTGTAGCGGGTTTCATTTTGAATGTTGTGGAAGTGAAACGTTTTTGGTTTGTTGGTTTGTGTCTTTGGTGCTATTATGGATGGGTCCCTATTGTTGGAGACTCTAGAGTTGAGGTGGGCGAGACAAGGACTCTAGATGTTCCAAGATGTGATTGAGGATAAACCTCATTTCTTCGGTTAGCTCGCGAATTTCCGTTCGACATCTTTCACTAATGTGAGCGGTTCTTTCGCAATGTCCGCAATCATGGCAGGGAAAGTTTGGTGGAAGAGAGGTTTGATTTGTTGGTGGTGGATCATTTGAACTTGAAGGAGCAAATGTGGATGATTGGGAGGTGTTTTTGGTTCCTTCACTAGATGAGTGTAACGTCGTATGGAGAACCATAATATGGTTGATTTGAGAGTCAACCATATTCTTGAAAGCATGAAGGTGTTTTAAATGAGTGTTGAGTTCTTCACTAATGTTTGGAGATTTTTCCCATAAGGATGCTTCTATTTTCTTATAAGAAGGAAATAGAGATTCAAAGTGTTGGGAATGTTCTTGTGGTGGTGGTGGTTGTTGTTGTGGTGGTTGTTGTTGTTGTTGTGGTTGTTGTTGTTGAACAAAATGGCAGAAGCTTGGTTCTCCGGAAGGATTACCATGAAGGTCTTTGTAAATGGGGTGAAACACAAATGATTGTAGGTGTGTATGACCTTGATCTTATGGAAAATTGAGGGTCTAGCATAATGGTAAGCCAAACGTTCTACCAATGATGGTTGATGGGGTTCATCATCTAATTGCTCACTTGGTTGTTGTTGGGTTTCCATTTGAGCAATGGTGTCAAAGAGTGACAATGATGGAGGGCTTGATGATTTAGGTGATAGGTCTTCTAAAGTTTCCAAATAGAGTAGTGGTGATGTTGGTGGTGTATGGAAAAGTTCCATTGGTGTAAGTGTTGGTGATTGAGGTGATGGAGTTTTTGATGGTTGAGTTTGTTGAGAAGGTGATGTTGAATCACTTGAAGGTCTAGTTGGTGGCGGAATAGTGGCTATGTTGGTGTTGCAATGCTTTGGAGAGGGTGTTGGAGTAGCAAGATTAAGCAAATCTTGTATAGTGATCACATTGGTATTGCAAGGTGTTGAGGATGGTGTTGAGGTAGTAAGGTTAAGGAAATCTTAGATAGGTGAAGAAATGTCAAGTGATGCATCACTTGATGATGATGAGCTTGAAATGATGGTTTTGTTGAAGCAACAAGGTTTTACACTAATCCTAGCGGTTTTTCTATTGGATTTTGATGATTCGGATGAGGTGTTGGATTTAGTCATTTCAAAGGTGTGATTTTGAAGCTTTAAGAGAAGGGATTTTGATGGTGATGGTGTGATTTGAAGTGTTGCAAAATTGTCAAATTTATAGAGTGGAAGAGATGTTGGAAGGGGTGTTTGGATTTGATGTTCTACCATACAAATGTTGAGGTATCTAATGATTTAGAATATTTCCAAGAACATGACAAATCATTGGATGTCAATCCAATGAAATTGAGTGGAGTGAAAGACTATGCACTCAATGCTATGTGATCATGGGAAGTGATTTGGTTGAAAATGTTCTAAAGGTTCGAAGGATCCTTTTTAAGGGTTCCTTGGGTTAGTTATGTTTGAATTTGAATTTTTGGCGGGAAATGACTTCCTAATAGTTCTAGTGAGTGAGAGTGATCCTAATATGTTTATTGGAAGTAAGGGAAGATGTTTCTCACTAAAGATAATGATTTGACATTTTACAAATTTTGAAATTTAGAAAAATGACAAAAATTTTCTGCAGGTGACTGCCGGAACCCTGTTTTGGGTTCCGTCTGGTCTGTTGGGCCAAAACTAGGTTGCCCAGAAATTTACACTGGCGGAACCCAATTTTTGGTTCCGCCAATTCCCCCATACCTGAAAAACAAGGTAGTCCACCTTTTTGAGGGTCGAGACGATTTTCAAATTTTTCGAAAACTCTTAAAAATGAAATTTATTATATGTCTGATTAGGAAATGCAAAAAATGGACATGTAGACATTCATATCATAGGACTTTGACCGGGGGCTAGCGAATTTCACTATACTTAGTGAAATTTTCCATAAGCATGAAAAATTGACAAACACCTCAAATATCGTCAATAAGCATAAAGGCTCATACAAAACATAGTCCGACAAAAATAATAAAGCATGGAAGTAAAAAGCAATACAAATCACATAGTTTAACACATACAAAGTTCTAAAACCTACATAAGCCAAACACTCCTTAATCACACATCTCACAACCGGTCTATCTTCTTCTTGAGCTTTCCTAGGTACCTTCCAGAGCACTTGAACATTCCTTTGGTTTGCTTGAACTCTTCAGATGCATTGCTAATGACGGGAAGTTCTTGAAGATAGTCTAAAGGGGGTAGCTTAGAGTTAGGAAGATTATCGTTATCACTCATATCGGATTATGAAGATGATGGTGAAGGAGAGCGAGTACGCTTGCCCTTAACTTTGAAGATTCTTTTATCACTCTGAGGGACGAATATGTGAGGAACAAGAGTGTAATCAAGGCACATTCCCTTATTGTTAGGAGGAATCAGTGAGATTGCTCTAAAGAGGCGAGTGAGAAGCATTCCATAATTGGGAGCGGTTGTTCCTACCAAGGATATGTCGCCCATTCTTTTGGCTAGGTAATAGGCTAAGTTAAAAGGTTGACCGGTGGAAATGCTATAGAGCATGTAGCTAAGACATGTGTTGACATGATCTCTATTTCCTATGGAACTTATAATGTTGGCTCTAAGAATTTCTTCCCATTTCTTAAATTGTGGTTTAAGCTCATTGAGTTCCATACCAAAAGGGTCCTTATCTACCTCATTTCCTGAACGATTCTTCCTAGTTGTTGAGGTCCTAACAAAGAGATGCTCACGAATTTCTTCCTTATTAGCAAGAAGAGTATCGTATGGATGATAACTCTCAATGGAATCAATACTAGAAAGGGGCCACTTATCCATGTAGAGACATCCACCAACATTAGGGACACCAAGAATTATTGCAAAATCTTTCAAGGGTATGATATTTGGTACTTGATTGGTTGTAAAGGTTAATGATATCTCACCATCGTCATCCGAGGAAAGGCTTATGGTTGCATAGAATTCTAAGATGAACCTAGGACAAATTTGCTCATCGATGTCTAGGAGGCAATCAAAGTTGATTGCGGCAAAGTTTTGGCGAATGGATGTTCCTTTTAGGAAGGATGGATCAATGGTTCTTCCTTCATGAACATAGCGTTTTTCTAGACCCCTAAAAGTTTTACCTTGATCTTTAGTAAGGCCTTTGGTCCTATGGTGTTTGGGTAAGTAATTAAGAGTTTCCTTGTGATCGGAGAATGTTGCGGGAGGCATGTTGATTCCTAGAAAACACAAAATTTAAGTTTAAATTAATGACTTTTATAATGTGGATGTTCTAGTGTGTGCCTATATGAAAACAATGTGGAGGTGCGGTTATCTTGACTCATTTTGATGCTTGAAACATTTTGTAATGCAAGTTATGTTACAAAACAAAAGATAACCCAAACGCTCCTAATTTAATATAGCTTCGTTTGAATGTACCCGAAAATACATATTAGTTATGTATTCCCTTTAGCATTCAAGAGACATTATGCAAGTGATGTTTTAATGACGTTTTTCATTTGTTTTAATGTGATGAAAGGTGGTGTTCTAGTAATTTTTGAAAGACAATGAATTTGGTGTGTTTGGTAAATCATGATAATAACAAAAAGGATACAATTCCTAACTAATGGAAATTATGATTAGTTTACAACCAAGGTTTCTCATGAATCAACAAGTTTATGCATAAACCCTAAGATTCTAGTTAATGTATGTAAATGATAGACTTTGATTGAAAATGCAATTATGATAAGAATACTTACAAAGTTAATTGGATTGGAAGAGATGTGAGTAAGAGCCCTAATTTTCGTGTGGTAAGGTGTTTGTGAGTGAGTGATAGCTGTTTGTAAGTTGAAGTAGTGAGTTAAGAGGTGTTTGGTTTTGAATTTAAGATAAAACATGCTGCAGATTCGGCGGACAAGGCGGAACCAAAGGGAGGGTTCTGCCCGTTTGGTCTCAGGGTTCCGCGGGTACAACAGAATAAAAAATAAAAAGTTTTGTCTTGATTTTTGTGTTTTTATCCTAATGTTCAAAACTAAGGTTTTAGGTCTCATGAGTCTTTAACTAAGTCTAGGGAGGATGAATGATTCTCTTTCAAGAGGTTTCGTGAAACTGTCGACAATATGGTTATCGTATAAGACTTTCTTGGTTGAGATGTTCCTCAATGAACATTTTTACCAAGGCGATGATGATGGATCACAATATGTCAATTAAGAACATAATGGATTGGATTGTCGCTGAAGTCGATGCTTCCTTTGTTGAAGGGATAAAAATGTTGATAAGAGGAATTCCGTTGTTGACGAGAGTTTGCTTGTTCTAGTGGAGTTTGTTGACGTGCTTCTCCATCCGATACTAATTTGAGAACCTTAAGCGTTTTGGAGAATCATTGGGTAAGTAAGTATAAAAGTGCAAGTACCACTTGTGCTTTTCTTATCAACTTATTGCCGACATAATTCCATTTGGCATACACCATGGTTTCTATTCTCGTTCTTTTGGGATACCATAATCCTAGTTGTGTAGTACCTTTTGATGTATCCAAACAAGCTCTTCCGAAAGAGTTGTTTTAGGATATTCTCTAAAGCGAGCACATAGACAAGCACTAAACATAATGTTGGATCTATTTGTTGTGAGAACAAGTAAACTTCCAAACATTTCTCTATGTTTAGTTTTACCCACGGATTCACTAATCTCATTCTTGATAAGTCATAAAAGACTTAATCATTGTGAACTTGTGAATAACTAGGAATGTCTTTGAGTGATTATTCCTTGCTTTTGGTGCTTGCTTAGGTTATTAAAAAGTCTTTCATAGATTTACACTATTTTCTATTTTTAAAGATCTATTCTGTTTTAATTGTTGCTTTACTCTAATGTCCAAAAACTATTTTTATCAAATTTGTTTAAATCACAACTATGACCCATGATTCAAGTTTTTATGACCATGTCAATATTGCTTGACTTAATGTTTGACACAAGATGAAAAGATGTTGTTTTTCATTTTTAATAGTTCATCTTCCTTGTTATTAATCTTAACTTACTTGCCTTATCAATGTTGGACTTTCGACTAAGTCATCATCTACCAAAGATGATATCTTAGAAGGAGGTGGTCTTTCATCGAATGTTAAATTCAATGACTCCTCGACTCTTTAGGTTTATTTACTTAAAACACTATAAGTGTAAATGTCCAAGAGATACAACATCATAAGTCTATGGGTCGAATTAGATGTGCAAATCGTAGATGTTTATAAATCATCGTCTCCCAATCATCCCATTGTATCTTAATGTGGTTTATTTTCCTTTGTGTATCTTATATGAGATTTTATTAAAAGAGTGGTTAAATTAAGACACGATTGAACATATAGTGTTAAAAGATGTTGTGTTACAAATGCTTGTGAAATGTTTTGATTTACTAGATTTGCAAGCATCACAAAAGTGTTGGTTGATTAATCACTTTGGAGATTCTTAGTTAGCTCACTTGTAGACAAGCATTAAGTGAGACTCACTCAAGAGTTTCTCGTGTCTTTACCCGAAAGTTTAAAGAGGTGAAACACCTTATATCTCCTACTAGATGTAGTGTATAAATCTTTTAATCACGGAGGATCTAATCCTTGTTGTTACTCACACAACATAAACACCTTAGAGTAAAAACTATTAATATCACCCACGACAAAACTTAATGTTAATCAACAAGAAGCAATGAAAGGTAAGTTGAACAGACGTGTACCTTTTAAGCTCCATAGATGAGCCACCAAGAAGATTATCTTTAAGCAAATTATCTTGACTCGTAAGAGAGCTAAACTCAAATACTTATGAATCCAAGGAGGTTAGACAAACATATAAAAGTATTGAACATGATATCTTTATCTTTTTATCATGAGCTCCTAATAGAGATAGAATTACTCCTAAAATTCTCTCCTAGGTTTCACAAACACAACTTGTTTTGTTTTACTTGTTGATGGTGCATTTGAGTCAAATCCTAATCCGGTTTTATCTCTGAATGACTTTTGACTTTTCAACAATCTTTCAAGGGATTTTGAACTTTCTTCAAACTTAGCCGACATTTTTCCTTTTTCATTTTGCCTTTTAATTTCATGTTTGTATTCTAGACATATTTTGCATCCTAGATCAATTGCAATATTGCTTTCAAGTCTAGACATTTTATCTTCTAACATTATCTCTTTTTCAAGATTGTTCACAAGAGATTTTGAATGTTCATTGTTAAAGATAGTTTTTTTAGGTCCATGTTGCATAAAAGTTTAGACTCATTTTCTAGTTTAGAAAACTCTAGGATAAATGTGTCAAAGCAAAAGTGTTTGGTTTCAAATTGTACCTTGCTTGATGTTTTGTCTAGTTGAGAATCACAAACCGGATAGTTGGCTTCATCTTCATCCGTGTCATTCCATGAATCGTAAGCAAGGCCACTTTGAGCTCGACATAAGTAATCATCTTCACTTACACCTTCATTTAAAACATTTACACTAGTAGCACATGTATTTAATTCAACTAAGTGTCTATCTATTAGGTTTTCTAAGACTTCTAACTCATGTGTGAGATCGAATTGATCATCTTTGACTTGACATATTTCTTGATGAAAGTTGATTATATTTTTCCAAATATCATTAGCCGTTTGACAAAAATACACTCTTTCATATTCAATTCTCGGTATAGCTTTATAAATCATTATCTTAGCTTTAGTGTTTTTATCAAACTTGAGATAATCATTTTGATTTTCAAAACTTGTTTTTGTTGGTTTGAAATCACCAATAGAAATAATGTGCCAAAGATCTTGATCAATTGATTTCACATAGTTTTCAAATTTACTTTTCCATTGAAGGAAGTTTTCTTTTTCAAATAGCGGTGGGTTTTGAATAGGTTTCCCTTCTTTGAGATTTTCAAAATCCATGGATCGATCCAAGTTTTAAAATACAATATATTTTAAAGATCTTGAGTAACGTAGCTCCTGATGCCAATTGAGGAAAACTAGAAGGGGGTTGAATAGTTTACCGCTTTTTAACTTAATTATCCTTTAAAAACTTTACGTTTCATTAAAGATATGAACTTAAATTACTTGTTAATCTTTGAAAATCTTTACGTGTAATTAACGATTCTAACTAAAGACAATATGTAATATGCAAAGACAAAGTAATAAATGATCAAACCACAACACGATTGTTTATCGTGGTTCAGCTACAAGGACTCTTTTTTCTTTCCCTACATCCACGCCCCGAGTTTCCAACTCGAGAGTTTCAACCACTAGTCAACAAGCTCCTTTCACGGGTGGAGAAACCTTTACAATCGTCGCTTACACTTTATCCAGTACAAAGCTAAATACCGGGTTCTAGTTCAAGGTAGAACAACCCTAACATTGCCTATCCACTATTTCTGACACTAAGCTAGATGTCGAGTTCTTTTACAAGGGTATAACCACTCCCAATAGTTCTTTTACAAGGGTACAAAAACTCCCGTCACACTATGTATTTTAAGGCCTAAAATACTAACTGATCACTTCTACACAAGATACAAATGAAGTATAAACTACCAAAGTTTACACATAACAAAGCTAACAAGTCTTGCAACTTTAGAGTTGAAACTTGTAACTTCTTGGATGAACTTGTGAACTCCTTTGCTACATAAGAGAATCACACAAGTCAAATGTTACAGAGTTAGATGAGAGAATATGTGAAATATATGTCCTAAATTGATGAGTGAATTCTTGCAAGTGGCTTGGTATTTATAGCCAAACCAACCAGCAGTCTGGCAGATCCGGCGGAACCCTAGAATGGGTTCCGCCCATGTACCCTGAGGGTTCCGCCAGGACTGACAGGAAAACATGCAAGAACTCTTTCCATATCAAGCAATGCCACATCAAGTTATTTCTAGTCAAACACACAATTGTGTAAGAAGTCTTATAGAGAGTCAAACACATAATCTTTCCATAAATACATGATGTGATGTAACATTTACTATATTAAGAAATAAGTAAATGTAATGTTTATTAATACAAATATCGTCTAAAAACGTTATTTATATTTTACGATCTTTGCTAAGTTTTGTTAATTACAAAGTATGAACTTTAGCTAAGAGTAAATCATCACTTTAAGTGTTTAAGTCTTGTTTAAACTAATGTTTACATTTCCTTTTAAACAAAACATTGTTTTTATTTCTTAAATTAGAAAGTGTCTTGTCACATCACATTTATTTCTTAAAATAGTAATGTCACGTCACATTTAGGGCAAGCTTTGTCAATATACATTTATAGTAAGAAAGAGTGTTTGACTAACCATATGTTTGCTTGCAAGACTTGTGTTTGACTAGGTGTAATGAGATGTGACCTTTTTTGGTTTGGAAGATTTATTGCAAAACCAACTGCAGCCCTGACGGAACCCTAGGGGTACACGGGCAGAACCCATCTGAGGGTTCCGCCTGATCCGCCAGACCTGCAGAATAGTTTGCTATAAATACCAATCCATTTGTTAGTTTTGGGTCACCCTTTTAGGACATATTTTCATATACTCTCTCAACTAACTCAGTAACATTTGACTTGTGTGATTCTCTTATGTAGCAAGGGACTTCACAAGATCATTCAAGAAGTTACAAGCTTCAACTCTGAAGTTGCAAGTCTTGTTAGCTTGGTCATGTATAAGCTTTGGTAATTTATACTTCATTTGTGTCATGTATGTAGTAGTGATTGGTTAGTATTTTAGGCCTCAAAATATTTAGTGTGTCGGGAGTTGTTGTACCCTTGTAAAAGAACTAACGGGAGTGGTTGTACCCTTGGTAAAGAACTCGACATCTAGCTTAGTGTCGGTAAAAGTGTAAGCGACGATGGGAGTGGTTGTACCCGTGTAAAAGAACTCGACATCTAGCTTAGTGTCGGTAAAAGTGTAAGCGACGTTGTAAAGGTTTTCTCCGCCGGTGAAAGGAGCTTGTTGATTAGTGCTTATAACTCTCGAGTTGGAAACTCGGGGCATGGATGTAGGGCAAGGAAAAAGAGTCCTTGTATCCGAACCATGATAAACAATCGTGTTGTGGTTTGATCGTTTCTTTCTTTATCTTTGCTTATTACATGTTGTCTTTTAGTTAGAATCGCTAATCACAAATAAAGCTTTTCAAAGAATTAAACAAGTAAAGTTGTGTTTATATCTCTAAACAAATGTAATGCTTTTCAAAGAACTAAACATGCAAAGTTAAGATCATCACAAGTAAAGCTTTTCAAAGTATGAAACAAGTAAAGTTAGAATTGTTATTCACATGAAAAAGCTTTTCAAAGAATCAAACATATAACATTGTGTTTATATCTTTAAGTAAACGTAAAGTTTTTTAAAGGACATTCAAGCTAAAAAGGATTTAAAAAGCGGTAAACTATTCAACCCCCCCCCCCCCCCTTCTAGTTTTCCACAATTGGCATCAGGAGCTACGTTACTCAAGATCTTTAAAATAGAATGTATTTTAAAACTTGGATCGACCCATGGATTTTGAAAATCTCAAAGAAGGGCAACCTATTCAAAACCCACTGCTATTTGAAAAAGAAAACTTACTTGAATGGAAAAGTAATTTTGAAAACTATGTGAAATCAATTGATCAAGATCTTTGGCATATTATTTCTTTTGGTGATTTCAAACCAAAGAAAACATGTTTTGAAAACCAAGATAACTATCTTGAACTTGATAAAATTACTAAAGCTAAAACAATGATTTATAAAGCTTTAGTACCAAATATGAAAGAATGTATTTTTGTCAAACGGCTAATGATATTTGGAAAAATATGTTAAACTCTCATCAAGAAATATGTCAAGTCAAAGATGATCAATTTGATCTCACATATGAATTAGAAGTCTTAGAAATGTTAATAGAAAGACATTTAGTTGAGATAAATACATGTACTACTAGTTTAAATGTTTTAAATGAAGGTGTAAGTGAAGATGATTACTCATGTCGAGCTCTTTGTGGACTTGCTTACGATTCATGGAATAACACGGATGAAGATGAAGCCAACCATCCGGTTTGTGATTCTCAACTAGATAAAACATCAAGCAAGGTATATTTTGAAACCAAACACTTTTTCTTTGACAAATTTATCCTAGAGTTTTCTAAACTAGAAAATGAGTCTAAACGTTTATGCAACATGGACCTAAAAACTATCTTCAAGAATGAGTCTTCAAAATCTTTTAAGAATATCTTTGAAAAGGAAATCTTGTCAGAAGATAAAATGTCTAGAATTGAAAGTAATGTTGAAATTGATCTAGAATGTAACTTGTGTCTAGATTATAAACATAAGATTAAAAAGCAAAATGAGAAAGGAAAATTATTAGTTAAATTTGATGAAAGCTCAAAATCTCTTGAAAGATTGTTGAGGAGTCAAAGGTTGTTTAAAGATAAAACCGGATTAGGATTTAACTCAAAAGCACCATCAACTAATAAAACTAAGCATGTAAAATTTGTCAAACCTAAAAGAGAGATTTAGAGATAATTCAATCTCTAATAGAAACTCATGATAAAAGGTTTAAGATTATCACGCTCTATGCTTTTATATGATTATCTAACCTTTTTGGATACATGAGTAATTGAGTTTCAAAGCGTATCGTCAAACCAAGATTTTATGCGTTGCGTTTATCCTCTTGACAGCATCTCTATGCAATTTAAAAGGTACGCATTACTTCAACTTGACTTTGACTGTCTCTTGTTTCTAGCATTATGTGTTGGAATATGTGTTATTAGTTATACTCTAAAGTGTTTACCTGCTATTAGTAATAACTAAGATTAGATTCTATGCAACAAGGAATTTCGTCATTAGTACTAGTAGGAGATATAAGGTGTTTTGGTTCTTTAACCGTCAAGAGATAAACACGAGAAACTCTTGAGTGAGTCTCACTCAACTCTTGCTTACAAGTGAGCTAACTAAGAATTTCCTAAGTGTTAAAATGTCTAACACTTTTGTGATGCTTGCAAAACAAACCTTTGTTAAACAACTTTCTCAAACACCATACTTTGAGTCTTTAATTGTGTTTTTCTTCAATCACTCCTTTATGATAATCTCACATAAAACACACAAGGTGAAATAAATCACATTAGCATACATTAGGATGTGTGAAAGAAAATGAGTTTTCAACATCTAGGATTTACTCATCAATTGTGACACTTAGTCTCATGATGTTGTACCTCTTGGACTTTTTCAAAACAAATTCATAGTGTCTTAAGTAAGTAAACCCAAAGAGTCGAGGAGTCGTTGAATATAACATTTAACGAGGATCTCCTCCTTCTAAGATATCATCTTTGGTAGATGATAACTTAGTAGAAAGTCCAATGATGACAAGACAAGTATGTTGTGAAAAACATTAAGAATAAAAGTACAAAATAACATCTTCTTACCTTGATTTATCATGCAAAATTGACATAAGTTATAAAACTTGATTTATAGGTCGTAGTTGTGTCTAAACAAATTCAACAAAAACAGTTTTTGGAATTTAGAGTAAAACAACTAGTGAAACAAAATAGATGTTTCGAAGTAATCATGTGATTATAAGTGTCAATATTTGAAAGACTTTTAGATAATAAAAGCAAGCTTCAAAAGCAAGGGATTTTAACTTAAAGACATTCCTAGTTACTCTCTTGTTCTCAATGGTTAAGTTATTGATGACTTATCAAGAATGAGATTAGTAAATCCGTAGGTAAAACTAAGCATAGAGAAATGTTCGGAAGACTACTTGTTCTCGTAACAATTAGATTCAACATTATGTTTAGCATTTGTCTATGTGCTCGTGTTAAAGAAGATCCTTGAACAACTCTTTAGTTGAGCTTGTTTGGATACATCATAAGGTACTACACAACTAGGATTATGGTATCCCAAAAGAACGGGAATAGAAACCATAGTGTATTCCAAATGGAATTATGTCGGTAATAAGTTGATAAGAAAAGCACAAGTGGTACTTGGACTTTTATACTTATTTACCCAATGATTCTCCAAAACACGTAAGGTTCTCAAATTAGTTTCGGATGGAGAAGCACATCAACAAACTCCGCTTGAACAAGCAAATTCGTATCAACAACGGAATTCTTTCATCAACATTGTTATTCCTTCAACAAATGAGGCATCGACTTCAGCGACAATTCTATCCATTAGGTTCTTAATAGACATATTGTGATCCATCATCATCGCCTTGGTAAGATTGTTCATTGAGGAACGTCTTAACTAAGAAAGTCTTCTACGTTAGGATAAAACTACAAAAATCAAGACAATACCTTTTGAATTTTTCCCTGCAGCTCCCACGGTACCCTCAGACCATACGGGCGGAACCCACTTTTTGGTTCCGCCTGGTCCGCCAAAGCAACAGAATGTTTTATTTTTAATTTCAAAACCAAACACCCTCTTAACTTAATCATTCACTTTCAAACAGCCATCACCCTCTCAAAAACACATAACCATACGAAATTTAGGGCTTCCAATCCTTTGTAAGTGGTCTAATCATAATTGCATTTTCAAGCAAAATCTCATCACATTCACCTTGTTATATATCTCAGCCCATAAGATTCACAAAATGAGCAAAACTTCAAGCATCTTCCTCATAACCGTTCATCACTCAAACCTCAAACAACCAATGTGAAATGAGAAACCGAGTTATCCTTTGTCCTATCAATATCGAGTCATCCACCATTTCCATGCCCTCAAAGAAACCAAGAGTCAATATCATCCTCACCAATAACTCCACCTAGTCATCTTCACAAGAAGATTCCACAATGTAACCATACAAGTGTGTCATCCCTACTATAACCTAACCTATTAAGATTTAACCACCTTTCATGATACACAAACCTATGTTCACCCTTGTGTCGCTCTTCGAAACAAAGGGCAGTTGTTATATCCATACTCTCATTAACATATTTGTCTATGTCGTCAAAAGTCAAGTGAATTTCATTATGAAATGCGTCTCTTCCACTTTCTAGCAAGTGAAGAACACAAAGAAGATATCCAAGCTTTAAGTGTTGTCAAGCAATCACCACCTCATTTCACATATCCACTCTCGGTCGTCAACCATACTTTACCACCGTTCACCACATTGTTAAAACAAATGAAAAACGTCATTGAAACATCACTTGCATTATAAAACATTTTTAAGCATCAAAATGAGTCAAGTTAACCGCACCTCTACATTGTTTTCATATAGGCACACACTAGAACATACACATTACAATAGTCGTTTACTTAGACTAAAATGTGAAATTCTAATTTTCTAGGAATCATCATGCCTCCTCTAACTCACTACGACCACAAGGACACCATCAAGTACCTACCCAAACACCACAAAACCAAAGGTCTTACTCAAACTCAAATCGTTGTCTTCAAAGCCTTAGAAAAACTATATGTCCATAAGGGTAGAACCATTGATCCATCCTTCTTAGAAGGTACAAACCTCTACACGGAATTTGCCACAATCAACTTTGAGTATCTCTTAGAAATCGACGAGCCTATTTGTTCTAGGTTCATTTTAGAATTCCATGCATCCGTCACCCTCTCCAAGGATGAGTATGGTCGCATGTCTATTAACTTTAGGGCTAGTAGTCATCAATACTTCTTTACTCTCGAGGAGTTTGTTCAAATCCTAGGTGTCCCAAACCATGGTACTTGCATCTACTCCGAATTGCACTCCCTCTCAACTCTTGACACACTCTTTGACCGCATCTATCCCTATGATACCCCTCTTGTGTCCGAAGATGAACTTCGTGACCACCTCTTCATTAGGACCACCAACACTAGGAGAACTAGAACCGGAAATGAGGTCATCAAGGACCCATATGGAATGGAATTCAATGAACTCAAGCCTCAAATTCAAGAAATGGGAAGAACTCCTTAGAGCCAATGTAATTAGCACCATAGGAAACCGAGATCACATCAACTCCTAGAGGTCTTCACCTAGACTACTCTCTTATTCCACATGCTTTTGTCCCACTAAAGTGATAGGAGAATCTATAAAGCCCAAGGTAAACATTTTCCAACTCTAGGCTTTGCCCAACTCTAGGCTCCCGCCTTTAGAATACATTTTCCAACTTTCGGATATTCCAAATGAGTCGGCGGAGTTCAAGTAAACAAGGGGGATGTTCAGAAACATCGAGAGATTTCTTAAGCTCAAGAAGAAGATTGACCGTCTATGAGAGCGGGTGTGTAGGGGTGTTTGGCACTAGGTGCTATTTGAACGATTTGGTCATTTAAACATTACGTGTTATGTAGTTGTGTGTTGGTAAGATATTTGGTACTATTTGGAACTTGTAAGAACTAACAATGATGCAGGAAGACAACATTTGGCAAGTTGTCAAATTTTCATGTTTATGAAATTTTCACTAAGTATAGTGAAATTCTTGACCCCCCGGTCAAAGTCCTATGGTATGTGTGTTTACATGTCCAATTTTTGCATTACCTAACTATATATGAATTATCTTTTTGATTTTAGGAGTTTTCGAAAAATTTAAAAAACGTCTCGCGGGACAAAAATGTGGACTGCCAAGTTTTTCAGGTCTAGCGGATCTGGCGGCACCTATAAATGGGTTCTGCCAGTGTAATTTCTGGGCAACCCAGAATTGGCCCAACGGACCAGACGGAACTCAAAACAGGGTTCCGCCTGTGTATTATGAGGGTTCCGCCAGTCACCTGCAGAAAATTTTTGTCATTTTTCTTTAGTCCAAAACATGTAAAGTGTCAAACCATTATCCTAAGTGAGAAACATCTTCCATTAACTCCAATAACCATATTAGAACAACTCTCACTCACCAAAACAATTAGGAAGCCACTTCCTTCCAAAAATTCAAATTCAAACATAACCCAAGGAACCCTTTTAAAGGATCCTTCAAACCATTGAAACATTTTCAACCAAATCACATCCCATGATCACAAAGCATTGAGTGCATATGTTGGTCTTTCACTCCACCCTATTCCATTGGATTGACATTAAATGATGTGACATGGTCATGAAAATCATTTGAAACCTCATTCTTTGAATGGTAGAACATCAAATCCAAACACCCATTTCAACATCTTTTCCACCCTATAAATTTGAAAGTTTTTGCAACAACTCAAATCACACCATCACCATCAAAACTTCTTCTCTCAAAACATCAAAACCACACCTTTGAAATGACTAAATCCAACACATCATCCGAGTCATCAAAATCCTTCTCAAAAACCACTAGGATTAGTGTTAAACCTTGTTGCTTCAACAAAACCGTCAAGTCAAACTCATCATCTTCAAGTGATGCTTCACTTAACATTTCTTCACCTATCCAAGATTTCCTTAACCTCACTACCTCAACACCATCCTCAACACATTGCAATACCAATGTAATCACCTTTCAAGACTTGCTCAATCTTGATACTCCAACACCCTCTCCAACACATTGCTACACAAACATAGCCACCATTCCTCCAACAACTAGACCTTCAAGTGATTCATCATCACCTTCTCAACAAGCTCAACCATCAAAAACTCCATCACCTCAATCACCAACAATTTCACCAATGGAACTTTTCCATACACCACCAACATCACCACTACCCTATTTGGAAACATTAGAAGACCTATCACCCAAATCATCAAGTCTACCATCCTTGTCGCTCTTTGACACCATTGCTCAAATGGAAACCCAACAACAACCTAGTGAGCAATTAAATGATGAACCCCATCAACCATCATTAGTAGAACGGTTAGCTTACCGTTATGCTAGACCATCCATTTTTCCAAATGATCAAGGTCATACCCACTCACAATCATTTGTGTTTCACCCAATTTACAAAGACCTTCATGGCAATCCTTCCGGCGAACCAAGCTTCCGCCATTTTGTTCAAAATCACCAACCACCACAACAACAACAACCATCACCACAAGAACCTTCCCAAAAATTTGAATCTCTACTTTCTTCTTATAAGAAAATAGAAGCATCCATATGGGAAAAACCTCCAAACCTTAATAATGAGATTGACACTCATTTAAACCACCTTCATGCCTTTAAACGCATGGTTGAGTCTCAAATCTACCATATTATGGTTTTACAAACAACACTTCACTCAACAAATAAAGGAAGCAAAAACACTACTCAACCATCCACCTTTGCTCCTTCAAGTTCAAACCATCCACCACCAACATATCAAACCACTCTTCCACCAAACTTTCCCCGCCATGATTGCAATCATTGCGAAAGAACCGCTCACATTAGTGAAGGATGTCGAAGGGAAATTCGTGAGCTATCCGAAGAAATGAGGTTTATACTAAACCACATTTTGGATCTTTTACAATCCTTGTCTCACACACCTCAACCTTAGAGTCTCCAAAATGAAACAAACCCGTTTCTTTTGGAAAATGTTTCCCATTTAAACCAACAAACCAAAACCCATGTCACCCTCTCAACCTTCAAAATAAAGCCCGCTACAACCCTCAACACACATTTTCATCCTTAAACAACCTTAGCCTTGTTTTTGGAAAATGTTTCTCATTAAGAAAAATGATGATTTCCTTGTAGCTTTTTATGTTCTTAGTTTATTTTTAGCTTTTCTTCATTTTTAGAAGTAGGATGGTGTCATCTAAATTTCTTGTCTTTGACTTTTTTAGAGTCAAAAATTTTACATGAAATGAATTTCATTCTACTACAAGGTTTGCATTGTTTGTTGACCATTTATGTATAATAAGTGAAATATACCTTGCTATGGTAGCATACATATATCTTGTGTTTTTGAATCTAACATTTCTTTTTGTAGGATCATTATCCATGTTTTCCTTCCTTGATACTCCATCTAGGTGTCACAACTCACCATTTCAGGTCATTTCCCAAACTTTGGAAAAACAATTTTCATCAAACACTATTCATCAAAATACTATTCATCATTTTACTATTCATCATATTTGGTGTCAATTTGATATTCTGAAAAACATTTGTGAATTTTACTATTCACTGAACACTATTTATTGCCGGAAAAGTTTTCACTATTCACTTGCATTACTCATTTCATCGTAAATTTAGTTTACGGGTATTAAAATTCGTGTAACCGTATGGGTTTAGGTGCGAATTCATTTCATTATCAGTAAGGACATTGCATACGGACTAGAGACAGTCTGCATATCATCATAACAACATTTTCATGTTATACCACTCTTAGGATTTTCAAATTTATATATTTGATACATTTAACGTTTTACGTATAATTATTTATAAATAAACGTTAACACCCGGTTTATAAAAACGACGAATATATCTAAATATTCCCACAATGGTCCCGACATATTTTTATAACCATTTTATCATCATAAAAGTTATAACATTCATTTACCCAGTATTTTGGAAATTTATTTTATTTATAACGTAAGTTTATAAATATTACGACGGTTTTCGTGAAAACTAAACAATAATCACCCGAACACTCAGTACTTGTACCCAACATATTTTTAACATTTTTACAACTTTATTTTATCCCGAATAACTTTGTTAACATTTATTTCTATCAAACCCGGTACTCAATGATAACTAAAAACTAACTACGATTACCTAAATTTAACACCTAAAAACCTATACTTATACTACAAATCATCCACTAAATATCCTAAATAAATCAAAGTCCATATTATGGCTTATGAACCCTTTGAAAATCAGCCATGAACCCCCGCCTTTGGCCTCATGCATTTATGTGTCCATATAATACAATATAAACTTACCTAAATATCTAATAACACCTCAAACATAAACATAACAATTTCTTGGAATCAAAAGTTCAAAACCTCTTCTCTTCCACCTCAAACCCACGACCCAAATCAAAAACCCATGATCAAGTGATTATTTTCCAAAGTTTAAAGATACAAAGTTGTTCCTTTTGTCATTCTAATCAAGATTCTTGCAACAAAAACACAAGTAACACAAGATTTCTCATCATCTAATCACCTATTATTTCAAAGTGAGTTATCAAATTTATTTTCATGATTTCATCTAATTAATACTTGTATCTTATGGTTTTCATGCTTAATTTCATGTACAAGTTAGCTATACCACATTATTTTTGTTAACTTTTTGAACATACAAACCCTAGATTTTGATTTAGGTGTTCCTTTGTTAAATTAACATGATTAGTAGTGATTAGGAACCCATGGCACCCTAAGGAGGTGTATGGTAGGATTAGTATAGCTTTGTGGTGTTTGCAAGAGATTTGGTTGAAGTAGAAACTAGTTTTGAACATGAAAAATGGATTTGTAACAAGTATTTATACATTCTGTCCCATTTTTGTAAATCCAGGAAAATTAGTAAACATAAAGTAAACTTTGGCAAAAGTTTTAGAAAATACTTTCAAAAACGAATCCGTAGGCGAAAGAACGGATTAAAAAGAGTTTATAACGAAGAAGTTATGATTTTTGCAAGTTTATTGACGAAAAGTATATTTTCTGAAAGCTGTTGCTGTTGGACGTTTTTCGTCAGACAAAACGAGGCTTTAGACGTAACCCGGAGGAGTCAAGCTTTCCAAAATATATTACTACATACTAAGACGTAACCGTGGATATAAAGAACAAGTAAAACGGACTTATAACGACAAAGAAATTTACGTTTCAATATCGGCAAAACTTATATTGTTTTGACAGCTTTTGGTAAAATGATAACACTAAAACTATGTAGTAACTTTAGATTTCTAGAAATAATACCAAGTACCCAAATTCATAACTAATGAAGTATTAGTGATTGCAAGTATATTTTTATCACTACAAGACGTTATATCAAGGATTTCAAACCAAGGATTTCAACACTAACATTGATACACACGATATATATATATATATATATATATATATATATATATATATATATATATATATATATATATATACATTTCAACTAGTTTTATTTTTCTAGTTGCCTTATTTTCCTAAGTCTTGGAAAATGTATATTCTTGATAACAACAAGTATTTTTCAAAGAGTAGAGTGGTATAGGAAACATGTGCATGGACATTCATAACATCATTTTGTGATCTAAATTAGATCGTTCATCATTCATATTAGGTTGAGGCAGCTAACCGTTCATTGTTGTTGTTCATTTCACTTCATCACAGTATCATCAGTTTAAGGTGAGTTTTCATAGCCCCGTTTTCAATACAATATTTTGATTTCAAATCTCACGGGGGAATACATTGAATCAATTATTTTAGTATGAGCCCAAGTACCAAAACATATGTACATTGCTTAAGTTGCCTTACCAACCTGTTAAAGTCCCCTATTTATTATCATGGACCGTTAATTTTCCGATTAAGCGAGAGTGAGTGGATAGATCTATCGAGGGTGACGCCTCCATCCGTGGTAGTTATTACCAACAGTAAGCGGATGCATTTCATTTTGACATTTTTGGAGTGTTCTGGTAAAACATTCGGGAGGGGCATATAATTTCATCAGTCATAGCTTCGGGGTCATGAGCTTAAGGTCTATTGTACTATTTTACTTGATTTTTATCTTGCATTTATACTTGTGGTGGCCGTACATCATTACATTTTATAAACCTATGGAATTCACCAACATTCGTGTTGACGTTTTAGCGATGTATTTCAGGTTATTAAGGTAGCTCATGTGACATGCGTTTGGACCTTCATGGAGTCGCGGAGTCGACGCGAATCACCATTATTTTATGCACTTATGTAAACGTTTGATCTAGTATGACTTGTTTTTCATAAACATGCAACACCTTTTGGGGACCTCATATTGTAAACTCTGGATTATTTCAATGATCAAACGAAGTATTTTCTAAATGACACTTTAGGTCGTTCAATGTAACTGTAACTGTGATGCTATGACAGACACCCCCAGGTATTCCATTCCACTGCAAGTCAGTTAAATTGGGGGTGTAACAGATTGGCATCAGAGCTAAGGTTATATCAAACTAGGATGTATCTTGGACCCTAGACTATAACCACATCAGCATAGCATCTCATCATTTCATCATAAGTGCATAATCATGATACATGTTGTTTCATGCATACCCTGTGCGAGTTATTTATACTCATATTCGTATATATATAGATATCATTTTATTGACCTGGTTCACAAATGACATGTCTTCAGATACTCACCCTGACATCCTTTTATCGGATTCCGACATTGAAGATGCCTTGTCATCTTCCACTACCATTATACCACCAGTTGCACTTACACCACCATTAGCACTATTGATTTGCCATAGGAACAGGGTTTTCCTATCATTCAGCCCATACATAGAATGCCTTTTGGTAGAGTATTCAGACTTAATCTTAATGGACTTATTAGGATGTTTATTGCAAGGAAGATAGTATGTTTCTTTCCATCACTAGTAGAGTACTCACTACTCAGGTACTACCACCACCATCAGTTACTTATTACACTATTGGTCATCCCATAGTGCGTACTTCAGTTTTACCTTTTGGATGTCGCGAGGTAGCGCGAAAGAGGGTAGTATTCCATTCACTAGTACCACCATTGTCATTTTCCTTTTCCATTCCCACTTGCCATGAACTAGATAACACCTAGTAGATAATACAAATATCACGGACTCAACAGGAACATCCGCAGATTCTTCAGGAATGGTTCAGAACCTACATTATCTAAGATTTGATAGATGCACAACTTCAGACACCACTTCAGGACTATCTCGACCTCATGATGCCACAAACCTGATTTCACACAGAGGGACACCAGGAAGTCCCTAGACCAGACTTATATCCTCACTAGCTTTTACTATTATCCTAGCCACAGAAGGTGTGGGACATAGTCTAAAGAACTTGTTGTCTTTTGATTGTTGTACAAACAAATATATCAAGTGTGACTCTACTATGTATGGAATGGTTGTGCTATTTGTGATATCGGTTCACGTAGACCGAAATTTTCATGTATTATATTCATGTGTTGTGAATATGATGACTTTTATTAACTATATCCTCATGGTCTCTTATGATTTGATGAAGAGAGATTTAAGCAAACCACTCCAAGCATGACGCAAGCTGCTGTTGGACAAGTCATTTCCAAGAACATAGCCACCGCCCTCACTAAGGAACTTACTCACGTGGAATTTATGGGGTGCAATCCTCCCTCCTTTAGCGGAACTAGAGACACAAAGGAATTTCTCAAATGGTTCGAAGAAATAGAAACAATATTTCAATGTGGCGACTGTCGTAAGGAAGACAAGGTTAAGTTCGCCACATGCACTTTTCAGGATCATGCCCAGGAATGGTGGACCAAACATATTAAGATGGTGGGAGTTGATGCTGCCTACTCACACTCTTGGGAGAAACTAAGAAGGATGATGAGTATAACATTTGGTGTAGGAAGTGAATTACGAGCAAAGGAACAGGAAACACTAAACTTTACCATGGTAGGAAATGATGTTGACGAGTACACTACTCATTTTTATGAATTAACACGAC
Source organism: Artemisia argyi (assembly GCA_030686995.1). NCBI lineage: Eukaryota > Viridiplantae > Streptophyta > Magnoliopsida > Asterales > Asteraceae > Artemisia > Artemisia argyi. The sequence goes on along the minus strand of CM060700.1, from coordinate 238,717,223 downwards.
TAGGTTCTGCAATGGATGAACCGGAAAGCAAGAAACTTGAAAGGTACATCAGGGGACTCTCCCATGAAATTCGTATGTTGGTCATCGCATGGGAACCCGATACCATGTCTGAAGCTATCAAAATGGCGGTCGAAGCAAAGGAACTCATAGTTCACGCCAAGACATCAGGAAACAATAGTGACAATAAAAGGAAGTGGAACAACAATTTAGGTTGCAATGCTGCTCAACAATCACCCAAGGGACAAGAAGTGAACAGAGCCTTTGCTGCAGAACCGTACACAAAGAGAAGGTATATTGGAAAGTTACCTTACTGCAACCTGTGTAATCAACATCACCGAGGTCATTGCAGTAAAACGTGTGGAGTGTGCAAGAAGCGAGGTCATTGGACTGAAGACTGTAGGAAACTCACAAATCAGAAGACCCTAGGGAGTTGCTTCAAATGTGGAAACTTAGGGCATTTCAAGAATGACTGCCCGGAACTAAGGAACAAGGAAAATCAGGAACTTGGAATCAAGACTGAATCGCTCGAGGAATAGCGTGAGCTGTTGAAAGAGAACCGTCAGGATATTAGCAACATCAAGGATAACAACAATGCTTCAGCAGGAGGAGCTTTGTTTCAATATATAAACCGTAGTTCGAGCCCTTTAGGGTTGTATCTTTCCTTTTGTACTTACCGTTGGTACGATGACATAACCTAGTTGTATTAAGCACTTTCCTATCCAATGTAATATCTATCTTTTGTTACCTAGGTGATAATCATAACCATCGTTTACTCCATTTTCTATCCCAATTGCTCAAACTTCAATCGTTTCGCAACATTTTAGCATTGTCTTATTAGGGATTAGGTTGATTTCGTTTTTGACGAATTAGTAGACTATTACCATTCGACAAGATTCACCCACGTATCCAATACACCATTCAAGCTATTTTACTATCATATGGGGAAACTGTTTTACAGAAAAATTTCTGAAGTAAGCTATTTTATTACTATCCTATAAATTGATTTTCTGTCATTAAACCAAGTAATTACTATTATTACGCGAGGCAATTTTCATGTTATTTGAAAGAAAACATCAGGATACCATTTTTTTAATAACAATGCGTTGAACACCATCTAAAACTTTTGAGAAAAGTTATGATATTTTGACAAAATCTAACATCGCATCATTAGTACTCAATTGTACATAGCCTGATCACCTATGTAAAATTCAGGAAGGATTATGCCATGAAGGAAATAATTACCTTTTCAAAGGATTGTTAATAACAATCTTCATTTAAAAGTTTTGTAAACAAAGGAACTCTTCCATAAACATCCCTTTTGCCGAACTATCCCTGGATACTTACCCCACCTGTCACCCACTTAGCCATTAAGTTGGATTTTCCCATTGACTTCCCTAAGAGAGACTTTACATATCAATTACATGCAGGATTCCTCTATACAATAAAAACAACGAAAGGATTACAGAACTACTAAACAGAACTAGAAGTATATAGTGAAAGAATTCATAACTCAACAACAAATTCTAAGATACCGCGAGACCATCCGAATCACCATCTCTGACTCAGTTGTCAAATTCTATCGTTTAAGGGTACTAGCTTGACTGAGCTACAGGATTGAACTCAATATAAATGTCCGCAGGACAACACAATAGAAATAAACCAAACTTCTAATTGAGACTGTAGAGTATTTCATTTAAACATGGCCTCATCCATACATAAACTTTCCTGTAGTAAGTTTTCACAAAGGACAATTGTTTGAAACAAGAATATCGATGTAGATTCCTCTAAGGCATTATGTCTCTAGAAATTTCCGATACCCTCACCTTCATACCAAGCAAGGGATCAAACCGGAACATATCTCCTCATCTACATGGGAAAACAGAATAGACATTCATCGACACAACATCAAGTGATACGTTCGCCTTGCCAATTACAACGATAAACTATTTCAGGACTTAAGGTAGTCTAAATACCTATGCTTGTAGTTATGCCTGATAACCACCAATAGGCATTATTCAACCTCAGGAACTATATGTTAGACACCTATGCATGTATGCGAACATTTCATATTCTACCATTTTATCCTTTTTAGTGTTCTCACTTTTAAATAAAGTTGATGCGTTTACATAAATCACATACCTTGTGGAAAAAAATGATTTCTGAAATTCCTATTTTGAACAAGTACGATCCTTTTTGGTCAATCTTTAGCAACACTATTGTACAATGAGAAATATACATAGACATCAAACTTTGGTAAGCAGTCTTAATCACAACATGTTTGAAAACATTTTTTTTTCTATTTCATAACTACTGAAATTTTGAATCAGCAGGAAAAATATTACTAAGTAAATCATTTGCTCCATTTTTTCTAAATTCGGTTATTCAGAAAAAGATTTCAACCAAAACTCACAATCGCGAGACAAATTTCCAGAACCAATTTCCCTACAACATTGCTTATGCATTTAGGATTTGTGACTTGAAAATAAAGAATATTTGGAATATGTGATGAAGGAACTAGGAAGGACCTCACAAATTAATCACGAACTTCAGTAGTGAAGACCAAACCCAATAGACAAAGAAGGACATATGTCTTATCATCCGTTGGAACAAAACACAAGGAATCAAATTGTTACCTATATTCTATCCCTTTCAGATAACGCCAAGTTCGAAGGACCGAACGTGGTGGAATTAGTCACAAAGGTTTATTGTACCCATTTTAGTTATTCCTGTTAAGGAAACCGATTCACCTTGGACTTCAGGTAATCATTTCAGTATTTCCTTCAGAAACCCATTTAGATGTAAACATCACCTATCATCCTCAGACCGATGGTCAAAGTGAGAGAACAATTCAAACATAGGAAAGTATGCTCAGAGCATGAGTGATTGACCTTAGAAATGGTTGGACTAACCAATTATCATAAATCAAATTCAGTTGCAATCATAGTTATCGCGCGAGCATAAAGACTACACCATTCGAGGCACTCTATGGTCGAGGTGCCAATATCCATTGACGGATCAAAATTTGGAAAAGCCCAACATACTAGTCTAGTAGGCATTCATGAAATAATCAGAAATTTCCTACAAGTCAAGAATCAGTTACAAGTTCAATAAGTTGTAAACCATTAAAACTTCAAGTTGGTAGGCAGAGTTATGTTGAAAGTTCTGCCTAGGAAAGGCATGATATCATTCAGAAAACTTGGAAAGTTAAACCCGATATACACTGGACCATGTAATATTTCAGACAGAATAGGCCTAGTGGCCGTCAAACTTGAGCCTTGTTAGAGGACAACAGGATTACACAACCATGTATTAGCATCTTTTCAGATTAGTCACTCATAATCCCATTTGGAAAGGAATCCAACCCAAAGTCAAACATAAACCTTGTAGGAGAACAAGTAGAAATCATGGACAGTTAGGTCGAACAGTTGAAGCATAGTCGAATTCCTATCGTTAAAGTTCGCTGGAATTCTCGAATATCATCACCTTTTTCACCAATACGTTTTCAGAGACCAACATAAACTGAACTTCGGGACGAAGTTCCCTTTTAGAGGGGAAGACTGTCACAACTCACCATTTCAGGTCATTTCCCAAACTTTGGAAAAATACTATTCATCAAAACACTATTCATCATTTTACTATTCATCATATTTGGTGTCAATTTGATATTCTGAGAAACATTTGTGAATTTTACTATTCATTGAACACTATTCATTGCCGGAAAAGTTTTCACTATTCACTTGCATTACTCATTTCATCGTAAATTTAGTTTACGGGTATTAAAATTCATGTAACCGTATGGGTTTAGGTGCGAATTCATTTCATTATCAGTAAGGACATTGCATACGGACTAAAGACAGTCTGCATATCATCATGACAACATTTTCATGTTATACCACTCTTAGGATTTTCAAATTTATATATTTGATACATTTAACGTTTTACGTATAATTATTTATAAATAAACGTTAACACCCGGTTTATAAAAACGACGAATATATCTAAATATTCCCACAATGGTCCCGACATATTTTTATAACCATTTTATCATCATAAAAGTTATAACATTCATTTACCCAGTATTTTGGAAATTTATTTTATTTATAACGTAAGTTTATAAATATTACGACGGTTTTCGTGAAAACTAAACAATGATCACCCGAACACTCAGTACTTGTACCCAACATATTTTTAACATTTTTACAACTTTATTTTATCCCGAATAACTTTGTTAACATTTATTTCTATCAAACCCGGTACTCAATGATAACTAAAAACTAACTACGATTACCTAAATTTAACACCTAAAAACCTATACTTATGCTACAAATCATCCACTAACTATCCTAAATAAATCAAAGCCCATATTATAGCTTATGAACCCTTTGAAAATCAGCCATGAACCCCCGCCTTTGGCCTCATGCATTTATGTGTCCATATAATACAAAATAAACTTACCTAAATATCTAAAAACACCTCAAACATAAACATAACAATTTCTTGGAATCAAAAGCTCAAAACCTCTTCTCTTCCACCTCAAACCCACGACCCAAATCAAAAACCCATGATCAAGTGATTATTTTCCAAAGTTTAAAGATACAAAGTTGTTCCTTTTGTCATTCTAATCAAGATTCTTGCAACAAAAACACAAGTAACACAAGATTTCTCATCATCTAATCACCTATTATTTCAAAGTGAGTTATCAAATTTATTTTCATGATTTCATCTAATTAATACTTGTATCTTATGGTTTTCATGCTTAATTTCATGTACAAGTTAGCTATACCACATTATTTTTGTTAACTTTTTAAACATACAAACCCTAGATTTTGATTTAGGTGTTCCTTTGTTAAATTAACATGATTAGTAGTGATTAGGAACCCATGGCACCCTAAGGAGGTGTATGGTTGGATTAGTATAGCTTTGTGGTGTTTGCAAGAGATTTGGTTGAAGTAGAAACTAGTTTTGAACATGAAAAATGGATTTGTAACAAGTATTTATACATTCTGTCCTATTTTTGTAAATCCAGGAAAATCAGTAAACATAAAGTAAACTTTGGTAAAATTTTTAGAAAATACTTTCAAAAACGAATCCGTAGGCGAAAGAACGGATTAAAAAGAGTTTATAACCAAGAAGTTATGATTTTTGCAAGTTTATTGACGAAAAGTATATTTTCTGAAAATTGTTGCTGTTGGACGTTTTTCGTCGGACAAAACGAGGCTTTAGACGTAACCCGGAGGAGTCAAGCTTTCCAAAATATATTACTACATACTAAGACGTAACCGTGGATATAAAGAATAAGTAAAACGGACTTATAACGACAAAGATATTCACGTTTCAATATCGGCAAAACATATATTGTTTTGACAGCTTTTGGTAAAATGATAACACTAAAACTACGTAGTAACTCTAGATTTCTAGAAATAATACCAAGTACCCAAATTCATAACTAATGAAGTATTAGTGATTACAAGTATATTTTTATCACTACAAGGCGTTATATCAAGGATTTCAAACCGAGGATTTCAACACTAACATTGATACATACGATATATATATATACATTTCAACTAGTTTTATTTTTCTAGTTGCCTTATTTTCCTAAGTCTTGGAAAATGTATATTCTTGATAACAACAAGTATTTTTCAAAGAGTAGAGTGGTATAGGAAACATGTGCATGGACATTCATAACATCATTTTGTGATCTAAATTAGATCGTTCATCATTCATATTAGGTTGAGGCAGCTAACCGTTCATTGTTGTTGTTCATTTCACTTCATCACAGTATCATCAGTTTAAGGTGAGTTTTCATAGCCCCGTTTTCAATACAATATTTTGATTTCAAATCCCACGGGGGAATACATTGCATCAATTATTTTAGTACGAGCCCAAGTACCAAAACATATGTACATTGCTTAAGTTGCCTTACCAACCTGTTAAAGTCCCCTATTTATTATCATGGACCGTTAATTTGCCGATTAAGCGAGAGTGAGTGGATAGATCTATCGAGGGTGACGCCTCCATCCGTGGTAGTTATTACCAACAGTAAGCGGATGCATTTCATTTTGACATTTTGGGAGTGTTCTGGTAAAACATTCGGGAGGGGCATATAATTTCATCAGTCATAGCTTCGGGGTCATGAGCTTAAGGTCTATTGTACTATTTTACTTGATTTTTATCTTGCACTTATACTTGTGGTGGCCGTACATCATTACATTTTATAAACCTATTGAATTCACCAACATTCGTGTTGACGTTTTAGCAATGTATTTCAAGTTATTAAGGTAGCTCATGTGACATGCATTTGGACCTTCATGGAGTCGCGGAGTCGACGCGTCTCACCATTATTTTATGCACTTATGTAAACGTTTGATCTAGTATGACTTGTTTTTCATAAACATGCAACACCTTTTGGGGACCTCATATTGTAAACTCTGGATTATTTCAATGATCAAATGAAGTATTTTCTAAACGACACTTTAGGTCGTTCAATGTAACTGTAACTGTGATGCTATGACAGACACCCCCAGGTATTCCATTCCGCTGCAAGTCAGTTAAATTGGGGGTGTGACACTAGGGGAGTAATATTCAAGGGGGAGCATGAGTGTTGCATTATTCCACTTCACAACTCTTAGTTGAGTTTTAGACATGAAATGCTTTCATGACTTGTCTTGTACGACAACTAACCTTTTTCTTGTAGGTTCAAAATCCATGTCTCCTCTCTTAGTACTCCATGTAGGGGGAGTATTATCCAATGGGGAGCAAGTGTATACTTCTGCTTCGCTACTCTTCTTTTTGTTTCGATAAAAAGGGGGAGAATTTAGATATAAACTTGTTTCAAAATTTTTTTTTGCATATCACATCATCTTAGCAAAAACAAGTTTTTATACTAACTTTATAAGACTTAACACTAAAACTAGTGACTTACTTATAAATAAAGTTTATGTTTTGTCATCAACAAAAAGGGGGAGATTGTTAATACAAATATCGCCTAAAAACGTTATTTATATTTTACGATCTTTGCTAAGTTTTGTTAATGACAAAGTATGAACTTTAGCTAAGAGTAAATCATCACTTTAAGTGTTTAAGTCTTGTTTAAACTAATGTTTACATTTCCTTTTAAACAAAACATTGTTTTTATTTCTTAAATTAGAAAGTGTCTTGTCACATCACATTTGTTTCTTAAAATAGTAATGTCACATCACATTTAGGGCAAGCTTTGTCAATATATATTTATAGTAAGAAAGAGTGTTTGACTAACCATATGTTTGCTTGCAAGACTTGTGTTTGACTAGGTGTAATGAGATGTGACCTTGTTTGGTTTGGAAGATTTATTGCAAAACCAACTGCAGCCCTGACGGAACCCTGGGGGTACACGGGCGGAACCCATATGAGGGTTCCGCCTGATCCGCCATACCTGCAGAATAGTTTGCTATAAATACCAAACCATTTGTTAGTTTTGGGTCACCCTTTTAGGACATATTTTCATATACTGTCTCAACTAACTCAGTAACATTTGACTTGTGTGATTCTCTTACGTAGCAAGGGACTTCACAAGATCATTCAAGAAGTTACAAGCTTCAACTCTAAAGTTGCAAGTCTTGTTAGCTTGGTCATGTATAAGCTTTGGTAGTTTATACTTCATTTGTGTCATGTATGTAGAAGTGATTGGTTAGTATTTTAGGCTTCAAAATACGTAGTGTTTCGGGAGTTGTTGTACCCTTGTAAAAGAACTAATGGGAGTGGTTGTACCCTTGGTAAAGAACTCGACATCTAGCTTAGTGTCGGTAAAAGTGTAAGCGATGATGGGAGTGGTTGTACCCGTGTAAAAGAACTCGACATCTAGCTTAGTGTCGGTAAAAGTGTAAGCGACGTTGTAAAGGTTTTCTCCGCCGGTGAAAGGAGCTTGTTGATTAGTGCTTATAACTCTCGAGTTGGAAACTCGGGGCGTGGATGTAGGGCAAGGAAAAAGAGTCCTTGTAGCCGAACCACGATAAACAATCGTGTTGTGGTTTGATCGTTTCTTTCTTTATCTTTTCTTATTACATGTTGTCTTTTAGTTAGAATCGCTAATCACATATAAAGCTTTTCAAAGAATTAAACAAGTAAAGTTGTGTTTATATCTCTAAACAAATGTAAAGCTTTTCAAAGAACTAAACAAGCAAAGTTAGGATCATCACAAGTAAAGCTTTTCAAAGTATGAAACAAGTAAAGTTCGAATTGTTATTCACATGAAAAAGCTTTTCAAAGAATCAAACATATAACGTTGTGTTTATATCTTTAAGCAAACGTAAAGTTTTTTAAAGGACATTCAAGCTAAAAAGGATTTAAAAAACGGTAAACTATTCAACCCCCCTTCTAGTTTTCCACAATGTTTTATATGAAAATGTAAATGTATGCAAGACTTCAACTATAATCATGTTTTACTAAAAACTAAAGTTTACACTTTGTCGTTAACAAAACTTAGCAAAGATCGTAAAATATAAATAACGTTTTTAGGCGATATTTGTATTAACATCAAGGTCTGGTGCTCTCCCATATCTAATATCATTGAAGACAAGGGGACGATGTAAAACATTTACATCGTTATTCATCCCGGAGACATCAAAGAACGCATGCCAAATTCATAAATCTTGGGAGGCGACCGCTTCCAATAAAATGAACGGATATGGCCCGTGATCACCCCTAGCATATTGACCTCTCAAACCATTTGGGCAATTCTCCCACTCCCAACTTGTACAATCAATGCTTCCCATCATCCCAGGAAACTCATGCTTATGCTCGTGATGAGCATATAATATTTCAAGGTCAGAGTACATGGGCTTTCGCAAATACTCAGCACCATATAACTCCATGATAACATTACAAAACTTACGGAGACATTCACGGGCTGTTGTTGCAGCCACTACCAGATTCTCAGGAACGGCCGCGTATCCCAATTGACGAATGGCCGTTGTACACTTGACCGATGGGCTAATACCAGGTATGCCCCTACAATCATTAGTTTATTGAAAATAAGAAGAATAATCGGTTATCTCTTTAACAATTCATGTGAATAGTTCTCGGCTCATTCGGAAACGCCAACAAAATCTTTTTTCGTCGAACTGTGGGTTTTCAAAAAAGTATGCCGCCACTAAACGACTATGAGCACCCTCATGATCCCTAGGTATGTACCTTCGGGTAACTTTTGGCTGTGATGCTTGATATGCGTTCCAAGTGAACTCCACAATCTCACTCATAACTTCATCATCGTCGAAAGACTAAGAACCAAACAATAGCTCGTAAGACATGGTGAATATGGATGAGAAGTTGGTTGAATTGTATTTGAAATTATGTGTTTAGAAATGTGTTTGATGTTGTTATTTATAGGATGTAAAGTGGTGAAGTTTAATATATATATATATATATATATATATATATATATATATATATATATATATATATATATATATATATATATATATATATATATATAGTGTTCGACTCAAGAGAAAAGTGCATTTCGGTAGAAAAGTGAGAAAATAACTGTGATGCACTAAAATTTTTAACCGTGATGTACCAATTTTTATTTTAGTGCATCATAGTTAAAAGAAAAAACGGTGCATCACAGTGTTTATTTTAGTGCATCACAGATATTTTCTCACTTTTCTACCGAAATGCACTTTTCTCTAGAACTCTACCATATATATATATATATATATATATATATATATATATATATATATATATATATATATATATATATATATATATATATATATATATATATATATATATATACTAGCTTCATGACCCGGCCAATGGCCGGGTACGCTTCAAAAAATTGTTTTACAAAATTATTTTAAGGGATAAATAAAATAAATTCCTTTATATATTGATCATATATTATATGTAGTAATAATAGTTATAATACATAAAAAAATAGTTGGAAGTATCATAAGAAAATAAATACATAATGGTTAGACCTGCAGGAAATACAAATTCATACATTACGACTAACAAAAACTAATTGAAGAAAATGATATAGATACATCAAATAAAGATACGAAACTTGCATGATAAAACATAAAATTATGTCGTTATTGAAATGTAACAAACGGAAACAAACATACTTTAAAAATAAGTCTTAAACGAACATTAGGAAACCATTAAAATGTCTTGAACAAAGACATTGAAGGAGTCAATGTGAGAAATACTTTTCAATAACCTCTTGAAACATTATTTTGTAACGCCACTTGAAAAGCATGCCTCATTTTGTATGCCATAAATATACTTTCGTGTGTTATATGGCTGGTCGGTGGAGATAATAAACCAATCTTGTAATTATCCAGGTCGATTTCAAACTTGTATATATAACTACAAAAACTAATGATGTAATAAAATTAGTTTTTCCGGATTGAAAGCATTATATAACATTTTTTTAATACCTGAGTCTAAACATCTTAACCTCATAACTATCATCATTGATATATATCTTTCTGGCTCCACTATGATGCATGGCAATAGTTGACGCACCTATATAAAATGATAATAAATTTGGATAAATTTACATAAATTCAATTTAAAAATGTTTAAGTTTGTTAGTTTATAGTATAATACCTTCCAAATAAACAACTTTCGCTAACTTTATGATGACAACTACCAATCAGGATGAATATCTGTGTTACCATAAGTATGAAGTTTGTATTTTTTTTTCAAAGAATGGATCTGTTTTGACCCATTACTTAACCTGACCAACCCGTTCATATTGTAACGTAATATAAAACATAAGCAAACAAAGGCATACCCTTATACCAGCTGAAGGGTCAAAGATGATCACTCTATCAGGACTCGTAAGATAAGCGAGAGCACTCGAGTATCGGGCCCTCTCCTAAAACGTCACCCTAACCCGCTGAACTTGTGTCAATTACACCTTTACTCTAAAGTTCGCTTCGTGTCCACTACAACATAAATGGAGCGAATAGTTTTGTTAGTCTTTTCTAAAAGGCGTAGAACTGTAGAAAATAGATTTTAGCTTTGACTGACCATAACCTGATGTGGCGAGTAAGGCTTGCTTTTGAGCAACTTAAGTTGCATCCATCACTGTATCTGCAAATTGCTTAGTAAAATTAACCGTCAACGCTTCTTAAAAAGTATATATATAGAAGAGAGCTTAAATAGTACTACTTACTAACGGAATCAAGAGAAGCTAGAAGGACCTCCCCGGTAACCATGCTAAAAAAGGTCTTGCCTGCTTGAGAACGAATCACAGGGCCATGAACTTTTCTCTTCTTCCTCATAAAATCGTAGCTACCCCGACTTCAGTATATACAAAATAATCTTTAATGTATTCTGGGAGAAAATAACCAAAAAAGAGTAACGGATACTGATAATAACTAAAGATGAATGTGTATACCTGCAAAGCCATTATAAGCCTGCAACTTATTAACGTTAATTAATATAGACATATTGGCAGAATGACATGAATCTCAGCTGTTAACCAACAACCAATACAATATCAAGATAACAAAAATGAATAAAAATCAAAACTTGAATCACCTATGTAGTTCCACATGAGAAATGTCTTATGGGTGATGATGCAGGATTTTATCTCTTCATACAACTCTGCACACCCTAACAATAAAAGATACAATTAGTCGTTTTGCATGCCAACTATGTTTCAATCATTATAACAAATGTTAAATCTTTTCATTTACGTTAGCACTAAAAACTTTTATGCTCTAAAACTGGAGTGTTTGCCTTATTTAAGAGGCAACTAAAGTGTTTCACATATTAAAGCTAAAGCTGAAAAGCTTTCCAAATAGTCCTATAAGTCAAATATAACAAAGTTAATAACCTACGCTCTAGCAAAACAATAGATACAATTTTTTTGGTGTGTCATGATGAGGCAAAAAATGAACCACTTTTAGGGGGTCATTTAAGCCCGGAATTGAATTTATTTGATCAAATATTGCCCTAAATCATTCCTTTTGTGATTTTAGGTACTTTGGGAGAGAAATCTGGAAAAGGAAGCAATTCGGACGTTTTTGGAGCATAAAAGTGAAGAAAACGCCAAAGACTTAATTTTTCAAGCTGGGAACAGTAGGTGACGGCGTCAAGAGTAATTTTCATGACGACCCAGTACAGAAATGAAGGCGTCACAAGGAAGAGCGTCAAGAGTAAAATACGTGACGGCCTGGAAAAAGTTATAACGTGATGGCGTCAGAAGTAGATCAAGGCAGTCCGAGAATTCTTTTGGCGGCGAGATGACGGTGTCACCTATTTGGTCTTGACGCCGTCAGCCTCAATTTCCTATATATAGTTTTCTAATTTTCATTCATAAAAGAGAGAAGTTTTGGAGAAACCCTAAGGCCGAACTTAGTACGAATTTTACAGGTTCTTCAAGGGTTTTCAACCCTTGAACCCTTTCATGTGTAATTGAGATAAGTGTTCTTCTAATTCAATCAATATGTCTATGTGTTGGTTGTCTATATCTTGTTCTTGTCTTAATTCCATCATGCTAGGCTAGATCTATCTTGTGTCTGCATAGATCTAATGAAACCTAGATGTTAATTATGTGTTGATTACTTGTTTATGGTTGTATTGGATGAATGATTTTGATGTTAGGCTTAAGAAAACTGGCAGATCTCCAAATGGTAACATGCTTGAACGTCTTAGGAAACATGAACTGACGTGCACTAGGTTTTATTGGTTGTATTTAATGCATGAGTAAATTCTAATGATCCCATGTTAGGAGCTTCTTAGCCGGCTCGACATAGGAGTGAAGTAGGCACTCATAGGATTGGGGAATTAAGTGCGCCACCCCATGAATGGTATTAAGGAATACAATCCGTCATCCACGCAACTATAACAAATAATTAACGTGTAAAAGATATCTAGGGAGTAGTGAAATCTAAGTAAACACAATTTCTCCACTTATTGCTCACAACCTTAGCTAATTTAGTTTATTTTCATTTCTAGTATTTTATTTTGATTGCATCTTTAGTATTAGGTTAGTTGACTAGCAACTAATTCCGCCCAAATCCTTCAAACCCGAGATTTTTACTTGCTTTCTAAAAAAATATAAAAATACAAAAATAATCATCACTCACCTTTAGAACTAGTATTTAGGTTTTCTAATCCTAGCGACACTATTCCTAGCTGAACGATCAATCCCCCGGTACTTGTCACTATACTATACTACAATGATCAGGTACACTGCCTGGTGGGGGTTGTAAGCTTCTCGAGATCCCTCGAGAGGTAAAGCCTGGTGCAATTCTCACGCATCATGTAACTTTATATCTCTAGTGACACATTTACATATGCCAAATACTCTGTTAATGGGCCTTATATACCTTTTATTATTAGGCAATATACCCAAATATTATGCTCACTGGAGAATCAAAACTCGAAGATTAGTCGATCAATTTAAAAATTGTTCTCTCTACCGAAACCCGTAAAATTAGTGGCATCTTGCTCTTACCATATATATATGCAGGGATATGATCAGACAATTGTAGCAAGCATCAACTTTGCAGCTATCTGCAAGAAAAAGAAAAGAAAAAGATTGTGAAAGTTATTTCAAACTTTGCAGCTATCACATCATACACCTACGTCTCAAACATACCATGAGCTAACAATTAAATAGACGTCAAATAGAATAAAATAACAGTGGGTCACTTACGTCTGCGCAATGTTAATGGTGTGGCTATTGCTCCACAGTCAGTTGTGGAACTCCCAGCTTCTGAATTGTGCAGGCCTGCAATTATCGGAGCATAAAGGATACGCTCAAATGAATGGTAACTCTTACCTACTTCAGTGCCCCCAAAAAAAAAAAAAAAAAAAAAAAAAAAAAATCTTGATGACCAATCAGGGAACAAAGTTATTCGTGCCTACCCAAGAAACCTCAAATAAAAAAAATAATAAAAAAAAAAAAAATCCATACCTGGTTCATGAATAAATGCATTAAACTGTTCGTACAATGATCAAAACCCAAGTTCGATATGCAAATAAAAACTGATGGTTCATACCTTACAACAACATACAGAAAAGTATGCTCCATTCATTAATCTCATTAAAAGCTACAATACTCATATACCATTGACTAATTCAACGTCATTTATTTACCTGATATTCCCACCCATGTTTCTCACATCAGCAGTGGTGTAAATCAAACTTCAAATGAGTTCTTTTGGAACTAAATAATCAAACTTGCCATGAGACTGATGTGGTTGTAAACTGCAATTGAGTTTTTTCGTGTGCTCAAGAGTTCACTCCTGCTGCTGCTGCAAGGGTGCTAGGACCTAGTCAGCCTGTCATCCAAAAGAAATGATAATATGAGTTAGGCTGCAAAGTACGTTGACACGACTTACTTTTAAGAAAATATTACCTTAATTTCGTAGTACACCTTTCCACCATCAGTTCTCAATTTGTGAAAATCCTAAGAATTTAGCAAGATGAACCTGTAATATATCAAACACGTGTGATTATGATGTTGATAAATGATCTAAAGTTAACATATTTAACAAATTGACATACCAAGAACTGGAAATCAACATAGCGGAATGATGGTAGCCCTTGATTTTGCGCATTTGATAGTGGGTCAAATCAGGCTCAGTTAACAATTAATGAGTAATACCTTTATAATTCTCACATTTTTGCGGATCTGCAATTCTAAAGGCATGACCGAATGCCCGTAATGGCTGCAACCACGTACCGACTCTGGTTTCCTTGCCAAGATACGGTCCTCAATGAAGTATGCTAATATAATATATAATGGAAAAATATTATCATGATACCCTCGATAAATAAAAGAATACATAACTTCAAATGACATACCCACATTTTCATACTTTCTTAGCCAAAAACCTCACAGCAGACCGTAATAAGATCAACCTTGAAACAAAATGACAATCTTTGTTAATTGCATACTCTATACTAATATCTTTTATATACATGGTCTAAATATAATTGCCACCTGATATGTACTCAAGCAATTTAAATGCCTTCATTTATAGAAAAACATTTAACAAATACTCGATATCAAACAATGAGAGAAGAGGCTGAGATATGCAATTATAAATCCGGAAACGAATACCCACAATTGCTGCAAGGACATACTGGGCCTCAGTGAAGCATGCTTAGAAAATATATAAATCCAAAAATTATTGTCATAGTCTTGATAAATAGACGAATGAATAACTTCAAACGACATTGGTGAAGTATAGTACCCAAATTTTGGCACAATGTAAGCCTCAAACCTCAAACCTCATACCAGGCCATATTTGGACAAGCCCCTCCATATGTTGACCACCATTCAGCTATGCCAATCAAACGGATAAGATAAAATTAGTCTACTGCAGAGGAAATAGGATAGTAGCTTATCACGGCTTCAAGCAACTTTTAAGGGGTATTTGAAGCAAGCATTCTAAGTATGCGAGTTTACACTTGAATCATCGAAATAAGATAATATAAAACTATTTAAACTTATTATGTTTAAATAGATACAACTACATGGCTTGATGAGCTGCATTTCAAGGTCGTAGAAATTAGCATTTGGATGACCTGGCGTGGGGACAAGTGCGCGTACATGACCACTATGCGAAGCGAAAGTGTTTGCTGGCACCTGGTTCTTCATACATAAGATAGTAACATCCTTCATTAAATTAATATAGATTATTCACAAAGCAGGTGGTATTCAAAAAAGGAGAAATAACTAATAATACTAACAATGCAATCATTCAACAAAAACAAAATTTTCGACTTCACTTGCCTGAGGCTTATGAGCACAGCCAATTACTATGATCGCAAGAAGTGCTAGTGACGTTTTTCGGTGTTTTGCTCATACCTATGGAGTTGATAAAGTATAAAATATCAGCGCAATATAAATAGCCAAATGTACAACACATATATTAATTTAATGCCTGTAAAACAACTGAAACTCACCAGCTTGAGTAACACAGGCTGTAGATATGGTGCTTATGATTATCTAATCAGTTTCTACAACCAAACTGCTTATGATTATCTAATTAGTTTGCAGACGTAGTTGATTTGGTCGTGTGGATATAAAGAAAGATGAACAACAATATCATTACAAAAATTACATAAAATGAATTACACTATAAGTTTAAAAAAAGTACCTCATCAACATATAGCTTCTGAATTGAAAACCCAAAATTAAAACCCTAAAAATAACTTTTGTGAGAGGATGATTATGTTTTGAACACGTTATGTAATCTCTTTCATTGTTATTTTGGTTTGATTTTGATTGCGGTGTCTGTGTGTTTTGAAATAACAATACCGTAATTATTTCCTTCATTTCATGATAGAAATCCCTTGATTTTAGGAAACGGATGAATTGATTGAAACAGATTACACATATATCCCTTGATTGTAGGGTGGGTGATTAAATGTGCTTCGGTTTCAAATTTTCAAATGATATTTTGGTTAGTTAGATCCCTAAAATGAATGAATGTAGGAAAAAAGAGAGTTATTAGTGCATTTAATTTTAAACATGTAGTTGTTGTTTTTAAATGTTTAAACAAAAAACCTCAAGTGATCTAGTGGTTGACATTCTCATGTATTGAAGGGAAGGTCATGGGTTCGAGTACCATAAGGGAGGTTTTTTAAAAGCCTCAATTTTAGTGCATGTAAAGTGCATGCCATGTAGGCAATCCAGTCAGCAATGACATGGCATTCTTTCGCTTATGTGGCGTTGTCATGTTAGGCTATTATATAGTGGTTGATATATATATATATATATATATATATATATATATATATATATATATATATATATATAAACATACAAACGGTAACATTATTTCGATTTTTGGGATTGTTTGTGTGTATTAAATTAATATCGGTTGAAAAAACAACCGATTATGTGTTTTGGTTATGCTCGACCGATAGTTGCCCAACTCCCCACAGAGGTGATGACCGATTTGGATATCGGTCGAGTAGGGCGAACGACCAAATTATTCCGTCCCATTGCGTCCAACCATATGTAACATCTTAAACATGTTAGTTATTGTGCTTTGTTCCGAAGAGAAATAAAAACCAGTGCTGCATTGCTGATACCCTCATGCACCAATTGTCCATTGGAGGTTTGAGTGGATTAAGTAGAAGTAACTTTATTTAAGCATGTTTTTACATGCTGGAAAGCATACATTGGCTTGATAGCAAAAAGAAAGCTTTTGTTTTTACCTTTGCTTGGCATCCTTGTCAACAATGAAGATTGGCCATGCTTTTGTTCTGTTAGGATGTGGATGGATAAATTTTTGGAATTGGCTCACATATATTTCTTTTTTAGATACTTGAATTCTAATAATGTGAATGCTTTGAAAAACCCTTTAAAAGATGAATGACGTTTATTATTTTAAAGTAGAAACTATCACAAAACAAAAACAATGTATACAAATTAAACCAATGCGTGCACGTGTCTTACAACTAGTTATTATGAAAATAATACAATTTTGAATTAACTTAACCTGAAAATAAGTTTGATATATGCTATATTACTAATTCAATATATAAACAATATTATAAACGCAACATACAAGTTTCTTGCACATATCACGCATCTGCTTTTGATAGCATTATAACATCCTTGTGAACTTATATTTTGTCTCTTGATATTTCTTTCGGGATAAGATCACTGTGGTTCCTTATGAAGTTTGTATACCATCTTGCTGAAAGTTTTGGTATCCGAGTTAGCGTTTGACGATCCACATAGTATAACCCGTACCTCACATTATATCCTTGCAACCATTCATAACTATCCATCAAGGACCACGCAAAATATCCACGTACATTTGCTCCGCCTCTATTGTTTAAACAACATTTGTTCAGATAATCAATAATGGTACGCCTTGACTTTTGAGGTCAAACAACATGTTTTTTTTAAAATTTCTACCATTTTGTTAGTACCAATTTTTAACATACAAATCTGAACTTTTAAAAATGGTTGTAGAGCGAACCTTATAGACTTTTCTAAAGAAGCAAGGTATGCTGTGTGATATTCTACTCGCTTGACGTCATTCAAAAGCTTGTTAACGTGTCGCTCATGCACATCAGGTGAAGAATACCCTTCACAAGAAGGAAAACATGTGAGCAATACCAATAAAATAGTTGTACCCCGTAATATGTTTGATCTGAAAAGTATGACGCATACCATTTTCAGTAATAAACATGGGTAAATTATTGTACCGAATCTTCATAGTGTTAACAATCTTCTCCATGCCTCTAGGAACAACATATGATCCTTCTACTCCTGTCTGTTTTTGCAATAAACCAAAACATTGTTTAATTAAACTAACCATTATATTAAAATAATTTTCTAGTGCAATAAATAAAATCTCAGGCGCAAGTTCAGAATTTCATACAAGTGCACCGATAAGCACACCATCACGCTCTCCAACAGTGTCTACAAAACCCGTGATAGCATGATTCCCGGTTGCTGTGCAACTAGAATTAGTACAATCCTTGGTGTATATACTCGAATAATGGTTGACGCCAATAAAATCAATACTATTCTTCATGAATTTCTTTTCGTCGAGGGAAAAACTTGGCAATTCGCTTCCAAGATAGGCATGCATTTCTTCAGGGTAGTCTCCAAATATTAAAGGATCAAACGTCCTATTCATCAAAAGGTTTACCTAAGATCATGTAGAATTATACTTATTGGTGAATATAAATCCAATAATTTACCAGCCAATATTGAAAGCAAAAGCCCTTTTGGCAGCTTCACGATCAGGCTCACTTTCCGTTAGTGATTCATACATTTTACTATTCTCGGTGACCCCAATTATGCCGCCTTGTTTAGGCTGCACAAGCAAATTCAGCAAGTAAAGTTGTCAATCAAGGTCAAATCCACATATCTTAAATTTCAAAATCGACAGGTCACCCGGTCTCCAAAAGACATCTATATAATTTAAGTCAAAGTTTGATAATTGACTTAAAACTAGTTGATTGCCTGAAATTTTTCATAATATAACTTTGCTGCTCTGCCATGAGCTAACAACATGTTATGCATAGCGATAATAGGCTCAACATCAGAATTTCCATCAAGACAGTTTCCAAAAGGTTGTGAGCAACGAGACGGTGGAATCGTCCCCTTTTCATAAGCCAAAACTGTGGTATATTTAGGTTCATTAATCGTGATCCAATACTTCACCCGGTCTCCAAAATACTTGAAACAAACTTCTGCCAAATACAAAAACTCTTCCCTGCAAGCAAAGTTGCATGCATAATATATCTAATAAGGGATATAGTTAACGATATGTAACAATGAAAAGTGGCACTTTAGACATACTGCATTTCACGATTTAGCCAAGACCCGTATTTCTCTTCAAGTTCTTGAGGAAAAACCATATGGTAAATCGTCACAAATGGTTCGATTCCTGTATCATTATTAACAAGATTCAGTTTAGACTATAACACTTGATAAAATATACCAACTTTAGCTGAAACTGTCACAATATCGAAATTTAGACATGCGGTGACATGATTAGAGATTTAGAGAGTTTAGTATACAATTATATAATGAATCTGTATATACCCGGCCTTATAAACTTTGACTCAAATCCAGCACACAATTCTTGAACTTGATTCTAGCAGTCCAAATATTGGATTCAAAAACATATATTGTATTTAACTATTAATTCATAGCACCTTTGAGAATGAGGTTATCTATGATGTTGTTATAGAACACGATGCCACCAGAATTCACATCACCAGACCTTCCTCTTGGAAGAATTCTAGACCATGATATCGAAAATCGGTAAGCTTGTATACCAAGGGCAGTCATTAACTCAATGTCATTCTGCATTACAGAAATCAAAATTATATCAATAATTAAATAAGCTCTTATTGACCTTTTTTTTTTTTTTTTTTTTTTTTTTTTTTTTATTATTATTATTATTTTTTTCTAAGAACGGACTCTCATACTCCTACAGGAGGAAACCACCATGGGGAGACTCGAACTCGAGACCTCTTGCATGGGGAAGACCCCCTGACCAACTCTCTTGGCAAACGTTGGCAGAAGCACTTATTGATCTAAGTAAATGAGTTTGATAATGAACAGAAATAAACCAAGAACAAATGGTAATGATCATCTGCAACATCTCCATTCTCTCCATTTTCTCCACAGCCTAATAAAAATGGGAGCGAAATAATCAAAATTAGTTCTAAGCGGGTGCTTTGGGAATTTGGTTTGCTTATTTTGAAGTGCTTATCAGCTTTCAAAATAAGTAGACTACTTATTCCAACGCGCTTACCAAATATATGCAGTTTTATCTAAATACTATAAACTGCTTAGCAATTGATTCCAACCACTTACATAAGAAATGACAAAACTTATCCATTATAATAGCATACTTGCATTTTGGTAGGAAAAAAATGAAAGTATATTAGTAATACACTAGCAGGGTACTCGCCGGTAACATAATTTTCGGCGAACAATATTTTTAATTTTATGTTTTCCTTACAACGACACTATGGAAAACAATAATTTAAGGTTTAAGTAACTTTATGCAATATCAGACTAATTAGTAATATTCAAATTGTAAAATACCCACGTTGTTGAAGCAATTTACAAATGTTAGTTGGAAATATTATGGATGTATGGGGTAAATTATGTCGTGAATAGGTAAAATACAATGTGATTTCATTATATTTATACAATATAAAATCTACACCTCCTAACCTATAAATATGGTATTCGTTTTTAAAAATAATTGCACCATATCGAGTTCTAATTTGTATAAATTGTTAGTTAAATGATTTTCTATAATGCTAAGATTAATGATTTGTGTTATGTTGGTTGAAAACAAAATTTACTTGATGGGCCATAGCCCATAGGTATATTGTTAATGGGCTTAACAAATCCAAAACTAAAATATCCATTTACGTAGGCCAAAAAAAGGGAAAACTGATTCCGAAAGAAAAAAAACCAAAAACCGGTTTTCCTAAAAACCGATTTAGGGAAAACCGATTCTAGACGATCCAAACAGCCGGTTTAAAAACCGGTTTCTGTTTTATTTTATTGGTATAAACCGAACCGGTTTTTCAAATCGGTTTTTGAATGTTGGAACCAGATCAGACATGGCAGAACGGTTTTATGACCACTTGGGCTTTTATTTGGCCTTTTTTTGTCCCTAATTCCAAAAATAACACCCTATTGTTAGTGTATACTAAGGGGTTGGGTGTTGGGTAATTTACACTCTACAAAACACAAAAACACTCTCTAAAAACATAAAAAATGCTCTCAAAAAATGGCATCCGGATGTGGGCAATCTCAAACTTCTGTTGGAAATTTGTCAACCAATATACAGTGGTTTCTATCAAAGAGACGAATAGAAACCCGAAGATTTAGGCAAACATCGAACTCTGTGTGATGTCGGATGGTTAAAAAAACGAGATGTAAGAAATGTGGGGGTTTTTTCAAACATGATGGGAATACTAGGTTAAAAAATCATATGTCGAAAAGTTGTCCAGCTGTGAAAGCCGCATCAAGTTCTAGTCAAACAACAATGGGGAATGATGGATCGTTGTAGTAATACGAGGCGGCTCGGGTTCGGGATAGGACGGCAAAATTCGTGATTCAAGAAACCTTGCCTTTTGACTACTTCGACAATAAGCGAATGACCTCACTTATCCAAGATACGTTCAACCTCGAGTGCCATGTAAGTTGAATGACCCTTAGGCGTGATTGTATAAATATGTGGAAACTAGCTGAAAATGAAATGTTTTAAGATTTCAATCGTTAAAAACCGGTGTAAATTTAAAGTGTGATGTTTGAATGGCTCCACATGGTACACCGGATTTGTAACTTTGTGTTACAGCTTGTTGGGTAAATCCCAAAACGTGGATAATGATGAAGCATATGATTGCCTTTGAATTGTTTGGATACCCCATACCGGTGATAATCTATATGTTAACTTAGATTATGTCATCAAAACATATAATTTATAAGAAATTATTTTTTCTATATCTTTTGATAATGCGTCAAACAACACTGTTACGGTTGATCAATTAAGACTAAAATACAAACCGGTTTGCAATGGTGTCTTTTTTCATAGTCGATGTGCAAGACATATCATTAACTTGGTTATGCAAGATGGGTTACATGTTATCTTGCCAACAAAAAATGCCTTTAGTTAAAAGATATTTTTAGTAGTAATAAACGATATCATAGATATATTAAGTTTTATAACGATGCAAATGCCCATTGCTTAGGTCCGAATTGGGACTTACCTACCTGATGGAATTCCACTTGCAACATGTTTGAATGTGATTTACAATAAAAAGATACTTTAAAAGTGTTTCATGACCAACTTGTGCAACGTAATTTGTTTGTGCCTTATCCCGAGTCATGTTGGTATACTATACAACTTGTTTAGGAAATGCTTGGAGTTTTTAAAAATGCTACGGAGTACTACTTTCTTATCGAGAGTTTACTATCCTACAAGTTGTTTAGTTTTAAAACAACTTTTTTTAATGACTTAAAAAAACAAGTTTGAAACGAAACGAGATTTATTATAAAATATGGTGCAACCAATGAAAGAAACGTTTAAAAAATATTTTAAAGAATTGCCTCCCGTTATAACTTTTGTCGTCGCGAACCCGGTTCTAAACCGAACCGGGGTTGAGACTTTGATTATGAACATTGCTTATGATTTGTGTTTGACTGAAGATGATCCAAACTATATTTCTCGTAAATGTGCTTGGTTTAACGATGCTTTTGACAAAATGTTTCAAATTTATTTAACCCAATATGGCTCAAGTTCTTCACATTTTCATACTATGCATCAAGAGGCGGGTTCAAGTTCTCATGGTAATAAAGAGTCAATTCGAATGTATAATCTTTTAAGAAGTGAGAATACAAAACGAGCTCGAGGTAACACCCCTAGTAGCAAGCTGGGAAGGTACCGAGGATCCGATTTTTTTTGTCTCTAATAACCATTAAAGAGTTTGAGAATTTGGATATTTTGGGTTGTCGGAAAGAACGGGAATCCCAATTTCCGGTTCTAGCTGCCATGACCATTGACCTACTAACAATCCAAAGAACTACGGTAGCTTCGGAATCCGCCTTTTCGGTTAGTGGGAGGTTATATCACTGAGAAGAACAAAACTCACTCTGATGGCAGTGGAAGTTTGCATTTGTTTGAAAGACCACCTTGATGGCGTGGAAAGGATTCAACATATATCACCACACGAAGGCGACTTGGAACGGGTTGAAGAAGAAAGAGATGCGGAAGAAATAGTGTTTGGTATGTCCCAACCTCTTGACGAAGACGAAATACGCTTCAACTAAGATGATTAATTCAAGACGAAGACTGGCATGAAGACGAAGAAGTAATTTATGTTATTCAAGAAGACGACGTATACCCATACACCTAATGTTATAACCCTTTAAAGTCCTTTTTTGATAGTTTATCCTAGCTGCTTACGCCAAAGCGGTGGAGGTTATGACAGATAGAGAGTGTTTATTTTTCCGTTTCCTTAACGTTATATCACCTATACACCCGAGAGATGAGAGAATCTAAACACTTTATGTGAGGTGCTAGAATATAATTTCCATGTTTGTTATGACTATCATAGAATGAGTCATGTTGTAAATTATCTTTAAACGAATGTTAAATGCCTTGTAACTTGTAAATTGATTAGGATAAAAGAATGTTTGCTTGAATACAAGCAAATCCCAAGTGTAGGTATATTTGATGAGGTGTAATTTTATATGTTTTAAAGGGTCATTTAGCCTCTAAATCCGTACATATTCGATCAAGTATTACTCTAAATCATTTTTATTTGAGTTTTAGGTACTTGGAAAGCAAATACTGAAAAATGGAACGTTTTTTGCTCGATTGGATAGTAAAACGAAGAAAACAACAAAGTGAAGAAAAACGTCACAAAATGGATTGTGACAGCATCACAAACACAAGGTGATGTCGTCACTTGAAGATTAACAAAGATGATCAAGTTATAAATTTTCCAAGTGACGTCTCAGACGATGGAGACGGCACTGAGTTGACTTCGTCATGACCAAAGATTTGAAGAGCGACGAGGTCACGATCCATAAGGTGACACCATCACATTAAGTCGATGCCAGATCTGAAACCCTAATGACGGCGAGCTGACGGCGTCACAACTTGCAAGTGAAGCCGTAACAAGTGTATACCTATATATATTTTCGTATGTTTTTTACGTTAAAGAGAGACACTTTTGGAGGAACTTTGTGTGCAGTTAGAGGTCCGAATTTTACAACTATTGTAAGGGTTTTTAGCCCCCATAACTTCATGTTTTATTGAAGATAAGTTAATCATTCCTTAATCATTACAATAATGTGTTGTGTGATTATATGTTTTTCTTCTCTTCGATCTAACATGTTAGGCTAAATTTATCAGTGTTTACTTAGTATTAAATGAAACTTAGTTATAGATGATTGATTGTCGTCTCTTGTTTAATTAGTTGTGAATTACGTTAGTAGTAGGAAAACTTCCTAGGTCAAATATATTACTAGCTTGAACGTCCGACTAAACGCTTAGTTTTAATTAACTTGATGTTCGTTGTATTTAATGCGTGAATTGCGTTCGTTGACATTGAGAGCTTAAAACGGCATTCTTAGGCGTCACTCAATGAGAACAAAATTATAGGAGTTAGGGAGTAACCAACTCTCGATTGATATTAAGGAATACAATGCTCTGATTAAACAACGACGTGACAATTCGACAAATCAATAGGAGATAACTAGGGAGTAATAAGATTCTAAGTAAATACACTTTACCTATCATACGAGTTTCTATCCATTTACGTTTTCACATATTTAGTTTAATTTAGTTTTATTTAGTTTAATTATTAGTTATAAAACCAAACTCTTCTACCCCGAGATTTTACTTACTTTTCTATAAAATATAAAAACTTAAAAAATAATCTTCCCTCAACCTTAGATTTAATTCGTCATACACTTCGAGCCTACCTCACTATTCTCCTAGAGAACGATCAATCCCTCATGTCTACCTATACTACATTACAACAGTCAGGTACTCTGCCTAGGAGGATTGTAAAACTTAGTGTGTTTGCAACCATCTGCATCACTCACGCCTTAGAAGCTATGGAGAAGCCTTAGCGTTTATTAAGGCATGACTTAAAGTAGCAAAAAAAAATATGAAAATATTTATAGATTTATATATTATATGTCATATTTCATATATATCAGGTTTACAAAATGTGTTATACATTAAAGAACTAAGTCATTAAACTATCATTTCATTTAATTTTCTTTATTTATAAAAAAACAAAAAAAAAAAAACAAAAAAAAAAAAAAAAAAAAACAAACTATTTTCATCGTAGTTGAATTCAAAAAATGTGTCACGTCTCACGTCTTAGCGCACCTTATTGCTCCTTTCCACGCTTCATCTCACATCACGCCTTGAGCTGATGCCTTGGTCTATTGCATAACGTGGAGGTCACGCCTTGCGCCTTTGCGTCGTCATGGTGCGCCTTTTAGAACCATGGCATAGATAGATGAAGATGAGTTTCAGTTTTGTAGTACAAGTTTCAATGAAAACTAGAACAAAATATGTTAGAAGTTTAAAATTTTTACATGTAGAAATCATCAAGATTTTCAGTTTTGTAGTAGAAAGTCTTTGTGAAACCTAGAAAAATTAACAAAAAGTAGCATTTTTGAACAAAATTACTCCGTATATTTTAAGTGTACGAGACCAAAAGATCATATAAAAAAAATGAGCACAATGACGTATATATAAATGAAGATGAGTTGTTAACATTATTATTATTATTATTATTATTATTATTAAGTTTTTTTTTTATTTTTTTTTTTATTATTATTTTTTTTTTGGGTTTTCATTGTTGAACACAGCCACAGGTTAGAAATAAAGGATGAAGATTATTTGCAAAAAGATATTATGGTCAATGGTGATATAGCAATATTGATAAATAACGGAATAGAGGTAATAATGTCTCTGAAAATATACGTATTAGATTTTGGGCTTTGCTTGAAGAGTTTGATGGGTGTGTCCACCAACAAGAGTTTCATGGGTGGTCCACCAACAAAAGTTTGAATATCAAAGCTTGTGTATGAACAGTATCTTTTGTTGCTCTTCAATCAAATGTATGGTTGTGGGTTCAAGTCATGTTTATCACATGTGAGATACTTTATAGTTGTATATTGTGAGATAGTTGCGGTTTTGTGTAATAAAAAAAAATGTAGAAGATGAATGGACAGTAGGACTAGTGGTGGGTAAAGAAAAAGAATATATATAATTTGGTGGTGTAGGAAAAAAATTTACAGTAATAAATAGAAAAAAAGAATAATAATAATAATAATAATAATAATAATAATAATAATAATAATAATAATAATAATTTGGTGGTGTAGGAAAAAAATTACGTTTCTCTACGACTCAAGACATTGGAGCGCGGGCTGCTGTTCATATTTTTAATAGGATTGGTTTCGCTATTGCTAGAGGTGTGGGGGCCCAGTTGGTTTCTCGGCTCCCCACCAATTTCTTGTAAAATCCTATTTATTGTTTATAAAAGTGTTGGTTTATAATAATAATAATAATAATAATAATAATAATAATAATAATAATAATAATAATAATAATAATAATAATCAAGGTTGCAAAAATCGCGAATCGGTAGTCGGACGATCGAATTCTTTGTAGCTTGTAATCGGTCTAGGCGGATTGGCATTACTGACAAATTTTAGTTATTTCCGGCAAGTTTTGTGTATTTTCGTTGAGTTTTAGGTATTTCCGACAAAGTATTTTCTAAAAAACAACTTGTAATAGATTTAAACAGTTACTATAAGTGATCAAAATAAGTTTACATTGAGTTTTGGGTACTTCCGGCAAGATTTATAGGTTTCCGGCAAGTTTGACCACCATTTACCACCGTTGATCATCGTTGACCACGGTTGACCTATTTGTTTGACGCAGTTACATAAATCGGCAAGGTCGATGGCCTTGTAGCATCTAATCGTCGATTAATCGGCCTTGTAGACCTTTTTTTTGCAATAATAATAATAATAATAATAATAATAATAATAATAATAATAATAATAATAATAATAACAATAATAATAATCCCTCCGTCTCTAAATAAGTTTCCACTATTGAGTTTTAAATTCTTCTTTTTTTAACCTTGACCTCAAATTATTTTATTTTTGTTATGTAATACTTAATGCAAAATATATGAATAGATTGGGTTTTAAATGTATTCTCGTTGATATAATTTTCATTAAATATTATATAACACAAATAAAATAATTTAAGGTCAAAGTTGAAAAGAAAAAACTTTAAAAGTCAGCCGTTGACATTTATTTAGGGTCAGAGGGAGTAATAATAATAATAATAATAATAATAATAATAATAATAATAATAAATGGGGTACTACTATAAATACCCATACTGACTCACTATTTACAACCTCCACCCCCTTTTTACTCTACTGTTCATAGTTTTTTATTAGTTTTTATTATGTATTTTTTGTCAGTTTACTAGTTGACTTGTTAAAGTTTATATTTTCTGTTTCGTACTTTTCGTTTCTTAGTTTTACAATAAAAACATTTTAAAAAAATTAAAAAAATGAAAAATGTGAGGAGGGGTATTTCAGGAACGTTGGGGACCTGCCAAGTGGATTTTCGCGAAAACGGACTAGACATGATATCTGGCCAAACCACAGGGACCAATGGTGTATTCTACTTAAAAGATTATACCAACCTTGCTTTTCCTAAGTAAACAAGAACACGATATCCATGAATCGTTGTAAAGAATCTTTGAACGATTTCAAATTTTGTCGTTCAATGTCTTCGGTGATGGTTTCGAACAAAGCAACCCTTTTTGTCTTTCTTGAGATCAAAAAGGTTTGTTATCCGAACAACAAAAATCAATGATACAAGCCTTTTGTCTCATTTTCTTGATGAGTATGGCTTAAAGATCTTCTTACAAGGTCTCAGGTTGGTTTGCTTTCTTCAAAGCAGATCAATGAAGGGTTTGTTATGTCAATCGTAAAGATCGTTAACATCACTTGAACCACCTGAGATTTGTATTGAAGCTTTGTTCTTTGTTTTTATTCTTGTTGCTCTTGTTACGGAGGTAGGATTATGATATGGATGAAGTTGTTGTGGATGTTGATGACAGTTGGTTGTTGAAACTTGATCTTGGCTTGTGATTGAAGTTGTTAGCTTACTTGATTCTTGTTGTTGGTTGTTGAAACACTTTCTTTGTGGGTTGATGATCCTTAGCTGAGACTACTTTAGAATGTACTATGTGGTAATATAATTTTACTTATGAGTGAGGGGTTGTTTTAAGAAGAGTATTTATATATATACTAAAAGGCGTTTTTGTTACTGTAGCAACAGTAACTTTGCAAGTTTCGTGTTTGCCACTTTTAGCCCCTGAGGTTATTGACCAATTGCGAAGTTAGTCCTTAAGGACCGTTAACTAACAAACGTGGATTAAATTTGCAGCAGACCAGTAACTTCAGGGGCTTTTTCTGTGCAAATAATAAACATAAACCGCCCCTAACGTTATTTTTTTTTCACCGTTAGTCCCTAAGGACTAACTTTGCAAAGAACGTCACGTTAAGGGACTAAAACTGAAAAATAAGTTGCTACAGTACCAAACAGTGGTTGCTACAGTGCAGTACAGTGCCGAATAGTGCCTGCACTGTAGCTAACGAATTTACGCTTTCAGTCCCTCAATTATCTATAAATAGCACCGTTAGTCCCCCGTTAGCGATCTTTTACAAATTTAGTCATTTTTTTTTTTTTTTTTTTTTTTTTTTTTTTTTTTTTTTTTTACATAAAACCAAAATTATATATAAAACCAAATTTCGGAGTATAAATAAAATGATCAAAATTTATTTTTTAACGAGCGCGTGCACCCCCTTTTGCAAATTTAGTCCTTAAAACATAATAATAAAATTTTGATCGTTTTATTTCGAGTTTTGATTAAACACAACATTCTCGCAGCAACGCGCGGGTGCCCAAGCTCGTTAATTATATGTATTGAATTGATGTATTTATCATTAAATAGTTGTAAACATAACTTTCTAGCTTGTAATGCTCAAAAACTCTCTATGGAAATCTTAAAAGTATTTTAGGAGGGAAGTGCAAAGCTCCTTTATAGGTAGTATAGATATGATTGGTAACTAAACATAAGCAAGTTGGTCACTAATGTTTTTTAGAGTTAATTTCATAAATCGTCCCTGTGGTTTGTCGGTTTAACGAAAATGGTCCCTAGAAAAAAATTTAACGGATATTCTCCCTGTGGGTTACCCGTACCGGGTTTGGTCCCTAACAGTAGTGAAAAATTGCAAACCGCAAGGACCAAACCCGATATGGGTCAAAAACCATAGGGAGAGGATATTAAAAAAAATGAAAACCACAGGGACCAAACCCGATACGGGTGAAAACCATAAGGAGAGAATCCGTTAAATTTTCTTTCTATGGACCATTTTTATTAAATCAGACAAACCACAGGGACGATTTATGAAATTAACTCTATTTTTTAAAAGTAAATATTGGGTTGGTCGGGGAAATAATTCTGAAAGTTTCACGGGATACCCAGGTTAGGCAACATACGAAATAGTTAAAGATATGATTTGCCCTCCCCGGTAACCCCAAAAAGGGAAACTTCATTGTTTACCCGTTTATTTTTACTAAGGTTGGCATAAGCATATATAGAGGTAGAGGCGACAGGAGGCAAGGTGGGCACATGGCCCCTAGTAAAATAAATTGTAGTGTGATTTTTTTTTTAAATTATCGGACTATCTTTGTAATTTTCCACTTAATGAACCGTTTTGTAGTGTAGTTTTTAAAAATTATCAAAATTTGCTCTCTCGACTATAATTTTTTGTCTCCACCCCTGAGTGTATAACAAGTAAAGTAACTCGATACGGGAAGCAAGTTATCCTATATATAAACAATACCAATCTGATCATGAGTGATACGTACCTACGGAATGGCAAAATACATCCCAGTTACTTAAGGATTTACCATCTTCAAGATAAGCTCCTTCAAACTACAAAAATTCATGTTTTAAGTAATAAATATTCATGATCATGTCCAAAAAATGAAGAATTCATGTTTTAAGTAATAAATATTCATGATCATGTCCAAAAACTGAAGAAGAAGGGGAAAAAAAAAGGGAAATTCAACTTGGTACGCAGAAGTGGCTGCTCCGAATAAAAACCCTGGCGGAAAATCGGATCTTTTGATCTCGGATTCTTCGTTATCTTCATATATGAATCCTTCATTGCCATTGTTGATGGCTTGAATAACTGGTATAGAACCAGAAATGATAAAGAATATAGAAATGATGATGGATGAGTTTAATTTCATAATGGAACATGTGGGAAACTTTTACCAATCAATGCAATTTTATAACAACGAAGCCTAGCGACATACCACACATACAATATCTATAATCTATGTGTCACATCAAACTATGGTACCAAGTAGATATCTGTCTTAACTAAATACGATGTATAATACTAGAATCATTTATCAACTTCACAGCATGTGTCTTTTTATACGAATCAAATTATATAATTCAAGTTTAATACGTTTTTTCTTCTTGTTTGTTGCTTTGAGCCGGACATGCTACTAAAATATTCAAAAGGTATATATTTTTGTCATTTTGTATTTATTAATTTCTTAATGTTATGAATTTATAACTTATTATAAATCATCCATCAACCCATAAACAATCTTTATAGCTTCTAAATTACTCGCCACTATTTTTAATTATGTGTAGCCACAAATAATAATAATAATAATAATATTTTTTTTTTTGAAAGGTGAATTTCAACTTAGAATCGACCACCTTCGCTGACAGCAAAGGCCCCATCGCCACCCCGCCAGACTATGTTGTCTGAACCGGGTCCACGCTGATCTCAGGTGGTAACGGGTTTCCCCCGGAAACCGTACTGCCTCCACACAAGTTACCTTGCTGGAGAAACAGCCGGATGAAAACCGGGCCATGCTCAGGATTCTAACCCCAGCGGCTTGGTCTAAGGGCTTCGAATCCATCATTGCAATATATCTCCGGAACAAATGGTCTGCAAGTGGACCACAAGTGAGGACTTCCCGGGTGGTCACCCACCCGGTACTACTCCCACTTGTGGCTCGCTTAACTAGTTAAGCCCCACCCACTAGACCACAAGTCCTTTGATATAATAATAATAATAATAATAATAATAATAATAATAATAATAATAATAATAAATAAAAAATAAAAAAATAAAATAAAATAAAAAACTTTTCTTCTTTGTACTCATACTTGTGAATTTTACAAAAGATCCGATTGTTACTTACACAACATACAAGTTTTTGCATAAATTTATCACTTTATCAGACAGAGGCTTTTGGTAGCATTACAACATTCTAGTGAGATGATAAGATGTCTCTTCAAGTTTCTTTGCCCATAGCATCACTATTGTTTGTTAAGAAATTGTTGTACCATCTTGCTGAAAGTTTTGGTGTTCGATTTAGCGTTTGACGATCCACGTAGTATAGCCCGTACCTCACATTGTAACCACTCAACCATTCATAGCTATCCATCAACGACCAAGCGAAATATCCACGTACATCTGCTCCACCTCTGTTAGCATTTCTTCAAATTATCAGTAACGACACACTATGACTTTGAAGTCACAAAAGCAGTTTTGAAACTAAAATGGTGATTCACACAAGAGACAGTGAGCTAACCTTATAGACTTGAGTAAAGAAGAAAGGTATGATGTGTGATATTCAACTCGCTTGACGTCATTTACTAGCACATGAACGCGTTGCTCCTGCACGTCTGGTGAAGAATACCCTGCCAAAGAAGAAGAAATATGGGAGCAACGCCAATATACATAGGTGTATATTATATAACAATCTTGAACTTACCATTTTCAGTAACAAACATAGGTGTATTATTGTAACGAATCTTGATAAGGTCAACAATCTCCTCCATGCCTCTAGGAACAACATATGATCCTTGTGCGCCTGTCTGTTTTGAATTACAGAAGAATATCGATAATAACTTTAACTAAACGTATTATGAAAATGAAAACTGAGGCCAAAGAGCATAAGTTCCTACAAGTTCACCGATTAGCACCCCGTCACGCTCTCCAACAGTGTCCACAAAACCTTGGATTGCACGATTTCCAATTGCGGAACAACTAGAATTGGTACAATCTTTGGCATATGTGGTCGAATAATGGTTGATGCCAATAAAATCAATACTGTTCTTCATAAAACTATTTTCTTCAAAGGAGAAACTTGGTAGATCGCCTCCAAGGTATCCCTTAATTTCTTCAGGATAGTCTCCAAAAATTGCTGGATCAAGTGCCCTGATTAACAGTAGTAAGATTAACCAAGATAGTACATATTTTTCTCAGCTTCTCTTTTTGGCGAATCAACTTTAAAAAAATATACCAGCCAATATGGAAGGCAAATGCCCTATTGGCAGCTTTACGATCTAGGTCACTAGCCGTTAGTGGTTCATACATGTAACAATGTTCAATGATCCCAATTAAACCACCTTGTGTAGGCTGCACATACAAATCCAATAGGTCAAGTTGACAATTAAGGTCAAATGGACAAACCTTAAATCTCAAAATCAATACTCATTTCGATAAGATCAGCCTTGTAGTTATTGTTGAGATTACCACTTCCAGTGAAAACATATAACTTATAGCTAAAATCTAAAGATAACATGGCAAGTTTAGATAATTAAGAATAAGTCAACGAATGAAGATTGACTTGTAGAACTGAAGTTAGTTGATTGCCTGAAAATTTTCATGATATAGCTTAGCTGCCCTGCCATGAGCCAACAACATGTTGTGCATAGCGATGATGGGCTCGACATCAGAATTTCCTTCATTACATATTCCAAAAGGCTCTGAACAACGCGATGGAGGTATCATCCCCAATCCGTAAGCCAAGTCTACGAAAAATTTAGGTTCATTCATCGTGATCCAATACTTTACCCGGTCTCCAAAAGACGTGAAACAAATTTCAGCAAAATGTAAGAACTCTTCCCTGCCAATCGAACACAGAATACATGATACAGGTAACAAACATCTAAGGAACCAATATAACGATACAATATGGCGTTTCAGACATACTGCATTTCCGGGTTTAGCCACGCTCCAAATCTGTCTTCAAGCTCTTGAGGAAGATCAATATGGTGAATCGTAACAAATGGTTCAATTCCTGTATCATTCTAAATCGTCATAAATCTTGCTTTGATCAACAAATGATCAAATAAAGTACTTACATTACACACTAAATATACTTATAACAATTCATAACACCTTTCAAAATCAAATTGTCAATAAGGCTGTTATAGAACATGATTCCGGCAGGATTAACTTCACTTAACCTTCCTCTCGGAAGAATTCTAGACCATGATATCGAAAACCGGTATGCTTTTATACCAAGAATGTTCATCAACTCAACATCTCTCTGTATTAACAAAAAAGATTCAAATCATGAAACTGTTCTTGATATAATACACTCAATGGAATCATGGAAGAGACTTTGTATGCGTTTTACTTTTAAATTTTGTCATTCTATATAAGAAAAGAAATATGTCCATTGTCTTTTACATCCTAGAAATTTTTTTCTACCATTTTATGTAAGTAACCTTATGTAACAAGTTCAACGGTGATGTGGCACGCCGCCACACATCAAGAAACTTGTGCCAAGTGACTATCACCATTAGAATCAAAGAAATTAAAGTAAGCTACATATTGATGTAATTAGCTCGTTTAGTGAAATTGATATGTAAAAGAGTAATAAACCATGAACAAATGATAATGGTCATCTGCAACATCTCCATTCTCTCCATTTACTCCACAACCTAATCAAAATAGTGGTAAATTCATCACTATAAGTCAAAACTATACATTAGTATATACAAATACAAGAACAATATAAGGTTAATGATATTAACCTATGGAATGACAAAATACATCCCATGTGCTTAAAGATTTATCATCATCAAGATAAGCTCCTTCAACTTGATAAGCAGAAGTAGATGCTCCAAACAGAAAGCCAGGTGGGAAATCGGAACTTTTGATTTGTGTTTCTTCGTTTACTTGATATATGAATCCTTCATCGCCATTGTTGGAAGATTCAAGTAGTGTTGCACAAGCAAAAATGATGAAGGAGAAAACATAAATATTGAGCGATTTTAAATTCATAATGGAAATTATAAAGCTATGAGGCTTATTAAAACACCATATATAGCTCAAAATATACAAGAATCATTTATCAACTTGTATTATTTTAATATCTTGTCATCTATATATATTGTTTTAACTGTAGGTGCTTTTCATCAAATTTAAAAGCTTTTGTTTCTTCTTGTTTGGGTGCTTGGGCAGTTATGCCATCAACATCACATCATGGTTATAAAAAGACTCAAAGTTATGTGTATTTTTTTGTAGCTCTATACTTATCAAGTTTTACCTAGTTATGATCATAGGTTCAGAGTCCTATAAGAGTCCTAGTAATAATCTTAGGAGATGGTTCCTTTGGAACATTAGCATCATATTTTTGGATTTAAGTCGAACAAGGGGTATATTAGCCTCCATCTTGTTTATGAGTTCATGATCATCTCAATGGGTTCAGAAAACACACGTTTATCTGGATCATTACAGGCTCATAGCGTACTTCCACATATCCACTCAATGGAAGGTCTTTTACCAATGGATGATCCTTGAAACCATAATCTGTTGATACACGGCGTATATTAATACATTATATCTAACCATGAAATTATCAACTATATAAATTATTCTTTCGCACTACAAAGTTACATCTTATTGTTAGAATTATGATATCATGACATTCATATAAAATAAACCAAACACATCAAGTGAGCATAGCGGAAGCAATTATAACAAGATCATATAACATGTAATTAATTAATCAATATTAAATAGTAAACATACCTTTGTGATTCTAGCCCGAACAAGAATCAAATTGTAATCTTCAATCAAGAAACCTAATTAGGGTTTATGTGGATTATAAAAATTACCCCTTACCTCTTTTGTAATTCAATCCAAGAATCAAACAATAATGTGTGTGAATCACGTTCTTGTACACACGTACTAATTCAAGAAAAAGTTTATGCAAGTAAATTAAAGACAAAACTTAGTTTGATCAATAAAATCAAATCCCTTATGGTTTGATGGATCGACAATAGAACAAAGAGAAGGAGAGAAAACATCAAGATGTGTGTTTACAAGTTATGAGAAAACAATACATCTTGGGTTTGTATATATACTAATTGAAACTTGGAGCTCAAGGCACAAAGGAGATGTGGAAACCTCATTGGCCGATCGGTTTGGAGAGTCCCCAAGGGATTCTAGAACCTTCCCTTATTTCCAAATATTCATTAGTATTACTTTCCTAATCTTTGTCTAACGGTCGTTAGTCATTCTCCGTTAAATACTAACGGTCGTTACTAGTTTTGTGTTTATTAATAATTACGTATAACATTTATAAATAATTATTTCTTTTTCTCTTCATACGTATTGTGTGCAATCCCGTGATCTCGAGTTTGATCCTAACATACGACTACTAAAATAATGTCCATAATCTAACAGCTCCCACTTGAACATATTTTAATAATGTAATCACATCGGTTAGCGTCTTGCAACACGCCGATGCCTCTAGTACGATCTCGAGTAAGGCTCCAGAAAAAACCTTTTAATGATTTCTCATTATTATTATCCTTTTGTTTCTAATACCATGTTAATAAGGATATGGATTAAAATCATTCCTTAATTAACCATTCTGTTTCTCGTTGTTTGTGATTGATCAAGATTACCAAATCTTTTGAACATATTCAGGGGAGATCTTGGGTGTGGCCACACATACATCTTACCAACCTTACGAGGGGCCCAGCAGTATTAAACTCCAAAAATAAATTTGAAGGAACAAATTCTATCTTGACTACAAGCAAAATCCACAAACTTTGTAACATTTCCGAAAACAACCCCTATGACTACCAGTTACGTATAGCGTTAAGTTGTTCCACAAAAATGTACTACATTCATGACACTTATCTTGCATCTCAAGTCTGAGGATAACTTCTCATGATTTACTTAATAACAAAATCCATAAAGTAACATCATGTAGTTGGGATAAGTCCTATATTCGGTATCATTGAATATCATCTGAAATGGCATGACTACGCATCAATATACTTTAAGTATATTATACCAACCTTCGGATTTGTCTTGATTTAATAATATTCCCATATTATTAACTGACAACGGACAATTTAAAATAACATTTATTCATAGATTAAACATACAAATATAGGATACAATATATTATAAATTAAACATACCATGTATTTAAATTTATAATAATTGTTTAACATCTTTTATTCAAATACTAAATAGATCAATGCATGATAACTCTTGTTGATGAATTATGTCTCAAGTAATGACATTCCTACTTATTGACAAAACATAAATCATCCAACTTTGATCTATCGTAATTTTAAGAATACTTATTTCAAGAATTCAACTAGTGAAGTTCTTGTATGTGCATACTCAACTATTTTAACAATCCCATATAATATTTCATAAAATGTGTGACATCCTTAACCACCAATTTATGATAATTAAACTTCTAAACATTTTAAAGTTTAAAGTATTCTTATTCTCTTAATGTATAATGCAACTATGCTTATAATAAGCATAACTAGTAACAGCCAAGGATGAAATCCTTGCCATAACTAGTATTGAGTATCATCTCAATTTCATTAGCATCATTGTATGCTACAACAATATGCTATTATAACTTTCTGTAAACATTAATATCTATTTTGTAATGTTTGATGCCCTACAAACTTTCAAGTTTGTTGGCTATGACAATTTTCACAACAATTGAAAAATTGTTCATCTAAAGAATTTGGAAGCTGTTCCAGATTTAGGATGTGATTCTATAATCAAACATATTCATTTAGAATATTACACAAGTTATCTAATAACCTTTTAATTAGATATTAATATTGCCAAATCATATTGTAATCAAGCATGATACAACAAAACATGATTTTCATGAAAAATCATTGAGTCATACTTAGATTTTATTCATGTCATACATATCTATTTAGACTTTCTAAATAATATATCATGTTATATTAGATTCATTTACCTCACATGTTTCAACAATAAACATTCATTCCAAGGTTGTGTGTCTTATTTCCTAAATCTTACAAGTAAAGTTTCATTCCATTCTAAGACTTAACTTTTAACTTATATGGAATGTTACTTTTTATATGTTCTACAACATATATGATTTAAGAAATTAAACATAATACTCCCACTAGCTTTTAGGAATATTTAGAAATTATCTTATTTCAATTTATAAATCAAAATATGAATTTAATAATTAAACATAAGATTAATCTTCTAGATGCATGCATTTACCTATCCATGAATCATTGCACCTTGTACACTTTTAAAGATTTATTTGAATTCATAAACTCCTTTTGATTACTTATCGTCCTCGCTCAAGTAATCACTCAAGAAAGAGTTTTGATATTCCATTGTCAATTTCATAAATATGAAAATCATAATCTTTATATATTAATGTGCTTAGAAAAGAATATTCAATCACAGTTAATTGCTTAAATGTGATTAATAATCTTGTTATAAGACATGCATTAAATGCGTGTACAATATTGTCCATACGATTTCTATACAAAGATTTAAACCACAAAGGTTACATTATCTTTGAAGAAACTCATCTTCATTTTCTAGTCTAACTATTAAGATAAACCGAGTTTCTAAAATTGATTATCTTTATGGACAACATCTTAATCATTCATATCATGTATACTTTACCCAATATCATATTTGGTAATGTATCATAATGATTATCAGGTTTACAATAATCCTGTAAATCATAGCCCTCAGCATATTAATCAAATATCTGAGATATATTACTACTCTATGAATGATAATTCCATCATTTTGAGATTTAACATTTAACATTTAAATGTCAAACTTTATTATCATGTTGAGATTTAACATTCAAATGTCAAACTTCATCATGATATTTACTAGTGTATTTTAGAAGATTATGTATCTTGTAATTTTATCTTTTAAAGATCAAAACTCCCACTTGCTTTTAGCAATTTAAAGACTATCTTTAAATACTTAGCAAATAAAGCAAGAATAAAATATTCTCTTTTGGGATATTACAAATACATATTGACAGTTCCTGACTTAACTTTGTTAATAACCTCTTCATAAGCAGTTAAACAAATTTAGAACTTCAATTTAAGACTTAATGTGATTCACACATTCATCACATTCCATCATATGATAATGTCTTATAAACCTTCTATGTTGGATTTTCATAAATATGTCAAAGTCATACTCAACACTCTAACCTTGATAACTTTTGGAAGAAAAGAAGTCATGGTTATCTTTAATCAAACAATATAACAAGAGTTTGATTTTCCTAACTGAACATACCATAAATATTTTGTATTTCATTAGTATTAATATTGTAAGACAATCTAACAATATTTAAGATAACCATATTTCCTTTTGACTTGTCTATATTCCAACTAATGTATTTTAATGGTATAATAATTTCTAAGCCAATTACATGCTTTATAACACAAGTACTTTTTACAAAGTCACTTCATGTCCATGTCTTTACAAGAAAACATAAACTGTTATAATCTCACTATACGTTATAAGTCATTTAACCATTTAATAACTTCATGTATATGTCTTAATTAAAAGACATAACAATATAACGTCTTACTTTATTATAAGTCTTGTAACAATTAAAAGACTTTATAATGAAACATAAACATGTTTAACTAAAGTAATTATGAACACCATCTTTTGGTTTCAATAGTAATTTCAAGTTAATTTATTACTTCACAATAATGTAAATAACATTATTTCTTCATTTATTTATGTCATTCCAAGAACACATAAATATTCAGATTGAAGTAGCATTAGATTACTTAATTAATTTATGTCATTCCATGAATTCATGAATATATAAATTAAAGTAGTTTTGATATCATATTGACACATGTTCTAATAGGTATCTAATTTAGAAACTGCAAATTCTCATAGTTCAATTACATCAGTTGATCTGCTAGTAATGAAAATATGAAATTCACCTTGTTGTTGCAATCTAGTTAAGCTCTCACATAACGTAAATTGTAACACCAAGTGTTTCTTGAATTAGCTTAGTATAATTCATATTAGAACATTATTCTAATTTAGAAACTGCAAATTCTCATAGTTCAATTACATCAGTTGATCTGCTAGTAATGAAATATGAAATTCACCTTGTTGTTGTAATCTAGCTAAGCTCTCACATAACATAAATTGTAACACCAAGTGTTTCTAGAATTAGCTTAGTATAATTCATATTAGAACATTATTCTCTTACCTTGTAGTCAAGAGAATCCATTAAATCATATCTTTATGAGTTGTTCCTTGCACACATTAAAGATAACATTTCTCCCACTTGTGCATGGAACAACCTCATATAGTTGATAAACAACACGCCATGCATTTGTTTATGTGATCAATATGATTGTGTCATAGATCTTAGCATAACAAGTAGATGTAGAACAACAATGTCTAGTAAGGAAACGTACAAGACTATCCTTAAAAGTATGAGTGTCTACACTTGGAAAGTAATTATCTTTGGCTACCAAGATGTCAAAGCTTGTAACTCCCACTGAATTAAAGATCGTTACAATAATTCCTTATTCAGTAATAAGTACACAATACTCCCACTGAATTTGATAACATTATAAATGTTTCATATCCAGTGAAATAAAATATTGTGCTTTTAACTTTCCTACACCTTTGAATGTCCATACGTAACAATTACTTATGCACTAAAGAGTGTATTCTACTACGTAAATGATGGACTATCCACCAAATGCTTTTAACTTGAAAAATTGGGCATGCAATTTCTTCCTTAATAGGTCTACCATCCTACAATGTATGCAGCACCTTTAGAATAGTCAAAACAACTAGTTTGTCTTTAAACATTTTGCGGTAATTAGTCTAGATTCTAATTATAATAACTCATAAAATGTCATACATAATTTTCTGTTAACCAAATATCATATTTGTTACTAAGAATTTAATCACCGAATGAGGATGATGAAATCCCTATGAAAAATGTACGCAATTTTCTTAACTATTAAAAATTTGCTATGAGTTATATTAGAATTTAGACATATCTAATATTCCTATTATCCTTTCTCATTCATGAAAAGGAATAAGATTGTGTCTCACTCTTCCTTCATAGAAAGGAGACTTCTTTTGTCTTTTAAGTAAATATTTCTTAATCAAACATTTATTTGAAAACAGAACTAGATCAATTTACCAAAGCCCAAAGTGCGTTTATGGTTTGAACGTTGCATTAATACATTAAAACGAATTACAAAATTCAATTTCAGTATTTTCAATAATTAGGTCTTTAAGAAAATAATATACCCATTGGTAATTATTTATATAAACCGTAGTATTTTCTTAAAGCTAGGATCCAAATTGACATAGTACCATTACATCAGTTGATCTGCTAGTAATGGTAGTATTCAACAAGGTAATTGTCGAATAATAATTGCCAATATCATATTGCAATTCCTAGATTTATCAGATTTACAATCACCAAACTTTTGTATTGTAAGCATGTTTGATCCCCATCTTAATGCCTTGAGTCCAAGATCTCACTTCCTACTCAATTTAAGTCGTCTAACTTAAAAACTGCAAACTCACAAATCCATCACATCATTTGATCTGCTAGCAATGAATTTATGAAATTTACCTCTCCATTGCAATCTCCCCAAGTTCTCACATGACGTAAATTACAACTTCAAGTGTTCTTAATTAGATGACATTCGACTTAATTTTATAAGGGTATTAAATTTTGACGTGATCAAAATAATGTATGAAGAAGCATGCATACAACTTCATAACATTGGTTTTACAAAACATTTTTATTACCAATTTGCTAAGAGTAAAACAACAAAGTTTTGATTGAGGTATCGTGTAACACCCCCAAAATTCGGGTCCAGCGGAAGATTACATGTCACTGGGGTGCTACACGAATGGTATCACAACACAAGGTACAAGGAACGGTTTTTAACTCAACCGTTTAAAATAATTTCATTACCAAAGCATTAAGTTTACATTATTAAAAGTGTTGCGAAAATATAAGCCCATGAGAGAACTAAAATGGTCCCAAATACATCAGAGTCTTCTATGACCATGCCATGCCTTGCCAAAAGCCTCCAAAAGTAAGCTAACGCCTTAAGAACCTGAAAATACATGCTAAAACGTCAGCATAAAGCTGGTGAGTTCATAGTTTCAAGTAAACAACAAGTTTTGTACGGACCACAAGTTTTAAAGTTGGTTTGACCAGTACACTCGGTTATGTGACCAGTTCACTCGGTCATGTTACCAGTACACTCGGTTATGTGACCAGTTCACTCGGTCATGATGGAGGGGACTTTAGTGGCAGTAATGGTAATTCAGGCAATGTAACAGTTTTGTACTTATGTCCGCAATAAAAGTAATGTACTTGTGTCCATAAGAAAGTAATCAAGGATGGAATAGGTAATACATAATGTATTCAAGTAATCAATCAAGTATTTCAACCATTCAGTAATGTTTGAGAAAATGAATCGCGTTCAAGTAAAACAAGCATTGAATTTAAATAGTAACGAGCATGTATCTTCCCCCAAAACAGTTGTAAAACAAGTAAAAGTAGGGGTTATGAACTCACATGAAACAATCGATATGATAACCAAAAAGGAAAACGCATGAAAATCGAGGCACAAACGCTCTAACCGCAACCTAAATGATTCATATGTCTTAGGTTTGAAAACAAGGTCGTGCATGCAAGTTCACACACCATGTTATCACTTGTACATGTTTGTTGTAATAAAAATGTAGTTGCGTAAATGTGTTCATTTATTAAGAAAATCACCCATTTTAGAAAACGTAACTTATAAATCTCGTGACTAAATTTTAGTCGTCATATTTAATAGGTATTCCAAAAATCTCTACCGCGCCCAATAAGTATACATAATGTTCTACCATTTTTGTTTACGTCATTTTAGCCAAAATACACCCTAAAGTGTCCAAAATCCACTTTAAATATGTTCCATCAGCTTTTCTAATAGCCAAATAATAAGCTGTCAAATGTATATGTCGTCGTAATTCCTTTTAGGCTATAACTCTCTCGTCGTGGCTCCGTTTCTTAAATTCTATATATTCCCGGATTCGTATTTAGGTGTACTAACTGATTTTTAGTGTCTCGGAACACCTAGTTAGCTTTCAATGTCCGTTTTTACTCTTTGAAAAACCCTTAACGACTTACTATTTTCAGAAAAACAACTTTTGACATTTAATCTTAAATATGGCGTAGTTTCTTCGTTATTTATCCGTTTTAACCCATTCAAGCGACCATGTTCTTGTAATAGAGTCTATTTTCTATATTTTCACTCAAGTCTTACATCCATGCTACTAAGTTTTCTGTGTAAATCGAAATGGGACAGCCTTGTACAAAAGTGTTTCGAAATGTATTTTCTAGTTTCTAAATCATACCAAATCACTTTCAGTCACTACCAAAAACCATTCTAGCTTTACCACAAACTTGTCAAGGGTGCCATGGAGCTTAAGTATTCATAAAAATGAAGGTTTATGACATGGTAGCTAGTTGTCATTCTTTATATGTTTTAAGGAAAATTTAACAAACATGTACAAAGTCATAATCAAAAGTATGTAAACTTGAAACTAAATCATAACTTATAAAATTATCATGATATAAAGTGTGTAAAATTTATAAAAGTAAAGTATTACTTACTAGTAATTAGGAGGTGTATGTGATGATGGTGAACACAAAGGTACCCCCAACTAATGACTCCAAAACCCTTGCTACTAATTAGTATACCCAAGTAAGCTCAATTAAACACTTGAACAATAAAAACCAACTT
This sequence comes from Artemisia argyi, assembly GCA_030686995.1. NCBI lineage: Eukaryota > Viridiplantae > Streptophyta > Magnoliopsida > Asterales > Asteraceae > Artemisia > Artemisia argyi. Next base: position 238,674,216 of record CM060700.1, on the reverse strand, counting down.
TTCTGTCTCTTGTTTCTTGGCTAGTCGATTACTGTAGTGAGTAAGTGAGACTTTGATTTTTGCATGTAAGAAAAATGAAATGCATGCACCTCCCTTTTATAATGAAAATAAGATAGGCTACATTTAATGAAGGGAAGTTTAAATGGGGCATATGTTTTCTTTTTGTCTGCCGAAAAATGGGGGAAAGGTGAGTTGGTCAAGCCAACTTTCTTGGTCAATGATGAGTCCATGTCCTAGTACTAGTTAAATTATTTGTATGTTGTACAACTTTAATAATAAAAAAAATACAGTTATAGGCTACTATGCCTTAGGAGGGGGCTGCTAAATAAAAAGAAATAAATAGAAGATTTGATGTTAATCTTATATAAAATGTATTTATTGAATGTATTGGGTAGTAAAAATAAGGATCGGTTAATGATTTTTGCGGTTAAAGTTAAGTACGTATAATTAAGTGGGATTAGTTAAAGAATTATAAATGTGAACGAAAATAATTTTTGGCACTTTTTGTAGTAATTTAGAGAATGTTAGAATGTATTAAAAATAATCATTGGGTGCGTCGGGTACGTTTGGTGTTCGTTTAAATTGTGAAAAAAAAAACTATTATTAAATTAATAATCGTGAGTTACTAAAAATGCAAATGCCCTAGCAATTAAATTATGAATTAAAGTGGTGTCAAGGTATCGTAATGTTGTAGACTAACTTTAGTCTAAAGTCATAGTGCACAGGAGGGTTATTCCAGTTTTACGTTTATTTAACTAAAACGTTGTACGTAAAAAGTGTTCTTATAAAATTTTCAAAGTAATAAACTAGAGTTTGAAAATAAATGTTGACGTGGAAAATTACGAGTTGTTACAGTCTACCGCCCTTAAAAGAACCTCGTCCCGAGGTTCAGTTTGTGTTAATTTTTGAGGTGTGGTTTAGATTCTTTCGACGGATTTGGTTTCCTCGTTTCTGAATGAACTCGGGATTTGCTTGAGAATTCCAGCGAACTTAACGATAGGAATTCGACCTTGTTGGCTTGGGACATTACATAAAATGGAGCTTGCCCTTCAAGACGGGTTGAGTTAAAGATAGTGAAATAGAGAGTGTAGTGGACGAGACTTGTCGTATTGCAATGATAAAAGATAAAACATTCATTAGATAGAATTTCGTAATAGCACATGAAACTTATACGATAGAACTTAAAGTGATACGCAAAAGAAATACAAGTCTAGAGAATTTAGGCTTCGGTTTATATTTAAGGCAAGAGTTCTCTTTTAAACGTTGACATTGTTGTTGTTGTTGTTGTCCTGACGAGCTTCGCCTCTATTCTGGTTTCTCAGCTCTAGGCATTCACTCCTGAAGTGTCCAATTACTCCACACTCATGGCATGTTATCATAACTTTCCGATCCATTACGAGGGTAGGAGCCATGCAATCCCTAGCTTTGTGTCCGACCTTTTGGCAGTTCCCACATTGAGCGGGGCAAGGTCCATTGTGGTGAAACCGACATTTATTGCACTTGGGTAAAGTCCCTGCATATCCTTTCTTTTCACTTGGCCCAGCAACGTAGGCCCTAGCCACTTCATGTTGTTTATGTGATGGCCGAACCTGATCGTTTTCTTTGTTGTCATCCCTTTTCCTTTTGTTGTCGTTGTTGTTGTTGTCTTCTCGAGCACTCCTTGCTCGAACGAATTGGTCCATCAGGCTGTGAGACATTCGAATCGTCTCTTCGAGAGTGTTGGGTTTTGACGAGGTAATGTTTCCCTGGATGTAACAATTCGCAATTTCAGGTTAATTACCATTCCCGGAAAATTTCACTATTCATTTTTACTATTCATTTTTCCCGAAACTTTCCCGAAAGTTGATTTTTATTTGATATTCTCGAGTGATAAATCATTTCCATGGCAAATTAAATGTTTGACATTCGTCAGATCATTTTCGTGAAAGTTATTAAGGAATTACACGTTTTAGGGTAAAACGTCATTCAGAAATTCTACGTACAACGAAACTCGACCGCGTTAAGTGACCCCGCATCAGAAAAATGTTTGACACACTCATGATTTATTTGAGAATTAATCGTGACTGAGAAAAACATGACCAAAGACTTCCCAGCAGGTCACCCATGTCGGTACTACTCTCACATGAGCACACTTAACCGAATGGGCGATTAACCGTTAGACCACAAAACAAGTTTCTAAGACGTTTTGAGTTTTCAAACTTATTAGAAAAAGTTAACATAATTTTTCCCTCCTCCTTTGACCAAAAATCATTCCTTGATTTTATAAGTCATTCCTTGATTTTTAGGCTTACGGTTTGATGTCTAAAAGACATTTAACACCAACCGACACTAGACTGAGCCCAGTCTAGACATTATAAGTCATTTTAAATCATTTATATCCTATTAGAAAAGTAACATTTTACTTTTCTCAATTTTACGCAATATTCGTACATTTTACGAATTACGCGTTTTAGACCCGTGTTTCCAGTTTTTAGCAGGGTTTTAGCACCCGATGGAACCTACCACTCATTTTATATTTTATTATGGAACTTATTGACATGTTTATCAATACTTTCAAGTTCCATAATTTTACGACACCCGGTTTTACGTTTTGAGGCTTAATCATTTACGATTGGCATTTCCCGGAGTCAAAACTAACCAAGTATCTTGGATAATACCAAGAAAAGTCCACACCCTTGCTCTCCAAGCTTGTGAACCGCCTCTAGGGGGGGGATTCACACTAGGTGGCTTGATCTTATGACTTAAGGCCTTAGATGTGTACATGTGTTCACCTTGGTCTCCAAGGTGTTGACTAGTCCATGTTCTAACCTCCTCAAGCCCTTATAAAAGCCCCTCCCCCTCCCTTATGCCGTCCACCATAACCACACACCAAACACATCTCATTTGTTCATTCTCTTCCAAGTTTCATGCAATATTCAAGTGCTAGTTCAAGGTAGAAACTCTAGTTAGGTTATCATTCATCAAACACTTCCATAACCTCATATACTTGGTGATTTCTCTTGAGTTTAAATCCACTCAAGCCACCTCAACCTTCATCATCCATCTTTCAAGAATACCAAGGGTAGAAAGATTGCATGAAGTGAAGTGGGTTGAAGCAAGTCTATCAAAGTCCTATCCTTACATGTTAACTTCCTTTCATCTTTGAAAGCCAAAAGTTGTAAGCCAAACCCTAACTTGATTCTTGTTAAATAATCATGTTCATGTTATTTACATATTATTCTTGCTATATTATGTCTTGTAGTTATGTCCATGATGTATAAAAGTGAGCAAAACAAGTTATTGTTATTGATTGTCAAAACAAGTTACTAAAACGAGTAAACTAGTGACTTTCTTGGTAAGACCTGATCAAAATGGTAAAAATATGATATTGGATCATTACATATTGTAGTAGAGGACTTAACAAGGAAACCATAGCAATTTGAACCACCCAAAACGAGTATACGAGTCAAAAGTTACGCCCATTTGAAATTACCAAAGATTTCCGGCAAAACTGCCAAATACCATTCTGATCAAATTTGGGTTTTGAAAGTCCCACTTCTGGTCTGATTCATCAAAAAGTTAAAACACGAAAGTTGTCCGGAACGACGTTTTCGTTCAGGAACAAAGAAGCTCGAGCCCTAAAAACGCTTTTCGAGTGATAAAATTCTTCAAATTCTAAACAGCCCATTTTTAGGCGAAAGTCACTAGATTATGGTTATACTTTAAAGGGAACAAGAGGTCTTATGACCTATAATCAAGACCACAACCATGGATAGAGCCAAGGTTGTGTCTCATGACCTTGGAACAAGGACCAAAGGTCATGGCTAGGCCATGACGAAATGACCATACCAATTTACATAGGCGTAAACATGAAACAATGAATTAGGCGATAACATGAACAAGCAATTTGGATCTACTTCACCTAAAAGGAAACCATGAGATATTACCAAGAGAAAATGGTCATTCAAGACTTATGAAACTACCCCTAATAACAATCTTCATGTACTAATAAACTTTCCTAAGTTTATTCAAATATCGGACATGTAACTTTTTGGATCGAAACTTATATCTATATATTTCATCAACTACTACAATAGTAGGGAGCCTCATGTGAGGAGTTCATTATGTAAGCCGTCAAGTTGAGTTGTGGATTTACGAATTAAAGTGTCCTGGCTCCTCGAACGCTTACTAACATGACTTCTGAATTATGTCGGCCCGAACGGTAGTAAACGATATATAAAACATACATGTTTCATGAATCTTTTCTTTCAAAGACTTACAATATACATCATACCACATCATGGACTTAATTGCAAGATATATATAGGCACATCTTCACATTCTTTACTCCGATCCTAAGTTGCGACATTCTATTATAGGTTGCTCGTAGAAACCTACACGATTCGACCATCACATTCACTACTCACTACATAACTTAAGGTGAGTTCGTAGCCCCACTTTCTACTGTTTAACTACTTTACAAACCCATGGGGGGAATACATGCTATTATTTTTCTACTCGAACACGATGCTTTCTAATGTATGCTTCACGATGATGTTTTATTATCACTAAGTAACGATTGCCATGTTCGAAGTCCCTATATCATGAACCATTAGTCACTACCTTTAGTGAGCGCGAATATTGTGAATAGATCTATTGGGATTGACGAATCCCATTTGTGTTGAACAACGATGAGTTCACACAAATGCACTATATTTGAGATTTAGCGGTATAACGGCAAAAGTACCTTGATAGGGCTTCTATAATGCCAATTTTGTTGGTTCGATGTTAATGTTTTGGTTGTATGAGCTTAGTGAAATAAATAACGATTTTGTTTTCCAAACATTGGTGTGAGCCTATAACTCACACTACGATTATTGTGTTCAAACGATTTAACTAAACTCTACGAATTTCACTCAACCTTTGTGTTGACCTCTCAAGCATGTATTTCAGGTTCATGACGATCAAGGATGGCACGGAAGGACACGGATACTCAAGAGGGCTATAAATTTTATTATCATTCAAAAACACATTTATTATACATTGTAAACATGGAACCATTTGGGACCTCATTTTGTAAATCTCTGATATTTATACAATTTGAATGATAAATCTTTTAAAACGACTCAATTGGAGTTCGTTTTCTGTTATTGTGACTATTGTGCTGTCAAGTAACACCCAGTTCGAATTCCGCTGCAACCATGAATTGGGGGTGTTACACTGGATACTGGGCAGAAGTCCCCAGATGTACCTTTCAATCCTCTTACGAGTAGTAGAAACCATTTCCGGGCAGAGAGTTGCAAGTTCATGGTATCGCTTAGTATAAGACGCAATGTCGACTCCTTTCACAGCCAAGTTCCAGAATTCCATTTCCATCTTCTGCACCTCATTTCTCGAACAGTATTTGGCTATCACCATGTCCTTGAATTCAGCCCAAGGTATTTCGAAAGCAGCATCAAGTCCCACTGACTGAGCATAAGCATTCCACCAAGACAACGCACCATCCATCAATGTGCCTGTCGCATATGCGACCTTACAATTCTCTGCACACTTACACAGGTGGAAGACTGACTCTAGCTTCTCAAACCATCTAACCACGCCGACAGCCCCTTCAGTGCCACTGAAATGCTGAGGCTGGCACTTCATAAATTCCCTGTAAGTACAACCACTAGCCGCGGTTTCAACCCTGGTTGCCGTTCCACTGGCTTCCCCACCGTTACCACTGTTGCGGTGGTTCTCGTATTCAGCCATAGCAGCAGCAACTTGTGTAGTGACTCGTTGAGCAACAAGTCGATCGATGGCAGCTGCACTCATGCTTTGTTTCCTTGGTGGCATTTTCTTCAAAACAGGAAAAGAAGAGTGAGGCGTAAACGTAATAAAGATGTTCGCTAAAAGTAGGTGCTCAAAGGTGGCACATTATGGGATGAAAGCTTGAGGTCGTGTTATGACTAGTTGGCGTACTTCTGGGCAGTGGTTTACGAGGTGATGTAGATGTAGTACGGGACGAGTGTTTAAACTAGTCTTCAGGAATGGTTGGTAAGGTAAACGGAAGGTTGCCAGACTGTAGCGGGTTTTAATGTCAAGTAAAGCGATATTACATATAATTGTGAAAATCTTCAAAGGCCATTTGTATTAATTACGATATTTCGGAAGGTTTAGAGGACCTTCAAAAGTACGCGTGTCCATTTTAGAGGGAAGTATTGTGACAAGAATGTTTTTGAGACGCTATTGTGTTGAATGTAGATGTGAACATTCATGCAATGACACACATAGAAATTTTGAAACCCTTGGAAATCAAGTAGAGAATCAAACCGGACATAATTCTAATATAACTACTCCAAGTATTGCAAAATTTACCTCTGAGTCGGACATAGGTGATCAGGCTATGTCCCACTGTCCCTGGTCGAATATAGGTGATCAGTCTATATTCCACCGAGGTTCAATAAATTTTGAAATACTCAGTTCAGTTATATTCGTAATATGTCTTTTACTTTTAAAAAGTCGCTTTGAAAGGCTAAGATAAGTGACCAAACTCGAGGTCACATGATGAGACTTCATAGGAAAAAAAGCGTAGCACTGTAACGTATACGATACGTGGGCATACTTACATAAAAGATAGTTATAGTAATCAATGAAAATAAATGGATATAATATATCTAATAGTAAGACACACATATTATCAAATATGTAAGCAAACAAATCACAAGTGAGGCATCGGCTTAGCAGACAGGCACGTGACGGTCATAGGGTTAAGTTTTTGTAAAAGTGGTTATAGTCTAGGTTTTAAAAATACCCAGTTCTCTATAACCGAGGCTCTGATACCAATCTGTAACACCCCCAAAATTCGGGTCCAGCGGAAGATTACATGTCACTGGGGTGCTACACGAATGGTATCACAACACAAGGTACAAGGAACGGTTTTTAACTCAACCGTTTAAAATAATTTCATTACCAAAGCATTAAGTTTACATTATTAAAAGTGTTGCGAAAATATAAGCCCATGAGAGAACTAAAATGGTCCCAAATACATCAGAGTCTTCTATGACCATGCCATGCCTTGCCAAAAGCCTCCAAAAGTAAGCTAACGCCTTAAGAACCTGAAAATACATGCTAAAACGTCAGCATAAAGCTGGTGAGTTCATAGTTTCAAGTAAACAACAAGTTTTGTACGGACCACAAGTTTTAAAGTTGGTTTGACCAGTACACTCGGTTATGTGACCAGTTCACTCGGTCATGTTACCAGTACACTCGGTTATGTGACCAGTTCACTCGGTCATGATGGAGGGGACTTTAGTGGCAGTAATGGTAATTCAGGCAATGTAACAGTTTTGTACTTATGTCCGCAATAAAAGTAATGTACTTGTGTCCATAAGAAAGTAATCAAGGATGGAATAGGTAATACATAATGTATTCAAGTAATCAATCAAGTATTTCAACCATTCAGTAATGTTTGAGAAAATGAATCGCGTTCAAGTAAAACAAGCATTGAATTTAAATAGTAACGAGCATGTATCTTCCCCCAAAACAGTTGTAAAACAAGTAAAAGTAGGGGTTATGAACTCACATGAAACAATCGATATGATAACCAAAAAGGAAAACGCATGAAAATCGAGGCACAAACGCTCTAACCGCAACCTAAATGATTCATATGTCTTAGGTTTGAAAACAAGGTCGTGCATGCAAGTTCACACACCATGTTATCACTTGTACATGTTTGTTGTAATAAAAATGTAGTTGCGTAAATGTGTTCATTTATTAAGAAAATCACCCATTTTAGAAAACGTAACTTATAAATCTCGTGACTAAATTTTAGTCGTCATATTTAATAGGTATTCCAAAAATCTCTACCGCGCCCAATAAGTATACATAATGTTCTACCATTTTTGTTTACGTCATTTTAGCCAAAATACACCCTAAAGTGTCCAAAATCCACTTTAAATATGTTCCATCAGCTTTTCTAATAGCCAAATAATAAGCTGTCAAATGTATATGTCGTCGTAATTCCTTTTAGGCTATAACTCTCTCGTCGTGGCTCCGTTTCTTAAATTCTATATATTCCCGGATTCGTATTTAGGTGTACTAACTGATTTTTAGTGTCTCGGAACACCTAGTTAGCTTTCAATGTCCGTTTTTACTCTTTGAAAAACCCTTAACGACTTACTATTTTCAGAAAAACAACTTTTGACATTTAATCTTAAATATGGCGTAGTTTCTTCGTTATTTATCCGTTTTAACCCATTCAAGCGACCATGTTCTTGTAATAGAGTCTATTTTCTATATTTTCACTCAAGTCTTACATCCATGCTACTAAGTTTTCTGTGTAAATCGAAATGGGACAGCCTTGTACAAAAGTGTTTCGAAATGTATTTTCTAGTTTCTAAATCATACCAAATCACTTTCAGTCACTACCAAAAACCATTCTAGCTTTACCACAAACTTGTCAAGGGTGCCATGGAGCTTAAGTATTCATAAAAATGAAGGTTTATGACATGGTAGCTAGTTGTCATTCTTTATATGTTTTAAGGAAAATTTAACAAACATGTACAAAGTGATAATCAAATGTATGTAAACTTGAAACTAAATCATAACTTATAAAATTATCATGATATAAAGTGTGTAAAATTTATAAAAGTAAAGTATTACTTACTAGTAATTAGGAGGTGTATGTGATGATGGTGAACACAAAGGTACCCCCCAACTAATGACTCCAAAACCCTTGCTACTAATTAGTATACCCAAGTAAGCTCAATTAAACACTTGAACAATAAAAGCCAACTTTTCTGTCTCTTGTTTCTTGGCTAGTCGATTACTGTAGTAAGTGAGACTTTGATTTTTGCATGTAAGAAAAATGAAATGCATGCACCTCCCTTTTATAATGAAAATAAGATAGGCTACATTTAATGAAGGGAAGTTTAAATGGGGCATATGTTTTCTTTTTGTCTGCCGAAAAATGGGGGAAAGGTGAGTTGGTCAAGCCAACTTTCTTGGTCAATGATGAGTCCATGTCCTAGTACTAGTTAAATTGTTTGTATGTTGTACAACTTTAATAATAAAAAAAATACAGTTATAGGCTACTATGCCTTAGGAGGGGGCTGCTAAATAAAAAGAAATAAATAGAAGATTTGATGTTAATCTTATATAAAATGTATTTATTGAATGTATTGGGTAGTAAAAATAAGGATTAGTTAATGGTTTTTGCGGTTAAAGTTAAGTACGTATAATTAAGTGGGATTAGTTAAAGAATTATAAATGTGAACGAAAATAATTTTTGGCACTTTTTGTAGTAATTTAGAGAATGTTAGAATGTATTAAAAATAATCATTGGGTGCGTCGGGTACGTTTGGTATTCGTTTAAATTGTGAAAATAAAAACTATTATTAAATTAATAATCGTGAGTTACTAAAAATGCAAATGCCCTAGCAATTAAATTATGAATTAAAGTGGTGTCAAGGTATCGTAATGTTGTAGACTAACTTTAGTCTAAAGTCATAGTGCACAGGAGGGTTATTCCAGTTTTACGTTTATTTAACTAAAACGTTGTACGTAAAAAGTGTTCTTATAAAATTTTCAAAGTAATAAATTAGAGTTTGAAAATAAATGTTGACGTGGAAAATTACGAGTTGTTACATATCGGGTTCACCAATTAAAGAATTACCAACAATTATCGTCCACTATATCGTACTTTTGCATAAGCCCTAAGGCTTAGTGTTTCAGATAATCATTGTGGAATTGTGGTGAATTCACCCTTAAGATGACAATGTACGTAATATAGTGATATAGGTAAGTCTAGAGTCGGCAACCAAGCAGTTGTAGAGAACCGGTAGGTGCATGAGCTTTAAAAACCCATCTCTACAAGTACATTGGATGGCAACCTTCGGTCCGCCTTTCGCACACTATGTACAAAAACATCAATCAACAAATCCTTTGAAATTTACTCTTAAAACCAAAACAATTTCGCCATTTATTTAGTCCATATAATTTTTCTATTCAAAAATTACCCTTTTTCGTTTATAAACATGTCTAACATAATAATAAACAAAAAACAAGTAATATAAAATAAAAAATAAAACAACCAAATCAACTTATACATAATCATAACAATTAAATATGTATAAAACATGTAGCCACATGCAAATCTTATTCAATAGTCTTATTAATAATCAAATCTAGGTGTATAACGTATTTGTTCAATTAAGGCTTTCTTCTTCTAGGAAAAAGAGCCACATACATCGATAAATCGATTGCGTAAGCCAAAACTAAACAAATACCACATAGCACATAATTGATTACTTAATATTGGAGTCTTCCCCAATTCGACATCTATTAATAAATTTACATGTTTCGATATAACTTAATAATTAATATATATATATATATATATATATATATATATATATATATATATATATATATATATATATATATATATATATATATATATATACACAATTTAAACCATTTAAATTCTCACACAATATAAAATCCATGCAAATATGCACTTTTTCATGGATTAAGCTTAACAATTAACATATTGCACCAAGATCGTTTACTAAAACGCATAACAAATTACATGACATCCTAGGGTTTCTAATCATATTAAAAATTCAAAAACCAAAACCCTAAAACCCTTTAAGGTCTAAATCGACCCAAAAAAAATTAGGGTTAAGAATCTAAAAACCCTAAAAACATGTAACTAAACGAATCAAGATCCAATTTTTTTGCGTTTCTATAATTAATTACACATTATAACGGCTCTAGATGCCACTGTTGGAATTATGATATCATGACATTCATATAAAATAAACCAAACACATCAAGTGAGCATAGCGGAAGCAATTATAACAAGATCATGTAACATGTAATTAATTAATCAATATTAAATAGTAAACATACATTTGTGATTCTAGCCCGAACAAGAATCAAATTGCAATCTTCAATCAAAAACCCTAATTAGGGTTTATGTGGATTATAAGAATTACCCCTTACCTCTTTTGTAATTCAATCCAAGAATCAAACAATAATGTGTTTGAATCACGTTCTTGTACACACGTACTAATTCAAGAAAAAGTTTATGCAAGTAAATTAAATACAAAACTTAGTTTGATCAATAAAATCAAATCTCTTATGGTTTGATGGATCGACAATAGAACAAAGAGAAGGAGAGAAAACACCAAGATGTGTGTTTACAAGTTATGAGAAAACAATACATCTTGGGTTTGTATATATACTAATTGAAACTTGGAGCCCAAGGCACAAAGGAGGTGTGGAAACCTCATTGGCCGATCGGTTTGGAGAGTCCCCAAGGGATTCTAGAACCTTCCCTTGTTTCCAGATATTCATTAGTATTGCTTTCCTAATCTTTGTCTAACGATCGTTAGTCATTCTCCGTTAAATACTAACGGTCGTTACTAGTTTTGTGTTTATCAATAATTACGTATAACATTTATAAATAATTATTTCTTTTTCTCTTCATACGTATTGTGTGCAATCCTGTGATCTCGAGTTTGATCCTAACATACGACTACTTAAATAATGTCCATAATCTTAACACTTATATCAAACCTACACTTCATTTCATTTGGACCAACAATACATTATTGGTAGTGAGTCATCAATACAACAAACAAGTTTCTTGCATAAATTTGTAGACTTTTTTTCTAAAAGCATTAAATAACATCCTTTTGCAATGACGTTATGCCCCCTTGATGCATCCTCATCATGGATACTGTTTGTCGCTAAGAAATATTTAACTCGTACCATTTTGCAAAGAGCTTGGGTATCCGAGTTTGCGTTTGATGATCAACTCACATCTAACCTTGTAAGTCGATCAAATGAGATACATGAATCAATTAAAGTAACAAAAGATCATGGATCAAACCATATGGACTTAGCTGAAGAAGCAAGGTATGTAGCATGATATTCAACTTGCTTGACATCATTCACAAGCTCATTGGCTCGTACTTCTTGCACGTCGGTTGAAAAATAGCCTACAGCAAAATATATAAGCATTTGAGAATGACAAGTAAATTATCCGCATATACTTATAGAAAATGTGACACATACATTTTCGGCAACCTACAAACATACACGGGTTTATTATTAAATCGATTATTGATATAGTAGTTAACAATCTCCTCCATACCTCTAGGAACAACATATAATCCATCTACCCCGGTCTTTTTTTTTTTTTTTTTTTTTTTTTTTTTTTTTTTTTTTTTTCCTTGAATGGCAATTTTTTCATATCTTATACAACCTATCTAATAAGGGAGGGGATTTGCACACTCCCAAATTTGATTGGCACACTCAAAATGTGAGTGTGTTGACATTTATACCCTTACAGGATATGAATAAGTCCAAATAATGTGAGGGTATAAATGTCAACACACTCAAAATTTGAGTGTGTCAATCACTTTTTGGAGTGTGCAAATCACTACTCATCTAATAAATGACTCTAGCGAGGGTTGAACCCACAACATCTGGTTGGTGAAATGGCCTTGGGTCCGGTCCGGTCTGGTTATTTAATAATAACACAAGACATTATTATTATCTAAGTGCTATAAGCATATTAAGAGAATGAAATCTAGGCTTGAGTTTATAATCATGTTTGCTACAAGTTCATTGATTAGCACATCATCATTCTCCAAGAGACCAAGAGTGTCCGCAAAACCTTTGATCGCTCGATTGTCAGTTGAAGAAAAACTAGAATTGGTACAATCCTTAGCATATATATATGACCGAGTAATGGTTTATGCCGATAAAATCAGTATTGTCCTTCGTAAAATTCTTTTCGTCAACGGATAAACTTGGTAATTTACTTCCAATGCATGTACTCATATGCATTTCTTTGGGGTAGTCTCCAAATATTGAAGGATCAAGTGCCCTATTTTTGGATAAATAAAGTCAATATTATTATATGCATGTTTCTTTTTTTTCTTTTTGATGTTGACAATTAGGTTCAAGAAAAATACCAGCCAACATCTAAAGCAAATGCCCTTTTGGTCAGGGGCGGAGCCAGGATTTGATATTAGGGGGCATAATGAAGACTCCTAAATTCGAAGTCTTAATATAGATTAGTAAGACACTCTAGGTTGTGATTATGGGTCTTGAATATCAAATCATTTATGTTCTTTCAAAATGATAATCTCTTTTCTTAGTCATGATTTAGTTTTAAACATAAAAGTATAAACTAATATAAAGTTTGAAATCATTAAACATCGTCTCATTGGTTTAACCAGGAAGTAGTCTATGAGTTTACATATTACTATCTATACTACATTATAATGTATTTAGGACATTTATATTTAGAAGTCTTAAAATGTTTAAAACTAAAAATATTTCTTTAATTGGAAACATGCATACACATATAATTAAAAGCCTAAAATTGAAGTGTCTTTAAAAAGTATGGGTTGTTACAAAGAGAATATAATAAACTAAACGAAATTCTTGATATCCGTAAATTTATTGTCAAAAAGAATATAATAAACTAAAATACATGATTCACCGGAAAATTTAATTTCAGGGTATCCGCCGTTGCAACGCGCGGGTACCTTGCTAGTAAACTAAAAAGAAGCAAAAATATGGAACTATAAAGATAGATTATCAAAGACCTAAATAGCAAACAAAAAGAAACACTTAAACTTGTAACAAAGTTATTAACTTCTTAACATATGAAGGCGGCGAAAAAAGTTATAGATGCATTCTTGAAAGTCAGATACAGCATCAAATACTGAGTTTGGGAATTCCTAGTTAATTTTTTGTTTGGGGAATTGCATATATATCCCTTCCAAAAGATAGTAATTCAACAAGGTCAGTGTATAAAGATAGACTTAATTAGGGGTTCATCGGTTTGGTTATCGAATTGTTCGGTTTATTCGATTAGGTTAGTTCATTTAAAACATTTTTTAGTAAAACTCAAAACCGAACTGAACTGAAAACCGAATTTGAATTCGGTTAGGTTTTTGGGTTGACCCCGAATAAACCGAATTACATAATTTATATTTAAAAAAATTATTATGTAGATTTTTAGGGGAAAAAAATGCTTCAAGCTTAAATAGTGTTTAATTTATACCATGGAAACAAATTAATATTCTTTTTATGTACCTAATAAACATATAAATAGTATTTATATTTATATGAATTCAGCTTTTGGTTTGGTTATCATTTTGCCAAATTTATAACCGAATCGAAAACCAATATATATATCTTATTCGGTCCGTTTTTTTTCTTTGTTATTATTATATATATATTTTTTTTCAAATAGATCGGGCCTAAACGAATTGGACATATGATGTGGGCAATTGTACGTGGTGTGTTATCTGGGTCGTGGGCTGGTCCGTTTTTGTTAACACTGTTGTATCCTAGCTAGGACTGTCAACTTTTTTTCAAGCTAAAACTCTAAATACTCGAGGATCTATTTCAATTTGTTTTGTCGACTTATAAACGTCTTTTGCGCGATGGAGAAACAAAAGAGTAGGAGAGGACCAATATCTGTAACTTTAAAATATTAGTTAGCATAGATATGAACATGTCTATCCTGTTTTTGGTTCTTATTTGATAAATTTCACCATAACGAAATAGGAGTACAATATCAAGATTTATTGTTTGCTTAAGAGAATAATAAATCAAAACACTTATGATTAAAAAGGCTAATAACCGGTAACCTAAACCGTCTGCTTTTTCATAATGTGAGGGCATACATGACTCACTCAGTAGTTATGGCTATGAATCTATGATGATGCCACGAATTAAACGATTGACCTTGTGCTTGTTACTGACCCTCGTAGGTTTATTTTCAGTATCGAGCAATGTTGTAGATTACATTAGACATAACAATAAATCCTAATGAGCCCAAAGCTGACAAAGGAGTTTGTGTTATTTAATCAATTGTTTAACACTCCTCCGCAGTCCGAACGACGAAATCGCTTACCGCGAAAGCTTGGACTGAGAAAAAACTTCAAAGCATTACCAATATAATTATTTTGTGGTGAAGACATCTGAAAACAAGCAACAAAAATCTTCAAACACGAGTAGCAAAAGCAAAGATAGTCATTGTCCGACACACGTCTCTTTTATTTTATTTATTTATTTATTTATTTTTTCAAAAGATATCCGACAGCAAAAGAAAGTCATCTTCAATCTAACAATTAGCTGCAAAGATGGCCTCATCAGTTACCAACCGAGCTACACGCTACTGGCACAACACTTATGATTTGTATTATGGCTTTCTGCTATGATACTATGTGACAATATGCGGATGTATTTATGAGTTTCTCACTTTCTCCCCTTGAACTATGTTGAAATTATACTACGAGTAACATTTTTGGGAGAATTTATTTATAAAATGAACGAAGTTTTAAGAAATTTCGCTAATTACAATCTCTTCACTAATTAAATATCATATTTACCCACTAAAATTTTCTCTCTTAGGTTAAAATACAAAATTAACACTTATTTGGGACAATATAAAATAGCAATATGGACATTTAATATGAAACAGAAATGTATATTTTTGTTAAAGACGCAACCAAAAATAGGAAACAAAACAACACGAAGTTTCAAACGGTTCTGACTCTTTAGCGACTTGGCAACGTATGTGTGCGAAATGAGGTGTAAGAAGTGTCACGTAAGCAATAACAACTTTGACTGACGAATATATATAATTGCCACCTAGGCATTGTGCCATCCTGGTAATAAAACATGACATTGCATCTCTCAAATATGTGTGTGAGATTGCATCTCTTAAACCTTGATGTTTCAACACCTTTTAATTTTATATGATTTTTCTAGAGTGTCGTACGAGAGAAAGGTTCCGTAGCCTCAAATATGTAGCCTATATTAGTGGATAAATAGGCCCTAAACCCGGGCATCTAGGGTTTTCATTAATAGCCTAGTGGTTGTTAGTCAACCCATTAGTAGTTGGGCGAAAACGTGTTTGTTAGAGTGATTTTGGAAGGCTCTTGATACCATATTAGTGTAAATCACTTTCATAAATAATGATATGTTCGCAGGGGCGGAGATAGGGGAGGGGCATGTGCCCCTCCTACGAAAAAAATTGCAGTGTAAAATTTTGAAAATATCGGGTTTTTTTTTGTAATTTGCCCCCTTTAAGAACCAATTTGTAGTGTAGTTTCTAAAAATTATTAAAGTGTGCCCCATCGAACAAAAATTCCTGGCTCCGCCCCTGTATGTTCGGTTACAATATAAATGATATAATGAATATTCTAGAGACTGGCTTTAGCCCAACAACTAATGGGTTAGTGAGGGATTGCTAATATTCAATATACTAGTTTTAATACCCGCGCACGTGCGGGTTTTATTTTAAAATTTTTTGAAATAATTATTTAAAATTTTTAATCCTATTGTTAATTGCATATTATCTATATTTTTTGTATTTATCTTCTATTTACGTTATGGATAAATATAAAATGTTACCTAATAAGAAAATATTTTTTTTTAAATATCTTATCTATATTTTTTGTATTTATCTTCTACTTGTGTTATGGATAAATATAAAATGTTACATAATAAAAAAATAATTTTTTTAAATAAAATTATTACTAAATAAGGTATGAATTCATTTTTTTTAAATGAAAAATTGAGGTTTTGTTTTATTATATAAAAGATATCGAACTTCAAACTAACATTACCGTCCTTGAATAGGGCAATTTTGGCGTCAACCTAAGTGTGCTTAGCTCGATTTGCTAGTGATGAAAGATTTATTTGGTCCAATTGTTTGAAGTCTTAGAAGATCACCTAAAGTTATGCAATAAAAATTTAAAGTATTATGAAATAAATTGTATGGACACATGATCAATTTTGCTAAACTAGACGAGTACCCGTGCATAGCAACGGAAATTTCTAGCGGCAGACAATTAACGATATGCGATATTGAGGTAAGTGTTTCGTGTAACGTTCAAAATAGAACGTAAAAAGAACAAAATGTCATTGCAAACGGTTGTAACATGCAATAATTCAACTCTATCAAGCAAAAATTCATAATATGTATCAAAAAACATATTAAACCATTTAGTGAAATTGATTTATTGTAAGATAGTAAGTTGCATTTCTTAAAATATATATATATATATATATATATATATATATATATATATATATATATATATATATATATATATATATATATAATAATAATAAATTTTTGTATACGTGTTAGTAATCAATAAATGAGCTAAGGAGAAAGTTTGGCGCCCGTTGCACCGGGACTGTGTTTGCTGTAGGTTTTTTTTTTTTTTTTTTTTTTTTTTTTTTTTTTTTTTTTTCGTTCGTCGAAGATGTATAGTGGTGAGTTCAGGATATATAGTGGTATATGCAATATGCAACTATACTAAGTTGAAGCTTTCTAAATGTTGCTTATGATTTTTTTTCATCAAAGGTAAAATAGAGTACCATACAGATTCGAGATCATGTGTAAGGAATTCAAGAGAGAGTAAGCAGTAAATGATATTCTATTCAATTGTATATCGACACTGATGACGAAATCGTGAAGTTATTAGGCTTTTGCCTGAAATATATGTCTACTTTAGAAAGGCTCCAAACGAAATAAAGTGTACGTTCAGAAGATGCAATTGTCCGATTTGGGTCAAATCTACCTTTGAAGATTAAACTCTAGGTGTTGGTTCATCATCCTTTTATGCAGACTGCAAAATCATTTAGCATTTAGATGCACAATTATGAGATTATAAGATGATCGATAATTAAATAATGCACCCGAATCACTTTGATCAGAAGGTCTCCAAATTTGGGAAGCTGCAAATCAGGTCAGTAGCATACGACGCCATTAGTGCCTTTAGGCATCGAAAAGTATTCAGGACACTCATATTAGCATCTTTGAATACCTAAAAGAAAAGTGATACGTAGAAAGCTGATTAGATATATAATCAAGACGTGTTAGAATATACTATAATGTGAATATGAATGTTGAACGAAAAAATTGCTTGTCAAAAACAATTCACAATGCAACTGTTCATGGATCATAAGCCTAAAAATAAGCTAAAACAAACACCTACTAAAAGCAACGTTTTAAAACCCGGGGTTTTAATCGACCCGGTTGAGCCACCGGTTGAACGCCGGGTCAACCCGGTTCTATACCAAAAAAATCAACCTTATTTGAGATGTATATAAAGAGGAACATAATGCATTATATAACATCAATTCATTACAGTAGTAACTAAGTACGCCTAAATGCCGAATATCAAATTAATATTAGTATTTTTTTTACCCAACAAGGATATTTATATAAATTAGTTGTAGACTTGATAAGAAAAGAATCATTTCAATAACCAAATTATTAAATAGGTATGTTACAGGTCACCACATTGGTCTTCACCTAAAGCCGATTTTACCATTTCCTTTTCACTGTGCTCCCCATTATTTTAACAAAACAAAACTCATACAACACAAAATCCTTCAATCGCTCACTGTCAAACACATATAGATCCTCATATTCAACGACCACTATCGGTACCAATGTACCATGTTACAAGATACCAATTTACAAAAAAAAAACTAAAACTGCAATCGATCCTCTTGCCATCGTCTTAGTGTCTCACAGGGCTTCCCATCAACTAAAAGGGCCAAAACAGGCTATTTAGATGGTGTTTTGGATTGCTTTTTTTTTTAGCAGATAAGCAAATTCAACTTGATGTGTGACAAAAATCTACATTTTAACATATTGTAAACTATAATAAGCAAATAATCATCTTTCAGAAAATAAGCAATCCCAAACACCCCCTTAAACATGTTTTCACTTTTCCGAATACATTTAATTCTCAAACAAAGAATCAGTTTCTCTTGTCACTTAATAACGCTTTTGAAATCTGCCGTGCTGAAATGACTGTGGCATAAGTGAAATTTATGGCTACCTGTAATTAGGGAAGGTCTTTCAAAACCTTTTCATAGATTCCCATAAGTAGCTCTCTTTCTAGAAAATAGTCCTCAAATTCATTTCCTTTAATGGTTTAATACACATCTTGTTTCCCTGCAAATTGTAATGAGTCAAGAATACTAAATTCAGGTAGCAAGACGTGCAGCGCTGGAAAAAAGGGTGGCTTGCCAAAATAGGTCCTTTTGAGGCTGGTTATTTCTTGGACGGGTCTAAAATGATCAATTTAGGTTGTGTTGACCCGCTAACAATATTATGCCCATGTTCTACAAGCTTGATATTGAGAAGTAATGTGTTCTCCCCAAATACAAAAATAATCTACACCTTTAAATCATACAATTTAAGAGATTGGATGTTTCGAAAACATACTTTGATGACTAAATTGTTCCCCAATTAGCTAAATTTGTTATTTCACCCATTTGACCCCGTTTGAGATGTACCATAGCCCAAATCAACCCATTCATAAGTAAATGGGTCGGAATCACCACCTCTAGTAAAAATGATAACTAAAGGGTTATTAGAAGGGAACCAAGGGTACCTCCTCTGCCAAGAGTTCCTTAAGCACACGCTTTATTTGTTTATCTTCAGCTACCATTGCTAGAGCCACGCTCACAAGCTCATTAGATAGTACATAATCACTAATTTTGGTTACTGAAACATGATTCCTAGTCCTAGAATCCAAGATCTCGCTTATTATGATTGATTTGTTAGAAGCCTGTTGCATCTCACGAATCCAAGAGCTACGAGAGAAACCAGAAACGCGGGGTAATGTTGAGCTTTTATCTTTAGACGGAAGACGTTTTGACAACAACCATAGATGAAATAAACAGTTTTACAGGTATCTTCCCAAGTTGAAGTGCCCAACAGTTATTAACACAGAGAATAGAAATTACCTGAATGTCTTGGATAAGGAGAAGCGTGGCTAGAGATCGTGAGTCGCAATGCACAATTGAGTCTTCCACATATTCATCTACAACAATCAGAATATGTTCTTTCCAAGTTAGTAATCAGAAATATCAAATTATCCTTTTGCATTCAAACCTCATAATCTTGTGGAGAGTTGATCATCTCATTTATATATTACGGACTACTTTATTAAAAATTTCGTGTGTTTATTTTGAAATTATAAGGTTTGTACTCAAAATGAGCTGCGAAACTAATTTTGGATGTGCAAGAATGTCAAGAACCTGTTAAAATTCAACAACTCGAAATATGGATATTAATCTTACAAGTAATTTGATTCGTCCCGAACCGTCACTTATTTATCACACAAGCTAACCACTTGTGAATGATTAACCGTAATATCTAAATGGAGCCCGGGAGGAAAAGCAATGTTAATCCGTGGGAGTTTAAGCACAGAAAAGTACGTGAGTACAGAAAAGTACATCCCCGGGTCGTTATGTCCCAACGAGGTGTGCGTGATAGTACAATAACTTGTAATGTGTTGAAATAATATGTATATAATAAATGATATTTACAAACGTACGTTTAAGTTTTAATAAACGTAAACATAACGAATAAAACAAAACTTTCCCAAAGAGGGAATTTGCATGCCTTAACGGCTTAAATGCAAATTAAAAGAAAACAAAATAACTAACTATATTTACAGTATTATTATTATATTTATAAGAAAACCTAGAAACCTAAAACGCTTACAATTACGTAACACTTACGTAACCGTAACAAAATAAAAAGTGAATACCGTCAAATATAACTCCCACAAATGTGAAAATTATATTTTTGGAATCCTAAAAGAATAAGAAAATTATTAGAAAATTAAAAATATTTATTATACACTCATATTAATTATTATTAATTAAAACCTATTATTTACTATTTAATAATTACCTAAAAATAAGAAAATGAAAAATAAAGCCTAAATAAATAAAGTAAAAACTTAGAAAAGTTTAAAATAATATAAAAGAAATTTTGAAACTAAAAATATATTTATTATACAAGTATTCTATTTATTATTAAATATTTACTATTTATTTAATTATTAATACTATTATTGATTAATTATTATATATACTAAATTAGCAAAATAAAATCTAAAACTTTTTACATAATTCTAAAATACTTATAAGAAGCTAAGAAAAATATAAAAACTATATATTATATACAGAAATAAGCAAACTTAATTAAAAACTATTATTACTTAATTAAACCAATTAATACTAATTAAATTATTATACATACTAAACTAATTTATAAAATTATAAAACTTTTTATAGATATACTTAACCATCATAGGAATACATAAAAAAATATAAAAAGTTTATAAAAATTATAAATAAGCTGTTTTACTAATTAATTATTTATTATTATTTAAAAGAAATATAAACTATATTAATTATTATAAATAGTATATGAATAGTAAAAATTATAAAACTTTTTATACAACTATATTAAAGTAATATAATATAAACTTTATAAAAATATAAAATTTCCTAAAAACTAATTAATAAGTTAATTTAATAATTAAATACTAATTATTATTAATTACCTAATTTAACTACTTTTAATTATAATAAATACTAAACTATTTGCTAAAAATCTGAAAATTTTTATATAAGTATTAAATGTTGACAGAAATAAAGGAAAAATATAATATGGTACAACAGCTTATGAATAAGCTGTGAAATAAGCTTATCGTGTGTAATAAGCTATAAGGACAAAAACCTATATAAGAGTATATAGCAAACCCCTTCCAACGGAACTGGTGCCCCAGAGCAGTTGGAAGGGGTGTGGGTACTTATGCATGATACTAGCCTTGAGGTCCTGAGTTCGAATCCACCCACACCCATTTTTTTCATTTTATTTTTATTTTTGAATTTTCTTTTTGCAAAACTTAATAATAAGCTAAAGTATGGAACTTTAACAAAGACAACTTTAATAAAACTTGGAAATAAGCTCTGTGGGAGCTTATTTCCAACTCAGTTGGCTAAATAAGCTTAAACTCCTAAATAGAAGCTATCACTTGTGGTTAAAGCTTTGGTTTTTGGTTTTTCTTTTTCTGGATTAATGTACTACTAATATTATACAAGATTTATGAAAATGGAACTTTACATACCAAGGAATAAGCCAACTGTGAGCTTATGTGATTGACAGTTAAGCATATGCTTAACTGTAGGATTTTTGAGCTTGAAATAAGCTTCCAATAAGCTACACAGTTGAAACAAAAGATAAAATATGGTTTGTACATGTGATATGAACAAGTATATACAAGCATATGACCTGGGAATCACTCATAAGCTCAAATAAGCTTATAAGCTTTTCCCAGATTTATGCAGAACCAAACACCCCTGCAGTCCACATTTTGGGCAAAATAAGCTCAGTGAATAAGCTTAAATAACCAAAATAAGAGTTGTAGTAGCATGACCATCTGGTTGGCTTTCCAAAAAGGCAAAGCTCACCTAGTGGGGTCCACTAAGTAGCTTATGCAGGGCTTATGAATAAGCCCTCATTTGACTGAGTATGGTAGAACCAGTACACACATCAAATAGGGACAAACTAAAAGCCATTTGCAGCTCTACTTAATGAGCTGCAAATGGAAGTAAGAGCATTGGGACTTGAAATCTGGTTGGTTAGCTTCTCAAAGAAACTAATTTCACCAGCTAAGTCCTAGTGATGAGCTTTTAGTGAGCTTATGAAATGTAGTGAAATTGGTAAGGTATGCTGAATGATCAGCATAGCTTTTCTAATTGTGATAAGTTGAAGCTAGTTGCAGCCTATGTAAATAAGCTACTAAGATGAATTTAAGTGCAGGATCCTAAAGTTGGGGTGTTAAGCTTCAAGTAAAACTAAACTTCACAACCTAAGGATCACTATTGAGCTTAATATGAGCTTATGGAAATGGTGCATTTAACTGAGTTCACAGTTAACTGAGGGAATGGGCAAACAAACAAGCTCATATAAAACTATTCAAATAAGCTCTAATTGCTCAACAAGCACTAGAACCATGAAGGTGAGTTGCTTGGCTTTGTGAAAAGCCAAAACTCACACCAATAAGCTTAGTGAGGAGGCATTTTAAAGCTATGAAAATCAACTCATCACACTGTTTGCTTCAGTGTGATGAGTGGTAAGTAACAAAAAGTTGTAAGGTGAATAAGCTATTCTAAAAGCTATAAAAGGAGAATAAGGCATAAACTAAACAAATGCCACTAGGGCAACACAAAAATGTCAAACTCACTAGAATTGGTCAAATCCATAAGCTTGTGCAAGCTTATGAATTTGACTGCATTCCAGTGAGACAGGGCAAAAAGAGGCATAAAGAAGCACTCATAAAAGCACTTAAATAAGCAGATAAAAATTCAACAAAAATATAAACAACAAGATTAGCAACATATCCAAATTACCCTAAAAGGATTTAACCAGAAACTTAAAAATAAAAGCACAAGAAATTATTCTATTTATTCAAAAACCAGAAAATCTGAATTTTGACTTTTTAAAGGTTTATGATCAAGTTGACTTAGCTCAACTTTGATCTGAATCTATCAAACAAATATGTTATATAAAGCTACAATAACAAGAAATTAATAAAGCTAAACAACATTTAAACACATAAATGGAATTTGGACATATGAATTAGAACAGACAAGAAACTAGACAGATTCAAAAGGAAAATTGACTAAAACACAAATAGAAACTAGATATGATTAATAGACTGAGTTATATGGTTATCAGTAACACATAATCAAACAAGAACAATATTACTAACAACCTCTAACACAGAAATGCAAGATTCTAGGACTTAACAACTTTATAGTTCTCATATATAGAAAATCAAGTGTCAATTTGATTTCTTACATGCTAAACCACTGGATTGAAATTATAACTGAATTAATTAGGTCATTTTGGCATACAATCAAACAAGAACAACACCTCACACAACCATTAATTCAGTTAAACCATTAAATCCAAACAACCTTTTAATGGACTAGGATTGAGATTTTCATTACATTAGACTGTTTCATCCTATTATTTCTAATCCAGAGTTCCAATTTGTCAAATCAAACTCTTTTTTAGCTTAAGCAAGTAGTCACACATGATTAAACCTAGGATTATCAAAACTTTAGCATAATGACAGTCACAATGGATTTTCAATCACCCATCTCATCCAAAACACAATTACCTTAAAATTAAGCTATAACATCATTATTAAACAACTAATTAACAAGAAAACATGAGATTAAAAACATATTAAAGGTAAAACAGTAATATGCAAAATTAATAAAGAGGGGGCTTACAAGTGGATTCCAACTGAGATCAATAAAACAAGGACCAAGATCATACCCTACAGCTCCCATTTGAGCTTCTAAACCATGATCAATCATAAAACACCCTGCTCCAATTCATCAATCTTCATCACCACTAATTTTTAATTTATTATTGATTTTCTACATTTTTTTATCTATTTTTAAATTTAAAAGACCATATCTGTTTTTAGGTATCTAGAAGCTTTAAAGCTTTTTTTAGGAGCTTATATGGCTTAATGAGTCCAAAGAAACAACTAAGATTGACAACAATTATCTAAATGACTTTGAGAATTAAAGACAATTAAGTAAAACTGAAATTCAAAAGAGACTTGATATTAAACTGAAAATAAGGTTTCATTACACTAAATTAAAGAAAGATACAACATTAAAACTGGAAATGACATTTAATTTAAAGGAAAGCATTAAAAACTAATCTACGTGACTAATGGCTTAAGGCCAAGAGTGTGACAGTTGCATAAGGCAAAAGTGTGTTTCCCTCTGTCTTTCTTCTTCTTTTATAGTCTTTTGAAACTTGGTGACCACTCAGAAGTTTTCTCTTTCAATCTTGACCCTTGATTCATTATAATCGATCTCAACCATTCAAATTTACTTTTGGCGCCAAAGTCTTTTGTGACAGTTGAGGCGGTTTGAGGAGCATTCAATGCTTCTTGTATGTATGTAGAGGTGGAGGGAACAAGTTGGGAAGCTTTATTGAGGCTTGGGGGTCAAGGTGAGGAAAAACAGGGGTAAGGGTGAAGAGGTGGAGTGTTTGAAGGTGGGGAAGCATTAAATGCTTGGTGGGTTGAGGTGAGGTGGTGTAGGGGAGTAGTATGTGAGCTGTGGAGACAGGTGGAGGGTGAAGGTGGCACAAAACCACCTGGTTTTGTGACTCAGTGGTGTGGGAGAGGAGATGAACAGTGAAGGGGGTTTTGGGCGGGGTCAAAGGGTCAACGCCCAGGTTTAATATTAAAGGGTGTGGGCTGGTGGTATTTTTGGGCCTAAGTGGTGGGCTGGTTTGTGTTTGTGGATTTGGATTTGGTATTAATTTAAGGGTCCGGATGGTTTTAGTAGTACAAAGCCCAAGGACCAATGTTGTCAATTCTGAATTCTTGAAGGACTGAATATGTAAACTTCCCAAACTTTCTTTCAAGGACCAAACCTGCCATTATACAATAACACAAGGACCAAAGTTATATTTTTCCATTTTTAAAACTTTAAAGGACCTTTTGTGTAATTTTTGGATTTTAAGGGGGTAAAAGTGTAATTTCCCGAAAGTTATCAAAAGTGTTCCAATTTGTAAGTTATTAATAGTACAAGGGTATTTTGTAATAAAATTCTATTTTAAATACCCAGGGATTAATTTTGCCAATTTTGTAACTTGAGGGGTAAAAGTTGTCAGTTTGTGTAAACTTTTATCCAGGGATGTTTTGTGAACATTTTTGGATTCCCAAGGACTTAAGTTGACTTTTATTCTATTTGAAACCTTTAGGGACTAGTTTTGACAATTTATGAAATTTGAGGGACTAAAACTGTCAATTATGCAAACTTTGTACGTTTTTCATCTGTTTTTGCATATTTTGCATTTGAAACATATAAAACACACTTCTAAGATATTTTGAGTATTTTGATGCATATTTGAGTGTTTTTGTATGTTTTGGCAGCTCATATTGGTATAAAATGATGAGTATTTAGACACTCATCATAATTCTATATATATATATATATATATATATATATATATATATATATATATATATATATATATATATAAGGGTGAAAGCTAAAAACACGTAACATATTTATTCAAAACAGATGATGTACGCAATGTACTTTCAAAATTACCATTGTACGCAATATATCTTCAAATTTGTTACAATGCACGTAATATGACCTGGAACCACTAGGTTACCAGGTTTCCAAGTTTGGAAATATAGAGGAATGGCCCCTGTGGCTTGCGTTGACTTTCACCGGTCATCATTTAACTTTTTTATCACTTAGAAAAGTTACAGTAATGGTCCTTCTGCTTTGCATTGAATTTCACTTTTAGTCCGTTTATAAACCTTTTCACCCGTTAGTCTGTTATACCAAAGATTATTTGCAACATTAGTCCTTTATAAAAAAAGTTATTTTTTTTTCTAAAAAAAAGTTCTGAAAAAATACTAAAAATAAAGTTTTTTTGTTGAAAAATTTTTATCCAAAAAAAAATAATTCAAATTTTTTTTAGAAAAAAAAAATCTAAAAAAAATTTCTATAGAAATTCAAACAAAATATCTATAAAACTTAATTTTATAGAAAAACTGTTTTTCCGAAAAAAACAATTCAAATTCTTTTTAGAAAAAAAATTCTAAATAAAAAATTTCTAAATTTTTTTTTCTAAAAAAGAAATTTCAAAAAAAATCTGAAAAAAATTCTAAAAAAAAACTTTTTTGTTGAAAAACTTTTTTTTCGAAAAAAATCATTCGAATTTTTTTTAGAAATGAAATTTCTAAAAAAAAACTTTTTCTAAAAAATTATATTCGGAAAAAAAGTTTTTCCACAAATTTTTTTTAGAATTTTATTTTAATTTTTTGAATCCAAGGGGCGGCAGCCCCTAGCAGGGTCCAATGGGCAGCGCCTCTAGTTGGGACCTCAATTTTGCCCTTTGGTTTAACAGTTTCGGTAATTAAATAACTGCCTTGGCAATTACAATTGTTTTTGGTTTTATTGGTCATATATTCTTAAAAATTTTCTTAGACTTTTTTAGAAAATTTAAAAAAAAAATTGTGGAAAATTTTTTTTCCGAATATAATATTTTAGAAAAAGATTTTTTTTTAGAAATTTCTTTTATAAAAAAAAATTTCGAATAAATTTTTTCGAAAAAAAGCTTTTCAACAAAAAAACTTTTTTTTTTAGATTTTTTTTCAAAATTTTTTTTAGAAATTTCTTTTCTAGAAAAAAATTTTTTAGAAATTTTTCATTTATTATTTTTTACTAAAAAATTTTGAATTATTTTTTTCAGAAAAAAAGTTTTTCCACAAAAATAAATTTTTTTATAATTTTTTTCGAAATTTTGTTTGAATTTTTTAGAAATTTTTCTTTTAGAATTCTTTTTTTTAGGAATTTGTTTCTAAAAAAAATTCGAATTGTTTTTTTCGGATAAAAAGTTTTTCGAAAAAAAACTTTACTTTTTTTTTTTTTTTTTTTTTTTTTTTTTTTTTTTTCTGAAATTTTTTTAGAAAAAAAAATAGATTTTTTTTTATAAAGGACTAATGTTGCAAACAATCTTTGGTATAACAGACTAACGGGTGAAAAGGTATATAAACGGACTAAAAGTGAAATTCAATGCAAAGCATAAGGACCATTACTATAACTTTTCTAAGTGAAAAAAGTTAAAGGATGATCAGTGAAAGTCAACGTAAGCCACAGGGGTCGTTCCTGTATATTTCCAAACTTGGAAACCAGGTAATCTGCTGGTTCCAGGTCATATTACGCACATTGTATCAAATTTGAAAATATATTGTCTACACTGGTAATTTTGAAAGTATATTGCGTATATCGTATGTTTTGAATAAGAATGTTGCGTGTTTTTAGCTTTCACCCTAATAATAATAATAATAATAATAATAATAATAATAATAATAATAATAATAATAATAATAATAATAATATTAATAATAATAAATAACTTTTCTGCTTATAATCATACTTGTGAATTTTACAAAATATCCGATAGTTACTTACACAACATACAAATTTTTTGCATAAATTTATCAGACATATGCTTTTGGTAGCATTACAACATTCTTGTGAGATATAAGGTGTCACTTCAAGTTTCTTTGTCCATAGCATCACTATTGTGTGTTAAGAAATTATTGTACCATCTTGCTGAAAGTTTTGGTATTCGATTTAGCGTTTGACGATCCACGTAGTATAGCCCGTACCTCACATTGTAAACACTCAGCCATTCATAGCTATCCATCAACGACCAAGCAAAATATCCACGTACATCTGCTCCACCTCTGTTAGCATTTCTTCAAATTATCAGTAACGACACTATGACTTTGAAGTCACAAAAGCAGTTTTGAAACTAAAACGGTGATTCACACAAGAGACAGTGAGCTAACCTTATAGACTTGAGTAAAGAAGAAAGGTACGATGTGTGATATTCAACTCGCTTGACATCATTTACTAGCTGATGAACGCGTTGCTCCTGCACGTCTGGTGAAGAATACCCTGCCAAAGAAGAAGAAATATGGGAGCAACGCCAATATATACATAGGTGTATTATAGTAACAAATCTTGAACTTACCATTTTCAGTAATAAACATAGGTGTATTATTGTAACGAATCTTGATAAGGTCAACAATCTCCTCCATGCCTCTAGGAACAACATATGATCCTTCTACTCCTGTCTGTTTTGAATAACAGAAGAATATTGATAATAACTTTAACTAAACGTATTATGAAAATGAAAACTGAGACCAAAGATCCTACAAGTTCACCGATTAGCACCCCGTCACGCTCTCCAACAGTGTCCACAAAACCTTGGATTGCACGATTTCCAATTGCAGAACAACTAGAATTGGTACAATCTTTGGCATATGTGGTCGAATAATGGTTGATGCCAATAAAATCAATACTGTTCTTCATAAAAGTTTTTTCGTCAAGGGAAAAACTTGGTAATTCACTTCCAAGATATTCCTTAATTTCTTCGGGATAGTCTCCAAAAATTGCTGGATCAAGAGCCCTGTTCAACAGTAGTAAAATTAACCACCAAAATATATATTTTTCACTCTTTTTTTTTCCTACCCAATATAATATCAGTATACCAGCCAATATGGAAAGAAAATGCCCGTTTGGCAGCTTCACGATCAAGCTCACTAGCCGTTAGTGGTTCATACATGTAACAATGCTCAATAAGGCCAATTAAACCACCTTGTTTAGGCTGCACGTATGATTTCAAGGGGTCAATTTGACCATTGAGGTCTAATACAAGAACCTTGAATTTTAAAATAAATACTCATTTCTATAAAAATTAGCTTTATAGCTGTTGTTGAGATTACTAGATCCATGCAAACAACAAAAATTCTAGTGAAAATCTAAAGATAACATGATAAGTATATATAATTAATAATAAGTCAAGGTATGAGAATTGACTTGAAGAATTGAAGTTAGTTGGATTGCCTGAAAATTTTCATGATATAGCTTAGCTGCCCTGCCATGAGCTAACAACATGTTGTGCATAGCGATGATAGGCTCGACATCAGAATTTCCTACAAGACATATTCCAAAAGGCTCTGAACAACGAGATGGTGGTATCAACCCCAACCCGTAAGCCACGTCTACGAAAGACTTAGGTTCATTTATTGTGATCCAATGCTTCACTTGGTCTCCAAAAGACTTGAAACAAATCTCAGCAAAATATAAGAACTCTTCTCTGCCAATAAAACACACAATACTTGATATAGGGTAACAAACATCTAAGAGCTAATGTAATGATACAATATGGCGTTTCAGACATACTGCATTTCCGGGTTTAGCCAAGCCCCGAATCTGTCTTCAAGCTCTTGAGGAAGATCAAGATGGTGAATCGTCACGAATGGTTCAATTCCTGTATCATTCTAATCTTCATAAATCTTGCTTTGAGCATCAAATTATCAAATAAAGTACTTACATTTCACACAAAATATCATAGAATAATTCATAACACCTTTCGAAATCAAATTGTCAATGAGGTTGTTATAGAACATGATTCCGGCAGGATTAACTTCACCAAACCTTCCTCTTGGAAGAACTCTAGACCATGATATCGAAAACCGGTATGCTTTTATACCAAGAATTTGCATCAACTCAACATCTCTCTGTATTAAGAGCTAAAATATCAATTCAAGAAACTTTCTTGATATAATACACTCAATGGAATCATGGAAGAGTCTTTGTATGCGATTTATTGCAAAAATTTTGTCATTCTATATAAGAGAAGAAATATGTCCATTGTCTTTAACATCCTAGAATTTTTTTCTGCCATTGTATGCAAGTAACCTTATGTAACAAGCCCAACGGTGATGTGGTACGCCGCCACATCATCAAAATCTTGTGCCAAGTGAATATTACCATTATAACCGATACAAATGGATACTTGCATACAAAGGTAAATTTAGAACTTACAGCCTTTTTCCTTACATATAATCAAAGAAATTAAAGTAAGTTACATATTGATATAATTAGCTCTTTTAGGGAAATTGATAAGTAAAAGGGTAATAAACCAAGAACAAATGATAATGATCATCTGCAACATCTCCATTCTCTCCATTTACTCCACAGCCTAAAAAAAATATTGGTAAATTCATCAACTATAAGTCAAAACTAAACATTAGTATATACAATATGAAGTTGATGATATTAACCTATGGAATGACAAAATACATCCCATGTGCTTAAAGATTTATCATCATCAAGATAAGCTCCTTCCACTTGATAAGCAGAAGTAGATGCTCCAAACAGAAAGCCAGGTGGGAAATCGGAACTTTTGATTTGTGTTTTTTCATTTACTTGATATATGAATCCTTCATCGCCGTTGTTGGAAGATTCAAGTAGTGTTGCACAAGCAAAAATGATGAAGGAGAAAACATAAATATTGAGTGATTTTAAATTCATAATGGAAATTATAAAGCTATGAGGCTTATTAAAACACCATATATAGCTCAAAATATACAAGAATCATTTATCAACTTGTATTATTTTAATATCTTGTCATCTGTATATATATTGTTTTAAATGTAGGTTCTTTTCATCAAATTAGAAAGCTTTTGTTTCTTTTTGTTTGGGTGCTTGAGCAGTTATGCCATCAATATCACATCATGACTATAAAAACTCAAAGTTATGTGTATTTTTTTGTAGCTCTATACTTATCAAGTTTTACCTAGTTATGATCAGAGTCCTATAATAGTCCTAGTAATAAACTCAGGAGATGGTTCCGTTGGAACGTTAGCATCATATTTTTGTATTTAAGTCGAACAAGGGGTATATTAGACTCCATCTTGTTTAGGAGTTCATGAGCATCTCAATGGGTTCAGAAAACACATCAGTACCCTTATCGGATCATTAATAGGTCTTTTCGCAATGGATGATCCTTGAAGCCATAGTCTGTTGATATACGACGTATATTATATATCAACTACATAAATTATCCTTTCGCACAACAAAAATTACATTTAAGAGCAAGGGGTATGATCACATCCTCTCAGCGTCATTCCTAAGTGTCGTCCGCTTTGGCGCTGCCAAAACCGCGCCACCACACCACCAATCGCCGGCGCCATTTCAAATGTGAGTTAACTCACGGAGTGCCAAATTGCTTTACATTTGAATTTTGTGACCGTTTGGTGCTTAACGGCTTTTTTTTTTTTTTTTTTTTTTTTTTTTTTTTTTTTTTTTTTTTTTTTTTTTTTTAACTAAAACTAATAAACTTTACTACTCTATATAAACTTAATCAAATTAACACATAATACTTACTTTTCCATCATCATTTCTTTACACCCTTATTAACATAATACTTTCACTTTCACTCAAAAAAAAAAATGTATCAAAACCCTCATAACAATCCTATCGATCCATTTTTCCAAAATCTATTAAATATGTCTCAACAATCGTCATCGTCTAACCCTCCGACATCTTCGCCTGGCTATTCGACATTTTCTCAATATCCTCCTTTTGGTACCCGATACTCTATTTCGGCTACGTCGGGTATGCCAAGTATGTCGAATATGCCGACCCCCGAACAAATATATAATCAATATCAAACTCACGTGCTTAACCAACACTTTCAAAATCTTCAAAATAATCCATCTCAAGAAACACAAGAAAACGAACCGATCCTGGAACCAAAAAAGCCCTCATCGTCCAAAGGCGGACGAAAAAGAACGAGTTGCAAAACATAGCACCATTGAAGTACCCGACACCGAATCTGAATCCGAAGACGAAGCCATACGAACTCATTCTCGTGGCAGAGGAAAAGTTATTAGCCACGTGTTATGTTGCCATTTTCGAGGATCAACATGTCGGAAATGACCAAAAAGACGATTCGTTTTGGAAAAAGGTTCTTACCTTGTACAACGGACAATCTCATCACAAGCGTATAAAAGATATGTTGACGGTAAAGTGGGCAACTTTGAACCCTAATTGTCAGAAGTTCAACGCCCGACCCAGCAAAATAAAGGGATAAAAACATTTGGAAACATGCCGCAAAATAAACTACTTTTATCTCAATTGGTAGAGGGGCGGGATACTAACCATGAGGTCTTGAGTTTGAATCTTATGGCTGTCAAATATGTTCATTTTTAGTTATTCACTCACCATAACAGGCCTGAAAAAGGGTAAAAGGATTAACTGTGCAATATATAACACCACTGATTACTAGTGAGAGACATATATATGCATATTCCAACAATCCACTTATTTAATTAAACTTATGTATGCTCTAACAAATATATCATCTTACTTATCTTGTTAGCGCTTTTTTATGTAAGGAGCGTATCGGATGTTGATAGTCAATTGTTTGGTTTTTTTCTTGTTTGGTAAGCACCCCAGAATATAACCGGAGTCAAGAGTTGGGTTAGCAATCACTATGTGACTAGTGTGCGTATTTTTTTGTGTCGAATGTAACGTGGGCTATTTCAAAGAAATGGCCCGATATTTATAAAAATGTATTTAGGGTTTCGTGCAACCAATGAATACAATCTAAAGGCTAAGGAGGGTCCAAATGGTGAGGATCCAAAAGAGGAGACAAGAATGATACTTGGTGTGATATTCTTGCACGTATCAGCGAGATATTTGCAACATTACCTCTATGCCAATGAGGTAACGAAACATGTTGCCTGTTGTCACGATTCTGGAGCGATTTCAAGCCAGGATCGTTTGCCTGAATATGCTTATTAGTTTTTACTTAAATTGGTGCAAAGGTGAACATATATTATTACTTACAAATGATAATACAATATTTCTATAGAGTATAGACATAACTATACTTCTATTAACAGAATACATCTCAGAATCATACTAGTGATAACAAGCAATCACAAACCAGAAAACAAGAAACTGAATATAACTAGGCCAAAAACCAAAAATACACCAGCTGCATACAGGAAAACTACCTCCAGTTTGTACCATTCCTGTAGCTTTTATTCACCTTAATGCACCAAGATACCATCCAACTAAATTTCCCTACTCCACCACACAAAAGCCATTCAACCTGCAACCACAATGGCCAATGTAAGGAAGGAGTAAGGCATCATTGGGAACCCATAACCCCTCCAAATCAAGAGCTATACCAACTCTACTACATTTCCATCTCAAGAATGGCTTCACATAGTAGGGAACACATACCTTGAGGGAGGACCAACCTTACCTCCTTAGCAATGTATAACTAGGACCATGTAGGTTCATCTTTCACTCCTCACAATTCCTAGTTTCATACATTGCCACACCAATTTACTTACCCTACTCAAGAGGAAACTCACTTTATGGTGTACAAATAATCTATAAACTGTATTATTCCAAACACCCTTGTAGTTACCTAACAAAGGCCTACTAAATAGAAGTTAAGCACAAAACAGTTATAGATTACTTA
This sequence comes from Artemisia argyi, assembly GCA_030686995.1. Taxonomy (NCBI): domain Eukaryota; kingdom Viridiplantae; phylum Streptophyta; class Magnoliopsida; order Asterales; family Asteraceae; genus Artemisia; species Artemisia argyi. Next base: position 238,640,474 of record CM060700.1, on the reverse strand, counting down.
TAGACCAAGATACAAAGCCATCTCCTGAAGTGAATTAAAATCTCATTCAATGTTCCAGTATAGAGATTGAATGACAGGTTATCAACCTTAAAGAATTCATCATCAGAATCATCAAATTCATTTCTGCAATACACTTGAAACACTACAACTGTCCCAATCACTCCATAATATCTTCAAATTCTATCTGAGTAACTGTTATCTTCATATCCAAACACCCCTTTACTGCTCATTAACAATTTCTGAAGAGTCATCAGTGTGCAATATTTCTTTACCCTTTAGTGCAGCTTTAGAAACAATGTTCATCTTAATATTCCATCTTGATTGGGTAACAAACACAGCCTTAGAAGGTTTAGTTTTCAAACTCAATAGTCTGAGTTTAATTATATCTTCAAAAGCTTTATAAAGTTCTTCCACACCTCTTCTTTCCTCTTTAAACATCCAAAAGTTTCTCTCTTGCCATATCAGGTATACACTAGCAGCCATTTCAAGTCTGTAAACAATACTATCAATATTATTGCCATGTGATTGATTAGCAAACCAACTAACAATCTCATTCCAGTTGACAACCTCACATTTCATTCCCATCTTACACATAACTTTGTCCCAAAAGGCTTTAGCATAATCACACTTGAAAAATAGATGTGTATGAGAGTCAAGATCATTATGGCATAGTGAGCATACCATCATATCATATGAACCCTAATTCTTAAGTCTATCTTGTGTCATGAGTCTGTTTTGTACTGCTAACCAAAGGATAATGGCATGTTTAGGAATGTTCTGGGAGAACCAAATCACTTCATACCATGCACCTTCCTTAGTTTCATTTATTAAATCCCCATAGACTTGTTTAACAGAGAAATCACTCAACTGCCCATTCATCTTTTTCCACTTCAAACTATCTCTTTTGGACTCATCCAAGTTAGGAATTTGCAACTGTGTAATCATAGGGAAGCATACATTTCATTCCTTAGGCCAAATCCAACTATTATTCACCACCACATCATGGACTTTTAAATCAGTTGCAAGCCTTGCATCATATATATCTCTATATGATACAAAATTGCTTAAAACTCCAATATTGCTCCAATTATCAAACCATAAAGATGTTGTTCTTCCATTACCAAATTAAATTATCATATGTCTCCTTACATTCTGTCTTTGTTTAAGAATATTCTTCCATCCCCACTATTTGTATTTTCCTCAGTAATCACCCATATACTTCTCCCCCTCAATTTATATGTATTGACCCATTAGCATCAATTTAAGAAAAAAAAGTAGAGTACCTTAAACATATAAAAATCGACTAAAACGTAAAAAATGACAAAAACGTAAATATAGGTCGAAAACGCCAGAAAATGAACGGAAACGTAAAAAAGTAGACAAAAAAGTAAAAAGTAGATGAATACGTAAAAAAAAAACAGATGAAAACGGAAAAAAATGGATGAAAACATAAAAAAAAAAAAAAAAACAGACTAAAACGTAAAAATGGACAAAAACGTAAAAAAAAAGACGAAAACGTAAAAAATGGACGAAAACGCAAAAAAATAGTCGAAAGCGTAAAAAAATAGACGAAAACGTAAAAAAATAGGCGAAAACATAAAAAACGAATGAAAACGTAAAAAAAAAGGCGAAAACGTAAGAAAACGGACGAAAACGTTAAAAATAGAAAAAACGCAAAAAGTGGAACGAAATCGTAAAAAAGGAGATGAGAACGTTAAAAATAGACGAAAACGTAAAAAAACGGACGAAAACTTAAGAAAACGGTCGAAAATGGATGAAAACATAAATTAACAGTCGAAAACGTAAAAAATGTCAAAAACATAAAAAACTGATGAAAACGTAAAAAGAATGGAAAACGTATGAAAACGGACTAACACGTATATCTGGTGTAATTAAAATAAAATAGAGACTACGAGTGCTATTTGGGATAAACCATAGGGACGAAACATGTAATTTTTTCGTTATAAGATAACTCGGAAAGCCGTTATATGTCTTACATTGCAATAAAAAATAAGTTGAATACACTAAATTGAAGAAAAAAAAAAAGTAGAGTAATTTAAATTGAAATTGACACTAAGTTGGATACACTTTTGTGCAATTTGCCCTTTTATAATTACAACTACAGTTAATTTGTCAAAGACTTTTGTAATATATAAAACTAAAGTTTGCAACTATAACAAGCAGCTAGCAATTTATAACTATCAGTTTATAGCTGTTAGCTTACAGTTATCAATTTACAGCTAGTTTTGCTAAATATACCTACTATATAATTAATGTCAAATGGACAACACTTTAATTAACTTTTGTTTTTCTAATTTTTTGTAAACTTCATTTTACTGAAATTTCAAAAAATTCATTAAAAGAAAGTGTAATTAAGCAAGGTCAGTGTGTAAAGATAGACTCAGTGGTGTTCATCGGCTTGGTTATCGGGTTGTTCGGTTATTTTTATTTTTATTTATTTTATTTTTTTAAGTAAAACTGAAATCGAATCGAACCGAATTCACATTGTACTTAACTGAACCGAAAACCAAATTTAAATTCGGTTTGATTTTCGGGTTGACCTTAATACCCCGAAGTACATAATTTACATTTTAAAAAAAATATTATATAGATTTGTGGAAAACTAGAAGGGGTGTTGAATAGTTTCCCGTTTAAAATTTTTTTAACTTGTTTGATTAGCTTTGAAACTTTCCGTTTGATCAAAGATATATATACACAAACACAATATATAACATGCAAGTAAATGAAAGAAACGATCAAACCACAACACGAGTATTTATCGTGGTTCGGCTACAAGGACTCTTTTTCCTTGCCCTACGTCTACGCCCTGAGTAGCCAACTCGAGAGTTTCTTTCACTAGTCAACAAGCTCCTTTCACCGGCGGAGAAAACCTTACACGTCGCTTATACACGTTTACCGACACTAAGCTAGATGTCGAGTTCTTTTACAAGGGTACAACCACTCCCGTTAGTTCTTTTACAAGGGTACAACAACTCCCGTCACACTTTGTATTTTGAGGACTAAAATACTAACCGATCACTACTGAAAATACACAATCAAATGAAGTGTAAACTACACAAGTCTACACAATGCTAAGCTAACAAGTCTTGCAACGTTGTGTTGAATACTTGTAACTTTTTATGAACTCGTGAATCTCTTTGCTACAAAAAGAAACTTCACATATGTGATGTTAAAGGGTTAGATGAAAGAATGAATGAATGTGTGAAAATATGATGTAGAGTGATAAGCCAAAAATCAAACTTGTGGCTTAGTATTTATAGCAAAACCTTCTGCAGGCCTGGCGAATACGTCGGAACCCATCCCGCGTACCCCCAGGGTTCCGCCGGGCTTGCAGTTGGTTTTGCAATAAATCTTGCAAACCAAACAATGTCACATCTCATTATACCTAGTCAAACACAAAACTTGCAAGCAAACATATGGTTAGTCAAACACACTTTCTTTCCATAAATGCATATTGACAAAACTTGCCATAAATGTGATGTGACATTTCTATTTTAAGAAATAAAAAGTGTTGTGTTTTATGAAATGTAAAATGTAGCAAATGTTGTAACACCCCCAAAATTTGATACAGTGGAAGACTCAACAAGCTTTCGGGGTGCTACGGGGATTGGTATCCAACACAAGACAATATAGAATGAGATAAAGTAAACATAATAAAAACACAACCAAAACGGGGTTTTAACGTTTACATTTATCCCAACATCATTCAGAGTCAGGCCCAAAATAAATAACAGTAGGTCCAAAATTTATTATCAGAGTTTAAAAAAATAGATCCATAAACCATGAGCCTTGGCCGAGCCTTCCATTCCAAGCATGCATATCATCACTTAATTACCTGAGAAAACGTGCTAAAAGTCAGCTTTCGCTGGTGAGATCATAGGTTTAAATTCATCTAACAATATAGTGGACATATACGCAAAACGCTTGCTAGCTAGACTAAGGATTCGCTAAAAGCCTGCGGATACCCTCCGCTCCAACCTAACACACGGATACCCTCCGTTCTAACATAGATATTTGGGTAACCCCCGCAATACCAATAAATACTCGGATAACCTCCGAAGTATCAATAACCTATAGGTGCACGCTACAGTATCTAAATAAGCCAACCTTGAATAGTACACACAACATATATGTGACTAAAGCTGACAATTCCCAAATAAACAAATAAGCCAACCTTGAATAGTACACACAACATATATGTGACTAAAGCTGACAATTCCCAAATAACCAAATAAGCCAACCTTGAATAGTACACACAACATATATGTGACTAAAGCTGACAATCCACCAATAACCAAATAAGCCAACCTTAAATAGTACACACAAAAGGTGTGACTAAAGCTGACAATATATCCTAGTCCATACGCATAGCAAGTTTTAGAAAGAATATAGAAGCGATAATAGTCCACATAAAATAATTTGCACGTTTCTCACCCCAAGTATTGAAAACATAGTTCAAGAGTAAAAATGGGGCTATGACTCACCTCAAGTCCAGAAAATAGCAAGAAGAAGTCGGTAGAAATAAGATGTATGATAACTCACAAAACAGCAACTACGGACTTGGCACGACCTAACAATATTAACTCGTTCAGAAATCATTTCCTCAAATTTATAATATTCCCAAACCCGGACGAGAATCCGTTTTTATTTCCGAAAATCCGTTTCGTATTAGTTTGGTGTATTTGCGTTTGGTATCCATATGGGTGGTGGGTCGACTCAAAACAAACCAAAATGTCACATAAAGAATAATAAAATAAACTATGGATCTAATATTAGCCCAATATATCATTTAAATAAATCGCCGAAGTTTATCAAATCCGTCGATTTGATAATCCTCATATTTATTTACGTAACATACCGTTCCAAGATTACACCCAACCTAAAGCACATAGCACATAAATACTATATGGTAGATATTATAGTCTAATAAATTCCTCATATATATCGTCAAATTGGCCAGATTTCCCGATATATACACTCGCAATTTATTACACTTTACATATACCACAACCTATGGGCGTCGTAGGATACGATGCGCATTAATATATTCATTTCATATAACCAAGTACCCCGGTTCAACCCTACGGTTAAGTGGTTATTTAGTTATATAAAATGTTTATATTAATCGTCATATATCCGTGACAACACGAAAGTCACAAATAATAACTTACCTGGACGCGAGCGACAACGATTCCGCATAACTCGGTAAGTTTATTTATTATATATAACAAAATGACCTTTTTATTAAATGTTTAATAATTGTCGAGAGTTTCTCGTTTTATGACAAATTTTTATAATAATAATACGTTCAATAATATTACGCCACTTTCGTAGCCTAATATATATCTAGTGGTATTATTTATAATACGACTCGTGATTATTATTATTATTAATGTACGCGTTTATGTAATTATATATCCGTTATTCACGTCTATATATTCATATAAACGATTATATTATCAATAACTATTATTACGAGTTTTATTATTTATGTTTTATTTGTAATAATTATCGAGTCATATGAAATGGTCACATGTCCGAGTCATGACTCTCGGCTCATTGTCCAAGTCCAATGTAATAAACAAATGTCATAAAACAATACATCTCCGTCCAATCAATCCCAATCCACGTGCTACAACAATAAGGTCCGACTACGGCACCCGACTAACCTATCTCCGTCAATCTAAGTGACCGTCTCACAATCGGTCCCCAATCACACATTTCGTCAACAACTTCACAATACCAATATCCATTGTCGAGACCAAACGTGGTCTCGACCCACAAGTATTCGGCCAATATAAAAAATCAACCAATGCCGAATCAAACCAAGTTAACAACAATAACAATAATGAAAATGAATATAACCAAGGTCCATATTCGGGTTGGTTTACCAAGCCAAACCCGAGTCTTCTCGACTCAAATGAGTCTCGGTACACTTCACGAGTCACAATGGCTCGAAACACAATCTAAGGTCACAAAATAAGGCTCCAAGGAGCACTCCAAAATACCCATTCGACTCATCAAAGTCTCGGCAACAACAATAATAATACGGCTAAGAGCCGCGACCCACAAGGGTCGAACAAGGCAATAATGAGCTCAAGGCTTGAGACACAACCAAACGAGAGCCTCAACTGGGTCTCGACTTGGTTATATGAGCAACCAAAAGTGACCCCGAGACCACAATAGTCTCGGTTATGCTCTAACCAAAAAAAACCAACCCTCGACATATCATAAAACAACCAAAACCATCCACAAATTCGAGCCCAAATCGACCCAAACCGGATACCAAACGAGATTTTAATATCAAAACATCATTTCCCAACTAAATGTAATCGAATCCCACTAAAATCATCCGTGTAGCCACGGATTGGTCACCATATCGAGGTACTCAAGGTACCAACACGAGCTCACTCACCTTCTTGAACCTCCAAACGTGCGGATCTAGTGAAAACAATAAAAACTCGACCGGATCTTTAAAGATTTCGTGATGTTAATGGATGTTTTAGGGCGTGTATGATATATCAAAAGAAAGAGGATGAAACGAGAAGTAATATGGTGGTGTTTGTTTGGTGTTGAGGTCGGCGTAGTGGTGGTGGTGGCCGGAACAGTGGTTCGGCGGCTAGGGTTTTTCAAAGAGAGAAAATGAGAGCGAGAGAGATGAGTGATGAAGTGGTGAGGGTGTGTTTGTGTTGCTTATGAACCGAAAACCACAAGGACCCAATTTGTAGTTTACTTTTTATTATTATTATTATTTTTTTTATAAAGATAATAATAGTAATAATAATAATAATAGTGATAGTAATAATAATATTACTAACGGTGTGGAGCGGGTAACGTGGGTAAATGTAAAACATGTGGCCCGAACCCGAACTCATTTCAAACGTTTAATATCTCCCGAAAAACATCTCGTAAAATAATTATATATAGTCGGACTCGTAAAACGAATCATAAAATCTTTCGTTAGGTAAACCTAGTGCCAGAGTCAACGTAGTACCGAGTGAGAATTTAAGAATACATCACCGAGCAAAAAAATCAAGAATGAATTATGAAAATAATTCACGAATTCCATAACATCAATAATCCATAATCATTCATAAAATAGGTCTTACAAGTTCGTTGTGAAATAAAATTCTAAATAAAAATTATAAACGAACTTTAATCGTAATGCGGGTTTTTAAAATAACTCCCTAAATTGCCGGTTGTCACATCCTCCCAGTCTCAGAAGAAACCCGTCCCGGGTTTCACTCGGAAATATTCATCTACGAAGTGAAAAGCTTCGGATATCTCTTCCGGAACTCGTCCTCACGTTCCCACGTAAATTCTGGTCCATGTCGGGAATTCCAACGAACCTTGATGAGCGGAATGCGACTTCGCTTGAGTCGTTTAACTTCACGGTCTAAAATCTCAATTGGCTCTTCCACGAAATTCAATCTCTCATCGACACGAATATCCTTCATTGGAATGACAGGCATCTCATCGGAAAGACATTTCTTCAAATTACTAACGTGGAACACGTCGTGAACTTTACTCAGTTCATGTGGTAATTCCAACCTATAAGCCACGGGCCCAATTCTTTGCAAGATCAGAAATGGTCCAATGTAGCGTGGGTTGAGTTTACCACGTTTCCCGAAACGTATCACACCTTTCCAAGGCGAGACTTTCAGCATCACTTTGTCTCCAACCTGGAACTCTAAGGGTTTACGTCTCTGATCGGCGTAACTTTTCTGCCTATCTCTGGCTGCTTGCAACCGATCACGAATCTGAGCTACTTTCTCTGTAGTTTCTAAAATAAGCTCAGGGCCTGTGAGTTGGCTATCTCCAACTTCTGCCCAACCAATATGCGAACGACACTTTCTGCCATACAAAGCTTCGAATGGTGCAGCCTTAAGACTTGTGTGGTAACTATTATTATAGGAGAATTCCGCAAGGGGTAAATACTTCTCCCAGCCCTTACCAAAGTCTATGATGCATGCACGTAGCATATCCTCTAACGTCTGAATGGTCCTCTCACTTTGACCATCGGTTTGGGGGTGATATGCAGTACTCATATCAAGTCTCGTCCCCAAAGCCGTTTGAAGTGATCGCCACAAAGCTGACGTAAAACGGCTATCGCGATCCGAAATGATAGATATCGGGACTCCATGACGCGAAATAATTTCCTTCACATATAACCTCGCAAGCTTATCCACACTATCATCTTCACTTATTGCTAGGAAATGAGCAGACTTTGTCAGACGATCCACAAATACCCAGATAGCGTCACAACCGCTAGCTGTCCTCGGTAATTTGGTAATGAAGTCCATTGTAATCAGCTCCCATTTCCAGACTGGAAGTTCTGGTTGCGTTAGTAATCCTGACGGCCTCTGGTGTTCAGCTTTAACCTTAGCACATGTCAAGCATTTACTAACGTACGATGCTATATCTGCCTTCATATTTGGCCACCAATAGAACTTCTTAAGATCCTGGTACATCTTGTCGGACCCAGGATGAATAGAGTACCTTGACTTATGCGACTCATGCATAATCAACTCCCGAATTCCTCCATACAAAGGTACCCAAATCCGATCTCCAAAACATAACAATCCATCAGATCGCTTAACAAATCCTTTCTCATTCTCAGCCATCCCAAATTTATTCTCGGCAGATCTGTTTTCTGCTTTCAACGCTTCCGTTTGAACTTCAAATATTTGAGACGGTAATGGCGATACTATAGTCATTCCCAATGACCTAACTTGCAACGGTGGTATTCTTTCCTTTCGACTAAGAGCATCAGCGACAACGTTTGCTTTACCAGGGTGGTAGCGAATTTCACAATCATAATCGCTTAGCAACTCAATCCAACGTCGCTGTCTCATATTGAGCTCTTTTTGATTCAAGATGTGTTGTAGACTTTTGTGGTCAGTAAATACAACACACTTGGTTCCGTACAAGTAATGCCTCCATATTCTTAAGGCGAAAACCACAGCACCTAACTCCAAATCATGGGTAGTGTAGTTTTTCTCATGCTTCTTGAGCTGTCGGGAAGCATAAGCTATCACCTTCTCTCGTTGCATTAATACGGCTCCCAATCCTTTATGTGAGGCGTCACAATAGACGACGAAATCCTCGTTACCTTCCGGTAACGCTAAGATAGGAGCACTACACAACATCTTCTTAAGCAATTGAAATGCTTCCTCTTCTTTATCTCCCCACTCATACGTAACACTCTTTTGAGTCAATTTGGTCAATGGTTTAGCTATCTTCGAAAATCCCTCAATGAATCTTCGGTAATAACCAGCTAAACCCAAAAATTGACGAACTTCGGTTGGGGTTGTAGGTGCAGCCCAATCTTTTATCGCCTCAATCTTAGCAGGATCCACATGGACTCCTTGTCTATCAATCACATGACCCAAAAATTGTACCGTTGGAATCCAGAATTCGCATTTCGAAAACTTGGCATAAAGTTTTTCCTTCCTAAGCAATTCTAAGATGAGTCTTAGATGCTCCTCATGCTCCTTTTCACTCTTTGAATAAATCAGAATATCATCGATGAACACAATCACGAACTTATCTAAGTAAGGCTTACACACACGATTCATGAGATCCATGAATATTGCCGGTGCGTTAGTCAACCCAAACGGCATCACCTGAAACTCGTAATGCCCGTAACGGGTTCTGAAAGCCGTTTTCGGAATATCCTCCTCGCGCACTCGAAGTTGATGATATCCCGATCTCAAATCGATCTTCGAGTACACACTCGATCCTTGGAGTTGATTGAACAAGTTGTCGATCCTAGGTAACGGGTATCTATTCTTCACCGTTAACTTGCTCAACTCTCTGTAATCAATACACATACGAAACGATCCATCCTTCTTCTTCACAAATAAGGCTGGGGCTCCCCAAGGTGAAGAACTTGGTCTTATGAATCCTTTTTCGGATAACTCCGCCAATTGTTTTGACAACTCTTCTAGCTCGGTAGGTGCAAGACGATAAGGCGCTCGTGCTACAGGTGCAGCACCAGGTATCAACTCAATCTGAAACTCCACTTGTCTAGTCGGCGGGATTCCCGGCAAATCATTGGGAAACACATCAGGAAAATCACGAACTATAGGCACATCTCCAATGCACCTTTCCTTCTTCTTCGTCTCTCCCTTCTCAGAAATTTGAGCTAAGAAAAGGTAACATCCCTTCTCCATTAGCTTTGGCAACTTAGTGCATGAAATCACTGCTAATCGGGATGGGCTCCTAGAATCCTTTCGGTCTCCTAATATATTTAGGACTTCCTTTCCGTATGGTACACGCACGATCTTCTCGTCGCAAAGTATGTGAGCACGATACTTCGATAACCAATCCATACCAATGATGACATCAAAACTTCCTAACGTGACGGGTAGAAGATCTATGTTGAAAGGGTGGTTCAAGAAATTCAGCATGCAACCGCGAATGATGGTATTAATCCTTTCTATATTCCCGTTAGCTAACTCAATATCATATCCAATTCCTAAGGCCATCGGGGGTTTCTCTAGTAAGGGTGCAAATGTAGTGGACACAAAACTTCTATCGGCACCAGTATCAAATAGTATGGAAGCATAACGATTATTGAGAAGGAACGTACCAGTAACGACGTTCGGATCTTCTCCTCTCTCGTTCCCGAGTGCATACACTCTTCCCTGAGCAACTCCAGCTTCCACACGCTGGTCCCCATTATCTTGTCGTCCACGGTTTCCTCCAGCTCCGCGGTTTCCATGATTGTACCCATTACCACCCGAGCCTTGATTTCCACAGTTCCACGATTCTCTACACTCATTCCTATAGTGTCCCTTCTTTCCACACCCATAACAAGTAACATCTGCCTTATTTCTCATCTCAGGAGCAGCTTGAACCATAGCAAGAGGTCGGGCTCTACAATCCCTAGCTGTGTGTCCTTTCTTTGAGCAATTCTGGCATTTCACACTACACCATCCAGTATGACGCTGGTGGCAACGATCACACTTGGGTGCATCACCGTTCTGATTCTTCTTATCTCCATTCCCAATAGCATAAGCCTTAGCTTGTCTCTTGCTTCGGTGATCATTACCCTTAGAGTGACGGTCTCTCTTTCTCTTTCCATTCTTCTCCTTATCAGCTTCTTCTAATTCCAACGAATCCATAAGTTGTTGAGCAATTGTGATTGCCTCATGGATGTTTGCAGGCCTAGCAGCAATCACATCATTTCTCGTAGCTACGGGCAACCCATCAGTATACCTCTCGATCTTTTGAGTCTCGGTTTTTACCATATCTGGGCAAAGCAAGGCCAATTCCTGGTAACGACGATTGTAAGTTGTCATGTCCTTACCTTTCACTCTGTGGTTCCAAAACTCAATCTCTAGCTTCTTGACCTCATTCCTTGGGCAATAAGTCTGAATCAGCAGAGACTTAAATTGTTCCCAAGTCATGACATAAGCTACATCACTCCCAACTGCATTTCGGTAGTTGTTCCACCAAGTCAAAGCTTCATCCTTGAAAGTAAAAGAAGCAAACTTTACCTTCGCATTCTCCGCACAACCACTAACATTAAACACTGACTCAGTCTTCTCAATCCACCTAACCAAGTAAACCACTCCTTCAGTTCCACCAAACTCAATAGGTCCACAAATCTTAAACTCCTTGTAGTGACATCCGTTAGCACGAACAGGTGGAAATGTTCCAGCAGAATTGTTGGAATGATTTGACTCAGCTAGTAGCTCAGCAACTCTTTGCTCCACAAGTTGATTGATCATTGCTTGATCCACAGTAGGTGCGTTAAGTGGAACATGATCATTGTCTCCCTGAACATCAACATTTTGATTTCTGTTGTTGCGGTTGGTAGTGTCCAGGTTGTCAGGAGTAGGGGTTTCAACATTTCGAGTAGGTCGGCGTCCTCGGCGACCAGGGGTAGTCACTGCAGGACCAGTTCTGGTAGCACTAACAGGGTTTCGTCGTGTTGCCATTAATCTGTAACATCATACAAGTTCATGAGTCTCCAATAGAACTTATCAATATGCTCAACAAGAGTAATTCAACGAAGCCAATCCATGGAAAGAATAGCAACAATACACCACGTAACATCAATAAAGCGAGTAAGGACTCAATTTCCATAACACCCAAAATCACATAATATCATATACTAATAACCATCAACCATACAATAGCGATCTAACATCGTTCCAACTAACGGATAATACAAAACGTACTAATCGTTCCAAAAGAGCCGAATACTGAACAAAATACATCAAAATATGATAACTAGCTTTTCTAACCGAACACTCCTCGGTTAAGAAAGCAACAAGACAACATAAACCAATCAACTAGCCACGCTGCTGGCGGAGTCTACTCAACTCCTGCCTCAAGCCATCAAGATCCCTCCATAACGATCCTAGCTCCACGCTATGGGTGTCTCGGTCTCTCTTGAGGTCAGCCACCTCCTTCTCGAGCTCGGCATTCCTTTGCCATAGCTTGCGGTCAGCCTCTCGAGCAGTAACAAATCCTCGCTGCAAACTATCAATATGCTCGTAGACCTCCATCAAAACTCTCCTCAGCTCAGTAGTCCTGCCCACAACGACAGTCATGTCAACTCTCAAATCCGCTAAAAACTCTCCAATAACTCTCTCAAGTCGATCAGATACACGTGCAACTCTCTCACTAAGCTCAGTAATCCGAGCCCACAACCTGCCAATCTCACCAAACTCTGCATGCTCAGCAGAAACCTCAGAAGATGCATCCGACTCAACGGGACTACCAGGTGGCAACTCAAACAAAAACGGATGATCAGGTGAATCAGGCTCAATCGGATGTACAGGTGAATCAGGCTCCTCAGCCTGAGCTGGTGGTACTAACACATCATCATCATCAGGCATCTCATCCTCCTGAGGGTCATCCTCCTCCTCAGGGTCATCATCATTACCCTGCTCAGCCTCCTGGGGGTCATCCTCCTGCTCAGGGTCATCAGCCTCATCCTCACCCTCTTACTCCTCCTCCTCCTCCTCGGAAGAGTACCTCATCAATCGTCGTCTCCTACTAGGTGAACCATGTGGAGATGTGGTAGGTGATCTAGGACGACGACGCAATGATGTGGGTGGCGCCTCAGACAGAAGAGAATGAGCATCAATCTGTAAAGGTGATGGAGTAGGGCGTACCGACATGCGTACTGTAGCTCGGTGGGCAAAGCGAGGTGCCACGCGAGCCAAAGCCTGATGAAGAGTAAGCTGCCTCGATGTACCAGGGAGCCCTAGAGAAGATGGGGGTCCCTGCGTAGATGCAGCAGGTGGTGCTAAAGTAGAAGCTGCCTGCGATACAGTAGCTGAAGACATGGCCATCTGGTAAGGATCATCAGATGCCATAATGAACTATGCAGGTAAAACCGGTGCAGTAAGAATATCCTCGACGACATCGGGCATATGGGAGGCCATGGTCTGTGACAACGGCGTAGGGTAGGTGTAAGTGTTTCAAAACAACTAAATCACAACTCAAAATACCATACCAAAAATACTCATCAAATAATTCAATCATATAATCTCAATAAAAAGAATTTCAAACACCGCATTACTAAAATGTTTATAAAACATATAGACCATATAATTCCTCGAAAACGCCATCTTATTACTAAAATCCATAAACCTCAAATCATCTCAATAATTCCCAAATCTAACAATCATCTCAAATATCACATAATACCTCAAATAATAGAAGATGCTTCGGCTTGGCGGGCTAGCGGGCGGTGGTCAAGGATCATTTTCTATAAAAATACGGTTATAGTTTAGGCGTTTATTTACCTAGTTCTCTATAACCTTGGCTCTGATACCAATCTGTAACACCCCCAAAATTTGATACAGCGGAAGACTCAACAAGCTTTCGGGGTGCTACGGGGATTGGTATCCAACACAAGACAATATAGAACGAGATAAAGTAAACATAATAAAAACACAACCAAAACGGGGTTTTAACGTTTACATTTATCCCAACATCATTCAGAGTCAGGCCCAAAATAAATAACAGTAGGTCCAAAATTTATTATCAGAGTTTAGAAAAATAGATCCATAAACCATGAGCCTTGGCCGAGCCTTCCATTCCAAGCATGCATATCATCACTTAATTACCTGAGAAAACGTGCTAAAAGTCAGCTTTCGCTGGTGAGATCATAGGTTTAAATTCATCTAACAATATAGTGGACATATACGCAAAACGCTTGCTAGCTAGACTAAGGATTCGCTAAAAGCCTGCGAATACCCTCCGCTCCAACCTAACACACGGATACCCTCCGTTCTAACATAGATATTCGGGTAACCCCCGCAATACCAATAAATACTCGGATAACCTCCGAAGTATCAATAACCTATAGGTGCACGCTACAGTATCTAAATAAGCCAACCTTGAATAGTACACACAACATATATGTGACTAAAGCTGACAATTCCCAAATAACCAAATAAGCCAACCTTGAATAGTACACACAACATATATGTGACTAAAGCTGACAATTCCCAAATAACCAAATAAGCCAACCTTGAATAGTACACACAACATATATGTGACTAAAGCTGACAATCCACCAATAACCAAATAAGCCAACCTTGAATAGTACACACAAAAGGTGTGACTAAAGCTGACAATATATACTAGTCCATACGCATAGAAAGTTTTAGAAAGAATATAGAAGCGATAATAGTCCACATAAAATAATTTGCACGTTTCTCACCCCAAGTATTGAAAACATAGTTCAAGAGTAAAAATGGGGCTATGACTCACCTCAAGTCCAGAAAATAGCAAGAAGAAGTCGGTAGAAATAAGATGTATGATAACTCACAAAACAGCAACTACGGACTTGGCACGACCTAACAATATTAACTCGTTCAGAAATCATTTCCTCAAATTTATAATATTCCCAAACCCGGACGAGAATCCGTTTTTATTTCCGAAAATCCGTTTCGTATTAGTTTGGTGTATTTGCGTTTGGTATCCATACGGGTGGTGGGTCGACTCAAAACAAACCAAAATGTCACATAAAGAATAATAAAATAAACTATGGATCTAATATTAGCCCAATATATCATTTAAATAAATCGCCGAAGTTTATCAAATCCGTCGATTTGATAATCCTCATATTTATTTACGTAACATACCGTTCCAAGATTACACCCAACCTAAAGCACATAGCACATAAATACTATATGGTAGATATTATAGTCTAACAAATTCCTCATATATATCGTCAAATTGGCCAGATTTCCCGATATATACACTCGCAATTTATTACACTTTACATATACCACAACCTATGGGCGTCGTAGGATACGATGCGCATTAATATATTCATTTCATATAACCAAGTACCCCGGTTCAACCCTACGGTTAAGTGGTTATTTAGTTATATAAAATGTTTATATTAATCGTCATATATCCGTGACAACACGAAAGTCACAAATAATAACTTACCTGGACTCGAGCGACAACGATTCCGCATAACTCGGTAAGTTTATTTATTATATATAACAAAATGACCTTTTTATTAAATGTTTAATAATTGTCGAGAGTTTCTCGTTTTATGACAAATTTTTATAATAATAATACGTTCAATAATATTACGCCACTTTCGTAGCCTAATATATATCTAGTGGTATTATTTATAATACGACTCGTGATTATTATTATTATTAATGTACGCGTTTATGTAATTATATATCCGTTATTCACGTCTATATATTCATATAAACGATTATATTATCAATAACTATTATTACGAGTTTTATTATTTATGTTTTATTTGTAATAATTATCGAGTCATACGAAATGGTCACATGTCCGAGTCATGACTCTCGGCTCATTGTCCAAGTCCAATGTAATAAACAAATGTCATAAAACAATACATCTCCGTCCAATCAATCCCAATCCACGTGCTACAACAATAAGGTCCGACTACGGCACCCGACTAACCTATCTCCGTCAATCTAAGTGACCGTCTCACAATCGGTCCCCAATCACACATTTCGTCAACAACTTCACAATACCAATATCCATTGTCGAGACCAAACGTGGTCTCGACCCACAAGTATTCGGCCAACATAAAAAATCAACCAATGCCGAATCAAACCAAGTTAACAACAATAACAATAATGAAAATGAATATAACCAAGGTCCATATTCGGGTTGGTTTACCAAGCCAAACCCGAGTCTTCTCGACTCAAATGAGTCTCGGTACACTTCACGAGTCACAATGGCTCGAAACACAATCTAAGGTCACAAAATAAGGCTCCAAGGAGCACTCCAAAATACCCATTCGACTCATCAAAGTCTCGGCAACAACAATAATAATACGGCTAAGAGCCGCGACCCACAAGGGTCGAACAAGGCAATAACGAGCTCAAGGCTCGAGACACAACCAAACGAGAGCCTCAACTGGGTCTCGACTTGGTTATATGAGCAACCAAAAGTGACCCCGAGACCACAATAGTCTCGGTTATGCTCTAACCAAAAAAAACCAACCCTCGACATATCATAAAACAACCAAAACCATCCACAAATTCGAACCCAAATTAACCCAAACCGGATACCAAACGAGATTTTAATATCAAAACATCATTTCCCAACTAAATGTAATCGAATCCCACTAAAATCATCTGTGTAGCCACGGATTGGTCACCATATGGAGGTACTCAAGGTACCAACATGAGCTCACTCACCTTCTTGAACCTCCAAACGTGCGGATCTAGTGAAAACAATAAAAACTCGACCGGATCTTTAAAGATTTCGTGATGTTAATGGATGTTTTAGGGCGTGTATGATATATCAAAAGAAAGAGGATGAAACGAGAAGTAATATGGTGGTGTTTGTTTGGTGTTGAGGTCGGCGTAGTGGTGGTGGTGGCCGGAACAGTGGTTCGGCGGCTAGGGTTTGTCAAAGAGAGAAAATGAGAGTGAGAGAGATGAGTGATGAAGTGGTGAGGGTGTGTTTGTGTTGCTTATGAACCGAAAACCACAAGGACCCAATTTGTAGTTTACTTTTTATTATTATTATTTTTTTTTATAAAGATAATAATAGTAATAATAATAATAATAATGATAGTAATAATAATATTACTAACGGTGTGGAGCGGGTAACGTGGGTAAATGTAAAACATGTGGCCCGAACCCGAACTCATTTCAAACGTTTAATATCTCCCGAAAAACATCTCGTAAAATAATTATATATAGTCGGACTCGTAAAACGAATCATAAAATCTTTCGTTAGGTAAACCTAGTGCCAGAGTCAACGTAGTACCGAGTGAGAATTTAAGAATACATCACCGAGCAAAAAAATCAAGAATGAATTATGAAAATAATTCACGAATTCCATAACATCAATAATCCATAATCATTCATAAAATAGGTCTTACAAGTTCGTTGTGAAATAAAATTCTAAATAAAAATTATAAACGAACTTTAATCGTAATGCGGGTTTTTAAAATAACTCCCTAAATTGCCGGTTGTCACAAATGTCTAGTTTATGCAAGTCTTTAAAACTAAGATTATGTTTTACTTAGAAACTAAAGTTTACATTTTGTCGTTAACAAAACTTAGCAAAGATCGTAAAATATAAATAACGTTTTTAGGCGATATTTGTATTAACAATCTCCCCCTTTTTGTTGATGACAAAACATAAACTTTGTTTTTAAGTAACTCACAAAATCTTGGTGTTTAAGACTTAAAAAAAATTATATTAAACTTGTTTTACTTAAGTGATGAAATTCATATTAAGTTTTAAAGGTTTAATATATTTCTCCCCCTTTTTGTCGAAACAAAAAGTAGAGTAGTGAAGCGGAATCATGCACGTGCTCCCCCTTGGTTGTTACTCCCCCTAAAAGGAGTGCCAAGATGGGAAACATGGATTTTGATCCTACAAAAAAAATGGTTAGTTGGTGATATATATAGTCAAGGTTGTAGTTACCACACACATTGCAACCACAATGACAACACAAAAATGATCAACCAACGATGCAAGTAAGTAAGTAGAAGGAAATATCATTCCAAGTAAAATTTAACTTTTAAAAGTCAAAGACAAGAAATAGGAAAGATTCTTCTACTTCTAAAAGAAAAACTAAAAATAACCAAGAAAATAAAAGAAAATCAAATTCTACTTTCCTAAATGGGGCAAAAGGCCTCCAAAGGTTGTCTAAGATTTGTTTGGGTGGGAAAGAGCATCCAAACGTTCTATGTCATGTTGGAATGCAAAACGGGTTTCATCTTGGAATTGGTGAAGCAACAATTTGAGGCTTGCACCCATTTACTCACAATTTGAACAAACATGGGGATGAGTGGGTGGAAATGGGTTGGTTTTGGTTTCCTTGTTTGAGGGTTGGTTGGTTTTTGGTTTTTGGTTGGAGGATGGGTTTGGTATCAAGCAAGGTGGTTTGAAATTCCATTGCTTGATGGAGATGATTCTCAACCATGCTTTGGATTTCCTCATAGGAAGGAAAGAAAGACTCAAAGGTTTGGGCTTGAGAATGTGGTGGAGTTGGGTGATCATGGTTTTCAAAATTTGGCTCTCCATAAAGAGGACCATGGATGTCATGATAGATTGGGTGAAACAACAATGGTTTGGGTTGGTGGTATTCTTGTTGAGGTGGTTGGTTGTGGTTAAAATGCTCATTTTGGTCAAGAATTGACCTTAGTGTTTCAATTGCAAAAGGTGGTGGTTGTGTTAGTCTTGGTGGAAAATCATTGAGATCTTGGACAAAAGGGTGTGGTGATGTTGGAGGAGACCCAAATAACTCCGTAGGTTCAAGTTTGGGTAATGGTGATGCTGATGGAGTTTTGGATGGTTGGGTTGGAACACTTGGTGGAGTTGGGTCAATGGGTGATTTAGTTGGTGGTGGAGTGAGCTCATTGGGTTCATTGGGTGATGGAGATGGAGATGCAAGGTTTAGAAAATGTTCATTTTTGATAGGTGAGGTGAATTCGTCCGAGGATGAGGAGCTTAGTGTTAGAAATAGAAGTGACAATCATTTATTAAGTCATTTAGTCTTGTAATAGTCTTGTAGTTTAGTTAAGGGTAAACGGGCTTGGCTTAATCTAATATTGTAAAAGGTTATGTCTAGTTTATTACAAAAGCCCAAGCCCGGCCCATCTTCTTATCTCACCTATAAATACCTCCAAATGCTCTCATTTGGAGGTGTTGCTTCTAGGATTTTCTATGTGTGTATTTCCTTCTTTCTCTCTCTAATCTAATACATCTTCCTTTCTCTCTCTAGAAGTTACCATCTCTATCTCTCTCTCTATACATTTCTCTTCTTTAATCTCTAATAAACTTGTGTTAGATATAGTTATCAAGGGTCCTACAATTGGTATCAAGAGCCTAGAGATAATTTTAGGTTGTTTTAGATCATTTTTTGGGTGAAAATCGGATTTTTTAAGTATAAAGTTACTGTTCATCGCGTTTTAATCGAGTTTAGAAAGCTTTATCGAGTTTAAAAATTAATTTTCGAGTTTGAAAAAAAAATTTCGAGTTTGAAAAAATTTCTATCGAGTTTGAAAAATAATTTTCGAGTTTGAAATTTTTTTTCGAGTTTGAATAAAATTTTTGTCGAGTTTAAAAATTATTTCGAGTTTGAAATTTTTTTCTTCCGAGTTAGAAACATTTATTTTCGAGTTAGAAATATTTTATTATCGAGTTAAAAATTTCTTTCGAGTTAGGAAAAATTTTTCCGAGTTAGGACAAAATTTTCCGAGTTAGGAAAACATTTTTCGAGTTAAAGAAAAAAGTTTCCGAGTTAGAGAAATTTTTTCGAGTTAGAAATTTTTTCCGAGTTAGAAAAATTTCGAGTTAAGAAAAATAGATTTCTACCGAGTTAAGATTTTCACCGAGTTTGGCTGTCTATTTATACCGAGTTAGAAATTTTGGCGAGTTAGCAAATTTTTGCGAGTTTGCTAAATCCCTTATCGTTTATCGAGTAAGGATTTCACTTGGGCTTTCCTAAACGAAACTCTGGCGAAATTTCTTTAGGTTCTCGAGTAAGCTTATTCCAAGAACGAAACTTTCAACTTCACCAAAACATCTAATCTTTTCAAACAACCTTTATTATCTTTCAAAGATCCATCCATCTACACAAGTTTCAAAAAAAAAACAAAAAAAACAATTTTAATTTTTACAGGAGACTAA
This sequence comes from Artemisia argyi, assembly GCA_030686995.1. Lineage (NCBI taxonomy): Eukaryota > Viridiplantae > Streptophyta > Magnoliopsida > Asterales > Asteraceae > Artemisia > Artemisia argyi. Next base: position 238,620,326 of record CM060700.1, on the reverse strand, counting down.
ACTTTCAATTTTTACGCGAAATTCAAATTTTGGTATAACGGTGAAAATTTTGGCCCGAAATTCAAATTTTTAGGCCAAAATTCAAATTTTTTCGGTGAAATTTGGCGTCAACATTTTTGAAACTCAACTTTTTCTTGGAACCTTAGGATTGCATTTTATAGTGATTTTCAAAATTTTGGAACTGAAAATTTTTCAGATTAAATTTTGAAGGGAAACGTAAATCTCAATCGAAAACGTTCATGGTACCTCTCAAAAATTTCTTTCCATCAATGGACATGGAACCTCTCAATGGAAACTTCATCTTTATGGCAAATCATCAAACAACAACATCAAGCAGTGATATTGGCAATAATCACAATGTTAATGCTATGACGACGGTTGAAAAGATCCAGTACTTGATAATGCTTGCCAATAAAGAAGAAATGGGAATACCGTTGACTGCTGAGGAAAATGAGTTTCGAGCTACAACAAGAATTAATGACAATTCAGCATATCTCAATGAAACCTACAACTTTATGGCAAATCAGCAGGCAACAACATCAACCAGTGATTCTGATCTTCCTCCTACTTATGATTCAGATCCATTCCATGAGGTACCAAATTATGGTAACAATGCTAATCCGTTTGCTCATGAGAAGCCACATTATGTGCCATCTGAACCTAATTATGAAACATATGTGGGGGAACAAGTTAATAGCAATGTTAACTATGAAACTCCAGATATGGATCCTAATAGAGTTCAAGTTGCACAAAATGGTGCTAATGATGAGGAAACCCGTGCTTTCTTTGAATCATTATTGAACAATTGTCGTATTGAAATTGAAAATGTGCAAAAGGTTAATCACAATGTTAAAGCTGCGAATGTTAAATTGACCACAGAGCTTGAGAGTTACAAGGAAAACGCTAAAGCTTTTGACTTTCATAACAAAAGATTGTCTGAATTAGAATCTGGTTATCAAAATTCCGTTTTAAGGGAACAACAATTGCAACTCAAGTTTGATACACTTGATGTTAATTCTTTCAAAAAGATAAAATCTTTAAATGCGGAAATTTCTAATTTACAAAACCAACTTTCTAAACAAAAAACAGCTTATACCAATCTTGAAAAAGAAAGGGATGAGTTGAAAAAGGACTTTGCAAAGAAAGAAGACAAACTTTTGGAAGAAATCGTAGAGTAAGAACACATGATTGCACATCTAGAAGAATTAGTGGTTAAGTCGGGTCAGTCAAGTCAAACAATGAAAATGATTTCAAATCAAACTAATCCGATTTACCATACAAAACAGAAAATGGCTCTAGGTAACAAAACTCCTTGTAATCTCAAGAAAGCTCAGCAGGAACAGAATGTTTTGTATAATGGTAATGTGATTTACACCAAACATGATCCTCCCGTCGTTCGGGATTCTGTGGAATCAATGGAACTGGTCGAAGAGAGCATAATTAAAATGAAACAAAAGGATTTGAAACCCATTGATTACAACAAATTGAACAAACTTTCGGGTATTACTTTTGTTCCACAAACAGAACCATCTTTGTTTTCCATAAAACGACCGTTCGCGAAATTCTTGTCTAAAAAGAAAGTTGTTTCCAAATCTCTTTCAAAAATGGAACAAATGTCCTCTAACAACACTTTTAATACAACTGAGGCTAGAGAAATTCTTGATGACATTAAAAAGAGAATTAAGGAACTTCAAAATATTGTTGAATCTAAAACTACCATCTATATTAACAACTGGCATTCTAGTTTTCATATCGAACAGAAAAAGGTGTTTGAAAACGAAATTACTATCCCACTGAATAACATCAGTGCGCGGGTAATCCATTTTGAACAACCTTTCTTAAAAGAAACGGCCGACTTTGTCAAGGACCACAAATCCCTGGTAAACGAAGTTAATGATACTCGTGAAAACATGAATGTTTTGGAAAAGTTAAATGATTCTCTCTTCGAAGCTGTTATGACTACCGATATTATGTACATCATTTTACAAACATATTCGGTTGAGGACGATGAAAGACTGCGAGCTGAGACATCTGAAATTGTTTCAAAATATGAAAATGCTCTTGTAAAACTTGAAAAAAAAAACATGTCATTTTTCAAACAACTTGATCGAAAATCAGAGGAATGCAAGTATGACAAATTGTCGTATGAACATGCCTACAAGGACATGAAAAAGGAAAATGATCTTTTGAGAGCTCAGCTTGAAAGTATGAAAGGGAAGGGTGTGGATACTAAGTTTGCAAAACCATCGACTTTGGAGACACCAAATGTTTCAAAAACGGTTGAAAAACCAAAAATGTCAATTTCCCGGTTTGCTCCAAAAGTCGATGCGAAAAAGGATTTGACAAAACCAGTCACTCCACAACCCTTGCTCAAGCAAAAGGAAATTGAAAAGATTGTTGAGAAACAAAAATTGGTTGTTGAAAGAAACACAAATGTGAGTGCACCTAGCCCTTCCAGGAATAGTACACCGAATGTGACCACAAAAACTGTAAAGGAATCTGTTGGTTCTAATGACATGGTCCAAAATCACCATCTAGAAGAAGCTAGGAAAAAGGCACAACTTCGAAAAGACAGAATTTTAGGTGCAACACCTAATGTGATGAATTCTACAAGATTCCAAAGCACTGCTAGTAGTAGTAAACCGTTACCTAGGAACACTAAACAAAATACTAGGGATTGGCTTGCATCTAAGAGAAGTGGCACAAAAGAGAATGCTAGGAACGTAGAATGCAACACAAAGAATTCCAAGGTCTCATCAAACAACAAACAATTTCCAAATGACTGTAGTGACAAAGTTAAAGTTGTTGTGTTAAACAAAAATATTGAATTTGTCTGTCCTACATGTCAAAAATGTGTTTTTTCAGCTAATCACGATGCATGTATTGCACAATTTATCAAGAAAAGAAAGTCAAGTGTCAAGACACAATCCACTAAGACACCAAATCGAAACATACCCGTTGAGAAGAAGCAAGAGGTTAAGAAACCTAATAGGTGGATACCGAAAGGATGTAGTTTTTCCAAGACTGAGACTTCCGCTGCATCTGATAAGAAAACTATGTCTAAATCTTACCTTAGGTGGATTCCCACGGGAAAAGTTTTTAATACAGTAGGCCTTAGATGGATTCCCACAGGGAAGATTTTTGAAAGGTGCACAATGACTAATGATAGTGTACATCATCATGATAAGGATGTAGAAACCACTACAACCATTGAAAGTGAACACCCTCAATGTGAGGAAACATGTACTTCTAACACTGTTATTCGTGCAAATTCTTCTTCTGTGGATGCAGGTACTTGTGCAAGTGATGAGAGTTCATACATCCAATGTGGTAAAGATGAACTTTACGCCAACATCGCATGTGGACATCCTTTTCTAACTCCACTTTTACTTGTCCAAGCTTAATTTTTTTTTCTCTTTCTTCAATTCTTCTTTGTATATATTTTTTGAAAAACAAAATACAAAATTTGAAAAACCATCAAAAACAAAATACAAAAATATAAAAATTTTCAAAAATCCAAAAACATTATAAAATCACAAAATCCAAAAATATTCTTCTCACGACATGTCTCTTGTATAATCGATATTCTGTACGTATCTAGAAATGTCATTCAACAATGATACGGACATGTACAGATGCTTGAGCGAGAGTTTTCGAAAATGTTTTCTAAAACATGTCGTTTCTCAAAAGTTTCTTTACAATGGCTTGTAAGTACTTCAGCTTACAACCCGTGCTTCAAAGTGAAATCTTTTCAAAACTTAAGTCCGGGTATAACAACTCGAAAAGATTTCAAATAAGGACTTAATCAAATGGCTTCTGGACACATCAGTTCAGGACCCGCACTTCAAAGATAGGAAAGTGCTTAATCAAACAAAGATTTCAAAATTTTTTTGAGCACTTATCCTAAAACGAAAACCACACACTTATCTGGCTTGAGTTTTCTTTAGAAAAACTTTCAAAATCTTTAAGCTCAAGACCATGATTGTTGATCTAATGATAAATTAGATTTTCAAAATTCTCTTACATTTTGAGCACCACCTTTTCAAGATTTTTCAATAAGATTTTCAAAATCTATCAAAATCAGTGCTCATCATCAAAATGACTTGTGTACACCTTACAGTGCACAACTCAAGTTTTCAAAGAAAGGAAAGTGCTGCGAAAAAATGATTTTCATCAACAAAGTGCACTTATCCTAAAAATGGACACTGTTGTACGCCTCAGTGCGACACTCCTATTCAAACAAAGAGAAGTCTTTGTTTTTCCAAAAAACCTTGATGCAAAATTCTACAAATCTGAAACTTCTTTCTCTTTCAGAATTTTGCTTCAAGAAGACTCCTTCCCTCTAAATCTTAAAAAGTTTAACATTCTCAAAAACTTATGCGAGTTTTGAGGGGGAGTATTTCATAAAAACAAAATTATTCCAAATTCATGCAAAATGAAATCTGTCTTTCTCTCCGAAAAGCTTTTTCTTAATCTGTTGATATCAAAAATATCACGATATGCTATTTTTGAGGGGGAGAAGACATGATTAAAATGTGATCAAAGATGTTTAAAGTTTGTGACTGAATCTCAAAAGAGCTCGACTCAGAAAGTACCAATGAATTGACGAAGCTTAATATTTCAGTAATCGAAAAGACTTGTCCTGGACGGGTAATAATTTCAAGCTAGTCTAACTAGTGATGTAAGCGTGTCTCGAATAGGACTTGTCTGAGTAGAATGTACCGTATCGAGAGACTTTCTTTGGACTTGACCAGGACGGGTAATAATTTCAAGCTAGTTTAACTAGTAATGTAAGCGTGTCTCGAATCGGTCATGTTTACTGAAAGTGGATCAATTCAAAAAGTGCAAACTCCTCACGCATGTGCAAATTTCTTAAAAAACTCATGAGCACATGTGAAGGGGGAGTCCTTCAAAAGATACAAAAACTCTCAAAGTGTCAACAAAAATGTGTTTATATTCATAAACACTTTGAGAGATTTTCAATCAAAGGTTTCATGGCAATTATAGGATAGTCATGGAGTTATAAGGTGGCTAAGGTTAGGGAAAACCGTCCTATAATCCGCCAGAGCCGGAGGGATCTACCCAAGGACAATTCTAATAGATTAGAATTAGAAGTCCTTAGGTATGATTGCAAAAAGGAAAAAATGAGAAAGGAGAAAGAAGGGGTTGAAGAATTAAAAAGAAAAGTTATGAAAAAGGGTGAAAAGAAATAGCCCTCCATATGTTCAACCTTAGGGCAGACACCGGGTTCAATTCATATGCTACTGGTTGTTACTAAGGTGACACCGGTATTGAAGATAAAGACGTCATGGACCCAGTGACGCACTGCACTAAACATTCTAGCCACTCAAGTTCTCTTAAAAGAGCTTGTTTCATTCTCACGGGGAACCAGCGTAATCTATCGACCTGTCTCTTAGAGATGGTTGATATTGAAGCAGGAGACCTCTCCCTAATCTCCGCATAGGAAACCAAATGTGCACTTATCGAGTCTAGAGCCCCGAGATTCATCAAAAGATCTCATAGGAACACATGATATTTCTACACTGGTTGTTCATCATTAAGGACCGCCAGATGTAAACTTAAGAGTCCTACGCAGATCTTAGCAATCTGCCTAGAACGTCTATGAGAGGATTTACTTATGTATTTTCTCAATGATTGAACAGAAATTCCTGCCAGGGTCAACATCAAGCAGCCCTGACAGCAGGTCACTTCGGTAATTCTTTATGGGTTACGCTTAGTGTTCGCGATGGTTTCAAACGGTCTACAGTCGTGGATTGATCCCCAGCGACTCACCCAGTCATTGAGCTACTTAGTAGGTCTCGTAAGCTCTTTCGGGAGTATCTGACATGGGAACGGCCTTGGTAAGGGTTAGAAGGAGTCTTCACACTATGCTGTTAACGATCTCTAATTCCTTATCTGTAAGTACCGGTTGATTTATTGCTAACTGTTTACCTGCAGCTATACATTATATCCATGGCAATAGATTCCACATGCTCATACATGCATCACAAAGTCAAAGGAAAGTTCTCACAAAGATCTAAGCAAAGAAAAGTTCAAAGAATCTACAGTAGTAAAGTAACATAGATCAAAGTGAAGGAACAGGAGCAACAAATGCATGTATCACAAAGACTAAAGACGTATGAGCATGTTGGAAAGGCATTTCACCACCAAAAACAAAGAAGTGACGAAAGGCAGATGACACTACATCACAATCTACAACAAAAGAAAAAGAATGAAGAAATGTCAGTTATCAAAGATCACAATGCATGTAGGAACAAAGACTTAAAGACTATACTACAATGACTCAAAGTTCAAGACTAGAAGCTTCAAAGTTCAAAGATCAAGATCACAAAGAGAGATCTCAATGATCACCCCTTAGGGGGAGATTGTTAGAAATAGAAGTGTTGATCATTAATGGAATCAAAGAGAGATCTCAATGATCGTCCCTTAGGGGGAGATTGTTAGAAATAGAAGTGACGATCATTTATTAAGTCATTTAGTCTTGTAATAGTCTTGTAGTTTAGTTAACGGTAAACGGGCTTGGCTTAATCTAATATTGTAAAAGGTTATGTCTAGTTTATTACAAAAGCCCAAGCCCGGCCCATCTTCTTATCTCACCTATAAATACCTCCAAATACTCTCATTTGGAGGTGTTGCTTCTAGGGTTTTCTATGTGTGTATTTCCTTCTTTCTCTCTCTAATCTAATACATCTTCCTTTCTCTCTCTAGAAGTTACCATCTCTATCTCTCTCTCTCTACATTTCTCTTCTTTAATCTCTAATAAACTTGTGTTAGATATAGTTATCAAGGGTCCTACACTTAGGTTGATGGATTGGTTAGACCAAAGTGGTTTGACACTTATTCGGGCGGTTTTCCGGATTGGTCGTGATGGTTGAGAGGTGATTGTTGACTTAGTCATGGTTAAAATGGTTTAAAAGATGAGAAATTGTGATGAAGAAGGTGTGATTTGATAGTGTTTAGGATGGTTTAATTTACAGTGATGAAGGAGTGTGGGAAGGAGTGTTTGGATTTGATGTTAGGCCATACAAAAATGGAGGTTCCTAATGATTTGGAAGACTAATTGCGGGTTGTCATATCATGGAAGTCAATCCAATGAAAATGGTGAAGTGAGAAGACAAGATTTGCACTAAATTCTTAGTGGTTTTGGTAAATTTGTTGAAGGATATGTCTCATGGATTTCAAGGAACCTTTGGAAGGGTTCCTTCCTTTATGTGTGAAGGTTCCTTGAGGTAGTTATGGGTATTTTTGAAATTTGGCGGGAAATGGTTTTCTTTGAGTTATAAGGAATGAGAACTACCCTATTGTGCTTAACAAATTGCAGGAAATTGGTTTCTATCTAAAAGGATGGTATTTTGTTGATTGGATGTTGAAATATTGAAAACTAAAAAAAAATCTTCAGGAAATCTGGCGGAACCTTCAGGATACACAGGCGGGACCCGTGTGAGGGTTCCGTCCGGTCCGTTGGGCCATTTCTGGGTTGCCCAGAAAATGCACTGGCGAAACCCGTTCTAGGGTGCCGCCAGATTCGCCAGGCCTGAAAAAGTTGGCAGTCCGCGATTTTGACCCGTGAGATGATTTTCAAATTTTTCGAAAACTCCTAAAATCAAAAAGATAATGCATATCTGGTTAGGTAATGCAAAAATTGGACATGTAAACACACATACCATAGGACTTTGACTGGGGGGTCGAGAATTTCACTATGCTTAGTGAAAATTTCATAAACATGAAAATTTGACAACTTGCCAAAAGTTGTCTACCTACATCATTGTTAGTTAATACATGTTCTAAATAGTATCACACAATGTACCAACACACAAATACATCACAAACATTGTTTAGACGACCAAATTGTTCAAATAGCACCTAGTGCCAAACACTCCTTCACATCCGCACTCATTGACGGTCAATCTTATTCTTGAGCTTTCCAAGATTCTTAAACATCCCTTTTGTTTGCTTGAACTCCGCCGACTCATTTGGAATATCCGGAAGTTGGGATATGTATTCTAGAGGTGGGAGCCTAGAGTTGGGCAAAGAGTCATCTTCACTCATTGAGGAAGATGATGAGGAGGTAGGAGGATGAGGACGTTTTCCTTGGGCTTTGTACACTCTCTTATCACTTAGTGGGACAAAGGTGTGTGGAATGAGAGAGTAGTCAAGGCGAAGACCGTTTGGAGTTGGTGGAATGGGAGAGATGAACCTAAAGAGACGGGTCAAGAGCATTCCATACGGCATAGCCGTTGTGCCAAGCACGGGAATGTCGGCCATTCTCTTGGCCATGTAGTAGACAAGGTTGAAGGGTTGCCTAACGGACAAAGAGTAGAGCATGTAGCAAAGGCAAAGATTTATATGATCTCGGTTTCCTATGGTGCTAATGACATTTTCTCTAAGGACTTCCTCCCATTTCTTGAATTGGGGCTTGAGTTCATTCATTTCCATTCCATATGGGTCCTTATCGACCTCATTTCTCGAACGGGTTCTCCTAGTGTTGGTTGTCCTAACAAAGAGGTGGTCACAAAGTACATCTTTTGACACAAAAGGGGTGTCGTAAGGATGAATGCGGTCATGGAGTGTGTCAAGAGTTGAGAGAGAGTGCAAGTCAGAGTAGATGCAAGTACCACAGTTTGGGATACCTAGGATTTGAGCAAACTCCTCAAGAGTGAAGGAGTATTGATGATACTAGCCCTAAAGTTGATAGACATGTGACCATACTCATCCGTGGAGAGAGTGACGGATGCATAGAATTCTAGAATGAACCTATGACAAATAGGCTCGTTGATTTCTAAAAGACACTCAAAGATGATTGTGGCAAATTCCGTGTAGAGGTTTGTGCCTTCTAGGAAGGACGGGTCAATGGTTCTACCCTCATGGACATAATGTTTTTCTAAGGCTTTGAAAATATTGACTTGAGTTGGGGTAAGGCCTTTGGTTTTGTGGTGTTTTGGTAGGTACTTAATGGTGTCCTTGTGGTCGTAGTGGGTTAGAGGAGGCATGTTGATTCCTAGAAAAACAAAATTTCACGTTTTAGTCTAAGTAAACGAATATTATAATGTGGATGTTCTAATGTGTGCCTATATGAAAACAATGTGGAGGTGCGGTTATCTTGACTCATTTTGATGCTTCAAAAACGTTTTATAATGCAAGTTTTGTTATAAAACAAAAGATAACCCAAACGCTCCAAGTTCAATGTAGCTTCGGTTGAATGTACCCGAAAATACATATTGGTTATGTATTCCCTTTAGCATTCAAGAGACATTATGCAAGTGATGTTTTAAACTTAATGTTTTGATTATGTATTCTCAATGTGAGACGAAAAAATATTTGTCCTACTTGTGAGAAATTTTTGGAAAAATTTGTCATGGGGTGTTTTAGCAAACATGTTTACACTTAGTAAGAATGCAATTCCTAACTATGGGGAACATGATTAGTTTTGTTAAACACCTAATTTCATGCATGAGTTTCTCAAATTAATGCATAACCCCAAGTTTTTGTTTTTGTGCAAAAAAATAAAATTCCTAGACTCAAATCAGGATTGTAATCAAGTTTAGAATACTTACAATGATGATTGATTTGCAATGTGAGTGAAAGGAAGACCAAGAAATCGTAGGTATGGATGGATGGTAAAGTGAATAGTAACAGTTTGGAAGTGGTGGTATGAAATAATGGGTGTTTGGTTAAATATAAACAAAAAAATGGTTCTGCAGGTCGGCGGACCCTTGAATTGGGTTCCGTCCGTTGTGTCTGAGGGTTCCACCGACCCTGCTGAGAAAAAGAGTTATGGATTTGTTTTGATTTTTGTGATTTTTGTCTAATGTCCAGAACTACAACGTAGGTTCCATGAGTCCTAAGCCTAGCCTAAGAAGGTTAAAAGGTTCACGTTTAAGGGGTTTTGTGAGAATGTCGGCTATGTTGTCTTAGAAAGAAACTTTCTCAATTGAGATATTTCCTTTTTGAACGTTGTCACGAAGGAAATGATGACGGATTTCAATATGTTTGGTACGAGCATGTTGAACCGGGTTTTTACTAAGATCAATTGCACCTTTGTTGTCACAAAGAATTGTGATGTCGTTAAGTTGAAATCCGTAGTCGACAAGAGCTTGCTTCATCCAAAGAGCTTGTTGACATGCCTTTCTGGCCGAAACGTACTCGGCTTCCATTGTTGAGATAGCAAGAGCCGTTTGCTTCTTAGAGAACCATGAGGTGAGACAATGTCCAACAAAAGTACAAATACCACTTGTACTTTTTCTATCAACATGGTCACCGGCATGATCCGAGTCGGCATACACTATGGTGTCTATTCCCGTTCCTTTAGGATACCATAAACCTAAATGTGTAGTACCCTTAATATACCTAAAAATCCTTTTAACGGCTTCGAGATGAGTAGTCTTAGGATCTTCTTGAAAACGAGCACATAGACAAACACTAAACATAATGTCGGGTCTACTAGCCGTTAGGTAAAATAGACTACCAATCATACCTCTATATTTAGTGCTATCTACGGATTCACTTTCCTTATCCTTGGTGAGTTTAGTTTCCGTTGACATGGGTGTTTTGATTGGTTTCGAATCTTCTAATCCAAATTTCTTAAGCATGTCCTTAATATATTTAGATTGGTTAAAGAAGATACCATCTTCTAGTTGTTTAATTTGAAGTCCTAGGAAAAAGTTGAGTTCTCCCATCATACTTATTTCAAACTCGTCATGCATGATTTTTGAGAAATCCACACATAATTCTTGACAAGTTGATCCGAATATAATGTCATCAACATAGATTTGGACTATGATAATATGTGAATCTTTCTTCTTAGTGAAGAGAGTATTATCAACTAAGCCCATGGTATACTTATGGTGAACTAGGAAGGTTTTAAGTTGATCATATCATGCTTTTGGAGCTTGCTTAAGTCCGTAAAGAGCTTTTTTAAGTTTGTAAACATGATTTGATTTTTCAAAATCGATGAAGCCCGGTAGTTGAGCAACATACACTTCTTCATTTATGACTCCGTTTAGAAATGCACTTTTGACGTCCATTTGAAAGAGTTTAAAATTGTGTGCACATGCATATGCAAGTAAGATTCTAATTGACTCGAGCCTAGCAACCGGAGCAAAAGTTTCATCGTAGTCAATGCCTTCTTGTTGGTTATATCCTTGTGCAACTAGCCTAGCTTTGTTACTAGACACAATTCCATTTTCATCCATTTTATTACGAAAGACCAATTTTGTTCCAATTATAGTTTGACTCTTTGGTTGAGGAACTAATGTCCATACATCATTCCTAACAAATTGGTTTAACTTTTCTTGCATTGCAATTACCCAAGACTCGTCTTTAATGGCTTCATTAATGTTTTTCGGTTCAATGGTTGACATGAAACAAAAGTAGTTGCTTTCATTTTGAACTTTTGATCTTAGTGTTCTTTCGTTAATGTTGCCTATGACACTATCTAATAGATGACTTTTAGATTCTTTGACATTGACAAGTTCTTTGTTTAATAGTTCATCTTCCTTGTCATTACCTAAAATCTCTTGACTTTCTATTGCTTGGCTTTCAACTAAGTCATCATCTACCAAAGGTGATGTCTTAGAGGGAGGTAGACTCTCGTCAAATGTTACGTTCAACGATTCCTCGACTCTTAAGGTTTCTTTGTTCAAAACAATGTAAGCTTTACTATTTTATGAATATCCAAGAAATACACCTTCATAAGACTTTGGGTCAAATTTGGTGATATAATCCTTGGTGTTAAGAATGAAACATTTACTCCCAAACACTCTAAAGTATCCTAATGTAGACTTTTTACCTTTATATAGTTCATAAGGAGTTTTATTCAAAAATGGTCTAATTAAGACTCGATTTAAAATGTAAGTTGATGTGTCAACGGCATTACACCAAAACTTTTGTGGAATGTTTTGTTCATTAAGCATTGTTCTACTCATCTCTTGCAATGTCCGATTTTTACGTTCTACTACACCATTAGATTGAGGGGTACGTGGAGCCGAAAAGTTATGAGTAATACCATTAATATCACAAAAGTTTCCAAATTGAAATTCATTATCAAATTCACGACCGTGATCCGTTCTAATAGACACAATATTAGACCCTACTTGATTTTGAATTTTCTTACTTAGAATATCAAAAGCTTCATTTTTACTTTTCAAAAATTTTGTCCAAGTATATCTTGAGTAATCATCGACTATGACCAAAGTGTAGAAGTTACCTCCATAACTTTGTATAGCGGATAGACCAAATAAATCCATATGCAAAAGTTCTAGACACCTAGATGTAGAAACCAAGTTTTTAGCCTTATGGCTACTATGGACTTGTTTACCGACTTTGCAAGCATCACAAAAGTGTTGGTCATATTTCAACTTAGGTAGGTTTCGAACTAAGTCTTTGGAGGAGACGTTTTGAATTAGTCTCATGTTACCGTGTCCTAAATGTTTATGCCATAAAGTTGAAGATTCATCTAATGAGGTAAGACAAAGTTTGTCTCTAGATGTTGGATCCATCTTCATGACGTATACGTTGTTCTTAAGGACACCTTTGGCTATGGTTATACCATCTTTAAGTATTTTATTTCCGTTTTCACTAAAATGGACATTATACTTATTACGACAAAGTTGACTAATACTAAGGAGATTAAAACCTAAGTTATCAACATGAGCTACATCATCTATAAAAAGGGAGTCATGAGAGATTGTACCTTTTCCGATGATTTTGCTCTTAGCTTTACTACCAAACGTAACATTACCTCCGTTATATTTGTAATAAGTAGTGAAAAGGCTTTTGTTACCCGTCATGTGCCTTGAACAACCGCTATCTTTAATCCATTCATCCGGTTCCAAACAAACTTTGAGGCATACCTATTTTACGAAAAACACTCAAACATTTGGTCCCCAATTTTTCATGGGTTCATTTTGGTTAAGCATACCATTAACTTGTTCCAAGTATGAAAATAGAGCATAAGGGTTCCATGACATGTAATTTGGAGTTTGGAAATGTCCAGGAGTGTTTTGGTTCCAAACATGTTGGTAGTTTGGTCGAGTGTTGAAGTTACTCTTTGGAAAGGGGCGTTTGGGAATTGGAGTCTTAGCTCTTGGTTGAGTAGTCTTAGCTCTAAATTCATTTTTACTAAGTCCTACTCCAGTTTTAAAGGCAGGTTTTGTTCCATTTTTATATGTGACTTTAACAAATTTTGAACGATCCGATGTGGATGATGTTACTACTGCAGCAGACCTGGCGGAACCTTCGGGTCCAACGGGCGGAACCCTGGATTGGGTTCCGTCTGTTCCGCGGGCTGCTGTAGCAATTTTGTTAGTTTCTTGTGCAATCTTTTCTTGTTTCGTTTGACCCTTTGAAGTTTCTATTTTCATGAATCCTAGTCCTGTTTTATCAAAGGGTGACTTTTGAATTTTCATAATTTCATCCGCACAAGAAATGCTCTTATCGAACTTCTTAAACTTTGTGGTTTGTTTTATTAGATCATTTTGAGTAATTTTAAGTTTCTCAACTTCGAGTTTAAGTTCTTCACATGATTTGCAAGATGTGTCAATACCTTTACTCTTTTCTACTCTCTTAGCTTTTTCTTTTAATTCATAAACTTCATTTTCTAAAAACTCCTTTTTAGTTTTCAAAAACTTATTTTTGTTTATGATTTTTAAGCTCAATTCACAAAGTTTGTTATATTCTTTTTGTAAGGTGTCATCATCAATAAAGGAGTAAGATGAGTCGGAGAGTACCTCATTTGAGTCGTGAGCCACGAGAGCAATATCATCATTCTTTGGCTCATCGTCATCTCCTTCATAGTCACTCCAAGCACCACCCACAAAAGCTTGTTGAGGTTTGCTCTTGGGTGGTTTTGGACATTCTCCTACAAGATGACTTGTGTCTCCACACCTATAGCATTTTCTTTCAACCTTTCCTTTCCTATCATCACGATCTTTTCGGAAAGTTTTCTTGTCATCTTTAGGTTGCCTTACAAACCTCCCTCTTCTACGAAAGAACTTCTTGAAGTCTCTAACGGCCATATCATATTCCTCAATATCACTATCCGAAGTAGATTCTTCATCATCACTTAATTGGACTCTAGCTTTCAAGGCAATGGACTTAACTTTTTCTTTCTTGCTTCTAACTAGTTCCGAATCTTTTTCCATTACCATTTCATGAACTTTGAGGTTTCCAATTAGCTCGTCAAGTGACATGCTTGAAAGATCTTTGGATTCTTCAATTGCCGTCACTTTTGCTCTCCACTTCGGATGGAGTGCTCTAAGGAATTTCCTGACAAAATTCTTACTACAAAAAGATTCATCAAGTGCTTTAAGTGAAGTAATAATAGTGTTAAACCTAGCAAATGCATTATCAATAATCTCATCTTCGGGAATAACAAATTGTTCATATTGTTGAACAAGGAGATCAATTTTGTTATCCTTAACTTGTGAGTTTCCTTGATGAGTGACTATTAAAGATTGCCAAATATCTTTGGTGGTTTTACACATAAAGACTCTTTCATATTCTTTCTTAGGCAAAGCATTGTAAAACATCATTTTAGCTTCATTATTTTTAGCAATCAATTTCTTTTGATCATCATCTTTAATATTAGTAACTATATTATCACCATCAATGATTATATACCATAAATCTATATCTTTAGATTTCACGTAGGTTTCAAAACGGTTTTTCCAATATATAAAACCATTTGTTTCAAAAAGTGGTGGTCTTTGCATAGATTGCCCTTCTTTGTAATTTTCAAAATTCATGGATCATTTCAAGTTTTAAAACACAATATATTTTAAAAGCTTGAGTAACGTATCTCTGATGCCAATTGTGGAAAACTAGAAGAGGGGTTGAATAGTTTCCCGTTTAAAATCTTTTTAACTTGTTTGATTAGCTTTGAAACTTTCCGTTTGATCAAAGATATATATACACAAACACAATATATAACATGCAAGTAAATGAAAGAAACGATCAAACCACAACACGAGTATTTATCGTGGTTCGGCTACAAGGAATCTTTTTCCTTGCCCTACGTCCACGCCCCGAGTATCCAACTCGCGAGTTTCTTTCACTAGTCAACAAGCTCCTTTCACCGGCGGAGAAAACCTTACACGTCGCTTATACACATTTACCGACACTAAGCTAGATGTCGAGTTCTTTTACAAGGGTACAACCACTCCTGTTAGTTCTTTTACAAGGGTACAACAACTCCCGTCACACTTTGTATTTTGAGGACTAAAATACTAACGGATCACTACTGAAAATACACAATCAAATGAAGTGTAAACTACACAAGTTTACACAATGCTAAGCTAACAAGTCTTGCAACGTTGTGTTGAATACTTGTAACTTTTTATGAACTCGTGAATCTCTTTGCTACAAAAAGAAACTTCACATATGAGATGTTAAAGGGTTAGATGAAAGAGTGAATGAATGTGTGAAAATATGATGTAGAGTGATAAGCCAAAAATCAAACTTGTGGCTTAGTATTTATAGCAAAACCTTCTGTAGGCCTGGCGGATACGGCGGAACCCTCATATGGGTTCCGCCCGTGTACCCCCAGGGTTCCGCCGGGCTTGCAGTTGGTTTTGCAATAAATCTTGCAAACCAAACAATGTCACATCTCATTATACCTAGTCAAAGACAAAACTTGCAAGCAAACATATGGTTTGTCAAACACACTTTCTTTCCATAAATGTATATTGACAAAACTTGCCATAAATGTGATGTGGCATTTCTATTTTAAGAAACAAAAAGTGTTGTGTTTTATGAAATGTAAAATGTAGCAAATGTCTAGTTTATGTAAGTCT
The DNA here is from genome assembly GCA_030686995.1 of Artemisia argyi. Taxonomy (NCBI): domain Eukaryota; kingdom Viridiplantae; phylum Streptophyta; class Magnoliopsida; order Asterales; family Asteraceae; genus Artemisia; species Artemisia argyi. The sequence goes on along the minus strand of CM060700.1, from coordinate 238,604,514 downwards.
TTAAAACTAAGATTATGTTTTACTTAGAAACTAAAGTTTACATTTTGTCGTTAACAAAACTTAGCAAAGATCGTAAAATATAAATAACGTTTTTAGGCGATATTTGTATTAACAAGATTTTTAGAAAAAAAAAAAAAAAAAAAGCTTAAAGGGTGTTTAGTTTATACTATGAAAAAAATTAATGTTATATATATATATATATATATATATATATATATATATATATATACTAGACTTCGAAGCCCGCCCGATGGGCGGGCATGACTTGTAATTTTAATTTTGGTGGTGTTCGTTTACGTAAATTATTTTTATCGACATCGAAATAGTGTTATTGCAAAGTGAATGCGTTCCAGAATTATGCGAGACATACAAATTTGGCCATTATATGCACAACTTAAGTGACTTCGTAATAATATATGAGGGTAACTAAATGTGGATTCTTAAGCTTGATAAATGTGAGACTTTTATATATATATATATATATATATATATATATATATATATATATATATTTGGGGTTGAGGAATGGAGTACTCATGTTTGCCAAGATCTTCTAACAATGTCACCAATGGCAGCAGCATCCACATCAACCAGAATGTCTGAATGACGATGTTGAAAGCCAAAAACACAAACAACTTACATCAGGTTCATTCCCCCCATGGTTGTTGAAATGTACGTAGCCCCCATCACACCAGCATTGAACTAATCAAAATAAAAATCAGATTTAATATACGCAATGAAATATACACTTTATTTACAGAACTACATAAAAGAGTGAGAAAGACCACATTTTAATCTGAAGGTTCGTTTTGTAGAAACTCAAGAGCCATCTATTTTTCCTGAAAAAAATATGCTAACACGAAACACTTTCAAGTTAATCCAATCACCCACAACAAAGTAGATTGCCAATGTAAATACCAATAGAAAACAGGTCGTGTATTTCGTGTACGCGAGCTGATACAGCCGTACACATCCTTTATTTCAAGTTCACTTCATAAAGTTTTAACAATAACAATGAAATTTGATAGCCACAAATCATACAATCTTAAAGATTTAAATTATATGGCTGTTAAACCTTTGAAGTCAAGGACTTCAGTAAGCAATGAATAAATGGACAACCAAAAGGATTAAATGTACCTTCCCGCCTAGCAATTTAGCATCCTCCTAGATCAGATCATATGGATTCCTCTTCTTTTCACTAACTAACCTGGTCAAAATATGAACATATGGGTAAATAAGCAGATAGAGATGCGTCGCTCTGATAAAAGTTGCACCGGACGAAAATGTGCTCACCTATTAACGCTGCAACTGGAAGAAATGTTGCCGATAAACATGCTATATAGAACTCATAAAACTAAAGTTTGACTTATGAAATTCATGACTTAGGTAACTTACCTTTAAAACAAAAAGTGTTTTAGTAGAAAGGTTGCAACTCAACATCATTATTCCTGGCAACCTGCATTTTTGAATAAAAACATTGAAGTTCTATAGACCATTATACAGAAGCCTCACAGAAACAAACATTTGATGAGTTTACCCTTTAACAGCTACAAAAATTGATGAGCCAACTGAATATACCATTTTCTCGACAAAAACGCTTCAATGTAGACCGACTAATTGGAAAAAAGCATGTTTAGTCCAAAGTTATGATTATGCCATCTAAATGTGAACTAATGAAAGACTGTAAATGGGAAATAAATATTCTTTATACACAACGTTGCATATCAAGATAGCATTAATCGTAATGGTTTGATGTAGGGAAACATCAGCGTTGCATATCAAGATGGCATAAGTAGAGTGTTGTGCACCAACCGAATCAATTTAATATCTTGAGCATCTAATGAGTTATAATGCATAAAGGGATAAGTATTTTGGTATCCATTAATTGATTAAGTGCTTACAAAAGAGTCTTGTAGAGTAATTGTCAAATTACTTTCTCTGTTTCACGTTGTGTAAATCTCTGGAAATGTCACTCTACATTCCTGTAATTTAAACTCGTCAAATTACCTTTACAACTATTATGATATTTATTGCACCAGATAATGGCATTGAAGATATTATTTCACCAGATATATAAACAAATGTTGCACCGGTCGAATATGCTTACTCATGAACTACAGGTGAAGGTGTGCTTAATATTAGCAGCTATCAAATGTTTATAGTTTATACTTTATACTAACGTTTATATAAGACTATTTGACTAATAAAAACACTTTCATTAACCTATGTGTCCAAGGATTTAATGTTGAAGAATTTAAATGAGTGAATTTGAAAGTGAAATATAGCTTGTGGAGCATACTTAAGCTACACAAACCTGGTTACAAAACCAAGAAACACAATTACATATCAGCATAATAGCGCATTGCATCTTGTAGTTTCTTTCTCATGGTTAGAGTCGTGCGTAAAAGAGGCAAAAGAGTTGGTTGAGAGAATGGGTCAAACATGAACATGCATTTGCTAAGACTGGATCTACACATGGAAGCGGCCCATAACTATATACATGTAATCGAGGTTATCATTCATATAACCGTTGTGATCCAAGCTTGTGCCTCCATATTTGTTCATAGTTATATAAGATAATTTCTTAAGCAGCTATATGCTAAAATAGATTACATTATTTAAATGATCATTTCACACAAAAACAAACAGTAGGTTAAGAGATATTGTTGACAATGCAACATGAATACCATAAGCAAACAGATATATAAAATACATGTTCCTTTTCTTGAACATTTTCTTGTAAGTCATGGATTTTTTGAAGGCGCTGAGCCCTTTCAGCTTCAGAAGTATCATGCTCTATGCTGGGCGCAATGCAATATCTATGTATTAAGAGTAAGATACTATGAAGAATAAAAAAGACAAAGACACATATAACATTATATCTCTATGCTAATTACCTGCGTCGGTGGCGAATAAAAAACTGTTAAACTTGGTCCAATGTTGTTAGCCCATTATTTTAGCCCATATAAGCTGTTGGTCCAAATGGCCGTGACTCATATTTGACTTTGTATTACACTTCTACCATGCGTTTAGATAACCAAACATTTTGGTGCTTGCAAGAGTTTTGGTTAGTAGATATGTCGTTTCCCTTTGTTATGCTTTGCATCTTCCTGAAGCCTGCTTATGTTTTTGTTTTTCCTTTTGTGTAATGTATATTCTCTTTGGTTTTGGTTGTTTAAAGTTGCTAACTGTTGTGTTTGCTCATGCATGAATATTTAAAAAAATGTTTCCCACTAATTTCCTTATATATCTGCCAAAGCTTGCGGTTTTTTGTTTGTTACCAATTATTTGTGTTTGTCGAATTGATAAATGATCCTGAATCATATATACCAAAAATCACCCGTTTTGGCTTGTTATCCTACCCACATTGTTTTTTCATGGCATCGCTAAACTGCACCTCCTAGCATGCTCCGTCCCATAGCCAAGGCTAAAACAGCCATTTTTTTTTTTCTAAATATAAATGAGTGGGGTATTTTTGATAGTGTGTTATAGAAATTTTATAAAATTTATACGTGACCATTGCACCCACCACTCTTACGTTACTAAAAGTATTGATGACTTTCTAATCACCATATTTGTTCTTGTACAAAAATATTTTTAACTACACCATAGTTCTCAAGAATGAGCTTTGTTGGACCAAAAGTGCATAATGTGGTAAACCAAAGACATCATTGTTTTAAGCGTTTAATATTTGCTTTTTATTATTTATTTATTTATTTTTTTTTTTTACACTTTAATCGTTAGGAAATTACATAATCTGGCTATGGATATGCATTTTCCCACATGTAACGGATAATCTACTTCGACTTCATTGATAACTTACAATCTGCAATCAGGCAAAAGTTACCTTGGATTCATATAAAGGTTAACCACGTATCTAAGATTGATGGTTTAGTTACCCATTTGTAGTATATTCCTGTTTGTTAAGAAAATAAATAAATAAAAATAATAATAATAATAATAATTCATTCTTGAAATGTTTTGGGAATTTATGCAAGAGCCTTAGTTTGCTTGGAACTAAAAATCAAGGACCAATGAAGCTCTTGGCTCTCTTTGTGAAATTTACTCAAACTTTGTATTAGAAAGTGTTAAAGGGAACTCTTTTTCGACCACTTCTTCACCATTATTCCACCCTTTCGAGTAACCACTTTGATTTATTTCATTGTCCATGAAATCATCTTGTGTGTATATGTCTTGATATAGATGCTTCAATATGAATAATGAAATTATCGAAGGTATTTTCACTCATTTATGCAACAATAAAAAGATGCACTTACACGTCTAAGGAAATAAAAACATAGCTTCTCGATAGATAGTATATGATCCTACACGTATATGTATTGATGTTTTATAGAAAGACAATAAAGTTAACACATCTTGTATCACTTTGAATAAGATCTGCACTTACTATGCATCTTGAAATATTTTACAGAAATGCTACTTTCCGTTTTTTTAAGAGAAAATATACGGACCATGTGGAATATTTAATGCAAACAAATTTCTTGAATGTTTTGATTAATATCAAATACATATTTTGAAAGGCTTAGTAAGAGGGCATACTTTAAGGACGTGAGCAATCCACGCATACTCACTCTCAGTTAACTTCTCCCACATTAGTGACCAATATGATCTTTTCACTACTTGTGGCTTTTCTAATGTATCTCCTGAGTATAAACAATAGATTATTAAATAACAGGTGTAGTGCAAGAAAATGGATGAAGCCTCAAGAAACAGATTAATAAATCCCCTGTAATTCTTCCTTTTTAACAAATACCCTGTAGTAGATACATTTGACCCATTTGAAAGGAACTATAGGAAATGTATATATACAAAAAAACCGGTCCAAATTGGAAAATCGTCTTCAAATATTATGAAAATCATTCCGTTGATTAATTCAGTTGTCTAGATTCAGATTTAAATATGCGAGATGGCAAAGACAATTTTCTAATTTGGACCCATGCTTAATAGTTACCTCTTATGACCAGTTATACAAAACATCATCATACCTTCCCACCATGGCTCCAACCGTCCAAGCATACATACATAAAAATACATATCATAGGTAAGTTCAGCTTCAAAGTTAAGCTATGAGCTATAAATCATAGTTTCAAAACATGGGATATAGGTTTGGTTCCATTGCTTTACCTTATCGCCCCCTGAACGTGAGACTTGCTAAGTTCCACTTTGAAATATTCCAATTAAATGGAAATATAAAAAAAGACGAAAACCAAATAGCTATAGATATTTAAGTTGTTTGTGCATAGGCATTTTATTTACAATGATTTTTTTAGTCTAAATAGAAAAGAAATGGGAAAAAAATAACGGGTTTAGTTTTTTATGAACAATATTGTAGGCTTGTTATATTTTTGCCAATTGTATTATAGTTTAATTTAATTTAATAGGTGACACAATGAAGTACCACCGTTCTACGATAATGCAGCAGTTAGCACAATATATTTATAGTCTATAATTAGTTAGTTACCCCTTATTTGGTTAATAGTGTTAGAAATTAGAGGTAGAGCCTGCATCTTATTGGGTCTAACGCATTGAATCAATATGTTTAGTTTAAAAAAAAGAAGATAGGACCAAGAAATTGTCAATTTTATCATCACTAATGCTCAAACTCGAGAAAACATATTAAAACAAAATACTCGTCCAATAGTTTTGATATTAAAGAACTTGTGACTCTTTCTATCAGATTCATTTAGTTGAGCACTAAGGCAAACCACTACTTTTATTGTCAGAAGAAGAAAACTGTGCCTTCAAACTTTTGAAAAGGTCGTTAATATAGTTTTCCGCTTCATTGGTTAATTGTTTAGACACTCTACTCCTATCATCACTTTGAAAATTTAAAACCATCAACATTTAAAAGGTCACATTTTACAAACTTTAGATGGAATTATGAGTGGGTCAGGCAATGGACTGAATCAATTATTATTAAGTGCAAAATAGGCTTAACCAACCCGCAATATGTTATCTAAAGATCACATTTTACAAACAACAGAGATGGAATTATGAGTGGGTCAGGCAATGGACTGAATCAATTATTATTAGGTGCAAAATAGGCTCAACCAAATCGCAATAATGTTATCTATCTACTATGATATTTAAAGATCAATTTAACATTTTTCATTAAAATAGATATAAAAGGGTTTTTTGGTTTTATATACACTTAAAATGACTTTCATTGCTTTTGAATCATTCGACCCATTTGAAATGTGTCCTTTTAGTTACGTCATTAAATTAACCCATGTGGTCCGTTTAAAGAACCCCAAATCAACCATTGTAAATATACAGGCGAAATTGCTACCTCTATTAGTTAGACAACACTATAAGGTTTTATTTAAGATTGTTAGAGGTTACAATTTAGCTGGTTCATTGTTAATGGATACAACTTACTAAATTACTTCATTTTTATGAAAGTAGATATTCGTTGTAATGAGACTCGCCTAAAAATTATTTAACAAAAAGTGAATTAAAATTACCTTGGTTGTAGAAATATGTATGTGTTTGGACCTGCTACCATATCTTTGCTTATCAGTTTCATAGTTTCATCCGAATAGAGTAACGTCCAATATGACGGTGTGCTTATTAATTTGTTCCTTGCTACTTGGTCAACTTTTTGTTTTTGTTGTATCGTCTTCTCTGCTGCATGTTTTTGTAAGCATAGAAGATAATTAACAACTTACGATTGTATCTATGTGAATAACAATATTGAGTGCACAGTATCACTCCAAAGTTCAAAATCACTCACAATGAAATACACACTTTATCAATATAGAAATATGACCACTCATAATGCAATAAAGAATAAGTTATTTCCACCATCTCACCTCGCTGCATATATAATCACTCACAATGCATAACATACTTTACAGATTGCTCAGTGAGATGATTCACAAGTAAAAATGGACATTCCTTTGAATACGATAGCAAAAACCTGTAAGTTTTAGTTGAACAAATGAGTTATCATATCGAGTATTACCATCTATGATATTATACACGACAATTACATCGAAATTAATTATATCCAAACATCTTCTAGCACTACTAATGTAAGTAATATTGGTTCACTACTCCAAGAGGTGAATCAAGAATGTTGCATTGTCTAAGAAAATTAATGTTTTTTCAATATTGTACCGATTGAGAACTCCTATCGATAAGTCATATTTCTTTAAATCCTACACTATATCAACGTTTAAATAGTAACTTATTTCTCATTCATAACACCTACCCAAAAAGTCACGTTTGATTCAGTAAATAGTCATTCGGTCATATCAGGATATTCACTTCTTGCTAAATCCATGTATTAGACATTCAGTGACCATTAATCATCTACATAGCAGATTACTAACATCAAACTAACTTGCATCACCAATACTAACATGAGAATACATCAACCTAACTTACATCACCCATAAATAACCCTTGACTCAAACACTAACATTGAGATTTTAGATCTACCTGTGTATATAAAAAAATTTCATGTAGATTCTCATAATCAATTCTACAACCTGCTTATACTTTTAGTTTGGTATATGGGCCTAATACGGTTACCATCTAACACACCTAAATCATCAATGAAACCACAAAAATATAAACCCCCAACTCAAAAAAACAAAAACCCTAAATCTATTATCCATTACTTGCTGATATAAATTTACAACATACCTTTGATTAACCAAAAATCCCGTTTACCCATTGTGATTGCATGCAACAACAAAATGAGTACATCCAGACCATATAATTAACCTCTAAAATCAAAGATAATACAATAAGACCCCACATCAACAGTTAGTGAATACACCATAATATATGGTTAATAATCAACAAAAATACCAAATCAAGACTTATATCCTTACCAATTAGCGGGGAACACACAAAGAACGATATACAGTGCTTGAAGGGCTTCTTGTGGAGCATCTTTCTGTCTTTCTTTTAAAAACATTCCTAACTGATGCAAGTCTGCACGTGAAGCCAGCTTGATCACAACTTTGAAGTCCTTCTCTCTGCTGAAACAGTAATGAAAATTAAAAGTGTCATCAGACACCACCCCGCACATAGAGTTAAGCTAAATCAACTAAACCAATAAGGATGCAAACCTTGCACTTCCTGTTCCATCATCATCATCGAGAAAAGTAATTTTTAAATCCTTAAAAACAAAAGGGAGAGGGGCAGCTGTATAGAGACTCTTTCTTCCATCATAAGCCGGAAGACGTTTCCCAAGATGAGATTCCTTGTATAGTTTCACCAGCTGTGCCATCACTACGCAGTTCACTCCACGTGAGGTCACTTCAGGTGTGATGGTAACCTGCACAAATCAAAAAAGAATATTAGTCTCAAGTCAAGTAATAGGTAATTTACGAATATCTTTCGACCACAAAAACTCACATGCTAATCCTTGTCAGGCAATTCAGTAAAGAAATGGTTGGCCTTAACACTGCAGTGTTGTCCCAAGACACCTTTTCCTAGACGTAGAGGGAATCTTAGTGATTTGCTAGAAGCGGTACAGCCTGAACCGCGGTCTCCTCATTAGAGGGTGGTTTGAGCTGAGCCATTTCTTCGTGCACAGGCTGATTAGAAGATGAACCCGCAGATTGCTCAGCACAAACAGGTTGCATGGTGACCCCAGGTTGCTGGGGGAAGCCCCTTCAACGTCATAAACAATATGATTAGCTTGTAAACAGGTACCACTCTAACGTCTGTGATACCAATTCAATGTATCAATATTTTAGACTCGTTTTGCAGAAAACAACAGACCTTAATTGGTAAGCAAGTAAGGAACGAAAATAGTTATATAATACTATAACATGGCAAGTATGTTGTATAAGTTTGCTGACCTATACATGTATCATAGGTACCTGTAATTCGGTGTTGGTAAAAATCCTAGCGCTGCCAATGTTTTTCCCCACATGTACGACATTTGTTGAAGTATCATGGATTAGTTTAATCTATATTTAGCACTACATCATCAGTAGTAAATCACACACGCTGAATACCAGGTGCGGTAATTATCGTTAAACAATGTGCGAATGAAGTGTGTGTATAAATACTGGGTATACCTTTTGGATATCTCGGTTTGTTTCTATCAATGTGTTTAGCAGTATGCAGCTCCTAACTCTTTCTGCTTCCAGTTCTGCTTGTCGCTCTGTTTGAACCTCTAGGGTTAATATTGCTACAATTTTAGGGCTGCAACATGTATCATAATTGGTAACTGAAACAGTATATTGTCGCTCACACATCAACAATTTATTGGGACTCCGAAACATTATTGTACATGTTGAATTGAAAACCCATAAGTCTTACGAAAGTACTCAACAACATATTTTTTTGTACCTCTCTCATCTACTTGAAAGCTGAACAAAAAATTAACAGACAATAGAAATTGCAATTTAAGGTTTGCTTCTCACTTTAGTTCTCGTGTTGCTTGAGATGTCAAATCAGATATGCGATACTTCCTACGCATGTTTCCATGGTCAGTAACTTCAACCTTGACTCCTCTTAGTGCCGTTTTGATCTAGTGAAGGTAAATAGATAAAAACATGTCAGAAGCAATGACTAACAGAAATCTTTAAACAAAAGAAAATTACAAAAACACAGAAGTGATAAACTAACAATATCCGAAAGAGACCTTTAAAAAAACAGTTGCAAAAATAATCAACAACGTCTTCTGACTGATACATGTATTATAGTCAGAGACTATTATCAAATAAGCTACAAAAGACATCCATTTAAACCACTCATGCTTTTTAAAACAAACAATAGGAAAATAATCAGCAGTAACATAGCGCATTAATATGTTTCACAATTCCACTTATTTACGGGACGAATAGGTAAAACAACCATAATCATATAATAAACATTAAACATAACCACAATTTGACAAACAAACACTTGAAAAATCCAGTCTAAGACAACCTTCCAAGCATTTTTGCAACAGTCTAAACATACGTCTCAACATTTCCTAGGGTGTCAGTTTTGGGTCTTTCGGAAAATCCATAGTGATCAACCAATGATTATAATCACACCCTTCAAACAAAGAGGCTATAATTATAAGTCTACATGACCCGCACCTTTTTGGTTGTTAATAACTATTTGACCTTTTGAACCAAATCAATTTGTTCATAGAAAATTGCGTCTAAATAGTTGCAGGAAGAATATATTACTATTGGAAGAGTGAACTAACAATAATATCATCATGCCATTAAAGTTAACTTATTGAACATTATAGCAGATAGAGAACATCGATAATACCAATATAATCCCGGCCAATATTGGTATCGGTATCCATTATCTCATAGCTAATTTGTTCAATATGTAAAGGCTCTAAAGTCTGTAACTTCTGTGGAAGTTGACCATCCGTACCACGTAGCTTATCCACGCTGTAATCATTTAAAGAATCGTTAGAATGTTTATATATAATGATCCTTCATAATATTGCATCTTGGTCTATAAGCAAGCACTCATCAAACAAACTAACCAGGCTTTCGTTGAAGCACAAAATGATGGATATCCCCCAAAATCTGAAATTGAACTTAGTCCAGAATACTGCATAGCAATTATAGTACATAAACATGTTGACAAATAAATTAATTCCTTTATAATAAAGCTATTAGCAACATGCAATATTAAAAAATCAACATGATGAATATCTCTTTCATTAAAACACTGAATGATATATATACCCGAAAATCTGAAATTGAGCTTAGTCCATAATACTACATAGCAATTATAGTACATAAACATGTTGAAAAATATATTAATTCCCTTTTAATAAAAATATTAGCAACATGCAATTTTAAAAAACCAACATGATGCCAGCTCCAAAACATAACGTTTAAGAACCTCAAATACAAACTGCTTACCATAAGATCATATTTATATGTATGTTGAATCTACATATAAAACTCCAATAGCTTTATACAGATGGCCTACCTTATACAATGAAAACACCTGCAAAAAAAAGATGGAAAGAGACCTAAACGTATAATGATGGAGTATTCTTCATGGAGAGAATTTTGATGATTAGGGTTTCTGCAAAAAAAAATTTGTGTGGTTTTTTTTAATAATAGATAATATGTTAATTATATAATTGAAGAATGGATACGTGTAGGTTTTTTTTAGAAAAAATATACGTACACGTTTTGTTTTCTAGTATGTGAATGAAAATTCAAATGAATTAGGTAATCTTTATCAATTTTGTTTTGCAAAACATATAACAAAAATTGATTTGCTCTAGTGGTAGAGACGCTGGTTTATGTTTGGAGAGCAACCCATGTTCGAAGCTTTCTAAGTCCATTGTTTATACATTTAATCTTTGCTTATAACATACAGAATTTCGAAATAATTAATTTAAAAAAATTAAATAAAAAAATTAAATTATAAAAATTGCTTACATAGACAAAATGTGATGACATGGCAGATGACATGGCAGATAATGAATTACTGGTCATTGACTGGGCAATGAGGTGGCATATTCTTCAAATGCCTCCTGTTATATATAATGTATAGATATATATAATAGTGAGACTTTCTTACGAGAACCAACTTATCTACAAGAACTGCGAGAACCACCAAAAACATACATGCACGCCTTCAATAATTGTAATTTTCCATGTATGTCATATAAAGAACATATATGTTTTTAAAAAAACATAGTTGTTCTAAAAAATTTGATGAGAAATTGGATATACAAAATTTTTCTTTAAAGGTGTGCATGCATGTTCTTATATGGCGTGCAACGACTATATTGCGGCCATGTATAAGGTTTTTATGAAAGAAGAGGAAGAGTTCATGATGATATTAAAGAAAATAGATGGATACTATGTAATTTTTTGATTTTAAAGGGTGTGCACGTATGTTTTTGGATGGTTCTCGTAGTTCTCGCAGATAAGGTGGTTCTCGCAAGAAAGTCCCCTATATATATATATATATATATGAATTCTGTTTTTCGGTTTGGTTCGGTTATATATTTCTCAAATTTATAACCGAACCGAAAATCAATATCTAATTCGGTTCGGTTCTTTTTGGTTTGGTTCGATTTTGATTTTCGGTTCCTGTGGATATTACTAGGTGCGTTCATCGGTTCGGTTCTCGGTTAATCAATTTATTCGGTTCGGGTTGTTCGGTTAAAAAATTTTTGGGTAATAACCGAAAACCGAACCGAACCGAAGTTCGATTCGGTTATGGGTCAAAACCAAAAACCGAATTTTATACTTGAATTACACTATTTATATATATATTTTTTAATTTAATTATATATATTTTTGGCGAAAAAAAATATTTCAAGCATCAAGCATAAAAAGTGTTTTTTATATTAGTATAAAATTTTAATGGACATTTTACATATATAAAATAATATAAATATGTAAAAATATATATGTGTATATATATATATATATATATATATATATATATATATATATATATATATATATATATATATATATATATTCGGTTTTCGGTTCGGTTCAGATACCCAAACTCATATCCAAACCGAAAACCGAATTTTTTATTCGGTTCGGTTCGGTTTTGACAAATTCGGTTCGATTATAATTTCGGTTCAGTTTTTTTTCGGTTCGGTTCGATTCAATTTTCGATTTATTACCCGAACCATGAACACCCCCTAGATATTACCCGAATTGTCAACACCCCTAGATAGACTTAAGACTAGTCTTTTACACTGGCATGGGCCAACATGTTACGCATAGCAACGAGTGGAAGAAAGTTTTTTTGTTTAATTCTTTTAGAAAATTCAAATAGATCGGGCCTAAACGAATTGGACATGGGATGTGGGCAAGTGTACGTGGTGTGTAATCTGGGTCATGGGCTGGTCCATTTTTGTTAACACGGCTGCACCGGACCATGCCACTGTTGTATACCAGGACTGTCAACTTTTTTTCAAGCTAAAAACTCGAAATACTCGAGGATCTATTTCAATTTGTTTTGTCCACTTATAAAAGTCTTTGTAACCTTGAAAATTTCAGTTAGCATAGATACGGACATGTCTATCATGTTTTTGGTTCTTATTTGATGAATTTCACCATAACGAAATAAGAGTACAATACCAAGATTTATTGTTTACTTAAGAGAATAATAAATCACAACACTTATAATTTGTTACGTACAAAAGGCTAATAACCCGGTAACTTGAACCGGATGCTTTTCTATACTATGTAGGCATATATGACTCGCTTAGTAGTTGTGGCTATGGGGTGCCCGGAATTAAACTCTTAAACTTGTGCTTGTTAGGTGCAAAAATACCTCCACCAGTTACCAACCGACACTGGCACAACACTTATGATTTGTATTATGGCTTTCTTGTTTCTACTATCGATACGATGTGACAATATGTGGATATATTTTTGAGTTTCTCCCCTTGAACTATATTGAAATTATACTACGTGTAACATTTTTGGGAGAATTTATTTCAATTTTTATTAAACACACAACCAAAAATAGGAAACAAAACATCACTGAAGTTTCAAACGGTTCTGACTCTTTAGTGACTTGGCAACGTATGTGTGTGAAATGAGGTGTAAGAAGTGTCACGTAAGCAATAACAACTTTGACTGACGAATATATTGTTAGACGATTAGTATTGGGTATTTAGGCCCGTTGGCCCATATTGTATCTTATTGTGAAGAATACATACGGTTCTATTATCAAACCTAATCGATCCACACCTTCCGCACGTTTAACCCTTACCTATCGTTTTTTCTTTCTTTCTTTTATTCGTTTTCAGATTACTGTTTGTCGACCAAAGTGAGTTGTCGACCTGCTGGTGTGTTTAATCTGTTTGTCGACCGTGTGTGTTGTCGACCTGCGGGTGTGTTTGATTTGCCTGTTTGTTTTGTTCGGTTGCATAAAAAAAAAAAAAAAAAAAAAAAAAAAAAAAAAAAAAAAAAAAAAAAAAACCAAAACATCACACCTGTTGACCTTTGTTTCAGTAAACCCTACAAAAGGCTACTGTTTGTCGTCTTTTGCATGATCAAAGGTCGATTTGTTTAAGGTCTTGGAGCATCTTTTGCAAATTAATTACTCACCTTCTACTGTTTCAATTTACTGTTTGTTCGTTTACAACTATAAAAACCCTTCAACACAACCTACTGTACGACTAAACCAAACCCTAAACTCACCTATTGTTTCACCATGACTAATGATACACCTCCCCCCGCACCCATCCTCACTTTATCGGATAAACTTATGGCTATGAATCACCTAACCACTTTTGTTCCCATCAAACTTGATGTTGATGAGATGAATTACTCCCAATGGGTGTATTATTTTTCTCACCTTTGTCATGGCTATGGCATCTTAGACCATCTTGTTGATCCACCCGAATCCTCCTCTGCTCCACCTTCTTCACCACCAACTAGGGATCCGGAATGGCTAAAGGTTGATTTCATTATTCGGTCTTGGATCTTTTCCACACTTGCAGTGAATCTTCAAAAGCGGTTGGTTGTTCTTAATCCCCAAACAGCCAAAGAGGCGTGGGTGTCTCTTGCAACGATTTTTCAAGACAACAAAAGCCCAAGAGCTATGGCTTTGAAGGCGGAGCTACGGAATTTGAAGCTTAGGGACTTAACAATTGATGCATACTTTCAAAAAATTGAGTCAATTGCTTTCGTGTTAAATGGTCTTAGTTCTCCTCTTAGTAATGACGATATTGTTACGTTTGCACTTGAAGGCTTGCCAAACACGTATGATGTGATTTCTACAGTTATTACTAGTAGGGAACCCTTTCCTGATCTCAAGACGGTTCGTTCTTTATTGACCACGCAAGAGATGCGTATGAAATCTAAGGTTCAAGACCCGCTTGTAGCTGCTACATCTGCTTCTCCTATGGTTCTATTGGCAAATAATAATGCTCGGCGTTCGTCTAATCCTTTAGAAAAAGTGAACAAACCTTGTTTTCTTTTTGCTAAAGGTAATTGTCGTTTTGGTGAGGCATGTCGGTATCTTCACAATGGAGTTCATGGTAAGTCTACTTTACTCGCTCGTACTTCCGGTTCATCATCTCCTATGTCGGATATGGATACCTTGCGACAATTGTTGGCTAAGTTGGGGTTTACCTCTACGCCTAGCCAAACAACTCCTCCTGTTGCTTATACTACCAATACATCTCCTGTTGCCTATACTATGAATAACCATCCTTATGGAACGGCTCAACTGCAATACCAATCCCAGCCTCTCTATTCGGCCCAAGTGTTTCCACAGGGGGTTCAGGGTTTACCACATGGGGCAGGTCATAATGTTGCTCAAGGGGTTCACGGTTTACCACAGGGGGTTCAGATTGGGGTGCCAGGTTTGTTTCCACAGGGGGTTCATGTTGCGCAGGGGGTTCCATTTGCTGCAGGTTCTCAGCCGTTGCATGGGGTTCAAGGTCTCTCACAAGGGGTTCAGTTTACAGATTCACAACCTGGAGTTCAGTTCGGTCCAGGTATTGTTCAGCAAGGCCCATCACCAGTTGGTTTTCACCAAGGTCAACTACTAGCATCAGGTTTACAGGGTTCGAGTCAAGAGACTCTTTTACCAAGTGCTTTTAATACCACCACTCTTCAGGAACCGGCTGCTGGCAACTGGAATATGGATACAGGTGCGAGCTCTCACCTTAATGATTCTATACATAGTCTTAGTTATATTCTTAATGAGTGCATTTATCCGTCTGTTGCGGTTGGTGATGGGCGTTTCATTCTCGTCACTAACTCTGGTCATAGTATTTTGTCTACCCCTTTTCGTCCTCTTCGTTTAAATAATGTTTTAATCACTCTTCACATTGTAAAAAATCTAATTTCTGTACGTCAATTTGTTCGTGATAATTATTGCACTGTTGAATTTGATCCTTTTCGTTTTTCTGTGAAGGACTTCCTAACTCGACGGGTACTCCTCCGTTGTGATAGCACGGGTGATCTCTATCCTGTTACGAAGCCTTCTCCCATTCCTCAAGCATATCTTACCTGTCAGTATACGTGGCATCAACGCCTTGGACATCCAGGGAGTGAAGTGTTACGGCGTCTTGTGTCTAGTGATTCTATTTCTTGTAATAAAGAGAAGCTTCCCATTCTTTGCCATGCTTGTCAGCTTGGTAAACATGTGAAGCTTCCGTTTGTTAGTTTGTCTAGTTCTGTTACTTCTTGTTTTGACATTGTTCACTCGGATTTGTGGACATCCCCAATTCCGAGTCTTTCTGGTTTCAATTATTATGTTTTGTTTCTGGATCATTACTCTCAGTATGTTTGGGTTTATCCGTTAATGAATAAATCTGATGTTTTGTCTAAATTTCAGTTGTTTCGTAGTTATGTTCGTACTCAGTTTAAGTGTGAAATTGAATCGTTTCAGTGTGATCATGGTGGTGAGTTTGATAATACTGCATTTCATAAATTATTTTCCACCCATGGCATCCAATTTAGATTTTCTTGCTCTCGCACATCTCAACAAAATGGAAAATCTGAACGCATGATTCGTACCATCAATAATCTTATTCATACTTTGTTGTTTCAAGCACACCTACCACCAAACTATTGGACCGAGGCTCTTAATATGGCTGTTTATTTATTGAATATATTACCTTCCCGTGCCATTAATAATGAAATACCCTTTACCCGACTTTTTGGTGCTACACCTGATTATAGTGTTCTTCGTGTCTTTGGATGCCTTTGTTACCCACATATAGATACCAACCATAAATTAGGACCACGTGCTACACCTGCAATATTTCTGGGACATGCTGCCAATCATTTTGGCTATCGTTGCCTTGATCTTAACACCAATAAAATTATCATATCTCGTCATGTTACCTTTGATGAGACGGTTTTTCCGTTTCAATCCAACCAATCCAAGCCTACCCCATCCTATGATTTTTTGGAAGATTCTTCCAATCTCATTTCCACTATTATCAACACCAGACCTATTGGTCCTAATTTAAACCCAACTATAACTCCACCTGTCACCATACATGCATCACCCGCACCACCAACACCTCCACCGTCTCCACCAAACGATCATGTTCCTATTCCTACACCTCCACCTATTGTATCTACTCATCCCATGGTCACACATTCTCGTGTCGGGACAACTCGTCCTAATCCTAAGTATGCTGGTCATGTGTCTACTGTTTCTCCTTCACCTAGGTCATATAAGGATGCTTTTAAGAATCCAGATTGGCGAAATGCTATATATGATGAGTATAATGCACTTGTTAAGAATAAAACTTGGAAACGTGTACCTCGACCTGAGGGTGTTAATGTTGTTAGTTGTATGTGGTTATTTCGCCATAAGTATTTGGCTGATGGCACTCTTAGTCGGTACAAGGCACGTCTTGTTGCCAATGGTAGCACACAGATTGAGGGAGTTGATGTTGATGAGACTTTTAGTCTGGTTGTTAAGCCGGGTACAATTCGGACTGTTCTTAGATTAGCTATTTCTCGACATTGGCCTGTTCACCAGCTTGATGTCAAAAATGCGTTTTTACATGGAGATTTAGCCGAAACTGTTTATATGCATCAACCTCCCGGTTTTCGGGATCCAGAGCATCCGGATTATGTTTGTTTATTGCAGAGGTCTCTTTATGGTCTTAAGCAGGCACCTCGAGCATGGTTTCAGCGGTTTGCCACTTACATTACTACTGTTGGGTTTACTCCGAGTCGGTGTGATTCTTCTTTATTTATTTACCGACAGGGTGATGATACTGCTTTTCTGTTACTATATGTGAATGATATTGTGCTCACTGCTTCATCTGATAGTTTATTAAAGCGGATTATTGCTTCCTTGCATAAGGAGTTTTCTATGACTGATTTGGGTGCTCTTAACTATTTTTTGGGTGTGTCGGTTACACGTGACTCTTCTGGGATGTTTTTGTCACAGCGTAAGTATGCTATGGAGATTTTGGAGCGTGCACATATGGTTGGTTGTAATCCTTCTCGGACTCCTGTTGACACCGAGTCTAAATTGGGTGATGATGGTGATCCAGTTTCTGATCCTAAGTTATATCGCAGTCTTGCAGGTTCTCTTCAGTATCTCACCTTCACTAGACCTGATATTACATATGCTGTGCAGCAGATTTGTCTATATATGCATGATCCTCGAGTGCCTCATTTCAATGCTCTCAAGCGGATTTTACGGTATGTTCAGGGGACTCTGGATTATGGTTTACAGTTATTTTCTTCTACTACTGAGTCCTTGGTTGCTTATCCGGATGCTGATTGGGCGGGTTGCCCGACTACCAGATGATCTACATCAGGTTATTGTGTTTTTCTTGGCAACAACTTGCTCTCCTGGTCCTCTATGCGTCAGCCTACGCTTTCTCGTTCCAGTGCTGAAGCTAAGGATCGTGGTGTTGCCAATGCTGTTGCTGAGACATGTTGGCTTCAGAATTTACTTCGTGAGCTTCATACACCTTTGTCCTCTACTACTATTGTTTATTGTGATAATGTGAGTGCCGTGTACTTGTCCTCTAATCCTGTTCAGCATCAGCGGACGAAGCACATTGAGATTGATATTCATTTTGTTCGTGAATTGGTTGCTACTGGTCAAGTTCGAGTTCTACATGTTCCTTCTCGGTTTCAGTATGCTGATATTTTTACCAAGGGTTTACCGTCTGCCTTATTTGCTGAGTTTCGTGACAGCTTGAGTGTCCGGTCTCCTCTCGCTCAAACTGCGGGGGAGTGTTAGACGATTAGTATTGGGTATTTAGGCCCGTTGGCCCATATTGTATCTTATTTATTCATTCACATGTACCGAACTTATTGTGAAGAATACATACGGCTCTATTATTCTACATATATGTATTTGCCACCGAGGCATTGTGCCATCCTGGTTCACTTAACTTCCCCTATGTTTTTTAGATTAAAAAAATAATAATAAATAAGTAAATAAATAATAATAAATAATAAAAAACCTCTCTTCTGCATCGATTTATCGGTCTAAATAATTAGACGTCGAAATATTCCATTGTGATGCATGATTCAATATCCTTAATATTAATTGATTCGATGACGGAGCCGAAAAGTTATGGTCGATAGGGCAAATTTTAATAATTTTTAAAAATTATACTACAAATTAATCTGTAGAAGGGTCAAATTACAAAAATAACCAGATATTTTTAAAATTTTACACGTGCCCACCCTGCTCTCTCTTGTCTCCGCCTCTGATTGAATCCATTGATATTAAACATTTTGCATATTCACCTTAACGTCTTTAAGAACATCATGAAAAATGACATTGTATCTCTCAAATATGGCAATTTTGGCGTCAACCTAAGCTCAATTTGCTAGTGATGAAAGATTTATTTGTCCAACTGCTTGAAGTCTTAGAAGATCACCTAAAGTTATGCAATAAAAACTTAAAACATTAACAATTAAATTGTATGGACACAAGATCGATTTTGCTAATTTTTATGCGTATCACTGAGTAAATTACATAAACATAAATTGTAGAGTCGAACTTATTAATCCTAAGCACACTAAGTACAAAACTCTCAACTAATGATTATCAATGGGAGGTGATTTGCACATTCTAATAAATGATTGGGACACTCTAAATTAGAGTGTCCTGACATTTATACCCTTGCAGGGAGCTTTAGATTCAAAATTTACATTCTTATGCAGATTGGCTTATTTGGTTCATCGATCTTCGTCTTTCTACAAGGCTTAAAGACATTTTGGAAGGCTTCTTCTACACCATGTTGTGGGCTATTTGGAAATTGCAAAATGAGGTTCTGTTTGGAAGATCTCGCCCTCGCTTATAGTTTCTTTTTGATGAGATTGTTTTATTGTCTTATAATTGGTGATCTAGTAGATGTAATCATAAATTTGATTGGCTCACTTGGATGAAATGTCCTAGTCCCATAACAATATAATTGTTCTAGCTCCTTGCTAATTTTTATTTAATGCCGTTCAAAAAAAAAAAAAAGGGTAATGTGAGGGTATAAATGTCAAAATATTTTAATTTAAAATGTCTCAATCATTTATACGTGTGCAAATCACCTCCCATTATCAATACCTCTTGAGACGTCTCTATTTATATAGTCTTAAAGATAATAACAAAATGAATCATTACACAGTTAGAAAACCTATCCCTAATGAGATAATGAAAACTTATTCATATATCTCTCTACACGATTTCTCCTAAAAGTCTTCATAATACATTTAAAATAAGAGTAAATTGCCAAAATCGTCCCTGTATGTAACACCCACAAAATACCGCAGCGGAAGACTGTGTCACTTGGGATGCTACTTCATAATACAAAGTACAAGTTATAGAAAACGACCTCTAAATGAGACGTTTTGAAAAGTTACCATTCGATTAATGAATTCAAAGTTACAAACATGAGATTCCAAAGTGTGATACATAAATGTATACAAAATGTTTTGAATGGTAAATGATAAAAGCGTAAGTCTTCAGAATATGCAGCTTGACTCTATGTTCCACGCACTAGCTATCACCTTACTAACCTGAGATAAACATGCTAAAGTGTCAACACAATGGTTGGTGAGTTCATAGAGTTTGTCTTAAAACAGTTGAAAAGCCTTTAAAGAATGTTCACACAACAAAAGGCATTGTGAATCCACTCAGTTGCAAATCCCGCCCATAACAACACTTGCAACCTGTGTGTTCACAACCCACTGCTAAAATATAGTATGATAAAGACATGAATAAGTTCATCACAACAGTTAAGCAATTAGTCGTGAGTCTACACTTCATCTCCGAAGACCTCACGTTTATGATGTATCCAACATTCGCAAATGTTAGGATGTATCAAAGCTAATGGTCATCCAACAACTTAATTTGGAGCCACTAGATAGCCTCAATGGTCATCCAAAACTTAATTTGGAGCCACCGGAAGTCTCAATGGTCATCCAACAACTTAATTTGGAGCCACTGGAAGTCTCACAATTAAGTATAACGTAGTTAAGTATAACACAATCATGTATGTATGAAATCAAGTATAATGCAATCAAGTATAAGACAATCAAGTATAAACGTTTTGAGTATTTATACAAGTAAGCAAGTAGCTGAGCATGTATCTCCCCCAAAGAGTTAAAACAAGTATGAAAAGAGTAGGGGCTATGACTCACCTTGAACTAATGATATCACAACGTATAACGGAATAGATGGATTAAGCCAGGAATTCTCTACGCGCAACCTAGAATATGATGTCGTGTCTTAGGTTCTAAAACAACAAAGTGAATATATAAACATGCCTTATATATTTATTACATTCATTATGCTTGGATGTTTAACATTTGTATGTATAAGTGGTCAAGTATTAATATTCGTCACGTTACGGGTTTCTAGTTATTTTAGTTTTCCGACTTAATTTATACGTCATTTCTAAACCGTAAATGACAATGACTCGGTTTTTACGTTCTCGGAAAGGTAATTGAATGTTCTAAACAGATTAGTGGTCCCACTACCCCAGAAATTACTTAACTAGTGTCAAATTACTAATTTACACTTGCGTTTTAATACAAAAATTTAGACAGCACTCAGCAGTCCCGTGGCAAAGGCCGTATTTTGAGTTCTACAAAACTTTAGGATGCGAGGCTTTTTCCTAAGTTTAAGTTTATGTCTTAGCTACATTTCATAAAACTACGACAAGTTCCAGGAATGACCAGAACTGTCCCGGGTCCAATGAAATCTGTTAGTCAGATTTTGACACGTTTTGCCGTTTTGACTCTAGTTTATTCATACGGATGAGTTACGGGGTGAGCCAAGCGGAAAAATGACTACAAGACATAGCTCTACAATCCTATGTGTTCACCTATGATTCACAGTACACGAAGTTTTCCCAGTAATTCCATTTAAAGCCTCTATCCAATTTCTGTTTTGCAATATAAGTCCTTTCGACGGTTTCTAGTGTTTTAGCCCAATTATCCAAGCACAATAAAGTATAATAAGCATATAGAACATATTACATATTTGAAATAATAATACTAACATGAATCAAAGGTAAACATAGGAGTTTGCTTACAATCCTTGAGATGAAACTAACTAGAACCAAGATCAAAACCAAGAATCACTACTAAATCTTCCTAAAATTTTCCAACCATAGCCATGCTTCCATATCAAAAACCCTATCGTATAATCCCTTGATAAACACTAATCTAACATAAAAACAACCTTTAGTAAAAATCTTCACTAAGAACACTTGGGAATTTGATGAGTTTTTGTGGTGTTTTATGGTGATTTTATGGTTGAAAGGTGTTAAGGATCATGCAAGGAACATAAGGCTATACTTATGATGGATGAAACTTGAAAGAATCATGATCAAAATGGGTTATTTTATGTATTTGGGTCGTTGGTATTGAGAGAGAAAGGAAGAGAATGAGTTTGATTATTTTGATTAAGTGTAAATGATATAAAATGAATGAAGTAGCAAAATTGGTTTGTTATAGTTTAATAGATATTATGTAGATTAACATGACTAGGCTAAGTAATGAATAGGTAGATATTATCTAGTTTGTCTATTTAGTTTAGTGTATTATCTCATTGGCGGAGTGAGTTTTGGTCCCGTTAATCGCTAATTGTAAGTCGTAAAGTCACGAAACTTAAAACCGGGTATCTTAGAAGTATGAAACTTAAAAAAATGTTAGGACTTATTAATATAACCTATCTTAGCATATTTAATGAGTGGTAAGTTCTATCGGGTTGCTTAAACGCTGTTAAAACTGGAAACGCGGGTCTAAAACGCGTAATTCGCGTAAAACGCTGAACTCGAAAACGTAAAATTCCAAAACTTTTGGAATTGTCGTAAAATGAGAGAAATTCATATTTCTATTGTTTATAGTGTTTTATGGACATATCGGGATGCTGGAATGACGTTTAAACCTAAAAGTAAATCTCGGACACGGTTTTGTGATTTTTGCAAAAATGATCCGACGAGTGTCAAACTCTCGGATTATCATTAAAATAGTTTAACTTACGAGAATATGAAATAAAAATTTTGGGAGTGAATAGTAAAAGTGAATAGTATAGTGCATAGTAAAAATGAATAGTAATCCGAAAATGCGAATTGTTACACTGTAGTTTGCTCAGATTGCATGTTTTATCTCTGGTCTTCCGAAAGTGCAAGCGGCCTCCTGTAAGAAAAAGTTGGGTTCATTTTTCATCCATGGCCAAATTGAAATGATTGAAATACGCTCGTTTCATCCCCCTATAAATTTCCACTTGAGTTTTTATTTTTATTTGAGTTAATTGCATTTTTGGTCCATGTAGTTTGGCCAAATTGTAGTTTTGGTCCCCAAAAATTTGAAAGTGTAGCAGTAGACCCCATTTTGAAGTTTGAATTGCATTTTTGGCCCATGGATAAAGTTAAATAACTAAAACACCCTTTGCCTTCTTCAGAAAAATCAAAGGTGATTTGGTCATTTCACAATGATTAGGGACCAAAAATGCAATCCAAACTTAAAAATGAGGACTACCACTACACTTTTAAAGTTTTGATGACCAAAACTATAATTTGGCCAGATGTAACAACTCGTAAATTTTCTGGACAAATTTTATTCGGAGAAACAACAGTTAACTTTGAGTGTGGTGTTACTTGGAAGAAACTATACATAATTATGTCCAAATTTAACAGAATAATAATTCTACGGTTAATGGAAATAATATCGGAGACTCGGGAAATATTTATCGTATGTTTTATTAGCCCCTATCTCATCTCGTTAAAATATAAAGAAATTCTCAATATTAGTCCCTGTGGGCGCGCTGGGGTTTTACCACTCGTCCTTGGAGGTCCCTATATATACCACACTTATAACTCACCTAGGGTTTGATACCCTTCTTCTCCAAAACCAGCCGCCCACCTCGACATCATTCTCTGGCCGTTTTCCGGCGACACCGCCGGTCACACCATCACACCGCCACCACCAAAATCACCACCATCTTATTCTCTTTCATTTGAGCTATTACACGCGCACTAACTCTCATTCTAACACCCTTTCTCATTCGAATTAAGCCATGAATCCGGAACAACTACCACCACTCTCCTTGTTTCTCGTTTACCAGAAATTGAAATTAGGAAACCCACCACTCTCTTGTCATATTCGCGACGGTGGGTTAAGGTTCTTATCACATCGAGGGTTTTGATGAAATGAAGTATAAAGATAATAAAAATGAGATTCAATATTGTTGTTTGATATCATTGTTGTCGTGTTTATGTTGGTTTGAGCGTAAGTAAGCGAAGCTGTGAGTTTTAGACTCACGGCATGAGTCAGGAATCTGGTTGTGGTTCTTGTTACACCGTTTGGATAAGGGACTCGACATGGTAGAGTTATTGTTAACTAGTGGTTCCTGGTTGCTTTGTTTATATAGTGTTCTTGTTATTGTTTGGATTGGATGTCGTGGAGTTGGTTATAGGTTGGAATTAGGAGGCGAGTTAAAACTGTTATGGATTTGGGTTCATATTGTTGTTGTTTCTGCTAAATTTTGATGGGTTTAGGTGTAGGAATAGACTAGAAATGGATTTGGATGAGTTGGATTTGGTTTAGGTTATTGTTTAGTTGTTGTTGATGATATCACACCTGGTATCCTTGTTGTTGATGGTTGTTGTTGTTGTTGTTGTCATTTTTTTGGTGTCGAGGGGATAAAAGCCGAGACCACTAGGGTCTCGGCAAGGTGTTGATAATATTGATGTCATTGTTGTGGATTAGAATTTGACGGGGAGTGGGAATAGTGAATGCACCGTAGACGGCCGTCGTTGTTGAAGTTGTGATTGTGGCAAAATAGTTATTTGGTGGATATACTTATAGGATTGGGAGTTTTGAGCCGCGTCGGGATTTACCGAGACTCTCTAGTCTCGTGTAACCCCGACGAGCCGACATGAACTTATGATGTAATAGTTGACTATTTGACCCGTGATAAATATGACTTGTAGCGAATGTAACTCGTAAAATACAATAATGGCACAACGTATATGACACCATTTTATATATTTATATATATAACTTTTAAATATTAAATAACAACTAAAACTTGTTATTTAATATTTATAAATTGACGATAACTATTAGATAACGGTAAGTATGTTATAAAAACACTTTCGAATGAATGAAGGATATTAACTAACGTTGAGGACGTTTGATAATATTTCTAAATTAATACGGAAAGGTTAAAATAACAATCGAAACGTTATTTAATGCTTATTAGAAATAATAAATAAAACAAGATTTAAGGTTAATTCGGACGGGTTACTAATCGTTTCAAGGGCGCGTTTATCTAGACATACCTTTGTAGGAATTTTGAGGTTTAGATTACAAAGATGACCTTGACCGCAAGATTTACTTAGTAGCCATTTAAGTATAATTATTTCAGGTGATTTACGTAGTTTGACCCAATCTTCTCGTGTGGAGTCCTGTCTCGTTTCTCGTTGATTTCGCTTATTTGTTCTTGACGTGAGTCCACTTGAGTCGATGTCATGTTCTCATTGCACACACAATGATACCAAACAGAAACACTAATAAATGGATAACGAAAGATATGGAGATTTAAGAATGGGTATTATTTGGGAGTGGTCAGCTTATGGAGAATCAAGCGCTTAGACATTAAGATGAGTTTCTGTATTTGATATTGCCACTTCCGTACCATCGTACCTTTCTTCCGGATGTCGTTGTGATTAGCTAGATGTCAGTTGTGTCAGTTGTGATCCTTGCATTGCTGTGGCCCAGGTGAGTTCATAGCCCCTACTTTTAACTTGTTTTACAACTGTTTTGGGGGAGAATGCATGCTCGTTCATTTTAACTAAACTCAATGTTTTTCAATTGTTTATCATGCTGTGATCTACTGCTTTCATGAATTGGACAGTATGTGCGTTTGATTTTGAATATGTGCTATGTGGTATAACCTTATTTCATGTGAGCAAGTGTGCGCAACTGTTTAACTCCGTTTGTATAACACCCCGTAAAATTTTCCTACGATTAACACGTTACCATAACATAGATTAACCATTTTTACGAGGAACAAATTTTTTTTTTTATGCATGACATATTATATGAACCACTACGACATTTATGATTGACCAATTGCCTAGGAACGATGCTTACACACAACCTCGATAATCTATAAATATCGCGAATAATATAATAAACTTAAAACGTTTATATTTTATAAATATACGTTTCGTATATTTACAATATTTATATATTTAAAACATTTATTATACGTTTCGTTTATTTAACATACACTATTTATATAATTCCGGAGCCTACGAAAATTCCCAAAATTACTCACTAATATTGTTGGACCGTAACCCGACTCTCGAAACTCACGAACTGGGCCCACGTGACCCAATGGGCCACGCAACACACAAACTGTTACTAATCAGGATCACTATTAATTACTTTCTTTTCTTTTGTTTTGGGCCTGATCCACGTCAAACAGCCAAGCCCACCAGGCTTATTAGTCCAAAACGCACCCTTAAATTTTGTTTCTGCTTGTCGCGACCAGCCACCAAACACACCTATTTTCTTTCGATTTTGACATACAATTTACCAATATCTTTGTACCTTTTATTTGACCACCTAGCAAGGATTCGAAATTGCCATCTTACACATATTACCTCCCTCGTTTGATGCCTCAAAACTGCCTCAAGTAAAACCTTCAAATCCATTCTGCCAACCTACACGTTTTGTACCTTATGTGTCCAAACGACCTCCCCTACTCCCCAATGACTAGAAACCTAATCATATGCTTCATTTCAGATGTTAGAAGTTATCAAGAATGTCAGTTAATGTCAGGAATCACTAACACCTTCCTCTTGTCATGTTAGAATTCGATTGGACACTATGGGAGGTGGCATGCAAAGTACACAAGCTCACATTCTATCTTGTGTGATCACAGCTCCCATACACTCACAAACTCATCATATAAATAACCTCTAGTATCCTCAGTTGATCACACACACACACAAACGAACCAACTCTTAAATTTTGTTCGAGATATACAAGTGTTTTGGGACAGAAAGATTGCCACTAGTTCGAAGGTTAGAAACAAGTCCAAGGTCCAAGTCTAGCTCATCCTAGATCCTTGGTGAGTCAAGAATCGATCCACATACTTCTCTTGTTCCTGCTCGATCCTCACATTCGAATTTCATACCCCTTTGTGACAAGGTGACACACGTTTAAACTCTTTTCTATATATACACTTTTATTATTTTTCAGTTTTTGCACATTACTTTGTCACTTTATCTCGTTAATATTAAACATGACAAACTCATTTTAATCAACATCCTAGATGTTTGTTATGCTAACTATCAAGTACCAACAAGTTTTAACCATAAATATGATGTTTTATTATTAAACAAGACACGTTTGAAAGTGACCATGTCCTATTCGAATATTGTAAAACACTTGGAATATTTTGACTTAAAAACTGTTTTCAGAATCGATTTTAGTCACTTACTTAGCCTCGTAAATTCCAAATCGCGACACATAACATATCGATTTTAAAACTTGATCTCATTGTCAACATGGCTAGCAAACAGGACACGTAAAAGAATAAATCTAATAATCTCATATGAGTCGATTTCAAAAGCCAAAGTGATCGATCTTTAGACTGGATTTTCAAATAAAAATAAGGTAAGATTGGGCCTTATAAGTCCAATAAGCAGTTTTTAAGCTTATTGCATAAGCTGATCAGATAAGCCTATTTGTAATGTTTTTGTAACATAAAAACAAGCCCGAGACCAAGCCCAAACCTCTCGTAAGTCCTTTGGATCACAAAACGTTAACGGGCCTTTAAATGAGCTCGTTAAGCCCATATAGTGAAAAATAAGCTTTTTAAGGGAATAAGCTGTCCTAATAAGCTCTTTTGAACATTCTGAACTTATTGAAATAATAAAAATGATAAACTTTGACTTTGGCGAAATTTGGACTAACTTTACAAAATTTTCATAACCGGGGACTAAAAGTGTAAACTTTGCAAACTTTGGGTCAAAACTGTAATTTTTGATTTTCTGAGTTTAAAACTGTAAAAAATGATAATTGGAGTTGAAAAATGTAAATATTGATATTATTTGGACGTAAAATGAAACGATTGTTAACTACGGATTAACAGTGTAAAATTATATTCGTTAGGGTTAAAAGTGTAACTTTGGTAAAACGTAAAGGATTTTCTGTAAATATTATTTTATTAATATTTTATATATAAATACACATGTTTAGTATAAAACTCTTATACGATATAAATATTCGCGTAACTATAATAAATTTTAACGATATATATATATAACGATACGTTTATTTCTTTTCTTTTAAAACTAACATCATAAAACATCGTCTACACACTTCGACTTATTCTTGATGATTTTCCATCGCACATCGAACATCGATCATTACACTCACAATTTATATGTATATATAACTTTGTTCTTGAACTTCAAACATTTAAACGAACACGAGTTTCAATAACAAACTGAATGACTAATATTCGCGATAAAACGAGATTTAGACTATCAACTAAAACATACCATATCTTTTAGGTTGTGTGTGAAGCCGTTGCCTGGCATCGATGAGATTATATTACTACCACTACTACTGTGCTACTAAGGTGAGTCATAGCCCCTACTCTTAATTATTTTATAATGATTTATACACGTTTTTGGGGGAGATACATGCTTAACTATTGTTTTATACTTTTACAAGTACTCGTTAACTATTTACATATTAGTGATTTCATAGCCCACTCTTTAACTATTTTCCCGTGGGGGAGATACATGCTTAAAACTCGAACACAAGTCTTTTATACCGGGTATTGAAATACCGTCAGGCCAATGTTATTTGCTTAAGTTACTATTGCCAAAAGTCCCTCGATCATGAACCTTAATCACTTGAAGGGTGAACGTAAATAAACGTGGATAGTACTATTAGTGATTGACAATCCTCGTTTGGTTGTTAGAGAAAACACCAGGCGCACTTTATTGTTCTTATTATAGGTTATTGGCAAATACCTATCTTGAGGGCCTACTACTTACCGTCATAACTTGAGATTATGATTGGCTGTTAATCGTTGAGTATCATGAGCTTAAGGCAATAACAGGAACATTGATTTAAACTTATTGATTGTATGTGATTACAATACATTCTTAACTTGTGATTCGAATCTCGTGTTAAATGGATTTATAAACCAATTACTATTTTTTAATGTTGACCCGGTGAAGGGCAAACCAACGGATTGATTTGTATTGAATTGATAAGGAAATCACTCATTTTCTAATTAACAATATAAACTATAAACTCTATGAACTCACCAACCTTTGTGTTGACACTTTTAGCATGTGTTATTCTCAGGTAACTAAACAAGAAGGAACTTGGAGGCACGGAGTGGGCTTGTAACCCGGCATGGGCTTAAATAAACGTTTTGACACATTTCAAATAAACATGTTGTTTAAATTATGAAACATCTTGATGTCTCAAATATTTGGTATTTTGAATAAATTAAACCTTAAAGCGTCACTTTTGTGTCGTTTTCTATGATTGTGATAAAGATCCTCTAAGTAACACCCAAAAAGTCTTCCGCTGACATTTTAAGTCTTCCGCTGACGTGATGATTTTGGGGGTGTTACAGATTGGCATCAGAGCTATAGTTATAGAGAACCAAGTGTTTTGAACATTGGACTATAACTACACGTTTAAAACGGACCACTTTTACAAAATACCACCTTATGCCCTCCGTGCCTACGTGTTTCCAACATCTGGTAGAGACATTACTTTTACATGATTTCTTATATATGTTAACATGTTATGATTATGCTAATGACTTACATTTATTAATCGGGATTATTACAAATACCGTGTCTTTATATTTCCATCCGCTAGACTATTATGTGACTTTTAAATAGTTTATGGTACAACTACACTTTAGTATATTAATATATTTATATGCTCCAACTATTTTGAGAACTATGCAAATCCTCTTTAATTGTCTCGCTTTCATCTTTATAGATGCTTACGACATACTCTTTTCGTACTCTCAGAAAATACGCGCATAAATTACTTTGTCAAATAGTTAAAGTCAGAATCTTAAAATGATTTACAACGTCTTAATTTGAATGGATTGGGACGCCCTTTTATTCAAATCAAGAAATTGTAAATCATTGAACCATAAGTTTATATTTCCTTAGTTACATAGTTTGGGACGCTTCTCTATGTAAATAACGAAATATAGGTTTAATTACTTCTGAGTTAACAGGCATATGAAACCATGAACCCCTAAATCTCACTAGAAACCACGAATATTGATACACAACGATATGACTAACATCGATAATGCTAACGTTACCAAGATCATTAGGTAAACCTTAACGTCACTAAACGATTGATCCTCCCAGCTGATAAAAATACCATGTGCACTCACTTTTCCCCAAACTAAATTTCTACCCACAAAAACTGATAATTCAAGAAATTTCTCTACCCTCTTCCTTTGTAAAAACCTATATCAACAAAACTCTTTTGTTTAACGGGTAGGTTACTCGCACAGATTTTTGTAACTATTAATTTATCTAGACGTAACAGAATAAATTCTCACCCAAAGTATGATCACAAGGAATTTTATTCAAACACCATATTATTAAAAAGTAGACTGAACGGAAATACATAAAAACATTACAAACAACGCTAAATTAAACATCACACTTCAGCGGTAGTCTGGGTGATCCCAAGTCTGAGAATTGTTAGAATCATATCCATCATCATAAGGGTCGAAGCTTGCCAACCTCTCTTCTTCTATTTGAGCCTCCAACCTACTCAGCTCCCGCTCCATGTCAGAAGTCCAACCACCATCATCGACCGCCACATTTTCCTCAAAACTTGGCTGGAATTGATCCAGATGAGGCAATTGTTGTTGTTGCACAACCACTCTTGGTGCAGAAGAACTTGATGCACCTTGTTGAAGTGATTGCTGTTGGGGTTGTTGTGGTGGTGGTAGTGGATTTGGTTGTTGTTGTTGTTGTTGTTGTTGTTGTTGTTGCTGTTGCTGTTGTTGTTCAATCCTAGCAGCTTCAACATTCTCTTTAAAACTCCAACGGATCTTGTTGGAACTCTGGTCCTCTATCTGATGAACACAAACCCATAACGATTCAATAATAGCCGCATCCTTACGATATCCGTCATACAAGAAAGTATCGATCACATGTTTCCGATCATCCGATATATCTGTGCACTTTGCATAGCGTTCTCTAAGCCGTTGTTTCAATTGTTTCGCCACCTCCAACTCCAGGATGACCCTCAAAATAGCATTTTTTGCGATCCACATCACTATTTTCGGCTTCTGCTTTGATATATTGTTGAATTTGTTCAGCGGTATGTGGTAGCTTGCAAGCCATTGATTGTTTTGAGTGTGTGTATGTGGATGACCCAACACGTACAAATGGTATTTATAAAGAATTGGAAAAATAATTCTCAATTATTGTATTAAATGTGACCGTTTGTTTTCAAACGGTAAAAAAAAAAAAAAAAAAAAAAAAAAAAAAAAAAAAAAAAACCTGTGTCTATTTAAACTAGCAACAAATTTTTAGGATATGTGGTGAAAATTCTACCTTGTCTTTCGCATTTCAACACAAGTGGCAAGAAACAGATCACATTAAACACATAACACTATAACTTAAATCATGAACACGCCACGTATAAGTAATACACTCTCACATGATTTGACCCCTCAATCTCTAAGAAATTGTGAACTCCTCCATAATCTTTCCAAACTCTCAAACATTATATAAAATTTCAATGATCTCTGACCAACCCGTAACCTCAGATATCTTAGAATAATAAAACATACTCGCAAAAACTAAATCAAAAACACTCTCTTAACTTGGGCCTTAACCCACTGCTTCTATGCGCCGACACACATTTGGGCCTCGAGATTTCAGTAACCCAACACACCATTGAACTTGATCACCAACTTAAGCCCGACATTGCTCAAGCCCAAATATTTAAATACTACTCCTAACCGACTCATACCTATAGTTTCGAACCATTTTTCCGTGACATTTCTACACACCCCATCAATATTTTTTGTGCATCTCAATTTATCATGAACCTAAGAAACAAGTGTGACGAATCTTTTCCAATTAATCGATCCTTCGATGGTCAAATTTTCATCAAAACTCAACCCAATTGCTTCACTCAACTATAACCAAAAATCATATTTATCTAAGTATTCGAAACCAAACAAACTTCCATATATAGTTTTGGTTATAATTCATTAAAAACCCACCTTTGAAAACTTAACTACAATCAAACCAACCAATGTTTTTGATACATAATGACCTTCTAAATACAAATATAACGATTCATAAGCAGTAAAAACAAGCGAGAAATTAACATAAACTAAGACAGCATAAAGCGAAATAAAAAAAAATTTCATTCATACGTTTGAAATTACATGGAAACACAACGAACCTTATTTCAACATTCCAACCACTACACTACGACACTATTTCCAAAACTTGTCAATGATGATCGATAGAACCACGAATGGTGCAAGAAACATTAAGATCCCAACCAACGTAGCACGATCTTCGTTCGGAACATACACTAGATAGATAGCAGTAACAATGGCATACATGATTGCAAGATTGGTGATGAAGTGCGGCATGTCGACGAAAATGATAAAGTGAAAGAAAAGTTAGGTAAAAAGGAGTGTAATAGTGGGTTATTTAAAGAGAATAAGAGTTGGATACTGTACACCACTGTGGTAAAATACTGTTTACACCTTAAAAACTACAAATAATACTGCCAAGTAACAACTATAATTTTGGACTAAAGTTTCCCCAAATTTTTCTTTCAAAATCATACTAAGATTGGTTATCATCAAGTAAGAAGCTAATAACAAATACGTTAAGCTGGAAAGAATAACTAAAAGCCGCTCAGAGTTAGATCGTCAGAAAAAACTATTTGTTCACCCTTCCCACTCACCTTTACAGCTACCTTATCTTAGAATCCCGGGACGGGATTCCGTTTAACGGGTAGGTAATATAACACCCCGTAAAATTTTCCTACGATTAACACGTTACCATAACATAGATTAACCATTTTTACGAGGAACAAAAATTTTTTTTTTATGCATGACATATTATATGAACCACTACGACATTTATGATTGACCAATTGCCTAGGAACGATGCTTACACACAACCTCGATAATCTATAAATATCGCGAATAATATAATAAACTTAAAACGTTTATATTTTATAAATATACGTTTCGTATATTTACAATATTTATATATTTAAAACATTTATTATACGTTTCGTTTATTTAACATACACTATTTATATAATTCCGGAGCCTACGAAAATTCCCGAAATTACTCACTAATATTGTTGGACCGTAACCCGACTCTCGAAACTCACGAACTGGGCCCACGTGACCCAATGGGCCACGCAACACACAAACTGTTACTAATCAGGATCACTATTAATTACTTTCTTTTCTTTTGTTTTGGGCCTGATCCACGTCAAACAGCCAAGCCCACCAGGCTTATTAGTCCAAAACGCACCCTTAGATTTTGTTTCTACTTGTCGCGACCAGCCACCAAACACACCTATTTTCTTTCGATTTCGACATACAATTTACCAATATCTTTGTACCTTTTATTTGACCACCTAGCAAGGATTCGAAATTGCCATCTTACACATATTACCTCCCTCGTTTGATGCCTCAAAACTGCCTCAAGTAAAACCTTCAAATCCATTCTGCCAACCTACACGTTTTGTACCTTATGTGTCCAAACGACCTCCCCTACTCCCCAATGACTAGAAACCTAATCATATGCTTCATTTCAGATGTTAGAAGTTATCAAGAATGTCAGTTAATGTCAGGAATCACTAACACCTTCCTCTTGTCATGTTAGAATTCGATTGGACACTATGGGAGGTGGCATGCAAAGTACACAAGCTCACATTCTATCTTGTGTGATCACGGCTCCCATACACTCACACACTCATCATATAAATAACCTCTAGTATCCTCAGTTGATCACACACACACACAAACGAACCAACTCTTAAATTTTGTTCGAGATATACAAGTGTTTTGGGACAGAAAGATTGCCACTAGTTCGAAGGTTAGAAACAAGTCCAAGGTCCAAGTCTAGCTCATCCTAGATCCTTGGTGAGTCAAGAATCGATCCACACACTTCTCTTGTTCCTGCTCGATCCTCACATTCGAATTTCATACCCCTTTGTGACAAGGTGACACACGTTTAAACTCTTTTCTATATATACACTTTTATTATTTTTCAGTTTTTGCACATTACTTTGTCACTTTATCTCGTTAATATTAAACATGACAAACTCATTTTAATCAACATCCTAGATGTTTGTTATGCTAACTATCAAGTACCAACAAGTTTTAACCATAAATATGATGTTTTATTATTAAACTAGACACGTTTGAAAGTGACCATGTCCTATTCGAATATTGTAAAACACTTGGAATATTTTGACTTAAAAACTGTTTTCAGAATCGATTTTAGTCACTTACTTAGCCTCGTAAATTCCAAATCGCGACACATAACATATCGATTTTAAAACTTGATCTCATTGTCAACATGGCTAGCAAACAGGACACGTAAAAGAATAAATCTAATAATCTCATATGAGTCGATTTCAAAAGCCAAAGTGATCGAGCTTTAGACTGGATTTTCAAATAAAAATAAGGTAAGATTGGGCCTTATAAGTCCAATAAGCAGTTTTTAAGCTTATTGCATAAGCTGATCAGATAAGCCTATTTGTAATGTTTTTGTAACATAAAAACAAACCCGAGACCAAGCCCAAACCTCTCGTAAGTCCTTTGGATCACAAAACGTTAACGGGCCTTTAAATGAGCTCGTTAAGCCCATATAGTGAAAAATAAGCTTTTTAAGGGAATAAGCTGTCCTAATAAGCTCTTTTGAACATTCTGAACTTATTGAAATAATAAAAATGATAAACTTTGACTTTGGCGAAATTTGGACTAACTTTGCAAAATTTTCATAACCGGGGACTAAAAGTGTAAACTTTGCAAACTTTGGGTCAAAACTGTAATTTTTGATTTTCTGAGTTTAAAACTGTAAAAAATGATAATTGGAGTTGAAAAATGTAAATATTGATATTATTTGGACGTAAAATGAAACGATTGTTAACTACGGATTAACGGTGTAAAATTATATTCGTTAGGGTTAAAAGTGTAACTTTGGTAAAACGTAAAGGATTTTCTGTAAATATTATTTTATTAATATTTTATATATAAATACACATGTTTAGTATAAAACTCTTATACGATATAAATATTCGCGTAACTATAATAAATTTTAACGATATATATATATATATAACGATACGTTTATTTCTTTTCTTTTAAAACTAACATCATAAAACATCGTCTACACACTTCGACTTATTCTTGATGATTTTCCATCGTACATCGAACATCGATCATTACACTCACAAGTTATATGTATATATAACTTTGTTCTTGAACTTCAAACATTTAAACGAACACGAGTTTCAATAACAAACTGAATGACTAATATTCACGATAAAACGAGATTTAGACTATCAACTAAAACATACCATATCTTTTAGGTTGTGTGTGAAGCCGTTGCCTGACATCGATGAGATTATATTACTACCACTACTACTATGCTACTAAGGTGATTCATAGCCCCTACTCTTAATTATTTTATAATGATTTATACACGTTTTTGGGGGAGATACATGCTTAACTATTGTTTTATACTTTTACAAGTACTCGTTAACTATTTACATATTAGTGATTTCATAGCCCACTCTTTAACTATTTTCCCGTGGGGGAGATACATGCTTAAAACTCGAACACAAGTCTTTTATACCGGGTATTGAAGTACCGTCAGGCCAATGTTATTTGCTTAAGTTACTATTGCCAAAAGTCCCTCGATCATGAACCTTAATCACTTGAAGGGTGAACGTAAATAAACATGGATAGTACTATTAGTGATTGACAATCCTCGTTTGGTTGTTAGAGAAAACACCAGGCGCACTTTATTGTTCTTATTATAGGTTATTGGCAAATACCTATCTTGAGGGCCTACTACTTACCGTCATAACTTGAGATTATGATTGGCTGTTAATCGTTGAGTATCATGAGCTTAAGGCAATAACAGGAACATTGATTTAAACTTATTGATTGTATGTGATTACAATACATTCTTAACTTGTGATTCGAATCTCGTGTTAAATGGATTTATAAACCAATTACTATTTTTTAATGTTGACCCGGTGAAGGGCAAACCAACGGATTGATTTGTATTGAATTGATAAGGAAATCACTCATTTTCTAATTAACAATTTAAACTATAAACTCTATGAACTCACCAACCTTTGTGTTGACACTTTTAGCATGTGTTATTCTCAGGTAACTAAACAAGAAGGAACTTGGAGGCACGGAGTGGGCTTGTAACCCGGCATGGGCTTAAATAAACGTTTTGACACATTTCAAATAAACATGTTGTTTAAATTATGAAACATCTTGATGTCTCGAATATTTGGTATTTTGAATAAATTAAACCTTAAAGCGTCACTTTTGTGTCGTTTTCTATGATTGTGATAAAGATCCTCTAAGTAACACCCAAAAAGTCTTCCGCTGACATTTTAAGTCTTCCGCTGACGTGATGATTTTGGGGGTGTTACAGTTTGGAGCCGAAGCATTTGATAGTACTATCGGGGTAGCTCCCCTGTGCATCCTGACTGTTTGTCAGAAGACCCTTGTGTTGTGTACATCCTGACTGTATGTCGGAAGACCCCTGTGGGGTGTTGTTTCTATTGGCAAGTTCAGTTGTAGCAACATTAGCTATTTCATTTCAATATGTGCCTTATTGTGTAAATTCCAATTTGTGTGACTTGGCTTGAATGTGCGTAACTAGTTAGTCATGCATTGTTAGTACATCCTTTGGGAATTGGCTCCCAGTACATCCTTTGGGAATTGGCTCCCAGTACATCATATTTGGGAAGTAGCACCCAGTCAATGTGTGAATCATTTAGGCATATTTACTGTCTGAGGTTTCGCTGTTGTTAGTTATTATGTGCTTACGACTGTACATCCTTCTCACTATTGTCCTATGCTACATTTTGCACTAACTCTATGGACTCACCAGCGTAAGCTGACCGTTTTAGCATGTATTTTCAGGTTTAAGGCGTTAGCTCACTATTTGAAGGCGCTTGGCAAGGGGCATTGGTCATAGGAGACTCTGATAAATATTTGGGACCGCTTGATTTGTTTTATGGGCCTATTTCCGCACTTCTTTTATAAAATGTAAACTTAACGTTTTTGTTAATGGATTTTATTCTCAATAAATGAAATAAAAACCGTTCTTTGTACCTTACATTATGATACCAATTTCGTAGCACCCCAATGACACGTATGCTTCCGTTGTCCCCGAATTTTGGGGGTGTTACAGTTGGTATCAGAGCTTAGGTTATAGAGAACTAGGTATTTTTAAAACCTAGACTATACCAACTTTTGCAAAAACTTAACCCTATGACCGCTACGTGCCTGCCTGCCAAGCTGACGCCTCGTGTATGATTTTGTTTTAGGATATAATTGTTGAAATGTGTGCCAAACTAGTGGAGGATTCGTATCCACCTATTTTAGCTAGTCACTATAAGCATTTCTGTATGCTTATGCACACGCTATACCTGTCACAGAGTTACGCTATTTCTTTGCGTAATCTCATGAATTGAATTTGAGTTTTAGACACTTGTCACGGTTTTGGGAATGATTTTGGATATAAAGGACATATTACTAGTATAACTAGGCTGAGTATTTCAAAATTCATTGAACCTCGGGTGAACATAGACTGATCACCTATATTCAACCAGGGACAGTGGGACATGGCCTGATCACCTATGTCCGACTCAGAGGTGAATTTTGTAATACAGGAGTAGTTATGACAGGATTATGTCCTGGGTAGAGTTCGATTTTGGGAACTATGAGTTTTTTAAGCACTCAAACATTGAATATCACAAAAGCTTGCACCCACACACGACACACTGGCATCACAACACCACATGGGTCAAAATGCTTTTGACGCCACTAAACGTCCTCATTTATGTGGAATTCCTATTTGTACCCGTCTGAGCTGCTTATCATCATAAGCCTCGCCGATTTTATTGGAATCATTGAATTTGGCTTATACTATCATTTGGATTTGATTTTTGGCTTTGTCTTGCTTTGATTTCCGGTAATATCTTGAGTTAACTTTTGGCTATTTTGAATTTGGATTTTGATTACTTTCTTATGATTTTGGACCTCGTTTCAAACTTGAACTTGTCATTCAGCCTCGTTCCATTGGTGATCTTGTCACAGTCACCTCTATCCTAAGCCCTGTGCTCAATCGATAATATTTATTTTCTCAATTGATGATATTCGTGTTCTTAATTGATGGCGTTCAGTTTCCTAATCGATGATTGATGAGGCAAAAAATGAACCACTTTTAGGGTGTCATTTAAGCCCGGAATTGAATTTATTTGATCAAATATTGCCCTAAATCGTTCCTTTTGTGATTTTAGGTACTTTGGGAGTGAAATCTGGAAAAGGAAGCAATTCGGACATTTTTGGAGCATAAAAGTGAAGAAAACGCCAAAGACTTAATTTTCCATGCTGGGAACAGTATGTGACGGCATCAAGACGACATTCCTGACGGCGTCAAGAGTAAAGTCCATGACGACCCAGTACAAATATGAAGGCGTCACAAGTAGAGAGTCAAGAGTTAAATATGTGACGGCCAGCAAAAGTGGACTACATGACGGCGTCAGATGTAGATCAAGGCAGTCCGAGGAATTATTTGGCGGCGAGATGACGGCGTCACAAGTTTGTTCTTGACGCCGTCAGCCTCTAAAATCTATATATAGTTTTCTAATTTTCATTCATTAGAAGGAAGAAGTTTAGAGAAACCCTAAGGCCGAACCATATATGTATTTTACAGCTTTTTCAAGGGTTTTCAGCCCTTGAACTCTTACATGTGTAATTGAGATAAGTCTTCTCTTAATTCAATCAATATGTCTATGTGTTGGTTGTATTTATCTTGTGCTTGTCTTGATTCCACCATGTTAGGCTAGATCTATCTTGTGTTTGCTTAGATCTAATGAAACCTAGATATTAATTATGTGTTGATTACTTGTTTATGGTTGTATTGGATGAATGATTTCAATGTTAGGCTTAAGAAAACTGGCAGATCTCCAATTGGTAACATGCTTGAACGTCTTAGGAAACATGAACCGATGTGTACTAGGTTTTATTGGTTGTATTTAATGCATGAGTAAATTCTAATGATCCCATGTTAGGAGCTTCTTAGCCGACTCGACATAGGAGTGAAGTAGGCACTCATAGGATTGGGGAGTTAAGTACGCCACCCCATGAATGGTATTAAGGAATACAATCCGTCATCCACGCAACTATAACAAGTAATTAATGTGTAAAAGATATCTAGGGAGTAGTGAAATCTAAGTAAACACATTTCTCCACTTATTGCTCACAACCTTAGTTTAAAATAGTTTTATTTTCATTTTAGTATTTTATTTTGATTGCATCTTTAGTATTGGGTTAGTTGATTAGCAACTAATTCCGCCAAAATCCTTAGAACCCGAGATTTTAATTTGCTTTCTAAAAAAATATAAAAATACAAAAAGAATCATCCCTCATCTCTAGACTTAATCTTTAGGTTTTCTAATCCTAGCGACACTATTCCTAGCTGAACGATCAATCCTCCGGTACTTGTCATTATACTATACTACATCGATCAGGTACACTGCCTGGTGGGGGTTGTAAGCTTCTCAAGATCCCTTGAGAGGTAAAGCCTGGTGCAAACCCCACGTACCAATGATATGTATTTTCTTACTCTAGGATGTTCATTTTCTCAAATTGACGCTATTCGATCAATGTTGTCTTAGCGATGATGTTCAATCGAGGTTGTACTTTCCACCTCCAACCTGAGT
Source organism: Artemisia argyi (assembly GCA_030686995.1). Classification (NCBI taxonomy): domain Eukaryota; kingdom Viridiplantae; phylum Streptophyta; class Magnoliopsida; order Asterales; family Asteraceae; genus Artemisia; species Artemisia argyi. The sequence continues at coordinate 238,564,567 of CM060700.1, read as the reverse complement.
ATCTTGCTGAGTCAACCGACTTCAACCGATTGCTAGTAGCAATCAACATTCTCTTATAGAGTTGTACTCTGAACTTGCTAAATTTGTCATTCAGCAAGGATTCTATGCTTAACAGAATTCTTAAAATCTTGAGAAGTAACCTAACCGCGTTCCTTGGGACAACCACCCTCGCCCCTTGGAAATACCAATTATCTTTGCTTTCCTCTTATAGGATAATAAAATTGCTTTGCAATTAATTTACAAACCGTTGTCATCTTACAAAATGTTTTACTACTACTTCACAAAAATCAAAATTTTGATTCTACCATTATTTTATAAAGGGATAATTGTTTTCCCGTTATCTCACAAACCATTCTACAAAATTATTTCACAAAAAACAATTTTATAAAATGTTTCGTTGCCTTGTTACAATATTATGGATCAAGAATGCAACCTTACTACTATACTAAAAATCAAAAAATTTGACTATGATGATGTTATATAAACAATAAATTGTTTTCTTATTATCCTATAAAATGTTCCATACATCCTTTCACAAATCATTTGTGAATCAAATTGCTCACCTCTGCGTGAAGAAGATCGTTCGAAGGTAAAAGGAGATTCAAGCTACTCGCGAATCTTTAGAAACACAGATGACTAAAACCTCTTGAATCCCATGACATAGCCTTGATTATGCTTAAAGCTCATCGAAAAACCGCATAAAGGCCAAAAATTCACGTCGGAGACGTGAAGATAAATCTTCGTGCGTATACACTCATTCTTTTAAACCTTAACGAGTAACTCGAATAGAATCGTGAGGACACGATTCCGTCAAGGAGGTCAGTCTGTAACAACTCGTAAATTTTCCTGACAAATTTTATTCGGAGAAACAATAGTTAACTTTGAGTGTGGCATTACTTGGAAGAAACTATACATAATTATGTCCAAATTTAACAAAATAATAATTCTACGGTTAATGGAAATAATATCGGAGGCTCGGGAAATATTTATCGTATGTTTTATTAGCCCCTATCTCATCTCGTTAAAATATAAAGAAATTCTTAATATTAGTCCCTGTGGGCGCACTGGTGTTTTACCACTCATCCTTGGAGGTCCCTATATATACCACACTTATAACTCACCTAGGGTTTGATACCCTTCTTCTCCAAAACCAGTCGCTCACCTCCACATCATTCTCTGGCCGTTTTCCGGCGACACCGCCGGTCACACCATTACACCGCCACCACCAAAATCACCACCATCTTATTCTCTTTCATTTGAGCTATTACAAGCGCACTAACTCTCACTCTAACACCCTTTCTCATTCGAATTAAGCCATGAATCTGGAACAACTACCACCACTCTCCTTGTTTCTCGTTTACCAGAAATTGAAATTAGGAAACCCACCACTCTCATGTCATATTCGCGATGGTGGGTTAAGGTTCTTATCACATCGAGGGTTTTGATGAAATGAAGTATAAAGATAATAAAAATGAGATTCAATATTGTTGTTTGGTATCATTGTTGTCGTGTTTATGTTGGTTTGAGCGTGAGTAAGCGAAGCCGTGAGTTTTAGACTCACGACATGAGTCAGGAATCTGGTTGTGGTTCTTGTTACACCGTTTGGATAAGGGACTCGACATGGTAGAGTTATTGTTAACTAGTGGTTCCTGGTTGCTTTGTTTATATCGTGTTCTTGTTATTGTTTGGATTGGATGTCGTAGAGTTGGTTATAGGTTGGAATTAGGAGGCAAGTTAAAAATGTTATGGATTTGGGTTCATATTGTTGTTGTTTCTGCTAAATTTTGATGGGTTTAATTGTAGGAATAGACTAGAAATGGATTTGGATGAGTTGGATTTGGTTTTGGTTATTGTTGAGTTGTTGTTGATGATATTGTACCTGGTATCCTTGTTGTTAATGGTTGTTGTTGTTGTTGTTGTTGTTGTTGTTGTTGTCGTTGTTTTGGTGTCGAGGGGATAAAAGCCGGGACCACTAGGGTCTCGGCAAGGTGTTGATAATATTGATGTCATTGTTGTGGATTAGAATTTGACGGGGAGTAGGAATAATGAACGCACCGTAGACGGCCGTCGTTGTTGAAGTTGTGATTGTGGCGAAATAGTTATTTGGTGGATATATTTATAGGATTGGGAGTTTTGAGCCGTTTCGGGATTTACCGAGACTCTCTAGTCTCGTGTAACCCCGACGAGCCGACATGAACTTATGATGTGATAGTTGACTATTTGACCCGTGATAAACATGACTTGTAGGGAATGTAACTCGTAAAATATAATAATGGCACAACGTATATGACACCATTTTATATATTTATATATATAACTTTTAAATATTAAATAACAACTGAAACTTGTTATTTAATATTTATAAATTGCCGATAACTATTAGATAACGGTAAGTACTTTATAAAAACACTTTCGAATTAATGAAGGATATTAACTAACGTTGAGGAAGTTTGATAATATTTCTAAATTAATACGGAAAGGTTAAAATAACAATCGAAACGTTATTTAATGCTTATTAGAAATAATAAACGAAACATGATTCAAGGTTTGATGTGTGTCAAATTATAGTATATATTTATTTTCCGAAGAAATACTTAGGAAAGTATTTCTCGGGTTGTTCTCCCAACGAAGGTTCGAATGGAATATCGAATAATCGAATTGGGAATCATGTAATGAAAAGTGTTAAGTGAAAAGTGATTGTGAAATCAAAATATGAAATGAAATAGTGAAATATGCACAAGGTACAAGCTATATATGCGCAAAAGTCAAAAACGTGAAAACGGAAATGCAAACGTAATTATTAAACGTAACGTATAAAATAAAACGCGACTTTTATTCTAAAAATGATCCTACAAATTTGAAATAATTTTCTAAAAATCTTAAACTAATAAAAAGAATTTTAAGAAAAAGAAAAATATTTTTTTGACTTTTTATTTATTTTCTATGATTTATTTTATATTTATTGAATTAAAAAGTAATTAAAAATAAAGGAAAATGTGAAAAATAATGGGAAACTTATAAAAACTAATTTGAAAAATCTAAAATATTATAAAAGAATTTCCTAAAATATTTTTGTATTTTTAAAAGCTTTTTCTGATTTTTTTTTATGGATTTTTGATTATTAAAATTGATTTAAAAATGATTAATAATGAAGAAAAATTAAGAAAAATATCAAATCAACTCAAAAAAAAAATGAAAATTTACAGAAAATCTAAAATATTATGGAAAACTTGCAGAAAAATTTTGAAAAGAAAAAGTTAAGCAGAAGTGCTTATTTATGCTAAAACAACTTATGGCAAGTGCTTATTTATAAGCACTTGCCACAGAAACTTAACTAAACTTGGAACACAGATTTAAAATACACTAATAGACATAAAGAAACTCATAAATGAACTTGGAAAACATAGAATCAATGAATGCAAGCTAATAAGCAATTATTGAACAAGTTAATCAATAAGCTGATAAGCACAGCTTAAACCAGTGAGCAAAGAACAATGTAGTCAACTAATCTCAACAAAAACATCTCGGTTATGACAAAAGGCACAAGCACAAGCTCTTATTAAAACTAGCAGCCTAAGGTATCAATTCAGAAACTATGCTCAAACCACTAATTAGCAAAGCCAATAAGCTACACCTAATAAGCTCTAAACTACAAGATTATAGGGGCAAATCACACTCTATACTACTGAGAATCCAAAACAAGCAATTAATCTATCTTAAACTACTAAATGCTACTCTAATTTTTCCCAAATTCAGCAACCAGTGGAACATTAGGCAATGAACAGTTGACTTTTCTATTTCTATACTTCTTGACTATCTTCAATTTCAATTAAGCAAATCTACTCCTATATGTTATTATAAGCTAATATGAAACTAATTTAAGCTACTTCAAACTATATTGTAACTGTAACTACAATTAATCTAACAGATTTCAATCTATACTAATATTTAAGCTAAAATCAACACCCTACTTTGACTTTTAACTAATGACCATCTATTTAAACTATCTAGATGTCTATCACAAACCTAAATGAACTTATTTAAGACAGAAAATCAGCAGGTAAAACTCAATCCTACACAGTTACTGCAAGATCCAAACACCCCCTTATAAGGCAGTATATACTCTAAAGCTATGATCTAAACTTCAAGTCACTATACTACTGAATCACCAAGCTATAATAACACAATAAAGAGCTAGATCAATTATCAAATTCTACTGAATCAAACAAGTACACAGTAAACAGTTATGAACTAAAAACTCATCAATTACTCATATCAATCAATGTAATAGAAACTTACTAAACATCCTCAGCTTGAACAGAGGATTTTCCACTGATGCCTATCTCTTAGATAGGCTAGGATCTTCCCTTGCTATCCCAAACTATCAATATTCCACCAATAATCCCACAAAACTGCCTAAGTTGAATTTCGTTGACCAATAAGCTCATGAACAAATGAATTTGAAATAACTTTCATAGAAGCTTTATAAAGCTGATATGAAATGAATGAAATCAAAAACAAGCTTTATTAAAAGCTGATTTTAAATCTAAAGCTAATTTGATACTATTTTTTTATTTTCTGTTTTTATAAAAACTTTGAAATGAAATAACACTTGAAATTAATTTGTAAGATATATGAAATAAGCTGATAACAAACAAGTAAAAGCTGATTAAAAACAGTAACAACAACAAGATGTAAAGATTAAAGAGAAACTGATTTCATTGAAAATTAAAATGAATTACAATAAAACTACACTAAATACATTCAAAGTAAATTTTGGCAAAGTTTAGCTAACCTAAAACTCCACACCTAAACACTAAACTTAGCCTCCTATTTATAGCTGATGAGAGGTGAAGAGGTCACGGATTGCCAGTGTTGATATAAATAATACTTAAAAGGGTTATTAATATCTCTCAATAAACCTATGTTTTGATAATCACAAAACTTAAATCAAATTAAGTCAAGATTAAGAAGTAAACAAGTATTTGGTAACAAATATTTACTTCTACATCTAATATCACTTAAGGTATGCATAAACTAAGCATCTTATGCATTACATGATCAAAGGAAATTTTGTCTTAAGACATAACATATTTTAAAATGATATAAACATTTTAAATATATTTGTAAATCATTTTTGGTAATGCTATATTAAACCACAAAAATATGATTTCAAATTTCCAACCAAAAAGGGCAAATTTTATCCAGAAAAACTTTTCAAACATTCAGGAGGGCGGCCCCCTTAATTTTACTAGGTGGCCCCCTTAATGATTAAGGGGACCGGCCTATAATTAAGGGGACCGGCACGCTCCCGAACAGTAAAATTTGGCCCTATAAATACTGGATCATTTTACACATTTTTCTCACCTTTTTGCACTATAAACTTTCTGATCCAACCTCCCTCTCTAGATCTAAAATCCTTTGATCATATAATTCATAAGTATTTGTTTCCAAGTGATCCAAAGCTTCATCCATTCAAGTGCAAAAAGAAGAACACTCCTCTACATCCATCTAATTGTAGTAGTGTTGTGAATAGCTAGATTCATATTGTAGTTGTGGTAGATATTTGTAAAAGTGTTGTGTAAATTTGTTGTGTGTAGAAAATAGGTGTGTTGTAAAGTAGTTTAGTAGTTGTGAATTAGTTGTGCATAGAAGAAGGTGTGAAGTTGTGAAGGTGTGAAAAAGGTGTGAAGCCTTGAACAAGTCGTGAAGTTGTGAAGAAGGAGTGAAGCCTTCAAGAAGTCGTGAGATTGGTTCTAGCTACGATTAGAACTCGACATTTAGCTTAGTGTCGTTAACTCGTGTAAGCCAAGGTGTGTAAGGTTTCTCCACCATAAGGAGTTTGTTGACATAGTGAAGAAAACTCTCGAGTGTGGTACTCGGGGAGTGGAGTAGGGAAAGGAAGGTGTCCTTGTAGCCGAACCACTATAAATTCGCGTGTTGTGGTTTGATCTTTCTAACTCTATCTTTTGTTCATTACATTTCAATACTTTCATTATTACATTAGAATTGCTTATATTTGTTGTCATTTGAATTCACTTGAGATCGAATCGAAAGTTTTTAATAAGCTACAAAATATTTTGGTAATAAACTTTTAAAAGGACGTAAAACTATTCAACCCCCCTTCTAGTTTTCCACAATTGGTATCAGGAGCCACGTCTAGCAAGATCTTTAAAATATATTGTATTTTAAAATTTGTAACGATCTATGGAATCTGAAAAATATTTAGAAGGGAAGGGCAATCTATGCAAAGACCAACACTATTTGAAAGTGATGGATTTTTATATTGGAAAAATCGATTCGAAACTTATGTGAAGTCAAAAGATCTAGATCTTTGGCATGTTATTACTAATGGTGATTTTTTACCTATTCAAAATAACCCGGAAACTAAGAAAGATGAAATCGTACCTTTTGAAAAACAAAATGATAATTTAAAAAGAAAACTTGCTAAAAATAATGAAGCAAAAATGGTTATTTATAATGCGCTACCACGTAAAGAGTACGAAAGGATCTTTATGTGTGAAACCGCAAAAGAAATTTGGAACTCTTTACTAATAACTTACCAAGGTAATAGTCAAGTCAAAGATAATAAGATAGATCTACTTGTTCAACAATATGAGCAATTCACGATTCCGGAAGAGGAATCAATTGATAATCCTTTTGCTAGATTTAACACTATCATCACAAGTTTAAAAGCACTTGATGAGAATTTTTCTAGTAAGAATTTTGTTAGGAAGTTTCTTAGGGCTCTTCACCCAAAATGGCGAGCTAAAGTGACGGCTATTGAAGAATCGAAGAATTTTTCAACATTGCAACTTGATGAATTAATTGGAAATCTAAAAGTTTACGAAGTCATCATTAAGAAGGACTCCGAAATGGTCAAAGAAAAACGAGAGCAAAGCAAGTCAATCGCCTTGAAAGTTAGAAAGGAATCTAGTATCGAAGATAGCTCATCTTCTGAAAGTGATGACGAAGAATACGCCATGGCCGTAAGAGATTTCAAGAAATTCTTCAAAAGGCGAGTAAGATTCGTAAGACAATCGTTTGATGAAAAGAAAACATTTCAAAAGAGTAAAGATGAAAAGAACAACAAGATTGAAAGAAAGTGTTTCAAGTGTGGTGATCCAAATCACCTCATCGGAAAATGTCCAATGATGACAAGAGATCAAAATCAAAGAGCTTTTGTTGGAGGTGCTTGGAGTGATAGTGACGAAGATGAGAAAGAAATGACAAAAGAAGAAAAGTGTCTTATGGCGAATACATCAAATGAGGTACGTTCCGAAACCGAATATTTTAGTGATGAAAGTTTATCATTAGATGAAAAAGATCTAGATAATGAATATAATAGGCTATGCAAATTAGGACAACTAGTAATGGCTAAAAACAAATCACTAAAATACATAAACAATCAATTGGAAAATGAAGTACTTGAACTAAAAATTAAAATACATCAACTTGAAAAAGGTAAAGAAACTTTTGAAGAATGCAAGTCATGTCAAATGCTTAAAGATGAAAACGAAATACTTAGGGAAGAAATTCGGAAACTTAATAAATTTGAAAATAGTAGTCACTCTCTTAATAAAATAATAAATAGTCAAAGAACATCCGGAGATAAAACCGGTTTAGGATTTAACTCAAATGAAGCTTCAACAAGTGAGATTAAAAATGTCAAATTCGAAAATGAACCTAACGAACAAAAATCTCTAAAATCTAATCCTAAGTATATACTTATTAATGATAGAAAAATACCTCTTGCCAACAATGAAGAAGTAAAAGCTTTTTATAAATCATCTTTGAAAAACAAGGTAGGATCATCTAAATCTAAGACAAGATCCAAAACACCACCACCTAGAAAATCAAATAATCCTAATCCTAGGTCTAAAACACCTCAACCAAGAAGAAACCAAAATAGGCAAAACTATAATAACAATAGTAATCAAATGTGGAACTACCAACAAAGCTACAATCCTTGGGGTATACTACCACCTTTCATGCATCCTAGTCAAATGTTAAACATGTTTGGACCAAACAACTTTGGACCAAAGAGACAATGGGGATCGAATTGCTAGATGAACATTCCTTGAGGCAATCTTGAAGTTTCTCTCAACATAGACTTTTTCAAAGTCTATATATCATCTTGATGATTTTGAAGATTTTTTTTGCAGACCACCGGGTACGCCATTCCTTCATAACTCATTGCCATGCTTAGATAAATATGCTTTAGTTGATCATATTGTTTGCATAGATATAGCTTGTTTTTTTTTCTCTCTACTTGTTTCGATCATATATATATACTCCTATACTTAATATATTATATATATATATATATATATATATATATATATATATATATATATATATATATATATATATATATATATATATATATATATATATATATATATATATATATATATAATTGCTTGCACATAACCTAGATACGTCATTAGTTGACTTTCTAGAACTCCAGGAAATCGTTCTTTATCGAACCCTTTCCTTCCCCCCTCACGTTATTCTAGTAAGTCCTCTTCTAGGAGACTCATGATGATGAAGGGATATGAGTCAAGTGGACTTTTATAATGCAAGAACGCCTTCGCACGTGAACACTATGGATGAAACAAACTCCTCTCGCCGACTATATCCTATCTCCGCAACTATCTTTCAAACCTCACCCATCAACCCATCTTTCACTCACATTTATACTTATATATATATATATATATATATATATATATATATATATATATATATATATATATATATATATATATATATATACATTTATTCACATATTCCCGAACACACCTCAAACCCTTCATCAACTTAACACTTTAATCATTTTATCCAAAATTGTCAAAGGTATATTTTAATTATCGAAACGGTAATTAAAAATTGTTAAGAATTTTATCATCGTGCCAATGAACGTTTACGTATTTTTGATATATTATAAATCTAATTATATACGTATAAATATTTTTGTTCCAGAAACTAATTCCGCGAAATTTGGAAAATTTCAAAGGCGGCCCCCTTAATAATTAAGGGGACCGGCTTGTTATCGAGGGCGGTCCCCTTAATGTTTAAGGGGACCGGCCATCTGACACTTCCAAATCCGTTTTTCCTTCTTAATTCCATTCCCAAACACTCCATTCACTCATTTGTTCCTCCCCACTGCTACTGAGTACGAACCAAAACACCCAAAAACTTCAAAATCCTCCATCATATCACCAATCCAGGGTTGTTTCGCAAGGGGCAAACATCAACCAAACATATAACAACATCTTTTGTAAGTTTTCCAACATGCATTTCATCACATTTCATTCGATTTGGTGTCTAATCAATTATTATGCATTTTATTAAAACTTATTTTAATTCGAATTTAAGTGCAATAGAAGCTAGAAATTGAACTACCAAATGCTTCCCATAGGATTAGAATGATGTATTGCAACTCAAAATTAGCATAACATATTATTTTGTCAAAATCATTAATCGCCCATAAACCCTTGTTAAATTTTATTTTTCAAGAGGCACATTGTTGATATAACTCTCAAAAACCACTTAAAACTTACTACATTACATTATTTTAACGTCCTAAACAATCAAAACATAATTTTCAATTTATTAGAAAATGGTTCATGAAGACAACATGGGCGTTTGGTTCATGAACAAACTATAACTATATGTAGTTATTTGAAACTTAAAACTTTTTCATAAAACTTGTTAATACTACTAAGATCAATAGACGTCATCAAGATATATAATCAATATATATATATATTGATGTTTTAGGATGTCTTTATCTAGCTAAGGGAGCGTTTGGTTTATCTCAAAAATGATATTTTTGAAAACTAAAACTCGCCTTTTAATCTTTTAAACAAGCTCATGTTGTGTCAAACTCTTACGAAATGGAAGATATATAATCTAATATATATCTAGCCTTATTTCGAAATGAATTATGATATCATACTCTTTGATATTATATATTCTAAACGAGTTTAGAATCAAAATAAAAGGAACATTATGAAACTACTTCATTGAATATTTTTTTTTGTGTCGAAGTAGAATTTCGTTCCACATATATTGCATATAATTATATATACATATATATATAACATATGCATGATAGTTGTTTTTATATTAATTCTATCTTTGTTGTTATATTGTTTAGGTGAAAATGCCTAAGACCACGGTTGGTGATGTATCCAAAACCAAACAATACATTCCAAATGTCTCTTCTACTCCCGGCATGTCTCCTTCAGTTGCGTGTTTCTATCGTCCTATTGAAAATAGAAACATTCACGAAGGACGAATTGTCGATCCATCTTTCTATGAAAATGATCAAACCGAACGAATGTTCACCAATATTCGTTTCGAATGTCTTCTCCAAATCAACGAACCAATCTGTTGGGAATAGACTTTATTATTTCAAGTGTCGGTCATTTAGTTTTGGTATAGGTTGCGTTACTTAACTATAACATTTATTATTTTACGTATTGTGTAAGTTTTATGCTTGGTTTATAGGTTTGGATAAAGTCTAAGGGCTAAGTATATCATTATGTGTAAGTTTAGAGAAGCCCTAATCCTTTCCTATAAATATGTATTCACAACCTCATTTTGAGGTTGGTTGGTTCACTAGTAAGTTTAATTGTCTCATATTGGTTTTAGGTGTTCCTTCCACTCTCTCTCTCTAAACTCTCTTTCTCTCTCTAGAATTCTTATGTGATTATGTTGTAGAAATGGTGACCTAACAAGTGGTATCATTCGCCAAGGGATTATATAGGTTGATTTAGGTTTGATTTGGTAGAAAAACTTGGTTTTTAAAGTGAGTTTTCTTAAGATTCGGTTACTGTTCATAAGTTCTTTATCGAGTTAGTGGTAAAATTGAACTTTATCGAGTTAGAGGTTTCACTTGTTTTTTATCGAGTTTAAAGTTCATTTGATTCTATCGAGTTAGAAATATTAACTTGTTTTATCGAGTTAGAAAGCTAAGCTAGTTCTATCGAGTTAGGTAACTTAATTCCATCGAGTTTGGATTTTTGTAATTTGGCGAGTTAGCCTTGTTCTCCTAATCGATTATCGAGTTAGGATCAGTTGCTACTTTCTTAAAGTGTTACTCTGTCCAAATTTCTTTACCTTATCGAGTTAAGGGACGCTCACTTATCGAGTTTGAACTTTACTCATTTATCGAGTTTGGAATTTGCTGGCTTATCGAGTTTGGAAACCTCTGACTTATCGAGTTTAGAAACCTCTTACTTATCGAGTTTGGCAACTTCTTATCGAGTTTGGAATTGAACAATTTATCGAGTTTAGACTTGAAGACTTATCGAGTTTGGACTTGAAGACTTATCGAGTTTGGACTTGTACTTCTTATCGAGTTTGGATTTTTCCTGACTTATCAAGTTTGGATTTTAAGTTTGGACTTATCAAGTTTGATTCCTTATTTGATCCTATCAAGTTTGAAGACTAATCAATACCTACCAAGTTTGAAACAACATCTTAACATACCGAATTTAATATCACGTTTCTCAACACTAATTTCAACCTTTATTAATCCTTAACGATCTTTGTTTACCATAATCACGAAAGATGTCTCAACCACCTAATCACTACTTCCCTTATGTTCAACAACATCCACCTCAGCAACCTCAGCATCAGCAGTATTAGCAACAACAATACCTTCCGCACATAATGAATCAACAACCTCCTAAATACAATCCACTACAGAATTACCTAATGATGCAACAACAGCTCATTCCTCAACAACAATCATATCAAGTGCCACAACAAACCAATCAGTTTTCCTCCAAACAACCTCACTGGTTTGACAGAATGTGTGAAGTTATTACAACTCAACAATCCCGACATGAGGCAGGATCACTTGAGACACCTCCAATGCTTACACCTGGGAACTATGTTCAATGGTCAAGTCGATTCTTACGATTTGTTGAGCTAAAGAAACCTCATGGGAAATTCTTGAAGCAAGTGATACTTGAAGGACCATTTGAGTGGCCAACTAGATTTGAAGCTGGTGATCCACATGCTGATCCTCCACGTCCTCCTGGTGATAGACCCGTTCCAGAATCTGCACTCACTGAAGAACAGAAACTACATCGTGAAGCTGATCAGTATGCAATGGCTTATATACTTCAAGGTATACCTAATCCGATCTATCGAAGTGTCGATGCTCAGAAAACAGCCAAAGCTATGTGGGAACACGTTCATCTCCTTATGGAAGGAACTCAATTGAACAAAGATGACATGGAATCCAAGCTATACATGGAATACACTGACATCACAATTGAACCTGGAGAGTCACTTGAATCCTACTATCATCGTTTCACAAATGTGGTCAATGATCTGGAACGTCACAAAATCACAGTACCAAGGATCGCTGTGAATTCCAAATTTGTTGGTAGTCTTGGCCCTGATTGGCATAAATATGTGACATTTGTTCGTCAAACAAAGAATTTGCATGATGCTCCATATGGTTTGTTGTATGATTTTCTGAAACACCATGAACCTGAAGTGGAAAAAGATCGAGCTCTACGAGGAGGATACACACCAACTTCTACACCAAATTCATTGGCTCTCGTAGCTCAGTCTTCCTACGCTCCACCACCAATGTCTAATCATGCATATGTTCAAGAGCAGAACTACTTCAGTTATCCACAATCTTCCACCTTGAACCAAATGGTCCCTTATGAGTCATCTCTACAGAATAATTCTACTCAACTTGTTCCGTTAAACAACAATGATGTTGTGTACTACTCCAACTCCAATGAGGATGACGATGATGACTTCAATACGTTGAATCAGGGACTTGCTCTTATTGCTCGTGCTTTCAGCAAATTCTCCAACAAAACAAACAACCGTCAACGGTCATCTTCGAATACAAGGAATCAAGCGGTTGTTCATGATGGAAGAGTGGAAATTCAGAATCGCAATTATGGTCGATTTGGTTCAGGAAATTCTTCCGGAAGTTATGGGAATGATCAGAGGTTCAGTAACAATACGGGGTTCAAGAACAACTCCGGATCTTCTCAACAAAGGTCTGACTCAGTTGCAACAAGGAACTCCAACTCAGGGAATGCAGTTTGGTGCTACAATTGTAATGAGCAAGGTCATATAGCTACAGCATGTCCCAAACCGAGAACTCACGGTAGTAAGTTTCACAAGCAGGCATTACTCATGGCTCTTCAAGATGAAAAAGACGGACATTTCCCTGAACAAGATAACAACTTCATGGCAAATGTGAACAATGATGATGACATGGAAGATCTGGAAGCTAATGCAGCTGTGATGCTTATGGCCAACATGCAAGAACTGAAGCTCAATGATTCAGGTCCAGTGTATGACACTGACGGCTTGTCTCAGGTACATGACCTCAATGAATGCTTTATTAATGAAATTGTCTCACCTTCTGCTTATGAATCAGATATGGCGCAAGTTGTTCCATCTAAATCATCTTCATCATCTCAAAAAGATGAACAAATAAGCACAGTTGTCATATTCGATGATGACACAGTTGTTTCATTTGATGATCCTATTGAGAATAATGAACATGATAAGTTAGAACAACATGAACCATCATTTGATCCAGACCCTGACCTAATATTGTTATCTAAACAACTGGATGCTCAGCAATTGCAAATTATAAAATGCAACGAAATAAATAAAGCTTTAAAAGAACAAAATGCGTCACTTGCAAGAGATATTGAATGTTATAAAATTCAACTTTCAAATCAGGATGAAAAGATCAAAAATGCAAAAAGTTTTGAAAATGCTTTTCAGGATTCTTACAATAAAGAACAAGATCTTCAACGCAAAATGCAAGATTTAATTGAGTCAAACGGAAAGTTGATTTCGAAACTTGAAAGTGAAAAGTGTGAATTGAAAATGCAAGTTGAACGTCTTCAAACAGAACTTTCTAATACAAAAACAGAATTGTCAAGTTGTCAAAAAGATTTTTGTGAACATAAAATACGAAAAAGAAAATACATCGATGACTTACTCGGTGATATTGTTGATCTTGAAAAACAACTCAAAGAATTTCGTCACATTGTTTACAAACACGGGAACTCTGTCACCACAATTCAGAAATTTACTTTAAAACCGAGACCCGATAAACGATTTGCACTTGGTGATTACAATTCAATGTTTCTTCACACGGCATTCAAAGATATTCCAAAAATTTACAGTATGGATTATTTGATGGATAATACGGTTGTGCGTGCTGTTGTTTTTGATACTGAGGAAGAAGAGGAACTTGAAGAAGAGAGTCGATCTAAAATGAGTCAAGTTCAATATTGGACACCATATGACTATTCAAAAGCTCCTCCACTTTCAAAATCTTTTGTCACTCAAAAGGAATTACCTGAGAAATCATGGTTTATCGAAGAGTCATATGTTTCATCTCACAATGCAGCTCCTGTCCCACCTGTAGTACAAATAAATGGCCCTTTACCATCATCTGGTGAACTTACTTTACCAAGATGTCGTGTCTTAAATTATTTCAAAACCTTTATGGAAGACATCGATATTTTAAAGGAAACAATTGAACGCAATTCTGAAATAAAAATTGAAACTTTTCAATCCGCTTACGAGCGAGAAAAGAGAGATATTTTTCAAAAACAAATGAAACCAATTGTTCAACACCTCCGTTTATGTGCTACACGTTGGGATCAGGAACTTCAAAAGGAGGTTAAAAATATGATAAACGTTTTTGATACTGCTGAAAATGAGATTTTGGTCCAAAAGCTACAAACTAAAGTTTTCAAAAATGATGCTGATCGACTCTTGGAACAAGTTCTCTGTGCTGATATTTTGTCTGTTATCATGAATGATCTCTATAAATCTGGTACTTCTATGCTTGTAGATGATCTCTGTGTTGATAATAATTTGTTGAACGTGGAATTAGAGACACTTAAACAAGAGAATGAAAATCTGAGAAAAAAGAATGATGATGTGACAAAACAGTTTTCAAAAGAAATTTGTCAACTCCATCAACGGCTTGAATGGTGTCAAGCTCAGAGTCTTAAAATGGAACTGAAACTTCAAAGTCAAAATATTTCTAACTCTTGTCAGCTTTGCAAAACAAACGAGTCTTTCAAAAGTTTGTGTCTCAAATACCAGAATGAAATTGCGGATTTAAAGATTGAAAACGCCGAATGGCAACAAAACCGCGATGACATCAAATACTGCAATGGTTTACTTGAGTCTGAAATTCAGGATAAGAATCACATCATCATCGATTTGAAAGAGAAAATCAAGATCCTTGAAAAGGGAAAGATGGTTGACACCACGGTGATAACACCAGGAATGTATAAAATGGACAAAACTGGTAAAGGAAAGGTTGTTCAAAATACTAATGTTGCTCACTCCACTTCTACAGGACTAGTCTCCCCTAATAGCGTTAGCAGACCCAAGCGAAAAAGTAAAAAGACGAATAGGCTCTGGCAACGTAAGAGAGGATCACTAGAAGCTCAAGGAGTAGAAGATCAACTTAGGAATTTGAATAAAACTCATGTTGCATCAGATTTAGATTCTAATCTGGCAAATTCTAATCAAAATCTAAATGTAACGAATGATGAACCTTTAACTGTTTTGAATATTAATGCATCTTGTGTGTTTTGTCGTAAAAGCGTATCATCTGGTGAACATACTAAGTGTATAGCTAGTTCTATTCTTTATCGTCATAAGAAACGTAGGACACGCATTCCTTCTAGGCCCACTACTGCCTCTAAGTCTATCTTAGGAAAGCCGCCCTCTACCGTTTCTAATGCAGTAGAAGTTACCCCCATAGATGCCGAGAACAAATCTAGGACTCAGCCAACCACTAGTGAATTCACCATTAAGAAAGCACGAACTAGTTGGAATTGGCAACGTTGGTTACAACAAAAACCTGACTTTAAATGGATTCCTAAAATATTGAATACATGTGTTTCTAACCAACAGGAACCCGCTCTTTCAATGGGTTCCACCCTTACTTCTGTTCCCTCTGTATCTTCTTTTGGTGATGCAGGTGGTACAGATTGTTCTCTGGATTGTTGATAGCGGATGCACCCGACATATGACAGGCAATCTTAAACTGTTGAAAAACTTTGTCTCAAAGTTCATTGGCACTGTCAGATTCGGGAATGACCATTACGCTTTGATAATGGGTTATGGTGACTATATCAGTGGAAACGTCGAAATCAGCCGTGTTTACTATGTGGAAGGACTTGGTCACAACCTTTTCTCCGTTGGTCAATTCTGTGATGGGGATCTAGAAGTAGCATTTCGTGAGAAAACTTGCTTTGTTCGTGACTTACAAGGAAACGACCTCATGACTGGCTCCCGGGGCTCCAATCTTTACACAATATCAATGTCAGATATGATTGCAACTTCTCCGATATGTCTTCTCTCCAAAGCAGAATCAACTAAATCTTGGTTATGGCACAAACGTCTTTCACACTTGAATTTCAAAACTATGACTGACCTTGCTCGTTACAAACTTGTTGAGGGATTTCCAAGATTCCGCTTTACCAAAGATCACTTATGTCCAGCCTGTGAACAAGGGAAAAGTACTCGTGCTCATTTTCCTAATAAACCTGAGCACAGTACGAATCATGTTCTGCAACTGCTACATATGGATTTGTGTGGACCGATGCGTGTTCAAAGTATCAACGGCAAACGCTACATACTAGTAATCGTGGATGACTTCTCCAGATGGACTTGGGTTTATTTCTTATGAAGTAAAGATCAAGCCCCTTCAATGATCATCACCTTTCTCACCAAAATTCAAGTTCAGCTTCGTAACACAGTACGAATCGTCAGAACTGACAATGGAACTGAATTTAAGAACCAGACACTTTGGTCTTATTATGAGAAAGTGGGAATTGAACACCAAACATCTATTCCTAGAAGCCCAGAACAGAATGGAGTTGTTGAAAGACGCAACAGGACGTTAGTGGAAGCTGCTAGAACTATGTTGATTAATGCTCAATTACCAGATTACTTGTGGGCAGAAGCTGTTTCAACTGCTTGCAATACTCAAAACCGTTGTATGATCACAAAACGTCATCGCAAAACACCATATCAAATTGTTCATAAAAGGAAACCAAACATCGATTACTTTCATGTTTTTGGAGCACTCTGTTATCCGAAAAATGATCGTGATGATTTAGGTAAACTCAAAGCAAAGGCTGACATAGGAGTGTTCGTTGGATATTGTGAAAATTCTAAAGGTTTTCGGATCTGGAATCGTCGTACTCGAGAAATTCAAGAAACCATTCATGCTAATTTTGATGAACTCACCCAGATGGCTTCTGAGCAACATTGCTTAGGACCCGAATTTAACCGTCTTAACTCTCCGGCATCTTCAGCTGAACCTTTGCCACTTAACCGCAAAGAATTAGAAACCTTGTTTGCTCCTCTATTTGATGACACAATTGAATACCGTCCTACTGAGGTCCCACCAAATTCCGCTGCTCAACCTGATTACATTCAAGTACCAGACTCACCTCAACAAACTTCTACAACTGTTGAGAGCGACGGTCCTCCAATTGTATCACCATCTACTACAGAACAAACTGGTTCTAACTCCCGCCATCCAGCTGAAGATCCAACACCACTATCAGTTCCACAACCCGCAGAGCATGATCCTGAGGCGTTCTTTAATCCGTTTGCCCCAGCTACTACAGTTCCTGAGATAGCTGAGTCGTCAACACGCAACTTGGATCCTGCCAACATGCGAGATACGTATCAACTACACCCTTCAACACATAAATGGACTCGTGACCATCTACTTGTTCACATTATTGGCCATCCAGATGCACCAGTTATGACAAGACAACGACTTCACATAGATGGAGAAACTTGCATCTACGCACTCACAGTTTGTCATGAAGAACCCAAGAACATTAAAGAAGCAATGACTTCTGACAACTGGATTGAATCTATGCAAGAGGAATTTCAACAATTCATTAGATTAGAAGTCTAGGAATTAGTTGAAAGACCTGACGGAGTCTTTGTCATCGGGTTAAAATGGATCTGGAAGAATAAGCTTGATGCAGAAGGGACAATCATCCGCAACAAATCACGTCTGGTTGCAAAAGGATACTCCCAACTTGAAGGTCTAGACTTTGCTGAATCCTTTGCACCAGTGGCACGACATGAGGCTGTTCGGATTTTTTTGGCTTATGCTGCTCATAGGAATATGGTGGTTTACCAAATGGATGTGAAAACTGCATTTCTGAATGGAGAACTCCGTGAAGAAGTTTATGTTAGCCAACCTGAAGGCTTCATTGATCCTGAGCGTCCTAATCACGTCTACCGACTCAAAAAGGCTCTCTACGGACTCAAGCAAGCTCCACGGGCATGGTATGACAAACTGTCCACTTTCTTACTGGCCAATAAATTTTTTAAAGGATCGGTGGATCCCACACTATTTACAAAAACCTACGGGGAGGACTTACTTGTCGTTCAAATATATGTCGATGACATCATTTTTGCGTCAACAAAACGAAGTTATTCAAATGATTTTGCAAAATTAATGAAAAATAATTTTGAAATGTCCATGATGGGTGAACTTACGTTCTTTTTAGGACTACAAGTTCATCAATCACCCCGTGGAATTTTTGTACATCAGTCCAAATATGCTCTTGAAATTTTAAAGAAACATGGAATGATGACTTGTGATACCTATAATACACCTATGGGCTATACCACAAAGCTAGATGCTGATTTACATGGGACTCCTGTTGACCCCACCAAATACCGAAGTATGATTGGGTCCCTCATGTATCTCACAGCTAGTAGACCTGATATAGTTTTTGCTGTCTTCATGTGCTCACGTTATCAGTCAAGACCAACTGAAAAACACCTTAATGAGGTCAAAAGAATCCTTCGATACGTAAAGGGAACCATTAACTTGGGAATCTGGTATCCGAAGGATTCTGGTTTTGAACTAATTGCTTTTTCAGACGCTGATCATGCAGGATGTTTAGACACACGCAAAAGTACATCTGGTGGATTACAGTTTCTTGGAGACAAACTTGTGTCATGGCAATCTAAGAAGCAGGACTGCACGTCTTTGTCATCTACAGAATCTGAATACGTAGCCATGTCGGCTTGTTGTGCTCAAGTCATTTGGATGAGATCACAACTTAAAGATTATGGCTACCTATTCAACAAGATTCCTATCTACTGTGATTCAAAGAGTGCAATTGCTATCTCCTGCAACACTGTGCATCATTGCAAATCCAAACACATCGATCTCCGTTATCATTTCATCAAAGAACATGTGGAAAGGGGTACAGTTGAGCTTTATTTTGTTGGAACTGAGTACCAATTGGCGGACTTACTTACCAAATCTTTAGCACCATCCAGGTTTGCGAGTTTAGTTCACCAAATTGGTATGCGATGTTTGACTCCAACTGATCTTGAAAAGTTTTTAAAACATACATGATCGTCAAACATCAAACTATCTTTGTAAAATATTTTTTTCTTTTTCTTAAAAAAAAAAAAAAAAAAAAAAAAAAAAAAAAAAAAAAAAAAAAAAATTCCCTTGTTCAAGACATGCAAGTTAACAACGTTTTCTGAAACAATCATTATTACATGCATATCTTGAGGGGGAGAAAAGATTTATTTGTTTACTTCTTTATTTTTCCGTTACTTCTTAATTTTTTTTCCTCATCACTATTTTCGTTCAATCTCGAATCCTCTTGAACCATTGCTTGTTAAAAGATTTTTCAAAATTACTTCTTATGTTTGGTTCAAGAGGAGGCCACATCCTTTATTCTCGTTACGGTTTATTTTTTATTTAAAGTTAAGGGACTGAATGTGTTAAGTTTAACAACTTATAAGAGTTTACAAGTAGGAGGGCCAAAAGTGACATTATCCTAAACTCTTAAGTATAAGTTTTCTTAATACGGTTTAAATTTTTTCTTATTCATTCCCTGAAGAACACCGAACGCGCCCAAACATTAAACCAAAACCATAAGTGTTTTTTTCCAAGAATTCAAGTAATTTTTTCTTTAAGGTTGTGTTATTGATTGTGAGTTTCTTTCATAATTTGCTTATTCCTTACTTGCTCTTAACTGTTTATCTGTGTCCATTCGAGGGTCTAGGGTTTGTGTGTAATTCGATTTGGGTGTTTTTAGCATGCTGAGATTTAGGGTAATTAATGGTTATAGTCAATTGCGGCATGTCTAATTGAAACTATCTCCAACTTGGTTATAATTGTAGTTACCTCAATAAGAGATCCTTAGGTGTTTTTTAAGCTTCATAAGCCCAATTTTTTTCTCTGAGTAAACTGAGCTTGTATGATTGGTTGTGTTTAGGCTGTTTTTCTTGAATTTTGAGTCATGTTAAACCTTATTAGTTTTCGAGTTTGAAACTAAAATGTTTTCAAGTTTAAGATCAAAATGGCTTTCGAGTTTGAGGATTTAATTGGTTATCGAGTTTGAGACACTTAATTAACTATCGAGTTTGGAACACTTAGAGGTTATCAAGTTTGAACCATGAATTTTTTCGAGTTTGAGAAACTAATGGTTATCGAGTTTGAGACTCGAATGGTTATCGAGTTTGAGACTCGAATGGTTATCGAGTTTGAGATTCAAAGGGTTATCGAGTTTGAGTTTAAGAGCTAGTCTTTTATCGAGTTTGAGACTTAACAGTTTATCGAGTTTGAGACTTAACAGTTTATCGAGTTTGGAACCATCTGTGTTATCGAGTTTGTGACCATCTGTTTTATCGAGTTTGAGACCATCTACTTTATCGAGTTTGAGACATTAAGAAACTATCGAGTTTGAAACTGGATTGGGCATATCAAGTTAGAAAACTAAATTGTCTATCGAGTTTGAAACAAAAGTTTATCGAGTTTGGAACCAAAACATTTTTTCGAGTTAGAAACACAACTGTGTATCGAGTTTGGAACCAAAACAATCTTTTCTTTCGAGTTAGAGTCACAACTATCGAGTTTGGAACTTAATGGATTTTTCGAGTTAGGAACACTAATTTTTCTTAAAAGTCCATCGAGTTTGGAACTTAATTTTATCGAGTTATGGACAAAATTTTTTCAGATTAAACTATCTTTCGAGTTGTGCTATTAATGGTATACTTATTTTACTCCGAGACAGGAGTTTCATAATGGAACCATCAAGTATGGGTTCTAATTTTTCAACATTGATGAAAAGAAATGCTGCCGAAATTTTTCTTAATTTTGTCAAGTCATGGATTTTTCATCAATGTAAAATGATCGAGTTTCATGTTTTGTGATTGATTCTAATGAGGATCGTGTATGTCTCTTGGTAGAATTATCATAAGTTGAATCTGTGACTTTATCTTAAGCGATTGTTTTCGGATATTACTCGTTTATCTAACACTAACAAGCTAATCACCTTGTGATCTTTGTTGGTCTATGAATCATTTCAGGTCTCATTATGGCAAAGAAATCTACACCAAGGCATGAATTGATTCAAGGAGATGAAAGAGGTATTGCTAAGACAAACAACAGAATAGATCTTGACACAATCACATGTCATGATACTTGTTATATCATTCCGGAAATCCTTGAGACACACTTCATTCACAACCTCCTCACCATCACTACTGAAGTACCTGAGGTCTACTTAACACAGTTCTGGGAAAGTATTGAAATCAGCAAAGATGAAAAATCACTGGGGGTCCATCTTGATCACAAACTGGTTATGTTCGATGTACAAACCCTCCGTACTGTTCTCGGTTTGCCAAGTCTCAAAAAGTTCCCTCACATGCCATCATTATCCGAAGTTATCAAACTTCTTCGGGAACTTCAGTACGATGAATCAAAAATCAAGCTGAGAAACATATCCCACGTTGACAGGAAATACATTCCACAACCATGGCTCACGCTTTACTCTATTCTTGCCAACAGTTTAACAGGGAGAGAAACCGGTCATGAACATCCTACTCTTGAAACAATGCAGATCTTCTGGGGGGTTGTCAAACAAGTTCAGTTAGACTATGCTCAATTAATCTGGATAGACATGGTTAATCATGCAAGACAGTTTCTCAAATCATCTACCTCGCGAATCCCATTCTTCAGATTTACCAAGTGTCTCATTGCTCACTTCATGAAGAAACACCCAGATATTGATGTTCGATCAGAAGACAAGATTCACACCCCGTCTATGGATCATACATACTCGAAAACCAGGATTCAGAAGACTAACACACAAGTACAAGGAATGAGAATTCCCGATAGTCTTATACCTGATGATGTTCGTAAATCTGAGGTATACACTATGTATGATGAAGCTCAGAAAATAGGTAAAGTGGGTTTGACTCAGACGAAGAGAAAGAGAACTTCTAAAAAGTCAACTTCAACAAGAACAACTTCTACAGCCTCTCAAGTTAAGACCATTCCAAAATCAAGATCCAAAAGAGTGACAAGAGAGCTTAAGAAGAAAGTGACTACTCTTCTAGATGAACCTACTGATGATGAAGGAGATGCTCAACTTGAAACAGAAGCTGATAAACACACTAAGATTTCAAGCAAGAAGGCAGATAAAGGTAAAGCAATTGTAACTATAGATGAATCAGTTACCTCACCAATGTCTGAATCAGAAGAAGATGAACAGCTGCAACTCACACTAAGACAAAGCAAAGATTCTGAAGAAGAAAGAATTGCTAAAGTCACCAAGAAAGGTGAAGGTTCTGGAACTCAAGAGCCAGTAATCCCAACTCCAGAAGAATCTGAGAAAGATCAAACATCAGAAGAAACACATTCACAAGCCGAATCATCTTCTGAACAAGCTGATGATGAATCTGAAGATGCAACTGATGATGACTCTGGAGATGAAGCTGAGTCATCAAGTTCTGAACAAACCGAATCGCCTGACAAACCGGCTGAATCTAAAGGTGTAGTTGAGGCTTCACAAGATAAAGACAATGAGGAATCTGAGAATGAAGGGAGTAGCGAAGAGGAAGAAGAATCAGGAAGCGAAGAAGTTAATGATGAGGAAGAAGTAAATGATGATGAAGATGAGGAGTCAGATAAGCTACTTGAAACAAGTCAAGATAACCCTACTGACATGGTAGGAGTTGATGAAGGACAACCAACCGTACAACCACAACAACAACCTTTATCACAACCTGAAAGTCATCCACAGCAAATCCCTAACACCACTGTGGTTCACTCAAGCCTGTTGAAGTCATTACGTGATCAATACAACACTCTCCAAGTACAAGTAAATGAGCAACAGCGTGAGATTGAAGCGTTCAAAACTTATAAAGTTGATGAAGCTATTAAGGAGCAGGTGAAACAGAGACTACCTGGGGAAGTTCAGAAGTATGTTGAAAAGGAACTTCCTTCTGCTGTGAGACATTATGTCAACAGGAATCTTGCAGAGCTCGTGTCTAACAGGTTTAAAACTACGCCAATCACTGTTCAGACCGTACCAACTAAACCATCCATCGGTGATCTCAAAGGTAAGCTACTGGAAGCTATCGTGAATGATCCAGAAGAAACTGATCTACGCAAGGCACTTATAAAGTCCATCAAGAAAGCTGAAAAGAAAGGAGAATCCTGCAAAAGGACTGCTGCCACCAAGCGTCGACATGATGATTCAGACCCTGACGATCAGCCACAACCTGACAAGAGAAAGAAAGTGTCCGGTCCCACCTCCAGTGCTCCTAACAACACCACTACTGCTAATGTTTCTGCTGAACCAAACCCTCCACTATCTACTGAAGAACCTCACCACTCACAAACTACTGAAGATGTTGATGTTAATGTCGATGAAATCCCTCCACTAATCATCGAAACCATCTTGGAACCACCCAAGGATGCACAGTTAATTCCTGCTCCTGAATGGATTAACCCTGATGCTCCTTCCTTTGATTGGTTTGATGAAATGATTGATGCTTATCCTGATGACCCTCAAGCTGAAGAAATGACTGACGGTTCAATCATAGGCTTCACTAAAAGAATTAAAAAGGTGATGCAGACACAAAGACTTCAGCTATCCGATTTAGTCAAGATTCGCAAAGCAGGGTTCACAGAGTTCAAGACATGCACTACATCTGAACTGGAGTTTGAAAACAATGTAGAGGAGGTCGCAAGAGCTTTGTCAGAAAACATAACTTGGGAAAGGAGACCGTCTTGGGATAAACTCTATCATGGCACGGAACCACTCGTTGACGTATTCCAGTATCAAGACTTCTCACAACCATTACCTCTGGTTGGTCCTCCAAGTGATCCGAAGCTCCCTAAGCAGTACTTCTTCAACAAAGATCTTCTCTATCTTATCCATGGGAACACAGATCCGAATCACCATTATGCTACATCTCTCATCAAATTCAGGGCCGCCTCATATCCTCTGGAAACACTTGAAGATCAAATGAGAGGCTTGCATTCCACCTCTATCGCCAAATACAATCATGAAGCTGCATTATGCACTCTCCCGTGGCCAGAAATGCGTAAATAGTTTTACAAATACAAGCTGACTTTCCGATCCAAACACAGAGTCTTTTCGAATCGTCGCATTCTTGCCATCACTGCTGTCCCGAACACCGAAAAGAGATATGGATATAACTTTCTTGATAAAATTGAGGTCCGTCGAAGTGATGATCAAATTTACGCATTCAGTGAAGCTGACTATCATCGCTTGAACCTCAATGACATCGCTGACATATACTTGCTCAAGGTTTAAGGCAAACTCCAAAACCTGTCTGGTAGCCTTCAGTATGACGTCATCAACTCTATTCTGCTCTTCATGCGTCAAACCATTATCAAAGCAAGAGTCGAAGATGCACAACTTGGGGTCGAAAGTTATCAAATGTCTCTCAACTTCACTGCTCCACAGTTATATCCTCCTAATATCCCGCGTTTAAAACCTTTCATCTTCAACAAGAAACCATTTGGAGTGGTTTACCCGCACGACGATAGTTACCGTTTCATGAAGTACGAAGAGGTTCATAAGTTTGGGGATCAGACTCTCAGATTCGTCAGAATTCAGCTAAGTGAAAAGCTCAAAGAGTATAAGAATGGGATTAAGGTGGGATGGAATAGAAGAGATGAGAAAGAAGCAATTAAGTTCCTGGCTAGGATTGATCAAAAGTTGAGGTTCAGGGAGCAGATACGAACTCTGGAGAGCTTAATTGGAGCACGGGAACCTATTCAGAACATCCTCACATACCGCCGTCCAGACACTCCTCAAATATGATCAGTTTGGTATCTTAATAACTTGGTTTCATCATTATTTTTCTTCATTCATTACTATGGTTTGTGCACACATAACAGTGTACAACCCGTGCTTGTATTTAAAGGACCCTGAGGTACGCTTCAGTGCCTCAATCCTTATATAAGGAGCGAAGGCAAGTATTTCACCTCAATGAGTATTCACTTGTTGAGGGGGAGCACTTGTAAACTCATCGTTTTGAAACACAAAAGTTCTTGTTGTGATCTCCCCATAAGACTCAAAAAGCATATTTTAATCAAATGTTTGTCAAAAACAACATCTCATATGCTATTTTTGAGGGGGAGAAAAGGAAAGTGATTAAAATATGAAAGTGTAAAGTTGCTGAAATGTCAAATCTCATGCGAGCTAGACTCAGATTCACCCAGGAATTGACGAAACATAAAAGTTAGTAAATTCGAAAAGATTTTTCCTCGACGGGTAATAACATCAAGTTAGTTACTAGAGCTAGTTGTCACCTAAAAGCTGACAATGGAACTCTTTAACTAGCCACGTAAGCGTGTCTCGAAAAGGATTAATCTTAGTAGAAATGTACCGTTTCGAGAAACTTTCTGTGAACTTGACCAGGCCGGGTAATAACTTCAAGCTAGTCTAACTAGTGATGTAAGCGTGTCTCGAATCGGTCTCGTTCACTGAAAGTGGATCAATTCAAAAGTGCTCGCTCCTCCCACATGTGCAAATTTATCAAATACATACGAGCACATGTGAAGGGGGAGCCCTTCATAAGAAAACATAAAACTCTCAAAGTGTTAAACAAAAGGTTTGATAAACACAAACACTTTGAGAGATTTTCAAAGGTTTCAATGGCAATTATAGGATAGTCATGGAGTTATAAGGTGACTAAGGTTAGGAAATAACCGTCCTATGATCCACCTAAACCGGAGGGATCTACCCAAGGACATCACCAATAGTTAGTACTAGAAGTCCTTAGGTTTGATACGAAAAAAGGAGTAAAGAATGAAAGGAGAAAGAAGGGGTTGAAGAATTAAAAAGAAAAGTAATGAAAAGGGTGAAAAGAAATAGCCCTCCATGTGATTCAACCTTAGGGCAGACACCGGGTTCAACTCATATGCTACTGGTTGTTGCTAAGGCAACACCGGTATTGAAGATTAAGTCGTCATGGACCCAGTGACGCAATGCACTAAACCTTCTCAACCACTCAAGTTCTCTTAAAAGAGCTTGTTTCATTCTCACGGGGAACCAATGTAATCTATCGACTTATCTCTTAGAGATAGTTGATATTGAAGCAGGAGACCCCTCCCTAGTCTCCGTATAGGAAACCTAAGTGAGCACTTATCGAGTCTAGAGCCATGAGATACATCAAAGATCTCTTAGGAACACTTAGTACTTCTACAACTGGTGTTCTACATCAATGGGCACCAGTTGTAACTTATTGAGTCCTTCGCAGATCTTAGCAATCTGCCGAGAACGTTTATGAGAAAATTACACAAGTATTTCTCAATGATTAAACGGAAATTCCTGCCAGGGTCAACTTCAAACAGCCTTGACAGCAGGTCACTTCGGTAACCGCACAAGGGTTACGCTTAGTGTTATTGGTGGTTCTATAGCGATCTACAGTCGTGGAGTGATCCCCAGCGACTCACCCAGTCATTGAGCTACCTAGTAGGTCTCGTAAGCTCCTTCGGGAGTATCTGATATGGGAACGGCCTGGATAAGGGTTAGAAGGAGTCTTCACAATATGCTGTTGACAAGCTCTAATTCCTTATCTGTAAGTACCGGTTGATTATTGCTAACTGTTTACCTGCAGGTACATCTCTTCCATGATAGTAGATTCCAGCATGCTTATACATACATCTTGAAGCAAATGAATGCTCCCCCAAAGATCTTAGCTCCACAAAGTTCAAAGAAAGATTCTACGCCTTAAGGAAGAATCTGCAAAGTATAAAGACTAAAGATCTAAGTATATGCAAAGGAACTTCGTGCTGGCAGAAGTCAAAGTCCAAAGATGTATAAGCATGTTGGAATGGCGGACAACCACCACAGACACCAGAAGTGACTATCGGCAGACAACTTCATAATATTATCACCATCACATCAACAAGGAACAAAGTACAGAGAACGATGAAAGATTATTCTAACCATTTTTGAGGACGTCTACTACAAAGTCAAAGTATAGGTGATGACGACGTCAAGCAACCTTTGATGACCGACCCTTAGGGGGAGATTGTTGGGAATAGACTTTATTATTTCAAGTGTCGGTCATTTAGTTTTGGTATAGGTTGCGTTACTTAACTATAACATTTATTATTTTACGTATTGTGTAAGTTTTATGCTTGGTTTATAGGTTTGGATAAAGTCTAAGGGCTAAGTATATCATTATGTGTAAGTTTAGAGAAGCCCTAATCCTTTCCTATAAATATGTATTCACAACCTCATTTTGAGGTTGGTTGGTTCACTAGTAAGTTTAATTGTCTCATATTGGTTTTAGGTGTTCCTTCCACTCTCTCTCTCTAAACTCTCTTTCTCTCTCTAGAATTCTTATGTGATTATGTTGTAGAAATGGTGACCTAACACAATCATTCCTCGTTTTATCATCGATTTCTATAGCCAAGTGACGGTGCAAACCGATCCCTATGGCAATATCCTCATCTCCTTCATGATTCAAAATCAATTCATCACTCTCAATCTTGTTCAATTCGGTCAAATTCTTCGAATCCCATACAACGACCAAGCCGTTTTCTCAAATGAATGGGATCTTTCCTCTCTTGAAAGAAATCATCCTCAGGATGGCCCCTACTATTCTGAGATTCCTAGTCCTAAAGACATTCGTCGAATGCTCGAACTAGAACGTCGTACGACTAGTCGAGTAATCATGTCAAAGAATGTCGATATTCATGCCAATCAAATCCTCCTCAAAGAGCTAAGCCAAGATATCAAGAAGTGGGAAGAACTCATTCGAGAGAATGCGTTCGGTACTGGTGGTCACCGTGATCATGTCACGGCAAGCATTGCCCACATGCTTTATTGTGTTATTGCTGAAGAGCAATACAATTTGGCTTATCTTTTCATTCATCGAATCATGTCCGCCAAAAACACCCCAAATGCCAATCTTCCTTATGGTATGTTTCTCACACGACTTTATCGTTATGTGATGGAACATTACCCTCATCTTCAAAGAGATTACTACGTTCAAATCCTTCCTACCTTGAACCAACTCACTCTTGTTCGTACTCGCCGTCCTCGTAGTGACAAAGGAAAATCTCGTGTTCCTTTGTACTCTAGGCCTCGTGGTTCTACATCTCATCGTGTTGACGATGATGATGAGGAGGAAGACACCTCACGTGTTAGTACTCCATCCCCCACGACCTTTGTTGAGGATCTTTCCAATCTTGATGATACCGAGTATCAAATTCCTCTTCCTCATGAACGTACCGATGAGCTTCTCTTCACTCGTCAAACGTCTATCATCAATCGTCAACAACAAATGCATGAAGAACTTCGAGGGGGTTTCAAATCCGTTGGGAAGATGTTTAGGAAGATGCTTGGAAAGAAAAAGAAGTAGAAGATATTGATGTATTGCTACTTGTTATTACTTGGTTCTATTTGACATTTGTATGATTTGCTATTTGTCCTATTTATTCGGAAATACTTGTGTTGTTTATTGTCATCTCTTGAATGATGTTTAGATTTTAATTGTTATCATGCTACTATTTTAATGTTATGCCATGCTTATTTTCAAAATGGATTATAATATGTTTCTTTGCATGAAATTTGGTTTATATATATATATATATATATATATATATATATATATATATATATATATATATATATATATATATATATATATATATATCATCATTTCTAGAGTATATACTTCTAATAGAGCTTGCTGGAAAAACACACTTGAAAAATCACCAAATTTTGCAAATTTTGGGTTTCTGGTCGTCTGGGAAAACACCAGATGGGCGGCACCCTTAATTCCCTAGGCGGTCCCCTTAATTATTAAGGGGGCCGGCATACAATTAAGGGGACCGGCCATCTGGAACTGGATTCACTGTTTTCTTTTGCATCTTGTGAACCCTTTCTCTAGTTTCAGCTACCATTTCCCATTTTAACCCAACTGATTTTAGAATCTTATTAAACCATTTCAAATACATACCTAAATCAACCATTTCCATACTATAAATTCCCTCCAAAATCACCATTCTTCATCTCATCATTCACCATCTTAATCATCATGACTCCACCAAGTACCTCACACTCCAAAACCTCCAAGAAACAAAAACTTGTGGTCATCCCCCCAAAACAACTCTTCATTGACTTAACAAATGAAGACAACAAAACACCATCACCTCCACCTAAATGTTCATCCCCATGTGCACCCAATGCACCATCTAAAACACCTTCCACTCATGGAACTTCCTCATCCTCCATACCCTCAACCTCATCAATCAATGACTACATCAACTCACACTTGTCACCACAAGTGTCATCACCACCTCCTACACAAGAACCCATGTCCACCCATCTTACCATCTCACTTTCACCAATAACACCACTTGATGCTCATCTCTCATCTCCACCAATTACACCACCATTCTTTGCCAATCCCGTGCCTTGGAGGCTACTTGAATCCCATGGGGATACTTGTCTTTGTTGCATCCACAACCGCACGGTCATCTTTGGCCTTAGAGATGAAATTCAATATATGTTTTCATATATTGAACATTTGCTTACCAACCCACCACCACCACCAACTCCACCATCCTCTCCAATAATTCCTCCACCACAATTCTCACCCATTCCTTCACCATCACCATCATGCTCTCCTAATTAAGCATCTCATATGCTTAATAAATAAAGCCACTACCACCCTTTTGCTTGCAAGCTCTATGAAGACCATGTACTTTTTGCATGATGATGTATTTTCCTAGTTGCTTATTTGTGAACTAGCTTTTCTACTTGTAATTCAAATTGCTACTTGTATGTTTGTGCCTTGACACAACCACTTATTTAATATGAATGCTTTCTTTTCAAACATGCTTTATTTTTTTTATCACCTTATACATGTTTGCATGCATATACTTGTGCTTCTAATATTTTTTTTTGCAAAGCATTCCATAGCTCGTTCTCTAGGTGCCCCCAAACGAGGGGGAGTACACATCAAGGGGGAGTTTCTATCCGTCAATTTTTCACGCTTAAAAATTGACGGCTTAACCTTTTTGATTCTACAAAAAGGGGGAGAAGTAAATATAAACTCACTAAAATACTTGTTTAAAAATTAATTTTTGAGTTTATAAGTTTAAGTTTTGTAATCATCAAAAAGGGGGAGATTGTTGATATAAATAATACTTAAAAAGGTTATTAATATCTCTCAATAAACCTATGTTTTGATAATCACAAAACTTAAATCAAATTAAGTCAAGATTAAGAAGTAAACAAGTATTTGGTAACAAATATTTACTTCTACATCTAATATCACTTAAGGTATGCATAAACTAAGCATCTTATGCATTACATGATCAAAGAAAATTTTGTCTTAAGACATAACATATTTTAAAATGATATAAACATTTTAAATATATTTGTAAATCATTTTTGGTAATGCTATATTAAACCACAAAAATATGATTTCAAATTTCCAACCAAAAAGGGCAAATTTTATCCAGAAAAACTTTTCAAACGTTCAGGAGGGCGGCCCCCTTAATTTTACTAGGCGGCCCCCTTAATGATTAAAGAGACCGGCCTATAATTAAGGGGACCGTCACGCTCCCGAATAGTAAAATTTGGCCCTATAAATACTGGATCATTTTACACATTTTTCTCACCTTTTTGCACTATAAACTTTCTGATCCAACCTCCCTCTCTAGATCTAAAATCCTTTGATCATATAATTCATAAGTCTTTGTTTCCAAGTGATCCAAAGCTTCATCCATTCAAGTGCAAAAAGAAGAACACTCCTCTACATCCATCTAATTGTAGTAGTGTTGTGAATAGCTAGATTCATATTGTAGTTGTGGTAGATATTTGTAAAAGTGTTGTGTAAATTTGTTGTGTGTAGAAAATAGGTGTGTTGTAAAGTAGTTTAGTAGTTGTGAATTAGTTGTGCATAGAAGAAGGTGTGAAGTTTTGAAGGTGTGAAGAAGGTGTGATGCCTTGAACAAGTCGTGAAGTTGTGAAGAAGGAGTGAAGCCTTCAAGAAGTCGTGAGATTGGTTCTAGCTACGATTAGAACTCGACATTTAGCTTAGTGTCGTTAACTCGTGTAAGCCAAGGTGTGTAAGGTTTCTCCACCATAAGGAGTTTGTTGACATAGTGAAGAAAACTCTCGAGTGTGGTACTCGGGGAGTGGAGTAGGGCAAGGAAGGTGTCCTTGTAGCCGAACCACTATAAATTCGCGTGTTGTGGTTTGATCTTTCTAACTCTATCTTTTGTTCATTACATTTCAATACTTTCATTATTACATTAGAATTGCTTATATTTGTTGTCATTTGAATTCACTTGAGATCGAATCGAAAGTTTTTAATAAGCTACAAAATATTTTGGTAATAAACTTTTAAAAGGACGTAAAACTATTCAACCCCCCCTTCTAGTTTTCCACAGCCAGCTTGGCAATCCGTGTGATATGTGCTTCTTTTGAGATCATCCAAGCCATCTAATCGTTTCCCAATCATTACAACCCTTGGATCAATGATTATTGACCTGTTCAACCCAATTACATGCTGCCACATGTCCCCTTTTGTGTTTCTTTGCATCTGACGTATACTGACATTCCCCTGAGCTTCTAGAACACCCATGATTTGACACAATTACTGTCACACCCCCAAAATCGGGTCCAGCGGAAGCATACGTGTAGCTGGGGTGTAACTCAATTAGTATTTCAACACAAGTTCAAAAATGGTTTTCACTTCAATCATTTAGAATAAAATAGTTAAGTTAAAAATATTGTATTTACATCGTTAAAAGTAGTGCGGAAGTAGGCCCTTAAAAGTAGTTTAAAACGGTCCCCATATAAATAATCAGAGTCTTCTATGACCATGCCATGCCCTGCCAAAACCTCCAGTAGTGTGCCATAGGTTAAAACCTGAAAATACATGCTAAAGTGTCAACACGAGGTTGGTGAGTTCATAGAGTTGTTTAACAAATAAAGTTTATAGAAAAGTGATCACACAGCAAAGGCATCGTAAATCCACTCAGTTACAAGTCCCGCCATAAGAGCCTTGTAACCTGTGTGTTCACAACCCACTGCTAAAATATAGTTTAGGTCTAGTGGTCAAGCACCCGTGGTCAATAATAAGTCACAATATAAGCACCACCTATATAATAATGTATGCCATGCAAAGCCCCTAATTAAATAATATGCGTCCCGTAACAGGGTGGACGAGAGGTTGGCCGACCTCAAATAGCGCTATCCATACTACTAATAGGCGTCGAACAATGCGAATGTACGAACAGTACATCATACAACTATTATATAAGATTAAGAACGCTCCGAACATGGGAGACTTAGCACGCTCCACCAATAAGGCGAGACTTTAGGGTTAAGAACGCTCCACCAATAAGGTGAGACTTTAGGTCATAGTACGTACGGTACATTAGGGTCAAAAGTTTAAGTCAATTTCAAAAGTCAAGTCAAGTTCAAAAGGTCAAGACAAGTTCAAAGAGTCAAATAATAGTTCATTTAAAAACGAGCATGTATTCTCCCCCAAAAAGTTAACAAAACAATTTAAAAGAGTAGGGGCTATGACTCACCTCGAAGCAATAGCAATGACGACAAAAGTGGATACACAGAAATGAAGTTCGATCTCTAACCGCGACCTATAATGAACGAATGATACGATCTACTTAAATTATGAGGGGATGCGATGAATGTACATGCACATGAAGCCTATACCACTCGTAGTTTGAAAATAAGTGTTGGCGTTGATTTATAGTGTTTCCATAACTTAAGAGAATATGTGCTATTAGAAGTTGTCAAATATATATATAGTTCGCCTAGTTTCAAAAGTGTATATCTTGGTCGTTTTAGGCTCGTTTTCTACGTTCTTTATATCCACGGATTCGTTTTAGTATATACTAATATATTTTTGATAGTTCGGCTCCTCTAGGTTACGTCTAACGCCTCTATTAGCCCGTCGAAAACTGTCCAACAGCATGCAGTTTTTCAGAAAATAGTTTTCGTCGTTAATATTGAAAAATTCATATCTCCTTCGTTATAAACTCGTTTCAATCCGTTCTTTCGCCCACGGCTTCGTTTTTGAAAGTATTTTCTAAATCTTTGGTCAAAAATTACCCACCACCTACTGATTTTTCCACGATTTCAAAACAAGGACAGTAGGTTAATATATAGTTTCAAAAGTCATTTCTAGTGTTCCAATCTAGTTTCTAATCCAACCAAACCACTTTCAATCACCACCAATCTAGTCTAATCTTACCATACACCTTCTTAGGGTGTCATGGGTTCCTAAACATCATCACCAAGCTACTCTAACAAGGATCTAACAATAATCTATTTCTAGAGTTCAAAAGTTAGATATATATATAAATGAGTGGTATATACTAACATATGCATGTAAACCTTGTATGAAATCATATGAACATAATAAGAACATGAAGAAATGATGAAAAAGAGTTTGACAACTTACAAGAAAGATTAGTGAGCTTATGGAGATGAAAACTTATAAAACCCTTGGGTTTTTACCACAAAACCCAAACAAGAACAACAAAAGGGACAAGAAAATAACTTGATCTTGGAAAAATTATGGTTTTTGCTTCCTTGTCTTGCCTTGGCCGGTTCTACACCAAGAGAAAAGAGAGGAAAAAGTTTTCTTACAACTAATAAAAATGAAATGTGAGAAAATGAGTGAAAAAGGTTTATTATATACTTAGGGGACAAAAGTTTGGTGGTAATAAATTGAGTTGGTGTGGTTTAGGCTTATTAGGACCAAAAAGGAGGGAAAGGGGGGCATTGTCTCTTGATTTAATTAGGAATTAGTGTAGTTTTGGTGTAAGTATTAGTTTGCTTTAGTTATAATCGGGTACCGAGTTTGCTAGAAATAAATTTTATCAAAGTTATTCGGGACAAAATAAAGTTGTAAAAGTTGTAAAATATTATTCCTGATGAGAATCGGGTGTTAAAATAATGATCGGGTTGAAATAACGCAAACCGACGGAGTTATAAGTTTTGACCGGAAAACGTAACAGTTGATTTGAAAACACCGGGTAAATTAATAATATAATTTTTATATTATTATTATGAGTATAAAAATATGTTAGGATCATAGTTGGGATTGACGGATCAATTATTTAAAATAATAGCTCATAAAATAACGTTTATTAGGTTGATAATCGTACGTGTACAGAAATGACGCAACTCACGTATAAATGACAAATTTTCTCCGGAGGTGAATAGTGTTTTATGAATAGTAAAATTTTAAAACGCTTCTCAGAATATCAAACTGACTCCGAAAAAGATGAATAGTAAAATGATGAATAGTGATCGATGAATAGTAACCGATGAATAGTAAATGTTGAAAGTTCGGGAAAAGACCAGAATTTACGAGTTGTGACAGTCTCTACCCATTAAGGGAACTTCGTCCCGAAGTTCAGTTAACGTTGGTCTCCGAAGTGTTATAAAGGTGAAGATTCATGAGATGAAACGACCAGTTGACGTGTTTTCAGGCGGCGGTTTACGAGGTGATAAAAAGTATGAAGGTTCCAACAACGAGAGTATACACACACATGAAAGAAACAATTGGAGATTGAGTAGGGGGTTCAATCCAGACAAAATTTCATTATAACCATTCTCAGTGTTGCAAAATTCATTTCTGAGTCGGATATAGGTAGTCAGCCTATGTCCCACTATCCCGGGTTGAATATAGGTGACTAGTCTATATTCCACCGAGGTTCCATGAATTTTGAAATACTCAGCTCAGTTATACTACCAAGACGTACAGAAAGACT
Organism: Artemisia argyi; assembly: GCA_030686995.1. Taxonomy (NCBI): domain Eukaryota; kingdom Viridiplantae; phylum Streptophyta; class Magnoliopsida; order Asterales; family Asteraceae; genus Artemisia; species Artemisia argyi. Next base: position 238,529,424 of record CM060700.1, on the reverse strand, counting down.
AAGGCAGGTGACCAAACTCGAGGTCAAATGATGAAACTATGCAAGGAGAAACATAACAGGGTGACATATATGATACGTGAACATGCTTATATGAAAGACAATGATAGAAATCAATTAGAATAGATGAACATAATGTACCAGATAATGAGACACAAATCTCATCACCTAAGTCAGCAACAAACCACAAGTGAGGCTTCAGCTTGGCAGGCAGGCACGTGACGGTCATAGGGTTAAGTTTTTCGTAAAGTAGCTATAGTCTAGGTTTTAAAAACACTTAGTTCGCTATAGCCAAAGCTCTGATGCCAATCTGTCACACCCCCAAAATCGGGTCCAGCGGAAGCATACGTGTAGCTGGGGTGTAACTCAATTAGTATTTCAACACAAGTTCAAAAATGGTTTTCACTTCAATCATTTAGAATAAAATAGTTAAGTTAAAAATATTGTATTTACATCGTTAAAAGTAGTGCGGAAGTAGGCCCTTAAAAGTAGTTTAAAACGGTCCCCATATAAATAATCAGAGTCTTCTATGACCATGCCATGCCCTGCCAAAACCTCCAGTAGTGTGCCATAGGTTAAAACCTGAAAATACATGCTAAAGTGTCAACACGAGGTTGGTGAGTTCATAGAGTTGTTTAACAAATAAAGTTTATAGAAAAGTGATCACACAGCAAAGGCATCGTAAATCCACTCAGTTACAAGTCCCGCCATAAGAGCCTTGTAACCTGTGTGTTCACAACCCACTGCTAAAATATAGTTTAGGTCTAGTGGTCAAGCACCCGTGGTCAATAATAAGTCACAATATAAGCACCACCTATATAATAATGTATGCCATGCAAAGCCCCTAATTAAATAATATGCGTCCCGTAACAGGGTGGACGAGAGGTTGGCCGACCTCAAATAGCACTATCCATACTACTAATAGGCGTCGAACAATGCGAATGTACGAACAGTACATCATACAACTATTATATAAGATTAAGAACGCTCCGAACATGGGAGACTTAGCACGCTCCACCAATAAGGCGAGACTTTAGGGTTAAGAACGCTCCACCAATAAGGTGAGACTTTAGGTCATAGTACGTACGGTACATTAGGGTCAAAAGTTTAAGTCAATTTCAAAAGTCAAGTCAAGTTCAAAAGGTCAAGACAAGTTCAAAGAGTCAAATAATAGTTCATTTAAAAACGAGCATGTATTCTCCCCCAAAAAGTTAACAAAACAATTTAAAAGAGTAGGGGCTATGACTCACCTCGAAGCAATAGCAATGACGACAAAAGTGGATACACAGAAATGAAGTTCGATCTCTAACCGCGACCTATAATGAACGAATGATACGATCTACTTAAATTATGAGGGGATGCGATGAATGTACATGCACATGAAGCCTATACCACTCGTAGTTTGAAAATAAGTGTTGGCGTTGATTTATAGTGTTTCCATAACTTAAGAGAATATGTGCTATTAGAAGTTGTCAAATATATATATAGTTCGCCTAGTTTCAAAAGTGTATATCTTGGTCGTTTTAGGCTCGTTTTCTACGTTCTTTATATCCACGGATTCGTTTTAGTATATACTAATATATTTTTGATAGTTCGGCTCCTCTAGGTTACGTCTAACGCCTCTATTAGCCCGTCGAAAACTGTCCAACAGCATGCAGTTTTTCAGAAAATAGTTTTCGTCGTTAATATTGAAAAATTCATATCTCCTTCGTTATAAACTCGTTTCAATCCGTTCTTTCGCCCACGGCTTCGTTTTTGAAAGTATTTTCTAAATCTTTGGTCAAAAATTACCCACCACCTACTGATTTTTCCACGATTTCAAAACAAGGACAGTAGGTTAATATATAGTTTCAAAAGTCATTTCTAGTGTTCCAATCTAGTTTCTAATCCAACCAAACCACTTTCAATCACCACCAATCTAGTCTAATCTTACCATACACCTTCTTAGGGTGTCATGGGTTCCTAAACATCATCACCAAGCTACTCTAACAAGGATCTAACAATAATCTATTTCTAGAGTTCAAAAGTTAGATATATATATAAATGAGTGGTATATACTAACATATGCATGTAAACCTTGTATGAAATCATATGAACATAATAAGAACATGAAGAAATGATGAAAAAGAGTTTGACAACTTACAAGAAAGATTAGTGAGCTTATGGAGATGAAAACTTATAAAACCCTTGGGTTTTTACCACAAAACCCAAACAAGAACAACAAAAGGGACAAGAAAATAACTTGATCTTGGAAAAATTATGGTTTTTGCTTCCTTGTCTTGCCTTGGCCGGTTCTACACCAAGAGAAAAGAGAGGAAAAAGTTTTCTTACAACTAATAAAAATGAAATGTGAGAAAATGAGTGAAAAAGGTTTATTATATACTTAGGGGACAAAAGTTTGGTGGTAATAAATTGAGTTGGTGTGGTTTAGGCTTATTAGGACCAAAAAGGAGGGAAAGGGGGGCATTGTCTCTTGATTTAATTAGGAATTAGTGTAGTTTTGGTGTAAGTATTAGTTTGCTTTAGTTATAATCGGGTACCGAGTTTGCTAGAAATAAATTTTATCAAAGTTATTCGGGACAAAATAAAGTTGTAAAAGTTGTAAAATATTATTCCTGATGAGAATCGGGTGTTAAAATAATGATCGGGTTGAAATAACGCAAACCGACGGAGTTATAAGTTTTGACCGGAAAACGTAACAGTTGATTTGAAAACACCGGGTAAATTAATAATATAATTTTTATATTATTATTATGAGTATAAAAATATGTTAGGATCATAGTTGGGATTGACGGATCAATTATTTAAAATAATAGCTCATAAAATAACGTTTATTAGGTTGATAATCGTACGTGTACAGAAATGACGCAACTCACGTATAAATGACAAATTTTCTCCGGAGGTGAATAGTGTTTTATGAATAGTAAAATTTTAAAACGCTTCTCAGAATATCAAACTGACTCCGAAAAAGATGAATAGTAAAATGATGAATAGTGATCGATGAATAGTAACCGATGAATAGTAAATGTTGAAAGTTCGGGAAAAGACCAGAATTTACGAGTTGTGACAATTACCCTTAATTGTGGTAATTGTGTATGGTCAATTTCTAGGGTTCATGCTGGGTAATTGGGAATTGGGGGAAAAAGAAAGCGATTTAAGTTTTTTTATATTTATTTGACTATGCTTTGACCTTTGACCCTTAAACCATGTATAACTTTGACTATGGTAGGCTTGGGCTCAGGTAAAGGAAATGGATTTGGGCTTTGGGTATTGGATTTGTGTTGGACATTGTGGTGTTGGATTTGGTATTTTAACTGGATAAGGCTTGTGATATTGTACAAATTGTAATATCATATTTATTGAAATGAAAATTACAAGGACCAATTGTGTAGACTTTGAAATTCCAAGGGCTGATTTTGTCAATTTCTCAAAATATATCTTAGGGACTTATTCTGCCAATCATGAATATATGAAGGACCATTCTTAACTTTAGGATTCCAAGCTTTGACTTTTTGACCATCTCTTACTTTCGTGCCCGTATTTGCTAATTTCCGTTTGCTTTTCGACATTTTGCATAATATCCTTACCTGCATATTCACAATCAAAAAACACATATTTCTTTGGCATTTGGTTAGCAAAATAGTCTAATTGGGTCGGTATTTGGCCATGAAATGGTATGTGAATTAACACATACCAAGGTTAATTCGGACGGGTTACTAATCGTTTCAAGGGCACGTTTATCAAGACATACCTTTGTAGGAATATCGAGGTTTAGATTACAAAGATGACCTTGACCGCAAGATTTACTTAGTAGCCATTTAAGTATAATTGTTTCGGGTGATTTACGTAGTTTGACCCAATCTTCTCATGTGGAGTCTTGTCTCGTTTCTCGTTGATTTTTCTTATTCGTTCTTGACGTGAGTCCACTTGAGTCTGTATCATGTTCTCATTGCACACACAATGATACCAAACACAAACACTAATAAATGGATAACGAAAGATATGGAGATTTAAGAATGGGTATTATATGGGAGTGGTCAGCTTATGGAGAATCTTGCGCTTAGACGTCAAGATGAGTTTCTGTATTTGATTTTGCCACTTCCGTACCGTCGTACCTTTCTTTCGGATGTCGTTGTGATTAGCTAGATGTCAGTTGTGATCCTTGCATTGCTAAGGCCCAGGTGAGTTCATAGCCCCTAATTTTTACTGGGTTTACAACTGTTTTGGGGGAGAATACATGCTCGTTCATTTTAACTAAACTCAATGTTTTTCAATTGTTTATCATGTTGTGATCTACTGCTTTCATGAATTGGACAATATGTGCATTTGATTTCGAATATGTGCTATGTGGTATAACCTTATTTCATGTGAGCAAGCGTGCGCAACTGTTTAACTCCGTTTGGAGCCGAAGCATTTGATAGTACTATCGGGGTAGCTCCCCTGTGCATCCTGACTGTTTGTCAGAAGACCCTTGTGGTGTGTACATCCTGACTGTATGTCGGAAGACCCCTGTGGGGTGTTGTTTCTATTGGCAGGCTCAGTTGTAGCAACATTAGCTATTTCATTTCAATATGTGCCTTATTGTGTAAATTCCAATTTGTGTGACTTGGCTTGAATGTGCGTAACTAGTTAGTGATGCATTGTTAGTACATCCTTTGGGAATTGGCTCCCAGTACATCCTTTGGGAATTGGCTCCCAGTACATCATATTTGGGTAGTGGCACCCAGTCAATGTGTGAATCATTTAGGCATATTTGCTGTCTTAGGTTTCACTGTTGTTAGTTATTATGTGCTTACGACTATACATCCGTCTCACTATTGTCCTATGCTACATTTTGCACTAACTCTATGGACTCACCAGCGTAAGCTGACCGTTTTAGCATGTATTTTCAGGTTTAAGGCGTTAGCTCACTATTTGAAGGCGCTTGGCAAGGAGCATTGGTCATAGGCGACTCTGATAAATATTTGGGACCGCTTGATTTTTTTTATGGGCCTATTTCCGCACTTCTTTTATAAAATGTAAACTTAACGTTTTTGTTAATGTATTTTATTCTCAATAAATGAAATAAAAACCGTTCTCTGTACCTTACATTATGATACCAATTTCGTAGCACCCCAGTGACACGTATGCTTCCACTGTCCTCGAATTTTGGAGGTGTTACACCAGACCATAAAGACTAAAAATGTAATTAACTCTTTTTATTTTGAATAAAAATAAGTAACAAAGAACACCATGAAATCTTCATCAAATATCCAACCTTAAATCTCTAATACATCCTCACATATTAAACTAAGATGCAAAAAGTACTCAAATTTGTCATTTTCTTTTACAAGGATTGCTCGACAACATAGAAACAAATCAAAACAAAACCCATTTGACAAACTCTCTTTAATCACTCACTTCTATTTATAAGAAAACATGCCTAAAAACATTAGAACAACTTTATGACTCTTGGTTGTGGACGTATGGTCCGGACTGGGCCAGGAATGGGCCAGGCCCGGGTAGCCAGTGACCCACACTATGCCTAAACCCTAATCCATGCCTTATAAATATAGGGCTGGGATTCCATTCACCACATCTAATAACAGGTTATCTTAAACCTAATAGCTATTATATGCTCCGCGCATCACATACTAACTTGACCGTCGGAGGTGGATCCCGGGGCTACGGCCTCGGGTCCACTCCTAACGGGTTCTCTTTGTTGAACAGGTCTACTTAGGGCTTATGAAGACGACTAACGGCCCAAGGAGAGTCGTTGAATTAGTCCGCACCAGATTATGCATCAACAAGTTGGCGCCATCCGTGGGACATGGCTACGACAAGTGTCGTGCTCTCACCGGACTAGAACGCGACCATCGTCGCATCGATATAACTATGCGGTAACTTTTAATTAGCTGTCGCTGTTATGATACTCAGATTATATCTGTATGCGCATTGAACAAAATTGATATCTTTGACTAAATTCAATATGCAATCTGCTGCTCACGTATCTATTAATAAATACGTAAATATGCGTAAGATCAATGTGATACTTTCATATGATACTTTCATATATATAACAGAGACTAATATCTTTTAAAGATTTAAACTTGATATATACGGCTGACCTTTGTTATCCTCGTACGCAAGTAAATCTCGCAATATCTTTTTAAATTCGGAAAGTTATATCCGATATTCTTGTACATATCTTTTTGGTACGTATCTTTTAAAATCGACAAGATTTGATATCTTTTTAATGATTCAAAAGATTTTACATAAATCTTTAACCTTGATAAACACGATTTTATCTATCGCTACGAGTGCATTAAATCCGCACGATCGGACATATTTTATCTTTTAGCCGCGAAACAGCACAGTGGCGATAAATCTACCCGCGTAAATCAGCGTTAAGAAATCTTCGCAGATTGGCGACATGGACGCACTGTCACGTACAGGCACCACGATGCTAGTCAATCGCCATGAGCGCACTGCACTGTTACATACAGGCACTGGACGAAAGCCGTGGTCAACTGCGATCATCCAAAAACGTTAGAGTCTATGCGGTCACGATAAATCTATCTGCGTCTGTGCGTGCAACAAAAATTATTAGTCGCGGTCATGGTACATCCATCCGCGCCATTCTTTAAAAAAAAAAAAAAAAAAAAAAAAAATCAATCAATCGCCATGCGCGCATCCCTTTTATTTATTAGCTACGCGCTACCTTCTTTTACGTAGTACGTAAAACCTCACGTTAGGTGTAATTCACGCTACTACTTCTTTTATATATTTATTATATGCTATGTGCTATATTTTTGCTACGCGCTTATCTTTTACTTTATTAAGTTTTATATGTCGCGATTCGCGGCATATACTTTTAATGTTTGCATTAAGTGTTTTTTCAGGATAAATTAAGTTTAATGCTCCTACACGAGTAGCACCATCAAACTTGGGGGGCTACCAGGGTATATAATACCACTGCGCGCGACAGCACTACGCAGGTATATTTGGAAGCAGATCGTACGTAAGAGGTACTGCAGGCCCGGTACAAAGACGGATTTAAACAATTCGCACCATCTTGCCGCAGGGGAGACGTTCTCTGTCAGTTGTAAAGACGCGCAAACAGCGCGCACCTCTGCGCACTGCGCATATCTTTGTCGCGGACAACGCACATCTTTGTTGCGGACAACGCACATTCTTGTCGCGGACAACGCGCACTTCTGCCACAGAAGTACGTCTTCTGTCGCACCATGTTGCATCGCTACTGGTACAAAAGGTACGCCCTTACCCAGGATACAGCATGAGGAATCCACCTTCAACACGGACACCTTCACAATTGTGAGACAATCATAATCGCAATCCCAGTGCGCACTTACGCATTTGGACTGCGCAGTATGATCCGTCCCTTACGCACACATGAACCCAGTGTGTACCATCGCATTTGGTTGATTGTGCCTACGCGGTCATAAACAGAACTTAAGTTTAGCATAACATAGCCATGCGCTATGTCATACTAAACTCGGGGGCTTGTGGACGTATGGTCCGGACTGGGCCAGGAATGGGCCAGGCCCGGGTAGCCAGCGACCCACACTATGCCTAAACCCTAATCCATGCCTTATAAATATAGGGCTGGGATTCCATTCACCACATCTAATAACAGGTTATCTTAAACCTAATAGCTATTATATGCTCCGCGCATCACATACTAACTTGACCGTCGGAGGTGGATCCCGGGGCTACGGCCTCGGGTCCACTCCTAACGGGTTCTCTTTGTTGAACAGGTCTACTTAGGGCTTATGAAGACGACTAACGGCCCAAGGAGAGTCGTTGAATTAGTCCGCACCAGATTATGCATCAACATTGGTTATGACTCATACGAAAACAACAAAGTTACATCAACATCACATGCATACACAAACAACCAAAGACACAAGGTGATATTACGAGGTTCACAAAAATAATTTGACCTCGAATTTGGTTATACATATCTGATAATCGCGCGCACACATGCATAGATCCGACCTTGGCTTTATTTTTCTATTGTAAAGGGATGACTATGAAAAAGAAAGAAAATATGAAGTGAAAATTATGATGTATATTGTAATTTGATGGTTCACAGATGGGGCTAAAAATTGCAATGGGTTTATAAATCTGCTGGATAAATGGTAGAACGAGGACGGCTGTGAGCCGCCGCGTTACAGCAGGACAGTGATAGTGGTAACAAAATGTGTTGTTTAACGTAAAGGGAATTGCATTAGTTGCTGAAGCATTCAAATATACTGCAGTAGTTCCAGAAGAGGCAATATCAACCATCGAAGTGAAACAGACCAAAAAAAAATAGAAATGGGCTAAGGTCATGGGCCTGTACAGCACGAATGGACTGGGCCAAGAAAAGGCAAATCAAAACGACATGGTTATGCGTCGTATCCGACGCTCTATATTAGTACATATAATATAATGGATTTTATTTAAAATAAAAATAAAAATTCAAGTGGAAATTCACAGAGGATGAAGATGAGGGTATTTCAGTCATTTCAATTTGGCTAAGGACGAAAATAAACTCAACTTTTCTATACATGGAGGCCGCCTGCACTTTCCAAAAATAAAAGATGAAACATGCAATCTAAGCAAACCACAAGGACAATTTCTTCAATTTACTCTTAAAATAATTTAAAGTCTTTTAATCTTGAGTTGCACTTGAGTATATCAATTTAAGCTGAAAACTCTATCTTTAGCTTGAACTAAAAACACTTTACTTTTCAGTCCAACAAGTTAAAACTTATTTATTAAGTTCATCTAGACATAATAAACTAGTCAAAAGATTCAAAACAGTTCTTATGTCCCAAAATATAAGAGCATCCACTATGATAAACTTTTACAAAGGTTTATAAATATGCCACATCATAATTACATAAACCTTTTAGATTTATAAACCTATTTCCACTATAGATAAACTTGTTAAAGCTTTATAAATATATGACATAACTCAATGCATTAAATTGTGAAAGGTCTAAGATATTGGACCTCTTCATGTCTTGTAAGCATGAAATTGATGTCCACTATGGTTAACAATATTATGGACATCTTCATCTTTTTATAAACCTTTTTATAAACAATCATAGTGGATGCCCTAAGTCCACTTTGTTACTTTTTGTTGTCCCAAAATTAATGTCCACTTTCAATTTTCACTAATCAAAATGTTTGAAAGTTGGATGAAATGAACTTTTATTGGTTAATATTGTTTGGGGCCCACTTTTCTTAAACTTTGTAAAATATGAAAGTGGATTTATAATTTGGGACGGAGGGAATATATGTTTAATCAAATTCACTAAATAAAGATACTTTGTTAACACAACATGGCTAACTTTTTTTTCTAACAAAATCTATCATACTATAAGATTGTCCCCTCTAATTGAATGCGGAGGCGTCAAGATTGCATAGCATACAACAACCTAATGCTTCGGAATTTATTACAGAAATATGAAGAGGCTCCATTTTTTGTGTCTAATTTATTAAAAAAATGTCCCAAAAATATGAAGAGACTCTATTTTTGCTTCACTTATTACATGCCTTCAATGATATTTAATATATAATTAAAAGTTGGCTAGATGAAGAAACATGGTATTTAGTATAGAACGAGTGGGGGTACCCACGCGTTGCTGCGGGAATGTTTGTTTAATCTAAACTCTTAATGAAACGGTTGTAAAAAAATTATTTTTGTTATTAAGGACTATATATGCAAAAAGCCGATAACCGCAAGTACTATTTTCGTAAAGTGTTTTTGAAAATTGTAAGATTTTTTATGGCATGAGATTGTCGGTATGTTGCAAAGTTAGTCCTTAGGGACTAACTTTGAAATTAAAAGTTAACCTGAGGGGCTTTATGTACAATATTAACGGGCGTTAAGGACTAACTTTGCAATAGATCTATAACCACAGGGTCTAAAAGCAAAAATTGGGTGATGAATAGTGCAAAATAGTGCTTTTACTATTCATCCTAATAATTTTTATTATATATATATATATATATATATATATATATATATATATATATATATATATATATATATATATATATATATATATATAATTAAAAGTTTGTTAGATGAAGTGCAAAAGTTGCAAGAATAATTTATGATTTGACCTAATACATGCCTATATAAACCAGCCAAAATCACATTCACAAACACAAAAGTTCGAATCTTCATTCTTGATTTTAAGAAGTTCAAATTCTCATTCATGATTTGTTTTTCGTGTGCAGGTTATACAACATTATCAATACTACCATCAATTTTTTTTTCGTGTGCAGGTTATACAACATTATCATTACTACCATCAACCAAAGGTAATGTATTTTTCCTGTAGGTTACATGTATTACTTCAATGTTTGACACATAACACACTTACATGCATGTCAAGCTCAAGAACACACTAAACCTGAATACATAATGGGTGGGCACCATTCCATTATTAAGTTTATTATGATATAGAAGAAGCAACAATAGAAGCTTTATTAGAGGCAGATCCCAACATTGGATCCTTAGATATTACTGATTCGAAATAGATGAAATGGAAATGGATCGTGGGGACAACATTTATGCCCTCAACAACGAAAATTTGACAACATTGGATGTGGCAATTCATATGAAAAAATACATATCTTGATTAAGGTACATATGTATTCTTCTTATATTACCATTAATATGTTGATGGTACGAGATTATATTCTCACAAAAACTTGCTCACCACAAAATATTTTTGATGGAAAATTTATAAAACACTCCAAGAAACCGGATGTCAATCAAATGCTTCTTTCGATATATTTTGGAAACTAGCAAACTACATAATTTGGTAGACAAAAAGGTTAAATTGCATATTCTCATTTTCTAAAACGCGAAACTTTTCATTTATCCTAATATCAGATTTTTACTTAATTCTTGGTGTGAACCCATCAATGGATGATGAAACCGTGAGGAAAAATTACCCAAAACTAGTTTTATCTCTTCATCCTAATAAAAACAAATCTGTAGGGGCAGATGGGGCATTCAAATATATATTAGAAGCATGGGGTCAACTGTTTGATAAAAGTAAAAGATCGGCGTATGACGATCGGAGATATACTGCTCAAAACGATGCTTCACCGGGCCAAAATGGTTTCTACAATTTCACTAAAATTACAACCACTCGAAATAAAGTTACAAGTACTACTCCATAGGATAGAGGCACCACTAGCACTACGGCCTCCCACAAGCACAAATCAGAAGACGTTTTGGACTGTATGCCATGCATGTAAAATGCAATACGAGTATCTAAGAATGTATCTACATCAAAATCTTTTGTACCCAGATTGCCCCTCTTTTAAGTCCATTTGACATCCTTGATGTATTTACATTGTTAGACCCTAATGTACTTTTTTTTTGTAATTTTATGTAATGTGTTTTTCATTAATGTAATTTGTTTTTAGTTAAACATGTTTTATTATTCGAAGTAAAAGGCAAATGAATAGCATTGTACGAAACAAAAAATTGTAATGACGAAACCATTTATCAAGTAATGCAATATTTGATGTGACATATTTGAAATAAATCATGTAATATTTGTAGATTATATGGATTTAGTATGTAAGTTAGTTTGCCATAATAGCAAAATACGACATATTAAAAATATCACATTGAGTAATGTATAGAAAGTAAAAAATACATAATTTTGACTAAAAGCCGTTTGTAAATTATAATATCAAATAAAAAAGTTGAGTTTTAAACATAAGCAAAAGTTCAAACTTTTATCGAAAAACAAAACCGGTGCATTTAATGTGAAGTATATACAACATCTTTGGTTAGCTATTAAGAATTGAGTTTTGATTCGTTGTGTTTTGGTGTGCAAAAACAATTTATCAATATATCAACAAACGTGAGATCTAAGTTATCGTGAGACAACTAGATGTAGAGAAATACGAGTAAACCTTTTAGGAAAAAGATTACCTCGCAAAACTCGTGAAAGTGATATTAAAATTGTGAGACCGGGAAGTGATTTCCCGGGTCGTACCCCAACGAGGTGTGAATGGAAAGCTTCGTGAAAAGATCGAGATTAAAATCTTGTATGTTTGATTAAGAAAGGTTATTTGGTTTTGACGTACGTTAAATAAACGTAAATGAAAATGAAACAACCTAAAGGGAACAAAAGGAAAATAGAAAAACAAAGGAAGTCCTAAAACACTACGGGAATCATGATTAGGTATCGGGAAATCCTAAATCACAATTTAGACTAAGAAACGTGACGTTTATTCTAAATAAACGTCAACACGCAAATAAAAACGTGAAATTTAAGCTACCAAAGTCCTACGGGTTCACAAACAATTTTCTTACGCACTAAATGACAAAAGAATATTTTAGAAAAAAAGAAATTACTTTTTCAATAAAAATCCTATTTATTATGAATTTAAAACTATTTAACACAAATTAAATCCTGACTAATTCTAAACTAAATCAATAAATCTGAAATTTTTTTGGTAAATCCTAAAAGTTAAAACTAATTTTTAAAAAATATAAAAAGTTTAGGTCTAGTGTAAAAATAAGCTGGAAAAGCCAAAAAGCTAAAATAAGCTTAAAAGAGGAAAAACTGGTTAAATAAAAATAAAGAGGAAGTATAAACGAAAAAGACCCTAGGGCGCAGTGGTTATGGTGTGTTGTGTTGGTTGTTTATGCAGGAGGTCAGGGGTTCGACTCCCACCTCTTGCATTTTTTTTTTTGAAAACATTTTTTTATTTTTTTCTTTTTGCAATTTGATTTAAACAACAAAATAACAAACTTTTACAAACAAACTTTTGATGAAAAGCTAAAACTGAGCTTATGCTAACTCAAAATCCCAACAGAGGAGGTTTTATGGTTTCAAAGTGAGATTTTTTTGGCAAAAGGTACTCAACCAAATAAGCAACTAAGCGAGGAAAACAACCAAATATAATTTAACACAATCTAAACTATCATGAACAACTAAAAACAACAATAATAGACAAGCTAGGATCAAACAGATTCAAAATCAAACAAGCTCAGTACATGCGGAGACACCAGTAGCTAAATGGTCAAAATTGCCAAGAACAAGGCAAAAATAAGCTGGTGTATAAGCACTTCAGAAAAATTCCTAAAAATAAACTAAAAATACTAGCAACAAGATAAACAAAAAAATTAGATACAAACCAAATTTCAGCTAAAAATGATTTAAAATAAAGAAATGAAAAATCAAAAACTACTTCTGCTGTAGAAAACGTGTTTTTGCAGCCCGAAAAAGGGCTTTCAGCCTTGTAAAAAAATTCTAAAAATTAGAAAACAAATACCACTAACTAAACAATCTATAGGAGTACATTATCCCAAAATTTTATTCGATTTGGTGGAGATATGAGAAAATGAAAAATCAAAAACTCACCAGCTGTTGGGCGAATTTTTGTTATGCGTTAGTTTTGCGAAGTGGGTGCATTTTGAGTTTTGACCAAAGAGAGTCCAAGACCAGGACTTGAAAAACAAGTAATGATGCAATTTGAACCAATATAAAGCAAGAATAACAACAATATAAGCCGATATCTAAATCTATCCTAACTACTATTACACATCAGTTAACTACAAGCAATTTTAAAAATCCTGCCTAACTTCTAGAAAACCATTGGAAAGTGTAGTCTTTTGATTCAAATTAACTAAAAATAGTGAACGAAAGCTATTTGAAAGTTTTTGTGCTCAAAAGAAGTGTTATGCCAAACGCCCCTTTATGGGGTGACTGTCTTTGATTATCAATACCAACGGTTGTTTTTTAATTCTAAACTTGAACACAAAAGTTGCAATAGGTCGAGAAACATCTAATGAGCAAATTTCAAACACTAACAAGCAGTTACAATAAGTAAACTAAGATAAGCAAATTTGGACAAGTAAAGGAAGTTAAATAAGAAAACTAGAACTAGAAGCTACAAAACTCAACATAAATCATAACAAGTAAACTAGAACTTTATATGAGCAATAGGAAAGCAAAAAAAAAAGTAAGCTGATAAGTAGATGTACAGTAAACTTGAAAAATGGGCTTACAATGGTTCTTTGCTCAAACAAGGCTTAATCATAACGCTCAAACCATTTTCAAAATAAACTTAATGCTTCCCACGAAGCTCTAACCCATAGCCATATATACCATGCTCCAGCTCTCTTTTTTTTTCTTTCTTTTTTTTTTTTTTCTTTTTTTTTTTTTTTTTTGATTGAAACTGAAAAAGGGATTTGGAAACTTGAGTAAATGCTTAACAAAAACTCATAAGCTGTTGATAAGCTTAGTGAGCTTATGTAACAAATAGTAGCCATTAAGAGCTTATCAAGAAATTTTTGTAATAATGAAAAAAATTTAAAGGCAGAAATTTAAAACTTAAACCAAACTTTTATTAAACTTAAAAAAGATTACATCAAAGGGAAAACACTAAAATTACAACTTAAAATTAACTTAAATAAAATAAAACATAAAACTACTCTACTGCCTCTTAAAGGCTTACATAATGTTCTACTTATACTAAGAGTCTAAACCTTGGTCTTGCTTGTTTGTGCTTCTCTTGTGAGTGAGTGGGTTGTGATTTCAATTTGTGCTTTCATGAATTCTTCTCAACCATCAGATTGGCTTGGTCCCAAAGGTGTGCAATATGAGCCATTTGATTAAATTGAGAGGTGTGGATTGTTGACTTGGAGGTGGCATCATGTGAATGTGGGATTGGTATTGGTGATCAGGAAGGGTTTTTGAGGAGATAGGGTGGAGGTGGAGTGTGGCAGGAAAAGGTTAGGTTGTGTTTGGTTTGGCGGGCAAAAGAAGGGAGCAGGGGAAGAAGGGAGTTGTGGTTGACTGTGTTGTTTGACCAAGGGGGGGTATATACGTTTTTATTAAAAACGTATTAGGGTTTTTTTGGTTTTGGGCTTGGGGTGTTGGGCCATGGGGTGAGTTGGGTGGACTGGGTTTATGATCAAGGGTGTTGGTTATATTGGAGTTATAAGGAGTGGGGTGGATGTGGTGATGGGTTTTAATAATTTACAAAGGTCTATTTAGTTTATCAAATAAATAGCACAAGGACCAGATTTATAATTTACTGAAACTGAAGGGTCTGAAACTGTCACATCTCCAAAGTATCACCAAGGGTCATACTTGACAAGCTGTAATTCCACAAGACCTCTGGTGATATATTTTCAAAATAAAGTATCCGAGGACCATTCTTGACAACTTTGCAAATTTGAGGGACCAAACTGTAAACTTTTGAAACTCTTTACCCAAAGATCATTTTTGATGATATTTAACTTTTAAAGAACTTGGGTTGACTTAACTTTCAAAATAAATGCTCAGGGACTAATTTTGACAAGTTTTGAAAGTTGGGGGACTGAAACTGCCAATTATGCAAACTTTGTTTGTTTTTCGTTTGTTTTCAATCATTTTGCATCTGAAACATATAAAACACGGTCTTTGGGATATTTCCTGTATTTTGATGCATTTATGGGTGTTTTTAAATGTTTTGCAGTTCATATTTGACCAAAAATGATGAGTATTTACACACTCATCAATCCCCCACACTAAACTATTGCTAGTCCCTAGCAATCTTTTGTGAAAATTTAATGGATTTGAAGTCTCTTTACCAAAAGCCATTACTTCTGGAGTAGCCAAATATTTCAGTTCAAGTAAGAACTATGGTACACTGATAACCATATGATTTTGAGCAAATCATAAGCTGTCAACGGATTTGATTTGTCTTTACCAAAGCCGTTTGCTTTTGGACTAGCCAACTCTTTGATGGAATACAGTCATCATCTTGGTGAGTTGATTACCAATTATGGTTTTCCACTGCCTTTACCACAAGCCATAACTTTGCGGGCTAGCCAACTCTTTTATTTTTTAGGATATGGTGAGTTGAATACCATACAATTTTCGGCAAATTGCCAGCCATAAATGGATTTTATATATCTTTACCAAGAGCCATTTGCTCCTGGATTAACCAGTCCTTATGTCGTTTAGACATGGTGGACTGATAACCACAAAATTTTTTGAAATAAAGTGATTTTTTTTTTTAAATTTTGGCCAAAAACGGGGGTACTAGAAGGTAAAATGTGATCAAATTTGCTAGAATTTCCCCCCACACTTAGAATTGAATATTGTCCTCAATATTCAAAGTCCCGGCTATTATGCCGACTCTTTGAACGTAAAAAGGCAACATTACAAGCTAAATGCGGAAACACCATTTTTCACTTTATTTATTTTTTTTTTTATGGTAACAACAGCATGGGTAACTCCCCCATACTTAGGGTGAAAACCCCATATGCATGCTACTATTTTTGTTTACCGAGTCGCTAGCTTGACTCGACCCCAAATTCATTGGTTCTTAGGGAAGCAACATGTGGAAGAGACAATCTCCATCGGACTTTCATTCAAGATATTTGGATAAACATTTGAAGCACGTGAAAGTTCCACACCGATGAGATATATAGACCCTAGCTCAAAAGAATGATACATGAAAATGCTGGGGTCAAAGATAGTGTCTTCATTCCCGAAGGAGTGAAGAAGAGAGGAAGTCACCAGGTAGGTGAAGAAAAGAAAGAAAATCATGACTAGATCTTCTTCCTCAAGATCAGGCTCAGTTTCCTGAGTTTGGATTTTATCGGTTGAGCTCTTAGGTTTGGACAACGTATCAGGAGGGAGGGTGGGAAAATTTGTCATCAAAATACCAATTCTTATGATTGAGAACTTTCCCCCCGATCATGGTTTTTCTTGTCATCCAAGTAATCACACTCCGGAGGAGTCATGATATGAATAAGTTCACCGGAGAACTCCTCGTGAAGAGAATCAATCACATGATGTAAATCAGTGAACTCTTGTTCCACTGTGGACTCATCACAATCCTCATCCTGAATATCAAAGAGTCGATTATCGGAAATCAAAGTGAATTCGGATTCGAATTCAAATAGAAGATTGATGATAGTAGTTTTGAATGTTTCGTGAACAAAGTGATTAACATTCTCTTGTGGACTGTTGGGATAAGAAGTGAGTGACAGATCATGATATAAGAGATTTTCAATTTCTCCCAGATCGGCTTCGAAACCAAAGAGAACATCATCACTTCCCAATGGAAGTGGATTGATGTGAGTGAGTTCATCGGCGAACTCCTCAAGAAAAGGTGTTGACATAAATAATGTCTTAAAACATTGTTAGCATATTAACAATGTCTCTATGTTTTGATAATTACAAAGCATAAACTCATTAATCTAAAACTTATGATGTAAACAAGTTTTTAGTGCTTAATATTTGTCTTTGCTTCCATATCACTTAAGGTATGAATAAACAAAGGGTCTATTACATTTCATGATCAAAGGAAATTTATCGAATCACTAGAATTTTTATACAATGCATTAAACATCTTATATCTTTTACAAAATTACTTTTGGAATTAAAAGAATATCTTTAATTCATTATAAATATATGATTTCAAATTTCCAACCAAAAATGGCAAATTTTATCCAGAAAAATATTCCCCACTAAAAGATAAGAAAAACCAACATTCTGAAGGGGCGGCCCCCTTAATTCCTTAGGCGGCCCCCTTAATCATTAAGGGGACCGGCCATCAATTAAGGGGACCGGCCACGCTCCAGAACTGTATTTTTCTCTCCTATAAATACTGGTTCACTCCTCAGAATTTTCTCACCTTTTGCACTTCTAAACTTTCTGATCTAGATCCACGTTTCTATTCTCTTATCCTTTGATCATAAGTGTATAATTCTTTGTTTCAAAGTGATTCAAACTTCATCCTCTCAAGTGCAAGAGAAGAATACTTCTATCCCCCAATACAAGAAATATTACAACTTGTTGTGATCTCCACATCCAAGTTGTTGGTGCATCATCAAGATCTTTTACATTATTCTTTGTGAAGATTGTTGTGAATATTTAATTGTAGATAGTTGTGCTAGATATATAGGTTGTGTGATTAGTTAGTAGCTTGGTGTGAAGAAGAAAAGATAGGAATTATATTGGTGTGAAGAAGATAGGTGTGGAGTAGTTAGTTGTGAAGTAGATTGATTTGAAGAAGTTGTGTAGAAGTTGTGACCTAGGTGTGAAAAAGTTGTGGTGTGAAAATTGGTGTGTAAATTGGTGTGTAAGGTTTTCTCCGCCATAAGGGAGCTTGTTGATATAGTGAAGAAAACTCTCGAGTTAGGTGCTCGGGGAGTGGAGTAGGGCAAGGAAGGTGTCCTTGTAGCCGAACCACTATAAATCTCTTGTCTCGCGGTTCGATCTTTCCATCTCTTACTTATTTCATTACTTATCATTGTTATATATTACTTATTGATAGTTGTTTATATTGTGCAAGACTTGAGATCACATATTATCGAATCTAAGTTTTTAAAATCTAAGAAAACACTAAAACTATCTTTTACAATGAATTAAAACGACGTAAAACTATTCAACCCCCCTTCTAGTTTTCCACAATTGGTAACAAGAGCCACGTCTAGCAAGATTTTTAAAATATATTGTATTTTAAAACTTGTAACGATCTATGGAATCTGAAAAATATTTAGAAGGGCAATCTATGCAAAGACCACCTGATGAGTTCTTAAAAACTCATCATTTCTGTTCCATTTTAAATACGAAAACAGTTAAAAAACACACAGAAACACTACATAATACTATAAATATCTTTGAATTGTGTTTTTATACGTTTCAGGTGCAAAAGGACTAAAAAACAAAGGAAAACGTGCAAAGTTTGCACACTTGGCAAAATCAGTCCCTGAACTTTCAAGAAATGTCAGAAATGGTCCCTGGAAAAATTATTTTGAAGAAAAGTCAACAACAGTCCCCCAGGAATCATGAAATGACAAATTTTACCTTTGAAGTTCAAAATTGCACAAATGGCAAAACAGGTCCCCCAAGTTTCATAAATGACAGTTTTAGTCCCTAGAAGTTTATTTTGCAATGAAAAGTCAACTTTAGTCCTTGGGAAGTCAAAAATGTTCACTTATGACCCCTGGATAAAAATTTACACAAAATGACAACTTTTACCCCTCAAGTTACAAAATTGGCAAATTTAGTCCCTGGGTGTTCAAACATAGAAATTTTACAAATAATACCCTTGTACTATTCATAATTTACAATTTGGAACATTTTGATAACTTTTGGGAAATTACAATTTCACCCCTCTAACTTTGGTGAAATTACATAAATGGTCCTTTAAGGTTTTAAAATTGAAAATTTATAATTATTATCCTTGTACTAATGTTATATGGTAGGAATGGCCCCTTGTGATATTTTGGAATTATGGCATGATCAGTCCCTAAAGTTTCAGCAAGTTACAAGATTAGTCCTTGGGCTTAATAAACATTAAAACCAAACGGATCCCATTTAACCCTTAAATCCAAATCCCTTAAATCCAAAACAAAATAAACCAGGCCTGCCTTTCCCTTGGCCCAACACACAAATAAGCCCAACCTTACCTTTTTATTAATAAAACAGTCATTGACCGTTTGACTCATCCCCAACCTCCACTCCACCTCACCTCTGCTACACCATCCACCATCCTACCACCACTAGTTTACCAATCCACCTCATTGTCTCCCTATCACTCCCAAAACCAAAACCCATCCCCTGGGTTTTCACCAGGTGATGCCACGTACCAAACCTACACCACTTTCCTCCCCTACAACTGTAACCTGACAACAACTTGCCTCCACCACCCCCTACTACTCTCACCTTGTCCCCTCCACCTCTACATATAGACAAGATGCATTAATTGCCCTCAAACTGCCTCACGTTACTGATAGGACTTTTGGCGCCAAAAGTTAATTTAAAGGCTAGGATGCAATTCAGTGAACCAATGAACAAGATGAGAAGTGGGATTTGACCAGAGACATGTGGGGAACTCAGAAGGTGTATAAAAGAGAAAGAAGGGCAAAGGAATCGATACTTTGGATTAGCCTTAGTCGTAGTGTAATTTAACTTTATTGCTTTCTTAGATTAAATGTCTTTCAATACCTTTAAATCTTGTATTAATCCTCAAATTAGTGTAATGGAACTCAATCTCAGTTTAAATCTCAAGTTATCTTTACATTTCAAAGTTTTTACTTTATTGTCATTTAAATTCCAAGTCATTTAAATTCTTGTTGATTATAGTTGTTCTAATGGACTCAAATAGTTAACATAAGCTCCTGACAAAGCTTTGAAAGCTTTTAGAAACCATTAATCAATTATAATTTTTAAAATTCAAAAATCACTAAAAAAAATCTAGAAAATAAATGAAAAATAAAAAAAAATGTGTTCATGGTTTACAAGCTTGGAGCAGGGTAAATTCTTGATGGCCCTTTGGTTTAGTGCTTCTTGGGAAGCTTAGGATTAAGTTGTAGTCACATGGTTCTTTGATCTCAGTCTTGTTCACTTGTAAGCATTTTTACTCAATTCTGCATTTTATTGTTCTAGTTATTTATCTGTTTTAAATTCCATATTATTATGTTTATTTGTTGTTAGTTAATAATATTATAGCTTAATCTTAGGTTGTTATGTTTTGAATTTGATTGATGTTTGAAAATCCATTTTTGACTGTCATAAACTCAATTTTTGATAATCCTAGGTCTAGACTTGTTGAAACCACAATTTTATACTGAAAAGGATTGGATATGCATAGCCCAATCCCTGGATATAACAGGATAGGTTTATACAGGCTTTTGGTTTGAAAATCTCAATTTAAGTTAATTTAAGGTATGTTTGGGATATGCTGAATCAGTGGTGCTTAACTGAGTCTAGGGTGTTAATTTTGGTTGATATTTGGTACATAGAGTTCCTAATGGACAGACAAACCATTAGTCTATTGTGTATTAACTCAAAAGTCAAAAATCACATCTTAGATCACTCATTTGAACACTCTGACATTTTATAATTCCATATTCACCATATTAGTGTAAAACTTGTTTATCTTTGTTAGTTTCATGTTCTTGTAGCTTAACATATCATGTTTAGTCCTTAAATTTAGATCAAAGTTCATGAAAGTCAAACTTTGATCATAAAGTTAAAAGTCAAATTTTAGTTTTTCAGGTTTTTGAATTAAAAGGTTATTTTCTTGTGGCTTTGTTAACTAGTTTTAGGATTTGTGCTCTTAACATGTTTTAGTTTGGTTTCTAGTATTGTCATTTATATTTTTGTTTATTTTATTTTTCCATGTTTAAATGCTTAAATTAGTGCTTATTGTAACCTGTTTTTCCCCTGTGTCACAAGTATTATGTCAAGTTCATGAGCTTGGCATAAGCTTCATGACTTGACCTTACTTTGTGCATTTGGCTTATTTGTGATGCCTATGTGGCTATTTGTTTATGTGTCTACTTGTTTATTAGTTTATGGCTTATTTAGATAGCTTATTCATCACCTTATTTTGTTCCATCTTTCTCCCTTCACTGAAGCAAACAGTGAAGGTGAGTAGTTCTTCATAAGCTTGCCACAAGCTCCTCACTGAGACTTGAGAGTGTGAGCTTGGCTTTTCACAAAGCCAAGCAAGTCAGCTCAATGTCTCAGTGTTTGTTGAGCTTGTTAGAGCTTATTTGATAAGTTAAATGTGAGCTTATTGTTTGCCCACTCCCAACAGTTCAATGAAAAATCATTGAACTTGCACCATTTCCATAAGCTCATTAGTGGTTATAAGCTTGTGTGGTTTAGCTTTTTGAGAAGCTCATCCACCCAAATTCATGATCCTGTGCTTAATTTCCCCCTTGCAGCTTATTTATAAGGGCTGCAAGTAGCTTAAACTTGTCACAATTTGAAAAGGGTATGCTGATCACTCAGTATATTTATCCCTACTCACCCTACTTCATAAGCTTACAAAAAGCTACCTACTTGGACCCAGCTTATGAGATTTAGTTCTAAGTGGAGCTTATCCACTAGTCCTTTAGATCCAGTGCTTAAAATCCATGTTGCAGCTCATTTACTAGGGCTGCAACTAGCTTTTTGTTTGTCCCATGCCATATCAAACACTGAGCAATCAGTGTTTTGATAGCTTTTTCATAAGCCCTCCAAAAGCTCCCTAGTGGACCCCACTAGGTGAGTTTGGACTTTTTGAGAAGCTCACCATACCTTCTTGCTATATCAAAAACTTATTTGGCCTCTTGAGCTTATTTAATGAGCTTAAATTGCCCAAACATTTGACTGCAGGGGTGTTTGGATCTGAGTGTATTGGGAATTGCTTATTTGCTTATTACAAGCTTATTTGTGAATCTCAGTGCACCAGCTTATGTATAATTGTTTATAATACTTGTATATATACTATTTTCACTTTAGTTTCAAGTATGGAGCTTATACCAAGCTCATTTGAGCTTTCACTCAATCCAAGTTAAGCCCAAAAGGCTTAACTATCTAAACCATAAGCTTGTGCTTATAAGCACTATCCAGTGCTTATTCTTGTTTATATATACCAATTATACTTGTACATATATACTTTTTATCTTTTATTTCACTGTATAGCTTTTTCCAAGCTTATTACTCCACTGAGAGCCCAAAAGCTCTACTGAGTGAGTGATAAGCCCACTTATGGCTTATTTTTAGGTTTTATAAGTTTTGTTTTCATCATACCTGTATAATATTAGTATTTAGATAGTTTCATAAAAAGAAAAACCAAAAAGAAGCTTTAACAATAAGTGATAGCTTCTATTTAGAAGCTTTATGGCTTATAAGCCATCTTTTAAGGAAATAAGCTCTCACACAGCTTATTTCCAAGTTTTGAAAAAGTTAGTTTTGTTAAAGTTCCATATTTTAGCTTAGTGTACAGTTTTGCAAAAAGAAAAATGAAAAAATAAAATAAAATGCAAAAATGATGGGTGTGGGATTCGAATTCAGGACCTCAGGCTAGTATAACATGCTTAACTCCCACACCCCTTCCAATTGCTCTGGGGCACCAGTTCCGTAAGCCTTTGTATTATCAATATACTTAAGGTAGTATTGGTGTATTTAGCTTATTTGGACTGTTTAGCTTATTCCAGCTTATTGGAATAAGCTGGTGACCCCAACTTATTTTTCCTACATTCTCCATCAGTAAATACACTTTTTGGAATTTTTTTCATATTTTTTACTGTTCATACGTATTTACTATAATTAATAATAGTTTAAGTAAATAAATAATAGTAAATAAATTATAATAAATAGAATAATTGTATAATAAATATAATTTTTGTTTCAGAAATTCTTTTATATTATTTTAGACTTTTCTAAATTTTTATTTCATTTATTTAGGTTTACTTTAGATATTCTCTATATTTAGTTAATTATTAAATAGTAAATAATTAATAATAAATACATAAATTGTGTAATAAATATATTTTCAGTTTTAAAATTTTTTTTATAATATTTTAAACTTTTCTAAGTTTTAATTTTATTTTTCTAAGCATTTTTTAGATTTTTCTTATTTTTAGGTAATTATTAATAAGTAAATAATAGTTTTAAATAATAGTAATTACATAAATACTTGTAAAAATTATTTTAATTCATAAATAATTTTCTTTTATTATTAGGATCACAAAAATATAAATTTCACATTTGTGGGATTTGTATTGATCAGTTTTCAGTTTTATTTTTGTACGTAGACGTTTATTTAAACGTGAACGTACGCGTTTTAGGTTTTTAGGTTTTCTTATTTTTTTTAATAAGTTTGTAATTATAAAGTAAATATCTTAAGTTTATTTAATTTGCATTTAAACCCCTAAGGCATGCAAATACATACTGTAAATTATATTTGTTGATTCGTTTTGTACGTTTACGTTTATTTGAACCTAAATGTACGATTGTAAATCCTTTTACATTTTAGGGTTTCTGATTGCACGTTTTTACTGAAATAGCTGTGACAAGAGCTATTTACTATTCACATTGCTAGTGTTAGTCAGTCAGATTCCTGTTTCTATATTTAACTTCACTAGAACACACATTCGTTGTATTACAGATTTCACACCTCGTTGGGACATAACGACCTAGGAATAGTCTATACTCCTCGTTCACAATTGCTTTTCCTCCCGGGTTGCTCATTGCCTTTATTACGGTTGACCATTCACAAGTGGTTGGCTTGTGTGATAAAACCTGACGGTTTGGGAGGAATCACCACCACTATTTGAAAGTGATGGATTTTTATATTGGAAAAATAGATTCGAAACGTATGTGAAATCAAAAGATCTTGATCTTTGGCATATTATTATCTTTGGTGATTTTCCCCCTATTCAATATAATGTTGAAACTAAAATGAATGAAATTGTATCTTTCGAAGAACAAAATGATGATTTGAAAAAGAAATTAGCAAAAAATAATGCGGCTAAAATGGTTATTTATAATGCGTTACCACGCAAAGAGTATGAAAGAATTTTTATGTGTAAAACCGCCAAAGAAATTTGGGATTCTCTACTAATCACTCACCAAGGTAGTAGTCAAGTCAAAGATAATAAAATAGATCTTCTTGTACAACAATATGAACAATTTACGATTCCGGAAGAGGAATCAATTGATAATGCTTTTGCTAAGTTTAACACTATTATCACAAGTTTAAAAGCACTTGATGAGACATTTTCTAGTAAAAATTGTGTTAGGAAATTTCTTAGGGCATTGCATCCAAAATGGCGAGCTAAGGTCACGGCAATTGAAGAATCAAAGAACTTGATGACGTTATCACTAGATGAACTAATTGGCAACTTGAAGGTTCATGAAGAAATCATAAGAAGAGATTCGGAAACGGTCAAAGTCAAGAAAGAACAAACCAAATCCATTGCTCTAAAAGCCAAAAAGTAACCTAGTGATGATGATGACTCAAGTGACGAAAGTGAAGACGAAGAATATGCAATGGCCGTAAGAGAATTCAAGAAATTCTTCAAGAGACGAGGAAGATTCACTAGATCATCACGAGACGAAAGAAAAGCGTTCCAAAGAAATAGAAGTGAAAACTACGGGAAAAGAAAGTGCTTTAGATGTGGAAGTCCAAATCATCTCATTGGCGAATGCCTAAAGCCACCAGGTTATGAAAATCAAGGCGCTTTTGTTAGTGGAACATGGAGTGATAGTAACAAAGAAGAAGTTGAAAAGCCAAGAGACGAAAAGTGTTTTATGGCAAAAGAAACCGACGAAATATGTTTAGGAATTGACTTGGAACCTGACGAATGGATCAAAGATAGCGGATGTTCGAGGCACATGACGGGGAACCGCAAGCTATTCTCTACATACAAGGCATACAATGGAGGTAACGTTATTTTCGGTAGTGACTTACGTGGAAAAATCATTGGCAAAGGTACGATTTCTCAAGACTCACTTACTATTGAAAATGTAGAGCATGTAGATAAATTAACATATAACTTGCTTAGTGTAGGACAAATATGTGATAATAAATGTAGAGTCACATTTACCGAAGAGGATAGCGAAATAGTTAAGAATGGAAAAATTATAGGTAGAGGAATTAGGAAAGGTAGCATATATGTTATGAAACTAGGAAACAAACATGAGGATAGGATATGCCTAACGACCCTAGATGAAAACTCTACATTGTGGCATAGGAGATTAGGACATGCTAACATGCAACAAATACAATCTTTGGCCTCTAAGGAATTAGTTAGAAATTTGCCTAATCTAAAATATGACAAGCATTTTTGTGATGCATGTAAAATTGGAAAACAAGCTCATGCTAGTCACAAAGCTAAGAATATAGTATCCACTACTAGGTGCCTAGAATTATTACATATGGATCTTTTTGGTCCATCCGCTGTGCAGAGCTATGGAGGAAACAAATATACCTTAGTAATAGTAGATGACTACTCACGATACACGTGGACTAGGTTTTTAAGTGACAAAACCCAAGCCTTTGAAAAATTCAAAATATTTAGTAAAATGATTCAAAATAAATTAGGATGCTCAATAGTTGCCATTAGGACGGACCATGGTAGGGAATTTGATAACGAAGTACAATTCGGAAAATATTGTGAGTTAAATGGAATATCTCACAATTTCTCCGCTCCTCGTACTCCTCAATCAAATGGCGTAGTAGAAAGAAAAAATAGGTCACTACAAGAAATGAGTAGAACTATGTTAAATGAACAATCCATCCCACAAAAATTTTGGTGTCACGTCGTAGATACATCTACTTAAATTTTAAATAGGGTATCAATTAGGAGAATTCTAGGAAAAACTCCTTATGAGTTATTAAGAGGTAGAAAACCAAACTTAAGCTACTTTAGGGTATTTGGAAGTAAATGTTATATTCTAAACACTAAGGATTACCTCACTAAGTTTGATCCAAAATCATATGAAGGAATACTTTTAGGATACTCACAAAATAGCAAAGCATATATAATACTTAACAAACACTCCATGAAAGTAGAGGAATCACTAAATGTAATATTTGATGAAACACCACCTCCTCCTAAAACATTACATTTAGAAGATGATGACTTAGTTGAAGATGAAGCTATTGAGGTTAGTAAAACGAAACCCATAGGAAATGATAATGAAGACATTCACTTAGAAGATAACGAAACTGTTAATATTAAAGAATCTAGATCACATCCATTAGATAATATCATAGGACATCTTAACCAAAGAACCCTTAGGTCACAAGCCTAAGATAAAAACAATTTCTATTGTTTCCTCTCAGCAATAGAACCTAAGAATATTAACGAGGCTTTAAAAGATGAAAGTTGGGTTATAGCTATGCAAGAAGAATTAAATCAATTTAAGGCAAATGATGTTTGGGAATTAGTCCCAAATCCAAAGAATATGACCATCATAGGAACCAAATGGGTATATAGGAATAAGTTAGATGAGAATGGAATAGTTACTTGGAATAAAGCTAGGTTAGTTGCCCAATGTTATAATCAACAAGAAGGAATTGATTATGACAAAACTTATGCTCCCGTAGCTAGATTAGAATCGATTAGGATATTACTTGCCTATGTTTGCGCCCTAGATTTTAAGTTATTCCAAATGGACGTGAAAAGTGCATTCCTTAATGGTTTTATCAATGAGGAGTTATATGTAGCACAACCTCCAGGATTCATTGACTTCGCAAAAACTGATTATGTTTATAAGTTAAAGAAAGCTTTGTATGGACTCAAACAAGCTCCCAAAGCTTGGTATGATCGATTAAAAGCCTTTCTTATTAAACATGATTATTCCATGGGAATGGTAGATAACACTTTTTTCACTAAAAGGAAAGACCCAAATCTCATCATTGTCCAAATATATGTTGATGACATTATATTTTGATCGACTTGTCAAGACATGTGTGATGAATTTGCCAAAATCATGCATGATGAGTTTGAGATGAGTATGATGGGTAAACTTAACTTCTTCCTAGGATTACAAATAAAACAATTAAAAGATGAAATATTTTTTAACCAATCTAAGTACATTAAGGAAATTATTAAGAAATTTGGCCTAGAAGACTCAAAACCCATGAAAACTCCCATGTCTACGGAAGTAAAGCTCACAAAGGACGATGAAGGTGAGTCCGTAGATAACACCAAGTATAGAGGAATGATAGGTAGTTTACTATACTTGACGGCAAGTAGACCCGATATCATGTTTAGTGTCTGCCTTTGTGCCCGTTTTCAAGAGGATCCCAAAACCTCTCACCTAGAAGCGGTTAAGCGTATCTTCCGATACGTTAAAGGCTCTATACACTTAGGATTATGGTATCCTAAGGGATCCGGCATAGAAACCATCGTCTATGCGGATTCGGATCATGCGGGAGACTACGTAGATAGAAAGAGCACTAGCGGTATTTGCACGTTTATGGGATGCTGTCTAACATCTTGGTTTTCGAAGAAGCAAACCGCTCTTGCTATTTCTACCACCGAAGCCGAATATGTAAGCGCCGGAAAGGCATGTCAACAAGCACTATGGATGAAACAAGCTCTCGTAGACTATGGCATTAGGTTAGAAAATGTCCCCATAATGGCGATAACAAAGGTGCGATAGATTTAAGTAAAAATCCGGTGCAACACTCTAGGACTAAACACATAGAAATACGCCACCATTTTCTTAGGGATAATGTACAAAAAGGAAATATATCCATAGAAAAGGTTGCATCGGAAGACAACATTGCGGATATATTCACAATCCCCTTAAGCGTGAATTATTCAACCACTTGCATTTAGGATTAGGAATGATGGAACAAGTTGACTAAATTATATTGAATTAATACAAATTTATACTTGCATAAAATTTATTTTTCTTCCATTTCATCTTTTCTGAGTCTAGGAATCTATTTTGCACAAAACTAAAGATTGGGAAGATTTATTTTTCTTTGCATTTACTCCTTTGTAAAACCCAATCAATTTTCTCTAAAAATTATTCTCACAATCTAGGAATCACATGAAGATCATTTTTCTTGCATTATTGACTAATTCTAAAAACATTGTTTTTTTTTTCTTCATAATCATGCATAAACTCTCACATAAATTGTCAAGGTATATAATCTAATATATGTCTTTGACATTCATGATCGAGCAAAAATTGAATCAAGGAGATCATTTGGATTGTTTCTTAGGATCATTATTTCTTTTTGCATTTAGGAGTCGAAACAATCACAACTCCACATTTGTTGCATATAGACACACACTAGGACAAATTCACTAATAATGTTATATTCTTGATCCATCACTAGTTTTTCACTCACTAATTGCCTTTGCCTTTAATCTAAGATAGGTGCCTTAGGAAGTTTAAGTGATCTTGCCCTTACTTACCTCCTCTTGCTTATTATGTGTTGATTATTTGCTCTTTTGCTTATGTGTTATTGCATGCATGCTATATCTTGATTAGATTAGATTCTATATTGCCTAAAGGAATTGAACTTGCTTGAATTCTAATCTAAACACACAACCTTTCTGCAAATTTTCTGCCAAAAACCCAATTCTGGCAACCTGGAAATCACCAGATGGGCGGCCCCCTTAATTTTGTAAGGCGGCCCCCTTAATCATTAAGGGCACCGCCCCCTAATTAAGGGGATCGGCCATCTGATGGTCGGGTTTACAGAATCTTTTTTGCTTTTTAGCCCATTTCAACCTACATTTAACAATTTTCACCAACACATTTTGTCCCAATCTCCCAAACTAACTTTATCCATCCATAAACACACAAATCTTACACTATAAATACCCCCAATCCTCAAAACTCTTCACTCATCCCTTCATGGCTTCTCCAAACAAACCAAAATCAAAAGCCTCAAGGCTTGCAAGAATTACGGAAAAAACCCGTTTGGCGAAGAAAAAGCCCTCGAAACAAATCCATCATAACAAATGAAGTTGGAAGTCACTCAACACCACCAACCACTTACTTTCCAAACTTTCCACCAAATTCACAAGGACATTCATTTGCTCCTCTTTACAAACCATACAACATTGGCCAAACATCTTCCTTCATGCCAAACCACTCATCTCATCCTCCAATCACTTGTAATGATCCATACAAGTTTGATCAACCATCCCACTACAACTCCAACTACACAAACCCAATTCATCCATATCAACACAATGACTTTCTCCGCATTTCTACGGAAAAGCAAAAGTTTCGTGATGAAATATCACAAATCCATGATCTTTGTGATCTCAATGCCATGCATCTTGCACAACGCAACAAAGGGCAACCTCCATCATCACCCTACAACAATTGCCTTCCTCACTCTCTCAACTTGGATCAAGTTACAAACCACACTCACTATTGCCCTTGTTGCATCTTTCTTCAAAAACAACTTCTTTACTTGAGTGAAGATATTTCTTGGATTGAATATCTCCTCACATGACCTCATCCCATTCCACCCTTAACACGATACAATATCGTAAAGGCCACCTCTTCCGCTCCATACCCCACTCCATATCCCTCTCCATCTAACAACTAAGCTTTATGCTTATGTTATCCTTCAAGCAAATAAAACAATCAACCATGAGTTGCAAGCAAGTCCAAGTGCTCTTTTTAGGCAATATAGGACTATGTCCTTTCTTTTGTTTTATTATGATTAATATGCCTTAAGCATATTAAATGTTGTAATGCTTTCTATGATGCTTGAATGAATCTATTTTTATAATTATTGGTTTGCATGTATATGTGCCTTGTTCTCTTCTAATATTTTGTGTAGCCAAGATTTCCATAGCTCATTCCCTTGGTGCTCTCAAATGAGGGGGAGCATTAACCTTTTTGATTTTACAAAAAGGGGGAGAAGAGAATGTTAAACACTAAATCCTTGTCTAAAAATTATTTTTTAGACCTAATGAGTTTAAGGTTTTGTAATCATCAAATAGGGGGAGATTGTAGACATAAATAATGTCTTAAAACATTGTTAACATATTAACAATGTCTCTATGTTTTGATAATTACAAAGCATAAACTCATTAATCTAAAACTTATGACGTAAACAAGTTTTTAGTGCTTAATATTTGTATTTGCTTCCATATCACCTAAGGTATGAATAAACAAATGGTCTATTACATTTCATGATCAAAGGAAATTTATCTAATCACTAGAATTTTTATACAATGCATTAAACATCTTATATCTTTTACAAAATTACTTTTGGAATTAAAAGAATATGTTTAATTCATTATAAATATATGATTTCAAATTTCCAACCAAAAATGGCAAATTTTATCCAGAAAAATATTCCCCACTAAAAGACAAGAAAAACCAACGTTCTGAAGGGGCGGCCCCCTTAATTCCTTAGGCGGCCCCCTTAATCATTAAGGGGACCGGCCATCAATTAAGGGGACCGGCCACGCTCCAGAACAGTATTTTTCTCTCCTATAAATACTGGTTCACTCCTCAGAATTTTCTCACCTTTTGCACTTCTAAACTTTCTGATCTAGATCCACATTTCTATTCTCTTATCCTTTAATCATAAGTGTATAATTCTTTGTTTCAAAGTGATTCAAACTTCATCCTCTCAAGTGCAAGAGAAGAATACTTCTATCCCCCAAGACAAGAAGTATTACAACTTGTTGTGATCTCCACATCCAAGTTGTTGGTGCATCATCAAGATCTTTTACATTATTCTTTGTGAAGATTGTTGTGAATATTTAGTTGTAGATAGTTGTGCTAGATATATAGGTTGTGTGATTAGTTAGTAGCTTGGTGTGAAGAAGAAAAGTTAGGAATTATATTGGTGTGAAGAAGATAGGTGTGGAGTAGTTAGTTGTGAAGTAGATTGATTTGAAGAAGTTGTGTAGAAGTTGTGACCTAGGTGTGAAGAAGTTGTGGTGTGAAAATTGGTGTGTAAATTGGTGTGTAAGGTTATCTCCGCCATAAGGGAGCTTGTTGATATAGTGAAGAAAACTCTCGAGTTAGGTGCTCGGGGAGTGGAGTAGGGCAAGGAAGGTGTCCTTGTAGCCGAACCATTATAAATCTCTTGTCTCGCGGTTCGATCTTTCCATCTCTTACTTATTTCATTACTTATCATTGTTATATATTACTTATTGATAGTTGTTTATATTGTGCAAGACTTGAGATCACATCTTATCGAATCTAAGTTTTTAAAATCTAAGAAAACACTAAAACTATCTTTTACAACGAATTAAAACGACGTAAAACTATTCAACCCCCCTTCTAGTTTTCCACAAAAGGATCAACATCAGAATGTGGAAGTGATGCCTCAACATATTCAATGTCTCCATAAGATGTATAATCATCACTAAAATCGGAGAAAGTCTCAAATTGATCTTTTGGACACTCAAGAGGGGAAGTAAGATCACACATATGCTTAAGAATTCCCTGTGACTCTCCTAGGATTGGGACAAGGTTCTCAGCACTAGACTTTATGAATTCGTCCGATTCCTTTTCAGGAATAGTGCTAAGATGCTCATCCCCCATGCTCAAAGAGTGAGTGTGAACTTCGGGTGTGATAATAACAGACTGAGGGAGTTGAGAAGGAGTAGCAGACATGGGTTTTATAAATTTCATTTGTTCTTCTGCTAGTAATTCCATCATAGTCTTTTCTCCCTGCGATTTTTGGATTGGCGGGATTTCAACTGATGTACTCGATGAATCTTATTGAATAATAACAACGTTATCTTCATCATCATCACTGTCATCATCGTCATCAAACAGAGCAGCATTGCGAAGATTGGCACGTATTTTAGCTGCTCGTTGCTCAGCAAGTAATTCTTCCATGCTTTTTCCAGAATCTCGTTCTTCAGCAAGTAATTTTGCCATAGTTTTCTCACGAGAATTTGGAATGAGTGGAAATTGTGGGGATGTGGATGTTTCAAAACCGGAAAGTTGACATTGAAAGTCATCATGAGGACCCCCATAATATGCACAAGAAGAACTTGGTGCATTATGAAATGGTATATTAGCCAACTCCTCATTCATTTCTTTTAATGACTCTAGAGTCTTTAGAAAAAAATCTTGTTCAGTTTGTTGAGGAGTTGCTTGAAACATTTGGTACTGTGGAGGTTGGTCTTGACACGAATAGTCATTACTGTTACAAGGAATTGGATTCCTTGTTTGACAGTCGGAACTGAAGTGTGGGCCTCCACAATACTCACAATAAAAGTTTGGTGTATTTTGATACGAAGCATCATTGAGATTTGGATAATATGATTCTTGCTCGTATGAATGTGATGGGTAGTTGGAAAAATTTGAAGAGTCGTTGAATGAGTTCTGATTAGGATCATAAGCAAATGAATTGCTCGAACCACAAAACAAACGACTTCCGTCCCAAATATCATTACCACATTGTTCACATGTACACCAACGATATGGAAAACCGAAAAGCGGCTCACCACAACCGACACAAGGAATGTTAGCATTAGAAGTGTTGATCATTTATGTAATCAAAGAGAGATCTCTATGATCGTCCCTTAGGGGGAGATTATTAGCATTAAAAGTGACGATCTTTATTGAGTCAAATAGTTAGTTAAATATATCAATGTAATAGTTTGTTAATGCTAGTTTACTAAGTTTAGGTGTATTATTCATGCTTGTATAAAGTTTAAGGGCTAGTTATGTAATATGGTCAAAGATATGTGAAGCCCTAGACTACAAGTATAAATACCCATGTAAGGCCTCATTTAGAGGTTGGTTCTCTTGGTAATTACAAGGTTTCATCTCACACACAAGAGTTCCCATTCCTCTCTCTAATCTCTATCTCTCTCTCTCTACTTATCTCTTCTATTCTCAATATAACTTGTGTAAGATATTAAGATCAAGGGTCCTAACAAGTGGTATCAGAGCTACTAGAATTGACGAAACAACAAAAGTTTGTAATCGTAAAGACTTGTCCTCGACGGGTAATAACATCAAGTTAGTTACTAGAGCTAGTTGTCACCTAAAAGCTGACAATGGAACTCTTTAAATAGCCACGTAAGCGTGTCTCGAAAAGGATTTGTCTTAGTAGAAATGTGCCGTTTCGAGAAACTTTCTTTGGACTTGACCAGGACGGGTAATAATTTCAAGCTAGTCTAACTAGTGATGTAAGCGTGTCTCGAATCGGTCATGTTCATTGAAAGTGGAACAATTCTAAAAAGTGCAAACTCCTCACGCATGTGCAAATTTCTTAACAATCCGTGAGCACATGTGAAGGGGGAGTCCTTCAAATGAAATGCAAAACTCTCGAAGTGTTAACAAAGTATGTTTTATTATCATAACGCTTTGAGAAATTTTCACAAATGGTTTGATGGCAACAATAGGTGTAACACCCCCAAAATTTGATACAGCGGAAGACTCAACAAGCTTTCGGGGTGCTACGGGGATTGGTATCCAACACAAGACAATATAGAACGAGATAAAGTAAACATAATAAAAACACAACCAAAACGGGGTTTTAGGTTTACATTTATCCCAACATACTTCAGAGTCAGGCCCAAAATAAAGTAACAATAGGTCCAAATTTAATTATCAGAGTTTAGAAAAGTAGATCCATAAACCGTGAGCCTTGGCCGAGCCTTCCATTCCAAGCATGCATCTCAACACTTAATTACCTAAGAAAACGTGCTAAAAGTCAGCTTTCGCTGGTGAGATCATAGGTTTAAATTCAACTAACAATATAGTGGACATATACGCAAAAGCTTGCTAGCTAGACTAAGGATTCGCTAAAAGCCTGCGGATACCCTCCGCTCCAACAAAACACACGGATACCCTTCCGTACTAACAAAACACACGGATACCCTTCCGTACTAACATAGATATTCGGGTAGCCCCCGCAATACCAATAATAACTCGGATAACCTTCGAAATATTAATAACCTATAGGTGCACACTACAGTATCTAAATAAGCCAACCTTGAATAGTACACACAACATATATGTGACTAAAGCTGACAATTCCAAATAACCAAATAAGCCAACCTTGAATAGTACACACAACATATATGTGACTAAAGCTGACAATCCACCAATAACCAAATAAGCCAACCTTGAATAGTACACACAACATGTGTGACTAAAGCTGACAATAGATCCTAGTCCATACGCATAGCAAGTTTAGAAAGAATATAAAAGCGATAATAGTCCACGTAAAATAATTTGCACGTTTCTCACCCCAAGTATTGAAAACATAGTTCAAGAGTAAAAGTGGGGCTATGACTCACCTCAAGTCCAGAAAATAGCAAGACGAGGTAGGTAGAAATAAGATGTATGATAACTCACGAAACAGCAACTACGGACTTGGCACGACCTAACAATATTAACTCTTTCAGAAATCATTTCCTCAAATATATAACATTCCCAAACCCGGACGAGAATCCGTTTTATTTCCGAAAATCCATTTCGTATTAGTTTGGTGTATTTGCGTTTGGTATCCATACGGGTGGTGGGTCGACTCAAAACAAACCAAAGAGAGATCACATATAGAAAGATAAATAAACTATAGATCTAATATTAGCCCAATATATCATTTAAATAAATCGCCAAAGTTTACCAAATCCGTCGATTTGATAATCCTCATATTTATTTACGTAACATACCGTTCCAAGATTACACCCAACCTAAAGCACATAGCACATAATTACTATATAGTATATATCATAGTTTAATAAATTCCTCATATATATCGTCAAATTGGCCAGATTTCCCGATATATACACTCGCAATCTATTACACTTTACATATACTACAACCTATGGGCGTCGTAGGATACGATGCCCACTAATATATTTATTTCGTATAACCAAATAACCCGGCTCAACCTTACGGTTAAGTGGTTATTTAATTATAGAAAACGTCTATATTAGTCGTCATATATCCGTGACAACACGAACGTCACAAATAATACTTACCTGGACCCGAGTGACAACAATTTTGCCTAACTCAATAAGTTTATCCGTTATATATCCTGAAATGACATTTTATTAAACGTTTCATAATTGTCGGGAGTTTCCCGTTTTATAACACAATTTTTATAATAGTAATACGTTTAATAATATTACGCCACTTTCGTAGCCTAATATATATCTAATCGTATTATTTATAATACGACTCGTGATTATTATTATTATTAATATACGCGTTTATATAGTTATATATACGTTATTCACGTATATACTTTCATATAAACGTTCATATTATCAATAATTATTATTACGAGTTTTATTATTCTCGTTTCAATTTTAATAGTTATTGAGTTATACGAAATGGTCATATGTCCGAGTCATGACTCTCGGCTCATTGTCCAAGTCCAATAATAAGCAAAAGTCATAAAATAACCAATCTCCGTCCAATCACAACTCAAACCACGGGCTACAACATGAGGGTCCGACTACGGCACCCGACTAACCTATCTCCGTCAATCTAACGACCGTCTCACAATCGGTCCCCAATAACTCTTACCAATCGACAACAACTCTACAATTACCATTATAATATCCAATGTCGAGACCAAACACGGTCTCGACCCAACCAAAAGCATTCGGCCAAAAATGAAATACCACAACCAGGTAACAATTAAGTTCACAATTATATCAAGAATTAACATTAACAAAGTTAATGCGTGGGTCGGTTTACCAAGCCGACCCGAGCCCTTGACTCACTTGAGTCTCGGCTCCAAACCGCGAGTCACTTGGACTCGAGCCAACACATAAGCATCATATAGCTCACAAGAGCCTAACCAAATAATCATTTAAACCCATTCGACCCAATGGTCAAATCGGCAACAAAAATAATACGCGGCTAAAAGACCGCGACCCACAAGGGTCGAACCACAACCAACTCGAGCTCAAGGCTCGAACCACAACAATCTCGAGCATCAAAGGAAACCTCGAGACCACACGGTCTCAGTTAGCTCGGTTCGAAGGTCAACACCCTCGACAAACAACCAAACAACAATCACCAAGGAATCCAAAGCCACACCGGGCTCGAACCAAAAATAAGCCGAGAGCCTTGCTCTCGGTTCCGAGTCAACCATAACCAAACCCAAGAAAACCCGGATACCAAACTAAATATTTATCACTAAAACATCATTTCTCATTAAAAACCATTTCGATTCTCATGAAATAATCCGTGTAGCCACGGATAATTTCCAAATCGTGGCACCCAATACCCAAGAATAACTCCTTCTCACCTTCTTGGACCTCCAAATGCACGGATCTAGTAAAGCTATTAAAATTCGAACGGATTGTTACAAATTTGATGGTGTTATCGGTGGTTCTAGGGTGAGTATGATACACCAAATGAAAGAGGGTGAAGAGAGGAATAAGATGGTGGTATTTGTTTTATTGGGTGGTCGGAAATGCGGCGGTGGTGGCCGGATTTTATGTCCGGCGGCTAGGGTTTATGTGATGGGGAAGAAAATGTGTTTTTGAGAGAGAGAGAATGAGAGTGGTGAGGGTGAGTGTGTGTGTTGTGTGAACCGGACCAAACGCCCCTTTATCTCTTTTTTTTTTGTTAATAATAATAATAATAATAATAATAATAATAATAATAATAATAATAATAATAATAATAATAATAATAATAATAATAATAATA
The DNA here is from genome assembly GCA_030686995.1 of Artemisia argyi. Lineage (NCBI taxonomy): Eukaryota > Viridiplantae > Streptophyta > Magnoliopsida > Asterales > Asteraceae > Artemisia > Artemisia argyi. Next base: position 238,492,525 of record CM060700.1, on the reverse strand, counting down.
ATAATAATAATAATAATAATAATAATAATAATAATAATGATAATATTATTACGGTGGAGCGGGTAACGCGGGTAATTTGTAAAAACATATGGCCCGAACCCAAACTCATTTTTAAACTTCAATATCACTCGAGAACATCTCGTAAATAATTAAAAATATAGTCAGACTCGTTAAGACGAATCATAAACTTTTGTTAGGTAATCCTAGTGCCAAAGTCAACGTAGTACCAAGTGAGAATTCAAATATACATCACCGATCATTAAATCAAAAATGAATTATGAACATAATTCACGAATTCCATAACGTCATTAATTAAAAATTATCCATAAAATAGGTCTCACAAGTTCGTTGTGAAATGAAAATTTCAAATAAAAATTATAAACGAACTTAAATTGAAATGCGGGTTTTTAAAATAGCTCCCTAAACTGCCGGTTGTCACATCCTCCCCGTCTCAGAAGGAAACCCGTCCCGGGTTTCACTCGGAAAAATTTATCTATGAAGTGAAAAGCTTCGGATATCTCTTCCTGAACTCGTCCTCACGTTCCCACGTAAATTCTGGTCCATGTCGGGAATTCCAACGAACCTTGACGAGCGAAATGCGACTTCTCTTGAGTCGTTTAACTTCACGATCTAAAATCTCAATCGGTTCCTCCACGAAATTCAGTTTCTCATCAACACGAATGTCCCTCATTGGAATGACGGGCATTTCATCAGAAAGACATTTCTTCAAATTACTCACGTGAAACACGTCGTGAACTTTACTCAGTTCGGATGGTAATTCCAACCTATAAGCCACGGGCCCAATTCTTTCTAAGATCAAGAATGGTCCAATGTAGCGTGGGTTGAGTTTACCACGTTTCCCGAAACGTATTACACCTTTCCAAGGCGAGACTTTCAGCATTACTTTGTCTCCAACCTGGAACTCTAAAGGTTTACGTCTCTGATCGGCATAGCTCTTCTGCCTATCCCTGGCCGCTTGCAATCGATCACGAATCTGAGTTACTTTCTCTGTAGTTTCCAAAATAAGCTCAGGGCCTGTAAGTTGACTATCTCCAACTTCTGCCCAACCAATAGGCGAACGACACTTTCTGCCATATAAAGCTTCGAATGGTGCAGCCTTAAGACTTGTGTGGTAGCTATTATTATAGGAGAATTCCGCAAGGGGTAAATACTTCTCCCAGCCTTTACCAAAGTCTATGATGCATGCACGAAGCATATCCTCTAACGTCTGATTGGTCCTCTCACTTTGACCATCGGTTTGGGGATGATATGCAGTACTCATATCAAGCCTCGTCCCCAAAGCCGTTTGAAGTGATCGCCACAAAGCTGACGTAAAACGACTATCGCGGTCCGAAATAATAGATATCGGGACTCCATGACGCGAAATAATTTCCTTCACATATAACCTCGCAAGCTTATCCACACTATCATCTTCACTAATAGCTAGGAAATGAGCAGACTTTGTCAGACGATCCACAATTACCCAGATAGCGTCACAACCACTAGCTGTTCTTGGTAATTTGGTAATGAAGTCCATAGTAATCCGCTCCCATTTCCAGACTGGAAGTTCTGGTTGCGTTAGTAATCCTGACGGTCTCTGGTGTTCAGCCTTAACCTTGGCGCATGTCAAGCACTTACTAACGTACGATGCTATATCTGCCTTCATGTTTGGCCACCAATAGAACTTCTTAAGATCTTGGTACATTTTATCGGAACCAGGATGAATGGAGTACCTTGACTTATGCGACTCATGCATAATCAATTCCCGAATTTCTCCATATAAAGGCACCCAAATCCAATCTCCAAAACATAATAATCCATCAGAACGCTTAACAAATCCTTTCTCATTATCAGCCATCCCAAATATATTCTCGGCAGATCTATTTTCTGCTTTCAACGCTTCCGTTTGAGCTTCAAGTATTTGAGACGGTAATGGCGACACGATAGTCATTCCCAATGACCTAACTCGTAATGGTGGTACTCTTTCCTTTCGACTAAGAGCATCAGCAACAACGTTTGCTTTACCAGGGTGATAGCGAATTTCACAATCATAATCGCTTAGCAGCTCAATCCAACGTCGTTGTCTCATGTTGAGCTCTTTTTGATTCAAGATGTGTTGTAGACTTTTGTGGTCAGTAAATACAACACACTTGGTTCCGTACAAGTAATGTCTCCATATTCTTAAAGCAAAAACCACAGCACCGAGCTCCAAATCATGGGTAGTGTAGTTTTTCTCATGCTTTTTGAGCTGTCGGGAAGCATAAGCTATCACTTTCTCTCGTTGCATTAACACGGCTCCTAAACCTTTATGTGAGGCGTCATAATAGACGACGAAATCCTCGTTACCTTCTGGTAACGCTAAGATAGGAGCACTACACAACATTTTCTTAAGCAATTGAAACGCTTCCTCTTCTTTATCTCCCCATTCATACGTAACACTCTTTTGAGTCAATTTGGTCAATGGTTTAGCTATCTTCGAAAATCCCTCAATGAATCTTCGGTAATAACCAGCTAAACCCAAAAATTGACGAACTTCGGTTGGGGTTGTAGGTGCAGCCCAATCTTTTATCGCCTCAATTTTTGCAGGATCCACATGGACTCCTTGTCTGTCAATCACATGACCCAAAAATTGTACTGTCGGAATCCAAAATTCGCATTTCGAAAACTTAGCATAGAGTTTCTCCTTCCTGAGCAATTCCAAAATGAGTCTTAAATGTTCCTCATGCTCTTTCTCACTCTTTGAATAAATCAGAATGTCATCGATGAATACGATTACGAACTTATCCAAGTAAGGCTTACACACACGATTCATGAGATCCATGAATATTGCTGGTGCGTTAGTCAACCCAAACGGCATCACCTGAAACTCGTAATGCCCGTAACGGGTTCTGAAAGCCGTTTTCGGAATATCTTCCTCGCGAACTCGAAGTTGATGATACCCCGATCTCAAATCGATCTTCGAATACACACTCGATCCTTGGAGTTGATCGAACAAGTCATCGATCCTAGGTAACGGGTATCGATTCTTCACCGTTAACTTATTCAACTCTCTATAATCAATACACATACGAAACGATCCATCCTTCTTCTTCACAAATAAGACTGGGGCTCCCCAAGGTGAAGAACTTGGTCTTATGAATCCTTTTTCGGCTAACTCCGCCAATTGTTTCGACAACTCTTCCAGTTCGGTAGGTGCAAGACGATAAGGTGCTCGTGCTACAGGTGCAGCACCAGGTATCAACTCAATCTGAAACTCCACTTGTCTAGTCGGCGGGATTCCCGGCAAATCATCGGGAAACACATCAGGAAAATCACAAACTATAGGCACATCTCCAATGTACCTTTCCTTTTTCTTCGTCTCTCCCTTCTCAGAAATTTGAGCCAAGAAAAGGTAACATCCCTTCTCCATTAGCTTTGGTAACTTTGTGCAAGATATGACTGCTAATCGGGATGGGCTCCTAGAATCCTTTCGATTTCCCAATATGTTTAGGATTTCCTTTCTGTATGGTACACGCACGATCTTCTCGTCGCAAAGTATATGAGCACGATACTTCGACAACCAATCCATACCAATGATAACGTCAAAACTTCCTAACGTGACGGGTAGAAGATCTATGTTGAAAGGGTGGTTCAAGAAATTTAACGTACAACCGCGAATGATAGTATTAATCCTTTCTATGTTTCCATTAGCTAACTCAATATCATATCCAATTCCTAAGGTCATCGGGGGTTTCTCTAGTAAGGGTGCAAACGTAGTGGACACAAAACTTCTATCGGCACCAGTATCAAATAGTATGGAAGCATAACGATTATTACGAAGGAACGTACCGGTAACGACGTTCGGATCTTCTCCTCTCTCGTTCCCGAGTGCATACACTCTTCCCTGGGCAGCTCCAGCTTCCACACGTTGGTCCCCATTATCTTGTCGTCCACGATTTCCTCCAGTTCCACGGTTTCCATAATTGTACCCATTACCACCCGAGCCTTGATTTCCATGGTTCCGCGATTCTCTACACTCATTCCTATAGTGTCCCTTCTTTCCACACCCATAACAAGTAACATCTGCCTTGTTTCTCATTTCAGGAGCAGCTTGAACCATAGCAAGAGGTCGAGCTCTACAGTCCCTAGCTGTGTGTCCTTTCCTTGAGCAATTCTGGCATTTCACACTACACCATCCAGTATGATGCTGATGGCAACGATCACACTTGGGTGCATCACCGTTCTGATTCTTCTTATCTCCATTCCCAATAGCATAAGCCTTAGCTTGTCTCTTGCTTCGGTGATCATTACTCTTAGAGTGACGGTCCCTCTTTCTCTTTCCATTCTTCTCCTTATCAGCTTCTTCTGATTCCAACGAATCCATAAGTTGTGGAGCAATTGTGATTGCCTCATGGATGTTTGCAGGCCTAGCAGAAATTACATCATTCCTCGTAGCTACAGGCAACCCATCAGTATACCTCTCGATCTTTTGAGTCTCAGTTTTCACCATATCTGGGCACAACAAGGCTAATTCCTGGTAACGACGATTGTAAGTCGCCATATCAGTACCTTTCACCTTGTGGTTCCAAAACTCAATCTCTAGCTTCTTGACCTCATTCCTTGGGCAATAAGTCTGAATCAGCAAAGACTTAAATTGCTCCCAAGTCATGGCATAAGCTACATCACTCCCAACTGCATTTCGGTAGTTGTTCCACCAAGTCAAAGCTTCATCCTTGAAAGTAAAAGAAGCAAACTTTACTTTTGCATTCTCCGTACAACCACTGACATTGAACACTGATTCAGTCTTCTCAATCCACCTAACCAAGTAAACCACTCCTTCAGTTCCACCAAACTCAATAGGTCCACAAATCTTAAACTCCTTGTATTGACATCCATTAGCACGAACAGGTGGAAAAGTTCCAGCAGAATTGTTGGAATGATTTGACTCAGCTAGTAGTTCAGCAACTCTTTGTTCCACAAGTTGGTTGATCATTGCTTGATCCACAGTAGGTGCATTAAGTGGAACATGACCATTGTCTCCCTGAACATCAACATTTTGATTCCTGTTGTTACGGTTAGTGGTGTCCAGGTTGTCAAGAGTAGGGGTTTCAACATTTCGAGTAGGACGGCGTCCTCGGCGACCAGGGGTAGTCGCTGCCGTACCAGTTCGGGTAGCTCTGACAGGGTTTCGTCGTACAGCCATTAATATATTTCCAAGAAAATATCAACCACGCAGATAGGAACACAATTCTCCATGTACGCCAAAAACCGTAGAATATCGTACGAGATCACCATCGTCCATACAAGTAGCGATCGACACTTCATTCCAAAATACCAAAGACATGATAAATACTAATCGTTCCATACGAGACGAACGTACAATCCGAATATCATGACATAAGAGCTATAATAACTAGCTCTCCTAACCAAATACTCCTTGGCTTATGTAGTAACACAACAACCTGATTCCAAATCGATCTAGCCACGATGCTGGCGTAGACTCCTCAACTCCGATCCCAAACCATCCAAATTCCTCAATAACGATCCCTGCTCAACACGATGTGTATCTCTATCCCTCTAGAGGCCCGCAACCTCCTTTTCTAACACAGTGTTCCTCTGCCACAGCTTGCGATCTCCCTCGCGAGCTGTGAGGAAACCTCTCTGCAGACTCTCTATCTGCTCATGTATCTCTATCATACATGTCCTAATCGCTATCGTCCTGCCCATGACAGTAGTCAAATCAACTCTCAACTCAACAACAAACTCAGCAATAAACTCAGCAATAATCATCTCAAGTCGGTCAGGCATCCGCGAGATCCTCTCGCCCTGTGCAGTAATCTGAGCCCACATCTTACCAGTCTCACCTAACTCTGCATGCTCAGCAGAAACCTCAGAAGGTGCATCCGACTCAACGGGACTACCAGGTGGCAACTCAAACAAGAACGGATGATCAGGTGAATCAGGCTCAATCGGGTGTACAGGTATAACAACCTAAATTATTTAACAATATTTGAATACATGTAATACGAGGCACTATTTAAAACACTTGAACACAATTGTTGGACACAATTCTTTTAGAATGCATACAAATCCTACAACTGAAGTTACAAAAAAAAAAAAAAAAAAAAAAAAAAAAAATGAGGCAATACTATACTTAAAATATATCACAATATTATTGTAGTCAAAAGTTTGTTTAAGGGACAAATTTATTCTCCTTTCATGTGTATCTTTGGACCGTATATGATGTCTGTTGGAACTCTAGTTCACACGTTAACTAATTCTTTATTAGGGCCAAAAATTCATTTAACAACTGTACAACATAAGGATATACAAAATGAGTCCAAGTTCATTTAAAATTTGAAAGCCAAAAATCTGTTTTGGTCTTCCTCATTGCTCGGCCAGGAACACCCCTATATCTCTCCCATCCCTTTCATTTTGCAACCAACATTTCACACACTCTTTCACACCTACAAAACCCTAATAAGAATACATTTCGGCTGTGAGTTTTCTGCTTGGTTCGAAGCTGTGAAAGACGGGTACAAAGAAGGAGTACCACCAGGAGGTAGAACAGGTGGTGATTAGGCGTGGAGTTCTGTTTCAAAGGAGGTGATCGAGAGTGTTGCATTCTGGTTTGAGGGGTGGTGTTTAGGGCGTAATATATTCAGGTTCGAGAAGGGCCTTGGCTGTGTTGGGTTAAGCTATTGGTTGTGGATCGTAGTTTCTTGGTTCCTTCGCTTGACTCTTCATTCGATCATACTACAGGGGTATCTCATGTCACCTAGTTTTATTCCTTTCATTTTGATCTCGTTATACGCCTATAAACATGTCACATGATAAACTATAAGAATCGGTTTAACATATATGATTGTATATAAGAATTCTGGTCGCATAAAATCATAAGTTAACCACATGAAATAACGATTATAAGACCCTAAAAGATCGACTATTATGTTTATATTTCGAATTTGTTTTTGTACGTATGGTGGGATCTAATATTTCACGATCTAAAAACCTGTTGAGATCTGAGCTATTCGAGTTAATAAAGAAAAGAGATTGCATGTATACGGTATAATAGTCACATGAAATCATGAAACAGAATGAAGTATTACGTATATAATTTGTAACCTGAAACTAAGCCATGGTTGGTCTAATAAGAATATGTTGTTTGTCACATAAAATGGTAATAGTAATCACATGTAATAATGGAACGTATATATATCGACCTTGCATTGTTCTTTTTGTTTTGATCTCTGGATTCTCGTACTACATGTTCACATGAAACTTTATGAATTGACTAATGTTTTGTGCATGCAAAGTATAAGTTTTAATCTCACATGAATTGATAAAGATTAGCTTGTATTAAATAGATGAGATAATGACCACATAAAATAATAAACTTTGGCACATGAAATTATGAATTGAAACACCATCCTAATCGACCTATAATCTGTTTTAGATTCGAATCGTATTTATTTATGTATAACCTATCTAATTACGATATCAACACATTTATATCTAATCTATACGAGCCAAAATGAAGAGTAATACATGCTCGCTTATTTTCTGTTTCTAATCGCATCATAAATAAGAGGGTGTCATGGAATTGTTTGTTTTCGAAATAATAAAATCTTGGGTCGTCGCGGTATAAATATTAACATCGTGTGTACGTTAACAAATTATAAATGACGGGTCCAAAGTTATGATCTAAATATTAAATTATTAAAATAAAGTTTAAAATAATTTTATTTGACTTTTTAATATTTAATTTTGATAATTTACATTTTAGACCCTAAACTTAACTAAATTGATAAATCAACTCTAAACTGTTATATTGATCATTTTAACGTCAAATATTTTAATGGTTCATTTTAACCTTAAAGGATTAAATTATTATTTCAGGATACTTACTAAATATGGAAAATTGCTAATTCGGGAAACCTGCCTAAAATAGAAAGATACTAAAATGGGTAACCTAATTAAATTGAACTTAAAGTAATGCGTGGCATTTAATTCGTATAGGTTCTGTGAAGCGGGAGTGATTCATCTTGTGGTCTTTCTTTTCCTGTTTTGCTTGCTTTGAATAAGGTACAGATATTCTACCCTCTTTCAGTAAGGGGTTTTCTCTCTCATGACTCTTGATCTTGATCTTTGATTCGTATTAAGATTCCCTAAGCCATTGCTATGTTCCCCATTTTATATGATTGATATGATCCATTTGATATGATTCGTGGATATGATTCGTTGATTTGAGCCTTACTATGATACTTCTGATTTGATTCTGATTTGCTATCCACTTTGATTATGATTATGTGATTCTGTTATATTATGCTCTGGGAGCATTCTGTTCTGTCATGCTCTGGGAGCATTTTGTTATGGATAGCTTTGCTTTGTTTGTTCTAATATGTTCTGTTCTGATGCCCGAGTTTTTAGTCTACTCATGGAGGTACCATGGGCGTGTCATTGAGGCACCAATGGCATGACACTATCTGGGGCGGTGTGATTAGTCCCCGGCGTCCCCGTCTGTTTATGATATGATATGTGATCACTTGGCCACTTTGTATATGACTTGTTTGTGGGGGGCGTATGGATGCATCCTAGGTATGTTTGATAGAATATGATATGATTTGATTTTGTGACTGGCTGTACGTGCCTTGTACCCCTTTCACGTCTGGTACTTAGAGGTCTCCCCTCTATGTACACCCTATGAATTGACGGATATGTAATTATGTGATCTGAGACCTATTCGAGTATCTCGTTAGGTCGGCTCGTGGCTTTCCTATGTTTCTTATGTCTATTCGAGTATCTCGTTAGACGCGCCTTTGTTGATACGTGCTCTATGATTCTGATTATGCTTACATTTGATATCTTTATTATGCTTCATTCATTTGACTTGTGATACATTATGCTCATTCTTATGATACTTCTCCTTTCGTTTGCTTATTACTACTGCTTTGCATATATATCTGTTCACTGGGCTTTTTATGCTCAGCCGCGTTTTCTTTTCCATGCGGCAGGTAATAAGCGGGAATCTGGGCTCGAGTGTTGAGAGTAGGAGCATAGCGGACCTACCTATTTAGTTTCCCCATTGTTTGGATGATCATGGAACTTATGATGGATTATGTACTTCATTTTATTTCCTTTAGACTTATGTTGGATTTTGTAATGTTTAAGTCTTGATGTTCATGACTTATGTTATTTATGAAGTCTTCCGCTTGCGTATTCTTCCTTGTATGTTCTGATATGTCACCATAATGTGATACTTTAGCCTTCTCGGGTTGGGGTGTTACAATTATGGTATCAGAGCTCTAGGTTTTGACCTGTAGGACTTTAACTATGACCTGTGAGGATTGGGTAGACATTAGGCTTCCTTCTGATTCGATCTTTCCTTTCGTATTTTGATTCCTAACCGTTAATTTCTTTCGTTGGTTCATTTATGATCTTTCAGATGGTTAACACACGTTTCACCGATGAATTCACTTCCAACCCTGCCTTTGAAGCAGCAGTTCAGCGGCGGGTAGACGCATTGATTCCCAACATTTCTGCCCGTATTGCTGAAGAGATGCATCGCAACCACCCAGGTTCTAGTGGAGGTTCGGGTGGTGGTAACACACCATCTACTATCGCTACATGGTTGGAGAAATTCTCGAAACAGAAACCCAAATCATTCAGTTCCGTTTCTTCTCCTTCTGAGGCGCAGGATTGGCTTGGTCACATTGAAAAGTTGTTTGAGGTGTTAGGATGCGAGGACGAGTTCAAAGCAAGGTTGGCGACTTACAAGTTTGAGGGCGATGCCCTGAATTGGTGGAAATCCTACAAGGCGGCCAAGGGTGATGACTTTATGACTACTTTGACTTGGGCTGGTTTTCGGGAAATCTTTCTGCTTCATTATTTTCCAGTGTCCGAGCAAGAGAAGTTCGAACGTGAATACCATAATATCTACCAGTACGAAAGGGAAACAAGTACAGAGTTTATGAAAAGGTTCCTTAGGTTGGCTGGTTTTATGGGTGCAAGAGCTGGCACTCAGGCTGAACAGGCGAAAAAGTTTAAATGGGCGTTAAGGAATGAGGTTCTGGAGGGTATTGTCAACACACACTTTGATGATGTCGCCCAAGTGGCGAATGCGGTTCGTAATCTGGAGATTCTGAAGGAAAGGGCCAAACAGGGAGTGAAGAGGAACTATGAGGGAGAGCCAGTGCAGTCAGGTCAGAGTAATGGTCAGAGAGGGAACAATGCTAGAGGAGGTGATCGTAGGGGACATGACTATCGGGGTTATGGTAGATCGGATCAGGGTAATTACAGATCTGGACGTGATTATCAGCATCGCGACCACCAACAGAGGGATAGGCAGAACAGAGGGCGACAAGATTCTCGTGGTTCAGGTTCTTATGGTCAAAATGGTTATGTCAGAACTGAGGAGTGTAAGACTTGTGGGAAGCGTCACTCTGGGCAGTGCAACAGGGTTACGGGAGCTTGTTTTATTTGTAACCAGGTGGGACACATGGCTAGAGATTGTCCTAAGGCGGGTGATAGAAATGGCAGAAATGACAAGGGAAATGGTGGAAACCGTCAGCAGAATTTTCAGGGCCGTGTTCATTCGATGACTAGGCATCAAGCCGCGAACTCCTCAGGTACCATCTCGGGCTTTCTTCATTTATTTGGTCGTACAGCATTTACTTTATTTGATACGGGCGCTACCCATTCAGTGATTTCTAACTCATTTGCTAAACATATTAATATACCTGCAACACCATTAAAACAAACCCTATCTATCTCTACTCCTATGAAGAACCGTGTGATTATTGATCGTGAATATCTAAACTGCCCTATTCGTTTTGACGATAAAATCCGTTCGGCCAATTTGCTTCCGCTAGATATGTACGATTTTGATATCATTTTGGGTATGGACTGGTTGTCCGAGCATCGGGCGACAATTGATTGTCATACCAGACGAGTTATATTTGGTAATTTGTATGCTCCGGAATTCGTTTACCAAGGTTCCAAACCTGGTATTTCTATTAAGATCATTTCTGCTCTAAAAGCTCGTTCACTACTTTCTCATGGTTGTGACGGTTTTCTGGCTTCAATTAAAGATACTTCTTTAGACGGTCCTTGTATTAATGATCATCCCGTTGTTTGTGAATTCCCTGACGTCTTTCCTGATGAATTGCCGGGTATGCCACCCGAGCGAGAGGTTGAATTTAGCATTGATCTGATTCCGGGTGCCGAACCCATATCTAAAGCTCCTTACCGTATGGCGCCTATTGAGTTGAAGGAATTGAAAGAACAGTTGCAGGATCTTCTTAATTCTGGTTTTATTCGTCCGAGTGTTTCTCCTTGGGGTGCTCCGGTGTTGTTTATGAAGAAGAAGGATGGAAGTATGAGGTTATGTATCGATTACCGTGAGTTGAACCGTATCACCATTCGAAACCGTTATCCGCTTCCCCGTATTGATGATTTGTTTGATCAGCTTCAGGGAGCTAAATTCTTCTCTAAAATCGATTTGAGGTCAGGTTACCATCAGTTGCGGGTGAAGGAGCAAGATGTTCCTAAGACAGCATTCCGCACTAGGTATGGTCACTATGAATTCCTCGTGATGCCGTTTGGGTTGACGAATGCTCCAGCCGTTTTCATGGATTTGATGAATCGTGTATTCCATGAGTACCTTGATAAGTTTGTCATTGTGTTCATTGATGATATTTTGGTATATTCTAAGACGAAGGAGGAGCATGAGCAGCATCTTCGCATTGTTTTGGAGATTCTACGGCAGAAGAAGTTGTATGCTAAATTTTCTAAATGTGAGTTTTGGTTAAAGCAAGTAGCATTTCTGGGTCATGTCGTATCCGCTGATGGTATCAAAATGGATCCGGCAAAGGTTGAGGCTATCACAAAATGGCCAAGACCTACGAATGTGACCGAGGTCAGGAGTTTCTTGGGGCTTGCTGGTTATTATCGGAGGTTTGTAGAGGGATTCTCACGTATAGCTTTGCCCATGACACAGCTGATGAGGAAAAGTGAGAAGTTTGTATGGACTGATGAGCGGGAACAAAGTTTTGAGGAATTGAAGAAACGATTAGTCTCAGCTCCTATCCTTACTCTTCCTTCGGGTACAGGTGGTTATCAAATATATAGTGATGCGTCAAAGAAGGGTTTGGGATGTGTTCTCATGCAGCATGGGAAGGTGATTGCCTATGCATCTCGACAGTTGAAACCGTATGAGACGAATTACCCGACTCATGATTTAGAGCTAGCGGCAGTAGTTTTTGCTCTAAAGATCTGGAGGCATTATCTATATGGTGAGACATGTGACATCTTCACAGACCATAAGAGCCTCAAGTATATTTTCACACAGAAGGAATTAAACATGAGGCAGAGACGGTGGTTAGAACTTTTGAAAGATTATGATGCCAACATTCAGTACCATCCGGGTAAAGCCAATGTTGTGGCGGATGCTCTTAGTAGGAAGTCGGGTATGATTGCTAGTCTTGCGATTGAGCCTAGAATACTCAATGATTTGGAGCAGATGGAGGTAGAATTATGTATTCGGGGATATGATGGTTACTGGGCTAGTCTGAAGGTTGAGTCTAACCTTATCCTACAGATCAAGGAGGCTCAGAAGGATGATGGTGAATTGTGGTCGATTGTTCAGAATGTGGAGGAAGGGAAGCAGACAGAATTTCGGATTGATCGTGATGGGGTTGTTTGGTTTGGCGATCGTTTATGCGTTCCTAACGATCCTTCTCTTCGTGAAGCTGTGTTGTCCGAAGCACACAGTTCTCCTTTCACTATTCATCCAGGTTCTACCAAAATGTATAGAGATTTGAAGCAACATTTTTGGTGGAATGGTATGAAACAGGATGTGGCGATGTATGTAGCTAAGTGTTTGACCTGTCAGCAGGTTAAGATCGAACATCAACGTACCAGTGGTCTTTTGCAGCCGTTAGATATTCCTACCTGGAAGTGGGATCAGATCTCGATGGACTTTGTTACCGGGTTACCTCGTACTCTTAAGAAGAATGACACTATTTGGGTGATTGTCGACCGTTTAACCAAATCCGCTCACTTCTTGCCTATTCGGAAAGAACATTCGGTTGGTAAGTTAGGAGAAATTTTTCGTCAGGAGATCGTTCGTTTACATGGCACTCCGGCAGCCATTATATCAGATAGAGATCCGCGTTTTACCTCACGTTTCTGGAGGGGGTTACAAAAAGCTTGGGGTACTCAGCTCAAGTTCAGTACAGCTTTCCATCCGCAGACTGACGGGCAGTCGGAACGCACCATTCAAACACTGGAAGATATGTTGAGGTCCTGTGCTCTAGAATGGACGGGACACTGGGATGAATACTTGTGTTTGGTAGAGTTTGCTTATAACAACAGCTGGCATGCGAGTATTAAGATGGCACCTTTCGAAATGTTGTATGGTAGGAAGTGTAGGGCTCCTGTTTGTTGGAATGAGGTTGGTGAACGCCTCATTGAGGGCCCGGAATTGATTGAAGAGACTAACGAGAAGGTTGCTATGGCTAGGGAAAAGCTTAAGGAAGCTAGAGCTAGACAGAAGAGCTATGCTGATCGTCATCGTCGTGCCTTAGAGTTTAGTCCTGGGGATTGTGTTTTCCTTAAGATTTCTCCACTCCGTGGTGTTAAACGTTTTGGTATTAAGGGGAAACTTAGTCCGCGTTATATTGGTCCGTTTGAGATTTTAGATCGTGTTGGCGAGGTTTCGTATCGATTGGCATTACCTCCGCAGCTTTCCCATGTGCATAATGTATTCCATGTATCACTTTTGAGGGGATATAATTATCATCCACTCCATGTTGTTTCATATCCGTTTGACCAAATTCGAGAAGACTTATCTTTTGTTGAGGAGCCTGAGGCTATTTTGGAGCGTCAGGATCGAGTCATGAGAAACAAAACAATTCCGTTTGTTAAGATTCTTTGGCGGAACCATCCCGAGAGCGAGGCCACTTGGGAGACCGAGGAATCCATGCGTGCTAGTTATCCGCACTTCTTTTCGTGACTCGGTACGTTTCGTTTTGACCTTCCTATTTCAAATTTCGCGGACGAAATTTTGTTTTTAGAGAGGGAGAATTATAACAACCTAAATTATTTAACAATATTTGAATACATGTAATACGAGGCACTATTTAAAACACTTGAACACAATTGTTGGACACAATTCTTTTAGAATGCATACAAATCCTACAACTGAAGTTACAAAAAAAAAAAAAAAAAAAAAAAAAAAAAAAATGAGGCAATACTATACTTAAAATATATCACAATATTATTGTAGTCAAAAGTTTGTTTAAGGGACAAATTTATTCTCCTTTCATGTGTATCTTTGGACCGTATATGATGTCTGTTGGAACTCTAGTTCACACGTTAACTAATTCTTTATTAGGGCCAAAAATTCATTTAACAACTGTACAACATAAGGATATACAAAATGAGTCCAAGTTCATTTAAAATTTGAAAGCCAAAAATCTGTTTTGGTCTTCCTCATTGCTCGGCCAGGAACACCCCTATATCTCTCCCATCCCTTTCATTTTGCAACCAACATTTCACACACTCTTTCACACCTACAAAACCCTAATAAGAATACATTTTGGCTGTGAGTTTTCTGCTTGGTTCGAAGCTGTGAAAGACGGGTACAAAGAAGGAGTACCACCAGGAGGTAGAACAGGTGGTGATTAGGCGTGGAGTTCTGTTTCAAAGGAGGTGATCGAGAGTGTTGCATTCTGGTTTGAGGGGTGGTGTTTAGGGCGTAATATATTCAGGTTCGAGAAGGGCCTTGGCTGTGTTGGGTTAAGCTATTGGTTGTGGATCGTAGTTTCTTGGTTCCTTCGCTTGACTCTTCATTCGATCATACTACAGGGGTATCTCATGTCACCTAGTTTTATTCCTTTCATTTTGATCTCGTTATACGCCTATAAACATGTCACATGATAAACTATAAGAATCGGTTTAACATATATGATTGTATATAAGAATTCTGGTCGCATAAAATCATAAGTTAACCACATGAAATAACGATTATAAGACCCTAAAAGATCGACTATTATGTTTATATTTCGAATTTGTTTTTGTACGTATGGTGGGATCTAATATTTCACGATCTAAAAACCTGTTGAGATCTGAGCTATTCGAGTTAATAAAGAAAAGAGATTGCATGTATACGGTATAATAGTCACATGAAATCATGAAACAGAATGAAGTATTACGTATATAATTTGTAACCTGAAACTAAGCCATGGTTGGTCTAATAAGAATATGTTGTTTGTCACATAAAATGGTAATAGTAATCACATGTAATAATGGAACGTATATATATCGACCTTGCATTGTTCTTTTTGTTTTGATCTCTGGATTCTCGTACTACATGTTCACATGAAACTTTATGAATTGACTAATGTTTTGTGCATGCAAAGTATAAGTTTTAATCTCACATGAATTGATAAAGATTAGCTTGTATTAAATAGATGAGATAATGACCACATAAAATAATAAACTTTGGCACATGAAATTATGAATTGAAACACCATCCTAATCGACCTATAATCTGTTTTAGATTCGAATCGTATTTATTTATGTATAACCTATCTAATTACGATATCAACACATTTATATCTAATCTATACGAGCCAAAATGAAGAGTAATACATGCTCGCTTATTTTCTGTTTCTAATCGCATCATAAATAAGAGGGTGTCATGGAATTGTTTGTTTTCGAAATAATAAAATCTTGGGTCGTCGCGGTATAAATATTAACATCGTGTGTACGTTAACAAATTATAAATGACGGGTCCAAAGTTATGATCTAAATATTAAATTATTAAAATAAAGTTTAAAATAATTTTATTTGACTTTTTAATATTTAATTTTGATAATTTACATTTTAGACCCTAAACTTAACTAAATTGATAAATCAACTCTAAACTGTTATATTGATCATTTTAACGTCAAATATTTTAATGGTTCATTTTAACCTTAAAGGATTAAATTATTATTTCAGGATACTTACTAAATATGGAAAATTGCTAATTCGGGAAACCTGCCTAAAATAGAAAGATACTAAAATGGGTAACCTAATTAAATTGAACTTAAAGTAATGTGTGGCATTTAATTCGTATAGGTTCTGTGAAGCGGGAGTGATTCATCTTGTGGTCTTTCTTTTCCTGTTTTGCTTGCTTTGAATAAGGTACAGATATTCTACCCTCTTTCAGTAAGGGGTTTTCTCTCTCATGACTCTTGATCTTGATCTTTGATTCGTATTAAGATTCCCTAAGCCATTGCTATGTTCCCCATTTTATATGATTGATATGATCCATTTGATATGATTCGTGGATATGATTCGTTGATTTGAGCCTTACTATGATACTTCTGATTTGATTCTGATTTGCTATCCACTTTGATTATGATTATGTGATTCTGTTATATTATGCTCTGGGAGCATTCTGTTCTGTCATGCTCTGGGAGCATTTTGTTATGGATAGCTTTGCTTTGTTTGTTCTAATATGTTCTGTTCTGATGCCCGAGTTTTTAGTCTACTCATGGAGGTACCATGGGCGTGTCATTGAGGCACCAATGGCATGACACTATCTGGGGCGGTGTGATTAGTCCCCGGCGTCCCCGTCTGTTTATGATATGATATGTGATCACTTGGCCACTTTGTATATGACTTGTTTGTGGGGGGCGTATGGATGCATCCTAGGTATGTTTGATAGAATATGATATGATTTGATTTTGTGACTGGCTGTACGTGCCTTGTACCCCTTTCACGTCTGGTACTTAGAGGTCTCCCCTCTATGTACACCCTATGAATTGACGGATATGTGATTATGTGATTTGAGACCTATTCGAGTATCTCGTTAGGTCGGCTCGTGGCTTTCCTATGTTTCTTATGTCTATTCGAGTATCTCGTTAGACGCGCCTTTGTTGATACGTGCTCTATGATTCTGATTATGCTTACATTTGATATCTTTATTATGCTTCATTCATTTGACTTGTGATACATTATGCTCATTCTTATGATACTTCTCCTTTCGTTTGCTTATTACTACTGCTTTGCATATATATCTGTTCACTGGGCTTTTTATGCTCAGCCGCGTTTTCTTTTCCATGCGGCAGGTAATAAGCGGGAATCTGGGCTCGAGTGTTGAGAGTAGGAGCATAGCGGACCTACCTATTTAGTTTCCCCATTGTTTGGATGATCATGGAACTTATGATGGATTATGTACTTCATTTTATTTCCTTTAGACTTATGTTGGATTTTGTAATGTTTAAGTCTTGATGTTCATGACTTATGTTATTTATGAAGTCTTCCGCTTGCGTATTCTTCCTTGTATGTTCTGATATGTCACCATAATGTGATACTTTAGCCTTCTCGGGTTGGGGTGTTACAACAGGTGAATCAGGCTCCTCAGCCTGAGCTGGTGGTGCCAACTCATCATCATCATCATCAGGCATCTCATCCTCCTGAGGGTCATCCTCCTCCTCAGGGTCATCATCATCACCATGCTCAGCCTCCTGAGGGTCATCCTCCCGCTCAGGGTCATCAGCCTCATCCTCACCCTCGTACTCCTCCTCCTCCTCATCGGAAGAGTACCTCATCACTCGTCGTCTCCTACTAGGTGAACCATGTGAAGATGTAGCAGGTGATCTAGGACGACGACGCAATGATGTGGGTGGCGCCTCAGACAGAAGAGAATGAGCATGAATCTGTAAAGGTGATGGAGTAGGGCGTACTGACATGCGCGCCGTAGCTCGGTAGGCAAAGCGTGGTGCCACACGAGCCAAAGCCTGATGAAGAGTAAGCTGCCTCGATGTACCAGGGAGCCCTAGAGAAGATGAGGGTCCCTGCGTAGATGCAGCAGGTAGTGCTGAAGTAGAAGCTGCTTGTGATACAGTAGCTGAAGACATGGCCATTTGGTAAGGGTCATCAGATGCCATCGTGAACTGTGCAGGTAAAACCGGTGCAGTAAGAATATCCTCGACGACATCGGGTATATGGGAGGCCATGGTCTGTGACAACGGCGTAGGGTAGGTGTAAGTGTTTCAAAACAACTTAAATCACAACTCATAAAACCGTACCAAATATACTCATCAAATAATTCCATATATAATCTTAATAAAAGAATTCCAAACACCGCATTACTAAAATGTTTATAAAACATATAGACCATTTAAATCCTCGAGAACGCCATCTTATTACTAAAATCCATAAATCTCAAATCATCTCAAATATCTCATAATACCTCAAATAATAGAAGATGCTTCGGCTTGGCGGGCTGGCGGGCGGTGGTCAAGGATCATTTTCTATAAAAATACGGTTATAGTTTAGGCATTTATTTACCTAGTTCTCTATAACCTTGGCTTTGATACCAATCTGTAACACCCCCAAAATTTGATACAGCGGAAGACTCAACAAGCTTTCGGGGTGCTACGGGGATTGGTATCCAACACAAGACAATATAGAACGAGATAAAGTAAACATAATAAAAACACAACCAAAACGGGGTTTTAGGTTTACATTTATCCCAACATACTTCAGAGTCAGGCCCAAAATAAAGTAACAATAGGTCCAAATTTAATTATCAGAGTTTAGAAAAGTAGATCCATAAACCGTGAGCCTTGGCCGAGCCTTCCATTCCAAGCATGCATCTCAACACTTAATTACCTGAGAAAACGTGCTAAAAGTCAGCTTTCGCTGGTGAGATCATAGGTTTAAATTCAACTAACAATATAGTGGACATATACGCAAAAGCTTGCTAGCTAGACTAAGGATTCGCTAAAAGCCTGCGGATACCCTCCGCTCCAACAAAACACACGGATACCCTTCCGTACTAACAAAACACACGGATACCCTTCCGTACTAACATAGATATTCGGGTAGCCCCCGCAATACCAATAATAACTCGGATAACCTCCGAAATATTAATAACCTATAGGTGCACACTACAGTATCTAAATAAGCCAACCTTGAATAGTACACACAACATATATGTGACTAAAGCTGACAATTCCAAATAACCAAATAAGCCAACCTTGAATAGTACACACAACATATATGTGACTAAAGCTGACAATCCACCAATAACCAAATAAGCCAACCTTGAATAGTACACACAACATGTGTGACTAAAGCTGACAATAGATCCTAGTCCATACGCATAGCAAGTTTAGAAAGAATATAAAAGCGATAATAGTCCACGTAAAATAATTTGCACGTTTCTCACCCCAAGTATTGAAAACATAGTTCAAGAGTAAAAGTGGGGCTATGACTCACCTCAAGTCCAGAAAATAGCAAGACGAGGTAGGTAGAAATAAGATGTATGATAACTCACGAAACAGCAACTACGGACTTGGCACGACCTAACAATATTAACTCTTTCAGAAATCATTTCCTCAAATATATAACATTCCCAAACCCGGACGAGAATCCGTTTTATTTTCGAAAATCCATTTCGTATTAGTTTGGTGTATTTGCGTTTGGTATCCATACGGGTGGTGGGTCGACTCAAAACAAACCAAAGAGAGATCACATATAGAAAGATAAATAAACTATAGATCTAATATTAGCCCAATATATCATTTAAATAAATCGCCAAAGTTTACCAAATCCGTCGATTTGATAATCCTCATATTTATTTACGTAACATACCGTTCCAAGATTACACCCAACCTAAAGCACATAGCACATAATTACTATATAGTATATATCATAGTTTAATAAATTCCTCATATATATCGTCAAATTGGCCAGATTTCCCGATATATACACTCGCAATCTATTACACTTTACATATACTACAACCTATGGGCGTCGTAGGATACGATGCCCACTAATATATTTATTTCGTATAACCAAATAACCCGGCTCAACCTTACGGTTAAGTGGTTATTTAATTATAGAAAACGTCTATATTAGTCGTCATATATCCGTGACAACACGAACGTCACAAATAATACTTACCTGGACCCGAGTGACAACAATTTCGCCTAACTCAATAAGTTTATCTGTTATATATCCTGAAATGACATTTTATTAAACGTTTCATAATTGTCGGGAGTTTCCCGTTTTATAACACAATTTTTATAATAGTAATACGTTTAATAATATTACGCCACTTTCGTAGCCTAATATATATCTAATCGTATTATTTATAATACGACTCGGGATTATTATTATTATTAATATACGCGTTTATATAGTTATATATACGTTATTCACGTATATACTTTCATATAAACGTTCATATTATCAATAATTATTATTACGAGTTTTATTATTCTCGTTTCAATTTTAATAGTTATTGAGTTATACGAAATGGTCATATGTCCGAGTCATGACTCTCGGCTCATTGTCCAAGTCCAATAATAAGCAAAAGTCATAAAATAACCAATCTCCGTCCAATCACAACACAAACCACGGGCTACAACATGAGGGTCCGACTACGGCACCCGACTAACCTATCTCCGTCAATCTAACGACCGTCTCACAATCGGTCCCCAATAACTCTTACCAATCGACAACAACTCCACAATTACCATTATAATATCCAATGTCGAGACCAAACACGGTCTCGACCCAACCAAAAGCATTCGGCCAAAAATGAAATACCACAACCAGGTAACAATTAAGTTCACAATTATATCAAGAATTAACATTAACAAAGTTAATCCTTTCAAAAAAAACATTAACAAAGTTAATGCGTGGGTCGGTTTACCAAGCCGACCCGAGCCCTTGACTCACTTGAGTCTCGGCTCCAAACCGCGAGTCACTTGGACTCGAGCCAACACATAAGCATCATATAGCTCACAAGAGCCTAACCAAGTAATCATTTAAACCCATTCGGCCCAATGGTCAAATCGGCAACAAAAATAATACGCGGCTAAAAGACCGCGACCCACAAGGGTCGAACCACAACCAACTCGAGCTCAAGGCTCGAACCACAACAATCTCGAGCATCAAAGGAAACCCCGAGACCACACGGTCTCGGTTAGCTCGGTTCGAAGGTCAACACCCTCGACAAACAACCAAACAACAATCACCAAGGAATCCAAAGCCACACCGGGCTCGAACCAAAAATAAGCCGAGAGCCTTGCTCTCGGTTCCGAGTCAACCATAACCAAACCCAAGAAAACCCGGATACCAAACTAAATATTTATCACTAAAACATCATTTCTCATTAAAAACCATTTCAATTCTCACGAAATAATCCGTGTAGCCACGGATAATTGCCAAATCGTGGCACCCAATACCCAAGAATAACTCCTTCTCACCTTCTTGGACCTCCAAATGCACGGATCTAGTAAAGCTATTAAAATTCAAACGGATTGTTACAAAATTGATGGTGTTAACGGTGGTTCTAGGGTGAGTATGATACACCAAATGAAAGAGGGTGAAGAGAGGAATAAGATGGTGGTATTTGTTTTATTGGGTGGTCGGAAATGCGGCGGTGGTGGCCGGATTTTATGTCCGGCGGCTAGGGTTTATGTGATGGGGAAGAAAATGTGTTTTTGAGAGAGAGAGAATGAGAGTGGTGAGGGTAAGTGTGTGTGTTGTGTGAACCGGACCAAACGCCCCTTTATCTCTTTTTTTTTTTTTGTTAATATTAATAATAATAACAATAATAATAATAATAATAATAATAATAATAATAATAATAATAATAATAATAATAATAATAATAATAATAATAATAATAATAATAATAATAATAATAATAATAATAATAATAATAATAATAGTAATAATGATAATATTATTACGGTGGAGCGGGTAACGCAGGTAATTTGTAAAAACATGTGGCCCGAACCCGAACTCATTTTTAAACTTCAATATCACTCGAGAACATCTCGTAAATAATTAAAAATATAGTCAGACTCGTTAAGACGAATCATAAACTTTTGTTAGGTAATCCTAGTGCCAAAGTCAACGTAGTACCAAGTGAGAATTCAAATATACATCACCGATCATTAAATCAAAAATGAATTATGAACATAATTCACGAATTCCATAATGTCATTAATTAAAAATTATCCATAAAATAGGTCTCACAAGTTCGTTGTGAAATGAAAATTTCAAATAAAAATTATAAACGAACTTAAATTGAAATGCGGGTTTTTAAAATAGCTCCCTAAACTGCCGGTTGTCACAATAGGATAGTCATGAAGTTATAAGGTGACTAAGGTTAGGAAAAACCGTCCTATGATCCGCCAGAGCCGGAGGGATCTACCCAGGGACAATTCCAATAGAGTAGAATTAGAAGTCCTTAGGTATGATTGAAAAAAAAAAGGAGAAAATGAGAAAGGAGAAAGAAGGGGTTGAAGAATTAAAAAGAAAAGATATGAAAAATGGTGAAAAGAAATAGCACTCCAAATGTTCAACCTTAGGGCAGAAACCGGGTTCAATTCATATGCTATCGGTTGTTACTAAGGTGACACCGGTATTGAAGACAAGACGTCATGGACCCAGTGACGCACTGCACTAAACCTTCTAAGCCACTCAAGTTCTCTTAAAAGAGCTTGTTTCATTCTTACGGGGAACCGGTGTAATCTATCAACTTATCTCTTAGAGATGGTTGATATTGAAGGAGGAGACCTCTCCCTAGTCTCCGCATAGGAAACCAAATTATGCACTTATCGAGTCTAGAGCCATGAGATTCATTAAAAGATCTCTTAGGATACACTTCCTATGAATACACTTGTGTTCGCCAAAAAGGACACAAGTTGTAAGAGTCTTTATGAGATCTACGGATCTTGCCTTATATATCATGATGGTTACTTTGTCTCAAACGGTCTACAGTTGTGGGGTGATCTCCAGTAACTCACCTGAATCATTGATGTACTTCGGTGGATCTAGTAAGCCCTCTCAGGGGTATCTGATTCAGGAACGGCCTTGGTAAGGATTAGAAGGAGTCTTCACACTATGTTGTTGACGATCTCTAATTCCGAACCTGTAAGTACCGGATACTTTATTGCTAACTGTTTTATGCAGGTAATCATGAATGTTCCTTGGAGAAAGACCGTTACCATCAATCAAGGATCCACATGCTCATACTCTGCAAAGCTCTCTTCAAAGATCAAAGCAATGCAAAGCTCAGAATGTTTCTAAGTCAAAGTCAAAGAATCTACAAACTAAAGAAACAAAGATTAAAAGTCAAAGAAAAGAGAACTTCACAAAGATTCAAAGTCAAACAAAGTATGAGCATGTTGGAAAAGACGTAAAGACAACAGAGGATAGATGTTGATCAAAGGCAAGAAAGATCACAAAGCATGATTGGAACAAAGGAACTAGCAAAACTATTACACAACAAGACTCAAAGTTCAAAAAGAACAAGCTTTAAAGATCAAAGATCAAGGTCACAAAAGAGAGATCTCAATGATCACCCTTAGGGGGAGATTGTTAGCATTAGAAGTGTTGATCATTTATGTAATCAAAGAGAGATCTCAATGATCGTCCCTTAGGGGGAGATTGTTAGCATTAAAAGTGACGATCTTTATTGAGTCAAATAGTTAGTTAAATATATCAATGTAATAGTTTGTTAATGCTAGTTTACTAAGTTTAGGTGTATTATTCATGCTTGTATAAAGTCTAAGGGCTAGTTATGTAATATGGTCAAAGATATGTGAAGCCCTAGACTACAAGTATAAATACCCATGTAAGGCCTCATTTAGAGGTTGGTTCTCTTGGTAATTACAAGGTTTCATCTCACACACAAGAGTTCCCATTCCTCTCTCTAATCTCTATCTCTCTCTCTCTACTTATCTCTTCTATTCTCAATATAACTTGTGTAAGATATTAAGATCAAGGGTCCTAACAAGGAATAAAAGCCAGAGGTGGGACAAGTGGTGTGCTCTGAGAGCTAGGAATTTCCACCACTTCCGTTACGGCCTCTGGTTTTTGTTCGTGATAAACGTGAAGATTAGGCAAGTCGTTCTTTTTAGTCACTGCTCTAAGCTCTGTACGTTTGCTTGACAAACTTTTAACCGTAAATCCGGAAAGGTTAGGATCAATTCTTGATGGTTTGTCATTAATAGCACGTATCTCGGGCTGTTAAGGGTAATTGGAAGAATTTGGTGAATCATTGAGAGAATTTGGATTTATGAACAAATTGAACGTAGTACAAAATCCGTTACTACAATTATTTCCACACTTCTCACAAATACACCGGAAACAACGATAGCCGTTCTCAATCGGGCTTTTACAATGAAAACATGTATACCCGAGATACGTTATAAGAATTATTCATGAGAGAGGTATAAGAAGGCGAGAATTAAATGTATAGGAGACGAAGATTATTTTTGATTTTTTCGAAAAACACAACAATTAAAACAAGACCAACTCATAAAGACGGGGGAACTTAAACCAATAATCACAAACGCAAAGTTAACCTTTAAGGACAAGCGTACAAGGAGCGGGAGAAAAGAATGGATTTCTCACTAGGGCGAAGTTCGTTGGATCGCCCTATACCGTTTCGACTCCTCTTAACAATTTGCTTATCGATTAAAAATTTTCCAAAACGCAAGTGATACAAAGGCAAGTTTTGATCTTTTGTTTGGGAACTTATTATGGTCACACCCCCAGTTGGTAGGTGTTCTGCCTTGGTTTGCGGTGGTAAAATTTTAATGTTGCTATTATTAAACAAAGAAACGGGAAAATCTTTTTGTGTTTTTCTTATCATATATAGAAACAAAAGAAAAACATTTTTGGTTTTTTATAAGTTTTATAAAAGCGTAACTTCTTGCGAAGGTTCTACAAGACTAATCGTCTAAACCTTATCGAGACTTTCGACACACAGCCTCCCCGGCAGCGGCGCCATTTGATTCGTTGTATTTTGGTGTAAAAACAATTTATCAATATATCAACAAACGTGAGGTCTAAGTTATCGTGAGACAACTAGACGTAGAGAAATACGAGGAAACCTTTTAGGAAAAAGATTACCTCGCAAAACACGTGAAAGTGATATTAAAATTGTGAGACCGGGAAGTGATTTCACGGGTCGTACCCCAACAAGGTGTGAATGGAAAGCTTCGTGAAAAGATCGAGATTAAAATCTTGTATGTTTGATTGAGAAAGGTTATTTGGTTTTGACGTATGTTAGATGAACGTAAATGAAAATGAAACAACCTAAAGGGAACAAAAGGAAAATAGAAAAACTAGGGAAGTCCTAAAACACTACGGGAATCATGATTAGGTATCGGGAAATCCTAAATCACAATTTAGACTAAGAAACGCGACGTTTATTTTGAATAAACGTCAACGCGCAAATAAAAACGTGAAATTTTAGCTACCAAAGTCCTACGGGTTCACAAACAATTTTCTTACGCACTAAATGACAAAAGAAAATTTTAGAAAAAAGAAATTACTTTTTCAATAAAAATCCTATTTATTATTAATTTAAAACTATTTAACACAAATTAAATCCTGACTAATTCTAAACTAAATCAATAAATCTGAAATTTTTTTGGTAAATCCTAAAAGTTAAAACTAATTTTTAAAAAATATAAAAAGTTTAGGTCTAGTGTAAAAATAAGTTGGATAAGCCAAAAAGCTAAAATAAGCTTAAATTAGGAAAAACTGGTTAAATAAAAATAAAGAGGAAGTATAAACGAAAGATTCCCTAGGGCGCAGTGGTTATGGTGTGTTGTGTTGGTTGTTTATGCAGGAGGTCAGGGGTTTGACTCCCACCTCTTGCATTTTTATTTTTTTTTTGAAAACATTTTTTTTTTCCTTTTTTTTTCTTTTTGCAATTTGATTTTAACAACAAAAATAACAAACTTTTGATGAAAAGCTAAAACTGAGCTTATGCTAACTCAAAATCCCAACAGAGGAGGTTTTATGGTTTCAAAGTGAGATTTTTTTGGCAAAAGGTACTCAACCAAATAAGCAACTAAGCGAGGAAAACAACCAAATATAATTTAACACAATCTAAACTATCATGAACAACTAAAAACAACAACAATAGGCAAGCTAAGATCAAACAGATTCCAAATCAAACAAGCTCAGTACATGCTGAGACACCAGCAGCTAAATGGTCAAAATTGCCAAGAACAACGCAAAAATAAGCTGGTGTATAAGCACTTCAAAAAAATTCCTAAAAATAAACTAAAAATACTAGCAACTAGATAAACAACAAAATAAGATACAAACCAAATTTCAACTAAAAATGATTTAAAATAAAGAAATGAAAAATCAAAAACTACTTCTACTGTAGAAAACGTGTTTTTGCAGCCCGAAAAAGGGCTTTCAGCCTTGTAAAAAAAATTCTAAAAATTAGAAAAAAAAATACCACTAACTAAACAATCTATAGGAGTACATTATCCCAAAATTTTGTTCGATTTGGTGGAGATATGAGAAAATGAAAAATCAAAAACTCACCGGCTGTTGGGCGAATTTTTGTTATGCGTTAGTTTTGCAAAGTGGGTGCATTTGGAGTTTTGACCAAAGAGAGTCCAAGACCAGGACTTGAAAAACATGTAATGATGCAATTTGAACCAATATGAAGCAAGAATAACAACAATATAAGTCGATATCTAAATCTATCCTAACTACTATTACACATCAGTTAACTACAAGCAATTTTAAAAATCCTACCTAACTTCTAGAAAACCATTGGATAGTGTAGTCTTTTGATTCAAATTAACTAAAAATAGTGAACGAAAGCTATTTGAACCAATCCAAGTGGTCAAAACAGTTTTTATGCTCAAAAGAAGTGTTATGCCAAACGCCCCTGTATGGGGTGACTGTCTTTGATTATCAATACTAACGGTTGTTTTTTAATTCTAAACTTGAACACAAAAGTTGCAATAGGTCGAGAAACATCTAATGAGAAAATTTCAAAAACTAACAAGCAGTTACAATAAGTAAACTAAGATAAGAAAATTTGGACAAGTAAAGGCAGTTAAATAAGAAAACTAGAACTAGAAGCTACAAAACTCAACATAAATCATAACAAGTAAACTAGAACTTTATATGAGCAATAGGAAAAAAAATAAAAAAAATAAAAAAAAAATAAAAAAAACAGAAAAGTAAGCTGATAAGTAGATGAACAGTAAACTTGAAAAATGGGCTGACAATGGTTCTTTGCTCAAACAAGGCTTAATCATAATGCTCAAACCATTTTCAAAATAAACCTAATGCTTCCCACGAAGCTCTAACCTATAGCCATATATACCATGCTCCAGCTTTTTTTTTTTTTTTTTTTTTTGATTGAAACTGAAAAAGGGATTTGGAAACATGAGTAAATGCTTAACAAAAACTCACATAAGCTGTTGATAAGCTTAGTGAGCTTATGTCACAAACAGTAGCCATTAAGAGCTTATCAAGAAATTTTGTAATAATGAAAAAAAATTAAAGGCAGAAATTTAAAACTTAAACCAAACTTTTATTAAACTTAAAAAAGATTACATCAAAAGGAAAACACTAAAATTACAACTTAAAATTAACTTAAATAAAATAAAACATAAAACTACTCTACTGCCTCTTAAAGGCTTACATAATGTTCTACTTATACTAAGAGTCTAAACCTTGGTCTTGCTTGTTTGTGCTTCTCTTGTGAGTGAGTAGGTTGTGATTTCAATTTGTGCTTTCTTGAATTCTTCTCAACCATCAGATTGGCTTGGTCCCAACGGTGTGCAATATGAGCCGTTTGATTAAATTGAGAGGTGTGGATTGCTGACTTGGAGGTGGCATCATGTGAATGTGGGATTGGTATTGGTGATCAGGAGGGGTTTTTGAGGAGATAGGGTGGAGGTGGAGTGTGGCAGGAAAAGGTTAGGTTGTATTTGGTTTGGTGGGCAAAAGAAGGGAGCAGGGGAAGAAAGGAGGTGTGGTTGACTGTGTTGTTTGACCAAGGGGGGGTATATACGTTTTTATTAAAAACGTATTAGGGTTTTTTTGTTTTTGGGCTTGGGGTGTTGGGCCAAGGGGTGAGTTGAGTGAACTGGGTTTATGATTAGGGGTGTTGGTTGTATTGGAGTTATAAGGAGTGGGGTGGATGTGGTGATGGGTTTTAATAATTTACAAGGGTCCGTTTAGTTTATCAAATAAATAGCACAAGGACCAGATTTGTAATTTACTGAAACTGAAGGGTCTGTAACTGTCACATCTCCAAAGTATCACCAAGGGTCATACTTGACAAGCTGTAATTCCACAAGGACCTCTGGTGATATATTTTCAAAATAAAGTATCTGAGGACCATTCTTGACAACTTTGCAAATTTGAGGGACCAAACTGTAAACTTTTGAAACTCTTTACCCAAAGATCATTTTTGATGATATTTAACTTTTAAAGAACTTGGGTTGACTTAACTTTCAAAATAAACACTCAGGGACTAATTTTGACAAGTTTTGAAAGTTGAGGGACTGAAACTGCCAATTATGCAAACTTTGTTTGTTTTTAGTTTATTTTCAACCATTTTGCATCTGAAACATATAAAACACAATGTTTGGGATATTTCTTGTATTTTGATGCATTTCTGGGTGTTTTTAAATGTTTTGCAGTTCATATTTGACCAAAAATGATGAGTATTTACACACTCATCAATCCCCCACACTAAACTATTGCTAGTCCCTAGCAATCTTTTGTGAAAATTTAATGGATTTGAAGTCTCTTTACCAAAAGCCATTACTTCTGAAGTAGCCAAATGTTTCAGTTCAAGTAAGAACTATGGTACACTGATAACCATATGATTTTGAGCAAATCATAAGCTGTCAACGGATTTGATTTGTCTTTACCAAAAGCCGTTTGCTTTTGGACTAGCCAACTCTTTGATGGAATACAGTCATCATCTTGGTGAGTTGATTACCAATTATGGTTTTCCACTGCCTTTACCACATTTAGTATGTACATATTTGTAAGTAACATTTAAATGGTTAAATGATAAAATACATACTTTTTGCTCGAACCCATTTGTAAATTATAATAATAAATTAAAAAAAAAATTAAGACATAATAGTGGATTCTAAAGGTTTTAGGAATTATTAATAGTGTGTTAATTAATATTCATTTGATTAGCTATTTAGAATTGAATTTATTGATAAAATTTATTAATATTAGTTAGAATTCAATGTTAATTTTCAATGATAATTGTTGTACAGTAAAATGAGATGAAACCAAAAAGGTTTGCAACGATTTTTATATATTTTATGTGGCATTATTATATTTACATGATTACACAAACTTTACAATACTATAAGATTGGGTCCCTTAATATAATGTGGAGTAATCAATATACTCAAGATGGAGTCCCATAGTTTAATGTGAAGTATATATACAACATCGAGATGGAAGTGCAAAGGTTGCCGGAAATATCACGTATTTAGTATAAAATTAATTAAAAGACGGTTATGGATTAAGATGAAATTGAAAAGGTTGCAAGAATAATTAATAATTTAACCTAATTTATGCCTGTATAAACCGACCAAAATAACATTTAGTATGTACATGTTTGTAAGCAACATTTAAATGATTAAATGATAAAGTAAATAATTTTTGCTCGAACCTATTTGTAAATTATCATAATAAATAAAAAAATAAAGTTAATTAATATTCATTTGGTTAGCTATTTAGAATTGAGATTATTAATAATATTTATTAATATTAGTTAGACTTTAATGTTAATTTTCAATTAAGTCCTTTAATTTAATGTGGAGTAATCAAAATACTCAAGATGGAGTCCCATAATTTAATGTGAAGTATATACAACATCGAGATGGAAGTGTAAGGGTTGCCGAAATTGAACACGCATTTAGTAAAGAATTAAAAGACGGTTATGGACTGAGATGAAGTTGAAAAAGGCTGCAAGAATAGTTAATTATTTAACCTAATTTATGCCTATATAAGCCGGTCATAATCACATTTAGTATGTACATATTTGTAAGTAACATTTAAATTGTTAAATGATAAAATACATACTTTTTGCTCGAGCCCATTTGCAAATTATAATAATAAATTTAAAAAAAAAAAGGTTTAAGACATAATAGTGGAGTCTAAAGGTTTTGGGAATTATTAATAGTGTATTAATTAATATTTATTTGGTTAACTATTTAAAATTGAGTTTATTAATAAAATTTATTAATATTAGTTAGAATTCAATGTTAATTTTGAATGAGATATCCAACATTACAACATAAACCTCTCATTTATACATTGGATATA
Organism: Artemisia argyi; assembly: GCA_030686995.1. NCBI lineage: Eukaryota > Viridiplantae > Streptophyta > Magnoliopsida > Asterales > Asteraceae > Artemisia > Artemisia argyi. The sequence continues at coordinate 238,462,390 of CM060700.1, read as the reverse complement.
AAACAACCCCTCTATGTATAATACATTACCATTAACATCCTAAACTTCAAAAAAATATTTATAACTTGCAATATAAACTCAAGCTATCACAACTTAATAACTAAAAGCCAATTTATAAAATACAACACCACAAAATCATAACAACATCAAACATTTTACAATTTTTATACAAGAAAGTCAAAACATTTCATACGACATACTAAACAATACTAGTATTTAATTATACACTCTACAATGCACAGGAACAATCAGCGACAGCTCGTGCGTAGCACGGGTTCTGAATGTCTCGTTGTTAGAAAGATACTTATGTTGCTACAGTAACAATTAACATAATGTAATGTGCAACAACCAATCCATCTTGAACAAAATAGAAATAGAGAAGAGAGAGAGAGAGAGAGAGAGAGAGAGAGAGAGAGAGAGAGAGAGGAAAAAAAAAATGTACGTACAAATCTGACCTGAGTTGGCAAGAGTATACGTAGGTAGTGAGGTTAAAGAAGTGTCACATATACAAAAAAAGACTTTTGACTGACGCACATACTTTGCCAACTATACATAATGCATCATACCTTGCTAACTATGCATACATAATACATCATATATGCATTCTGTTGTACCTAATTTCACTTCTAAATAAATTACATTTATTCAACGTGTTGGGTGTGTAAACTCAATCTACGTCAGTATAATTATAATCTAAAAGTTAATATATAAGTTTGATGAGATACTTTAATAATCATCAACTGATTTTAAAATAAAACTTAAAACTTATATGTTTGACTTTGTGAGATATTGAGTAGTATAAATCCTAAAACAATCAACATTAATTCTCATTTATTCAACAAAATTCAATATTACACTGCCTTTGTTCACTTAGATATATGATAATACAATCAACATATAACAAGCAGTAAGAATATTAGTTAGCATATTTGATTTAGTAGAATACTAATTTATATACAAAATCTTTCTATAAATGTCTCTTAATAGACTATGGATATCGTCGACATAAATAGTTGCTAAAACTAATATTATATAAGTGTCAAATTTACGATGCAAATTAAATGTTTGTTTTCTTAATAAAATCACCTAATACCTCTTAATAACTTATAAATCTGAACTACTAAGAGCTTTTGATAATTAAGGCTGCGTTTGTTTTTTCTTTTCCAGCCTCTTAACGCCTCTGAATGGGCACTATGTCTGAATCGGTCAGACATTTTTCCCGTTCAGACCGTTTGTTTTTTTTTCTTCGTTCAGACGCGTTCAGATGCAGTTAGATCTTAATGGTCAAGACTTGAGAGGGGTGTCTTAACACGTCTGAATGCCTCTTGTTGATAAAAAAAAAAAAAAAAAAAAAAAAAAAAAAAAAAAAAAAATCCCGTTCAAACATGAGTTTTTTTTTCTTCGTTCAGATGCGTTCAGATTCAGACATTTACGCATCAGATTCAGATTCAGACGTGCGGTTCAGATTCAGATTCAGACCCTCTTAATAAACAAACACCACCTAAGGGTGTTTGTTTTTTTTCTTTTCGTTTAGATGCGCTAAGAGGTTTAAACCTCTTGCTCAACAAGACTTGGAAGAGAATCTTACTACCTCTTAATATAAACTAGTTTTTTTTTTTTTTTTTTTTTTTCAATCATTTAGACATTTGAAAAAACAAACAATATTAATTGATTCAGATTCAGGGTTTTCCGTCACATATTTAGATGTGCGAATCAGATTAGACTCAGAATCTCTTAACAAACAAACAACACCTAATCTTTGTGCTTCCGCAATAACTTCTCTAATTTCATTTCTTGCCGTAAAACAAATAAAAAACAAGGTTTAACTCTCATACTTCATGTAGTTACATATCTTTCTACTCATACAAAATTATGACATGTGTTACAAATAAATTTATCTCTTAAGTTAGTTTAGTTACACTTTTCACAAGTAGAATGAGAAGTAGAAACATAAGTAAGAAAAATATCATTTTCATTTCGACATGTGTTGGACTTTTAGTTATCGTTCTTTTGTTATCGGGGCAATTTCATACCTCCCCTCCTTTTAGTTGGAAATTTCATATATACCAAAACGTGCATTAAAAATATTGTACATTATGCATTCAATATTTGCACTTTGAGTATATATGAAATTAATTATGAAAGTAGGGTGATATATGAAATTAATCCTTTGTTCTTAATCATTCTTCTAATTGTTTTGGTAAAATTGGCAGGAGGATACACATGAAGCTCTCTCTTAAAGTGATGTAACAATACTCTTAGCACTAGTGATGAAGGGGGGAAGTCATGTTTTAGGCATGGAAATCACACGGATAAGGTCGAGCTCGGTTCTAAAAAGCGTTGGGACCCATGAGGACTTGTTCCAATCATATTTTTGGCCAATCTTAGTTGATAACTTATTTTAGTTCGAAGTCGGATCCAATTAAAGCTCGACCAGATAACAATCGCGAATCAAGCCTTACTCATTTTTTTATTATTATTATTTTATTTATTTATTTTTATTTTTTACTTTTAGAAAGCCTTACTCATCTCTAATTCTATATGCTCCTCCTCTAACCAGGATATAACTTATAGTATGAGACTTTATCGGAGTTGGGACATTTAATCTTAACAGACAATAAACATAAAATTGTGAATTTTGCAAAGATAGACCTGTAATAGATTCAAGGTTTTATATTTCTTTATATCTTTACATTTTTTTTTTAATTACAAAGAATTTGCTACCATCTCGATTAATGTTATTTTTCTAATGTTTTTCTTCAGTTTTCTATTAAAATGTGTACTTTCTAAAATTAGTCAATACAGTTTTCTTGAAACTTTAACATCTTTTTTGCTACTATTTTATTCTTTCATAAAGCATAATAATAAAAAAAATAAGAAAATGTGCTCTATACTTTTATTGTGTTGGTGTATCATGTTATGATCATCTTTTCTTAATAGCATGTGTCATGGCATGCCGAAGTCATACCATGACTCACTTTTTATTGTCATGCCCGCTTTTGTGTTATAACACTACATTTTTACACACATCGCAAAAAACACTTACCCTCATTATATGCCATTCGAGCCTCACTTTTTATTTTTATTCTTATTTTATTTAAACTATCATGCTTTTTTTTTTTTTTGTTTTTTTTTTTTTTTTTTTTTCTAATTATATGGATATTAAATAGGGTTATTTAAAAAATAATAATAAAATAAAAATAAAATAAAATAAAAATAATAAAATAAAATAAAACACCTAGTACATAAAAACTAGACTAGACTGAAGAAGTCATGTTTCAAAACTTCAGGAAACATGACTTCTTCAGTGCCATCAAACATTTCGAAACTTCAGGAAACATAACAAGGAGTTGTAATCCTTCTTTTATCGTGTTAGTTCCAAAGATTAAAGATCCGCTTGAGATGAGTGATTATCGCCCAATCAGTCTTATTGGATGTTTATACAAAATTATCTCAAAAATCCTGTCAAGTCGGTTATCTAAAGTCATCTATAAGTTGATTGGTGCTAATCAAACAGCTTTTCTTGCTGGGCGATAAATTTTAGACGGTTGTCTCATTGCCAATGAAATCGTCAATTGTGCCAAAAGTGAGGAGTCTAGGCTGCTGGTTTTTAAAGTAGATTTCGAGAAGGCATTTGACAGTGTTAATTGGTCATTTCTTCATGATATAATGCAACAGATGGGATTTGGTGTCAAGTGGTGTAAATGGATTAACACGTGTATGAACTCGGCTTCTATTTCGGTCCTTGTGAATGGCCCCCCATCGAGAGAATTTAAGATGGAACGTGGTTTCAGGCAAGGTGATCCCCTCTCACCTTTCCTTTTCTTAATTGCCGCAGAAGCTCTCCAAGTCTTAACACTTGAGGCATGTAACAAAGGTGTTTGCAAAGGTGTTTCATTGGCGGAGAATGGAGCAAATGTCTCTCTTCTTCAATATGCAGATGATGCCTTATTCTTTGGCGAATGGTCTTATTCAAACGCCACTACCTTAGTCAGAATTCTTAAATGCTTTCAAGATGTCTCAGGTCTGAAGGTCAATCTTTCAAAAAGTCGTTTGTACGGAGTAGGTGTTCCCCTTAATGAAGTTGCTATTGTGGCGGAGGCAATCAATTGCGCCCATGATAAGTTACCTTTTATATATTTAGGCCTCCCGATTGGAAGAAACATGAGAATTGGTGAAAGTTGGAACATGGTAGTTGACAGGTTTCTTAATAGACTCTCTTCGTGGAAATCAAAATTGATTTCGATTGGAGGTCGTTTGACCTTGGTAAAAGCAGTTCTTGGTAGTATGCCATTGTATCATCTTTCTCTCTTTAGGGCGCCTATTAAAATTATTAAGCGCCTTGAAGCTATTCGATGTCGCTTTTTTTGGGGTTTTAATGATGTGAATAGAAAGATGGTTTGGATTAACTGGAATAAAGTTATTATGGAAAAAGGCATGGCAGGATTGGGTGTTGGAAGTATTAGAGCCCAGAATTTGAGTCTTTTAGGAAAATGGATGTGGAGATTTCATACTGAAGACACGGCTTTATGGCGCAAGGTTATAAAAGAGATGTATGGGCCAGACGGCGGCTTCGGTCATATGGCTCATCGAGGCCCTCGTAGTGGGATGTGGAATGAGATCATTAAGAACAGTGAGTACATTAAGAGACTAGAAATTCCATTGGACAACTTAATTGTGAGGAAAATTGCAAGTGGTGAGCAAACTCTTTTTTGGAAAGACAAATGGTGTAGCTCAGGCCGCCATCTAATGGACCTTTATCCAAGACTTTTTGCGCTAGAAAATAATAAGGATAGTCGGGTTTGTGATCGATGGTGTTTAAATAATGGAGTTTGGATTGGTAATTGGGATTGGAGGATTCCTCCTCGTGGTCGTGTTGAGTCTGATCTTGCATCATTAACAAATCATATTGGTAACTTGATTTTATACCCAGATCGCCCCGACTCATGGCATTGGGTGCCTAACGCGTCAGGTACTTTTTTTGTCAAATCCTTGTCCATTTTAATTCTACGTAAGCATCTTGGAGGATCAATCGACGATTATTGTTTCGTTTGGAACTCATGGGTGCCTAGAAAAGTTAACATTTTCCTATGGCGAGCCTCTCTTAATCGTCTCCCCACTCGGGTGAACCTCATTAGTAAAGGTTGTGGAAAACTAGAAGGGGGGGTTGAATAGTTTACCGCTTTTTAAATCCTTTTTAGCTTGAATGTCCTTTAAAAACTTTACGTTTGCTTAAAGATATAAACACAACGTTATATGTTTGATTCTTTGAAAAGCTTTTCATGTGAATAACATTTCTAACTTTACTTGTTTCATACTTTGAAAAGCTTTACTTGTGATGATCCTAACTTTGCTTGTTTAGTTCTTTGAAAAGCTTCACATTTGTTTAAAGATATAAACACAACTTTACTTGTTTAATTCTTTGAAAAGCTTTATATGTGATTAGCAATTCTAACTAAAAGACAATATGTAATAAGCAAAAATAAAGAAAGAAACGATCAAACCACAACACGATTGTTTATCGTGGTTCGGCTACAAGGACTCTTTTTCCTTGCCCTACATCCATGCCCCAAGTTTCCAACTCGAGAGTTATAAGCACTAATCAACAAGCTCCTTTCACCGGCGGAGAAAACCTTTACAACGTCGCTTACACTTTTACCGACACTAAGCTAGATGTCGAGTTCTTTTACACGGTTACAACCACTCCCGTTAGTTCTTTTATAAGGGTACAACAACTCCCGACACAATACATATTTTGAGGCCTAAAATACCAACCAATCACTTCTACATACATGACACAAATGAAGTATAAACTACCAAAGCTTATACATGACATAGCTAACAAGACTTGCAACTTTAGAGTTGAAGCTTGTAACTTCTTGAATGATCTTGTGAAGTCCCTTGCTACATAAGAGAATCACACAAGTCAAATGTTACTGAGTTAGTTGAGAGAGTATGTGAAAATATGTCCTAAAAGGTTGACTCAAAACTAACAAATGGTTTGGTATTTATACCAAACCATTCTGCAGGTCTGGCGGATACGGCGGAACCCTCAGATGGGTTCCGCCCGTGTACCCCCAGGGTTCCGTCAGGGCTGCAGTTGGTTTTGCAATAAATCTTCCAAACCAAACAAGGTCACATCACATTACACCTAGTCAAACACAAGACTTGCAAGCAAACATATGGTTAGTCAAACACTCTTACTTACCATAAATGTATATTGACAAAGCTTGCCCTAAATGTGATGTGACATTACTATTTTAAGAAATAAATGTGATGTGACAAGACACTTTCTAATTTAAGAAATAAAAACAATGTTTTATTTAAAAGGAAATGTAAACCTTAGTTAAATAAGACTTAAACACTTATACTTTGTCATTAACAAAACTTAGCAAAGATCGTAACATATAAATAACGTTTTTAGGGGATATTTGTATTAACAATCTCCCCCTTTTTGTTGATGACAAAACGTAAACTTTATTTATAAGTAAGTCACTAGTTTTAGTGTTAAGTCTTATAAAGTTAGTATAAGAACTTGTTTTTGCTAAGATGATGTAATATGCAAAAAAAAAAATTTTTGAAACAAGTTTTATATCTAAATTCTCCCCCTTTTTGTCGAAATAAAAAGAAGAGTAGCGAAGCGGAAGTATACACTTGCTCCCCCTTGGATAATACTCCCCTTAAATGGAGTGCCAAGAGAGGAGACATGGATTTTGAACCTACAAGAAAAAGGTTAGTTGCCGCACAAGACGAGTTATGAAAGCATTTCATGTCTAGAACACAACTAAGAGTTGTGAAGTGGAATAATGCAACACTCATGCTCCCCCTTGAATATTACTCCCCTTAATGGAGTATCAAAGAAGGAAAACATGGATAATAATCCTACAAAAAGAAAGGTTAGTTTCTAAAATACAAGATATATGTATGCTACCATATCAAGGAATAGTTCACTCATCATACCTAAATAGTAAACAAACAATGCAAACCTTGTAGTAGAATGAAATTCATTTCATGTAAAATTTTGACTCTTAAAAAGTCAAAGACAAGAAATTTAGATGACACCATCCTACTTAAAAATAAAGAAACACTAAAAAATGAACTAAGAACATAAAAAGCTACAAGGAAATCATCATTTTCCTTAATGAGAAACATTTTCCAAAAACAAGGCTAAGGTTGTTTAAGGATGAAAATGTGTGTTGGTGATTGTAGCGGGCTTTATTTTGAAGGTTGAACGGATGACACGGTTTTGGTTTGTTGGTTTAAATGGGAAACATTTTCTAAAAGAAACGGTTTTGTTTCATTTTGGAGACTCTAAGGTTGAGGTGTGTGAGACAAGGATTGTAGAAGACCCAAAATGTGGTTTAGTATAAACCTCATTTCTTCGGATAGCTCACGAATTTCCCTTCGACACCCTTCACTAATGTGAGCGGTTCTTTCGCAATGATTGCAATCATGGCGGGGAAAGTTTGGTGGAAGAGTGGTTTGATTTGTTGGTAGTGGATGGTTTGAACTTGAAGGAGCAAAGGTGGATGGTTGAGTGGTGTTTTTGCTTCCTTCATTTGTTGAGTGTAGTGTTGTTTGTAAAACCATAATATGGTTGAATTGTGAGCCAACCATACTTTTGAAGGCATGAAGGTGGTTTAAATGAGTGTCAATCTCATTATTAAGGTTTGGAGGTTTTTCCCATATGGATGCTTCTATTTTCTTATAAGAAGAAAGTAGAGATTCAAATTGTTGGGAAGGTTCTTGTGGTGATGGTTGTTGTTGTTGTGGTTGTGGTTGTTGATTTTGAACAAAATGGCGGAAGCTTGGTTCGCCGGAAGGATTGCCATGAAGGTCTTTGTAAATTGGGTGAAACACAAATGATTGTGAGTGGGTATGACCTTGATCATTTGAAAAAATGGATGGTCTAGCATAACGGTAAGCCAACCGTTCTACTAATGATGGTTAATGGGGTTCATCATCTAGTTGCTCACTAGGTTGTTGTTGGGTTTCCATTTAAGCAATGGTGTCAAAGAGTGACAAGGATGGTTGGTTTGTTGATTTAGGTGATAGGTCTTCGAGTGTTTCCAAATAGGGTAGTGGTGATGTTGGTGGTGTATGGAAAAGTTCCATTGGTGTAAGTGTTGGTGATTGAGGTGATGGTGTTTTTGATGGTTGAACTTGTTGAGAAGGTGATGTTGAATCACTTGAAGGTCTAGTTGTTGGAGGAATGGTGGCTATGTTTGTGTAGCAATGTGTTGGAGAAGGTGTTGGAGTATCAAGATTAAGCAAATCTTGAAAGGTAATTACATTGGTATTGCAATGTGTTGAGGTAGTGAGGTTAAGGAAATCTTGGATAGGTGAAGAAATGTTAAGTGAAGCATCACTTGAAGATGATGAGTTTGACTTGACGGTTTTGTTGAAGCAACAAGGTTTGACACTAATCCTAGTGGTTTTTGAGAAGGATTTTGATGACTCGGATGATGTGTTGGATTTAGTCATTTCAAAGGTGTGGTTTTGATGTTTTGAGAGAAGAAGTTTTGATAATGATGGTGTGATTTGAGTTGTTGCAAAACTTCCAAATTTATAGGGTGGAAAAGATGTTGAAATGGGTGTTTGGATTTGATGTTCTATCATTCAAAGAATGAGGTTTGAAATGATTTTCATGACCATGTCACATCATTTGATGTCAATCCAATGGAATAGGGTGGAGTGAAAGACCAACATATGCACTCAATGCTTTGTGATCATGGGATGTGATTTGGTTGAAAATGTTTCAATGGTTTGAAGGATCCTTTAAAAGGGTTCCTTGGGTTAGTTATGTTTGAATTTGAATTTTTGGATGGAAGTGGCTTCCTAATTGTTTTAGTGAATGAGAGTTGTTCTAATATGGTTATTGGAGTTAATGGAAGATATTTCTCACTTAGGATAATGGTTTGACACTTTACAAGTTTTGAACTTAAGAAAAATCAAAAAAATTTCTACAGGTGACTGGCGGAACCCTCACGATACACAGGCGGAACCCTGTTTTGGGTTCCGTCTGGTCCGTTGGGCCAATTCTGGGTTGCCCAGAAAATACACAGGCGGAACCCAATTTTGGGTACCGCCAGATCCGCCAGGGCTGAAAAATTTGGCAGTCCGCGATTTTGACCCGCGAGACGATTTTCAAAATTTTCGAAAACTCCTAAAATAAAAAAGATAATTCATTTTTGGTTAGGCAATGCAAAAAATAGACACGTAAACACACATATCATAGGACTTTGACCTTGAGGTCGAGGATTTCACTATACTTAGTGAAAATTGCCATAAGCATAAAAAATTAACAAACACCTCAAACATTGTCATTATGCATAAAAGCTCATACAAACTTAATCTGACAAACGTAATAAAACATGAATGTGAAAAACAATACAAATCACATAGTTTAACACATAAAAGGTTCTAAAACATTCATAAGCCAAACACTCCTTAATCTTCTCACAACCGGTCTATCTTCTTATTGAGCTTGCTTAGGTACCTTCCAAAGCACTTGAAAATTCCTTTGGTTTGCTTGAACTCTTCGGATGCATTGTCAATGACGGGGAGTTCTTGAAGGTATTCTAAAGGAGGTAACTTAGAGTTTGGAAGTCTATCGTCATCGCTCATGGAATAATGATGATGATGGTGTAGGTGAGCGAGTACGTTTGCCCTTGCCTTTGAAAACTCGTTTATCACTTAGAGGAACGAAGATGTGAGGAACGAGAGAATAGTCAAGACGCATTCCATTATCGTTAGGAGGAATGGGTGAGATTGCTCTAAAGAGGCGAGTAAGAAGCATTCCATAAGGAAGAGCGGTTGTTCCAACTAAGGGTATGTCGGCCATTTTTTGGCTAGGTAGTAGGCTAAGTTAAAGGGTTGACCGGTGGAAATGCTATAGAGCATGTAGAAAAGGCATGTGTTGACATGATCTCTATTTCCTATGGTACTTATGACATTAGCTCTAAGAATTTCTTCCCACTTCTTAAATTGTGGTTTAAGCTCATTGATCTCCATACCAAAAGGGTCTTTATCCACAATAATCCCCGAACGATTCTTCCTAGTGGTAGAGGTTCTAACAAAGAGATGTTCCTTAATTGTTTCCTTACTAGCTAGAGGGGTGTCGTATGGATGAAAACGCTCAATAGAGTCAAGGCTTGAAATAGGCCACTTATCCATGTAGAGACAAGTACCCGCATTTGGGACACCAAAAATGATAGTTAAGTCATTCAAATCTATGAAATTTGGTATTTGATTGGTTGTGAAGTTTAATGATATCTTACCAAAATCATTTGTGGAGAGGTTTACGGTTGCATAGAATTCTAAGATGAACCTAGGACAAATTGGCTCATCGATATCAAGGAGACAATCAAAGTTAATTGTGGCAAAGCTTTGGCGAATAGATGTTCCTTCTAGAAAGGATGGATCAATGGTTCTACCTTCGTGAACATAGCGTTTTTCTAGTGCCTTAAAGGTTTCTACTTGAACTTTGTTGAGACCTTTGGTCCTATGGTGTTTGGGCATGTACTTAAGGGTTTCCTTGTGATTGGATTTATTTGCGTGAGGCATGTTGATTCCTAGAAAACACAAAATTATATGTTAATGACTTTTAACAATGTGGATGTTCTAATGTGTTCCTATATGCAAACAATGTGGAGACTTGGTTATCTTGACTCATTTTGATGCCCAAATTATTTTGTTTGCTAAGTTTTGTTATAAAAACAAAAGATAACCAAAACTCTCCTAATTGAATGTGTCTTCGATTGAATGTACCCAAAAATACATATTAGGTATGTATTCCCTTTAGCATTCAAGAGATAATATGCAAGTGATGTTTCAATAATGTTTTTCATTTGTTTTAACAATGTGGTGAAGAATTATGTTCTAGTCTTGGATTGCAATTTTTGAAAGACAATGCACTTGGTGTGTTTGGCAAATCAAAGTAACAACAAAAAGGATACAATTCTTAACTAATTGAAGACATGATTTGCTAGTAACCAAGTTTTTCATGAATCAAGAAATTTTATGCATAAACCCTAAGATTCTAGTTAATGAATGTAAATGAGAATGTTATACTTGAATAAAAAATGCAATTATGATTAGAACACTTACAAAGTTGATTGGATTTGAAGAGATTGGATTGAAAGCCCTAAATTTCGTATGGTTATGTGTTTTTGAGAGGGTGATGGCTGTTTGAAAGTGAATGATTAAGTTAAGAGGGTGTTTGGTTTTGAAATTAAAAATAAAACATTCTGTAGCTTTGGCGGACCAGGCGGGACCAAAAGGAGGGTTCCGCCCGTATGGTCTGAGGGTACCGTGGGAGCTGCAGGGAAAAATTCAAAAGGGATTGTCTTGATTTTTGTGGTTTTATCCTAATGTTCAAAACTAAGGTTTTAGGTCTTATGAGTATTTGACTAAGCCTAGGAATGATGAATGCTTCACATTCAAGAGGTTTTGTGAAAACGTTGATAGAATGGTTAACATAGAAGACTTTCTTAGTTAAGACGTTCATCAATGAACAATCTTACCAAGGCGATGATGATGGATCACAATATGTCTATTAAGAACATAATGGATTGAATTGTCGCCGAAGTCGATGCATCCTTTGTTGAAGGGATAACAATGTTGATGAAAGAATTCCGTTGTTGACACGAATTTGCTTGTTCAAGCGGAGCTTGTTGATGTGCTTCTCCATCCGAAACTAATTTGAGAACCTTACGTGTTTTGGAGAATCATTGGGTAAATAAGTATAAAAGTCCAAGTACCACTTGTGCTTTTCTTATCAACTTATTACCGACATAATTCCATTTGGCATACCCTATGGTTTCTATTCCCGTTCTTTTGGGATACCATAATCCTAGTTATGTAGTACCTAATGATGTATCTAAACAAGCTCAACTAAAGAGTTGTTTTAGGATCTTCTTTAACACGAGCACATAGACAAATGCTAAACATAATGTTGGATCTAATTGTTATGAGAACAAGTAGTCTTCCGAACATTTCTCTACGTTTAGTTTTACCTACTGATTTACTAATCTCATTCTTGATAAATCATCAATAACTTAACCATTGAGAACAAGCGAGTAACTAGGAATGTCTTTAAGTTAAAATCCATTGCTTTTGGAGCTTGCTTTTATTATCAAAAAGTCTTTCAAATATAGACACTTATAATCACATGATTACTTCGAAACATTTATATTGTTTCACTAGTTGTTTTACTCTAAATTCCAAAAACTGTTATTTTTCAATTTGTTTAGACACAACTATGACCTATAAATCAAGTTTTATAACTTATGTCAATTTTGCTTGATTCAATGTTTGACTCAAGGTGAGAAGATGTCATTTTGTACTTTTATTCTTAACGTTTTACACAACATACATGTCTTGCCATCATTGGACTTTCGACTAAGTTATCATCTACCAAAGATGATATCTTAGAAGGAGGAGATCACTCGTTAAATGTTATATTCAACGACTCCTCGACTCTTTGGGTTTTCTTACTTAAGATACTATGAACTTTATTTGTTTTGAAAGAGTCCAAGAGGTACAACATCATGAGACTAAGTGTCACATTTGATGTGTAAATCCTAGATGTTGAAAACTCATTTTTTTTCCACACATCCTAATGTATGCTAATGTAATTTATTTCACCTTGTGTGTTTTATGTGAGATTATCATAAAGAAGTGATTGAAGAAAAACACAATTTAAGACTCAAAGTATGATGTTTGAGAATGTTGTTTAACAAAGGTTTGTTTTGCAAGCATCACAAAAGTGTTAGACATTTTAACACTTGGGAAATTCTTAGTTAGTTCACTTGTAAGCAAGAGTTGAGTGAGACTCACTCAAGAGTTTCTCGTGTTTATCTCTTGATGGTTAAAGAACCAAAGCACCTTATATCTCCTACTAGTACTAATGACGAAATTCCTTGTTGCATAGAATAGAATCTAATCTTAGTTATTACTAATAGCAGGTAAACACTTTAGAGTATTGCTAATAACACATATTCCAACACATAATGCTAGAAACAAGAGACAATCAAAGTCAAGTTGAAGTAATGCGTACCTTTTAAATTTCATAGATATGCTATCAAGAGGATAAACACTATGCGTAAAATCTTGGTTTGACGACACGCTTTGAAACTCAATTACTCATGTATCCAAGAAGGTTAGATAATCATATAAAAGCATAGAGCATAATAATCTTAATCCTTTTATCATGAGTTTCTATTAGAGATTGAATTATCTCTAAATCTCTCTTCTAGGTTTGACAAATTTTACTTGTTTTATTTTATTAGTTGATGGTGCTTTTGAGTTAAATCCTAATCCGGTTTTATCTTTAAACAACCTTTGACTCCTCAACAATCTTTCAAGAGATTTTGAGCTTTCATCAAATTTAACTAATAATTTTCCTTTCTCATTTTGCTTTTTAATCTTATGTTTGTAATATAGACACAATTTACATTCTAGATCAATTTCAACATTACTCTCAATTCTAGACATTTTATCTTCTAACAAGATTTCCTTTTCAAAGATATTCTTAAAAGATTTTGAAGACTCATTCTTGAAGATAGTTTTTAGGTCTATGTTGCATAAACGTTTAGACTCATTTTCTAGTTTAGAAAACTCTAGGATAAATTTATCAAAGCAAAAGTGTTTGGTTTCAAAATGTACCTTGCTTGATGTTTTATCTAGTTGAGAATCACAAACCGGATGGTTGGCTTCATCTTCATCCGTGTTATTCCATGAATCGTAAGCAAGTCCACTAAGAGCTCGACATGAGTAATCATCTTCACTTACACCTTCATTTAAAACATTTAAACTAGTAGTACATGTATTTATCTCAACTAAATGTCTATCTATTAATATTTATAAGACTTCTAATTCATATGTGAGATCAAATTGATCATCTTTGGCGTGACATATTTCTTGATGAAAGTTTAACATATTTTTCCAAATATCATTAGCCGTTTGACAAAAATACATTCTTTCATATTTGGTACTAAAGCTTTATAAATCATTGTTTTAGCTTTAGTATTTTTATCAAGTTTAAGATAGTTATCTTGGTTTTCAAAAACTTGTTTTCCTTGATTTGAAATCACCAAAGGAAATAATATGCCAAAGATCTTGATCAATTGATTTCACATAGTTTTCAAAATTACTTTTCCATTCAAGTAAGTTTTCTTATTCAAATAGCGGTGGGTTTTGAATAGGTTGCCCTTCTTTGAGATTTTCAAAATCCATGGATCGATCCAAGTTTTAAAATACATTCTATTTTAAAGATCTTGAGTAACGTAGCTCCTGATGCCAATTGTGGAAAACTAGAAGGGGGGTTGAATAGTTTACCGCTTTTTAAATCCTTTTTAGCTTGAATGTCCTTTAAAAACTTTACATTTGCTTAAAGATATAAACACAACGTTATATGTTTGATTCTTTGAAAAGCTTTTCATGTGAATAACAATTCTAACTTTACTTGTTTCATACTTTGAAAAGCTTTACTTGTGATGATCCTAACTTTGCTTGTTTAGTTCTTTGAAAAGCTTTACATTTGTTTAAAGATATAAACACAACTTTACTTGTTTAGTTCTTTGAAAACCTCAGATGGGTTCCGCCCGTGTACCTCCAGGGTTCCGTCAGGGCTGCAGTTGGTTTTGCAATAAATCTTCCAAACCAAACAAGGTCACATCACATTACACCTAGTCAAACACAAGACTTGCAAGCAAACATATGGTCAGTCAAACACTCTTTCTTACCATAAATGTATATTGACAAAGCTTGCCCTAAATGTGATGTGACATTACTATTTTAAGAAATAAATGTGATGTGACAAGACACTTTCTAATTTAAGAAATAAAAATAATGTTTTGTTTAAAAGGAAATGTAAACCTTAGTTAAACAAGACTTAAACACTTAAAGTGATGATTTACTCTTAGCTAAAGTTCATACTTTGTCATTAACTAAACTTAGCAAAGATCGTAAAATATAAATAATATTTTTAGGCGATATTTGTATTAACAAAGGCATAACCGTTAGCTCATCCCGTTGCTTATTTTGTGAAAATGAGGATGAAGACCTGGAGCATTGTCTTATGCTTTGTCCCATAATCAGATCTCTATGGCTTAAGTTCTGGAATTGGTGGAAATGTGGTTCTTCGGGTTCCATCTCTTTAGCTGATATTACGTTAAACCGGATAGCTCTCTCGGGTCGAAGTCAAGGTTTTGTTAGAGCTTTGTATGGGGCTAGCTATGTGCTTCTTTGGTCGATTTGGAAGTGGCGCAACAAACTCCTTCATGCGAGCACGGAAGAAGTGAATAGCATAAAGCATGAAGATATTTTTCCCTCAATTCAAAGATTGTCACTGTTATGGTTGGCAAATAGGAGTCGTCGGGATAATATAAGTTGGAGAGATTGGATATTAAAATCATGTGAGATTGTAGATTAGCCTTTGTTTTTTCTTTATAGGTTGATCATGTCTTTTGGTTGTTGTGGTCCTCCATCTTGGAGCCCGTTTGTTTGTAAGCCTTTGGCTTTTGGTGTTTTTTATTGAAATTCTTTGCTTTTAAAAAAAAAAACATAAAAACTAGACTTATAAAATTGTTTATAAGTTATAAAAAAAAGAAATAAAATACATGTATTTTACCACTTCCACACTGCACACAATGTTCATACACACATGCATCACACATACATACATTAAACACCATACACACACCAAAGACAAACACAACAATACAACACAAACTTGTAAATTTTAATAAAAAAAAAATAACACCACCTCTCGCCATAACCTACGCCATTGAGATGGCATCCACAATGGCGCTTTTTATTGGCGCGGTGAGCAGTGTCATGGCACACGCTATTGGCCTTTCACGCCCCCTCCCCCACCATGACACCAATGCTCTAGGTAATATAGTAAACTTTAGTTTGTCACCTCCACACGTACACATATCAGAGCATAGGTAGTAACTAAACTCAATAAATTTATCATCAAAAAGATCTTGATCAAGGTTTGAACATATAAACAGATTACTTTTCCTCTAATTTATTCCTCAAATCAGATTTTTTGCACTCATGTAGTGTCACAATCATCTGCATTTTACCTCTTTCATACACCTTTCAGCAAATTTATAGGTTTTTTTTGTTGTCGTATCTTCTAATATTTATCCTTATAACTATATGACTATTACATGTAAAACCTAAAAGAATTACGTTACTATGAAAGAAAACCTAGTGTACTACAAGTCTAGACATATGACACGTTTATATACCTAAGATTATGAATCATAAACGCTGATAAATTGTTAATTTTTAACACCGATTAGACTAATCAAACTTATCCTTTTTTAATCATAACTCTGAAAGTTACTATGTTTATACCTTATCCAAACTCCTAAAAAACTCAAACTAAAAGCTTTAGGATGAAGTTAAAATAAAAAGACAAATATTTTTGAAAAACGTAAAAAAGAATAATAAAAATAAAAAGTTCTTAAAAAGAATAACAAAATATTTCTGAAAATGTCGTTAAAAAAAATAGCAAATATTTTTTTCATCATTACATTGTCACGCTTTAACCCATTATTTCATTCGAAGTAATTAAAGATTTAAATGTCATTATCTAATTTTTAAAAGGTAACAACAACATGTTAGTCATGTAGTGGTTTAGCTTTTCTTTAGAGTTAATTACTTACATGGTCATTGTGGTTTGTTAGGTTTAACGAAAATGATCTTTATATATTTTCTTTCTGGATCCTCTCCTTTTGATTTCGACCCGTAATAGGTTTAATCATTTGACCCCAAATATGTTAGTTTGATTATTTAGTGAGAGGCTATTTTGATCATTTACCAATATTTTTTTGATTAAGAAAAACTAAAAAACCCACCCACCTACCCTCATCTCTTCAATCTTCACTCTTCACACACAAACGCAAATAATCTTCTCACACACAAAATAATTTACAACACATACACTTCAAATTTGCTACCACTCCCACCACAATCTTTGCAACAACTACCATTACCTATTATAAAACCTACAACCACCACTGCGGCGCTAAACCACCACCAATGTCGGAACCCTTCTCCCCTGAACCACATTCGCTGTCTAAACCATCACATTCGACTAAGAACCTTCAGATCCGTCAGAAAACCACCAAACATGTATCAGATCTGGTAAAGTATGGTGTGTGTGCGTTTTTGATTTTTATGTGTTCAAACTTGTATATTTTGATGGGTTTGTGTGTGTGTTTGGTTTTTACTTGATTTGGGTTGCTTGAGAAATAGTTTCTACAAATATGTGGCATTTTTTTTATTTGTTCAACTTTCATTGGTGTAACGGGAAATAGTAGTGGTGAATATGGTATGTGGTTGAAGATAATAGGAAGATGATGCTAATTTCTTGTAAATCTTATGAGTTTATTGTAAAGTGACGTTTATAAGAGCATAGGGTAGGTAACCTTGAGTTATAACTTAACACCGCTCCACATCATCGGCACATTAGCTTTAAACTTTCAACCTTAACACACAAAAAAATCACATTTTGGACCCCACTTTTATTTTAAAACTTATAAATTACGATTTAGACCTTTTAAATTCACAACATCACCTCATAAATAATAATTCATTCATTAATGTCTATTACAAATAAAAACATACGAAAATAAAAAAAACATACAAAAATTTAAAAACATACAAATTACAAATACTTATTCATCTTCTTCGAGATCTTGTTCTTGTTGTCGTTGAAGATGTTTTTGCCAAAGATGCTCTATATAATGTCTTATTGGAGACTAGTATGCGTTTCTCTGTCATGTAGTTCTTTTGCCTTTCGATGATGGACATCACATCTGTCGACCCACCTTTCTTGCCTCATATGTGGTACCGGATCCACCCACATTTTGTTATACTCACGTAGTGGAAATTTTTTATCTTTTAAAATTATGTTATGCAAAATAATGCAAGAATACATGATTCTACTTATCCTGGTAATTTTTATTTGATATGCCGGTTGTTGTATTATACCCCAACGTCCTTGGAGCACACCAAAAGCACGTTCGACATCCTTTCGTGCACTTTCTTGTTTTCTTTTAAAATAACCATGTTTATCGTCAGTTGCAACCGTGAATGATTTGACGAAAATTGCCCACTGTGGTTAAATTCTGTCAGCTAAGTAATATCCCTTTTCATACATGTTTTCATTTACCATATATGGTGCTACAGGGGCGACGTCATCAAGAATGTCGTCGAATAATGGTGAGTTATCTAGAACATTAATATCGTTATTCGCCCCTGCCACCCTAAAAAATGCATGCCAAATCTATTAATCTTGCGAAGCAACAACTTCAAGTATTATTGTTGGGTATTTTTTTTTATCACCCCTACCATATTGCCTTTGCCAACCAACCGAACAATTTTTGCACTCTCAATGTATGCAGTCAATGCTACCAAGCATTCTCGGAAAACCATGCCACCGCTCATGTCTTTCATAAATACTCCAACATAAACAATTCAATAATGCACTTGTTAAAATTATCAAGACAATCACGTGAAGTATGCTCACCCATTTGCAAATATTCATTAAACGCATCCGGTGCGGTGCCGTATGCCAATTGGCATATGGCAGCTGTACACTTCATAATAACACTTATACTCATTCGACCCGTACAATCGGGTGCTTGGCTAAAGAATTTAAAATGACTTGGAAGAGGATCAGAAGTATAAGATTCAATACCTTTGACTATTTCTAGAAATAGTTTCCGGCTCATACGATATCTTCTTTGAAAAGTCACATGCGGATACTTACAACCTTGAATGAAATAGTCGTTCTTCAAATTTTCTTCGGCAACCTCACGTTCACGGTAGATCGGGTTATGGGTCAAACGAGATCGAGATGCTTCTTGTTCTAACTGTTGCTGATATCCGTATGCGCCCATCATAAAGTATAAGTTAGTTTCGTCATCTACATAGGACCGGTTCTTACATACTTCGTCACTTTCGTTATTGTTATATCCTGACATTTTTGAGCAAATCGAAGTATATGTATATGAGTTTGAGTTGTGGAAGTGTAAAAAAAAGGAAAAAAAAAAGTTATGCATAAAGTGTGTATTTATAGTGGATATATATATATATATATATATATATATATATATATATATATATATATATATATATTACGTCTACCCGTAACGTTAAGGGCCAAAAAAGGTTTTATTTTTATTTTTATTTTTTAACTCAAACTATGTAGCCGTTAAAGGGGGTGTGTGTGTGTGTGTATATATATATATATAGACTTAGGATCAAATGAGAATAACTCTTAAAATGAGAAGGATGAGAAATAACTATAACCATATATTAGAGATGCATCGACTTGAATTATATGCATCCTTAATCTTTTAGATGCACCATAATATATTTTCTAATTAAAAATTAGATGCATATACATATATTAGATGCATTTTAGCAAGTTTGGGAAATCATATGTATTTTTCGTCCTTTGATGGTCAAATTTGTTGCAAGTACTACTTTGCATCGTTTTCACTTCAAAATTACTTTCGAAACTAATTGGGATGCATCTAAATGAATAAAGATGTATCTAATTCAAGTCGACGCATCTCAAATATGTAGTTATAGTTATTTCTCATCCTTCTCATTATAAGTCGACGCATCTCAAGTCGACACACCTCAACGCTACGTTACCATTTTAACGTAGCATGCAACGCATGGTCTTAACGTGATTGGCCGGTGTAATAACGCTGCTTAACGCAATGATAACTCAGCTTAACGTGATGCATCACGTTACCATACCCTCTGTAATAATAATAATAATAATAACGTAGACAGATGGCTTTATGGAACTCATTAACAGAGGATTACACATCAGATTGGCTTAGGGTGGCACCGATATCCGGATTGGGACAAACTATGAATGCCAGGACTTACCGATGTGTGTTGTGTTATCGGTTGGGTGTTCCTCTTTTTACTGTCCAGATGCCATGTTCAGCTTATTCTAAGGTTTTTCCTGGAGATCATGCTGTATTATGCGCAGGCTTAGTTGATATTAAACATCGGCACAATATTGTGCGTGATGTTCTTGTTGATATATGTTCTCGGTCTGGAGTTTCAGTTCGTAAGGAGGTGGATATTGGGCTTCGTGGAGAGAGGGACAAAACCTTACGCCCGGCCGACATGTTACTTTACTCTTGGGATGGTGGCCTTGATGTTTGTGTTGATCTTACAGGATCGTCACCTTTGACGCGTTCGTGTATAGCTGATTTTATGCCCGGTCGGGCGGTTATTGAAGCCGCACAACGTAAACATGTCAAGTACGCAGCTAAATGTGATG
The DNA here is from genome assembly GCA_030686995.1 of Artemisia argyi. Lineage (NCBI taxonomy): Eukaryota > Viridiplantae > Streptophyta > Magnoliopsida > Asterales > Asteraceae > Artemisia > Artemisia argyi. The sequence goes on along the minus strand of CM060700.1, from coordinate 238,442,058 downwards.
ATATCGGATATGGGTTCCTCCCCTTTTCATTCTCTTCTTTTGGAGAACTTGAAAAGGATGCAGTGACCTTATTAAAGAGCATTAGACGATTCTCTATGACCCAAGACATTGGAGCACGTGCTGCTCCACATATTTTTAGTAAGATTGGTTTTGCTGTAGCTAGAGGTGTGGGGGCTCAGTTAGTATCTCGGCTCCTCACTAATTTCTTGTAAAATCCTATTTGTTTTTCAATAAAGTAATGATTATAATAAATAATAATAATAATAATAATAATAATAATAATAATAATAATAATAATAATGATGGTGTTTTGTCATTTTACCCATCAAACATTTACAAACATTTGCAGGTCAACTAACGGAATTAGTTGTCAAAGGATCAAACTCGTTATGGGTCGAAACAAAAAGAAGAGGATCTGAGAGGAAAAAAAAAAAAAATAATAAGGATCACTTTCATTAAACCTAACAAGCCACAGGGATCATTTAAATAACTAACTCCTTTTCTTTATATATTTTTTAAGAAGTATCAATATAAATAAAATGAGAAAACGTGGAAGGCGTTTTTAGGAGTGAGAGTGAGGTGTGAAGAAAAAGAAATAGTGTGAGAGAGTGACAACTGGAAAATAATATTCAAAGCTTTTTTGGAGGCATTAAACCACGTTGCATAAGCACACCGACTAAATTTGTTCAAAAAAAAAAAAAGTGACGATCAAAAACCAACTCCATTCTAAGTTAAGCTTTCACCTTTAAATAAGCTTTTGAGATATCCAGGGATGACAGGTTCTTATTTAATAATCCTGTCATTGCTAATAATAGTATATATGGTACTACAACTCACTATTTCAATGAAGTGTATCTCATATGATGTAAACATTGACAATCGGTAACGTTAATTATGTATAGGTTTTAGAGCGCTAATGTTCATAAGCCATAAGACTCGTTTTATAGCAAAAGGTGTTGTCAAATCAATATTTTTCTTATATAATTTAGAACTAATAACTTAATTAAAAAATATATTTCTTTCATCACTCAAGACATAAGACACCATCGAATATACACTTTAACTTAATAAAATAAAAAGGGGGAAAAACATATAACTCGGCTAGTGTATTTGGTATAAGACCTATAACTCAAAGGAGGGCGTGGTGTCTTTTCTAGTTTCTTCCTAGTTGTTTTTAAAAAATTCGCCGTTCAAAAAAAAGAAAAGAAAAAATGAGGGTGTGGTGTCAAGCCATAGGATTGAGTTATAGGACTATAACTTGCTTCTATAACTCAATTTACCATATACTTTCTTTGAAATTTAGACTTGTTCAGAAGAGTGTCTACTCTTTTTAAATTTATTTGTAAATTTTGTTATCCAACTCAAAAACTAGTTAAATACATGCCTCAAAGCTGCCTCCAAAATTGTATCATGTATTATCTATCAATTTGATTGTAAATTGGTAAGTATAAATTCGACGAAAGACGTCTAACCCAATTTTTAGTGTAGCTTTTAAAAATTATCATATTTTGCACTCTCGACAATAAAGTTCTAGCTCCGCCCTTGGATTTAGATCATACATGTTAAATATAACATGTGTTAATGTCTTAATGAGAAATGTAAAGATGTGAAAAATATACGACTCATCCAAGTAGGTGTATTTGAATACTTTGTAAGACTGTGACTCTGTGAATGCAATAGTATAACAAAATAGCTTTTAATAAACGAAAAGGAATTCGTGCAAATATTGGTATTTCATAACTTTACACAACTATAACATTAATTTATCAGGTGTAACAACCTTTTACACACACAAATTACTCGTTATCTACATGAGTCGAGGTGTTATGTATATATTTACTTCAGCTCCTGATGTTCTAGTTATGCCTACACAACAGTTCTCGATGCATTGTGAGACGGATGAGTTGAACTATTGGTGCAAACAACCGGATGTGATCATGTCAACTTTTTTAAAAAATAGGGAAAATGTTAGCTGATTTATGTATGTGAATCGAGGATAGAGATCCTCTCATGTTTATACAAATAGGTCATGTTGTGAAATATTGTGATTGTAAGCAAAATAGTGGGCCTCATAAATTTATTTGAAGTGGACTCATTTTTATTTATCATCTCTTTTTGATTGGGCAATATAATGTATTATACAGAATATTTATTTAAACGTTAGAGAATCTCAATCCGTGAATCGATAGGTTCAAACCGGAAAATCAAACAGCCAAATAAACAAAAACCACCATAAGATCTAGGGGTGTTCATCGGTTCGGTTATCGGTTAATCGGTTTATTCGGTTCGGTTTGTTCGGTTAAATTTTTTTTTTGGGTCATAACCGAAAACCGAACCGAACCGAAAATATCTATAACCGAACCGAACCGAGAACCGAACCGAAGTTCGGTTCGGTTATGGGTCAAAACCGAAAACCGAACTTTTTACTTAAATTACACTATTTATATTTTTTTTGAATTTAATTATATATATTTTTGAGAAAAAAAATATTTCAAGCATAAAAAAATGTTTTTTTATATTAATATAAAATTTTAATGGATATTTTTTATATTTAAAATAATATAAATATATAAAAAATATATATATTTATATTAATTCGGTTTTCGGTTCGGTTTTCGGTTCAGATAGCTAAACCCATATCCAAACCGAAAACCGAATTTTTAATTCGGTTCGGTTCGGTTTTAACAAGTTCGGTTCGGTTATATGTTCGGTTCGGTTTTATTTCGGTTCGGTTCGGTTCGGTTTTCGGTTTATTCGGTTAATTAACCGAACCGTGAACACCCCTAATAAGATCAATGTTCCAAATTCCAAAATAAACCTCATATTCCCTCCGTCCCATTTAAAGTGTCCACAATGGAATCTTTGCATGTCCCATTTAAAGTGTCCACTTGTACCTTCCAACCAATAAGATGAGAGTTTAGTGGGTAAAAGTAATATTTGATTGGTGGAGAGTTTAGTTAGTGGAATCTCCTTAAACTTTGTGCATTATGATAGTGGACACTTTAAATGGGACGGAGGTAGTATTTAATTAGGACCTCAAAATTGTCACCCTTTATCAATGTTGGATTTGTCAGCATGCACTCTTTGATTAGATGTTGCAACAATGATTAGCCTACGGAAAATATCTTTCAAGACAAGATAATTTTTTTAATTAATAAAAATGTAAAATTCATGATTTGTGTGCCTAAACTTTTACTAACTACTCCGTCTATGCTTTACTGTATGCTAATGACTCACCGACAAATGAAAAGTGAAAATGATAAATGATGTTTAGTGAATAACACATGATTAATTAGTGAATTACACATGATAAAAGATGTTATGGTTATCAAGAAGGGTTAAGAAAACATGATAAAATGTGATAATCAGAGAGGGTTAAGTATAAAAGTTAAACAATATATATAACATAACAATAATTTTAGGGTAAATTGCAAAAATGGTCATTCACGTTTCATGAAATAGCAAAAATGAGACCAAGACAAAAGGTAGCGCAAAAAGACACCAACGTTCCGAATTTTTGCAAAATCGCCACCGAGAGGCCTTTTCCGTTAGTTTCATCGTTAAGTGCCATGTCACCGAGGGTATTATCGTCATTTCACTGGTTTAAGGTGCACGTGGCATATCACTATTGATTCAAGGACTAAATTTGCAAAGTTATTTTTATCTTTTATTTCACATTTACCACTACCACCACCACTCTCTACCACCATACAACTACCACCACCACTCTCTACCACCACATAACTAACACCACCACCCTTTACCCTTCATCTTCATCTTCTCTGGTGACCAAACCCAGATTCCGGTGACCAAACCCAGCTATATAGACTTCTCATTAGAGCATCAAGTCCATAGAAAAGATAAAAATAAGGTTCATGCGCATGGACTAATCATATAAGGTTAAAAGGTATAGTAGATCTAGCGATGAGCTGGATAATCGCATTTAAACATACTACATACTTTTTCAGGCGGAAGAAAGTTTTATAAATTTAATGTCAAAATTACTCAGATACTTATAACGCTAAAAAATTAATATGAACATATGGATGACCCACGAATTTGATTAATAAGAGTTGCTCACCTCAGAAATCTCATAGTTAGCATTAACATGGAACACCTGTTGATTTGGGGGAAGATAAATTGAATAGTTGATAGGCCCATCTCCACCATATTGTTTAGAAGAATACAACTAGCCATTGATATCTTCCACAATAAAAGTGATTGAATGTATGCAATATTCCCTAAGATGTATGTTTAATTCCCCGTGACGTATGATTATTTTCCTAAGCTTTTGATTGTTGATAAACAGATATGACCACGGACCTCCGCCCTTGCCCGATTCCCACAACTCGGTTTGCACAACTTGCCCCTAGCATCATATAACATAAAATTTGTGATTACAAATTCGTATATTAATAAGATTGCAATGAAATCACAAACTTCTTACTTGAAAAATCAGACTTACAATTTGAAGTTCTAATGCCGCTTTTAGTTCTTGGACGACATATGTCATCGTTGGTCGTTTTTTTCCGATCATCATTCAGGCACTCAAAAGCAATATTGGAGAATGTTTCTAATGATAACGAATTCATTTGTTTAAGGAGGTCAGGGATGATGAGTTTATCTAATTCATTTGTTTGGAAGAAGTGATCGGAATCTGGGTTTGGTCACCGGAGAAGATGAAGATGAAGGGTAAAGGGTGGTGGTGTTGGTTGTGTGGTGGTAGAGAGTGGTGGTGGTGGTGGTAAATGTGAAATAAAAGATAAAAATAACTTTGCAAATTTAGTCCCTGAATCAATAGTTATATGCCACGTGGACCTTAAAGCAGTGAAATGACGAAAATACCTTTGATGACATGGCACTTAACGATGAAACTAACGGGAAAGGCCTCTCGGTGGCCATTTTGCAAAAATTCGGAACGTTGGTGTCTTTTTTGCGCTACTTTTTGTCTCGGTCTCATTTTTGCTAATTTGTAGAACTTGAAGGACCATTTTTGCAATTTACCCATAATTTTATTTTAAAGGACAATACACATGATGCACATCTCATTAACAAGTGATGAAGTTCATTGACGGAGCTTCTTTAAGGTAGAGGTGGGCCCTGACTCTTTTAAATTTATGAATTTTTAGTGCAAATTTATATATTGTGTTAGTTTAAAACAACATTATTTAATAATTTAGCTTCTCCAAAAACTTAATAAGTTACAGTTTAACTCTTTTAATAAAAAGTTTCAAACTCCGTCCCTGATGAAGTTAGTAACAAGATTTATGTTTGTTAAAAAAATATTACTACGTAATTAACTTTTATGACACAACAAGAATTGCAATTGGACAATCATATCTATACATGTTAAAGAGAAAATTTTTAAAACTCTAGACATGTCAATTTAGCACTTTACCGTGTTTATTGTCTGCTCATTTTGAAGAACAAGAATTTGTCAGAAAAAATAAAATAAAATAAAGAACTTTCAACATAGCTCTAAAGGTTGTACTCCCTCCGTCCCACATTAAGTGTCCACTATGACTTTTTTAAGTTTTTTTTTTCAACTTTGACTTCAAATTTTTTTGTCCGTGTTATATAGTACTTGATGCAAGATATATGAATGGATTAAGTTTTTAGTTGTGGTTTCATTTGTATAATTTTCATTAAGTATTATATAACACAAATAAATATATTTAAGGTCAAAGTTGGTAAAAAAAAACTTAGAAAAGTCACAGTGGACACTTAATGTGAGACGGAAGTAGTACTTAAAAAATAAAACGTGAATAACTGATGCTACATAAAGTTGTTCAAGAGAAATTAAATTCAAGGACTGAACAACTAATATTTAATGTACAAGAAATTAATGCGTGTTTAAATACTTTAAACATAGCTTTTAAATCTATGTTTGAAATTTAATAAAAAAAATGTTTTAAGTTTTTATTTTGTTTTGTGACAAATCACTTATCCACTTTAATTAATGAGTCGAGATATTTAAAATACCAAGCATTCCTCACATACCAATGACTCATCTTCACCATATATTTAAAAAGAAATCAATAGTTGAGATTAAAAACATTTTAATATTTCACTCATTTTTTATAATTTAAATATCTCTTAAACCGTTAATCGTTAAGCGAAAATAATTATACCATCGCGACGAGCATTTAATTATCTTTATATAGATAGACTATTTGATATATTTTCGACAATTTTTTTTTTCGTTTTTTTCACTTTTTTTTTCGTGACCAAAAAACCATATATAATATTACATATCATATCATATATGATATATCATATATGATTTTTTCGGTCACAAAAAAAAAACGTGAAAAAAAAAAAAAAAAAAAATTGTCGAAAATATATCAAATAATCTATCTATAGAAAGATAATTAAATGCTCGTCGTAACGGTATATTTTTTTTCGCTTAACGATTAACGGTTTGAAAGATATTAATATTTGAAAAAAAAAATGATGAAAGTGGGTTTTTTAAATTGTTGGGATTAATCTCATCCATTAAATCAAATAAAGATGGAAGGAAGATGGATGGTGTAGATTAATCATTTGGTATGTAAAAAAAAGTTGAGTACTCAAATGATCTTTTACCTTAATTTATATTGTTTTGTTTACCTTAAATCATCAAAACCAACTTTTTAAAATCATATGATATTAGTTACAATGATTTGGATGACTAAAGATCAAATGAGAAGAAACTTTAAAATAAGAAGAATTAGAAATAATTATTATTACACATTAAATATGCATCGATTTGAATTAGATGCATCAACAATCTTTTAGATTCATCATAATATATTTTCTAGCAAAAAATTATATGCATATACATATATTAGATATATTTCATCAAGTTAGATGAATCCTATGTATTTTTCGTCATCTGCGGGTCAAATTTGTTGCTTGTACAACTTTGCATTGATGTTACTTCAAAATCACTTTCGAAACTAATTGCAATGCATCTAAATGAATAGAGATGCATCTAACTCAAGTCGATGCATCTCAAATATGAGATTATAGTTATTTCTCATTCTTCTCATTTTAAGTTTTCTTCTCACCGGATCCTTACCCTGATTTGGATATGATACTTGTCACCTTTTTTATCCTCGGCTTTAATCTATGATACTTGTCACCTTTTTTATCCTCGGCTTTAATCTATTATAGTAGTAGCATGAATGTTTGTTGTTGACAAGTGTAATCGCTCAAATTTCCTAAACTACCCATATATCTTTTTCTTTGTCATGGTGTCATGCTACTATTTTCAACCTCACACTTGTACGATGAAGATCCAATCAATCTTCATGACTCACTCCAACAATTAAAAAAAGAATTTTGTTACATCCACAAAAAGTTTACATAAAAAATTCCCACTCGCTGACATGTCAGCGTGTTATTGGTTTTTTGTGGGATCCCACAAAAACCAATCACACGCTGACATGTCAGCGAGTGGGAATTTTTTGTGTAAACTTTATGTGCCCCTAACATGCCTCTTAAAAAAAACACAAAACATAAAAAAACATTTTCACGCACTTAGCCACAGTGTAATAAGCGAGCATGATTCCGGTCAACATATTCACATCAGCGTTAATTCAACTTTCTCTATTTACAACTAACTTAATATAATAAAATAATCACGGTTACCTCAAAAAATATACTTAATTAAACACAAATATACATCACATAAACCATTTAATAAAAATAACACATATAACAAGTCACATAACTCAGTCGTACAGATGACCAAATCTTGCTTTTTTATTTTCATGCAAAACGTGTCCTGCTAATGGAGGTGTAGTAAGGGTGACAAAAAATAACCACGATCATGATAAGGCAAAACTTAGTAAATCTGACCTCTATTACAGATGAGTGGTGATCGGCACACTCCCAAATTTTATTGAGACACTTCATTATACAAGTTGTTAAAATAGATTATATTTAAAGTATAACTATTTATTGCAGAGAGTAAAATATCTCAATAAATTTTGAAAGTGTGTGAATCAATTCCATTAAAGATGGTCTTAAAACCTTTGCTTAACCTCTTTGGATAAGGTTTTGCCGCTTGTTGTTTACTTGTCATTTTAACCCTTCCAAATGGGTCCCACCATAATTACTTGTGTCTATACTATAAATAAAGTCCATATCCTTAGTTTAGAAAAAACTATTTTATTTCATATCATCTCATAACTCATTAAAATATTCAACAAAAAATATGATTGCACCGGTACCGGTTACTGACCCAATGAAACAACTGAGCTTACCACCGGGGTTTCGGTTTTATCCTACTGATGAGGAGCTCATGGTCCAATATCTGTGTCGGAAAGTCGCGGGAAACGACTTTCCGCTACAGATTATTGGCGATGTCGATTTGTATAAGTTCGACCCGTGGGATTTACCTAGTAAGTTTTTTCCTATTAAAAGAATATTTAACATAAATAGTACTATTCGCAAAATAGTACTATTTACAATAAACTGAGACATGCATTTTCAAACATGTTTTGAGAATGCATGTTGATAGTTCTTAACTTCTTTTTATATATAATGATTTATAATCCACTTATAATATTTTTTTTTATAGGCAAGGCGATGTTTGGTGAGAAGGAATGGTATTTCTTCAGCCCAAGGGACCGAAAATACCCGAACGGGACTCGTCCCAATCGGGTTGCTAGTTCCGGTTACTGGAAAGCAACCGGAACCGATAAGGTGATCATGTCAGAGGGACGAAAAGTTGGGATTAAGAAGGCGTTGGTTTTTTACGTTGGAAAAGCTCCAAGAGGGTCTAAAACTAATTGGATCATGCATGAATATCGTCTTTCGGAGCCTCCGAAAAAGAGCCACAGTCTTCGGGTAAGTAATTTCGTGGCACCATGATTCAATGTATTACATGGTGAAATATGTTTTTATTGCAAAGATTACATGATATTTTCATAGAAATAAAGGTTATTACAGCATATATTGTGTGCATTGATGGTTTTGTGTTATTTTTAGTGATTTGCATTGAATAACAATTTTGCATTAAATTCACATGTTATAAAGGGTTTTTTTTTTTTTGGTCATACTTAGTTATGGTATCTTTTGACTTATGAGCTATCAAAATTGATTTTTTGTTCAGTTTGGTTCAATTCTTAATATTTTTACTTTTTTTCATATATAAATTTAAGTTTTTTTTTTGGTAAAAGGTCAATGGTCCGGTAAATATAATATAAAAACATTTAACTTTGGACGCCTATAAAAACATTTTTTTGTTTCAGTTTACTAATTTTGAACATAAATTTAACATTTTCATACGATTTGTCATTTATAAAAAAAGGGTCTTTTGCTTCACTATAAAAAGTTGCTGATGACCCAAAAATGACCAAAGAATTAAATATTAAAATTTAAAGTGTATGTTGCTATCTTAATGCAAATAACAATGTAATAAGATATGTTTTATAATACATTTATTATGAGTGTATTGTGTATACAAACATAAAAGTTATGATATGCTTTATAATTTTTTTATTATTGTTTATCATAATTGTACTAATATATGCTAAACTAAAATGTGTCTAAAACTTGTACAATTATCAAATGTTGCATTTTGTTTTGTTACAGTTGGATGATTGGGTGCTATGCCGCATCTACAAAAAGAATTCAAGTGCTGAAAAGGCATTTTCCGAACGTCCGAAAACCGAACCGAGCCATAACTCATCATCCTCCTCCTCGTCCCAATTCGAAGATGTTCGCGACTCATTTCCCGACACAATTCCCGCTATGGACGACAAGTATCTAAGCTTCCGAAACAACAAGGCAACATTTACTGAGGATGAAGATCAAAAGGTCGATATGGGCACAAATTACGACTGGGCTAGCATTGCTGCATTCGGGTTGCAAGACCCGAACAGCAACAATGCTAATCCATCAAATGGATCCTCCATGGACCCGACATTTGACATGCAAATGAAATTCGAGAAATCACCAAATGATGAGGGCGAAAATGGGATCAGGAGTCAAAGAATGGAGAATTCGGGTTATTTCTTTTCACAAAGCTTTGTGAACTCGAACTCGAATGACCCGTTTGCTATTCGGTACCCGACCCAATCGAGTGGGTCGGGTTATAGAGAGTGAAAAGAAGGGTGGAAAGGAATAAGTTGAGGGGGTTGAGTGTAAATAGGTGATATTTTGGGGGGTGGGATGTGGATTTTTGAAGTTTGGTGGAAAAGATATGAGCTTAAAAGTCAAGGATAAGAGTAGGAAAAGTCAAAGGGAGTGTTTGGTTGAATGTAGGAGATAGTAGAGAAAAGTAAACAATGTATTTGTTTCTTGAATTTTCGGTTAATTTCTAGTTTATGGAAATTTTGTTGGTTGATTTTTCTTTATACATGTTGTTTTGATCAGCTTTAGATAACCATGAATTAAATGGATGTTTGTTTAAGCTTATATAGCAGACTTATGGCTTATCTGGTTTCCAGCTTATGTTTATCAATTTTTTGTAGCTTATTTTAAAACTTTACGGCGTACATAAGCTTATTATGTCATAATGTTTAGTTTCAAAATAAGCCACTAGTGAGCTTATGAAACATAAGCCGAAATCACATAAGCCATAAGCCCATAATATAAGTTTAAACAAACACCCCCTAACTCTTTTGTTAATGGTTTTCTCTTCTTTTTATACGAGTAATATCAAAAACGTACCTTATATGACAACTTGATAACAAAATAAGCAAACTAAGAAGTTTTATGTGAAAACTAATGAAATGTATAACATGAGACTTTAGAAGATTCAAAATCTGGACTTTTTCAAAACTCAAATACTTGGTAATTTTTATATGACATATTCACGAAAGCTTTTGTTTAAATATCTTAAATGTACTAGTCTATTAGATACAATTCTTCCTTTTTAAATTGTGAACATTTTATTTACTCAACTGTTGTCCAAATAGTATTGTATTGGGAGGTGATTTGCACATTCACACAATTAATTGACACACTTAAATTATGAGTGTTTTGACATTTATACCTTTACAGGGTAAAAATAACTACGGAGTAACAATTATGTGAGGTATAAATATCAAGACAATCATAATTTGAGTGTGTCAATCAATTGTTAAAGTGTGCAAATCATCCCCTTATTGTATTCAGTTAGGTTGTTCCATGTCCATTTGTAAGATGGGTGATTGGGTTCAATGAAATTATATCATGGTACTATTGCATTCAGTTAGGTTGTTCCATGTCCATTTGTAAGATGGGTTCAATGAAATTATATCATGGTACAAATGTCATTTTAGAAAGGGATTGTATAACAAGCGCTTTTAAGTTGAAATTATATCGGTTAAGCGTATTAATTCATCACAAAATTTTCTTTTAAGTTGAAAAATACATTTAATGCAAAGTAATTAAAGTTATATTATTTTAATTAAATGTAATTTTGTATTTAATGAATACAAATTTTCCTTGTTTAATCATTTAAACCAATGACCCGAGGTTATCGGGTAGAAAAACCTTTTTAAAAAATAGAAGTTACATTCGCTCCAATGAAAATTATGTATGTTTGTTTGTTGACAAATTTTTCAGACAAATGAAGTTATTAAATAAATAAATGAAAGTTATTTTGTGTTGATTATTTTGTTTGTGTATGCTATTTTGTGTTGATTACTTTGCCTACTTAAAAGATGGACCAAAATACATGAACCAGCCCACAAAAGCTGTTAAATAGATATTTGGGCCTACATTTGTGTTACAATATGCGCTGCTCATACTTTTGGTTTACCACTTTACTGGCCCATAGACCCAAATATAATTTTGCACAAAAACATTCACTGGGTCCACTGGGATGTAGAAGATTTTTTCCCCCTATAAGTATTCACTAATTTTCTTTATATTTTTTCTTGAAAAAATTGTATTTGAATGTATAGTAATATAAAGATTGTTTTACAAAACCTATAAGCTCTAGGTAATGATGAACTGTCGACTGCCGACTCAAAATTGCCTTTAAGTATGACAGTGTTACCTTGCTTCTAAAATGATCAGTGAGGTCAAATGTGTCGCTAACCCTTCGTTCAAAAAGATTTTGTTGTGCCGGATTCAGCTTTTTGTAGTATATTTTGGCTTGTTTGGCAAAAGTGCAAAACTAGCTAAAAGTGTTCGGTAAGATAGTTATATATGTAATATAAAGTGCAAAATGGCGAAAATGATAAATTCTAACAAAAAATGCTTCTTTATGTAGCATTTGAGTATCATTTATAGAAGATAAAAGCTCATTGACAAACAAGCTTTTAATTCATATACCTTATTTACTAAGAAAAGACACTAAAACTGTGTTTTAAAGCAACACAATGAATTGTTCTGAAACCTTAAAACAAACCCCTAGCTAAGATAGATTGGACCATACTATATGTACTTATAACATCATAGCAAGAAATGAAGCAGTTTTCTGCAACCTCATTTCTTGTTGGGCAATACTCGTTGCTTACTTGTCGAGGTTTTTCTTTGAAATTTCGACGGTGAACCCTGTCAAGCTCACCATATTGGGTGAGGCAACTTTGGGAATTACACTCACTAATGTGGACAATATTTGAGTAGTAAGTTGATTGAATTTAACTACTCCGTATATCTTTTTTCGCCAAAAAGAAACACACAATAACATTTTTTCTTACCAAAATATTTGTCATTATTCAACCAGTTTGTCTTTTAATATAAGGATGATTATCTTTGACACAACAAAACCATATGTTGAAAAACCCTAAGAAACCATGTTTGTAACTTTTTTATGTTATTATACTAGTTATAATACCCGCGCACGCGCGGGTTTTTAAAATTCTTTTTGAAATAATTATTTAAAATTTTTAATCCTATTGTTAATTGCATCTTATCTATATTTTTTGTATTTATATTCTACTTGTGTTGTGGATAAATATAAAATAAATATATTTTTTTTAAATATCTTATCTATATTTTTTGTAATTATCTTCTACTTGTTATGGATAAATATAAAATATTACCTAATAAGAAAATAATCTTTTTTTTTTAAATAAAATTATTACTTTTTTTAAAATGCAAAATTCCCGACAGAGGTTTTGTTTTATTATATAAAAGATTCATGAATTTCTTTTATTTTAAATGGTTGAATTGGAAGCTGAAAACTAAAAGAGAAAAATAAATGCTACGCGTAATTAAAAGGCTATGAATGACCCTACTTACTTAATTAGTCTAAGCACCACCAATTTTATCTTGTTTGGTATATTTTGGTTCAATGACCCCACTTTTAAATTTTTTTGTTAGTTGTTAACTCCCAATGATACTTATTTTTCTTAGCATTATTTTGATATTTTCTCATATGTTAGTTCAATGCTAAAGTTATAATTTGCAACTATTAGTCATATAATCATTTTATAACATAAACATCAACAGATAGTTAAGATCAAATAAGAAATAAAATTAACATAATAGTGATGACAAAAAACCATAAACGCGGATGAAGATTTAATAATTCAATCCTTGATGGATAGATTGGATAATTTGTAATCATGTTAGTGCTTGTATGTAATTTCCACTTGCTATAGCATCTTGTTAGAGTTGAAGTATGAATAAGATTGATTTCCATTTATGTGTCCTTGTGCAAATTAAGCGAGTAACGGAATCTATATTGCACCAGGGCGCATCGTACTAATGTTATTGTGATTTCCATTTGTGTTAAGAAAAATGGTTTGATATTAGGATTATCGGTTATAACTCAAAGATTTCTTACATTAAAATTTTTGGATGGAACCATGAACAAGCTAGAACTGATTATTGTTTAATCATGTCAACATCATTTCCTTAAGTCAAAAACTAATTAGGTGGTTTCGTGTTCAAATACATAACTTATATAGCTCGTGCAATACATATGTCGATCAAAAGGTTTCTTTATCGCATATTTTTCTTAACCACAAAAACGCCAACAAATTAAACCCTAATTCAATCTTTCACCAATTTTTCAGCATTATGTATGTATACACGGTGTCTTGTTAATCATATCTATTGCAACAAGCCAACAAGTTAGCCTATAAAGTGGTTACATGTTGTTAGTAAAATTAAAGAACCAATATCTTAAATGTTACTAGTAGTAGATAACAAAAATAATTGAAAATTAGTACTGTATAAGTAGTAACTAATTGCTATATGTTATTAGAACAAAAATTATGATAAAATCATAATTAGATACATGGATAATTACATCAAACAGAATGCATATGTTTAGGTCACATGTATGTTATGAGATTCTGTTACACAACATTTACATACATACAACATGTGTGCTTCCCACTTATATTTTGCCGCATATATCGCCACATGTCTCTACAGTGACGGAACCAGGGTGGGTCTCGGGGAGTCCCGGGACACCCATGAAATTTTGCGGTGTAGAGTTAATTTTTTACTAATTGCCCCTTGCCCTTAAAAATTATGTCTCTAGTTTTATATAATTTCTTATAAATGCACCTGATCAATTTGTCTGTTGGTTCCATCCTTGTGTCTTTACCCACCGTATGGCTAGTTATAATAAATTAATGTTATAAGCACATAAATAAATTTGAATACTTGTAGTATGTATGTTATGCGGTGGTAAAGAATAATAAGGTGGCCGATGATGGTGGTCAACGACGACGATGATCTGTTTGTTACTACACGATCAAGTGTGGGCGCGCGTATCTCTCTTTATATATATGTATGTGGTGTGTGTATGGAGATGTGTTCGTGATAAGAACGTACCACAAACAAATAAAACAAAAGTGACAACAAAGTTTATGCTATGATAGTAGTTTCCATTCACGTACTTGATATAATTCGAAATCACAAGCTAGCTAGTGATCGAGTAAAGGGAGAAAGTGACACAAAAACATACAATAAACATAAGAACCAATACATACAAGTTCCAAAAAAAAAAAAATAATGATAAAAAAAAAAAAAAAAAAAACATAATCTGAATTACTTTATAGTTGTCGGAAAAATGATAATTATCTGATGGCAATCATCGAGGTGCATAAACTTTCTGCGATATTCCAAATATCATGAGCTCCATATGACACCCTACAATTACTACGGGAGTTTGAAATCATACAACTTAGCATTAAGTTGTTTAGCTCTTTCATACGAGATACGAAGTATATTATAAGGCAAATGTTTTAAAAAAGTATCATAGGTATCATTTATTTTTTTGAGTAGCGAACAAATTTTTTTGCTTTTCAGTACATTTTTATCTTTTTTTGATCTTTTATATGTACTTTTCCAGTGAATTTGCAAAAATTGCATCCACCGTCCCTAGGGTAAATTACTTAAATGGTACATCTGGTTTAGCGAAAATTACATCCACCGTCCCTATTTTTTTTATCCACTTCTTATGGTCTTGACCTGTTACGTTTTTAAATGTTTTCGTTTGTTTTTATACGTTTTCGCCCATTTTACACGTTTGGGTCCATTTTTATACGTTTTCATTTATTTTTATACATTTTCGTCAGTTTTTCTTAAGTTTTCTTCCATTTTTACGTTTTCATCCGTTTTTATACGTTTTCATCCGTTTTTATAGGTTTTCATACATTTTTATCCGTTATCATCTGTTATTATACGTTTTTCTCCGTTTTTTTACGTTTTCGTCCGTTTTTATACGTTTTCATCTGTTTTATTAGGTGTTCCTACATTTTTATCCGTTATCATCCGTTATTATACGTTTTCGTCTGATTTATTAAGTTTTCGTCCACTTTTATTCATCTGTTTTTATATGTTTTTATCTGATTTTATATGTTTTCACATGTGACAAAAAAAATTCGTAATTTCTTTTTTCACATGTGACCAAAAAAGCAGTTCTAAAAAAAGTATTTCAGAAAAAAGTTTTTCAACAAAAAAATTCCGGATTTGGTAAAGAATTTCGAAAAAGAAAAATGGGGCAAAAAAAATTTCGGGAAAAAAAGATTCCGAAAAAAAGTTTTTCGAAAAAAAGATTCTGAAAAAAAATTGGAAAAGAAAATTCCGAAAAAAAATCTGAAAAAAGAAATGCAGAATTGTTTTTTGAAGGGGCCATTTATGTAATTTACATTAGGAACGATGGATGCAATTTTTGCTAACTCGCAGGGACCATTTATGTAATTTAGAATGGTAAAATGATCATCACTAGTCATCAGTACCCATAAAAAATTTAAAAAAAAAAAAAAAAAAAAAAAGCTCATAAAAGCAAAAAAAAATTTACCCAGAAAAACAAACGGTGGTAAGTATGATATTTTTTTCAGACATTTGCCCTATAATACATATATGTTTGTATGTTAAGGGGTAAATAATAAAATAATGTCTGGACATTATGTTGGAAAATCCCTGATTCTACTCTTTTTTGTTTATATAAAGTAGAATACACATTTTCTTTCCTGATGTGATTGTGATAAAAATATCAAATTAAGTGACTCCTCTCCTTTACGAACCATGGAAAAAAATTTCCAAGATATGTTCAAACAAGCTTTATAAATACTACTAATACGATACACGTCTCTAACAAATACACATGTCTAGTTAATTAAGCATATGAACATGATATATATTATATATAAGTCTCTAGCTAACAAATACGCATTCAGATGAAGAACACCTATGCACGTGACAATATCATATTGTATTAATATCTAATGAATAAATGGTTACACGGATTATAATGATATTTAGAAGGTTATATCGTCCAAGATCTGTTTACACTTTATATTTGAAGCCTTACTCTCAAACCCAAAAGATGTAGTCGTGAAATGATAAAATTATCGGGCATGAGATACAATGATACACCCAGAGCCGTATTAGAGGGTGTGCGAGGTGTGCTACCGCACAAGGCTTCGAAAGTTTAGGGGCATATATATATATATATATATATATATATATATATATATATATATATATATATATATATATATATATATATATATATATATCCCTTTATATATTTTAGAGCATCAAAATTTACATCCAACTTTAAGATGTTAACGATATATGAAATTATGCTCTAAATAATTGTTAAATTCATCTTAAAGTGGTCGAGAGTGACGAAGAACTCATAATAATTTAAAGCTAGATGGTTACAATAATTTTTCATCGTCATGTTTAGGTATTATGAAATTTTTTGCATAGAGCCTCCGCTAACTTAGACGCACTGGATACATCCTTTATTTTTCGCTAATATGACAAATGGTGAAGGTGAATTGTATTTGTATTTGAGAAATCCTAGGAAGTGGTTAATGATTTTTAGTGATTTTGTTTAGACATTGTGTATTGTCTTAATATAAAATTCAGTAATTAGTTGTTAACAACAACTCTAAGAGCTGCTGTTAGAAAAATCCTTTAATTAATACTTGAATATTTATCAATCGTTTAACTTCAAATTTATACATATTTTTTAGGTCACAACAAGATAAAATTAACAAAATAGTACATGCTACAACCATTTGAACAACTACACCTTGTGGCTAGTGGGTGGTACTCACTTAGTTAAGTGAGCCCCCATCAAAGTAGTATCAGTTAGGTGACCAATCGGGAGGTGGAACGACTCAAGGGGCAGTTGATACCCGGCAATATAATGAAGATTGAACTTCGGTTTGATTCTGAGCCAAAATCCTGATTTTCATCCGGCCGTTACTCTAGCAAGGTAACTTGTGTGGAGGCGATCCGGTTTCCGGGAGGACGCCAGTGATTACCCACTATCCCTAGCACGGGCCCGGTTAAGACAACGTAAGTCTGCCAGTGATGGATGAGGGCCTGCCTTTGAGGCAGGTGCGATTCAAAAAAAAAAAAAAGATATTCGCCTTTAAAAAAAAAAAAAAAAAAAAAAAAAAACATTTGAATTTCATTCGTCAATTTGTTATTAAAATATCTAGCCACACACAAAAGATCTCATTTGTGGGTCGCCGTCATCCGTTCTAAATGCGACACGTGTCGTCCCTAAAAAACCGTTTCAGTAGTCTATTGGCTGATATTTTAGTCACCAAAAGTACCTCGTACGTCATCATTCTCTACACTCGTAAACCCTATCAAAATTTTACAGCCACCCTAGTACAAAATGACTAATCTATCCTTATGTTGTTACGTGTCATTATTTTATTTGTTACACATAATCATAGTATTAACATCATATTACACATGATCATGTACGGTTCATCCCATAATATATACCATGGTCCGTAACTTTTTCACACTTGTTCACCTTATTATCTTTCTTTTACCATATTTTCCTCTCTTTTAATTGTCTACATAAGTAGCATGCTGGCGACCCTTTCTTTAATCATTTTTGAGGTTAAGCTGTGATCAATCGGAATATCGTTCTAGCTATGGAAAGTGCTGATTCCTCTACGAATTCGCAACACCTTCATCTGCCACCAGGGTTTCGGTTTCACCCGACTGATGAAGAGCTAGTTGTTCACTACCTTAAGAAAAAGGTGGAATCTCTCCCAATTCCTGCTGCTATTATAGCCGAGGTCGATCTTTATAAGTTTGATCCATGGGAGCTGCCAGGTATTATATTTTTTGAACGACAAGCTCATGTACTAATATATATATATTTCTTATTCCAAAAAGTAGGTGTCAAATAAGACTACAAGAAATATAATATAGAGATTGATTAATCAAGTACTTTTGTATATTATTATGCTTTATTTTATTAATTTAAAGTCTACGTTTAAGGTGGATATATAATTAAATATTATGGAAAGTGTGTGAAATATACTTGATCATAAAAACTAATAATTAAAAACAAACACCAAACAGGTTTGTTGGTTTTTGATAATCTAATTAGTAGTGCAATGATTTTTTTTTTTTTTTTTTTTTGTTTATTTATTTGTTTATTTATTTATTTATTTTTGAGTTGCAGCTATAAATATATATTATATTCAAGAACTATTGTCTTAGCTTAATTAGGGTTTTCTGATTTTATTTCATTATTTTAATTTGGTTGAATAGCCAAGGCGGCTTTTGGTGAACAAGAGTGGTATTTTTTTAGTCCAAGAGACAGGAAGTATCCGAACGGAGCTAGGCCAAATAGGGCAGCTACATCGGGGTATTGGAAAGCCACGGGAACTGATAAACCGGTGATGACGGCTGGAGGTACACACAAAGTTGGTGTGAAGAAAGCTCTTGTTTTCTATGGAGGTAAACCACCCAAAGGTGTCAAGACAAACTGGATCATGCATGAGTATCGACTTATGGAGACTAAAACGATAAGCAAACCACCTGGTTTCGAACCTGCGAAGAATAAAGGATCTTTAAGGGTAACTATAGTTTTTTCTTCAATATTTCATAAAATTTGTGGTTCTTACATGAAGCTGATGAACTTTATAAATTGGGTATAAGATTTACGGGCTTTCTATTAATTAACTTAAGGTCTTATGTTATATTGTAGATAATATTTGATTAAAAGAAAAGTTGGTGATGGTACCGGCTTTAAAAATTGTTCCTAAAGTTAAAGATATACTCCGTATTAGTTATGACTTGTGACTTATGATTGTTTGGTGGGGTTAATTGCAGTTGGATGATTGGGTTCTATGTCGAATTTATAGGAAGAGCCATATACAAAGACCGGTGGATGGTGACATTAGCCTTGGAGGTGGCAGTGATCTCATCATGAACGAGATGCTAGCACCTCCACCAATGTTTAGGCCATTCATCCACCAAGGGATTATGAAATCACCTGGAGGCTACTCAGGGTATAACACAATGTCAGATAATCATGAACAAAACAATGTTCTTTTCGACACGATGATGAACTCCAACCCCAATGGAAGCTCGATGGAGGCACAAATGACGGCCAAGACGGAGGAAAATGGTGGTTCAATGGGGAGTTTAAGTCTACTTAGCCAAATGCCACAACTTCACAATCAAACAATGGTGGTTCCATCAGGTGATCAAAGTGTTTACCGGCAGCCGTATCAATTACCGGACATGAATTGGTACGCGTAGATGGTTTTGGGGAAGGGGGCCGGGTATGAATCGGATTTGAAATTACATATGAAGTTATCAAATTTTTGTTAATTTTGGTAAGACAAGAATGGTCTACAGTTGGTGTGAATTTGATACCAAACTTAGGTGTAAGATGCAATGGATGATATATTTTCTTAAGCAGTGCTTA
Organism: Artemisia argyi; assembly: GCA_030686995.1. NCBI lineage: Eukaryota > Viridiplantae > Streptophyta > Magnoliopsida > Asterales > Asteraceae > Artemisia > Artemisia argyi. The sequence continues at coordinate 238,421,969 of CM060700.1, read as the reverse complement.
ATTTAGCTAGACTAGATATAGAACACAACTATATGTAGAGAGAGGCAGATCAATATTATGTGAAATTTAACTATCTATTTGTGATAATTTGGTTATGAAGCTTTTAATTAAATATGATCATGTGAAAACTGGATAACTATTTTGTTTATATTAAATGGATTTGAAAGTTTTTGTAACATGAATTAAGTTAGTTTTTATATGCTTATCATAATGTAGAAAAACTATCGTAATCCTCTATAGATCCTTGCTAGTTTTCTTATATAATGATAATTACTTCGTTGTTCGATCAAATAAAATAAAAATATATAGTTCATGTGAAGTATTTTTATTTATTTTTGGATGGTTTTGATGATACATTGTCTTCTTAGCTTTGCAAAAACCCTAAAAGGTAGCAGTACTTGTTCATTCTTTGTCCTTTACAACTTGGACATATAGTTCATAGTCCTTAATAGTAAAGAAACGTGGAGATTATTAAACTAATTCTATATTCAAATGTGTAGGATCACATGTACCTTTATGATCCTAACGATCACAAAGTTACCATTTGCTTGATCCAAAAAGGTTTATTGTTAACATTTTGATGTATGTATGCACCAAATTTTTTGATATAAAAAACAGCACATTAATTCAAGTTTGAGCAAACTCTAGAAAAGTTGTTTTAGCATGTTGCATTAATCTTTCAGTTCTTTAGCTTCTTGTTAGTGTTAAAATTAACTCCAATCTATTTTCATTTTTATGGGATTATTGAAACTTAATCTAGATACTTCGAAAGTGACTACACGCATTAAAAGAAATGCTACATCCACATAATTTTTACAGAATAGTTTCACAAACATGTATAACAAGCTAGTGTAGTGCATGAATCATATTGTATTACATTTTTTTTTTCTTATTTCCCACACTCCATATTTAGTTGACACAAGTGTTTTTGAAACCTATATTAAATTTATCTAGATTTAGTGTTTTTCCTACACAAATAACTTTTTATTTGTAACAAATGATTTTCTAACAATGATGTGAAGACTATTAAGTTATTTGTTGGAGTGATTAATATTATTTTTAATATTTAGTTTGATTGTTTATTATCTCACATTTGACTAACATATTCATATTAATATCATAAATCTCATCAGAAATACTTCTTGATAAGCAACAAAGTATCTTCAAAATCATAGAAACTCACAATCAACTCATCATCAAGTAATTTGTTGTTCCAAAAAAAAAATAGATGTTTTTCTTTGCATTTTATAATTAGATATTTGTTTTAGGACGGAGCGAGTATTAACATATCCGCAACATAGTATCTCATTCCAATATCCATGATATTTTATGGTTTCTGTTTACAAATTATCTAGAAATAAATAACTGAGAAGTATCATCTTTTTCATAAGATGTGACATAAAAATCTATAGGTTTAAATGATGGCCATCATATCTTAAATTCAAACTTCAAAGTACTCCGTATGATTCAATGTACCAAAAAATATATATCCTCATAGTATTTTATAAAGTAACTACAAGAAAGATTAGACCATAATATATAGAGCTTGTGAAAGATCAGTTAATCTCTTTCAAAAAAAAAAAAAAAAAAAAAAACATATATATATTTTTCTCTATAAAAATAAGAAATATAAAACAACCTTAGCTGTTTTTCAATATTAACTTTGATTTAAAATAAAGTTATTACAGTATTTGTGTGCTTGTCTTTGCTAATCGATAGACAAAGAGTGAATTCTAGGACCATTGAGTTGTCATCTATTAAATAGAATCATTATCTTAACACCACACAAATTAAATCACATTCGTTGCATTTCTTTCCATTTATAGTAAGGGTACAAGTCGACTTTATTACATTTTGAAAATTTTATTACCTGATTTGGAATAATAATTGGGACAATTATGATATAGACTATATTTTCTTGATTTTTCTCTCTAGATTTAGATATTTTAAGTGACTAATTCTAAGCACCGATGTATATATTTGTACGATACGTGTTCAAAATTTGAAATGTTACATACGTATACGTGTAGAAGTATTTAAAAGGTAAGTAAATACGTACAAGTATAGGTATACAGCATAAAAATGATAGGCCAGTTATTAACAAGATATGATCACTCACATCATCCTTTTTGAGGAATACGATTAAGATATATGCTCGAATTGAAGGTACTTAAGCATACTATAGAAGAGATAATGATATTTCATCTGTTTTTAAAAGATTTAATTTACTTTCTTATATTGTTTTTTTGAACGGCATTTTGTTATGTGTTACATCAATCAAATATTAACATAAAGCCGAGATATAAGTGAAGATATGATCATCTTAATTGTTTCCACTGAAACATGAAAAATGGATGAAGCTAGATTATGAAAATTCCAAGTTGTAGCTAGGTTGAATCTATAAAATCGAAAGTAAGTCAGTTTGAACAAGATAAGTATAGATATGATGGTCACGTTCATTTTTTTTTTTTTCGAATACTTTTATCCGCTATCAGTGGCATAATTCATGGATTGATGCACAATGTCTCACTTTTGCCCGAGTCCTAAGAAAAAGCATAATCTAAAAAGGAAGTGGAGACGTACGTAGACTAACAAAACACATACGCGACATATATTTGTGTTTATGTGCTGGTGCACGCGTGTATGTGTACATGGATGGTGTTTGTACATGTTTGGGTACATATTGATGTGTGTCTTTATGTATTTGCACGCGTGTTAGCATATAGATAGATTTACACTTAACTCATATAAGATAGATTCTTGAATGGAAAATGACTTTTCTAGTGTCATATATATCTTGTTGATATTTATATATAGTCTTGGACAAGTAATCTGCCAAAACAAATACGAAGAAATTGTGTTTCTTCTTGCCGATTTTCATTTTTTTTTTTTCTGAACGGTGGTTGAATGTGATAGATAGAATAGTTGACCGAAAAGGGTATATATAGAAACGTTTCCATAAGAGAATTGTTAAAAGTACTGATTTAGCATATAGGCAAACTTGAGAAGCCAAGAGAGATGTGCACGTAACAACATGTATTTGGGTTAGCGGTAAATGTTGGTATACCCCAGCCCTCAACTGCGTTCCAAATCCTATTGCTGAGAAAGTGTAGATGTAAGATTTGTGCGAGTTTTTCAGCCTAATAATATAGACATATGCAGTTTTTAAGAGTCCAGCTTTTATTCTGCATAGCTAGTTCAAAAAATCTGGATCACAAGTGGCAAGTGTCTCCCACTAAAAGATACTAGTTCGACATCTTTGAAAGATTAGTAACCCCTTCTGTCCATGTGTCTTCTAGAGGTGAGCTATCGGACATGACATTTGCAGCACGTACATATGATCGTGAATCTTTTATCCCAATCGCTATATCTTTTTAACGATCTAGAAACCATTCGTTGTTATGAAAAGACAGCTAGTTAAATCTATGCTTTGTAATTAAGAATGTGTATCAATCAAGAATTTGTTAATATCTTAATTAGTTTTAACATTTATGCATAGCTTAAACTTAACCAATACTTATGAGTTTAAAGGGTAATGAAGCATTGATGAGAATGTCATTAATTTGTCTACTTAGCTGTTTTTGACAACATTTACTACAAATATAAACGCGTTGCATATAAGTTTCAGCTTGCAAGCAACATTGATATATCTCTTTCGGCACATATTTGTGTTTAGAAATGTGAAGAATACAAAAAAAGGCCCGAAGCACAAACATGCAGCCCACGACAAATGGCCCAAACCCCACAAGAAATGGCCTAAAACCCAAATACAAATACTCAAAGCACAAACATGTATGAGTGGCCCATGTCCCTAAACTGGTGTGTGGTGTCGTTCTTTCTTCTCTTTTATTGTATTTCTTCGAAATATCTTGTGAGAGTTCGAAGTCGGTTCGTTTAAATTTATAAGGCTCAAGCTCGAACTTGCTTCTAGCCTTATGCTTTTAGCTTGATCTCGGCTCGTAACATATTTTACAAGCTCGGGCTCGACTAGGGTGCAGCTTGTTTTGATAGTCCTAAATGAAATAAAACTCGATTTGTTAAGAACCCAAGGTTCGAGCTCGTTTATCTGATTTTAGCTCGTTTATATATAAATATACATAGGCTCAAGGTAGTTGGAACTCAACCCGTTTCAAGCTTTTACCGAGTCGATCCCGAACATTCCACTAGTGGCTTGGCTCGTTTATAGCCCTATATTTCTTCAAAATATATCAATATCTGTCATGGCCTAGTAAAAAAACATACATGCTGTAAAAAAAATGTTATCAATAACTTGCAATAATTTCTCCATGGTGACCGCCGAGGAGTATACATACATGAATATTGGACATCAACTCTATAATCAATGTGAAAAATATTTGTCATTTGTTCAGATCTACAACCCAAATCAAATTTACACGTTTAGCACTCTGGCATGCAGGGGCCTTTACACTTGAACTCATACCCTGCATAAACCAAACCGAAATGAGCTTAGAGATTTTGTTAAAGCAATGATAGTTTAAAAGAAAGGACATTACTTTTCAGCCGGCAGTGCAAGGTTATCTTGACCTTCCACAAGCTTAGCAGAACGAATCACATCACCAGTCTTGATCTGAGGGAGAATATCTCTTCCAGTAGTTGTGTATCTATTCATTTGTCGGGAGGGGTTCGGAAGATATCAAATTAACGAGAATTAGATAGTATAACCGGAGGTGGCAAAATGGGTAGCTTTTTGGTACAGGTCAGTCGAGTTGGGTTGACTGTTTGACCCAAAATACCATTTGTTACAAAAAAATATGCCATTTCAATAATAATAGACCTTTTCAGTCTACACTTTGGGCAACTTTCAACTGTTTGAATCATTTAAAGTCTCTAAATTGACCCATTAGAAAGAAAATGGGTCAAAATAGTCATCTATAAGTTTCACTTTACATAGTGAATGCCAAAGGATTTAAAGACATACCCGAATACTGAAAACTGGCCCTCATCAAAAGATAAACCTCCTAAGCCAGACTGTTAAAGCATAACCACATATTAGTTGACTCATGTTCTTGTACATAAAAGTCAAAATATATAAAAGATTTAAGATGTATCTCTGAATGGTGAAACTGTACTTACATAGCTTTTATCATAAAGATAGAAGAAGAACTGATTTGGTGACGAGTATTCCTCAGAGACATCATCGTGAGCCATAGCAACTGCACCATAAACAGATAACGGAAGCACAGGCAGCTCACCATCCTTCCAAAATTGGAAAAATGTGAAATATTAGTAGTCATAGGAAAACGAGCACTCGAGCAGAGAGATAAGTATTGACCGTTTGACCATAAATGAACCAACCTGTATGCTTAATGCTGTTTTATATAGTGGTTCAAACTGTCCAGATGGCATTATTTCTAGTGGAACTCTATAACCTATGCTCTTGTCGATCCCGCTGTCTGAGAGAATAGCTTGGTCAGTGCATTTTAGCTTCATCCCGTCATACGTCCCGTCAACTACCTGAACATCATTTAAAACAAGAAATAATTCAACTGCCAAGAAGGTTCTTTTTACATGCATAAACCACTAACTTATTCTCATTAGTCACCTTTTAGACACTACTTTATGTTGCATAAACCACTAACTTATTCTCATGAGTCCCGTCAAAACCCCGGTTTTCAAAAAGATAACTTTTGGATACAGATAAATTTATGTATAACAAGGTTAGATTTACATATAAGTTAAGTTTCATATATAAATGTTTAAGAATACGGCCATACGGGTTACACAATGACCCAAATGAGAAAGAAACCAATTTTAATGACTCAGATGTACAAACAAAATACAGGCCAAAACAAGATAATGAAAAAATTCCGTCCGAATTCTATGGATAAAAACCCAATTTAGAGAGATAAGTTAAAAAGATAATGTAACCCTTTACTACCTTACCAGTTTTGCAAAGTTTCCTGTTGTTAATGGTGCCGAATATCCATCCAGTACAACCTGTGATTATGGTTAATAATCAGTTGAAGCTATGAACCAAACTTTATAGAGAATAAACAAGATTGGTACACAAATTAATTGTTAATGATTGCTCATAGAGGAAACTATAAGCTTCTGCAGGTTTACATGTTGTTCTAGCTGAAGTGACAGTATGAGAGAATATATATGATTAACATGCATATGTAAACGGGACCGTGATAACAGGCATATACATTTCATAGATCAGAGCCTGTGAAAATTCCCTAATATATAGGATGTAATCCCAAACATGGGAAGAATTAGCATACCTGGATTGTGGCAGATTTTCTTGGTACACCACCAGATTGTGGGGTAAACATTGAACCATCTCCTTTTTCAACCACAAATTCGACAACTGCTCTCCCCGTGAGCCTAAGAATTCAGCCCACAAAAATTCTGTTTACATATATATTATCATAACAAGAACAGGTAATATTGACTTGAATCAAACAAGCTGTCTACATATAAACTCATCATAGACCAGCAAACATAAATGTTCCATTTTCTGTAAGTCAGTGCTACATAACAAACGCACATATTTTGATATTGACATAAAGGCTTATGGAGAATTTAGTCTCCCCCACATGGCTTGTGGGGTCCATATACCCAAATTTGCTATGTTTAATGAACGTTTGGTTCCTATTTAACCAGAAAATATATAGTTTCATTATCAATGCATACATGTTAAAATAATGTAAGATCTGGGTGAACTTTTACCTAGGAAAGTTTGCATACTGCGCAGGCAGCAAGAAAGATAGCCCAGGAGCCTGACAAAAACAAAATACTGCAATCATATACATAAAAATTCTTGTAATTAACTTTGCATATCCAAGATTACTCAAATTAGGTGCTAATCCGGTAAATCAAATCAGCTACCGTATTATTTTTCTTTTCAAACGGGAAACTTATGTGGTCCTGTGAGTATGCTCGCGCATGCTCACTATAGAACAAGTACCCAAGTTTCATTATTAAAAAGAAATATGTGTACCCTTGGTTCATACTAAAACACAGTATGTGAAAAGATGAAACTAATAGTAAATAAAAAAAAACTGCACATAAGTATGGTTTTTGTGTAGTATACAGTTTGTATTACTTGCAAAATACCTGTAGCAGCTCTAGCTGGGCAATTGAATCCAGTGAAGACGCAAGCGCTATTGATACTCTATCTGGATCCTTGTCCTTTATATATCCAAGAAGAGTCTGCAATCCACCCTACACGACAAAAAAATATAGTTCTAGAACCCGTGGCAACATTTACCCAACTACTGGACTGATTTGTAATGTTATTTTTTATTGGCAAAGCTTTTAGTCAATGGATTTAGCTGCGAAAGAACAACTTGAAATGCACGCGGATTTCCTGTATGCAAATGCTTTCAAAGTACCTTCCCCTCAATAAGAGTTGTGTAAATTTCCGACCCCTTTTCCTTCTGATCAGCTGGTAGGCTTGCCAAAATAGATTCCTTTTCATCCACTGCAATCTGATTAAGGAATACAGAGATTGGGTGAATACATACCAAGGAAACAGATTCACGGAACTTTACAAAGTTAACATGGCAAGGTAAATTACCTTTAGAGCTTTCTTTACATTACTCTCCATTGTTCCATAAGGCTTTCTTTGAGGAATCCTCAGCAAATACGACAGTTCCTCAAGTGAATTCTACAAGAAACTCAAAGAACGTTTCAACATACGAGATATCAATACGATGAAAGTAGTTGAATGACACATTGTTTAATGGACCTGTATACTTTTCATGTTTGTGTTTGCCGGAATGGCTTTTCGCAAAGCTAATTCTCCAGTTCTGGGAACTTTAGTGTCTGGCGAGTATAACACTGCCTGTGCAGGTGGAAGAAATGACGGGTCCCATCCGGATAAAGGCACTGGAGATGTGAGTTGTACGATAACAAGGATGACGGAGATTGTAGCCCCCAGTCTCGTGACTGCACTTTCTAAAACTGGTACATATAATTTGGTGACGGTTTTTTGGGTGTCTGAACATCCCTACATGACAAAATCCATTTTTAAAACTCAAACAACAGGAAGCAAGAAGATAATTTGTTTGGTGTAAAAACATCCACGAATTGAACATTATTTGTCTATAAAAACATGCAGTTTGCAGATAATCACAATGCTCTAAAACATAGAGATACAAGGGAAAAAGTTCACAAAAGATTAAACTATCCAGCATATATATCCCACAAGTCAGTTCAAATCGGCGATAGAAAACTTATGAATTTCAACCAGCAACACAAGCACTCCTGCAAACTCACCACAGTACATTTCATTGGATGCCAGGTTTGCACCTAAGTGACCTAACTGCGTAACTCAAACACGAAGGCACATTTTACCTCTGCATAAACTCATCAACTGAGTAGTGTCCAATACTTGTGATGTAAAACCTCTTTAAAATGAATGCTAAACATGCTAAAGGTGGATTATATGCCAAGAGCTAGCAGGTGGCCCCAATGAGTTGCAGCTTGTATGACTCGAACCTGGGACCTCTTATGGGACTCGATCCTTACTGCTAGGCCAATGATATGAGCCAAATAAGGAAACGCAAAGCATGTGCCTAGCTACGACCTAACAATATATTAACAACTAACTACTATTCCCTCTAACTATCCACACCAATGTGGCCTAGTGGTAAGGTGTCCTCAAAGAGACCAGGGTTCAAACCTGGTTGGGTGGATGGGCAGGTAAAAGTTAAGAAACAGCCACGGTTAGGCCAGCCAAAAAAAGGCTTGACTTCCACATGTAACATGAATAGGAATCGTTGTTCGTTTACGCGTTTATCAATTCTTTCTCTCTAAACACACGCAAACACACTAGCTCATATATCTGAATTATTTAACTGCTTCTAATTTAACTTCTAAATTCCGTTCTTTCACCGCTATTGTCGAGGGGGCAAACTTTCTAATAATTGCACTACAAATATTTTTGCTAATTTACACAGGGTATGTTTGGCTGGCTCTAAGCTGTAAACTATAAAGCTGTTAATATGAGCTGCAAGTTATATCTTTTTTTCAATAAAAGTGTTTGGTAAGTTGGCTGTTAAATGTAAATATAAGATGTAAAATAACATAAAAGGACATATCTATAATTGTAAACACATGTTTGGAGGGTATATCAGTAATTTAAAGTTTTAACAGCTCCAAGATATTTAAAAAGATTAATGAATCATCTTTTTCATGTATGAGCTATTTATTTGAAATAAAAGCTTGAATTTAATGAATCCCTTAAACCACATTCTATAAAGAAAAGTAGAAAACTATAAAGAATAAAAAATTTATAAACTAACCGTTGATTGCTTGAATTTTGAGAAAATGAGCTTCGAATAAACTGAGCTTCTGTTGAGCGTGATGATGGATGATGGTGATTTGGAGTACAGTCTGGAAACTGAGGGACTAATTGAGAGATTAATTGAAAGTTTGGGGGAGATTACTAAAGAAGAAGATAACTGAACTGCCATTGCTGCAGCAGGTTTTTGGCGGTCATCCAAATCCTATCTGTTAAAATTCTATTTTTTCTACTAGTATTTCTTTTCATTGGTACACGTCACCAAGTGTCTATGAGGATATTGTGGAGCTGAATGTACTTGATTTAGATTTTCGGATGGAGTATAAAGCTAGTAAGAGGGCCAAACCGAAAAATCTGAATAAACTGAAAATCGAAACTGAACCAAATCGAAAATAATTGAATCGAACTAATAACCGAACCAAGTTTGGCAAAATTAAACTGAACCGAAATTTTAATTCGGTTCTCGGTTTGGATATGGTTTTGGTAATCAAAACCGAAAATCGAATTTATATAAACTTATATATTATATATATAAAAAGATCAATAAAATGTTATATATAAAAAGATTCATATATAAATAACAATAAAATTTTATCCTAATATTAAAAAATACTTTTTATGTTTGAAATAACTTTTTGGCTAAATTTATTTGTGTGTGTGTGTGTATATATATATATATATATATATATATATATATATATATATATATATATATATATATATATATATATATATATATATATATAGAGTTAGGATCAAATAAGAAGAAAAATTAAAATAAGAAGAATAAGAAGAAACCACAACCACACATTTCAGATGCACCTATTAAAATAGATGCATCTCCCCTTGAAAATCTCTCCCTTATTTGAAATGTGTGGCTAGAATTTCTTCTTATTCTTCTTATTTTAGTTTTTTTTCTTACTGGATCCCTACCCTATATATATATATATATATATATATATATATATATATATATATATATATATATATATATATATATATATATATATATATATATATATATATATATATATAATAAAGTATAATTCGGATTAAACCGAAAACCAAACCGAACCGAACCGAACCGGAAACCGAATTTGAATTCGGTTTGCTTTGGTTCACGGTTTGACCTTAAAAAAACTTTTAATCGAAATAACCGAACCGAATTAACCGAATAACCTGATAACCAAACCGAATAACACCCCTAACTCAAGTTAACACCAAAATACCCGCCACGTCAACGTTACATCATTTTAACCCCAAATAACATAACATTAAAAACATCAGGTAATCATAACATTAAATAACACCACATTTTTGAACCAATTTTTAAAAAAAATTACAATTTACAAATTCTACCTCTTAACTAATATCTCATTCATTAAAAACCATTAACTAATATTTCATTCACTAAATTAATATACAAATAACATTCAAAAATAAATAAAAAAAAACAAAACTATTACTAACTGTTTAACCAAACTATAACTGTTAACCAAAATACAATGTTGTGTTGGTCCAATAGTATCCAGCCCAACCCATACCCACATTATTAAGTATTAACCGTTAATCAAAAAAAAAAAAAAAAAAAAAAACTCGTCTTCTTCATGATTACTTGCACACACACACACACAAACGTAAACCCACAAACCACAAACTTAAACACACAAACGCAAACCCACAAACTACAAATGTAAACTCACAAACGCAAATGCAACACCACCAAGGAAGTGATTTTTTTTCCTGTCCCAGTTGCGTTCTAATGCACGTTGTTGTAGCAATGTAAAACACAACGCTGCATCAACGCGAGTGAGGTGGGAGTGAGGATAACGCCATAACGACGTTAATATTTAGCCACATCGGACGATTTTGCGTTGATACGTTACCACTCCTAGCTCTCTAAGGGCCAATTTTTTTTTTTTTTTTTTTTTAATTCGAAATGAAACTCGTAAAATTATCTGTATCTCATAATCACCAAGTATTGTGGATATACAAACCCATTACAATTCTCATACCTATAGTGATTCCTATTAACAAACCAAACGTCATCAATCAATCAATTAACCTTCAAAAAATAGAATTTTGAAAATTAGCAATTGATCATTTTAATTACTGGCCGAGTAAGTAATTAAAATTCAAGTAACTTAGGAGGTGTTTGTTTAAGCTTATATGTGGCTTATGAGCTTATTTGTCTTTCGGCTTACATATCATAAGCTTCGATTTTCCGGTTATTTGGAGAGTTATGGTGTTGGTCCCTTTTACTTGGTTAACAGTAACTACAAAGCTAAAATAACCAAGTTGTATGACATATAACAAAGATGTGTAAAATGATTAACAATAAAGTAACGTAAAAATAAGAGACAATATTTTCCAACGTTTAATTCTTTATTAGAAGTTAATCAAAAAGAATCGTACCCAAGTGTTTGTGGAATAACACTTGGGATTGAAAACGACAAGTATTGTCTGAACTCCTCACTAAACTCAATCTATGTTGAGTGACAACTTTCAAGACCCACTGAGCTGTCTCAGGGGTTGTGTTGTTCTTTGGAGGAGTAAAAGTGGTTTGTGAATGCTTTGCATTAATTGCACAAACTTGTCAACTTTTACTCCTCTCTTATGCTTCCTATTTATACACAAGTATAGGACAACTAGTTATACATTGGACATAAAGCTTCCCTAACAATATCTTAAAAGATATTATTCTTCTGGCAAGGAACCTTCATTGAGTTAAGTCCAAAAGGCACTTTCTGATGACAGACTGGTTTTAACCATTTTGGGAAAGTTTGACATTAAAGTGATAAAGCACTTTAATAATGCAGCTCAGACTTTCCCGCCCAGTCCCGCCAAAACTTTAGTCTTCTAGTCATCAGTCTTTAGTACCATGAAGTTGTTGAGGAGTCATGGGGTTCAGTGAGTTATTGTCATCCTCACTAAACCCATCACCTTCTTCTTGGCTTAGATCACACTTCACTGAGTTCCGTCTCACTGAATGGAGAACCTTTCTTCTTAGGCTCGGTCTTAGCATCCTGAAGGTGACTCACTGAGTTACTGTTCACTCAGTGACTTGTTTACACTTAGGGGATTTTACGTTCAAATCCTTGTTAGAAAAAGATTGGGGAATTCAGTGACCCTGCAATCTCCCCCTATTTGAACATACAAATAGCCTAAGTGTTTCTTGATTCAGCATGAGTTGTCAGGGTACTTCTTCTCTTGCTGAATGTTTGTTGTAATTGTAAGTAGGACATAACATTTAAACAAAAAACATCAGTTTATTCATAGCTATTACATTTTCCTACAAATTACAAACAAAATAAAGATAGTTGTTGCAGATCAGATGTTCAGATGATAGCCAAGTGCCTCAAGCTTAGCTTTCTTTGATCTCAGCAGGTGTCTCTCAGGATGCTCCTCAATCATAGCCCTAAGGTCCTGACAGAACCTTTGGTTTTCAGCACTTCTTACAGGAGAAGCTAACATCAGGTACGTTAACATTGCCTTGACCCCTGCCCTGTCCATATCGGACCATCTTTGGAAAGCAAGGTCTCCATATTCATCCGTAAAGCATAGACCTCTTTCAGGGTGTTCAAGCACAACGTTGTTCACGAAGGTGATTCCTTCAGGAACGGACCTATCACAATCCAATCCTGGGACCTTGATCTCAGGCTCGGATTCAATGTGCTTCCTTTTTCTCCTGGTGGCTTTTGATGGAGCAGTTCCTGTTGTTGGAGCAGGAAGAAGGGAGGGAATATTGAGGGCTTCAGGCATTGCTCTCAGTCTGTCATACCTTTCCTTCAGTGACTTGAGAAGGTCGTGTACAACAACATTGTTTTTCTTGGCAATGATAGGACGGAGTTCATCAAGTTCAGTAATCCCAAAGTCAGCAAATCTGAATGGGTTATGAGTGTCAATGATTCTTTTATCAGCCCCCCTGAAGACAGTGACCATTGCGGGTTTGGTGTTCCTGTGGATTTTAATGTCAGTGATGGTTTCAGGCTTCAACCTTTCCTTCATCACCCAATGATATCTTTCAACCCTGGTCTTTCTGATTTAAGCATCCCTTTTCAGCTTTGCTTCCCTTTCCCTTCTAAGAGCATTCATCTCTTCTTCCTAAGCCTTTTTAAAGGCTGCACCAGCTTGCTCAGTAGCTAGTGCCTCAGCATCCAGACCAATCTTTTCAGCTTCCTCATGAACAACCTGTATCAGTTCAGGCTTGCTCAATCTCTCTTCTTCAGCTACCTTTGCCAAGTACTCAACTCTTTCCATATGGGCTTGTATTTGGTCATTGGTGAGTTGATACACTTTTCCATTGATTTCATATGGGACCCTGATTGGTTCATCAGGATCAACTCTGATCATTGTGGAAGCAGGCTGGAGCACAGTTGTAGGTTTAGAGGTGGTAGCAATACTTTTTCCTCTGTCCTGAATGAGAGTGGAGGAGGCTGGTTCCTCTTGAGGTGGAACTTCGGTGATTGGTGTGGCTTCAGTGACATGCTCCCCCTCAGAGTGAGAGGGCTGTCCAGCTTCTTGTTCATCAGTAATAGGGGTTTCAGGAACATTCTCCCCCTCAACAATTGCCGGAGCTGCAGTGATGGCAAGTGTTGGAGTTACTGAAGATGAAGTAGAGGTACCCTTGAAGACTTGAAACATTTCCGTCACCATTGACTTGATCTCCGCAGTATCTTGATGGATGATAGATACCTTGGAGTCAAGTGCAGCCTGAGAGTTTTCAAGGGCAGTCATTCTGGATCCCATTGTCCATGCCAGAGAAGTGGACTTCAGGGATTGAGCTGTCACTGATGCTTCCAACTGAGTGAAGGAAGACTTGAGAGACTCCACCGTGGAGCTGAGATTCTGAACATTGGAATCCTTTATTAAACCAAGTAACTCAGTAAGAGCCGCCGAGTTTACCTGGTACGTCTCAGATGCCTGAAGAATTTTCTTGTTGAGCTCAGGATCATCCTTGACTGATTCTTGAACCGACTTAACTCCATTAGTCAGCTCTTTAAGGGATTCCAAAAATGAGTTGATGTGAGAAGCCATTTGTGTCAGGGAGTATGTGACAGCAGAATTTTGCTCCCTGACATCATCGTTGTATTCTTCAACAGCATCTTTGAGGAGGTGATAGTGGACTGCTTGCTCAGTATGCATGTCAAACACCTCTTCAGTGACCCCCCTGTACAAAACATTAGTCATTTTCTTGATGAATCTTTTGAAGGCTTTTTCAGTGAGAGGAGTTTGTGCGTCTTCTGAGGTTTCCAGCTCGGAATGTGTTTCATCTTCATCATGGTTAGAGGTTTGAGGAGACTGAGTAACAGGTTCAGGGACTGTCTCCTCAACCTCCATATCATCTCCGGCCGTGAAGACTTCCTCGTCACTGTTAAATTCATCATCAGAAAATAAGACAGCCTGAGCATCTGCCAGGGAGGTAATCTGCAACAAGTGGAGGTTATCTGGCTCCTCTTCATAAGAAGATTTGCCTTCGTTTTGGCCAGGTCCTGACCCCTCAAATCCAGTAGGTTGGGTTTTACCTACCTGGTCTTTAAGGCCAGTTCCCAAGTATTGCGCACCTCCGGGAGTGGTTATGGGTTCCATATCAGCGGGTGGTTTATATCCCTCTGAATCTTTGTCCCCCGTGACCCCTTCAGACACTGATGGGTATCTTTCAATGTCATCCTGAGGAGTCGTGAATGTTGTGTCCCTATCAGCGGGTTGTTTGTTTCCCTCTGAGTCTTTGGGATGAGTTTTTGTGCCCTCAGACAAAAGCGTTGTTTTGCGAATGTCCTCATCAGGCACCTGAGTGGTTATGTCCCCCTTTCCAACAGGCTTGTTCTGGCCTGTCGAAGATTTAGGAACGTGAACTCCCTGATGCTTGGGTTGTGATTGACCCGAGCGTTTAGCGGGATGTGATTGTTTATGGACCCCCTTCTCAGTGGAGTAGTGCTGCTCCACCGAGGATTTAGGATCCCTTCCTCCCTGAGACCCTGGTTGTGATTTGCCAGAGCCTTTAGCAGGATGTGAAGGTTTGGTTGGTTCTGACTCCACTGTCTTGTTTATGGCAGCAGAGTCTTTAGGAACGGGATTGCCCGAGGACACTGAGTGTGATTTATCAGTGCCCTCCGTTGGCTTTTGTTGCAGGCCTAGTGACGGGGTTATTATTCTCAGGGTGTCCGCAGTCAAGGGCGGAATTTCATGCCCCCTTTTGGTAGCCTTAGGGTCAGAGGTCTCAGTGTCGAGTGACTTGGGTTGAGCCACCTTCCTGGACCCCTGTCCCTTCTTCCTCTTCACCTTTTTGGTGGGAGAGGGAACTGGTGATATAATATTGTCACCCTGGATAGCAGTACGCATATATTGGGTCAGGGTGACAGGTGTAACCTCTAGAGGGTCACGAGAGTAATTAGCCTTGTGTAACACTTCAGGCTCAAAACCTACTGCTTCAGGCTTTGCATACTCAGACCCAAGCAAGTCTTGTAGGGCACAGGAAATGAATCTAGGGTATGACATGAGTTTTTGCCTAGACTTCCCCCTAACTTTGCTATAAGGTCCTTGAAGATTAATTCTCTAAGGTCAATGAATCTACCCTCAATGAGACTGAACAATATCATTGCTTGAGTATTGTTCAATTGCTCAGTAGAGGATTTATTTCCCCAGAGGACCTGAATGACAAAGGTCATTATTATCCTCCAGGGAGCTGGGAACCAGGTCTTGATGATTGGGGCTTTGGATAGTAGGGCCCCAGGTGACACTTCAGGGTGAAGTTTGTCATAGGGCCCTAGCGTCAGTAAGACCTCCTTCACATCTTTATCAGATGGTGGGGCAATGAAGGTCTGGGTATAATTAAGCCCAGTGGCTTTGACAAAAGTTTTATAGTCAAGAGTTAGGGATTTGGTTCCATTCTTGACTGTAAACTTTATTTTGGCCTCTTTTGGCACATCAGGGTTTTCAACCACTGCTGTGCACCAAAATTCCCTCAAATATTCAGGGTAGATGACTGAGGGGGTTTTTGTGAATGCGGTGGTCAGAAAGCAGTTCTGTAGGAACTTCACCACTTCCCTGTATTCAGGGAACCCTTCAGGGTAGGCAAAGTTCCCCACCACATTATTCTTGGTAAGGTCTACGCTTTCCATTTGGAAATCCACATTGGGTGCGTATTTTATGACCTTAGAAGAAGCCATTTGGATAAAAGTCTGTTTTTAAAAAAAATGGGTATCAAAGAAGGGAAACACACGCAGTTTTGAAAATGATTTGCAAGAGTTTTGTTATGATTTTAAAAGCGTGTGTGTGTTCCCTTTTTGTGGGGGTATTTATAGGGTGAGAATTAAGGTAGTCATGTTGCGGATACCAAAGGTTAATTTATTTAACCGAAACGGCATAATAATTTTGGTTTGATATCCGCATTAAATATCACGATTCCCGTTACCCTATTTTCTCTCACATTGTGCGGCTCTGCAAATAATACACTTTTGCAGAGTAGAAATTATCACAACTTTTGTGTGTGAGGGAGCATTTAATGCTCAGTGGTGTTTGGTGAGAGAGATGTGGGGGCCCAAGGAGTGGATGCCAGTTGTGTAAGTGACATATATTCCTATATTTAATAGGATTCAGTTGCCTACCTGGGACATTAACTAACTAAATACTTAGAGCATTTAGTTAGGGTATTCAATGCCATTTTTCATCCTGAGCCCCCTGAATGAATTATCATTCAAAAAATTTCAGGAAGGGTGTGATCAGGGGCCTAGAGAATTTACATCATATTGGAACATTTTTTTGATCAGTTCCCTGATTCTATGTCCAACATGCCCAGTTCAGCTTTCAATCTTGTGAAAGTGGGTTCATCCAAAGGTTTAGTAAAGATATCAGCTAGCTGATACTCAGTGGGGATGAAATGTAGTTCAATTTCTCCATTAGAGATATGGTCCCTGATGAAGTGGTATCTGATGTCAATGTGTTTGGTTCTTTGATGAAGTACTGGATTGTTTGAGATGGCTATGGCACTTGTATTATCACAAAAGATAGGTACCATCTTATACTGAATGCCATAGTCACTCGGTTGGCTCTTCATCCATAGTACATTTGCACAACATCCTGCAGCAGCCATATATTCAGCTTCAGCTGAGGACATGGCCACTGACTGTTGTTTCTTTGTACTCCAACACACAAGTTTACCACCAAAAAATTGGCAGGATCCTGAAGTACTTTTCCTATCCATGTTACATCCTGCATAGTCAGAGTCAGTGTACCCTTTGAGATCAAATCCTGAACATTTTGGGTAATACAAACCAAGGTTTGGAGTACCCTTTAGGTACCTGATGATTCTCTTGACAGCAGTGAGATGTGATTCTTTAGGGTCAGCCTGGTATCTGGCACACAGGCAGACTGAGAATTGGATATCAGGCCTAGAGGCAAGTAAGTACATCAGGGAGCTAATCATTCCTCTGTATTGGGTTTGATTCACTGATTTTCCAGTGAGATCAGGGCCAAGGTTGTTAGGAGGAACCATAGGAGTTTTTACTGAAGAGCAGTCAGTGAGCTCATACTTCTTCAGTAGGTTCCTGAGGTATTTTTCTTGGCAAATGGATATTCCTTTTTCAGTTTGTTTAATTTGGAGTCCAAGGAAGTATGTGAGTTCACCCATCATGCTCATTTCGAACTTTGTGGTCATCAGTTTCTCAAACTGTTTGCAAAGTTTGAAACTTGTTGAGCCAAAGATGATGTCATCAACATATACTTGGACAAGAATGACATCATCCTTTGTTCTGTAGATGAACAATGTGTTGTCAATTCTTCCTCTGACAAACTTGTTTTGGATCAGGAAGGCTGAAAGAGTTTCATACCATGCCCTGGGTGCTTGTTTTAGTCCATAAAGGGCTTTGTTAAGCTTGTAGACATGGTTGGGGTATTCACTACTTTCGAAACCAGGAGGCTGTTGCACATAAACATCTTCTTTGATATTACCATTCAGGAATGCACTTTTAACATCCATTTGGTAAACTTTAAAGTTCATGTAAGTTGCATAGGCAAGGAAGATCCTGATGGCTTCCATTCTTGCAACAGGTGCAAATGTTTCCTCATAATCTATGCCTTCCTGTTGATTATATCCTTTGGCAACCAGTCTTGCTTTGTTTTTGATGACTGTGCCATTTTCATCGGTCTTGTTCTTAAAGACCCATTTCATACCAATGATTAAAACACCCTGGGGGCATTCAACAAGGGTCATGACATCATTTCTGTCAAATTGTTCCAATTCATCTCTCATTGCCTGAACCCAACTTTCATAAGTCAGGGCTTCTTTAACATTTTTAGGCTCAATCTCTGAGAGATAGTCAGCATAAAGACATATATTGGCAGTGGCAGCCTTAAGTTTAGCAGCCTTGCTTCTTGTGAGCATGCCTTCAGTGGGTTCACCAATGATGTTCACAAGCTCAATGATTTTGGATCTAGTCCAGCTATCCTGAGGTTTGGGATAGGAATTTGAGCTTGAAGGAGCCTGATTAGGTTCAGACTCAGGAACATGAGGTAACTCATCATTATGTGCTTCAGTGACAACTGTAGGAACAATTTGTTCTGAGGGTTCCTGAACATTTTGTTCAGTGGTGTCAGTCTCATTTGAGACAGGATGAGTTTCAATGAACTCACTGATAGGTGGTTAGGGAAGGTTGTGAGGGATGATGTAATAGGAGACGTCAGCATCAGCTTGGTATTGGGTTGAGGGATTGTTCTCAGGATGATACTCATTAGGAGGATATCTTGATGAGTCATTAATACTAATTTCTTCTACTGAGGAATTTGAGAACCTGATGGATTCAGTGCTCTCATCAACAGTAATGTGATAAGTTTCCTCAGTTTGTTGTCTCCTTGTGTTGAACACCCTGAAGGCTTTAGAAACCAGGGAATATCCCAGGAAGTATCCATCATCAGCTTTGGCATCAAATTTACCCAAGTGATCCTTGTGATTATGTATAAACACAGGACACCCAAATACATGAAAGTAGCTGATGTCAGGAATCCTTCCTTTGAATATTTCATAAGGAGTCTTGTTATGCCTTTTCACAATGATTGACCTATTTTGAGTGTAGCAGGCTGTTTTAACTGCCTCAGTCCAAAAATGTTTTGAGAGGACTGAGCCATTCAACATTGTTCTTGCTGCCTCAATGAGTGTTCTATTTCTCCTTTCAGCTACTCCATTTTGTTCAGGAGTATAGGGAGAAGTGAAATTTTGAGAAATTCCTTTCTCATCACAAAAACACTCAAGGTCTTGGTTTTTGAATTCAGTGCCATTGTCAGTCCTGATCTGTTTAACTTTGACATCATTTTGATTTTCAATGTTCCTGACAAATGACATGATGGTTTCAGCTGCCTGACTCTTCTTGGTCTGGAAGTAAACCCAAGTATATCTTGAGTATTCATCCACAATGACCAGAGTATACTTCTCATGGTGAATGGACATTGGACTGACAGGTCCAAAAAGGTCCGTATGAAGAAGATGTAGGCAGCTTTTGATAGAAAAGGTTTGTTTGGTTTTGAATGATGCCCTGTAGTGTTTTCTTTTTCACAAGCAGAACAAGGCTTGTCTTTGGTATACACCAGGGATGGAAGGCCCAGAACTTTGTTCTGTTTGGCCAGGTTGTTGATGTTCTTGAAGTTGAGATGAGAGAGTCTCTTATGCCATAGCCAGTTGATTGTCTCACTTGCCTTAGAGAATAGACAAGTCCCATTCTGAGTTAGGGATGACATGTCAAGGACATATACATCATCCCTTCTAGGGGCAATCAACATAACTTCCTTATTGGCATTAAAGATGGTCTCTCTCTTGTCATCAAACTGAACTATGTATTTGGCATCACATAGTTGGGAAACACTTATCAGGTTGTACTTGAGACCATTAACATAAGCTATTCTTGTAAAAACTATACCATTGCAGTTTACTGAACCATAACCTTCAGTGGGAGCTGATGAGTTATCACCAAATACCACTTTGGGTCCTGGTTCTTCCACATATTTGTGCAGAAAACTTTTTACACCAGTCATACTTCTGGAGCATCCACTGTCTAGATGCCAAGTAGGATCTTTGATGTGTTTCTGCACAAACAGTAAACTGGGTTAGTTTTTCTTGTTGACCCACTTTCTAGTGGGCTTAGTCCTCAGGGACTTTTTGAACTCAGTTAGTGAATTATGGTCCGAAGTTGTGTGACCTGAGCTTCCACATGTTTTACATTTTGTGGAGGTTGATGCCTCAGGTGACTGAGAAGTGTTGGTTTGGTTTTTCCTTCTGGACTGAATCACTTTGTCATGTCCCCTGGTTTCATGGGAGGGATCTCCACAGATGTCACAACAATCTTTCATCATACAATCATCAGGAAGATGATCATTGAAACCACAGTGAAGACATGGTGAGAAAGGCTTAGCCTTCAGTCTTTGTTTGGAAGGAGTAGCATACTGATAGCCTTGGGTTTTGTATAGACCCCTTGCTTTTAAAGAAGCAGTGTGGGGGATGTGATCACAAGTTATGTGGTCCTCTTGTTTGCATATCATACAAAACAGGACTCTGTAGCATTTATCAGTGCTGTGATTGGGATAATTGCACAGCTCACATCTCCCTGAGGGTCTAGGTGTGGTTTTTGGTTTGGAAGAACCTGAGGATACTGAGGGCTTTGTTGATTTTGAGTCAGAGTTTTTCTCAGTAGACCCAATTTTCTCACTCAGCATCCTGACAAGTTCAGCAAGCTGATCAACCTTTGAATCAGTGCTTTCAGGCTTCATTTCAGTTTTTACTGAAGGTTTTTGGTGTTCAGTGGGTGCAGGAGTATGTCTTTTCAGAATAGTCCTTCCTAATCCTGATTTCTCTTTAGGAGAATGTGGTTGAAAGACTAATGGTGCAAGGTCAGAATTGGGTTCTGCTCCCTGAAGTTGTTTCAGTGGAGGGAGTGGTGAATCAGACTTAGACTCAGTGATGGACTCAGTAGGACTAAGTTCATCAGTGACCCCTAGCAGTTCCTTGATAGCCTGACTTTCAGGCTCCAGGATTCTTCCAGTGTTAAAATTTGGCAATTTACTATCAGGATTGTTTCTTTCAATCCAATCACTGGGTTTGGGAGCTAGTTCTTTGCTAGAGAGTATGTTGGTTAATAGAAAAGTTGTAGAATGGCTACTCTCCCCAGAAACTTCAGTGAGTTGGTCATCACCCAGACCAGCCTTTTTGGGGCTGGGTGAGACTCAGTGTTTCATAAAGTTTGGGGTTTTTCTGAGTCCATTTCCAAATAATTTCCTTTTCTTTCTTAAGTTCTTCCTGAAGAGCTTGATTTTGTTTTACAAGTTCAGAGTTTTGAATTTGAAGTGTAACACTTTCAAGCTTGGCTTGTTTTAAGGCAAGTAATTCATCTCTACAATGATTTAATTCAAAACTCAGTTTGTTAAATTTTGAAAACAAATTAAGTCTTTGCTCTTCAAAATACTTAAGATCAACATTAATATAATCTAAGTAAGATTTCCAATCATCATTATCATCCATAGAAAGTAAAAGATTTACCTTTCTCATAGTGATGTTGACCCATTCACCATTTCTTGCATGACTCTTCCCCACAGCAAGTTTGTTGTCTTCTGACAGAGCCATCAGGGCACTGATGTGAACTTCATCATCATCAGAGGACACTTCAACCTCATCCCAGTCATATGTTTCAGCTACAAGCCCTTTGTTCTTGGCTTGAGTAGGCTTTGGAGCCTGAGGAGGCTGAGAGACCGTTGAGGATGATTCAAGAAGGGCAAGTTTAGCTTTTGCCTTTCTGTACTTGGCTTCAAAGTCAATTTGAGGGACTTTTTCAAATCTTTGACTAGACTGAAGCATTTTTGGTTGAAATTTGCTGGGGCCTGAAAAAGAGTTATTTCCTGAAAATTTAAAAGATGGTTCTGAGGTTGTTTTTGAAAAACAATCTTTAGCAAAATGCCCCATTTTGCCACATTTAAAGCATTCAGTGTTGTCATTTGCTTTAGAAGGAAATTTGTTTTTCTTGAAAAGCCTTTTTGAATTAGCAAGGAGTGCTCTTTCATGAAATTCAATTTGAAGATCATTAAGATACTCCTCACTGGTTCTTTGGTCAACCTCATCATTAGATCCATCCTGAAAATCCTGCACAACACCTTTTGAATAGAAAGCAGTTGATATGGGTGAAATTGTCAAGGCCTTTTTGGTCTCCTGAGCTTTACCAGGGTATCTCCTGGTGATAAGATTGTCTTCATAGACAAACTTCCCATAAATGGCAGGGAGCTCAAGGTTCTGAATGTGGTTTGCATTTCTCAATCCCTGAGAGAAGTTTAACCACTTCTCAGGGAGACTGTTGACAAAACCAACATTGATCTCATGTTTTGACAGTATAACACCATCATTGGTCAGCTCATTCAGGAGGGTCTTATACCGAGTATAAGTCTCAGAGAGACTTTCAGAATCCTTGGCCCTGAAGGTATTGAATTCAAGCTTCAGGTCCATGATTCTATTCTCTTTGGTATCAGAAGGCCCTTCATAGCTATGAACCAGGTCAGTCCATGTCTGCTGGGCAGTGGGACAGTTGATCACTGATTCCATTATATCATCAGGAAGGCATGATATAATGATGCTTTTCAGGCGCTGGTCTTGATTGACCACCCTCCTTTCATCTGGGGTCCACTGAGCTTCAGGTTTGATTAAACCTTGGGTAGTTGTTGGGACATATGGACCCTCATTAATCAACTTGATGTAATAAGGTTCCATCCCAGTTAAGTAGCAAAGCATTCGCTTTTTCCACTTATTAAATTTGCCAGCTTCAAGTCGAGGGGCAGTTGCTGAATAACTTCCACCCTTTTTGTCAACAAGTTGGGGAACATCTATGTCAGTCATAGTGGGATCTTGATTTTAAAAACTTGAGCACTCTTAAGTTTTGAAAACAGGTTTAAGTTTTACAAATCAGAGGCTCTGATACCACTTGTTGGTCCCTTTTACTTGGTTAACAGTAACTACAAAGCTAAAGTAACCAAGTTCTATGACATATAACAAAGATGTGTAAAATGATTAACAATAAAGTAACGTAAAAATAAGAGACAATATTTTCCAATGTTTAATTCTTTATTAGAAGTTAATCAAAAAGAATCGTACCCAAGTGTTTGCGGAATAACACTTGGGATTGAAAACGACAAGTATTGTCTGGACTCCTCACTAAACTCAATCTATGTTGAGTGACAACTTTCAAGACCCACTGAGCTATCTCAGGGGTTGTGTTGTTCTTTGGAGGAGTAAAAGTGGTTTGTGAATGCTTTGCATTAATTGCACAAACTTGTCAACTTTTACTCCTCTCTTATGCTTCCCATTTATACACAAGTATAGGACAACTAGTTATACATTGGACATAAAGCTTCCCTAACAATATCTTGAAAGATATTATTCTTCTGGCAAGGAACCTTCATTGAGTTAAGTCCAAAAGGCACTTTCTGATGACAGACTGGTTTTAACCATTTTGGGAAAGTTTGACATTAAAGTGATAAAGCACTTTAATAATGCAGCTCAGACTTTCCCGCCCAGTCCCGCCAAAACTTCAGTCTTCTAGTCATCAGTCTTTAGTACCATGAAGTTGTTGAGGAGTCATGGGGTTCAGTGAGTTATTGTCATCCTCACTGAACCCATCACCTTCTTCTTGGCTTAGATCACACTTTACTGAGTTCCGCCTCACTGAATGGAGAACCTTTCTTCTTAGGCTCGATCTTAGCATCCTGAAGGTGACTCACTGAGTTACTGTTCACTCGGTGACTTGTTTACACTTAGGGGATTTTACGTTCAAATCCTTGTTAGAAAAAGATTGGGGAATTCAGTGACCCAACATATGGCCTTATGCCCACAAATCTTCAAATAAGCCGGAAAATTGGAGCTTATTAAATATAAGCCGATATTTGCTTATAAGCCCATATATAAGCTTAAAAAAACACCCACCCTTTAAAATCTATTGAGCAAATTTCCATGTATTATTTATGAAATTCGATTTTGTTATGTAGTTATGACTTAGCACAATTAGGAAATGTTGTCCATATCAAAAAATTTTAGGGTCTTTCCGTTTCATAAGATCAACCCAATCAGATCGAAAAATTGTTACGTGCAAAAGTTAATAACCGGTAACCTGAACTATGGCTGCAAACAAGCAAAATCTTTATCAAGCAACTCGAGCTCGGACTTGAGCTTGACTCGATCAATTCGAGCTTTTATTGAGCTGGTCCCAATAAACTAGCTCAAAACACATAACGAAGAGCTCGAGCTCAAGCTTTTATCGAGCTTTTCGAGCCTTCATGTACATATTTATATGAATAACCTAAATGCTAACGTGAATTTTGATATACTAGTTAAATATTTATCGTAGAAGGATTTTTTAAACCATAGTGCTCCAATGTTTTGTATAAGTCATTTGCTCTTGAGTTCATTGCGTATTTTTCTAACTTTATTGATGAGTTTGGCTATTGAATACAATCTCCCACCTATATAAAACAAGGTTGGGTTTTGGCAAGTGAACCTCTTAAAAATCTTTAAAACTCGACACGTGGCATTTTTTCTAATCCAATGGTCCATAAACAATTTGGTCCCTAAAAAGTAGCTCCTCAATTAATAACCTAAGACTGATTATCCCCAATTCAGTCATCCCCTAAAACACAAACATAACCGAAACATTCAACCCCTAAATAAATCATACCGTAAATTAGTTTACAACAAAACAATTTAATACAAATCAATTCATACCCGAAAATCAGTTTACCCTAAATCAATTCATCCCCAATATGAATTATCACAATATGATAATTCTCCACAAATCAACTGGATATAAACAAATGGGCTAAAAAAAATGACAATAATCATCCATTCATTCAAATCTTGAAATCAGGGTTTTGATGACACAATTGAATCTACATCTTTAGCCGGGTTTGTTTACTTTTGAATTTGATTTTCAATTACTTGAAATTTAATCATCACCATTCTATAACAACATATTGGTTGATTTTTTTGATTGGGGGCTTTACATGATTATTTGGTATTTAATCTTGAATTCTTGATGTAGAATTAATTTTAACATTTTTATAATTATCCATGAATTTACATAATAACTAGTAGTTTGCTATGATTATTTTTAAATGGTATGCAAGTTTTTCTCATTTAGTAATTAAAATTATTGTATATCATGTGTTTGATAAAAAGCTACTGATAAAATTTGTAGCGTATACTAACGGTGTTGATTTCAGATCTTCAATTCGTACACTAAAATTAGTGTATACCTGCTTCATTGACAAAATTGAGTACCAGTTACCAAGATCAAGCGTATTTTACACACTCAAGTAAGGAACCCCCATTGCAATATTGATATCTACGTTTATTTTTATGTTGTGACGTAATGTTTATTTGTTGTGCATAAACTCTGATAGATTGGTGTTATTAAAAAATAGTTGGAATCTGTTCGGAAACACAGAAAGTACCACCGAACAAGGCGGCTTTCTATACCTGTGGCAGTTGCGTCACTGGTAGGAACATAAAAAGCTTTCAAGTTAGTAATTTATTTTGTTGTTTTTAATCAAATGACACAATTTTTTTTTTTTTTTTTTTTTTTTTTTTTTTTTTTTTTTTTTTTTTTTTTTTTTTTACTTTTTAGGCTGGATACACAAATGCTGGAAATAGTACATTGTTGAATCAGTTGACAAGGGGCTAATGTTATTGCTGAAATTCTTTAGAAGATGAAATTTCAAGATAGACTTGGTATCTTATGGACCGTTTTGATTATCGATTATGATATCTTGTGGACATAGATAAGATATTATCATTTACGATATCTTATGGACCTTTTTGATTATCGGTAGTCCTAAATATGCCATAAGCCCATAATATGCTATATGGTCTAAGAGAAATGCCGGCTCCCTTGATGTCATAAAAGAACACGTAATATGTTAATTCTATTGTTTTGTGATTGACTTTTGTTCCAAATTTCAGTACATATGGATTTTGAAGATAGGTAAATCATTTAATTTAAAAAGTGTATAGGTTTTGATCAGATCTAGGAACCATTGGTTGTACCTTATTTGTTTTTTTACATATTTGAAATTGACTATGTTTATTTATTTATTTATCTATTAGATGATGCGAAACTATTAGGTTAGTCTATGTGAGTGTAAGTACTCAAACTTTAGCGACATCTCATGATAAGAACTGAATTGTTATTAACAAGTTCAATTGACGAATATAGACTAATGCCAGTAGTCTACATAACTCAAGATAAACGTGAGAGCTACCTTTCTATGTTATATAACATAACACTTTCAGTATTACAAAAGCTCTTTTTAAAACATAAATCCAAACTGATCTAAACTTACTAATATTGCATACACGAGTCTAAGTTTTTGGTGTTATCTTTCAGGAAAGGGAAGTTAGTCAAAATTCTACCGAGTGTGACTGTCCCACTGTTCACCTCTGCGTACTTATGTTCCGTGAAAGCTGCACACCATGCGGTCCAGCTATGGTGGATTTCAAGTGCCCAACCACATGAAGAATGACGAATTTAAAGAGATTTAGCTACCCAAAAGGTAAAAACTTTTCTGTGTTTTTGTCTATTCATATGAGTTTTTGAAGGACCAATGCCAAAATATTTAATTGCAATAATCAAGGTCGTATAAATAATGGTGAAATAGAAATGATATTGAACTTTGATTACTTATTATTTGGGTATAGTATAAGTGGAAATTACATGGAATTTCAAAGCTATAAAAATTATGTTATGTGTAAAATCATGTCTGCTAAATTTTGAAGATCATTTCATCCATTCTAATAACAATCGTTAATCATTCGTAGACTGTGCTATATGATTTTTATGGTTTTCTCCATATGCTTGACAGAACTACTGCAAATGAGACTCAAAAACATGTTCTGGCATATGCTCGACAAAATCAAGTTCTACTCAATCATCTACTTGAGCAGTTTGTTTAGCTATATCAAGAATTAACTCTTACGTTACTTTTGTAAGTCTTCTTTTGTTATTTTGGAAATCCTTCACCATGTGCCCTACGTAGAAAATGTAGAGAAGGTTTAGAAATCTCTATCATATGACCAAAGACACGGATTTTATATTTAAATCATTTTTGTATTACATTTTTATGTTTCATAATAAGACTTGATGGGCGGCCCTTAGGCTACTGATATAAATGATAATTATTTATTTGACAATACACATCCAAACACGCTTATTGTCAACTATAATATAAGTTTTGACATGTAGAAGATCTGTAGAAACTTATTGATTCATGCAATATGCCTAATTAACGAGTAGGGCAGCCCTTGCATTGGGGATGTGGGACTTAACGGTGTATGCTTTGTTATAGGGCTGATGAATTGGATATAAACAAATGAATGAAGGTGGTAAGCAAGGGAGAAGATTGTATTATCAGACTGGAAGATAATACAACAAGTGATAATATCTCTGCTTTTATTGTTTACCGAATATATTGATTGTATAATTACTTATGTTAATCTTTAGGTGAACTCTATGCTCGGGCATTTTTAAGAGACGGGGAGCCTCATCATGTGGAGCCTGTAATGATAGCAGCCGGTAAATCGCCGTCTAATCTGTGATAGCTATCAAATGCATCTTTATCAATTCAATATATGTGTTTGCAAATAGAATCAGATCATGACATATTCATCGTCCTAAGTAAATTTTTTCAAGAAATTGTTTTGCATGTTTAATCTCCCTAAAATTTGCAATATCATGATCTTAAGATGTTTCAGTTAATCACTCAGTCAAAACTATTTTCTGTTGTTATGAAGAATGAAGATACGTGGAATTAATCACGTATATTAGAAACTCTCACACATTAAGTTTTTTAACAGTTATCATGGTTATTGGTGTTATGTATAAGGGGGTGTATAGATGTGCGTTCGCTGTTTAGAGTTGTAACAATAGGATATTCAGATAATTGACCCACAAAAATGTTTGAAAAACTCTTTTGGTTTAAGGATTGAAAGATTAAAATAAAATTTGACCAATCTTTTATGTGAAACGAACAAATTTAAAAACTACTTCCTGCGTAGCTCTTCAAATGCCACTATTGCAATTGATGAACTTAAGGTACGTAATAAAGTGGTCGAGTTGGGTGGTTGAGAGTAATGGTTCCAAATGGGGTGGACTCGGGTTGGGTGTTAGGTGACATATCTATAATCTATCCGGTAGCAATTGTGTATTCCTTTTAGTTATATGTTTATATAAGAAATCATTTGAAGTCTTAAATTCATGTGGCTTTACAAAGTTACATTCATGAATCTTTGAAGATTAATGACGTGAGAAAAATAAGTGTGGTCATGTGGTCTGGTAAGAATTTTCTACCTTAAGTATCTTGCGAATTTCTTAAATATCTTGCGAAAGGTGACTACTTCAAGGCCACACTTTTGTATCAATTATGCATTTTTAAAAATTGTTTAAGAAATTATAACATTATAAAAAATTTTAATGCGACTTTTTTTTAGGTTATGAGCGGAATGATTGTTATTGCATCTGAATTATGTGGAAAAGTTAAGAACTATGATAGAGATTACGCAATAAAAAAAGTTGCATGATTATAGCCTCTCAATTCGAGCAAAATTGATTCTGGTAATATTTGGCATTATTCAGGCAGATTCCTCATGGTCTACACTCCCCAACAGGTTAAAATTTTCCTTTGTATTTATTTGCTCCAGATTGAATGTAATTAAGGGGTGTTTGTGATTGCCTATTTTAAACTGCTTATCCGCTTTATAAACTACTCCATATCTACAATCTACTTATGTGTGAGTGACTATTTTCTTTAGAATAAGTAGATTAGGAGTTTAAAGTTTTCTTTGAACACATAGCTGCATATCGTAAGCTGATAAGCCCTTTAATAGGCAGTCCGAAACACCCACTAAGTAACATTTTAACACTGAGTTTTTATTTATTTGTTTATTTATTTTTTTTTGTTTTTTTTTTTCGTCTTTATTGTGTAGGCCTTTTGCTGGTGGACATCTGAAGGTTTAGTTGTATTGTTGTCTAGGAAAAAATAGGCTTATGGGTAAAGAGCAAGAAGGGTATTAAAGTTTTATGTCGTGACAAAGATGGCAACCATTGCAATCATACAACTAACGTCATGTACAAAGAAGTCTTTCGTTTACTTTAATTTTTCCATTTTTTAAATTTTATCTTTTTATCTTTTAAACAATACATTCAAGGTTATTTATATCTGTACTACATATAATGCATGAAACACTCTCTATTCAAAATTTTCAGATTTACAAGAAATAATGCATGGTTTACAACACTTTAATGCACCCAATTTTCAGAATTACAACAAAGTAAGCATATCGTACAACAAAAAATAGTGTAATGTCATTTTAATACCAAAATTCTACCAAACAACATTAATGCTATTAAAAACACCCATTCACTAAAAATTACAACCATTTAAGCACAATGTACAATAGCTTTTAAGTAAATACAAGTCATAAAACACAAAACATAAGTATGTAAACCACAATGATTTTAAGGTCAACAATCTATTCAACACATATAATTAATACACTAATTAATTTACCCCTTCACAAAAATATACAATCATTTAATCATAATGTACAAGCTAATCAAGCTACTAAGCCAAGTACTTAAAAATAAAGCCATTAGACTGGGCACAGTGGTCGGTCGACAGGACCTGTCGCCCCTCCGCTGACCGAGTCGCAGCCACTGCAACCACAAGATCGATGAAGGTCTGACGGCTCCAAAATTCACAAACCAGTCATCCCCTCGACCGATTAATGCATTCTACAAAAAAAGAAAAAAGTGTACCGTTACATATCAAAACAAAAATGAAGATGAAACGAAAGAAGAAAAGAACAATCATCAATCAAGCCAAAACAAACATCAAACTTATTCCATTTTTGGTCCACGAACACAAAGTATATAGTAACAATAAAACCCAACATCTACATCTACCTCAGTTCTAACCCCATATACACCATCACGGTCAACACAACATAAAACTTTAGAAAGAGTTTTCGTTTGATATTCAAGAAAAGGGTATGATTTCTTGCAAACATAGATTGTTGGTTATGTTCGGTTATCAAGATAAGAAAGAAATGAAGAGTATGTGATGTTTGTGTGGCCAAATCATGGTTGTGTATTTTTGTGAGGGAAATTAGGGCAGAAATGAGGTAATTTAGGTTTTGTAAACGTATTTATAAGTCCTAACATTTGGATTATATACCGGTTTTGTTATTAATTAGACTGGCCAAATGATATCACAAATTGTTTGATAGTTTTATCATGGGCCTTAATAGATATTGATTATTAAAGTTTGCTTAGGCTCAAAATTGTTTTAGACTAATAATTAATTGAGCCGTATATTAGTGGTATGGTATAGTTGATTTTGGGCTAATTTTAATATTTGGTTTATGTGAATAGCGTATATTAAAAATGAAAATGTAGGGGATATATATAGTGTAAAAATATTGGATTTTTTTGAAATAAAAATAAAAATAAAAATGTTGGTCGCCTTACTATGCCTAAAAGGTCGCATGTAGGTCAGAAAATTTAAAGGTAATTGTGCTGAAGGAAAGAACCAGATTTCTGTTTGTGGTAGCTTCAGTTAACAGTAAATGAAATTATACTACTGCCTTTTTATTTTTTTTATAGGTCCCAATACCATCTTCAACGATGTATGGGGAGGTTGAGATGTAGACAGTCTTACTGCCTTTTTATTTTTTTTATAGGTCCCAATACCATCTTCAACGATGTATGGGAAGGTTGAGATGTAGACAGTCTTACCCCTACCTAAGGTAGAGATGCTGCTTCCAGTCCTATCTTAGATAAGAAAGGACCTCCAACCTTTTGTAGGGAGTGATGATCGAACCATTGACCTCTAGGTTAAGATGAAGGGGTTTTCCAACTGATCAAACTCTAAAATTATTGTTATTTGTAAATTAATCGTTAAAAAAAATATGGCCACATAACATCACATTACCAGAAAATATAGTCACACGGTACCCGCCGCCGCATCGGGCGGGTACCCTGCTAGTATTACATTATTTATCTTTCAGCATTATAAAATTTAGCGTATTAAATTTTACATCATGTTTGTACTGAATTTGTATGTTTAATAATAAAACTTTTAGCTAGCTGGCCAACGGCCGGGCCTTAGGCTAGTATTTGTATAAATTCGCCTTATTTGAATATTACTCGAGCCGAGCTCAAGCTTGAATGATTAAAGCTCTTTGAGCTATTGAGTCGAGCTCCAGCCTACCTTGTGACTTTTGAGCAGAGCTTGAGCCTTATTCAAATATTACTCGAGCCGAGCTCAAGCTTGGATTATTAAAGCTCTTCGAGCTATCAAGCCGAGCTCCAACCTACATTATGATTTTCAAGCCAAGCTCAAACCTACCTTGTAATTTTCGAGCTGAGCTCAAACCCTATCAAATTTAAGGTCGACTTGCCTTGATTAGAGCCCTAACATAAACCGTCTCGCAAAAAGAGCTATTCTTTTATTATTGGCTTATATTCAAATTTAGCTCACTTGTACTAAAATAATATAATATGCAATACCTCTTCTTTTAGCTCATTTTTACTAAAAATACTTTATATGAAAAGTCAAATTATTCGGCGGTTTTTACAACATATTGTGTAAAACTAGAGTTAAGTCACATATTTGTTGGATATTGCAATTATGTTTCTGGCAAAGAAGTATTCAGATTGAGCAAAATCATTTCAAAACTGACTCGAATCGACAAACGACTGAAAACAGGCCGAACCGAGCCAAAGCAAACCGGCCTTATCCTTTTAGGTTTCGTATAATTTGATAAGTTACAAACTCAATAAGTTGATAAGTTACAAAATAAACAAAAATTATAAGAGCACCAAGTATGTAAGAACCATAGGGCTCGCGTTATAGCAAAAATGTTGCCATCTCAAACTTTTTTTTTTTTTTTTTTTTTTTTTTTTTTTTTTTTTTTTTTTAACTCAGTGCAAAAACATTCTCTTTTCATAACTCAAGTTATAGTACACCATCTGACTTACACATAACGATGAGTATCGCAGACCCAAGACCGACCGAGACCGAGTAAACCGGCTGGACCGATCGAACCGAAGGAGCATTGGTCCAGTCTCGGTCCCAATATTTTCCTTATTTAGTCTTGGTCCGGTTCGATCCGGTCCGGTCCGGACCGATCTTACGTAAAACCAACCATTATGCCTTATTGGACCGGACCCGAACACTTTTAGGTCCGGTTCTCGGTCTAGGGTTTTGGTCTAATTAGGTCTCGGTCCGGTCCGGTTTTGGACCGACGCTTACCTTTACTTACACATAAAAAAAAAAAAAGTATAACGTTGACCGGTAGAGACGGCGCGATGCGCTATAACACCATGGCCGGTGTAGGTGTAGCATTATAGAGTGGCGTTATCCACGGCAAAATACGCCTATAGCGGGTGCTCTAAATATGAGCCAAAACGTAAGTTAGCTCAAACAAGCACAACATAGTTCTTAAAATAATAAAATAAAATAAAAAAAATAAAAACCATCCCGTGCTATTTTTACTAGCAATAATTTTTTTACAGTAACTATTTTACTTGACAACTAGTGTAAAAAC
Organism: Artemisia argyi; assembly: GCA_030686995.1. Taxonomy (NCBI): domain Eukaryota; kingdom Viridiplantae; phylum Streptophyta; class Magnoliopsida; order Asterales; family Asteraceae; genus Artemisia; species Artemisia argyi. The sequence continues at coordinate 238,389,081 of CM060700.1, read as the reverse complement.
CATAGATCATCATCACAGGGTCGATCCACCCAGTTCACCCAATCAATCAAAAACAAACAAAAAGATCCCCCTTCCTACATTGACGGAAAAAACTAACCGATCAAATCGCGACACACTAAACGTGTTTTTCAAAATATGACTAACCTCATTTGATTGTTATTGCCTCATCAAAATCGATCAGTGACATGGCGAATTTCTTAGCTCAGTTTCTGTCCATCAAAAACTCATGCGAACGTGTCGTTATTGCTGGTATAATAATTGCCCTAATTTTCGATCATCACTCATTTATTGTTATTTACTCTTATCACTTTAATTCTATAACCATTTCATTTGTTACTACTACTTTTTAATTACATTTATTTTAAGCTTTTGCTACTTTACTTTCGCAACTTCAGTTACCCAAACGCCCAAATTAAGGTTTACGGAGCATAATTTTAGGGAGTTACCTAGGCCAACTTGAACATGGAAAACCTTGGTTGTTAGTTAGTGTAATGTATGATCCTAGTTGGGTGTTTAAATGTTATTTTCCGCAATGTTGAGACTTCAAATTTGCACAAATGTTTAGGGGCCGTTTAGTTGGTGAAAAATTTCTCAATTTTTCCATCTCTAAATTCCTTGAGAAGATGATGGTTTTTCTTCTCTAGAGAAGAGTTGAAAAATTTGAAAACGTGTTTAGTTGGAGTTATGTTTTTCTTTTTTTTAAAATGATAAGAAGATTACCTCAAATTGTGACGGTGGCGGCGGTGGCGGCGACGGTCGGCGGTGGAGGATGACATGAGAGATTAGGGGTAGAATGGTGTATGTGTTTTTTTGGAGTTGAGAAAGAAAAAAGTGAGAATGGTAGAATGGGCTTTTCAATTTCTTAGTTAAAATTTAGAAAATGAGAATTTCATTTTTTTTGAAAATTGTTGGAAAAAAGTGCTACTAGACGTGTTTTCAGTTTTTTCATTTTCTTATTGTGAAAGGAAATATAGGATTCTGATTGTGACCCTAGTGCCAAGAAGAAATAAGACGTTTTCCTTGTTTAATGTTGTCAACATTACCCATCGTTTTTAGGTTTTGAACGTTTCATACATGGTGAAAGGAGAAATTAAGATGTGGTTGTGTCCCCCTTCCTTTTTTAGTGCTAAGAAGAAGAATTAAGATGTGACCTAGAAATGGAGATAAATAGTGTGAATAAGTTAGTGGATATTTTTCAAAAAATATCGATTTGCTGTGTTCTCTTTCACTGTATGCTAGAAAAGGTCTCATAGTGACTAGAAAATGTATTGATTTTCAAGCTGAAAAGTTGACTGCTTGTTGTCAAAGTGAAAGGAAGGCATTTGAAATATGGTGCATCTGATAATGCTTAAATTCATAAAGTATATAGGTGTTGTTTCTTATCCACTGTTTTGAACTTCAATTTAGACAGCGAGCTCTCTAAATGTTAACAAGATTAAAGAGCCAAGTCAAAAAAAAAAAAAAAAAAAAAAAATGTTACCTTTACAGAAACATAAATTGGTACGAATCTGTTTTATAGATATACTCAACTATTTAATAGATGTCAAAACCACACAAGTTTGTGTTAGGCAAATTCTACCAGATGTATCAGTTTTTTTCACGAGTAAACAATAATTTTGGCTCTAAATAGGCAAAATGCGATTCTCAGTTTGTCGGAAGCCGTACCGTACTTCAATTAATCAGGTGTTATGACTTATGAATGATTTGAAATTTCATTATTCTGATTGTGATGCAAATTGTAACTTCTTTTGGTTTTGCTTTATTACCTTTTGCTCGTATGTCTCTCATCCAAATGTTAAATATTGAAACTTTAAAACTTTAATTTATTCCAGCTGAAGATGTAAGTGATTTATGGCCACATGTAAAGAAGGGATTTGAGGAGCGACTTCCAATTAGAAGAGCTGCATTGAATAACAAGACCCGTAATCCTGTATCTGTAGAAAATTTGCCAGCCGAGTTTATACTAACGACAGATGCAAGGCTCCGCAGTAGGTTCCCACAAGAGCAATTTTTATTTTCGTTCAGAGAACCGTATGCAACTGTAATTCTTGTAGCTTGTGAGGTAACGAATATTTCATGTTCTCTGTAATCAAATTATTCGATATATCTTCCGGTTTAGGCATTTATGTCAAAATCCGTTTGTGTTTTGAACAGGATTTAGACGAGTTCAAGACAATCCTAAAACCACGTCTGAAATTGATTTTGCAAAATGATGAAAGAGAATGGTTTATTGTCTACGTATCGCGGGCTCTACCCCAAAATGATCAAGCAACAAAAATGGCGAAAAAAGTTTACGCCAGAATTGAAGTTGATTTTAGCTCTAAAAAGAGAGAGAGGTAAAGTTGTGAAGCTAATAAATGTGTATTAAATCTCCTGCCACTTTTGCTTTTCATTACACTAGATATAAATAGGGCTGAGCATACCCGACCGATTACCGCCTCCCGTCCCGATTCCGACCATCCCGCCGGCCCGATTTCGATTCCGACTAGTAAACGGGTCGGGAGTCGGTTTACGTTTTCCGGCCAATCGGGGCTCGGGACTGTCGGTATCGGGTCGGGACGGGATGAAAACCGAAAAACAACAAAGAAAACCGACAAATCCTACCGATCCCGACCAATCGGGACTGTCCCGATACCGAACCGACTGGTTTCGGGTCGGGAGTCTGTTTGATTTTCCGGCGAAATCGGGATGTCGGGATTCTCGGTATCGGGTTGGGACGGGACGGGACCGGCCCGATGCTCACCCCTAGATATAAATCATACATATATTGTGTACATTGGTGTAATAGAAGATAAAGGGTCCTTTTTGTAGGTGCTGCAAATTGGATATACATGCTCCTGAAGCAACTTTTTGGGACGATTTGGAATCCAAAATAACCGAGTGCATTAGAAATACTCTTGATAGGCGTATTCAGTTTTATGAGGAGGAGATTCGTAAGATGAGTGAACAACGGTTTAAGCCTGTTTGGAGCTTCTGTAACTTTTTCATTCTAAAGGTAACCAAACTTATTATGCTATTTTTGAACAATCTATAACTTCTGCAAGAGTTATTGAAAGTACCTGTCCTAGTATGACCTCTATATTGTTATTATGTCATTATTGAAATTTTAGCTTTCAATATAGGAAAGCTTGGCTTTCATGTTTGAAATTGCTCATCTCCACGAGGACTCGTTACGGGAATATGATGAACTAGAACTCTGCTACTTAGAAACAGGTGCTTAATTATTATGTCTTACATATCATGAATCCGTCGATATATGAGATATTCGTCACCTTGGTTAACATATCTCTGACTGATATTCTGTCATTTGTGTTTTGGTGCACTTTCCAAATGTATTCTGTTTAATAAAGAAATAATGAAGTTGGAAAGCAATTACTATACGATATTTATGGAAGCTAATGTTTAGGAAAATATATTGCGTGTCTGGCTGCAACAATGGGAAGCTGTGTTTACTTTATATCTGTATATGTTAACTTTTTGTAACAATTTGGACTTATGAACTTTATTCCTGTGTGATCAGTTAACATGGCAGGCAAACTAAGAGACTTTGGAGGAACGGAAAATGGTGACGATCAGGCTGCACTACTAACTCCTGGAAAGAAACCACTAACACAGATTGTTCAAGATGATTCCTTTAGGGAGTTTGAATTTCGACAATACCTTTTTGCATGCCAAGCAAAGGTAATTCTACATCTGTCGCTTCAGTTTGCTTCGTAATTAGGTTCTTAATATATGATTCTTATTTGAACTTTGTGCAGCTATTGTTCAAGCTAAACCGTCCATTTGAAGTTGCATCAAGAGGGTTTTCATTTGTAATTAGCTTCTCAAAAGCATTGGCCCTTCATGAGGTCTGGCATTCATATCAGTGTCCATTTTCTATGCTATTTGGTAATAGTGTTGGTTTATCTTTGAGTAGTGTTATTCATAAAACAAATCATGTTTTTATCTAATTGTATTATTGTCTGCGACTTCTGCAACAGAGTATTCTACCCTTCTGTTTACGGGAAGTTTGGATTATAACTTCTTGCTTGAGTTTAGCGGATGCAACCGCTGCTCACTATAGTAATGGACTTGTGGCTCCAGAGATAGAAAAAGAATATTATCGTGTACGCGGGGAACTATATTCTCTATGTCGAGCTAAGGTAAAGAGGTTATATAACACCATTAGCCAATTCAAACTACACATTTTTCTAAAGCAAAATAAAATACGACATTCTTATGTTGAGGTTTCTAAGTTACATATATCACATAATTATGAACTAAGCATTGATGAATTTGGCAGTTCATGAGGCTTGCATATTTAGTTGGTTATGGTTCTGCTATGGAAAGAAGTCCTGTCAACAGGTTGGCACTCAAAATTTTGCCTCTTAATAAACTTAAGATTTATATTCCATACCCTAAAACGTATGTTCTTATTCTTGCACAGTGCTTCACTTAGCATGCTACCTTGGCCTAAGCCATCAATCTGGCCTTCTGTTCCCTCTGATGCTTCGTCTGAAGTTCTTGGTAAAGAAAAGGTATGTATGCATTACTGATATGATCTTTCCTTTAAAAGCATAGAAGGAACTATACATAATGAAATGCTACTCGAACTATTTTATAGATGAATCTTCAAGTTACAGTTACACCAAGGGTCAAGCATTTTGGTATTCAACGGAAGCCACTGCCTCTAGAGCCTAGTTCTCTTCTGCGAGAAGCTAATCGCCGAAGAGCTTCTCTTTCTGTTGGAAATGTGTCCGAATTGTTTGATGGACGCTCACCTTTAATGGATGGGTATGCTCAAGTGTAATGCCACATTTTTTTTGCTCTAAGAGTTGAAATACCACTAACCACTCTGATCCACCTGTCTATGTTGCCAGCTCAGGTTCATCTGCTGTCATGTCACGAACCAATTCTACACCAGGAAACTTTGAAAGCTCAATCGGCCGCCCAATGAAACTTGCAGAGATCTTTGTTGCTGCTGAACATGCACTACAGAAGACAATTTCTGATCCTAGTTTGTGGACTTCATTTTCATCTTTAGAGGAGTATGAGGTATGTAATTCACAAATTCTGTCATCTTCCTCCACACATGTTTATAATCTCACTTCGTCAATTGTTTTTCCATCAGCAAAAATACCTGGAACTATCAAAGGCTGCAGCAGAAAATTATCATAATTCGTGGTGGAAAAGACACGGGGTTGTTCTTGATGGCGAAATTGCTGCTGTTTTTTTTAAGCATGAAAACTATGATCTAGCTGCAAAGTCATATGAGAAGATTTGTGCTCTTTATTCTGGTGAAGGCTGGGAGGATTTGTTGGCTGATGTGCTTCCAAATCTAGCTGAGTGCCAGAAAATACTTAATGACCAAGCTGGCTATCTATCATCTTGTGTGAGATTACTCTCTCTTGATAAGGGATTGTTCTCATCAAAAGAACGTCAAGCTTTTCAATCTGAAGTTGTTCGTCTTGCACATGGTGAAATGGAGCACCCTGTGCCTTTAGATGTCTCCTCATTAATTACATTTTCTGGTAATTCGGGACCACCTTTGGAGCTCTGTGACGGGGATCCGGGAATCTTGTCTGTAACTTTAAGAAGTGGATTTCCTGATGATATAACTCTTGAATCACTCAGTCTTACTTTGACATCTACTACCAATGCTGATGAAGGTGTTAAGGTATATTTTTTCTCTTGTTTGTTCTTCAACTGATTGCTACGAAGTTCAAAACTTATGAATTCTGATGTTTTATGTAATAATTAGGCAATCAGGAGTTCTGGTGCTACAATATTACACCCTGGTAGAAATACAATCACGCTTTCGTTGCCCCCTCAGAAAACTGGTTCATATGTCTTAGGTGTTCTCACTGGGCAGATTGGTCAATTACGATTCAGGTCTCATGGTTTCTCCAGAGGCGGTCCTGCAGAAAGTGACGATCTTATGAGTTATGAGAAGCCGACTAGACCAATTCTGAAGGTAGTATTTCTATGATGTGGAAATTTGAGATCATTGTTTCTGGCAAAGTGGCAATTTTGGCCCATTTATCTATGAATAGGGTCGATTTGGGTGGTCTGTGTTTTATTTTAAACTGGTTGAATGAAAATTGGAGCCAAAAAGGGAAACAGGTTACATACAATCAGCCCGAAGTCAATTTTTTAACGCATACAACCTCCTAATGGTATATATTGAAAAACAGTACTTTAACCAGAACCTGTTTGCCCTGTCACCTAACCCGCCAGACCCTCTCATCTTGCGACCTCTAGTCTTTGGTTTTGTGGTATTATCTATAGTGAAAACATTTAAATGTAGCATGTTATGATGTGTCTAAGTTCTGTTTGTCTGTGGTCTGTTCCAACTTCAGGTGTTTAAACCAAGAGCTCTTGTTGATCTTGCTGCAGCAGTGTCATCTGCATTATTAATGAATGAGCCCCAGTGGGTGGGTATAATTGTAAAACCAATTAATTATTCCCTCAAGGGAGCTGTTCTACACATTGATACTGGTCCTGGGTTGAAAATTGAAGAGTCAAATGCCATTGAAATGGAGACATATGACAGTGGTAACAATAATTCTACTGTCAAAGAATTTGCACAACTAACTTTGGAGGATGGTAGCATAGAGTTACCTGACTGGGCAAGCAATATAATGAGCGTTTTATGGGTTCCTGTTCGTGCCATTAGTGATGGGCTAGCCAGAGGAACATCTGCAGGTTTACTTTCTAATTATTCACTTTCACTTGGGTTTCTGGCATAGAGTACCAATGCACTTTTCGAATTTTCTCCCTTTTTAGTCATTAAATGATCGTTTTTCTTTGTTTGGGTTGTTTTTATCCTGTAATGTCAATTAGCTTGTATATTTTCAACATTTAATAATTTAACATTTTCTTTATAAAATTTATCATTTTGAAAGTCGGTTTTAAGAGATTTTTGGTTACAAACTGACCCTAATGGGACAAAAAGCCTTCAGTTAATAAGTAGGAAGTAGGATGTGCAAAAAAAGTACTATACACAACAAATGAAAAGTTATGTTGGGACTTTATGCCAGTAACTTTATCGTTTGACATTTCACTATATTTCAATTACTTTATAATCCGTTGGCATTTCTTTTAGGGACGGTTTCTCCTGAAAGACCAAGTGTTGTGGATGGATTGAGAACAGTAGCTTTAAAACTGGAATTCGGAGTATCACATAATCAGACATTTGAAAGGACTATAGCTGTTCATTTCACCAACCCGTTTCATGTCAGCACACGTGTGGCTGATAAGTGTAGTGATGGCACTTTGCTTTTGCAAGTAATACTACACTCACAAGTGAAGGCCTGCTTAACCATTCACGACGCATGGCTTGATCTACAAGACGGTTTTGCTCATGGGGGTAAAGGCGATGGGAGACCAACACCTGCTTTTTTTCCCCTTGTTGTTCCCGCAGCTTCTAGAGCTGGAATCTTGTTCAGTATATTCCTAAAAACTACAACTACTGAAGGTGATTACTCCATTTATCTCAATCATTCAAGTATGTATGTCACCATCTTCGTGTGCTATTTCGAGCCATTTTTGTTAAATTTGGTTTTGACTTTCTAATTTGTCATTTGATATTCATACAAAAAATATCATGGTATATTAGAAATTATATATCATTAGTATATTGCATGTAGTTATATTTTTAAAATCCTTATATTTATAACAGTTATTATTGTATATTTTCATTATTAGTAGTATTGCTATTGTATAATATTGGGAAATTTTCATAGCTGCCCCTATAATATTAATACTATTATGACTAAAAATGATAATGACATTTTTTCATGCATACTAATAGTATGTCATGTATGATTGATTTGCTAATTTAAATTTCATCCCAGCAAACAATGCGGGCAATTTAAAGTTCTTGTTATTTTTCATTCTTAAATGCACTCATCTACGAAGACTTGATTTTATTCTTGGTTTTACAGATGAAGCTAAAGTGATGCATCCTGAAGATACTATAATAAATATTAGATACAAAATTAGCGGGGATAGAAATCTTGGATCTCATACCCCCATGTCTGTGGGTTCCAGTGGACCCGAGGATGATGCCACACAGTTATTGACATTCAGGAGTGCCCTTGTTTTACAACGACCGGTGTTGGAACCTTGTTTAGCTGTTGGTTTTCTTCCTCTTCCTTCAGACGGTCTTAGAGTTGGGCAGCTTTTCACGATGAAGTGGCGTGTTGAAAGATTGAAGGAGGAAAACAATGTAAGGTTTCACAAGCTTTTAATGTTCCTATATTTTTATTTGGTTTCGCCATTAATGAAATTGACATTGCTAATTTGGTTGTTTCTTTATTGACACATAATTTGGATAAAAAGAATAGAAACTATAATATTATCTTAACATACATGGGTTATACATCCGCTCATCTAGTTTGATTTGCAACAGGATGAGGTACTATATGAAGTGAATGCAAATTCTGAGAACTGGATGATTGCCGGGAGAAAACGAGGCCATGTATCTCTGTCAACAAAGCAAGGTGTGTTTTGGAAGTAATTATATAATTATTGCTATCTGCAATTTCAAGTCGCAACTAGTTTGTAATGTTTGGATAAATAGATTTTGCTTCTGACAATCTCTGAGTTTTTGATGGTTATCTTTGGGCCAAATAATTACTTTTGGGTATACCTGCATCATTGGAACTGATTGCTAAGGGTAACATAAAGTTACCTATTTACCGTCTTATAACGTAATTCGAGAGAATTTGACTCCCATTTAACAAATGTCTTTTCCTATTACTTCCCTAATTAACTCCCCTAATTGAGGCACAATAATTTATCAAGGTTCATTTCATCAAACTTATTTTCTTTACTTGTACAGGATCAAGAATCGAGATTTCAGTGCTATGCGTACCACTGGCTGCTGGATACGTTCGGCCTCCACAACTTGAGTTACCAAACATTGGTGAGGCAAATATTAGTTGCAACCCGGCGGGACCCCATTTAGTCTGCGTCTTACCGCCACCTCTGAGCTCTTCATTCTGCATTGCGGCTTGATAAGTTATATTTGCATTTTGCGGTGACTCATGCGGACTGCTATATGGATCAAAATGGTGAGTTTTTTTGTAGCATTTACATGATACCTTTTGTTATAATATGAGGTGATAGTGGTAGGTTAGTGCATATACAGACGGGATAGTGGGCATCATAGTGAAACCTGCTACAATGACTCCAGACGACGTGTGTCGCTATCCCTTTGTGTCATATGTTCTTTGTGTCATATGTTTGTTTATTGTCTTCATCGCTGTATCCTTGTCATGGTTTGTGTGTCTATGTATGACCAAATAATGATATTGATTTATGTGTTTTTTTTGTATCTGTTTTCTCCAAGTAACATGTTTTTGGCCTATATACTGTATTCTCATAATTACAATGATCAAATTTCATCTACTTGTTCAAAGTAACTTGAAATAATTTAGCGAAATGAAAAAATAAAATAAAATAAATGACGCATGTCCATATTTTAAGAGTAAACTGCAAACTTCGTCTGTCTTCGTGGTTTGTCCATATTGAAAAGTTCATAAACTATTGTCATAAATCATTTGTAAGAGGCTAAAAGTCTAACGATCATCTTTGAAAGGGATGGCTTTTGCTTGACTCTGTCAAATTTTTTTGCATGAATCATGTAAGAAATGATTTGGCTTCTTAAGAATAAGTCATGGCAATAGTTTTTGAAATGAATTGTCTATGTCAAAATGGAAAGAAAAACAGCCATATTCTTTTTCTAAATTTTAAAACCAATTTATGGTAGGTAGATTCTTTTGGTTAGGAGCATATATTGACAAGTGCATGTGCATGGAAAATTAGTGAAGAGTGAAGACTGGGATTGGCAAATGCAAGTTGTCCTTTATTCTTTTCCCCCAAAACCAAAAGTCTTCCTCAATCACCCCTTCATCTCTGCCACCATTGGTGGGATCTTAAAAGTCCTCTAATAAAGTACGGATTTAGGGAACTTAAATATATTTTTTTGGGTTGATAAAATTCTAAATGTTTTATACGGAGTATATTCTTTCAGAGTTGGTAAACAGACCAGGTTTTTCATATTCGGGTTATCTAGGGAGATTGAGTGTTTGACTCAGATGTAAGCGACTTAACCACGGTATCCCCTGACCATTTACAACCTTTTTCGAGATTACTTTCAAATACGTACTTGGTGAAGTTTGAACAATATACTTGTTAGGAATTCTAGTTCTCTTCCCTTTGCCTTTGAACGGTTCACACAAAACACTCGCAACAAACACTTTGTTTCTCCTTTGCCTTCACCGTCATAGATGGAATCGGAGGTGTTATCTTCCTTCCCAAGCCGGATGTGGCTCCTTCCTGCACCACTTCCCACAGCCCAAATTCTAGCCTGAAAAACAATTTTTTTACCAAAGTACTGTACGGACATTAAAATGAATTTGCATTGTTAATAGCTAAAAAAGTACATATAAACATTGGGATTTACTCTTGAAACAGATGGATATAATGATCAATACACTTCACAATAAAATAAAGAGCTAGTTGCAGTTGCAGAACTATCATGGAACTTTCCAAATTAATACTCAAACAAATCAAAGATCCCATGAATTATATTAAATTGAATAAAATCAAATTATATGTCAATCATTTAATACCAGCTGGTTTCATTGAATCAAAATCTTGATTCTTTACAGTTTATTTGTGGGTCCATACAACCTCATTTTGAGCTGTTTAGACTTTACTCATAAAGCTTCAACCTTTATAATCAATCTTTCATGGAGCATTCATATTAAACCTCCCCTCATTTCATTTCAAACCCAATAACTAAATCTTTGTTGGGTAATTTCTTGAATTATTTGGTTCTTTTGATATCAAAATATGTTAATAAGATTAAATCTTTAAGGCGTTATTAGCTTATTTTTGTGCTATTTTGGGTTTAAGATTAAGCTTTTCAAGAAAAATGAAACGTTTCAGTTTAGTACCATTTGTTCTTATACTTATATCTTTATACAAATCTTCTGCTTCATTCACTCCTGCTGATAACTACTTATTAGCTTGTGGTTCATCACAGAATATCTCATATCTTCACCAAATTTACATTCCTGATTCGACCCAATCTCCACAAGATTCATATACCATCAAATCGAGTTCCGCTGTCCCATCACCATTATATCAATCTGCACGCATTTTTCCTGCAACCTTCACTTACAAATTCGATATCCAAAAACAAGGCCGTCATTTTATCCGTCTGCATTTTTACCCCATCCCGGGCCATAACCTTACTTCAGCTTTATTCACAGTAGTAACTGAAAACTTTGTGTTAATAAACAGTCACAGCTTTAATAAAGAGTCAACATTCATTACAAAAGAGTATTCCATCAATGTGAATTCAGACACATTGCTTTTGAATTTTGTCCCATCAAATAATTCATTAGCATATGTTAACGCGATCGAAGTTGTGTCTGTCCCTGATGACTTGATCCCTGATCAGGCTATCATGTTGTCACATTCCACCTTGCGTAACGGGTTATCAGAACTCGCGTTTGAGACTGTGTACCGGTTGAATATGGGTGGCTCGAGACTTACTCCACAAAACGATACGTTAGGAAGAATATGGGAAAATGACGAGAAGTATCTTCATGTTAATAGCTCGGCTGCAAATGTGTCGATAAACCCTTCATTTGTTAAGTACCCTCAAAGTTTGAGTCAAGAAATTGCTCCGAGTTTTGTTTATGCAACAGCGCAAACTATGGGTGATGCAAATGTAGCGAATCTGTATTTTAATGTTACATGGGTTCTTCCGGTTGATCCTGATTTTGCATACTTTGTTCGGGCACATTTTTGTGATATTGTGAGTGAGTCTTCGAATACACTCGTGTTCAATCTTTATATAAACTCAGACAATGCTTATGTTGGTTTGGATTTATCAAGCTTGACGGCCGGTAGCTTAGATGTGCCTGTATATAAAGACTTTGTCACGAATTCAACAGATGAGTTGAATACTTTGACTGTCAGTATCGGCCCACAATCGGCGGATACAGAAGATGCTAATGCGATTTTGAATGGTCTTGAAATATTTAAAATTAGTAATCGAGCTCGAAGCTTAGACGGGCTTAGTGCGGTGAGTGATTTAGTTGTTGCTCCGGTAAAGAAGTCGAAAAAGTTTGGCATTGTGATAGGGGTTGTTATTGGGGCAGTTGTGGCAGTTATTTTATTGGGTTTTTGTTGTTTTTGTGTTATGGGTCGTGGGTCAAAAAGGGTGGATCATTTGAATCCATTGTATGGAAATTCGATCACCATGACGAAGATGTCGAATACTGCAAGCTGCATTTCGCTAGCTTCGTGTGATAATCTCGGAAGAAGCTTTAGTTTTCAAGAAATATTGGAAGCGACGAACAAATTTGATGAAAGTTTGTTGCTTGGAGTTGGTGGTTTTGGGCGGGTTTATAAAGGGACTATGGAAGACGGGACCCGTGTTGCGGTAAAACGAGGAAACCCGAGATCCGAACAAGGTCTTGCGGAGTTTCGAACAGAGATTGAGATGTTGTCGAGGCTCAGACACCGTCATCTGGTCTCTCTCATTGGTTATTGTGATGAACGATCTGAAATGATTCTTATTTACGAGTATATGGCAAACGGGCCTCTGAGAGGCCATTTGTATGGTGCAGATCTACCATCGTTGTCGTGGAAACAACGCCTCGAAATCTGTATCGGGTCTGCTCGGGGCCTACATTATCTCCACACCGGTGCATCACAAGGTGTGATACATCGGGATGTGAAGACAACCAACATATTATTGGATGAGAATTTTGTAGCAAAAGTTGCCGATTTTGGGTTGTCGAAAGCGGGACCCTCTCTCGACCAAACGCACGTTAGCACCGCAGTGAAGGGTAGTTTTGGATATCTTGATCCGGAATACTTCAGAAGACAACAATTAACAGAGAAATCTGATGTTTATTCGTTCGGGGTTGTTCTAATGGAAGTGTTGTGTGCCAGACCAGCCTTAAATCCAAATCTTCCGCGAGATCAAGTGAACATTGCTGAATGGGCTTTATCGTGGCAAAGGAAGGGAAATTTGGAACATGTTATGGATCAAAGCCTAATGGGGAAGGTGAATATTTCGTCTTTGAGGAAATATGGTGAGATTGCCGAAAAATGTTTGGCAGAATATGGTGTCGATAGGCCATCAATGGGTGACGTCTTATGGAATTTGGAGTACGCGTTGCAGCTTGAAGAAACATCTTCAGCTCTTGATGAGCCAGAAGATAGTAGCATGAATTATATCCAGGGGATCAGGTTGGGCTCGTTAGAAGTATTTGATAATAGTGTGAGTATGATCAGTACTGGGGACGAGTTCAGGGTAGATAAAGAAAGGGAAGACGTTGCAACGAGTGGCGTGTTTTCTCAGATGCTACATCCACGAGGACGATGATCAGTGATTAATAAAATTGCGACATAATGTGTGTTGGCTAATTGTTGTCTGATTCTTGTTTTGTAAATGATTTATTTGAAGATTGAGTATAGAAAGTAAAGCACGAAGTGCTTGAATCTATTTAGTTGAATGTTTTTTATAACTCTAAGCACAAAATGTTGGGTTGCATTCCATGGCCATTCGTTGCAGTAGCGGCTCGGCCCATAAGCATGGATGGTTAGCACCCGTGACTGATGGTTCTGGCTACATCGGGTTGGGTCAGATTCATTCTACGGGCAGAACTGAATGTTCAACATTAGTCGTTTATAAATTGTCATAAACATTCATGCTCACTAACAAAACTTTAAAATCTCATTTTCTTATGAGAAGTTGACTTTTGATATTTTACCATTAATCAAAAACTTGTACTTTTGAGCTATTTTTCAGGTTAGGAGAAGCAAAATAAACGGGCCCATTAATTTCTTATTCACGAAATTTTATTTCAAACACAAAGCCAACATGGAAAAAATGATTATTCAGATCACCATCGATATCCTTCAACACAAATGCCGCGATTATAGTGATATTGATCTTCCAACAATTCGATATGAAAATCTGCTGCACCGGCTCCAAGGAGAATATGTTGCAGGATCATGTTTCATATGCCTCAAACATTATGAAACGGATGACCTTGTATGCCAACTCAGCCGTTGCGGGCATGTTTTTCACTGTCATTGTATCGGACAGCGGTTGAACTGGAATGAGTGTAGATGTTGGGTCTGCTGGACTCGATTGTTCTCCCGATGTCCTTGGTTCGATCAACATGCATGAGGCTTATATATTGGGTATTCATTTTACTCAACTAGTGTCGTTTTTTATTTAATTCCAGGTGGGAATAACACGAAATTTACAAATGAAACTAGCAAGGAGCCAGGATCATATCAAAATTACATTGTTACGGAGAGACGTTATAAGGATTAACAAACCATTCAATCCATTCAACAATGGAAGTCTAACCTAGTACCGTCTGTTAACCTACACAACTTAACAATTCTCAACCTCAACGGCATCTTCTCCATTACAATTTACAAGCCTTTCGAACTTGTCACCCCGTCTCTCCGATGTCCTTGATGCCATGGTCCACTCAACTCCATGGATATTCTAAGTGACCATCACAAGACCTATATGGATTTCCAATAGGTCTGGTACGTAAATCTTCCTTTTAAATCAATTTGCTTATTTGCAAAGCTTCCTAACTTTATTGTTAATTAACTTATTAGAAGACAACTTTTAATATTTTCTTACCATGAATTAAGAGCTTGTAACAAAGTATACATCACCGAGTAATGAAAATGTAACATATAGGTAACTCTTTTGTTGAGCAGTGAAATGATTGGTGAATAGTAAACAACAAAATAAGTAATCTACTGTTTGTTACTCGTATATGGTTAACATACGAGGGAATTACATGAATTTAAGATGGGCTGTTTGGTCAACCCAAATATGAATTACGTGAAAGAAAATGCAAAATGAGCAAACTGTATAGAAACTAATAGGAAACATGAAAAACTAAAAAATTTCTTTTCTTTATCAACTCGCAACTCGAATAAAGCCAAAAGCGCTTCACTTAAGAGTTCGAGTAAATCAGGTTGACGTGAACAAAGTATATTAACCTGACCACTATAAGCTTAATTAGTACATGTCAAACTAGTTCGCTTAGGTATTTTTAACAACCTCACGTACTCGTATCCATACCCATCTCCAAAACATACACATGCTAACTTTATAGCTATGGTTAAACACTTAAGCTCATAATTTTGAACTATATTTCAGACTTTTGACTGTAGTGATCCTTATATACAAACGCCACAATATTAGCGATATCGATCTTCCAACAATTCGATATGATAATTTGTTGCATCGGCGCCAAGGGGATTGATTATTTGGAACATATGTATCATATATGTCACAATTTCTTTGAAAGTGATGACCTTGTGTGCGCGCTCAGCACCTGTGGACATGTTTTTCATTGTCATTGCCTCGGAGGACGCTTAAACGCTAATCAGTGTAGATGTTTTCTCTGCGTTACTTGTTAGCTTAGCATTGTGTAGACTTGTGTAGTTTACACTTCATTTGATTGTGTATTTTCAGTAGTGATCGGTTAGTATTTTAGTCCTCAAAATACAAAGTGTATCGGGAGTAGTTGTACCCTTGTAAAAGAACTAACGGGAGTGGTTGTACCCTTGGTAAAGAACTCGACATCTAGCTTAGTGTCGGTAAAAGTATAAGCGACGTGTAAGGTTTTTTCCGCCGGTGAAAGGAGCTTGTTGACTAGTGAAAGAAACTCTCGAGTTGGATACTCGGGGCGTGGACGTAGGGTAAGGAAAAAGAGTCCTTGTAGCCGAACCACGATAAATACTCGTGTTGTGGTTTGATCGTTTCTTTCATTTACTTGCATGTTATATATTGTGTTTGTATATATATCTTTGACCAAACGGAAAGTTTCAAATCTAACTAAACAAGTTAAAAAGATTTTAAACGGTAAACTATTCAACCCCCCTTCTAGTTTTCCACAATTGGTATCAGAGCTACGTTACTCAAGCTTTTAAAATATATTGTGTTTTAAAACTTGAAACGATCCATGGATTTTGAAAATTACAAAGAAGGGTAATCTATGCAAAGACCACCACTTTTTGAAGCAAATGGTTTTATATATTGGAAAAACCGTTTTGAAACTTACGTGAAATCTAAAGATATAGATTTATGGTATATAATCATTGATGGTGATAACGTAGTTACTAACATTAAAGATGATGATCAAAAGAAATTGATTGGTAAAAATAATGAAGCTAAAATGATGCTTTACAATGCTTTACCATGCTTTACCTAAGAAAGAATATGAAAGAGTCTTTATGTGTAAAACCGCCAAAGATATTTGGCAATCTTTAATTGTCACTCATCAAGGAAACTCACAAGTTAAAGATAACAAAATTGATCTTCTTGTTCAACAATATGAGCAATTTGTTATTTCCGAAGACGAGATTATTGATAATGCTTTTGCTAGGTTTAACACTATTATTACTTCACTTAAAGCACTTGATGAATCTTTTTGTAGTAAGAACTTTGTCAGGAAATTTCTTAGAGCACTCCATCCGAAGTGGAGAGCAAAAGTGACGGCAATTGAAGAATCCAAAGATCTTTCAAGCATGTCACTTGATGAGCTAATTGGAAACCTCAAAGTTTATGAAATGGTAATGGAAAAAGATTCGGAACTAGTTAGAGGCAAGAAAGAAAAAGTTAAGTCCATTGCCTTGAAAGCTAGAGTCCAATCAAGTGATGATGAAGAATCTACTTCGGATAGTGATGATGAGGAATATGCTATGGCCGTTAGAGACTTCAAGAAGTTCTTTCGTAGAAGAGGGAAGTTTGTAAGGCAACCTAAAGATGACAAGAAAACTTTCCGAAAAGATCGTGATGATAGGAAAGGAAAAGTTGAAAGAAAATGCTATAGGTGTGGAGACACAAGTCATCTTGTAGGAGAATGTCCAAAACCACCCAAGAGCAAACCTCAACAAGCTTTTGTGGGTGGTGCTTGGAGTGACTATGAAGGAGATGACGATGAGCCAAAGAATGATGATATTGCTCTCATGGCTCACAACTCAAATGAGGTACTCTCCGACTCATCTTAATTCTCTATTGATGATGACACCTTACAAAAAAAAATATAACAAACTTTGTGAATTGAGCTTAAAAATCATAAACAAAAATAAATTTTTGAAAACTAAAAAGGAGTTTTTAGAAAATGAAGTTTATGAGTTGAAAGAAAAAGCCAAGAGATTAGAAAAGAGTAAAGGTATTGACACATCATGCAAATCATGTGAAGAGCTTAAACTAGAAGTTAAGAAACTTAAAATTACTCAAAATGATCTAGTAAAACAAACCACAAAGTTTAAGAAGTTCGATAAAAGCATTTCTTGTGCGGATGAAATTATGAAACTTCAAAAGTCACCCTTTGATAAAACATGACTAGGATTTACGAAAATAGAAACTTTAAAGGGTCAAACGAAACAAGAAAAGAATGCACAAGAAACTAACAAAACTGCTACAGCAGCCTGCGGATCAGACGGAACCCAATCCAGGGTTCCGCCCGTTGGACCCGAAGGTTCCGCCAGGTCTGCTGCAGCAGTAACTTCATCCACATCGGATTGTTCAAAATTTGTTAAAGTTACGTATAAAAATGGAACAAAACCTGTGTTTAAAACTGGAGTAGGACTTAGTAAAAATGAATTTAGAGCTAAGACTACTCAACCAAGACCTAAGACTCCAATTCCCAAACGCCCCTTTCCAAAGAGCAACTTCAACGCTCGACCAAACTACCAACATGTTTGGAACCAAAACACTCCTAGAGATTACCAAACTCCAAATTACATGTCATGGAACCCTTATGTTCTATTTTCATACTTGGAACAAGTTAATGGTATGCTTAACCAAAATGGACCCATGAGAAATTGGGGACCAAATATTTGAGTGTTTTTCATAAAATAGGTGTGCCTCAAAGTTTATTTGGAACCGGATGAATGGATTAAATATAGCGGTTGTTCAAGGTACATGACGGGTAACAAAAGCCTCTTCACTACTTATCACAAATGTGACGGAGGTAATGTTACGTTTGGTAGTAAAGCTAAGAGCAAAATCATCGGAAAAGGTACAATCTCTCATGACTCCCTTTTTATAGATGATGTAGCTCATGTTGATAACTTAGATTTTAATCTCCTTAGTATTAGTCAACTTTGTCGTAATAAGTATAATGTCCTTTTTAGTGAAAACGGAAGTAAAATACTTAAAGATGGTATAACCATTGCCAAAGGTGTCCTTAAGAACAACGTATACGTCATGAAGATGGATCCAACATCTAGAGACAAACTTTGTCTTACCTCATTAGATGAATCTTCAATTTTATGGCATAGACGTTTAGGACACGCTAACATGAGACTAATCCAAAACCTCTCCTCCAAAGACTTAGTTCGAAACCTACCTAAGTTGAAATATGACCAACACTTTTGTGATGCTTGCAAAGTCGGTAAACAAGTCCATAGTAGCCATAAGGCTAAAAACTTGGTTTCTACATCTAGGTGTCTAGAACTTTTGCATATGGATTTATTTGGTCCATCCGCTATACAAAGTTATGGAGGTAACTTCTACACTTTGGTCATAGTTGATGATTACTCAAGATATACTTGGACAAAATTTTTGAAAAGTAAAAATGAAGCTTTTGATAAATTTGAGATTCTAAGTAAGAAAATTCAAAATCAAGTAGGGTCTAATATTGTGTCTATTAGAACGGATCACGGTCGTGAATTTGATAATGAATTTCAATTTGGAAACTTTTGTGATATTAATGATATTACTCATAACTTTTCGGCTCCACGTACTCCTCAATCTAATGGTGTAGTAGAACGTAAAAACCGGACATTGCAAGAGATGAGTAGAACAATGCTTAATGAACAAAATATTCCACAAAAGTTTTGGTGTAATGCCGTTGACACATCAACATACATTTTAAATCGAGTCTTAATTAGACCATTTTTGAATAAAACTCCTTATGAACTATATAAAGGTAAAAAGCCTACATTAGGATACTTTAGAGTGTTTGGGAGTAAATGTTTCATTCTTAACACCAAGGATTATCTCACCAAATTTGACCCAAAGTCTTATGAAGGTGTATTTCTTGGATATTCACAAAATAGTAAAGCTTACATTGTTTTGAACAAAGAAACCTTAAGAGTCGAGGAATCGTTGAACGTAACATTTGACGAGAGTCCACCTCCCTCTAAGACATCACCTTTGGTAGATGATGACTTAGTTGAAAGCCAAGCAATAGAAAGTCAAGAGATTTTAGGTAATGACAAGGAAGATGAACTATTAAACAAAGAACTTGTCAATGTCAAAGAATCTAAAAGTCAACCATTAGATGGTGTCATAGGCAACATTAATGAAAGAACACTAAGGTCAAAAGTTCAAAATGAAAGCAACTACTTTTGTTTCGTGTCAACCATTGAACCTAAAAACATTAATGAAGCCATTAAAGATGAGTCTTGGGTAATTGCTATGCAAGAAGAGTTAAACCAATTTGTTAGGAATGATGTATGGACATTAGTTCCTCAACCAAAGAGTCAAACTATAATTGGAACAAAATGGGTATTTCGTAATAAAATGGATGAAAATGGAATTGTGTCTAGAAACAAAGCTAGGCTAGTTGCACAAGGATATAACCAACAAGAAGGCATTAACTACGATGAAACTTTTGCTCCGGTTGATAGGCTCGAGTCAATTAGAATCTTACTTGCATATGCATGTGCACACAATTTTAAACTCTTTCAAATGGACGTCAAAAGTGCATTTTTAAACGGAGTCATAAATGAAGAAGTGTATGTTGCTCAACCACCGGGCTTCATCGATTTTGAAAAACCAAATCATGTTTACAAACTTAAAAAGGCTCTTTACGGACTTAAGCAAGCTCCAAAAGCATGGTATGATCGACTTAAAACCTTCCTAGTTGACCATAAGTATACCATGGGCTTAGTTGATAATACTCTCTTCACTAAGAAGAAAGATTCACATATTATCATAGTCCAAATCTATGTTGATGACATTATATTCGGATCAACTTGTCAAGAATTATGTGTGGATTTCTCAAAAATCATGCATGACGAGTTTGAAATGAGTATGATGGGAGAACTCAACTTTTTCCTAGGACTCCAAATTAAAACTAGAAGATGGTATCTTCTTTAACAAATCTAAATAGATTAAGGACATGCTTAAGAAATTTGGATTAGAAGATTCGAAACCAATCAAAACTCCCATGTCCACGAAAACTAACTCACCAAGGATGAGGAAAGTGAATCCGTAGATAGCACTAAATATAGAGGTATGATTGGTAGTCTACTTTACCTAACGGCTAGTAGACCCGACATTATGTTTAGTGTTTGTCTATGTGCTCGTTTTCAAGAAGATCCTAAGACCCGTTAAAAGGATTTTTAGGTATATTAAGGGCACTACACATTTAGGTTTATGGTATCCCAAAGGAACGGGAATAGACACCATAGTGTATGCCGACTCGGATCATGCCGGTGACTATGTCGATAGAAAAAGTACAAGTGGTATTTGTACTTTTGTTGGACATTGTCTCACCTCATGGTTCTCTAAGAAGCAAACGGCTCTTGCTATCTCAACAACGGAAGCCGAGTACGTTTCGGCCGGAAAGGCATGTCAACAAGCTCTTTGGATGAAGCAAGCTCTTGTCGACTACGGAATTCAACTTAACGACATCACCATTCTTTGTGACAACAAATGTGCCATTGATCTTAGCAAAAACCCGGTTCAACATGCTCGTACCAAACATATTGAAATCCGTCATCATTTCCTTCGTGACAACGTTCAAAAAGGAAATATCTCAATTGAGAAAGTTTCTTCCGAAGACGACATAGCCGACATTCTCACAAAACCTCTTAAACGTAAACCTTTTAACCTTCTTAGGCTAGGCTTAGGACTCATGGAACCTACATTGTAGTTCTGGACATTAGACAAAAATCACAAAAATCAAAACAAATCCATAACTCTTTTTCTCAGCAGGATTGGCGGAACCCTCAGACACAACGGACAGAACCCATTTCAGGGGTCCGCCGTGTCCACCGACCTGCAGAATCAATTTTTTTGTTTATATTAAACCAAACACCCATTATCTCATACCACCACTTCCAAACTGTTACTATTCACTTTACCATCCATCCATACCTACGATTTCTTGGTCTTCCTTTCACTCACATTGCAAATCAATCATCATTGTAAGTATTCTAAACTTGATTACAATCCTGATCTGAGTCTAGGAATTCTATTTTTGCACAAAAACTAAAACTTGGGGTTATGCATTAAACTTGAGAAACTCATGCATAAAATTAGGTGTTTAACAAAACTAATCATGTTCCCCATAGTTAGGAATTGCATTCTTACTTAGTGTAAACGTGTTTGCTAAAACACCCCATGTCAAATCTTTCCAAAAATTTCTCACAAATAGGACAAATATTTTTTCGTCTCACATTGAGAATACAAAATCAAAACGTTATGTTTAAAACATCACTTGCATAATGTCTCTTGAATGCTAAAGGGAATACATAACCAATATGTATTTTCGGGTACATTCAAACGAAGCTACATTGAACTAGGAGCGTTTGGGTTATCTTTTGTTTTATAACAAAACTTGCATTATAAAACGTTTTTGAAGCATCAAAATGAGTCAAGATAACCACACCTCCACATTGTTTTCATATAGGCACACACTAGAACATCCACATTATAATAGTAGTTTACTTAAACTAAAATGTGAAATTTGTTGTTCTAGGAATCATCATGCCTCCTCTAACCCACTACGACCACAAGGACACCATTAAGTACCTACCAAAACACCACAAAACCAAAGGCCTTACCCCAAACCAAGTCAATGTTTTCAAAGCCTTAGAAAAACACTATGTCCATGAGGGTAGAACCATTGACCCGTCTTTCCTAGAAGGCACAAACCTTTACGCCGAATTTGCCACAATCAATTTTGAGTGTCTTTTGAACATCAACGAGCCTATTTGTCCAAGGTTCATTTTGGAATTCTATGCATCCGCCGTCCTTTCCATGGATGATTATGGTCAAATGTCTATCAACTTTAGGGTTAGTAGTCATCAATACTCCTTCACTCTTGAGGAGTTTGCTCAAATCCTAGGTGTCCCAAACCATGGTACTTGCATCTATTCCGACTTACACTCCCTCTCAACTCTTGACAACCTCCATGACCGCATCCATCCTTATGACACACCTCTTGTGTCAAAAGATGTACTCCATGACCACTTCTTTGTTAGGACAACCAACACTAGGAGAACCCGTTCGGGAAATGAGGTCGATAAGGACCCATATGGAATGGAATTGAATGAACTCAAGCCCCAATTCAAGAAATGGGAGGAAGTCCTTAGAGCAAATTTCATTAGCACCATAGGAAACCAAGATCATATCAACCTTTGCCTTTGCTACATGCTCTACTCTTTGTCTGTTAGGAAACCCTTCAATCTTGCCTACTACATGGCCAAGAGAATGACCGACATTCCCGTGCATGGCACAACGGCTATGCCGTATGGAATGCTCTTGACCCGTCTCTTTAGGTTCATCTCACCCATTCCACCAACTCCAAATGGTATTCGTCTTGACTACTCTCTCATTCCACACACCTTTGTTCTACTTAGTGATAAGGGAGTCTACAAAGCCCAAGGAAAATGTCCTCATCCTCCTACCTCATCATCATCTTCCTCAATGAGTGAAGATGACAATTTGCCAAACTCTAGGCTCCCACCTCTCGAATACCTATCCCAACTTCCGGATATTCCTAATGAATCGGCGGAGTTCAAGCAAACAAAGGGGATGTTTAAGAATCTTGGAAGATTCCTTGGAAAGCTCAAGAACAAGATTGACCGTCAATGAGTGCGGGTGTGTAGGAGTGTTAGGCACTAGGTGCTATTTGAACAAATTTGCTTGTTTAAACAATATTTATGATGTATTTGTGTGCTAGTACAATGTTTGATACCATTTGAAACATGTAGTATCTAACTTTGATGCAGGTAGCCAACTTTTGGCAAGTTGTCAAATTTTCAAGTTTATGATATTTTCACTAAGTATAGTGAAATTCTCGACCTCAAGGTCAAAGTCCTATGTTATGTGTGTTTACGTGTCTATTTTTTGCATTGCCTAACCAGAAATGCATTATCTTTTTGATTTTAGGAGTTTTTGAAAATTTTGAAAATCGTCTCGCGGGTCAAAAACGCGGACTGCCAATTTTTTCAGCCCTGGCGGATCTGGTGGTACCCAAAATTGGGTTCCGCTAGTGTATTTTCTGGGAAACCCAGAATTGGCCCAACGGACCAGACGGTACCCTCAAATGGGTTCCGCCTGTGTATTCTAAGGGTTCCGCCAGTTGCCTGTAGAAATTTTCTTTTTGTTTTCAACATTTCAACATCCAAACACCAAAATACAATCTTTTTAGATAGAAACCCATTTCCTGCAATTTGTTTAGCACAATAGGGTACTTCTCATTCCTTATAACTCAACCAAAACCATTTCCCGCCAAATTTCAAAAATAGCCATAACCACCCCAAGGACCCTTCGCACATAAAGGAAGGAACCCTTCTAAAGGTTCCTTGAAATCCCTGAGATTTATACTTCAACAAATTTACCAAAACCACTAAGCATTTAGTTCAAACCTTGTCTTCTCACTTCACCATTTTCATTGGATTGACTTCCATGATATGACAACCCACAATTAGTTTTTCAAATCATTAGGAACCTCCATTTTTGTATGTACTAACATCAAATCCAAACACTCCTTCCCACAATCCTTCATCACTATAAATTAAACCATCCTAAACACTATCAAATCACACCTTCTTCATCACAATTTCTTTAACTTCTAAACCATTTTTAACCATGACCAAGTCAACAATCACTTCTCAACCATCACGACCCATCCGGAAAACCGCCCGGATAAGTGTAAAACCACTATGGTCTAAGAAATCCATCAACCTAAGCTCCTCATCTTCGGATGAATTCACCTCACCTATCAAAAATGAATACTTTTTGAATCTTGCATCTCCATCACCATCACCCAATGAACCCAATGAGCTCACTCCACCACCTACTAAATCACCCATTGACCCAACTCCACCAAGTGCTCCAACCCAACCATCCAAAACTCCATCACCATTACCCAAACTTGAACCTATGGAGTTATTTGGGTCTCCACCAACATTACCGCACCCTTTTGTCCAAGATCTAAATGATCTTCCGCCAAGACCTTCACAACCACCACCTTTTTCACCAAGGTCAATTCTTGACCAAAATGAGCATTTTGACCACACCCAACCACCACAACAAGTGTACCATCAACCCAAACCATTGTTGTTTCACCTCATCTACCATGAAATCCATGGTCCTCGTTATGGAGAACCTAACTTTGAAAACCATGATCACCCAACTCCACCACATTCTCAAGCCCAAACCTTTGAGTCTTTCTTTCCTTCATATGAGGAAATCCAAAGCATGGTTGAAAGCCACCTCCATCAAGCAATGGAACTTCAAACCACCTTGCTTGACTCAATACCAAACCCATCCTCCACCCAAGAACCAAAAACCAACCAACCCTCAAACCAAGAAACCAAAACCAACCCATTTCCACCCACTCATCCCCATGTTTGCTCAAATTGTGAGCAAATGGGTGAAAGCATCAAAATGTTGCTTCACCAATTCCAAGATGAAACCCGTTTTGCATTCCAACACGTCATAGAACGTTTGGATGCTCTTTCCCACCCAAACAAATCCTAGACAACCTTTGGAGGCCTTTTGCCCCATTTAGGAAAGTAGGATTTTATTTTCTTTCTTGGTTATTTTTTAGTTTTTGTTTAGAAGTAGAAGAATATTTCACATTTCTTGTCTTTTGACTTTTAAAAGTCAAAATTTTACTTGGAATGATATTTCTTTCTACTTACTTTCGTGCATTGTTGGTTGATCATTTTTGTGTTGTCATTGTGGTTGCAATGTGTATGGTAACTACAAGCTTGACTATATATATCACCAACTAACCATTTTTATGTAGGATCAAAATTCATGTTTCCCATCTTGGCACTCCTTTTAGGGGGAGTAACAAGCAAGGGGGAGCAAGTGCATTTTTCCGCTTCGCTACTCTACTTTTTGTTTCGACAAAAAGGGGGAGAAATATATTAAACCTTCAAAACTTACTTTGATTTTCATCACTTAAGTAAAACAAGTTTAATATAATTTTTTTTAAGTCTTAAACACCAAGATTTTGTGAGTTACTTAAAAACAAAGTTTATGTTTTGTCATCAACAAAAAGGGGGAGATTGTTAATACAAATATCGCCTAAAAACGTTATTTATATTTTACGATCTTCGCTAAGTTTTGTTAACAATAAAATGTAAACTTTAGTTTTTAAGTAAAACATAATCTTAGTTTTAAAGACTTGTATAAACTAGACTTTTGCTACAGTTTGTATTTCATAAAACACAACACTTTTTATTTCTTAAAATAGAATTGTCACATCACATTTATGGCAAGTTTTGTCAATATACATTTATGGAAAGAAAATGTGTTTGACTTACTATGTGGTTGCTTGCAAGTTTGGTGTTTGACTAGATGTAATGAGATGTGACATTGTTTGGTTTGCAAGGTGTAATGAGATGTGACTTTGTTTGGTTTGCAAGATTTATTGCAAAACCAACTGCAAGCCCGGCGGAACCCTTGGGGTACACGGGCGGAACCCATATGAGGGTTCCACCGTATCCGCCAGGCCTGCAGAAGGCTTTGCTATAAATACCAAGTCACAAGTTGATTTTTGGCTTATCACTCTACACAATATTTACACACATTCATTCATTCTTTCATCTAACCCTTTAACATTTCATATGTGAAGTTTCTTTTTGTAGCAAAGAGATTCACGAGCTCATTAAAAGTAACAAGTATTCAACACAACGTTGCAAGACTTGTTAGCTTAGCATTGTGTAGTTTACACTTCATTTGATTGTGTATTTTCAGTAGTGATCGGTTAGTATTTTAGTCCTCAAAATACAAAGTGTATCGTGAGTAGTTGTACCATTGTAAAAGAACTAACGGGAGTGGTTGTACCCTTGGTAAAGAACTCGACATCTAGCTTAGTGTCGGTAAAAGTATAAGCGACGTGTAAGGTTTTCTCCGCCGGTGAAAGGAGCTTGTTGACTAGTGAAAGAAACTCTCGAGTTGGATACTCGGGGCGTGGACGTAGGGCAAGGAAAAAGAGTCCTTGTAGCCGAACCACGATAAATACTCGTGTTGTGGTTTGATCGTTTCTTTCATTTACTTGCATGTTATATATTGTGTTTGTATATATATCTTTGATCAAACGGAAAGTTTCAAAGCTAACTAAACAAGTTAAAAAGATTTTAAACGGTAAACTATTCAACCCCCCTTCTAGTTTTCCACATGGTAGTCTCGTAACAAGTACTCACTTTATATTTCAATCAATTAAAAGAGATTTTAAGGAGTGAAAACGATATTTGATTGCTAAAAACCGCAGTTAATTAGAGTTTCAAAGACTGTGTATTTTCGAAATAAGCAGTTATTCTAAGATTAAGAGTATAAAATAAGGGACTAACTTACTCAATCGGTCGAAAGCCTTTTAAAGAATAAAAAGTGAGAAAAATATTAATTGTGGTTCAAAAAAATAGTACTCTGAACGTAAATTTTGTTTGGGTAAAGACCATAAAATAACAACTTACTTTCTCTATTTTACCGAGATGAAACACTTACTTTTTTATTAATATTTGAGCCAACAAAACTTTCAAATATTGTTCTGAGGTCAACAAAAAACTAATTATATTAAAAATAATACTTGAAATGACTATATTACCCTTGTCTTCTTAAACTATACCCCTCATCTTCTTCCTTCCAGCTTTTCTTCCAGCTTTCTACTTCACACTTTAGTCCACCAACACCCTCTCTCTTTTTTCTCCTACAATGGAGAATCATCACCATCGTCCTTCAACCACCGTCAACCACCAATCGCCACCACTAAATCCGATCACCATCAACGGCCCAAACAACTCATGCAACCCAACAACCTTTATTCAAAACCGACCCATCTTCCTTTAAACAAGTAGTCCAGCTCCTAACAATGGATACATCTTCATGCAAATACAGGATTTCAAACACAATGTTTCTCAAAGTGTAAACACCAATACAAACACAACAACACCCTATGTGGGTTTCGCGACTAACCGACGTAAAAAAAGATTTATTTTTTTTTAAAAAAAAAAGGGGTTTTCTTTTTTGGATTGGGTTTAAGAAGACAAGGGTGTTTCGGGCGCGTGTTTTGGTTAAACAAACAAAGGGAGTCACAAGGTGAGTGTTGGTGGTGGCGGTGTGGTGTTACGGTGGGCGGTGGTGGTGTTCGTAGGTGGCCGGAGGTGGGTGAGAGGGTGGCGACGACTAAGAGGAAGGAGGAGACAACGATGAACCCTAGAATTCTATAAAGGGGTTTATGTTTAAGAAGACAAGGGTAATATAGTCATTTCAACTATTATTTATAATATAATACAACTTTTTGTTGATATCGAAACAATACTTGATAGTTTCGTTGGCTTAAATGTTAATAAAAAAGTAGGTGTTTCATCTCGGTAAATTGGAGAAAATACGTTGTTATTTTATGGTCTTTACCCATTTTGTTTTCAAGAGTAGAAAAACTACCAATGTTTTTCTAACATGTGCCCTTAGGCACATGTTAAGAAGTGAGCCTATGTGTCCTTTTTGCTCAGGGATCCACAAATAAGACACACTAAAATATTTTTTTATTTGAAAAATGACAAAAACTTACACAAAAGGACGCAATGGCCCACTTCTTATCATGTGGCTAATAGCACAAATTAGAAAAAAATGAAAGGGTTTAGGCACATGTTAAGAAGTGAGCCTATGTGTCCTTTTTGCTCAGGGATCCACAAATACAACACACTAAAATATTTTTTTTATTTGAAAAATGACAAACTTACACAAAAGGACGCAATGACCCACTTCTTATCATGTGGCTATGGCACAAGTTAGAAAAAAAAATGAAAAAAATATTAATTATTTTTCTAAAAATTAATAATCAATAATTACAAGCCACCCATTCCTCGAGCGTGGCAATAAACTAGACGACAAAAGCAAAAGTCCTTTGTTTCTTTCTCTCTTGGTTTTTTCATCTTCCCCAAATAACTAAATTAAACCTTCTATTGTTCATTCTTATTGAGCTTGAGATTTGTCCATTTTTAATTTTTCTCATGCATACAAATCAAAAGAAAAAAATGCCCCTTGTTCGTGTGATACCCTGGGCCGTCGCCCTGACTGCCCATAGCCAGGGCACGGGCCTGCGTAAAAGATAAAAGTAGATATCGATAGTGGCTTGTTTAGTCGAAAATTGAAATCATCAAAACAGGTAGCACATAGATTTGTTGGACAATTAATTGCTACCAATGTTTATAACGTACATGTTATAAAAAAACAGTTCCTTACCACAAACTTACTCAAATTCTCAGTAGTCACCTTAACATAGATATACATACAATTTACGCAAACCATGATCACACACCGTACTACTCGGTTTTCTTCTCCATACGACCAATTTTAGGCACCATCAAGTCATCAAACATGTGGTTTCCTATAAATTCAGTTCTCATGAACTTGTCAATCACGACTTTAGTTTTCTCAGTTCCACCTTCATTTGCACTTTGAGATCTTATGTTTCCATTTTGATTGAAATTTTCAGGCATTGATGATGATGTTTTTTTCAATTCTTTTTCCAAATTTTCCACCTTTGCTCGCATTTCAGCCATTTCTTTCATACCATCTTTACGCATTTCTTGTTTCACTTCATGCATTGTGTCTGAAAGTAACTTGGAGGCCACGGTTACACCTACAATAGCACACACAAAAGTATGAGACTGCTAAGGGCAATCAATGAACAAACACTGCAGAAATATATGCAGAAGATAATTTAACCACAACAGAATAATACATATCAAATGTCAAAATATTTGCAAAACATGAAGGGCAAAATAGGATATTGGCAGGAAGTAGCCCCGTATGTCAAAAATCAACATTGCCTAGTATCTTTTATGACGATTGTTCACGTAATGAACAACTGTATATCAAGTTATGGTCTTTGAGGATATGCAAGCTAAAAGTATCCTGTCCATTTCATCAAAATAAACAAGATGTTTTATATTAAAACTCGTTACAGCCAAGAAAGAATGTCAAGCACCAATAAACACATGAGACTAAGATAGTTCTATCGAGCTACAAAAACAAACCTCAAAGCATGAAAGATTCAGAGGAATAGACTCATTCTATTGTTTCATTGTTATAAAACAGCAAATAAAGAGGATCCAGAAATATTATATAACTATACGCAGCCAACAAGAGCTCTGTTTAAGTACATTTCGAAATCTAAAAGATTACTATTTCCATGGTATCGAATGTAACAACCAAATTTTTTTATAAGTAAACTCAAAACACCACTTGTCTCAACTCGAATAACAAAAAGGAGCCGATGGATGCCACCTTGCATATACTTCAATGTAGAAATTAGTAAAGTGTAATCCACATACTTAATGCTACCAATGCTCCACAAGATACAATAAAATCTAGTTTTGAAACCATTAGATCCATACATATGTCAATGACCATTAGATCATAGCTATGTCTCAAAAAAGATAACCATTAGAATCATCCTGTGTAGAATCAGATTTAAATCGTTAATTTATAGAAAAGATCGCTTAATATATCTTCACAACGTAGTTACAGTTATTGACAAAAGAGTTAACATCATACTATATAAATATAAAGGGTTAACATATAAATATGTTACTAAACTTTTCAAAAAAAATAACGCCTAAGGTACTGAACTTTTATTTTGTTCACTTATGTTATTGAACTTATGAAACATGACATTTTGAGGTCACTGAACTTATAAAAATATACGTAAAGATCACTGAACTTGTAAAAAACATGACATTTATGCTACTTAATTTATCCAAAAATATACGTTCAAGTCACTTCGATTAACACTGAAATCATAGAACAGTATGCTTCCTATAAGTTTACTAAACCCAAGTAAACAAAATGAAAGTTCCGTATGGCGCACTTATTTGGAAAGTTTAGCGACATCTTTGTCTGTTAACCCTAAACACAAATGACTTTATAAAACGCTAAAATCGGCAAAATGATATTGTGTATATAACATAGACCATGGACTAAAATTGGCTGTTGGTATTGAGCAGAAAACCGGGTCAACCAGGGTTGAACCGGTGACCGGGGTCGAATATAAAACGGGGTTCAAAACATAGCTTGAAGTCACTTGAATCAAACACTATTTGAAACCACTTATTAACAATAAGCAAACCTAAACACCCTCTTAACAATTATACATAAAGTCAAATATATATACAAGGATGATATGATCATACCAGG
Source organism: Artemisia argyi (assembly GCA_030686995.1). Lineage (NCBI taxonomy): Eukaryota > Viridiplantae > Streptophyta > Magnoliopsida > Asterales > Asteraceae > Artemisia > Artemisia argyi. The sequence goes on along the minus strand of CM060700.1, from coordinate 238,358,627 downwards.
AATATGTTTAAACCCTTCATAGACAGCATACTTGCCAGTATTCTTAGCAAGTGTTGTAGTAAAAAGACCAATCTGATTTCTTGTCTCACCATCCGGCCAATATTCAGGCAGCTTTTGAATATTTGCAACTACTGCTGACGTGTAATTGCATGCTCCATGGGTTGCACGTTTCACGCTGGTTAGATCCGGTGTTAGCAGTGATTTGATCCCGTCACTGACTGAGTATATGACGTCATATAGTCCCATGTGTCTGTGTTTTTCTTAGTTTGGTTTGTGTCTGTGTTTTTCTTCACTTGAGTGGAATGCCTGAAGTCAAGTGGTTGTTGGGTCAAAAGATGGGCCCACAATGAAATACTTTTATTTTTGTAATCTGCACTATTATTGTGTGTGTAGCATAGTTTATATCGGGCAGCCCGTCTAGCTTTTTACTCCGTAATATATTTTATATGTAATCATAGTTATAATACTCGCATACGGGCGGGTTTTTAAAAAATTTTTGAATCAAAATATGTTTATTTATTGAAAAACAAATAATTTAATCTTTATTTTGTTTGATTTATGATTTTAATTATAGTTTTTTATTATTAAAGATAATTATTTAAAAATTTTAATCATATTATTCATTGCATCTAATCTATATTTTTTGTATTTATCTTCTACTTGTGTTATAAATAAATATAAACTGTGACCTAATAAGAAAATAATTTATTTATTTTAAATAAAATTATTACTAAATTAGGTATGAATACATTTTTTTAAAATGAAAAATTCCAAATAAGAGTTTTGTTTTATTATATAAAAGATATTGTAAACATTTTTTTTATTCAATTATTAGTAATAAAAAAAAAGTTTATTATTAAATAAACCCTAATTACATGGTACAAGAGCTACGGTCTTCCCACAAATTACAAAATAATCTGCCTTTCATTCTTTCACCTATTTCTATTGTTAATTTTCTTTTCATTCCTAAATCGTCAGATGGGACACATCGTAAGATTCTTTGCAAAACAAACGTTATATCACATTCCACCGACTATTATTCATATGATTTTGATTCTCGAAGATAGGCCGAGTTAAGCTTGCATTAATTTATTTCAAAGTTGTCGTATTTTTATTTCAACTTTGTATATCTCAAGCTCGGAAACAAGCTTCAGGTTAAACTCGAGCTCGAATAAAATTTTTAACAAACCAAGCTCGAGTAGCTCAGCTTGTTTTTTTGGTACCAAAGGTGACTATATTTTATTAACACAAAATCATTACATCCATGATATCAAGAGATTAGACATACCTAACCTCTTATTCTAATACAACAATCTGAAACACTAACAGACCAACATACATGCTATTAAATTTGGGTCTAACATCAATTCTTCTATATCTTCATATACATCAGCAATGCAGGCAAACTACACCAGCTTGTATGAACCCTGCAGCTTTCCATTCACCTTTTAAGTACCAATAACTATCTAGCTATATTTCCTTCTCATCTCCCCATCTAAGCCATTCATCGTGCCACCACAATAGTTAAGACAGAGCAGATGGAAGGCTTCACTAGGCACCCATTACCTCTCCACCAACAAGAGCTATACCATCTATGCTACATTTCAATCTACTACAATGGCTTCACATACCTTGCAGTGAGGACTATCCTATCCTCCTATGGGTAATGTATAGAATTGACCAAGTAGGTTCATCTTTCACTCCTCACTATTTCATTCTTCATATATTACCCCACCTTAGCTCACATACCCTTCCAAATAGGAAACCTACTTTATGATAAAAAAAATCCAATATTTTCATAATGCTACAACCTGTTAGTGCATTTCCTCCCAAGGCCAAATGCAGAAAACAGTTTGAAACATCATAGAATAAGGACCAATTATCAAGATACAAGACCATCTATTTGAGGAGCTAATCAAATACCTCAAACTGTAAGTGTTACAGTATAGAAGTATATTTGGTATAAACCAATTTTTTGTGCAATTCATTCAAATCATTCTCTGCCAATCACTTAGTGACTTTTAACCAGAATTCTTGAAATATAAAACCTGCAACTAAACACTCCTTTTACAGTAACCATACTCCCTCTCCATTCACCATATTATTACAAACACATCTATAATATTCTCTTAACTCATACCACATGTAGTTTCACATCCCATTCCTTCTTGTATCCCAAATAGCTTTGGAATTCTTCATTTTCAAACTTGTCAACCTCATTTTCACAGTATCACACAGAATATTGAAGAGGTCACTAACCTTTCTTCTTTCATCTTTAAAGATCCTGTTATTCCTTTCTTGCCACACAAAGTACACACAAGCTGCTAAACACAATCTTCTTACCACACTTCCAATTGAATTACCATTGTAAGTCTCACCAAATTTTTCAATCACCTCTTCCCAGTTTGAGTGATTATCATCCATTTTAATCTTCTGCATAACTTTTGACCATAATTCACTTGAGTAGGGACATTTGAAAAATAAGTGATCATGAGAATCTTCATTACTATAGCAGAGTAGACACACCATAAGATCATAGCTTAGCTTCCCTATTTTTTAATCTTATCTTGGGTAGGTAACTTCATTTGGATTGCTAACTATAGAATGAATGCATGCTTAGGTATATTCTGAGAGAACCATACCAACTTATGCCAATTAACACTTTTACCATTTTCAATCATATATCTATATGCCTTTCTTATAGAGACCTTATGTACAGAACCATCATTCCTTTTCCATAGTAACATATCTTTTCTCTCAGGATTAAGCACAATTTGTTGCAACTGGGTAATCATAGGAAACTTATAGGACCATTCTGCAGGCCACTGTCCACTTTCATCCATAACAAACTCTTTTACAGTCATATCTGCTTTAAATCTCGCATCATAGAGATCTCTGTAAGTGAGAAACTTATTCAAAGCACCCACAGTGGACCAAGAATCAAACCACTTAGAAGTTGAGGCCCCATCACCCAATTTAACAACCATATGCTCTCTAACTTCATATCTCATTCCAACCCCATCTATCACTACTTTCTTCATTTACTTCCCAAACGCTCCTTCCCTTTAGCGTATATGTGTTAATCCACTTCACCCAAAGAGAGTTCTTATCACATGCCATAGATGCTTAACAATCATAGCCCTATTCCACACTGACAATTCTTTCAATCCAAGCCCACCCTGTGGTTTGCACAATCTTTTCCATGCTAATCTAGCCTTGCCATTAGCCTTGTCACATTGATTCCATAGAAAACCTTTAAGAATGCTATTAATATCATCAATCACAGCCTTTGGTAGTAGAAAAATAGTAGCCCAGTACACATGAATAGATTTTAAACAGATGCCATCAATTGAAGTCTTCCATAAACACTTATTCTTCCAATTCAAAACCCTGCTCCTCACCTTATCAATTAAGCTCTTACATTCTTTAATACCAATTCTTTTGGTAATTAAAGGTACTCCTAAATATTTCACTGGCAATTTCTCAACTCTGAAAGGCACCACATTCAACAATTCTTGTAGATCTTCTAAACTCACATTGCCAAATATAACTGTACTCTTATTGTAATTAGGGAGTAATCTAGAAATAGCATCAAATTCTTCAATAACTTCTTTAATGATTTGCACAGATTGTTTATCACCATGACAAAACATTAAAAGGTCATCAGCAAAACAAATATGAGTAAGCTTCAACTTCTTACAACCAAAATGGTACTGAAAAAGACTGTTACCCTCAACCTTATTTATCATGATTAGGCTAAGTATTTCCATTACTAGAGTGAAAAGGTAAGGAGACATAGGATCTCCTTGACTTAAACCTCTTCCACCTTTAAAATATCCACAACTTTCACCATTAATACTGATAGAGAAGGATGTGGTAGTTACACAATTCATAATCCACTTGATCATTTTCTCATGAAACCCAAAACCTTTTAAAATATTTCCTAAGAAATTCCAATTTACAGTATCATAGGCTTTCTGAAGATCAATTTTCATGGCAACTCTTTTAGGCCCTTCTTTCCTCCCATAACCATTCAATAACTCTTGAGAAATCAGAATATTGTCTTGTATCTGTTTGTTTGGAATAAAAGCACTCTGATTGTTACTAACCAGCTCACCCAACTTCTTCTTCATTCTCTTAGTGATCAACTTACTAATGCACTTGTATATGACATTACAACAAGCTATATGTCTATAATCAAACACCTTAGCTGCTGTTTGTGTTTTAGGAACCAGTGCTATAAGGGTTGAATTAATCTCATTCTAAATCTTTCCTGTCTCAAAGAACTCCCTGACAGCTAAACACACATCATTTCCAATAACATCCTAAGATTTTTTGTAGAATAAGGATGAGAAACCATCAGGCCCAGGAGCCATGTTATTATCTATTGAGAACATAGCTTTCTTTATCTTTGCATCACTCACATCCCTTACCATATACTCAGCTTCAATACCAGTCAGTTTATTAATGAACAGATTATCAAGATCAGGTAATTCAACCACACTAGTTTGTTTTCCCAAAAACTGTTCAAAATGCTTTACAAACTGTTTGGAAACTTCCTCCCCTTCAAATCTATTACCCATCTCATCTTGTACTGCACTAATTCTTCTCTTATGATTTCTACTCTTCAAAGTTTTGTGGAAGAATGCATTGTTTCTATCACCCATACTTAGCCATTGAATTTTAGCTTTTTGATACAAAAATTGTTCCTCAGTCTTCATGGCTTCACAATATTTCAGAAAAATGTTACTTTCATCTTCTCTTAGCTTCTTATCTTCAGGAGACATATCAATCTTAGTTTGTATCTCTTCCAATTCTGCTCTAATCCTTTTTACATTTTCAAAAACATTCCCATCTTTCCATTCAAGCTTCTTCATTGGTTTCTTTAAAAATCTTAACTGTTTAACCAAAGAAAACATATAACACCCAGGTACCGTACCCTCCCAATTATCTTTAATCACCTCTATAAACTCTTTTCCCTCAGCCACAAAGTTTGCAAACTTAAAAGCTTTTTTCCTAGGCTGTATAGCATTTGGCATAACTAATACAACATGGCAATGATCTGAGATAATATAAGGAAGAAATATAGCATGAGCTTGGGGATACATACCAACAAATTGCTCAGTGCCCATCACCCTGTCCAACTTTTTCAGAACACCACTTTGATCACCTGCTTTGACTTTGTATGAATTCTTTGTCCATGTAAAGAATAGACCAGAACTTGCAACATCTTCCATTTCAATGGCATTGATGCAATCTTTAAACTCACCCATGTCCTTGTTCATACTAGAGCTTCCACTGGAATGTTCACTAAGGTCCAATGTAACATTAAAATCCCCCATCATAACCCATGGCTTATCTCCCACAATCCTTTTGTACATACTTAGATCCCTCCATAACTCTTTTCTTTCATTTCCACCATTAGCAGCATATATGATAGAACAGAACATGGTCAAGTTACCACTAACAACTTCAATTTTACACAACACAACTTGCTTGATGTAATGAATAATATTCACATTTACTAAATCTCCATTTCATCCTAAAATGATTCTACACCCTTTATCACAGTAACTCATATTATGCACCCATTCCCAATTCCTAAAAATACAATCTCCAACCTTATAAACATCATTTACCTCACTAGTACCACTTTCCATTGCCTCCAAATTACCTTTATCTATTGTTTTATCATTTTCATCAGGATCTAGTAATGCATACTTATTTGCAGATTTTTTAAATGCTTCCAAAATTTCACCCCTTACATTCCATGCACTCCTATTATTACTACTCCCTGGAGAATTCTGCTTCTTCTTTTCATGATTTTTTTGTCTTATCAGCTTCTTTGGTAGATGTTTGCTCCTTCTTAGGTATATTTTCAGTACTCACACTATCCTTATTTCCTTCCTTGCTTTTCATTTGAAACCTGACCTGTGTAGTAGCTTTACCTTTATTCATAAATTCTCCTCTCCTCTGATATTGATAGCTTGACTTAAAACCTTGTGGTTTATATTGATTCCACCCTCCATAATACCTTTTATTCCTTACTTCCTCAAAACCTTCATTATCTTTCACTTCATTCACCTTCTCTTTCCCTTTACCATTCTCTTTTTCCTTTTCTACCTCTGCATGTACTTCATTACTAACCTTCTTACCACACCCTTTATCATTGTGACCAAAAACACAACATTCTGAACATCTTGGTGGTAACCATTCAGTTTCCACCTTAACAACTTTCCTACACACTTCAGCTCCATTCCTATCTCTATATACTACTTCAATTAACTTAGGTAAGCTCTTTTTAGCAGACACTTCTATCATCACCCTTGCATAACCAATTCTGCCAATCCCTAGCCTACACATATCTGCAGTTACATTGTCCATAACAAGTGGTTTCCCAAGTCTACTGGCTAATCCACTAATTCCATTTGTAGTCCAAGCCTCCAATGGTACATTTCTCAATTTGACCCAAATTGGTAACACATCAGGCTCCCTTATCCATACATACATGAATGTCCCATTTCTGAACAAAGAAAGGTTTATTACTTACCATCCATGGACCACTATTAACAACTTCATCCAATCCTTCTTCATTATAGAACTTCATATAGTATACCCCATTACTAACATCAATCACATCCTTAGATCATTTTCTGCCCCACATTCTTCTCAAATTGTATCTTAATTCATTAACAGACATATTACAACCTACAAAGTATCCACACATTGTTAAGCCCCATTTCTTACAGCCTTCATCAACCATAACATCATCAAAAATCACATACTCTTTACCATTTTCATCAACTTCAGTGGGAATGACAAATAGCTTCTTACACAAATCATTAAGAGTACCTGTTGTAGCAGCATCATAAGTCTTATCCCCACTCCCACCACTCCTATTCAATCTCTGTGCTCCATCCTTCTCACCTTTTCACTAACATTCTGCTTATTACCACTTTCCAAATCACCATTATTCTCTACTATACCCTTATCTCCAATATCCAGACCACTATCTTTAGTATCCTCTGACATCTTATTAATATTCTGCACATCTAAATCACAATCACCAACATCATAAACCTTCACAACCTCACCATATTTATCCACAATTTCATTAACCACATTCCCAGTTGTAACAACTGTGGTTTTGGCAGGTCAGTTTGACTGATAGTCTTGACTCGGTTGACATTTGTTTGGTGTTTCTTAGGTGTTTGAAGTGATATAGGTGAGTTTTAGCACTAAATTCCTTTGCGTAAATGGTTTTATTGTGATTTGGAAAGTTTGGAATTTGGGAAAGTTCATTTTGATCACCTTTGTGGTGTAGAAATGACTTTGTGTAGTTTTGGTGTTTTTGTGATTTTGCGTAACGAGTCTTCGTTCAAGTTAATGAGCGTAAGCGAGTTATGTGTGTTTTTTTTATGAGTCATGTTTCAAAAGAGTGTGGAATTCTATTTTTGGAAACTTTAATTTGAAAATGAATATTTTCCGGTTTGTCGTAAAATTAAGGTTTAACACGAAAGATGTTAGGTTTCGATATGGGAATACATAAATTATAAAATGTATGAGGTTTTGAGTGTAATAAATTAATTTAATAAAAAAATATATATATATGTATAAGAAAAATCGGTTGGAAGAGGATAAGGGGAAAAAGGAAACCCAATTGTAGCCCAATTACAACTCTAAGTTAGGTAATTATCCACTAAATAATTATAAATACAAAATCAAAGTTCCCAAAACTATTTTCCTGCAAATTTGAGTCGATCCAAGAGAGAAAAAGAGAAGAAAAAATTAGGGTTTGTAATTTGGAAGCAATAATCAAGAATCAAGGTAAAATTCTTATAACCTATGTTCAATTAATTGATTAATTATTAAAATTCATGTAATATTAAGTATGATGGATCTAGGGTTTGTAAACTTCTATAAATTTATGTTATAAAACATGTTGGGATCAATTAATGATTATATTATAATGACCGGTGAAGGGAATTGAGCGTGAAATGTGCTAGTTATTGAGTTAGGGTTTGGACAGAAAACTATGGTTGTAAAGATGTGAGTGTATTTAACAGATGATGATGAGTTAGGTCACGAATTTTAGGTCTAAATTGAAGTTTAATGAAAGAGATTTCCAAAAAGTCGAGCCACGATTGATTTCAAGGTCGGGAAGTTGGTCTTTTGATTTTTCTTTGTTAAGGTGTCAAAGCTGTCAAACCAGGACAAAATTTGGGTAAAAGTCTGAGGGTGAGTTGTGATTGTAAAAGCGGTATTTTGACTAGCCCTGGAATAGTTAAGTATTAGGTTATATTAGACTACCACGAAAAGGATTCGCGATAAAAACTTGTGGAAGTATTTTATGTTAATTAAAACTTTTTGGTGTGCGTTCAGATCCGAATTTGAGTAGTTGACAAGTTTGATTTTCTTTTGAGTACTTGTATGTGTTATTGGTCGATGGCCTTCTGAGATTAACTTGTATGCTTATGAGAGACCATGGTAAATTTTTGGTGTGAGTTGTTGAGCTTTATTTGTCATGATTTCATGTGGGCGAATGTACCCAAAAATTCTGCGTTTTCTGATTTTAAAAGTGCAAGGGATTTAGTGAGTGTTAGATTATGGTGGTGGTTAGTATGGTGTCTAGGAGATCCATGGTGGGTCATATGAGTATTAGACATCCATCATATGTATATTACATGGGTTGTAGCTTTTAGCTTGACCTTGTGTAATGTGGATTATTTTTGTGTGCTATAGATTGTGAATTGTTTTTGTGGAAGCTGCGGAGTTTAAGGTGAGTTCATAGTCCCATATTTTACTTTGTTTTTAAACATTGGGATGGGAATGATGCTTGTCTTAAATTGTTTAAGTTACCGTGATTATGTGTGTGTCAAAAGAGCTTGGACTTATAATGTTATCGTATGTATGCTATGTGTGATGTAATCATTGTGTGCTTCATTTGGGGACCCATTTGATGTTATGTGTGCTTTAACTGGGAGGATGCTTATCTTGTTGCTCACACATGCGACCTAATTGATGTTGGGATCGGAGGACACGAGCTGTCCTGTTGTAATTATTGTGGGATAGGGGGACACGTGCCGCCCTGTTGTTGCCTTTGTGTGTGGATATTCGTTTGCGAATGGATTGTAGCTTACATGATAACTTTAAATTATTTGTCCAGCTATGTTTTATGATTACAGTGAACTGGTTGCCTTGAGAGTGTATGTGTGTCTTAAACCTATGAATCTCACCAACATTATGTTGATGTTTTAAGCATCATTTTTAGGTGAGCTTTCTAAGGATAAGATAGAAGGAAGTGATTAGACGAGACCTTAGTTGCATTGGAAGTGGTTTATCTATGCGTTTGGATTTTATCATGTTGTTTTCTTTTCGGGTACTGTTATGACACTTTGTGTCTATACTTTGCCATTTTATTGCATTTAGTTATTCTCTATATAGACATAATGTGTTGTAATGATATCCATAAAGTTACACCCTCGCGTTTCCGCCTTGGCGAGGTGTGACACCAGTACTAACACACTTTTCTCCTTCTTCTTTCCCATTCACAATACCATCAGAACCATCCAATTTCGTGTTATTTCCTTCACATTTAGCCCCTTCACCCACAGTTTCAATACTCTCCATGGTATCCTTTACAACATCTTTTTTTGTTACATTTTTCTGATTTTTACTTTTAGTATTAGTAACAGAGTAATCCGAGTCAGCTAGCTTTTGAGGTGGCCTGGTTTGTCTCTTATTTCTCATATTCACAATTAGGGTTTATACAAATTGGGGAAAATGAACAATTGAAGTAAAAATCGTCAATTACTCAACACTAGTTGAAAATTAACACACAGGAATGTAATTCGAAGTACACTAAAGGCTACATGTACAATTACCTAGAAAACGATTATGCCCAAAATCCAATTTTGGCGCCAAATTTCCATTTTAATCAACCAGACAAAACAACCGTGGAAAATCTCTGAAACACACTGGGAAATGTGCGGAATACAAAGCTGAACACGATGAATGGATTACTTTTTGGATTGGCTTTGATTTGAGAGAATCACGATTTTTGAAGGTTTTTTAATGGTGGAAATAGGCAGGAATTCAGTTAATCAGATAGAAATATTAGTAGCTTAGCTTGTTTACTCGTAAAAGATAAAAGTAGATATCAATACTACCTTGCTTAGTCAAAAATTGAAATCATCAAAACAGGTCGCAACAAATATTTGTTAAGACAATTAATTGCCACCAATGTTTATAACCACAGCTAATAAAAAACAGTTCCTTACCATAACTTACTCGAATTTTCAGTAGTCACCTTAACATAGATATACATTCAACTTACAAAAACCATGATCACACACCGATCTACTCGTTTTTCTTCTCCATACGACCAATCTTAGGTACCAGCAAGTCATCAAACATGTGGTTTCCTATAAATTCAGTTCTCATGAACTTGTCAATCACAACTTTAGTTTTCTCAGCTCCACCTTCATTTGCACTTTGAGATCTTATGTTTCCATTTTGATTGAAATTTTCAGGCATTGATGATGATGTTTTTTTCAACTCTTTTTCCAAATTTTCCACCTTTGCTCGCATTTCAGCCATTTCATTCATTCCACCTTTACGCATTTCTTGATTCACTTCCTGCATTGTGTCTGAAAGTAACTTGGAGGCCACGGTTACACCTACAAGAGCACACACAATAGTATCAGACTGCTTCAAGGGCAATCAATGAACAGACACTGCAGAAAAATATGCAGAAGATAACTTAACCATAACAGAACCCATGTCCACGTTTTCATACATATCAGATATCAAAATGCTGGCGAAACTTGAAAGGGAAAACTGTACATTCGCAGGAGGTATGGAAATATGCCCAATATGTCAAAAATATACATGAATCTAGTATTTTTTATAACGACTGTTCACAACCTATGTTGTTATCTCAGTCAAAAATCTCGTATCGTTCAAGGCACGATATTTGAAATATCGGTTTTCGCGGTGAGATATCGGTTTTTATATTTCTAGGAATATTATATTTTATATATATTTCTAGGAATATTATATTTTATATATCTAGTAATCAATTAAGCATAAATTGACTAAATGAAGAAAAGAAGCATTTAATTACCTGTTGTTACTTTGGTTGATTTAGGAAGAAGAAAAAACCCAGAAAAGAAATTAAGAATGTCACATGTTTTATGTTATCTGATTATTCTGATGTCGCATGTTTCAATTAGGGGATTTAGGGTATAAAGTTGGGTGGGTTATAGTTTAATTAAATTGGGCTAATAGTTAGTTGGGTTGTTGGGCTGAAAAAAAAAACCCAGAAAAAGTCAATATCTCGCCGATACAAAAATATCGCGATTCCAAAATATCGTCCAAATATCGGCCAATATCGCCGATATTATCGGATCCGATATTTTGGAGCGATATTTTGATCCGATATATTTTTTAGGGGCGATACACGATATATCGCCGATATATCGCGATATTAACTACATAGTTCACAACTGATAGCAAGTTATGGTCTTTATGGATATGTGCTAAAAAGTATCCTGTCCATTTCATCAGAAGAAAGAATGTCAAGCACCAATAAACACGAGACTAAGATAGTTCCATCGAGCTACAAAAACAAACTTTAAAGCATGAAAGATTCAGAGGAATAGACTCAATTCTATTTTTTCATTGCTATAAAAGAGCAAATAAAGATGATCCAGAAATATTATATAACTATACACAGCCAATAAGAGCTCTGCTTAAGCACATTTCGAAATCCAAAATGTTACTATTTCCATGGTATCGAATGAGTAACAACCAAATATTTTTAGAAGTAAACTCAAAACACTACTTGTTTCAACTCGAATAACAAAAAGGAGCCGATGGATGCCACCTTGCATATCCTTAAATGGTTTAATAATAAAAATTAGTAAACTGTAATCCACATATTTAATGCTACAAATGCTCCACAAGATACAATAAAATCTAGTTTTGAAACCATTTAGATCCATACATATGTCAATCACCATTAGATCATAGAGTATACGTATATTTTCTAGTTTAGAACTCTGCTATTACCAACAGTATTATCAATGATCATAAAATTTGGCTGGAATTGTTCAGCTCAGGCAACTAAAAAAAGTTTATTTTCAGCTAGAATCAGGAAAAAATAAGTTGGCCTCGATAAAAATGTTAAAGTTTCGTCCCAATCTAAAAGTTACAAGTTTTTTACTACATGAATAAAGTATTTAATGCTGAACAATAAGCTGAGGTACTAAGAGGGTGTCCTGGATTGCTTTACTTTTCTGCTTATCTACTATGTTTTAAGAAAACACACAGTTTGGGGTATTTAGGAGTTAAACATTATTCAATAAACACTGATTAATGATGTACTTACTTGTAAGCAACTTATAAGTACTTAATTTTATGCAGCTTAAAAGTGCTTATTTTAACACACCTTATAAGTACTTATTTTAACACAACTTATAAACACTTATTTTTAAGCAGAAACATAAGCATAAGCAAGAAAAATAAGCAATCCCAAACACACACCAAGCTAATCCAAACACTATTTCTGAAAGGCTTGTTTTACACATAATCTTATACACCTACCTAAGATCACATATGGACTAGTGATAAGGCACCTAACCTCCCCAGAATAGGTTTAAGGTTCAAACCTCGCTACCTACACATTTGGGTAGGGAGGTGATATGGACACCTCTATAAGTGATATGCACACCACAAACATGCATATGTGATGTTGTATTTTATACATTACACGTGTGATTTTGTGGTGTGCACATCACTTATTGTGGTGTGCATATCACTTCCCATTTGGGTATGGTCAGGGAAAGGGTCATAAACACAAGATACATCGGTTAGGTCGCATACTTGTGAGTAAAAGACTCACGCAGTGTTTGATAATGACTTAAAAGTCTTAATTCATAAATAGGTAAAATTTATTAAGTCATTAATTGAGTGTTTGTTTGGTGCTTAATTTAAACGGCTGACCTCCTAGAAAAAGCTATGGGAGTAAGGGTCTCTATATTAAGTCATCACTTTTATCATAATTTTAGATATTTACCCTCCCACTTCTTAACCTCTAATTTCAAATAAAAAAGGTATAACAATAATTTTTACTAATACACAAAATAAACAACCATTTATTCGTCTACAAACAAACAGACAACATATATCCATATAGACATTTTAAAACCTCTAAACAGGAAACCTCATGCATTTACGCTAAACATGTACCCCCAAAAGCATTTAATATACACAAGGCAATGGGTTCTGACTAACTTAGTGGCCTCCTCAAAAGAGTGCCCGATGGCTTCGGAAAGCGTCTCTAGCCCCAAATTTGATCCTTGTGGTTGAACCAAAAGCCGGGTCAACCCGGCGGTTCAACCGGTCAAGTGACCGGGTCGATTATAATTTATAAAACGGATTAAAAACATTGGTTGAAGTCCCCCTAGTTACATGATCCCAAACGCTATTTGAAACCACTTATATATAAAGTCAAATATATATACAAGGATTATATCATACCAGGAATAGCTTTTCAAATATATATACATCATACCAGGAATAGCTTTTCAAAAAAAAAAAAAAAAAAAAAAAAAAAAAAAAAAAAATCATACCAGGAATATGTTTAAACCCTTCATAAACAACATACTTGCCAGCATTCTTAGCAAGTGTAGTAGTAAAAAGACCAATCTGACTTCCATCCGGCCAATACTCCGGCAGCTTCTGAATCCCCTCAACTCTCACAACCTTATCAATATTTGCAACTACTGCTGTCGTGTAACTGCATGCTCCATGGGTTGCACGTTTCACGCTGGTTAGATCTGGTTTGAATGAATATATGAAGTCATATAGTCCCATGTTTTTAATTTTTTAGTTTGGTTTGTGTCTGTGTTCTTTTTTTACTCGAGTGGAATGTCTTAAAGTCAAGACATAGGGTTTCTTGGTTGGGTCAATAGGTGGGCCCATAATGAAATACTTTTAAATTTTATATTTTGTAAACTATACTTCGTATGCTTTTTATTGTTTTCTTTTTCTCAAAGTTTAATTCAAGACACTATTCTCAAGCTCTAATTCTAAATCTGATTCACATATTTGAATAATTTAAGACGTAAATGTTTGAATCTGAATGAAATAATATAGCATTTTTTTTACTTTTGAAATGTCTGAATGATGTAAATACAAATCAGTTTTATTCTTGCGAACTATTTTATATAATAAACGTGAATAATTTACAAGGCAATGAAGCACCATAATTCATTAATGCGCTGATGTGTCTTTGCTTCTATTAGTCGATAAATCATTAATGCTCATAATATGTACAACACCTTTAAGCACACGCCACATTCACACCTTTTCGAAATATTTACACGCTCCAAACACATCTATTTATGTTAATATTGAATCACCATTAATCATACCATTAATGATACACGCTCCCTTTGCAAAATCAGTTATGTTATATGATTCAATCATCCAAAAAATAAAGTGTCTTCCTTCATACGATTCTTCATTTGAATCACACAATAGTCAGTTTCTCCACCACATTAAATCATTCCTAACACCTCCCTTCTACTCCAAAACACACTCCAAATCTCGATGCGATGCGAACGCTGCATAATTTGTAAGTTTTTGTGTTTTTTGGTTGCTTTTATCTTTTACTGATTCATGGTAATATGATTGATTTGTTTTTTTTAATTGTTTTTTTCCCTATATGCATAATTTATAAATGTGATAAAATAATTGATGTTTGTTTTAGAACTGTGTGGCTGCTTCATTTTTTCATCGTTTAATTATGTTTGTGTCATCATTTTTTTGTAGGCCAAAAGTGTAACATGTGATGAGTCGAGCATATCGAATTTATGTTCTTCAACAATCAATTAGGTAATTGTTTCAGTCCGTGTTTATATCATCACTGATTGAGTTAAAGTCTCAAAAACCATGTAATTGCTTTTATGTTTGATTTGTGGTAAACATATAATTTAGATTTGCAGCCAATTGCTTACACACAAGGTGTTTAATGAAATGTCCGTTATAAAACCAAGTTCCAAAGCCATGAACCAGAGGTTTCAATGAATCTTTCATTTGCCATTTCTTTCATATTGTTAGTATTTTGGTACATGGGCAATTTTTTTGTACTACACATCTGCAAATTTTGTTTTCAGTTTGATCATCGGAAGACTTTGGAGATCGAGGAGAAAATAAACAAAACTAGACGGGGCCAAACAGCTAATGGCGCAGTCTTTCTTCTGTTGACTAACAATAAAACCATTAAGTACGGGAAGGTAACCACTCTTTTTTCATCTTAGTTTCGGTCTGTGTAACAGGCTCTTATGTAGACATTTGCTTCATTAGGATTCTTACAACTACAACCCATTATAGTCATATAAGCTTTTCTTCACATATATGACACTTATTGTAGATAAAATTTGTAACTTAACTGGGTTTGACTAAATTAAACCTTAACAGTGTTAATTGAATGCAAATCACAGTCTTAGAGTGGGATAAATATTTCTATTATTGATCATTGAATATAATGTTTTAACTTGTTTTTGAATCCATGATGGTTCATTTTAAAGACGATCATTTGTCATTTGGCGACTTAGATCATAGAGGAATTTATAGATTACTCATAACTCTTCTGGAATTTAGAATATGCATATTAATCATTGTGCTTTATTGGTATTTCATCTGTATTCCGTTGTGTAAATCTAAAGTTAGTTTTTGCTTTAGAGATGGTCGTACCAATTATTAAGTGATTTCAACCAATCGTATATTCTACTTAAAATGGTAAATCTCTTTAGATATCATTATTTTGTTTTATTTGATATCAGTTAGGTTCAATTAGACATCTGTTGTACAATATTAACTGTTAGGAATTATTGAAGTCAGCACATAGATACTGCTGATGGATACTGCTGAAGCACATATGGATTATGCTGATGATCTTGGATTCTGCTGATGACATAGTTTCTATGGATATAGTTAATCCGTAGATAGAGTTTAGTTATTTTAGGATAAGATATGCAGAATATCTTTTATAGTTTAATGTTATTCGTTTCTTGAAAAGGAGTTTAGGGTTCCTTGTAGTATAAAAGGAACACAAGGTCAATGTGTTATATAAGTATCAAAAACATTCTTAGTGAATAATAAAACGATCCATAGAGGATCAAGGTGTTTTAGTATATTGTTTGTATTTAATTTCCGCTTAGATACAAATATACAGAGATTTTCCATATAGTTCTGCTATTGATTACATTAGCAAGCTATCGATCCTTAGGCTTAAAGATCTATCAAGGAGGTAGATTCCTACAAGTGGTATCAGAGCCACAAGGAGAATCTCTGTACTTAAACTTCTTTTCAAACACCTTTTTCTTTCAGACAAACCATGGGAGACTCATCTACTTCAGATGTCACACAACCAAACAACACCAACAGCCTGACACAACAACTTCAGCAGATTGCACTTACCAGCAGCAATGCCAAATTCCCATATCTCAAGAAGGATGAATATGAGATATGGGCTATGAAGATGCAGAATTGGATTGCTATTATTGATTTTAATCTCCGGAACATGATTTTGAATGGAAATAGTCCAAAGAAGATAGGAAAAGACTCTGATGGGAAGATTACTGTCCATCCTCCTTCTAATGCTAAAGAGATCATTGCTGTACAAAGGGAAAACAAGGCAAGAACCATCTTGCTTCAAGCCATCCCAGATGATCATATGGGAGACTTTCACTTTCTTGATGATCCCAAGGACATTTGGTTGGCAATTAAAGCAAGATTCGGGGGCAATGAGGAATCCAAAAGAATGAGAAAGTCCATGCTGAAGCAAGAGTTTCAAGAGTTCAGGCTATCTGAAGAAGAAGGCATTCACAAGGGATTTGATAAATTCCAGAAGATTTTGAGTCAGTTGCAGCAACTTCAAGCCAAGCTTGAAAATGAGAAAGTTAATTCCAAGTTTCTAAGGGCTTTACCTCCTTCATGGTCTGATGAGGCGAAAAATGAACCGTTTTTAAGGGGTCATTTAAGCCCGGATTCGAATTTATTTGATCTAATATTGCCCTAAATCGTTCCTTTTGTCATTTTAAGTACTTTTGGAGTGAATTCTGGAAAATGAAGCATTTTGGACGTTTTTGGAGCATAAAAGTGAAGAAAACGGCAAAGTCTTAATTTTCCTTGCTAAGAACAGTACCTGACGGTGTCAAGAGCAATACAAGAGGCGGAAGTGGATAAAGTCCGTGACGATCCAGAAGAGTTTTGTACTATGGAGATGACGGCATCACCATAGGCCGTCATGGTCCAAATGTGAGTGACGGCCCAGAACAAATTAACACATGACAGCGTCAAAAGTGGATCTAGGCAATCCGATTTCATTATGGGCGGCGATTTGACGGCGTCAAAATTTTCTTCTTGACGCCGTCACCCTATAAAATCTATATATAGTTTTGCAATTTTCATTCATTGAGGAGTAACAATTAGGGTATAACTTTGGAGATAAACCCTAGTCCGAATATCACAACTTTTTCAAGGGTTTTTACCCTTTGAAACCTTTCATGTTCAATTGAGACAAGTACTCTGTCAATTCATTCAATATGTCTATGTGTTGTTTGAATATATATATCTTACACTTGTCTTGAATTTAACATGCTTAGCTAGATCTCTTGTGTGTTTGCTTAGATGTAGTGAAACATAGATGTTAATAATGGGTTGATTGTTTGTTTATAGTTGTTACGGATGATTGTATTCGATGTTAGGCTTAAGAAAACTGGTAGACTTCCATTGGTGACATGCTTGAATGTCTTAAGAAACATGATCAGAGGTGTACTATGATTTTTGGTTGTATTTAATGCGTAGGAGAATTCTAATGATCCCATGTTAGGAGCTTCTAACGGCTCGACATAGGAGTGAAGTAGGATCCTATAGAGTTAGGGAATATTGTACACGGCCCTACGACTAGTACTAAGGAATACGACCCGTCATCCATGCAATTGTAACAAACTATCAACCTGTAAAAGATATCTAGGGAGTAATGAAATCTAAGTAAACACAACTTTCCCTATCATTGTTCACACCACTAGTTTTATTAGCTTTCATTTCATTTTTGTTATTTTATTTTGATTGCATTTTAGTTATTGGGTTAGTTGGCTAGCAACTAATTCCGCCCACTCTTTCAAAAACCGAGATTTTCAATTGCTTTAAAATAAATATAAAAATACAAAAAGAATCATCCCTCACCTCTAGACCTAGTTCTTAGGCTTTCTAATCCTAGCGACACTATTCCTGAGTTGAACGATCAATCCCCCGATACTTGTCACTATATTATACTACAACGATCAGGTACACTGCCTGGTGGGGGTTGTAAGCTTCTCGAGATCCCTTGAGAGGTAAATCCTGGTGCGATTCCCGCGTATCAAGTTTTTGGCGCCGCAGCCCGGGGAAATAGTTATTGTCTAGGTTAGGATTTCTTTTTATTAGGTCTACTTGCTAGATTCCTTTCTAGTAAGATTTTGTTTTTAATTTTTAGGTTTTCTTTAGTCTATCTTTTTCTTTGTACCTTTGTTAGTAAATTAAGTTCATTGACTATTCCGTTCACTATTATAGAGAACGCGAATCCACCAAGTCCGACACTAGAGTATTACCAGAAAAAATATAATTACACAAGTTTGGATATACCAAGATGGAGGAATGAAATGAGGAGGACAGGATCTTATATTGATTTTATTGAGTATCTTGAGAAAAGAGGCCAAGTGCATAAGACTTTTAAAGAATTCACCTTAGGAGCTCCATCAACCCTTCAAAATGCCTCACTTAGTGAAATCTATGCACCATATGAGCCTTCACCTAGGATAGTTTCGTATGAGCCACCTAGCTGCATGTCATGGTTAGGAACTACCGTAATACAGGATGAACACATAGGTGACCTTGATGTGATGGAGGATGTAGCCGAACATGATCAGATTGATAAAAAAGACCTAGGTTTTATGATCGATGATGAATCTCAAGAAACACATGATGAATATTTTGGCAATTTGTATATAGCAGTCAGAATATTGAGGATGATGCTTATGATTCGGATATAGAAGTTGAGATGCCTAGAGAAGCCCTTGAGATACTTGGGAAAATGTTAGGGTTAGATTATAATGAAACATATGTTGAGGATATAGGTGATCTTGACACACGGAATAATGAAGTAAATAACATAAGCTCACTAAGTACCCCTCAAGTGCTACCATCATTTGAGGCACACACACCACCCGTGACTTACCCGAAAGAAGTAGAAGAGACTATAGGAGCCCCGATAGAGGTAGATCCCTTGGACCAAACACACCTTGAGGATATAGGTTTGAATACTTATAATGATAACCTTACTCTTAGTTCTAGGGAAGTTCCTAGTTTTGATGAACCGGAGCCTCAACAAAATCCGTTACCTAATCTTCCATCCATGGATGAAAAGTTAGGAATTGAAAAAGGTCCCGATCCACCCATCAAACCATATAGTCCGGGTAGTCTTTAGATAAAGGTAGTAGACTCTAAGCTTTATAGAGAGGAAGCCAATATAGGAGTGGAAAATGACCTTACATGCTTACATCACCCATTTATGATTGATTGCAAGAAATCTTATGGGTTTAAACCGGGTTTATTAGGTCAAGATGGATCCCAACTAGTAGTCTCTTGAAGTTGATAGAAAATGATCCCTTTCTAGGAGAAAATCTTAATCCACCCATTAACCCGATTGAATTTGGTAAGGTTATGATGATAGAAGCACACCCCTTTGAGCATATAATTCATCCACCACTCTTACCTCACGTGGCATATTTTCGCCCTAAGTGTGTGTATCACTACTTCTACCTGCACTTAATCCTAAGTGTAGGGAAAACCTCCCCTATTTCCGTTAAATAAGGGTAGAGTCAGGCTCATGACTCGAACAAAAACAAGCGCTTCTTAGGAGGTGTCACACCCCCAATTTACCTGACTTGCAGCGAAATGGGATGCCTGGGGGTGTAACTGTCATAGCACCATAACAAGGATATATTGAATGACCTAAAGTGTCGTTTGGAAAATACATCGTTTGATTTATTTAAAAACATCCAGTGTTACAAAACATAGGTCCCAAAGTCTGGACAAGTTTAAGGAAATAAGTCTGGTACAATCAAACGATAAAATACAAGTGCATGAAGAATCCAAAATGTAGTGCGTCATCCCTGGCACACCCTAATGTGACTCCATGCATATGATATGATAATGACTTTAGCTACCTGAAAATACATTGCGAAAACGGTCAACATAAAGTTGGTGAATAATCATAGGTTTATAAAATGTAATGTTGTACGGCCACCACAAGTATAAGTGCATGACAAAAGTCATGTAAAATAGTACAATAGACCTTAAGCTCATGACACCGAAGCTAGACTGATGAAATATATGCCCTCCTGAATGTTCTGCCAAAACACTCAAATGTAACAGACATGAAATGCATCCGCTTACTGTTGGTAAATACTACCACGGATGGAGGCGTCACCCTCAATAGATCTATCCACTCACTCTCGCTTAATAGGTAAATTAACGGTTCATGATGATAATAGGGGACTCATCACCAGGCAGACAAGCTACTTAAGCAATGTACATAAGTTTTGATACTTGGGCTCGTACTAAAATGGTGCAATGTATTCTCCCCCGTGGGATTTGAAAACAATCATAAAATGTATACGGGGCTATGAAAACTCACCTTAAACTGATGATACTGTGATGAAGTGAAATGAACAACAATGAACGGTCAACTGCCTCAACCTAATATGAATGATGAACGATCTAATTTAGATCACCAAATGAAGTTATGAATGTCCATGCACATGTTTCCTATTAGGGGTGTGCACGGTTCGGTTTGGGTCGGTTTTTGGTTAAAACCGAAACCGAACCGTAATGTTCGGTTTTTATAGAACCCAAAACCGAAACCGTTCGGTTTTTGGCGGTTCGGTTTTTTCGGTTTATCATCGGTTTCGGTTCGGTTTTTCGGTTTCTAACCATTTATATTTGGGCATGAAAAATATATACCAACAAACTTATATTACATAAAAAATTGGTTATTCTTATTTACCTTTTTTTTTTGTCAATATAAGCATAATAATATTTATTGCTTAAACCTTTAATTACATACATATAAATAAGAAACACACATGCAAGTGAACATACATATATTATGATCATCATCATATATTTATTGATATATTTTAAAATAAACATACGACACGAAAAACACACATATAAACATAAACGTTAAGATAAATATATTATAAATTTATCAACAAAATGAATATGAATTTATAAATTTGATTTATTTAGTTATTTATTCATGTTATAATAATTATATATCATTATATAATAAAATCGGTTCGGTTCGGTTTTTATGGTTCGGTTTTTGGATGAAAACCGAAACCGAACCGTATTTTTCGGTTTTTTAAAAACTAAAAACCGAACCATCGGTTTTTAGTTTTGGTCGGTTTTTTCGGTTCAGTTTTTCCGGTTTTCGGTTTTTTCGGTTTTGTTTGCTCACCCCTATTTCCTATACCACTCTACTCTTTGAAAAATACTTGTTGTTAACAAAAATATACATTTTCCAAGACTTAGGAAAATATGGCTATTAGAAAAATAAAACTAGTTGAAATATATATATATATATATATATATATATATATATATATATATATATATATATATATATATATATAATCTAGTTCAAATAAGATCAATCTTAAAGTTGTAAAAATAAGATCCAACTAAAATTTGACAAGTGACACTCTCGTTAAAGTAAAATTAAATTTTTTTTAGTACAACTAAAATTGTTAAAGTTTTGATGTTTTTCTTTTTTAAATTGACGAAACTAAGGTGATACACTTTGATTCGACATGTAATGTATCAGGTAAAGGTGATACACTTTGATTCGACATGTAAATTTATAGTTGTGTATCACTAATCCAAACTCATGTATCAGTTGGTTATTAGTTGTTAAAATGTTAATTCATATTAATACTTTATTTTTTGTATATTATTGCTAATATGGTTATTTATAAAATGGTTTTAGTGGTTGTTTAGACTAGATCTTATTTTTACAACTTTAAGTTTGATCTCACATTAACCCTTATATATATATATATATATATATATATATATATATATATATATATATATATATATATATATATATATATATATATATATATATATATATCGTATGTATCAATGTTAGTGTTGAAATCCTCGGTTTGAAATCCTTGAAATAACGCCTTGTAGTGATAAAAATATACTTGTAATCACTAATACTTCATTAGTTATGAATTTGGGTACTTGGTATTATTTCTAGAAATCTAGAGTTATTACGTAGTTTTGGTGTTATTATTTCCAAAAGCTGTCAAACTAATATGAGTTTTGCCGATATTGAAATGTGAATATCTTTGTCGTTATAAGTCCGTTTTACTTGTTCTTTATATCCACGGTTACGTCTTAGTATGTAGTAATATATTTTGGAAAGCTTGGCTCCTCCGGGTTACGTCTAAAGCCTCTTTTTGTCCAACGAAAAACGTCCAACAGCATGTATTTTCAGAAAATATACTTTTCGTCAATAAACTTGCAAAAATCATAACTTCTTCGTTAAAAACTTTTTTTAATCCGTTCTTTCGCCTACGGATTCGTTTTTGAAAGTATTTTCTAAAATTTTTGCCAAAGTTTCCTTTATGTTTACTGATTTTCCTGGATTTACCAAAATGGGACAGAATGTTTATATACTTGTTACAAATCCATTTTTCATATTCAAAACTAGTTTCTACTTCAACCAAAACTCTTGCAAACACCACAAACCTATACTAATCCTACCATACACCTTCTTAGGGTGCCATAGGTTCCTAATCACTACTAATCATGTTAATTTAACAAAGGAACACCTAAATCAGAATCTAGGGTTTGTATGTTCAAAAAGTCTACAAAAATAAAGTGGTATAGCTAGCTTGTGCATGAAATTAAGCATGAAAATCATTAGATACAAGTGTTAATTAGATGAAAACATGAAAATAAATTTGATAACTCACTTTGAAATAATAGGTGATTAGATGGTGAGAAACCTTGTGTTACTTGTGTTTTTGTTGTAAGATTCTTGATTAGGAAGGTAAAATAAACAACTTCTATGCTTTAACTTTTCAAAAATCTTCACTTGATCATGGTTCTTGAGTTTGGTCGTGGGTATGAGATGGAGAAGAGATGAGAATTTTTGCTTTTTGATTCTAAAAGTTATGTATGATTATGTTGTAGGAGTTTGTAGATATTTAGTATAAGTATATAGTATAATATGTATACATAAATGCCCTAGGTTAAGAAAAATGTAAAAATTGCCTTGGTGAGGACTTTTGGGGGCCGGCCTAGGTGGATGGGGGGGGGGGGGGGTTGGGGTAGTTTTGATTTAATTAGGATTCTAGTGTAGGATTTAGTGTATATTGGTGTTATTTGTTAAAATCGGGGTACCGGGTTCGATAGAAATAAATGTTAACAAAGTTATTCGGGATAAAATAAAGTTGTAAAAATGTTAAAAATATGTTGGGTACAAGTGCTGAGTGTTCGGGTGATTATTGTTTAGTTTCCACGCAAACCGTCGTAATATTTATAAACTTACGTTATAAATAAAATAAATTTCCAAAATACTGGGTAAATGAATATGATAACTTTTATGATGATATAATGGATATAAAAATATGTCGGGACCATTGTGGGAATATTTAGATATATTCGTCGTGTTTATTAACCGGGTGTTAACGTTTATTTATAAATAATTATACGTAAAACATTAAATATATCAAATATATAAATTTGAAAATCCTAAGAGTGGTATAACATGAAAATGCTGTTATGATGATATGCAGACTGTCTCTAGTCCATATGCAGTGTCCTTAGTATTAATGAAATGAATTCGCACCTAAACCAATCCGGTTACGCGAATTTGAATACCCGTAAACTAAATTTACGATGAAATGAGTAATGCAAGTGAATAGTGAAAACTTTTCCGGCAATGAATAGTGTTCAGTAAATAGTAAAATTTTCAAATGTTTCTCAGAATATCAAATTGACCTCAAAAATGATGAATAGTAAAATGATGAATAGTGTTTTGATGAATAGTGATTTATGAATAGTAAAATGTCGAAGTTTGGGAAATGACCTGAAATGGTGAGTTGTGACAGTCGCCCACCCAAAAAGGAATTCAGTCCCTGAATTCAGCTAGTGTTGGTCTCGGTAATAGGTTTGGTGAAAAGGTGTGGATACTTGCGTTGTATTTGGTCCTCTCGTTCGCAATAAACTCGGGTCCTCTTCGAGAATTCCAGCGAACCTTCACAATCGGAATTCGACTCTGCTTCAACTATTTGACCTCTCGGTCCATGATTTCAACTGGTTCCTCCACAAAGTTAAGCTTGTCATCTAGCTGAATCTCTTCTAATGGTATAACGGATGACTCATCTGAAAGGCATTTCTTGAGGTTTGAGACATGAAATGTGTTATGTACATTGCTAAGTTCTGATGGTAGTTCAAGCTTGTAAGCTACTGGACCAATCCTTTCCAGTATCTTAAAAGGACCAATGTATCTCGGGTTCAACTTTCCGCGTTTTCCAAATCGTATCATGCCTTTCCAGGGCGAGACTTTTAACATGACCTTGTCTCCAACCTGGAATTCCAATGGTTTGCGTCTAACATCTGCATAACTCTTCTGTCGGCTTCTAGCTGTTTCAAGCCTATCTCGAATCTGTATTATCTTTTCTGTTGTTTCTCGTACCATCTCTGGACCTGTGCATTGTACCTCTCCAACTTCTGCCCAACAAATTGGGGAACGACACTTACGACCATAAAGTGCCTCAAATGGTGCTGCTTTAATGCTTGAATGGTAACTGTTGTTATAAGAGAACTCGATTAATGGCAAATGGTTAGCCCAACCATTCCCAAAGTCAATCACACATGCTCGCAGCATGTCCTCCAGTGTCTGAATAGTTCTCTCTCTGACCATCAGTCTGTGGATGGTAAGCAGTGCTCATGTCTAACTTGGATCCAAAAGAATCTTGTAATGACTTCCAAAAGTTTGAAGTAAAGCGACTATCTCTGTCAGAAATAATGGAGATTGGTGCTCCATGTCTTGAGACTATTTCCTTGACATAAAGTCTGGCAAGCTGTTCCATGGAATAAGTCTCTCTAATGGGTATGAAATGGGCTGATTTGGTAAGACGATCGATAATTACCCAAATAGCATCGTAACCTCCAGACGTCTTGGGTAGTTTAGTAACAAAGTCCATTGTAATACGCTCCCACTTCCATTGTGGAATTTCTGGTTGTTGAAGTAGTCCTGACGGTTTCTGGTACTCGACTTTCACTTTAGCACAAGTAAGGCATTTGCTGACGTACGTAGCTATTTCTACTTTCATGTTCGGCCACCAATACAGTTTTTTGAGATCCTGATACATCTTGTCAGAACCTGAGTGAATAGAGTACTTTGACTTATGTGATTCATGCATAATCAAATCTCGTACTCCACCATAGAGTGGTATCCAACTTCGATCCTTGAAGCATAACACTCCATCAGCTCTCTTCACAAAGCCATTTTTGTTCTCGGGCATACCATAAAGTTTCTCCTGTGGTCGATTCTCCTCCTTGAGAGCCTCAATCTGAGCTTCTAGAATTTTTGATGGTAATGGTGAAATAATAGTCATTCCCAACGATCTAACCCTCAAAGGTTTGAGTCGTTCTTTTCAGCTAAGTGCATCTGCTACACCATTCGCTTTTCCTGGGTGATATCGGATCTCACAATCGTAATCACTCAACAATTCTAGCCAACGACGTTGTCTCATATTAAGTTCCTTCTGATCAAGTATATGCTGTAAGCTCTTGTGGTCGGTAAAAACTACACATTTAGTACCATAAAGGTAGTGTCTCCAAATCTTGAGTGCAAAAACAACAGCACCCAACTCCAAGTCATGTGTAGTGTAATTCTTCTCGTGTGTCTTAAGCTATCTAGATGCATAAGCTATCACCTTCTCGTTTTGCATTAACACAGCTCCAAGTCCTTTATGCGAAGCATCGCAATATACCACAAAGTTCTCAATACCTTCTGGTAGTGACAAAATCGGTGCACTGCAAAGCTTCTGCTTCAATAACTGAAATGCAGATTGTTGTTTCTCTCCCCACTCGTACTTTTGATTCTTTTGTGTTAGCTTAGTCAGCGACTTCGCTATCTTGGAAAACCCTTCAATAAACCTTCTGTAATATCCTGCAAGTCCTAAGAATTGACGAATTTCCGTAGGAGACTTGGGCGTAGCCCAATCCTTTACTGCCTCGATCTTTGCTGGGTCGAGTTGTAATCCTTGGCTATCAATAACATGGCCAAGAAATTGAACTCTTTGTATCCAAAAATCACACTTTGAAAACTTGGCATACAATTGCTCCTTCTTGAGTAGTTCCAGAATTGTTTTGAGGTGCTTTTCATGCTCTTCCTTACTCTTGGAATAAATCAAGATATCGTCAATGAATACAATTACAAACTTATCAAGATATGGTTTGCACACTCTGTTCATGAGATCCACGAATACGGCAGCTGCATTCATTAATCTAAAAGGCATCACTTGAAACTCATAATGACCATAACGTGTTCTGAATGCCGTCTTTGGGATATCTTCTTCCCGAACTCTGAGTTGATGGTAACCTGATCTTAAATCAATCTTGGAATAAAAACAAGAACCTTGTAACTGATCGAACAAGTCATCAATCCTAGGGAGTGGATAACGATTCTTCACCGTTAACTTGTTTAGCTCACGATAGTCTATGCACATTCTGAAAGATCCATCCTTCTGCTTCAAAAACAAAATCGGTGCTCCCCAAGGCGAGGGACTCGGTCTAATGAATCCTTTGTCTAAAAGTTCTTGTAATTGGTTAGACAATTCTTGCATCTCAGAAGGTGCAAGTCTATACGGTGCTCGTGCAATTGGTGTAGCTCCTGGCACCAACTCAATCTGAAACTCAACTTGACGTGTAGGCGGAAGTCCTGGCAATTCTTCTGGAAAAACTTCTGGAAATTCCTTAACAATAGGCACATCTTCAAGTCATTTCTCATCCGACTTCTTCTCCGTGATATGAGCCAAGAATGCATAACAACCCTTCTTTATGTACTTCTCGGTTTTAATGCATGATATGATACTGAGTCTAAAGTTCCACTTCGCTCTCCGCGAACAACTAAAGTTTCACCGCCATAAGAAAGATGAACAACTTTTTCATCACAAATGATTCTTGCACGATGTCGAGACAACCAATCCATACCGATCACAATGTCAAAACTTCCAAGTTCTACGGGCATAAGGTCTATATTGAATGGGTGATTTAGGAAATTGATGGTGCAACCACAGATAACGGTGTTGGTGTTAACTAAAGACCCATCGGCTAATTCAACAATATAGGGAATGTCTAAGGTAGTTGGTTCTATGTTAAGTAAAGGTGCAAATGCAATAGAAACAAAACTTCTATCCGCTCCTGAATCAAATAAAATGGATGCATAACGATTATTAACGAGGAACGTACCCGCAACAACATTCGGGTCCTCTTGGGCATCTTCTCCTCCCATAACATAAGCCCTTCCTCGAGCTACTCCGCCCTGATTTCCAGCTCCTTGATCCTTCCTCTTTGGGCAATTGTTCTTGAAATGACCCAACTCTCCACAACCATAACATGCTCCTGGTTGGTTCTGATTAATTATCCCTCGTGGAGCTTTGCATTCCCTAGTCAAATGACCGACTTTTCCACAGTTCTCACAAGCTCTAGGACAATTGCCAGGGTTGTGATGAGTCTGACACTTATTACACTTGGGTAGTTTTCCAGCATATCCTTTTCCTTCTGTTGGTCCTGCAGCATAGACCTTTGCCACTTCCTGTCTCTTAGGTGCTGGTTGGATAGCATTTCCACCTTGGTTATTATCAAACCTCCTCTTGTTGTTATTGTTGTTATTGTTTTGGTTATTGGGGTAGTTGCGATTTCGGTTATTGTTATAGTTGTTGTTGTTTCGAGTGTTGTTGTAGTTGATGTTGTTTGAACGGTTATTGTTGTTGTTTGCAGCAGACTTTCCTTTTAACACTTGGACCATAAGTTTCTGAGTTATACGAATAGCCTCTTCCATTGATTGTGGGTCGAAAGACATCACATCCCCTCGGATGCTTTCGGGTAGTCCTCAAGTAAAATTATCCATCTTTTTCTCATCGTCCGGAACCATAGTTGGACATAGTGCAGCCAACTCCTGAAACTTCTTGATATATGTTTCAATGTCATCACCTTTTGTCACCAGCTCATAGAATTCGGTTTCCAACTTTTGCACCTCAGTACGATGGCAAAACTTCTTAGTCATCAGCTTCTTGAATTGATCCCAAGTGAGCTTGTAGGCATTCTCCATACCAATGGGCTGAGCATAAGAATTCCACCAAGACATAGCTTCATCAAGAAGCATACCAGTAGCAAATTTTACCTTGTTAACCTCCTGGCAACCGCACATGAGAAATACATTCTCAGTCTTTTCAAACCAGCGGATCAAAGCAACCGCTCCCTCAGTGCCCTTAAACTTGACGGGATCACTAATCTTGAAATCCTTCCAAGTACATTCACGCCTAGTAGTGGGTTGAACCACCTCAGTATTTGGTGGAACCTCAGCAGCCCTAGCAGCAACCTCAGCTCTCTCAGTCTCCAGAGCTTCTGCTAAACTATCCCTGACCAACTTGCGGATAGTGGCTTGAGTCATAGCGAGTGTTTCTGATGTAGCTTGCTTTCTTTGGCGCCATACTTCTGATAAATAATAATCGACAACAACCATGAGAAAAACATAATAGAAATAGTCATCGTACAAAAATATACGCCCACAACATGTATATATACAACCACAACAAGTATAAATACAACCACGACATGTACGAGTACAACTACAACCTGTAATAATACAACTACGACACGTATAGATACAACCACAACAAGTATAAATACGTTAATAATAAATAGCAACCACGAAACATCATAAATATAATCACAACACATGAATATAATACATGAAAATTTCGGCCTACATGGACCGATACATACATACATATATATATATATATATATATATATATATATATATATATATATATATATATATATATATATATATATATATATATAGCACAACATTTCCAACATAGTAGAGTCGCACTTGATATATTTGTTTGTACAACAACCAAAAGACTACAAGTTCTTGAACTATGTCCCACACCTCGGGACTAGGAAATAGTAAAAGCTAATACAATACTAGTCTACGTCTAGGCTCCTCCAGGTGCTCTAGATGGTTCAGGAGCTCCAGATGCTCCAGGTGCACTCCTCAGACGACGAATCTCCCTGTCCATCATAACTGCTGTAACAATTCGCAATTTCAGGTTAACTTTTATTCCCGAAAATTTCACTATTCACTTTTTACTATTCACTTTTACTATTCACTTTTTACTATTCACTTTTCACTATTCATCTCAGAAATTTTTATTTCATATTCTCGTAAGTTAAACTATTTTAACGATAATCCGAGAGTTTGACGCTCGTCGGATCATTTCTGCAAAAATCACAAAGCCGTGTCCGAGATTTACTTTTAGGTTTAAACGTCCTTCCAGCATCCCGATATATCCATAAAACATTATAAACAATAGAAATATGATTTTCTATCATTTTATGACAATTCCAAAAGTTTCAGAATTTTACGTTTTTCAGTTCAGCATTTTACGCAAATTACGCGTTTTAGACCCGTGTTTCCAGTTTTTAGCAGGGTTTTAGCACCCGATGGATCCTACCACTCATTTTATATTTTATTATGGACTATATTGACATGTTTAACAATACTTTCAAGTTTCATATTTTTACGATACCCGGTTTTACGTTTTGAGGCTTAATCATTTACGGTTAGCGATTTACGGAGTCAAAACTAGCTACATACTTAGGATATTATCATCCAAACACCAAGAGTCATCATCTAGTCACCTTATCCCATTCCAAACCGCCAATGTGGGGGGGGGGGGAGTCACCATGGGTGGTTAAATCTTGACCATTGATCTCTAAGATAGTTACAAGTGTCTTAAACTAACCATGGTTAAATTCTAACCCAATATATGGTTAACTATTTTTCCTACCCTATAAATACCAAGCTAAAACACATAGAAAACTTGCATCACCCCTTCTTATAACCTTCAAGTCCTAAAACCTAAGGCACTTTTCTTATATTTTGTAAGAAAGTTAACTAGTTTTTGAAAGAAAACTAGTGTTTGATCTTCAATCTTGAAAATTTTCTAAGAAAAGTTGTTATAACTTTAAAGTCTCCAAAAAGACGTCGTTATAATCTTCAAATAGCTTTGGACTTCAAGAAGGCGTCGTTATAATCTTCAAATAACCTCGGTTTATCATAGATTGCAAAGGGTGAAGCTTAAGTCTATCAAAGTCCGTACCTTACTAGTTACTTACCTTTCTTTTAGAAAGCCTCAAGTTGTAAGCAAACCCTAACATACTTTCTTATCATATTCATGCTATTTATATTTCATTCTTACTATATATTGTCTTGTTATTGTGTTCATGATGTTTAAAAATGGATAAAACAAGTATTGGTATACATATGTTAACTTATGACAAGTAAACAAGCAAACTAGTGATTTTTATGGAGAACCACGACCAAGATAGTATAACTATGATATTTGACATTTACTTACTGTTAAAGAGGACTTCAAAAGGAAAACATAGCAATTTGAATCACCCAAAACGAGTACACGAGTCAAAAGTTATGACCATAAGAAGTTAGCGATACCAAAACGGCAAAACTGCCTAAATAGCATTCTGATCAAATTTTGCTTTTGAAAGTCACCCTTCTGGTCCGATTCATCAAAAAGTTAAAACACGAAAGTTGTCCGGAACGACGTTTTCGTTCAGGAACAAAGAAGCTCGAGCCCTGAAAACGCTTTCTGAGTGATAATTTTCTTCAAAATCTTAACAGCCCATTTTAGACCAAAGTCACTATATTATAGTTATGAATTAGCTAAGACCAAGAGGTCTAATGACCTAAAGCCAAGACCACAACCATGGCTAAAGCCAAGGTTGAGTCTCAAGACCATGGAAAAATGACCAAGGTCACGGCAAAGCCACGGCTAAAGACCATATAACTTTTAAAGATCAAAACTTATATATATGTTATCAAATACTACAATAGTAGGGAGCCTCATGTGAGGAGTTCATTAAGTAAGCCGTCGAGATGAGTTGTGGATTTACGAATTAAAGTGTCCTGGCTCCTCGAACGTTTGCCCCATGACTTCTGAATTATGTCGGCCTGAACGGTAGTAAGAGATGTACAACCTATACATGTTTCATAAACGATTTATATTCAAAGACTTACACTATATACTAAGTACTACATCATGAACTATATGCAAGACATATATAGGCAATTCTTCGTATTCTTAGACGTTACTCCAAACCTAAGTGGCAACGTTCTATTATAGGCTGCTCTTAGAGACTTTCGCGATTCGACTACCACTTTCATTTCTCATTACATAGACTTAAGGTGAGTCATAACCCCTACTCTTTTCATACTTGTTTTAACTCTTGGGGGGGATACATGCTCAACTACTTGCTTACTTGTACAAATACTCTTAAACATTTATACTTGATTGTGTTATACTTGATTGGCATTATACTTGATTGCGTTATACATACTTGATACACTATACTTGCTTACTTTAAATACAAGATTCGTATTTACGTGCATACATAATACTCTATTCTGTCGGAGAGGTATTGGTAGTACTCATGGGAAGATGCCCCTACCCTTGTGTCTATACTTGACCTTGGATGTCGTAGTACTATTTGGGGAGAGGCCCCCGCCCTTGTGTCTATTCTTGACCTTGGGTGAATATAATCTGGTGCATTGTATAAACTATCTTTTAGCAGTGGGTTGTGGACACACAGGTTACAAGTCTCTTATGGCGGGACTTGTAACTGAGTGGATTCTCAATGCCTTTGCTGTGTGAATATTCTTTTAAGGCTTATCAACTGTTTTAAGACAAACTCTATGAACTCACCAACCATTGTGTTGACACTTTAGCATGTTTATCTCAGGTTAGTAAGGCGATAGCTAGTGCGTGGAACATAGAGTCAAGCTGCATATTCTGAAGACTTACGCTTTTATCATTTACCATTCAAAACATTTTGTATACATTTATGTATCATACTTTGGAATCTCATGTTTGTAACTTTGAATTCATTAATCGAATGGTAACTTTTCAAAACGTCTCATTTAGAGTTCGTTTTCTATAACTTGTACTTTGTATTATGAAGTGGCATCCCTATGACACAGTCTTCCGCTGCGGTATTTTGGGGGTGTTACAACTGCAATCTCCTCTATATGCTGAACTCGAAGCTGAAGAGCAGCATCTCTACCCTCCATCATAGCCAACCTCTCATGTGCTACTGCCAACTGGTGTGTCTGCTCTCCTTGAGCCTCCTGTGTAGTCTGAGCTCTATCCCGTATCCCTGGTAGCTCATCCCTAAGCTGGTCAATCAGCTCCTGATGTCCTTCCTGCCGTGCCTCAAGTCCATGATACGACACGTCGATGCTAACTCTGCCTAAAAGCAAACCCTCGACCTGCTCCTCAACCGCCTCAAGTCGAGTAGTGATATCCGCATCAACCCTATAACCCAAACTATCTACCTGCTCCTGCTGAGCCCCTAACTGATCCTCTAATGTAACATCTATAGGCTCCCTAGCAGCAGCTGCTCTCGAACTCTCACCTACATGGTATACTGGTGGTGGTTCTGACTCTGTAGTAGGTGAAGTTGGTATAGTAAACCTCGCACGCTTCCTAAGCGGTAATAGTGAGGTAGATATGGATGTAGTAGCGGGTATGGTTGGTGGTGTGGGTAACATAGGAATAGCAGGGATCCTAAAGGTAGATGTAACAGGGCAAACTCTCTTACTAGGACCTATAGTCGTCTTCCTACGGGGAAACATAAGTCTAGGTTCTGATAGAATAGTGGTAGCAGAGGATGATGTGTCAGTGGGTGCACGGGTAATCTCAGGAGGTGCAATAGGGGAAACATGAGGAGTAGGAGCAGTCTCATCCTCCTCAAAAGGCTCGGTTTCCTCACCTGATGCCGAGAGTGGCAACACAGGTACAAGAGGAATGGGTGGTGGTGAAAAGGCAGTGGAAGACATAGAGCCTTCAACATCGGAGTCTGTGACAGAGTAAAGTATGACAACGTTCGGGTCTGAAGACATGGTTCTGTGATAATCAAGGTGAAATAAAATAAATAACTCGTATAATGGAATCACCTAAAATAATGAACATGTACTTATGATGAAATGATGAGATGCTATGATAATGTGGTTATAGTCTAGGGATCGTATACATCATAAACCATATCATGATGCATCCTAGTTCGCTATAACCTTGGCTCTGATACCAATCTGTCACACCCCCAATTTACCTGACTTGCAGCGGAATGGAATGCCTGGGGGTGTAACTGTCATAGCACCATAACAAGGATATATTGAACGACCTAAAGTGTCGTTTGGAAAATACATCGTTTGATTTATTTAAAAACATCCAGTGTTACAAAACATAGGTCCCAAAGTCTGGACAAGTTTAAGGAAATAAGTCTGGTACAATCAAACAATAAAATACAAGTGCTTGAAAAATCCAAAATGTAGTGCGTCATCCCTGGCACACCCTAATGTGACTCTATGCATATGATATGATAATGCCTTTAGTTACCTGAAAATACATTGCAAAAACGGTCAACATAAAGTTGGTGAATAATCATAGGTTTATAAAATGTAATGTTGTACGGCCACCACAAGTATAAGTGCATGACAAAAGTCACGTAAAATAGTACAATAGACCTTAAGCTCATGACACCGAAGCTAGACTGATGAAATGTATGCCCCTCCTGAATGTTCTGCCAAAACACTCAAATGTAACAGACATGAAATGCATCCGCTTACTGTTGGTAAATACTACCACGGATGGAGGCGTCACCCTCAATAGATCTATCCACTCACTCTCGCTTAATAGGTAAATTAACGGTTCATGATGATAATAGGGGACTCATCACAAGGCAGACAAGCTACTTAAGCAATGTACATAAGTTTTGATACTTGGGCTCGTACTAAAATGGTGCAATGTATTCTCCCCCGTGGGATTTGAAAACAATCATAAAATGTATACGGGGCTATGAAAACTCACCTTAAACTGATGATACTATGATGAAGTGAAATGAACAACAATGAATGGTTAGCTGCCTCAACCTAATATGAATGATGAACGATCTAATTTAGATCACCAAATGATGTTATGAATGTCCATGCACATGTTTCCTATACCACTCTACTCTTTGAAAAATACTTGTTGTTAACAAAAATATACATTTTCCAAGACTTAGGAAAATATGGCTATTAGAAAAATAAAACTAGTTGATATATATATATATATATATATATATATATATATATATATATATATATATATATATATATATATATATATATATATATATATATATATATATATATATCGTATGTATCAATGTTAGTGTTGAAATCCTC
This sequence comes from Artemisia argyi, assembly GCA_030686995.1. NCBI lineage: Eukaryota > Viridiplantae > Streptophyta > Magnoliopsida > Asterales > Asteraceae > Artemisia > Artemisia argyi. The sequence goes on along the minus strand of CM060700.1, from coordinate 238,323,949 downwards.
GGTTTGAAATCCTTGAAATAACGCCTTGTAGTGATAAAAATATACTTGTAATCACTAATACTTCATTAGTTATGAATTTGGGTACTTGGTATTATTTCTAGAAATCTAGAGTTATTACGTAGTTTTGGTGTTATTATTTCCAAAAGCTGTCAAACTAATATGAGTTTTGCAGATATTGAAATGTGAATATCTTTGTCGTTATAAGTCCGTTTTACTTGTTCTTTATATCCACGGTTACGTCTTAGTATGTAGTAGTATATTTTGGAAAGCTTGGCTCCTCCGGGTTACGGCTAAAGCCTCTTTTTGTCCGACGAAAAATGTCCAACAGCATGTATTTACAGAAAATATACTTTTCGTCAATAAACTTGCAAAAATCATAACTTCTTCGTTATAAACTCTTTTTAATCCGTTCTTTCGCCTACGGATTCGTTTTTGAAAGTATTATCAAAAATATTTGCCAAAGATTCCTTTATGTTTACTGATTTTCCTGGATTTACCAAAATGGGACAGAATGTTTATATACTTGTTACAAATCCATTTTTCATGTTCAAAACTAGTTTCTACTTCAACCAAAACTCTTGCAAACACCACAAAGCTATACTAATCCTACCATACACCTTCTTAGGGTGCCATGGGTTCCTAATCACTACTAATCATGTTAATTTAACAAAGGAACACCTAAATCAAAATCTAGGGTTTGTTTGTTCAAAAAGTCTACAAAAATAAAGTGGTATAGCTAGCTTGTGCATGAAATTAAGCATGAAAACCATAAGATACAAGTGTTAATTAGATGAAAACATGAAAATTAATTTGATAACTCACTTTGAAATAATAGGTGATTAGATGGTGAGAAACCTTGTGTTACTTGTGTTTTTGTTATAAGATTCTTGATTAGGAAGGTAAAATGAACAACTTCTATGCTTTAACTTTTCAAAAATCTTCACTTGATCATGGTTCTTGAGTTTGGTCGTGGGTATGAGATGGAGAAGAGATGAGAATTTTTTCTTTTTGATTCTAAAAGTTATGTATGATTATGTTGTAGGAGTTTGTAGATATTTAGTATAAGTATATAGTATAATATGTATACATAAATGCCCTAGGTTAAGAAAAATGTAAAAATTGCCTTGGTGAGGACTTTTGGGGGCCGGCCTAGGTGGATGAGGGGGGGGGGGGGTTGGGGTAGTTTTGATTTAATTAGGATTCTAGTGTAGGATTTAGTGTATATTGGTGTTATTTGTTAAAATCGGGTACCGGGTTTGATAGAAATAAATGTTAACAAAGTTATTTGGGATAAAATAAAGTTGTAAAAATGTTAAAAATATGTTGGGTACAAGTACTGAGTGTTCGGGTGATTATTGTTTAGTTTCCACGAAAACCGTCGTAATATTTATAAACTTACGTTATAAATAAAATAAATTTCCAAAATACTGGGTAAATGAATATTATAACTTTTATGATGATATAATGGATATAAAAATATGTCAGGACCATTGTGGGAATATTTAGATATATTCGTCATGTTTATTAACCGGGTGTTAACGTTTATTTATAAATAATTATACGTAAAATGTTAAATATATCAAATATATAAATTTAAAAATCCTAAGAGTGGTATAACATGAAAATGCTGTTATGATGATATGCAGACTGTCTCTAGTCCATATGCAGTGTCCTTAGTACTAATGAAATGAATTCGCACCTAAACCAATCCGGTTACGCGAATTTGAATACCCGTAAACTAAATTTACGATGAAATGAGTAATGCAAGTGAATAGTGAAAACTTATCCGACAATGAATAGTGTTCAGTGAATAGTAAAATTTTCAAATGTTTATCAGAATATCAAATTGACCTAAAAAATGATGAATAGTGTTTTGATGAATAGTGATTTATGAATAGTAAAATGTCGAAGTTTGGGAAATGACCTGAAATGGTGAGTTGTGACAGGAGGCAACCCATGTTTTGTGTGTTTTTATTTGTTTGATTGTTATTTGTTTCCTTATGCATGGTTTATTTTTATTGTTGGTAGATCATGTTTTAAACTAAATTGTAAAAATGCTTTATTTTGTCGTTTAACTTCGTATGAACTTCATATAAAGGTATTTTGCAAAATCTAAGTGTAAGGGGAAACCCCAAATTTGTTTTTAAGAACGAAATTGATCATGATTCTCCACAATATTAAATGAACATGTATATTTGTATTTGTTAGAGTCAAACACTTGTATCGAGTCATCATGATGTTTTGCAGGATTTTCCAGGAAGTAAGACATAAGTTTTTCCAGAAATTTTCCGGAAACTTAACATAAAGATTTTTGCAGGTCACTTCTGACGGTGTCAGGAATTAAAGCCTAACGGCGTCATGTGTAAAATTCTGGAAATTTTGCTAGTTTTGTTTTCCTAACGGAGTCTTAAAGTTTTTGTTAATTCTTTAGTTTTATAAACTCCAGGAAATCTGTAAACATTCATTCCACAAGCATTATATCTTAATTTGCTTTCTAGGATTTGTTAGTACATATAAATTACCGTGGATTTTACGCGAGGTTGCCTTGTTTATTTTCTCAGGTTTAACAGGTTATGTATGACAAGAAGATGATTTATTTTTCTAGAAGGGAAGCTTTGAGTATTCATTTTCTTAGAGGAAGATCTAACCTTGTTACTACACTATCCACACTGAACGAATCAGGGGAGTATTTGCTTTCATTCTTTTACCTATTTCACTTTTACATTCTTTAATTGAACATTGGGGACAATATTCATCCTAAGTGTAAAGGGAGGGTAAATGATGATACCTTATAGGATACTATTGCACTTGATTTTGTTTGTTTGATGGTAGGTGTGTAATAAAACTAAGAGAAATATACTTGTTAATGTAATTTTAGCGCCAAATTTAAAACTTTTTACAACTTTTAGGAGTGAAACTTTAGCCTTAGCAAGCGTCTCATGGATAGGAGTCGTATGACTAGCCCAAAACCGTACCATTCAGAAAAAATTTCCACCCAAATATGGGAGCTTCGCCTTTAGATTTGATAGGAAAAGCATTCACTATTAGTGCTTATGAGCCTATCTTTTCATTTCTAACTTTAAGCATCCTACTTAAAGGAAGAGTTTGTTACAAGCCACTTAAATGTACACCCAAATCGCCTTAGCCTTCCGTGTATGCACTCATCTTTAGTGCATTATTGTTATTTGTTTAAACCCTTAGTTAATTATCTAATTGATTACATGGTTGCTAAGTCGAGTCATATCTTGTACATATTATTTTGGGACAATTGGGACTCATGGGTAAAGTACTTATGTTATGGAGTAATGGGGAAGAACAACATTTATTACCCCCATATGTGCGTTAATCTTAAAAGTACTCCAACTGTTTTGATTATCTTGATTTGAGTCATTAGATTAGTTTATTGTAAAGTATGTAAAAATTCAAGTGTAAGGGGAATGTTCATTCCCTATTATGTATTATTTGGATGGTAGGGTAAGAGTGTATGCAAAAAAAAAAAAAAAAAAAAAAAAAAAAATAGAAAAAAAAAGAAAAGAAAAAAAACATACGGACTACCATCCCGTTTCATTCTATGTTTATTTTAAGTTTTTGTTATTTTGATTTATTAGCTAAAGTCGAGTCTAGTCTTGGCTTAGCAACGCCATATTATACATGTAATTAACCAAGATGATTAACTCGCCACCAGTAAATATTACCTACATCTAACAAAACCGTGTATTCCATATCCCTACACCTTACGTTATAACCCTTTGAAAGTCCTCTTTGATAGTTTATCCTAGGTGCTTACGCCAAGTGGTGGAGGTTTGATCCTTTCCCAAGCCTATGGTAATCTATTTTGCTATGACAGGTAGTGAGAGATGTTTTCCATTTCCATATTGTGATATATACTTTATTACACCCGAGAGATGTGAGTATCTAAACACTATTTGTGAGGTGCTAGTATATGACCTCTGTGCTTGTCTTTGGTGTTTAGTGGAACGATTATTTATTGTAATTACTTTTATATTAGTGTTAAATGACCCCTAACTTGTATTTTGATTAGAATAAAAGCGCATTTTCTTGAGGACAAGCAAATCTCAAGTGTAAGGGTATTTGATGAGGCGAAAAATGAACCGTTTTTAAGGGGTCATTTAAGCCCAGATTCGAATTTATTTGATCAAATATTGCCCTAAATCGTTCCTTTTGTCATTTTAGGTACTTTTTGAGTGAATTCTGGAAAAGGAAGCATTTTGGACCTTTTTGGAGCATAAAAGTGAAGAAAACGGCAAAGTCTTAATTTTCCTTGCTGAGAACAGTACCTGACGGCGTCAATTGTTTCCAAGTGACGGCGTCAAGAGCAATACAAGAGGTGGAAGTGGATAAAGTCGGTGACGATCCGTAAGAGTTTTGTACTATGGAGATGACGGCGTCACCATAGGCCGTCATGGTCCAAATTTGAGTGACGGCCCATAACAAATTAACACATGACGGTGTCAAAAGTGGATCTAGGTAATCCGATTTCATTATGGGCGGCGAGTTGACGGCGTCAGAATTTTCTTCTTGACGCCTTCACCCTGTAAAATCTATATATAGTTTTGCAATTTTCATTCAATGAGGAGTAACAATTAGGGTATAACTTTGGAGAGAAACCCTAGTCCGAATATCACAACTTTTTCAAGGGTTTTTACCCTTTGAAACCTTTCATGTTCAATTGAGATAAGTACTCTTTCAATTCATTCAATATGTCTATGTGTTGTTTGAATATATCTTACACTTTTCTTGAATTTAACATGCTTGGCTAGATCTCTTGTGTGTTTGCTTAGATGTAAGGAAACCTAGATGTTAATTATGGGTTGATTGTTTGTTTATAGTTGTTACGGATGATTGTATTCGATGTTAGGCTTAAGAAAACTGGCAGACTTCCATTGGTGACATGCTTGAACGTCTTAAGAAATATGATCAGAGGTGTACAATGATTTTTGGTTGTATTTAATCCGTAGGAGAATTCTAATGATCCCATGTTAGGAGCTTCTAACAGCTCGACATAGGAGTGAAGTAGGATCCTATAGAGTTAGGGAATATTGTACACGGCCCTACGACTAGTATTAAGGAATACGACCCGTCATCCATGCAATTGTAACAAACTACCAACATGTAAAAGATATCTAGGGAGTAATGAAACCTAAGTAAACACAACTTTCCCTATCATTGTTCACACCACTAGTTTTATTAGCTTTCATTTCATTTTTGTTATTTTATTTTGATTGTATTTTAGTTATTGGGTTAGTTGGCTAGCAACTAATTCCGCCCACTCTTTAAAAAACCGAGATTTTCAATTGCTTTAAAAAAATATAAAAATACAAAAAGAATCATCCCTCACCTCTAGACCTAGTTCTTAGGCTTTCTAATCCTAGCGACACTATTCCTGAGTTGAACGATCAATCCCCCGGTACTTGTCACTATACTATACTACAATGATCAGGTACACTTCCTGGTGAGGGTTGTAAGCTTCTCGAGATCCCTCGAGAGGTAAAGCCCGGTGCGATTCCCACGTATCAAGTTTTTGGCGCCGCAGCCCGGGGAAATAGTTATTGTCTAGGTTAGGATTTCTTTTTATTAAGTCTACTTGCTAGATTCCTTTCTAGTAAGATTTCTTTTTTATTTTTTAGGTTTTCTTTAGTCTATCTTTTTCTTTGTGCCTTTGTTAGTAAATTAAGTTCATTGATTATTCCGTTCACCATTATGGAGAACGCGAATCCACCAAGTCCGACACTAGAGTATTACTAGAAAAAATATAATTACACCAGTTTGGATATACCAAGATGGAGGAATGAAATGAGGAGGACACGATCTTATATTGATTTTATTGAGTACCTTGAGAAAAGAGGCCAAGTGCATAAGACTTTTAAAGAATTCACCTTAGGAGCTCCATCAACCCCTCAAAATGCCTCACTTAGTGAAATCTATGCACCATATGAGCCTTCACCTTGGATAGTTTCGTATGAGCCACCTAGCTACATGTCATGGTTAGGCACTATCATAATACAGGATGAACACATAGGTGACCTTGATGTGATGGAGGATGTAGCCGAACATGATCACATTGATAAAAAAGACCTAGGTTTTATGATCGATGATGATGAATCTCAAGAAATACATGATGAATCTTTTGGGCAATTTGTATATAGCAGTCAAAATATTGAGGATGATGCTTATGATTCGGATATAGAAGTTGAGATGCCTAGAGAAGCACTTGAGATACTTGGGAAAATGTTAGGGTTAGATTATAATGAAACACATGTTGAGGATATAGGTGATCTTGACCCAAGGAATGATGAAGTAAATAACATAAGCTCACTAAGTACCCCACAAGTCCTACCATCATTTGAGGCACACAAACCACCCGTGACTTACCCTAAAGAAGTTGAAGAGACTATAGGAGCCCCGATAGAGGTAGAGCCCTTGGACCAAACACAACTAGAGGATATAGGTTTGAATACTTATAATGATAACCTTACTCTTAGTTCTAGGGATGTTCCTAGTTTTGATGAACCGGAGCCTCAACAAAATCCGTTACCTAATCTTCCATCCTTGGATGAAAAGTTAGGAATTGAAAAAGGTCCCGATCCACCCATCAAACCATATAGTCCGGGTAGTCTTCAGATAAAGGTAGTAGACTCTAAGCTTTATAGAGAGGAAGCTAATATAGGAGTGGAAAATGACCTTACATGCTTACGTCAACCATTTATGATTGATCGCAAGAAACATTATGGGTTTAAACCGGGTTTATTAGGTCAAGATGGATCCCCAACTAGTAGTCTCTTGAAGTTGATAGAAAATGATCCCTTTCTAGGAGAAAATCTAAATCCACCCATTAACCCGATTGAATTTGGTAAGATTATGATGATAGAAACACACCCCTTTGAGCATATAATTCATCAACCACTCCTACCTCACGTGGCATATTTTCACCCTAAGTGTGTGTATCGCTACTTCCACCCGCACTTAATCCTAAGCATAGGGAAAACCTCCCCTATTTCCGTTAAATAAGGGTAGAGTCAGGCTCGCGACTCGAACAAAAACAAGTGCTTCCTGGGAGGCAACCCATGTTTTGTGTGTTTTTATTTGTTTGATTGTTATTTGTTTCCGTATGCATGCTTTATTTTTATTTTTGGTAGATCATGTTTCAAACTAAATTGTGAAAATGCTTTATTTTGTCGTTTAACTTCGTATTAACTTCATATAAAGGTATTTTGCATAAGCTAAGTGTAAGGGGAAACCCCAAATTTGTTTTTAAGAACGAAATTGAACATGATTCTCCACAATATTAAATGAACATGTATATTAGTATTTGTTAGAGTCAAACGCCTGTATCGAGTCATAATGATGTTTTGCAGGATTTTCCAAGAAGTAAGACATAAGTTTTTCCAGAAATTTTCCGGAAACTTAACATAAAGATTTCTGCAGGTCACTTCTGACGGCGTCAGGAATTAAAGCCTGACGGCGTCATGTGTAAAATTCTGAAAATTTTGCTAGTTTTGTTTTCCTAACGGAGTCTTAAAGTTTTTGTTAATTCTTTAGTTTTATAAACTCCAGGAAATCTGCAAACATTCATTCCACAAGCATTATATCTTAATTTGCTTTCTAGGATTTGTTAGTATATATAGATTGCCGCTGATTTTACGCGAGGTTGCCTTGTTTGTTTTCTCAGGTTTAACAGGTTATGTATGATAAGAATATGATTTATTTTTCTGGAATGGAAGCTTTGAATGTTCATTTTCTTGTAGGAAGATCTAACCTTGTTACTACACTATCCACACCGAACGAATCAGGGGAGTATTTGCTTTCATTCTTTTACCTATTTCACTTTTACATTCTTTAATTGAACATTGGGGACAATGTTCATCCTAAGAGTAAGGGGATGGTAAATGATGATACCTTCTAGAACCGACTCATACCACCGCCAAACTTCACCGCCTTATCTCGCTGTGGTTCCACCAACCATCTATCCTCCACGCCATCACCGTCATCAAGACAAGGGAACTGTATAGGAGAGTTTGTTTGCTTCGGTTGTTTGGTTTGAGATAACCACCATGATGAGTGTGTAAATACTCATCATTTTTACCGTATTTTAACTGCCAAAACACGAGAAAACACTCAAGAATGCATCAAAATAATGAAAATATCCCAAAGATCGTGTTTTATATGTTTCAAATGCAAAATGATAAAAAACAAACGAAAAACGAACAAAGTTTGCATAATTGGCAGTTTCAGTCCCCCAACTTTCAAAATTTGTCAAAACTAGTCCCTGAGCGTTTATTTCGAAAGAAAAGTCAACCCAAGTCCTTTAAAGGTCAAAAAGTATCAAAAATGGTCTTTGGGCAAAAAGATTTGAAAATTTATAATTTTGGTCCCTGCACTTTGGAAGTTGGCAAAAATAATCCCCGGATATGTTGTTTTGAAGAAAAATCATCAAAGAACCTTGAGGAATTACATATTGGCAGGAATGGTCCATTGGATTACACTTCCACAAAATGGCAGAAGTTACCCCGAAAATCCAAAAACTACATGAATGGTCCTTGTACTTAGATAAATAATCAAATAGACCCTTTATGTTATTTCTATCCAATACCACCCCACTAATAATAATAAACCCAATCCCATAATCCACCAAACACTAGCCCAACTTTTACCCTGTGGCCCAACTCACAACCCCAAGCCCAAAACCATATTACGGTTTAAATAAAAAAAAATGTATCCCCTAGTCCTGGTCAAACGCACTCCCCCATCTTCCTCCCCATCCACGCTATTACCCAGAAGGTATTCCTACCTCCACCCTTTTCCAGTTACACGCCAAACAACTCCTCACATGATACCACCCTATCACGAGTATCCACTCCAGGTCATCCTCCACTCACACCTTTCCCAAGTCTTCACAAAACCGTACCTACTTTGGGCGCCAATACAAGAATCAAGGGATGATAATTCTTTGCTGGAATCCAACGGCTGAGGCTCACTGAAGAAACACTCAACAAGCACAAGAAGAAGTGAAACCCTAGTTTTAGAAATAATATAAAAAGGTGTATTGTAAGCCTTTGGAGGAGAGTAGTTTTTTTTAATCAATAGTTAGTAGGTTTTAATTTTCAAGTCTTTTAATATTTTTTATGTACTCAGTTTTCAAATTAATGCAAGTTCAATTTCTTTTAAAATCTCTGCTTAGTCTATTTACATTTTGCCAATTGCTTATTTAATTATTCACTAATGCTTATATAGACGAGGTTAGCTTTTCTAAGATAATTTTTTAGTATAGAGCTCGATTAAAAAAAAATTACGTTTTCCTTGTCAAAAGAACCACAACAGTCCCTTTAAGGGAGTGTTTGGATTTGTATTTTGGATTCAGTAATTAGGAAGTTGGTAATTTGTTAGAAGTACTTTAGTTCCAATTGCCTTGATTCAGTAGTTCAAGCTGTTTCTAAACTGAGTGAATTTTACTTTTTGACCCACTTTGCGCATTGTTGAATCAGCAGCCTGCTGTCCTAACACCCTTCACATCAGCTAGCCTAACAAGCCCATGTTAGCTTCAAAGTTCTTGTAACTTGTTACAAAGGTTCTTTGTTAGGTAGTGCTTAACTATTTGTAGCTTTTTGTTTTTAACTCTTTTGTTTGGTAGCTTATTTTTGTGTTTAAAGTTGACTATTTGGGGCTGTTTGGATTAAGCATTTGTAGGATTTGCTTATTATTGTTCTCTGCTTATCAGTCTATTAGGGAGTGTTCATTAGGTTTATATTGGATTAATTAGCAGCTTTTAAGTATTTGGATGTGCATTTAGGTTTATCTCTAGCTTGTGGCAGCTTATCTTTATGGTACGATTTTTATTTTATTTCTTGTGATTTTTTTGTTTTGTTGCTGGATCAGATCATCAAAGTGCAATCTAGTCCAAACCATCTCTTTCAATCTCAAAATTAGGTTAAATAAAGTGTGAATTAGAATCTGTAATTGGTAGCGTAATCAGTTTGTAGTTTAGATTTTATAAGTTTGAGCTTGCATTGGTTTCTATAGCTTATCAGTAGCTTGTTTATGGGCTGCAAATCACACCCACACAAACCTGCAGCCAAGCTGCTCCAAATTCACCCTTTTTGATCTTATTTTCATTCTTATAAATTTGTTCAAATTGCATTTTTCTTATCATTTTGTATTCCTTACCAGCTTATCTTTAATTTTTAAACGCTTATTTGCTGTTAGGAATTAAATAAGCACAAGAATCAGAAGATTCAGCATAAAGGTTTAATGGAAATACGACAAGTATGATTCTGCTGATAAAGCACAAAGCGAGTTTCCACTGAAGGTGATTCTGCTGCTGAATCTTACTGCTGATGAATACTGCTGCTTGATTCTGCTGCTGCTATGAATCAGCAGCTATGACTCATAACAAACAGCTGTGTAGATAAGAATGACTTATTCAACACTTGCATAAGAAGATAATATCTTAGTTCTAGTCATCAAATTGAACACTCCAAGTGAGTTGTTTATCCTAGATACATGATGTATCTTGTATGACTAAGCTAGAATAGTGATTAGTCATAAGCTAGTTATTTGTTGAGTCATGTAGTTTGTAAAAGATTTTTCCTTAGACTATAAAAGGAAAATCTTAGATATGTAGATAAGTGTGACAATGCCATACACAACTCTCATATACAGACAATAGAAAGAACAAACATAAAATTCAAGGTCTTTGTAACCCTAGTGATAAGCTAAAGATCACTCGTATTATTTTTGAATAATATTGAATCGTTTGGTGTTAACTATTCCATTTCCATAAAAATAAACAAAAATCTTCTAAGTGTGGTTAAGTAGATTCCGCATACTTAATCATATTCACACAAACATATCTCATACACAAAGAACGAAGGTTTAACCACCTTACCGTGTAATCGACCCTCAACAAGTGGTATCAGAGCTACAGGTTGATATTTTTGTTTTAGAAGAAGAAGTTAGAAATGGATGTTGAGTCTATTCAAACAAATGTTACTGCTAAGTTACCAATGCTCAAACAGAATGAGTTTGAGATGTGGAGGTTAAGAATAGAACAATATTTTCAAGTGCAAGATTATGCACTGTGGGAAATCATTGAAGATGGAGATTCTTACAAGCCTACAACCACTACATCAACAATTGATGGTAAGGAAGTTGATAAGCTGCAAACCAAGCCACAAACTGCAGAAGACAGAATTAAGAAGAAGAATGACCTAAAGGCCAGAAGCATGCTGATGATGACCATTCCAAATGATCAACTTATAAACTTCAGCAAATTCAAAGATGCTAAGTCACTATTTGAGGCCATTATTGCAAGGTATGGTGGGAATGAAGCCACCAAGAAGACCCAGAAGACTCTTCTTAAGCAACAGTTTGAAAATTTCACATCAACCAACCATGAATCTTTAGACCATATGTTCAACAGGCTACAGAATATTGTGAGTCAACTTGCTATTCTTGGAGTTGAAATACCTCAAGAAGATTTAAACTCAAAATTTCTGAGAAGCTTACCTGAAGAATGGGCTATGCATGTTGTTGTCTGGAAGAACAAGTCAGACATTGACACCATGGATCTTATGGATCTGTATAGCAACTTTAAGATTGTTGAGCAAGATTTGAAGAAAACTGGAGGTACTAGTTCAAGCACTGGGAACATGGCATTTATGTCATCTCCTAGTAATTCAGTTCCAGTTACTAATGAAAAAGTTCATGATGGTTTAAGTGCTGCAAGTTCATCAAGCAGTACTTTTGGAATTTTAGATGAGAAAACATGTTGTGCTTTCTTCACAAGCAAACATAATAGATCCATGTTAACTCATGAAGACCTTCAAGAGATCAATGATGATGATCTGGAGGAAATGGATCTAAAATGGCAAATTTCTCTTCTTAGCATGAGAGCTAAGAAATTCTATCAAAGGACGGGGAAGAAGATCACAATCAGTAGCAATGATCCTGCTGGTTATGACAAGTCAAAGATAGAATGCTACAACTGTCACAAGATGGGACACTTCTCAAGAGAATGTAGAAGGCCAAGACAGCAAGATAGCAGAAATAGAGATGTTGGAAGAAAATCCAATACAGGGGAGATATCTGAACCAAAAGCTATGGTAGCAATTGATGGGTTAGGTTTTGATTGGAGCTTCATGGATGATGAAGAAATGGGTTCTTCACAGATGGCTCTTATGGCATTTACTGCACCTGAGGTACATGATCATAAAACCTGTTCAAATACTTGTACTGCTCTTAAAGACTTAAAAATCTTAATTAAACAGTATGATGACCAAAAGGTTCGATACGCCAAATCTGATCTAGATTGTTTCAATTATAAAAGTGGTTTAGAATCTGCAGAGAGGCAAATCCTACACTATAAAAGGAATGAACTTACCTTTACTGATGCTAAAACTTTACTTGAAAATGATAATCAATTTAAAGATCAAATCATTGAGGCCTTAAAAGAAGCATTGGATAGGGTTAAGACTGAGAAAGAAAACATTCAATTGACTAAAGAGAAGCTTGAACATGCTTCTAAAAATGTAAACAAAATAATAGACAGTCAAGTGAATAATAAAGTTAAGTCAGGATTAGGATATAATGCAGCCCCACCCCCTTATAGAGGTATCCCAAAACCCCCAGGGATCGACCTAGAACATTCAGGATTGCCTGAATTTCAGCTGCCTGAGTTACAATATGGAGTTCAACCAAACTCTAACATAGTAGCTGATGAGCCTAAGAAAGAAAGTAAATGTTCATGTAAAACATTACTTTTTCAGGACAAGGTGTCCTTTGTAAATAAACAGGTTATGTCTAAACCTGAAGTGGTTAAGAAAGCAAGAACAAGAGTTCCTAAGATAGTCAAACACAATACTGATAGGCCTAAAACCAATGAAAAATATGTTAGGCAACCAGTTAGATATTGTGAACAATATAGAACCACAAACAAGCCCAGAGGTAACCAAAGAAATTGGAATAACCTCAAGTCTTACCAACTAGGTGATGACTTTGCTTTTCACAATAAAGCTTGTTTCATTTGTAGTAGTTTTGACCATCTTGCAGCTTTCTGTAACCAATGGGTATCTGGGTATGAAAGTAATAGAGTGAACTACAAAAGGCAAACACCTAAATCTCATTTTCACTCTAATTCTAAAAGATCAAAACCCAAAACAGTCACAAAAGCAGTTCCTGCTGATAAAGCAAAAATTGTTCCTACTGAAAGGAAAATGGTTTCTGCTGAAAAACCATATATGACTGTTTACCCAAAATCAACAATCAAGGGTGCAAAAACAACTTTCAAACATGCATCTAATATTGTACAAAGGCCCATTCAAACAAAAGCAGTGGTCCAAAAACAAGTTTGGAGACCAAAGGGTACAACTACAAAGCTAGTAGTTTCTTCTGCTAAGCATACTGCTGCTAAGGGTAACAGGGCAAATGCTATTAAGGCCTCAGCATGTTGGATTCTTAAATCCAATGTTGCATCAACAGTCCTCAAGAGATTACATTTCATTGATGCAAGAGGCAGATCCAAGTCAGTGTTGGCTTGGATCCCCAAAGAAAACTAATTCTTTTATTTTGTGCAGGGACATTCACCAACAGATCATGAAGATCAAGGATATTCAGATAGTGGGTGTTCAAGGCACATGACAGGCAACATGTCTTATCTTTCCAACTTTCAATCAATTGATGGTGGATATGTTACCTTTGGAGGAGGAATTGGTGGAAAGATTACTGGTAAAGGTACTATCAAAACCAGTAAATTAGATTTTGAAGATGTGTTTTATGTGCAAGAGCTTAAGTATAATCTCTTTAGTGTCTCACAGATGTGTGATAGAAAGAATAATGTTCTTTTTACTGAGACTGAATGTCTTGTACTTTCTCCTGATTTTAAGATGCCTGATGAAAGTCAAGTACTTCTTAAAATTCCTAGGAAGGGCAATATGTACAGTGTTGATATGAATAACATTGTTTCTAAAGATGCTTTAACTTGTCTTGTTGCAAAAGCCACATTAGATGAATCTATGTTATGGCATAGGAGACTTGGTCATATTAACTTCAAAACCATAAATAAGATTGTTAAGAATGGTTTGGTAAGAGGTTTACCTCAAAAACGTTTTGAAAATGATCAAACATGCATTGCTTGTCTTAAAGGCAAACAACACAAAGTCTCTTGTAAGCCCAAGATTTTTAACTCTATCAATCAATCATTGTTTATGCTTCATATGGACTTATTTGGACCTGTTTCAGTAAGTAGTATAATGCATAAGAGATTTTGTCTAGTTGTTACTGATGACTATAGTAGATTTACATGGGTATTCTTTTTAGGAACTAAGGATGAGATTTCTAGCATCCTTAAGACCTTCATTACAGAGATAGAAAACCTAGTAAGCAAAAGAGTAAAAGTCATTAGATGTGATAATGGAACAGAATTCAAAAATAGAGTTATGGATGATTTCTGCAAAGAAAAAGGTATTAAAAGAGAATTTAGTGTTGCTAGAACTCCTCAACAGAATGGAGTAGCTGAAAGAAAGAATAGAACACTAATAGAAGCTGCTAGAACTATGTTAGCTGATTCAAAGTTGCCTATAACTTTTTGGGCTGAAGCAGTCAACACTGCTTGTTATGTTCAGAACAGAGTTTTAATAGTACAGCCTCACAATAAGACATCATATGAACTTTTTAGAGGTAGAACTCCTGCAATAGGATTTCTTAGACCTTTTGGATGTCATGTGACAATTCTGAATACCTTAGACCATTTGAGAAAATTTGATGGTAAAGCAGATGAAGGTTTCTTTGTTGGATATTCTCTCAATAGTAAAGCTTTTAGAGTATACAACATAAGATCTAAGAGAGTAGAAGAGAGTCTACATATAGAGTTCTTAGAGAACAAGTCTAATGTAGAAGGTCAAGGACCAAAATGGCTATTTGATCTTGAAACTCTAACCCATTCAATGAATTATGTGCCTGTTGTTGCAGAAACTAATGATTTTTCAGGTTCACAAGCAACAGATGAGGCAAGGTTAGACAAGAAGACACATCAAGATTATGTGATGATGCCAATATGGTCAAATACCAATGTGGAATCAACTTCAACCAATGGAGAATCTTCTTCTGGCAAAGCTAAAGAAGATGTTGAAGATAAAATCAGAGAAGGAAGAACAGAAGAACAGCAAAATGTTCCTGCTGATGAGCAAAATGTTCCCGCTGATGATCAAACAGTTCCTGCTGATAAGCAAATTGTTTCTGCTGATATTTCTTCAGAAGAAACAAAAGCAGACTTTTCAGAAGATGAGGTGGATTTAAGCAATATTCCATCTGATTATCAAGTTCCTTCCACTCCACAAACACGAATTCACAAAGTCCACTCCCTAGAAAATGTGATTGGAGATGTACAATCTGGTGTGAAGACAAGACAACAATTGATGTCTTCAGATCAAAAAGGGATTCTTGATGCCCTTTATGCTTCAAAGCAGCATGAGTTTTCAAACTCCTGTTTGTTTGTATGTTTTCTCTCACAAGAAGAACCAAAGAATATTCATAAAGCCCTAGAGAATTCAAGCTGGTTAGAGGCTATGCAAGAGGAGCTTCTTCAGTTCAAGATTCAAAAGGTCTGGGTGCTAGTTGACTTACCTAATGGTGTAAGAGTAATTGGCACTAGATGGGTTTTTAGAAATAAAAGGGATGAAAGAGGCATAGTGATTAAGAATAAAGCTAGATTAGTAGCACAAGGGTACACACAAGAAGAAGGGATAGACTATGATGAGGTTTATGCTCCAGTAGCTAGAATTGAGGCAATTAGGCTTTTCTTAGCTTATGCTTCATTTATGAACTTCACAGTTTACCAAATGGATGTCAAGAGTGCATTTTTATATGGTTCAATTGAAGAAGAGGTGTATGTTACACAACCTCCAGGCTTCACTGACCCTGACCATCCAGACAAAGTGTACAAGGTAGTTAAAGCTCTATATGGCCTACATCAGGCACCAAGAGCTTGGTATGCAACACTAGCTTCCTATTTATTAGAGAATGGATTTCAAAGAGGAAAGATTGATCAGACACTTTTTATCAAACAACACAAGAAAGATCTTCTGTTAGTACAGGTGTATGTTGATGACATTATCTTTGGATCTACAAGGAAGGAGATGTGTTTAGACTTTGAAAAACTTATGAAAGATAAGTTTCAGATGAGTTCTATGGGAGAACTTACATTCTTTTTGGGTCTGCAAGTTAAGCAATCATCTGAAGGCATATTTATTAGTCAAGACAAATATGTTGCAGAGATACTTAGAAAATTTCAATTTGCTGATTCAAAAATAGCAAGCACCCCAATAGATCCTGAGAAGCCACTTCTTAAAGATGCAGATGGAGAAAATGTGGATGTACATACATACAGATCTATGATAGGTTCTTTGATGTATCTTACATCATCAAGACCTGATATCATGTTCTCTGTTTGTGCTTGTGCAAGATTTCAAGTAACTCCAAAGGTTTCTCATTTAACAGCAGTCAAAAGAATTTTTAGATATCTCAAAGGTCAACCAAGGTTGGGTTTATGGTATTCTAGAGAATCACCTTTTGATTTGATAGCATTCTCAGACAGTGACTATGCTGGTGCTAGCTTGGACAGAAAGTCAACAACCGGAGGATGTCAATTCCTTGGATGCAGACTTATCTCATGGCAGTGTAAGAAGCAAACCATTGTGGCAAATTCAACAACTGAAGCTGAATATGTAGCTGCTGTAAGTTGCTGTGGTCAAGTTCTATGGCTTCAAAACCAACTTCTTGATTATGGGTACAATTTCTTACATACCATTATACATATTGATAATAGTAGTACAATTTGAATTATTAAAAATCCAGTGCAACATTCTAAAACAAAACACATTGAAATAAGACATCATTTTATAAGAGATTGCAATGAGAAAAGGTTAATTCAAGTAATGAAAATTGCTTCAGAACAAAACTTTGCAGATCTTCTTACCAAAGCTTTTGATGTTGGAAGATTTCAGTACTTGGTAGCAAGTATTGGAATGCTTAATCTTTAAATTTTTCAATAAAATGTGTTTTTGTATATAGATTTTGTTAATGCATCTAACTTTGTTAGTTAAGACTACTATTAAAAATATTTGAAGTTATTCATACAGTTAGTTCTATGATTATTCTAATTCAAGACAAGTACTTTGTACTTTGTTCTTTTGGTTTTAGACTAACAGTTTCAGGTATGAATGTTTGAGCTGAAAAGCTATTTCAAGTGAAATTTGCTGATCAAAGCTGCTGATCATTGCTGCTGAAAGCTGATCATTGCTGCGGATCATTTCCACTGATATAATAGGTTCATGATAGAAAAGGTTTGGGACTTCAAAAATCCTTAAAACTTCTTTCTTGGAATCTGATTATGATATTTCACTTTGAATTGACAAATTAGTTGATCAGTTAATCACTGATACAACTCACTTTCTATCATTTTATACTTTTAAGTATAATGTGACTAATCTACGGATATCTGATAGAAAGAACAGCGAGCAAAAGTGAATCTAACACTTGTGTTAGAGGTAACAAATGCCACGAGCTGGAAACCCTGTAAAGAAAGCCTTTTGAATAGGTTTATCTATACACAGGCAGTTATTTATAACTGAAAACATTGGTTCTCACACAACCAGAGGTTGCTTTAAACCGAAATTTTGATTGAGTGTCTGTTACACACTTAATCCTTTCAAAATGGTTGTAAGCAGTATGATTTTTCATAATAAAATCATATACATACTGCTAAGGCAAAAGTTTCTTAAAAGGATTTTTAAAAAGATGACTTTAAAAACCATCAAATGATGGACCATAAGTCAAAAATGTCCATTGAATCACCTCTCATAGGAGTTAACACACCTAGAAGTGATGAGGACAGAATCTTAAACTCTTAAGGAATTGATGGCTTCATGTACAAATTGTCTGAAAACATGGAAAAATGCTAGATCAGATGATGATGTTATGATTGTGAGAAAATCTTTCAAACAAGGGGAGGATATCAATATAAGATGATATTTGAATCTCAGGGGAGGAAATACAAGCCCAGTTTAAGGAAGATTAACCAAAAGAAAAGACAAGATCATACAATATGATGACATAGAGGTTGAAAATGACAAGAACATTCTTAAATGTTGTATTCAGAAAGGATGAAGCATTACAAAGGAGAAAGTTCTATCTAGGTCAAAAAGTTGAAAAGATTCAATTTCAGTTCACTACGTTTGTTCATCACTTGTTGAAAGATCAGACAGATAAGTTCCAGAGAAAGATAAGTTCATTCACTCAGAAGAGAAGAAAGTTCAGATCAACCAAATCTGACAATGAAGTGTTTGAAAGATCTTCACAAAGTCCTCATTTAATTAAGAAAAACATGTTTGAATGTGATTCACATGTTTAGGGGAGGATTGTTAGGAATTAAATAAGCACAAGAATCAGAAGATTCAGCATAAAGGTTTAATGGAAATACGACAAGTATGATTCTGCTGATAAAGCACAAAGCGAGTTTCCACTGAAGGTGATTCTGCTGCTGAATCTTACTGCTGATGAATACTGCTGCTTGATTCTGCTGCTGCTATGAATCAGCAGCTATGACTCATAACAAACAGCTGTGTAGATAAGAATGACTTATTCAACACTTGCATAAGAAGATAATATCTTAGTTCTAGTCATCAAATTGAACACTCCAAGTGAGTTGTTTATCCTAGATACATGATGTATCTTGTATGACTAAGCTAGAATAGTGATTAGTCATAAGCTAGTTATTTGTTGAGTCATGTAGTTTGTAAAAGATTTTTCCTTAGACTATAAAAGGAAAATCTTAGATATGTAGATAAGTGTGACAATGCCATACACAACTCTCATATACAGACAATAGAAAGAACAAACATAAAATTCAAGGTCTTTGTAACCCTAGTGATAAGCTAAAGATCACTCGTATTATTTTTGAATAATATTGAATCGTTTGGTGTTAACTATTCCATTTCCATAAAAATAAACAAAAATCTTTTAAGTGTGGTTAAGTAGATTCCGCATACTTAATCATATTCACACAAACATATCTCATACACAAAGAACGAAGGTTTAACCACCTTACCGTGTAATCGACCCTCAACATTTGCATTTTCGCTGTCATTTACTAATTTAAATTCTTGCTCAAATCAGCCCCTTAAGGCCTGCTGATGTGCCCTGCACCCAGCAGCCATAGCTCTGACCCATTTTTAATTAATCATAGATTGGTCAATTTTTGACCAATTGCCCAGAACTTTGTTGTTTTAGAACCACTCCTAGGCTGTCTTGTTGTCTGCATGCTCAGTTTACCCTAGTTTGCTTATTTGCTTTCTTAATTTTGCCCCCAAACGTGCCCATTTAGACCCAATGCTGCTGCTACAGTAGCAATCTACTAAGTCTGTTTAAGTGTGTTTATTCCTTGGGGTTTGAATGTCGTTATTATGTTATAGGCATGAGTTTTTTTTCTTGGTTGCTTAGTTTGTGTAGCTGCTTGTTCGATCGATTATTTCGCTCTATTTTCAAACTCATTTTGGCCAAAAACCACCACTGTTGGACTTTTAAGCTCGAACTAATTTAATTAAAGCTTTTCAATAAAAGGTCATTCACAAAGTTTGCTGTTTAAGTCAGTTTCAAAAAGAAAAAGTAATAAAAAAAAAGTGAGACTTTTGGGAATCGAACCTGTGTCATTGGGCATGCGCACAGACAAACACTCCTTCCATTTGTGCTATTGGTATTATTTGTTATTTAATGTGTAAATAAGATATTTAATGTAGTTGTCTGTTTTGCTTAATATTCCTTTAAGCTTATTTACTGTTTTTCCTAGCTTATTTGTACTGTTTTCCCCCTCCTAATATTTTTCTTAAGTTAGTATTATGTTTAGTTAGTTTCCAAAAAATTTTCAGATTTTTCCCATAAGTTTTAGTATTTTTTATGATTTAGTTTAGGTTTAATTGTTTTTAATTCATTATAAAAAATATAAAAGTCGAAAAAATATTTTTCTTTTTCCAAAAATTTTCTTTCATCATTAGAATCGTAGAAAAATGATTTTCATACCCGTAGGACTTTATTTGCTCCCGTTTTACGTTTTAATTCACGCACTTGCGTTTTATTTAAATAACTTCCGCATTTTTAAAATTAGTTTACGTTTAGGGTTCCCTAGCTTCCCTATCATGTTTCCCGTAGTCTTTTAGATAGTTTTTTTAGTTTTAATTTTCATTCCTTGTTTGTATTCCTAGTTTAGTTTCGTTTATTTAATTTTTCGTACGTTATTTTTAATTTTTCATTATCTCACAATACCAAATAATCTCTCACCATTCCTTACAAGCATTTTAATCTCCGAATCTCATGATATTGCCCATTCCCACCTCGTTGGGACACGACCCGGGTAAGCACTTACCCGGTATCACATATATATATATTGTATTCACGAGTTTTCGCGAGTTAAACTTTTCCTAAAGGTTAATTTGCGAATTCCACTCACGTTTACCTTGTATATTATTTTGATACGCGCAAAAACGCAACATCAAAATGGCGCCGCTGCCGGGGAGGTTGTGTTGCGACAATATCGTTACGATTTTAACGATTAGTGACTTGTAGAACCTTCGTCAAGAAGTTATCGTTTTCAAAAAAAGTTTAAAACAAAAAATATTTTCCTTTTCTTTTGTATATATATCTATCATATAAAAAAGTACAAAAAACATTTTCCGTTTTTCTTGTTAAATAAAACATAAGCATAAAACACACCGCCGAGAACCAAGGCTGAACACCTACCAACTGGGGGTGTGAACATTAATAAGTTCCCAAAGAACAGATTAAAACTTGCCATTGTATCCTTGTGAGTGGTGTACCTTTTTCAAAGAAGCCATTTACATTGTGATTATTGGTTTAAGTTCAAAATTGTCTTTTTGAGTTGGTCTCGTTTTAATTGATGTGTTTTTTCAAAAAACCCAAAAATAATCTTCGTCTCCTATACGTTTAATTCTTATCTTCTTATCCCTCGTTAATGTTTAATTCTCATGTCATCACTCGACTACAATTGTTTTCATTGTAAAGGTCCAGTGTATGACAACCATCGTTGTTACAAGTGCGCGTGTAGGCGGTGCGGGAGTGATATTAGTGATGGATTTTGTAAATGGTGCACAGCAAATCCGAATGCTTTCGATGATTCTCAAAGTCTTCCCGACCACCCTCCACAACCCCAACTATCTTCGTTTGATCAACACTATTGTTATGTTTGTAGCGATCTCTTAGAAGATGGTTCACTTTGTAAACGATGTTTTTGCACGGAATGTGGGTTTACCCATGGACTTTGTACTTGTTGCACTTTTGAAATCGAAAATACATTCGCATTTCCAAACTTTCAAAACGATTTCAGTTACCCTCCTCATAATTCCTTTGAACAAGAACCGTGCTATTTCAATAATACATCATTTAAAAATGCACCAACTTCACAACAATACGGTTGTGAATATTGTGGAGGTCCGCATTTTAGCACCGATTGTCAAGCTAGGAATCTTTTTCCTTGTGACAATAATTATCACGTCCAACCTCCACAATACCAAACTTTTGAAACACAACCTCAACCATTTCCTCAAGAACTTTTGCAAAATGTTTTAAATACTTTAAATGACCTTAAGGATTTGGTTAACAAACCTGCTCCGGAAGAACCTCGTCCGAAGTCTTACAAAGAAATACTAGCTGAAGAAGCAGAAGAAGCAGCTAGAGTAAGATTTCAAATGCGTAAAACTATCATCTACGATGACGATGACGATGACGATGACGATAGTTATGATGAAGATACCCTTGATATTCGTCAAGGCTCATCAAATTCATCAGTTGAGGTTCCTTCCATTAAAGATCAGTCTGTTGTTATCACACCCGAAGTTCACACTCACTCTCCAAACATGGGGGATGAGCACCTTAGCACTGTTCCGGATAAGGAATCGAACGAATTCATAAAGTCTAGTGTTGAGATCCTTGTCCCAATCCCAAGAGAGTCACAGGGAACTTTGGACCATATGTGTGATTTACTTTCCCCTCTTGAGTGTTCGAACGATCAAATTGAGACTTTCTCCGATTGTAGCGAAGATCGTGCATCTTATGGAGACATCGAGTATGTTGAGGCATCAATTCCACATTCTGATGCTGATCATCTTCTTGAGGAGTTCGCCGATGAACTTACTCACATCAATCCACTTCCAACGGGAAGTGACGATGATCTCGTTGACTTTGAAGCCGATCTTGGAGAAATTGAAAGTCTCCTCTATCATGATCCGTCACTCACTTCTTATCCCAACAGTCCAATAGAGAATATTGATCACCTTGTTCCCGAAACATTTAATACGACTCTCACCAATCCTTTGTTTGAATTCGACTCTGAATTCACTTTGATTTCTGATAATCCAATCTTTGAGGATTGTGATGAGTCTATTCCGGAACATGAATTCACGGATTCACATCTCGTGAATGATTCTCTTCATGAGGAGTTCTCCGGTGAACTCACTCATCATATCATGACTCCTCCGGAGTTTGATAGCCCGGGGGGAGATGCACTCAATCATGAGAATTTGCAAATTCCCACCCACCCTCCCGGGATGTTTTTGAGCTTAACCCTTGAAATCCAAATTCAGGCTACGGAGCCTGATCTCGAGGAAGAAAATCTTATCATGATTTTCATCATGGTTTTCTTCCTTTTCTTCACCTGTAAGGTGACTTCTCTTGTTCTTCACTCCTTCGGGAATGAAGACACTATATTTGACCCCGGCATTTTCATCTACCATTATCTTGAGCCGGATACTTATCTCATCGGTGTGGAACTTTCACGTGCTTCAAATGTTTGTCCAAACATCTTGAATGAAAGTCCGATTGAGATTGTTTCTTCCACATCATGCTTCCCCAAGGACAAATGAATTCGGGGTCGAGTCAAGCTAGCGACTCGGTAAACAAAAATAGTAGCATTCTTATAGGGTTTTCACCCAAAGTGTGGGGGAGTCCCCCATACTATGGTTACTTATGAAGTGAAAATACAAAATGATGTTTTCCACGCTTAGCTTGTAATGTTGCCCTTTTACGTTCAAAGAGTCGGCATAATAGCCAGGACTTTGAATATTGAGGACAATATTCCATTCTAAGTGTGTGTGTGTGTGGGGGGGGGGGGGGTATTTCGCTATTCTAGCGAATTTTATCACATTTTACTATCTTATACCCCCGTTTTTGGCAAAAATTTTAAATTTTTTTCACTTGTGCTTCAAAATTTTTATGGTTATCAGTCCGCCTTGTCTAACCGACTAAAGGATTGGCTAATCCAGGAGCAAACGGCTCTTGGTAAAGATATATCAAATCCGTTTATGGCTTGCAATTTGCCAAAAATTGTATGGTTCCTCAACTCCCCATTATCCTCAAAAGCTAATGAGTTGGCTAGCCCGCAAGATTATGGCTTGTGGTAAAGGCCGTGGAAAAACCATAATTGGTAATCAGCTCACCAAGATGTTGACTATTCCATCAAGAGCTGGCTAGTCCAGAAGCAAACGGCTTTTGGTAAAGACAAATCAAATCCGTTGACAGCTGGTGGTTTGCTCAAAATCACACGGTTATCAGGTGTGCCACAGTTCTTACACCTGGCTACTCCAGAAGTGATGGATTTTGGTAAAGAGATTTTCAAATCCATCAAGTTTTTCACAAAAGATTGCTAGGGACTAGCAATACTCAAGTGTGGGGGATTGATGAGTGTGTAAATACTCATCATTTTTACCATATTTTAACTGCCAAAACACGAGAAAACACTCAAGAATGCATCAAAATAATGAAAATATCCAAAAGATCGTGTTTTATATGTTTCAAATGCAAAATGATAAAAAACAAACGAAAAACGAACAAAGTTTGCATAATTGGCAGTTTCAGTCCCCCAACTTTCAAAATTTGTCAAAACTAGTCCCTGAGCATTTATTTTGAAAGAAAAGTCAACCCAAGTCCTTTAAAAGTCAAAAAGTATCAAAAATGGTCTATGGGCAAAAAGATTTGAAAATTTATAATTTTGGTCCCTGCACTTTGGAAGTTGGCAAAAATAATCCCCGGATATGTTGTTTTGAAGAAAAATCATCAAAGAACCTTGAGGAATTACATATTGGCAGGAATGGTCCATTGGATTACACTTCCACAAAATGGCAGAAGTTACCCCAAAAATCCAAAAACTACATGAATGGTCCTTGTACTTAGATAAATAATCAAATGGACCCTTTATGTTATTTCTATCCAATACCACCCCACTAATAATAATAAACCCAATCCCATAATCCACCAAACACTAGCCCAACTTTTACCCTGTGGCCCAACTCACAACCCCAAGCCCAAAACCATATTACGGTTTAAATAAAAAAAAAACGTATCCCCTAGTCCTGGTCAAACGCACTCCCCCATCTTCCTCCCCATCCACGCTATTACCCAGAAGGTATTCCTACCTCCACCCTTTTCCAGTTACACGCCAAACAACTCCTCACATGATACCACCCTATCACGAGTATCCACTCCAGGTCATACTCCACTCACACCTTTCCCAAGTCTTCACAAAACCGTACCTACTTTGGGCGCCAATGCAAGAATCAAGGGATGATAATTCTTTGCTGGAATCCAACGGCTGAGGCTCACTGAAGAAACACTCAACAAGCACAAGAAGAAGTGAAACCCTAGTTTTAGAAATAATATAAAAAGGTGTATTGTAAGCCTTTGGAGGAGAGTAGTTTTTTTTAATCAATAGTTAGTAGGTTTTAATTTTCAAGTCTTTTAATATTTTTTATGTACTCAGTTTTCAAATTAATGCAAGTTCAATTTCTTTTAAAATCTCTGTTTAGTCTATTTACATTTTGCCAATTGCTTATTTAATTATTCACTAATGCTTATATAGACGAGGTTAGCTTTTCTAAGATAATTTTTTAGTATAGAGCTCGATTAAAAAAAAATTACGTTTTCCTTGTCAAAAGAACCACAACAGTCCCTTTAAGGGAGTGTTTGGATTTGTATTTTGGATTCAGTAATTAGGAAGTTGGTAATTTGTTAGAAGTACTTTAGTTCCAATTGCCTTGATTCAGTAGTTCAAGCTGTTTCTAAACTGAGTGAATTTTACTTTTTGACCCACTTTGCGCATTGTTGAATCAGCAGCCTGCTGTCCTAACACCCTTCACATCAGCTAGCCTAACAAGCCCATGTTAGCTTCAAAGTTCTTGTAACTTGTTACAAAGGTTCTTTGTTAGGTAGTGCTTAACTATTTGTAGCTTTTTGTTTTTAACTCTTTTGTTTGGTAGCTTATTTTTGTGTTTAAAGTTGACTGTTTGGGGCTGTTTGGATTAAGCATTTGTAGGATTTGCTTATTATTGTTCTCTGCTTATCAGTCTATTAGGGAGTGTTCATTAGGTTTATATTGGATTAATTAGTAGCTTTTAAGTATTTGGATGTGCATTTAGGTTTATCTCTAGCTTGTGGCAGCTTATCTTTATGGTACGATTTTTATTTTATTTCTTGTGATTTTTTTTGTTTTGTTGCTGGATCAGATCATCAAAGTGCAATCTAGTCCAAACCATCTCTTTCAATCTCAAAATTAGGTTAAATAAAGTGTGAATTAGAATCTGTAATTGGTAGCGTAATCAGTTTGTAGTTTAGATTTTATAAGTTTGAGCTTGCATTGGTTTCTATAGTTTATCAGTAGCTTGTTTATGGGCTGCAAATCACACCCACACAAACCTGCAGCCAAGCTGCTCCAAATTCACCCTTTTTGACCTTATTTTCATTCTTATAAATTTGTTCAAATTGCATTTTTCTTATCATTTTGTATTCCTTACCAGCTTATCTTTAATTTTTAAACGCTTATTTGCATTTTCGCTGTCATTTACTAATTTAAATTCTTGCTCAAATCAGCCCCTTAAGGCCTGCTGATGTGCCCTGCACCCAGCAGCCATAGCTCTGACCCATTTTTAATTAATCATAGATTGGTCAATTTTTGACCAATTGCCCAGAACTTTGTTGTTTTAGAACCACTCCTAGGCTGTCTTGTTGTCTGCATGCTCAGTTTCCCCTAGTTTGCTTATTTGCTTTCTTAATTTTGCCCCCAAACGTGCCCATTTAGACCCAATGCTACTGCTACAGTAGCAATCTACTAAGTCTGTTTAAGTGTGTTTATTCCTTGGGGTTTGAATGTCGTTATTATGTTATAGGCATGAGTTTTTTTTTCTTGGTTGCTTAGTTTGCGTAGCTGCTTGTTCGATCGATTGTTTCGCTCTATTTTCAAACTCATTTTGGCCAAAAACCACCACTGTTGGATTTTTAAGCTCGAACTAATTTAATTAAAGCTTTTCAATAAAAGGTCATTCACAAAGTTTGCTGTTTAAGTCAGTTTCAAAAAGAAAAAGTAATAAAAAATAAAAAATGAGACTTATGGGAATCGAACCTGTGTCATTGGGCATGCGCACAGACAAACACTCCTTCCATTTGTGCTATTGGTATTATTTGTTATTTAATGTGTAAATAAGATATTTAATGTAGTTGTCTGTTTTGCTTAATATTCCTTTAAGCTTATTTACTGTTTTTCCTAGCTTATTTGTACTGTTTTCCCCCTCCTAATATTTTTCTTAAGTTAGTATTATGTTTAGTTAGTTTCCAAAAAATTTTCAGATTTTTCCCATAAGTTTTAGTATTTTTTATGATTTAGTTTAGGTTTAATTGTTTTTAATTCATTATAAAAAATATAAAAGTCGAAAAAATATTTTTCTTTTTCCAAAAATTTTCTTTCATCATTAGAATCGTAGAAAAATGATTTTCATACCCGTAGGACTTTATTTGCTCCCGTTTTACGTTTTAATTCGCGCACTTGCGTTTTATTTAAATAACTTCCGCATTTTTAAAATTAGTTTACGTTTAGGGTTCCCTAGCTTCCCTATCATGTTTCCCGTAGTCTTTTAGGTAGTTTTTTTAGTTTTAATTTTCATTCCTTGTTTGTATTCCTAGTTTAGTTTCGTTTATTTAATTTTTCGTACGTTATTTTTAATTTCTCATTATCTCACAATACCAAATAATCTCTCACCATTCCTTACAAGCATTTTAATCTCTGAATCTCACGATATTGCCCATTCACACCTCGTTGAGACACGACCCGGGTAATCACTTACCCGGTATCACACATATATATTGTATTCACGAGTTTTCGCAAGTTAAACTTTTCCTAAAGGTTAATTTGCGAATTCCACTCACGTTTACCTTGTATATTAATTTGATACGCGCAAAAACGCAACATCACACCACATCCACCACCATCACAGTTAAGCCTCCATCACCCTCTTGATCATGTTATCCGGGATCGAGAAAGTTTGAACTCGGCTTGAGCTTGACTCGAAAAGCTCGATTTATCTGTAAAGCTGTGTTTTCTGACACAAATTAAAATTGAAATATTATATAACCTAAGAATTGAATTCGGTTCGACTTCAGCTCGAAAAGCTTGATACATTCATAAATAAATATTTACACTTAGCACACTTAAAAAAAACATATTTTATATTACTTACAACCTCGAGAACTCAACAATAACTCGAGTGGAACTTATATAAGATTGAGCTCAACTCATTAAACATTTCAAGCTCATTTTCCCCAAAATCAAAACACTAACACTTACACTAGTCAGATCCCGCCCCTAATTTTTCCTCAAAAATTTCAATCTCCCGCTCAAGATCCCTCCCTTTTTCCCCCAAAATCAAAACACTAACACTTACACTAGTCAGATATATCTTCTATCTATTCATCTATTCTCCTTCTCTCTAGAACTGACTCACACCACCGCCAAACTTCACCGCCTTATCTCGCCGTGGTTCCACCAACCATCGCTCCTCCACGGCATCACCGTCATCAAGACAAGGGAACTGTATGGGAGAGTTTGTTTGCTTCGGTTGTTTGGTTCGAGATAACCACCACATCCACCACCATCACAGTCGAGCCACCAACACCCTCATCTCACCTATCCTACCCTGTTCATGGGTATGCTCAAAAACATATTTAATTTATATTTTCTTAAATGTGTAATCGAATATAAAACGATTTACATTGATTTTCATGGATTAAACTAGCCTAAAACATGTCTTTGATTATAAATTCGTGTGGTGGTAATCGTTGCAGGTAGACTTATTAAGATGACATAGTTTTCCTGTTTATTGGAATGGAGACAATCGACGTGTTCTAAGAGGCCACTGTTTTACTCGTAAAGGGAGTCTTGATTGGTTTCCACTCTGGGAGGATGTTGCTGAACAGTTGGAGTTTGCTTATCGCAGTTGCATAAGTTATCTATCAAAAGATTAACATAACATCTGTTATATAGGAAATTAACTCAAATATGGTTGCTTTTTGTGAAACTGTTTCATTTGTACCAAATGTTAGCGATTTGGATGCTTGGTAATGTGTTTGACATTTATTCGTTCCACGTTTGGCACTGTAGAAAATTGCAACCAATTGTATATTATTTGTTGCCCGAGTCGATATGCAACTCGTATGTTTGTTTTTGAGGCTAAACTTATATTTGGGGCATCTAATGTTGTCGTCTTTTATGTTAGCATTAATCATGTTACTTGTTTCTTGCAGGGGCTACACCCTATTTTCACGGGTGAGGATGATACATGTGATACCTGGCTAAAACTTCCCTCAGTTGGATTTTCTGGCACACTTCATTTTTGAGGCGTAGGTATGCTCCATCTCAGTCACCAAAGCCAACCCATGTATATTTTTACTGTTTCATGGTTGGCAGATCTTATATTATGCAGCGTTATTAGTGCCTTAGTTTCTTACATTTCCCATATTTTTTTGCACAAAGAAACTGCCATTAGACTCAGATGTAAGCCACTTTTTATGTTGTTAACAATTTCATTTTCTAATGATAACACCATTGTATTTCTTAATTTATATTGCAGGTGACCACTCCAATGGCCATTGAAACTTTGGAAAATGTACCAGTAATGGAAACAATGGTAAGTAATAAAACATCCACCTTTGATTTTTTTTAGTTTTACATACATGACTAATGTACCGTGTTTTATATATACATATAGGAACCTGTTAAAACTATCGGACATACGAAAACGTTTAAGCCACGACAAACCGGTTCTACAGGTTACACCACCAACTATAATACCAAATATTAGTGAACAAAAAACTGGACTAAAATTAGTACCAACAAAGCGAAAACATTTGGTGTATAGTGAAACCTTGCAAAAGCAAGCTAAGGCGGCGAAGAGTCAACAGGTTTTAACTTATGATAGTTGAGAATTTGATTATATACGACATTACAATTTTATATATATTTGCTTCATTTATATACATTTGATTTTTATTGAATTTGAAATACAACTGTATATATATTTGCTTCATATATATATATATATATATATATATATATATATATATATATATATATATATATATATATATATATATATATATATATATATATATATACTAGCAGTAGTAACTCTGCTCCAGCAGTACTAACGTGGTACTAGTATTAACTCTCCTATCATGTTTGTGCAGATAGTTGAACCAGTGGCTCATCTAGTTCTGTTATGTTGTGAGCTTTGACATGTTCTAGTTCTGCTCTTATCCTGATGTGTTGATATGCAGCAACCTACATTTTCAAGGCTTTTATATCCAGAGGATGAGATTAGATCAATAGGAGAAAAACTTGTAAGTTTAACTGCAAATTTTATTATTATGTTCATTGTTTTGGATTAAAATTCTTCATGATGTTGTTTGAATTACTGCTGATCATGTTTGTGTTAATATTGCTTAGATGGATTTAGTGCAGCTCATGAACTTCAAAGAAAATGTGCCAAGTATTTACTACTGCTAGTACAAAAGTTAATACTGCTAGTTAAAGTTGGTACTGCTCAGAGATTAAGACCGCTCGAAGTTGCTACTTGCTTATGGAAAAGATTATAGATACTTAAGAAACTATTGTAAGCCGACTAGGACTCCTTGGTGTATAAAAAGATGTCCAATTTTATATTTTGTTCAGTAATATATATTCCAATTTTATTGTATTTGAATTTGTTTTGATATATATTTGAATTGTTTTGATATATATTGATTTTTTAAATATGACTAAAAGAGGCATATAGTCACACTTATTAACACTTTTTGTCATTGTTTGCTTTATTCGTTGTGTGACTAAATATTACAGAAGGCCACACAAACATAAAATTCACGTGGCCATTGGATGATCTATAGTCACACAAAATACACATTTCTTCACTATAAACAACATACGGCCACACTTATTAACACTTTTGGCCACTGTTTCCTAAATGGTATGTGATTAAATACCCAAAACAAACATGCTTTTGTGTGACTAAATATTACAAAAGGGCACACTGATGCGTGGGAATCGCAACAGGCTTTACCTCTCGAGGGATCTCGAGAAGCTTACAACCCCCACCAGGCAGTGTACCTGATCGTTGTAGTATAGTATAGTGACAAGTACCGGGGGATTGATCATTCAGCTTAGGAATAGTGTCGTTAGGATTAGAAAGCCTAAATACTAGTTCTAAAGGTGAGGGATGATTATTTTTGTGTTTTTATATTTTATGGAAAGCAATTTAAAATCTCGGGTTTGAAGGATTTGGGCGGAATTAGTTGCTAATCAACTAACCCAATACTAAGATGCAATCAAAATAAAATACTAGAAATGAAAATAAACTAATTTATACTAAAGTTATGAGCAGTAATTGGAGAAAATGTGTTTACTTAGATTTCACTACTCCCTAGATATCTTTTCTACGTTAATTACTTGTTATAATTGCATGGATGACGGATCGTATTCCTTAATACCATTCATGGGGTGGCACACATAACTCCCCAATTCTATGAGCTCTTATCTCCTCCTACACCATGCCCAGCACAACTATAGGGATTGTAAACAGTGGCTCATGCATTAAATACAACCAATAAAGACCTAGTGCGCGTTGGTTCATGTTTCTTAAGACGTTCAAGCATGTTACCAATTGGAGATCTGCCAGTTTTCTTAAGCCTAACATATAAATCATTCATCCAAGACAAGAATATACAAGTAATCAACACATAATCAATATCTAGGTTTCATTAGATCTAAGCAAACACAAGATAGATCTAGCCTAGCATGATGGAATTAAGACAAGAACATGATATAGACAACCAACACATAGACATATTGATTGAATTAGAAGAACACTTATCTTGATTAATCATGCAAGGTATCAAGGGGTTGGAACCCTTGAAAAACCTGTAAAGTTACACCAAAATCGTACTTAGGGTTTCTCCCAAAACTTCTCTCTTTTTAAATGTGAAAAATTAGAAAACTATATATACGAAAAGGGGTCTGACGGCGTCAAGACCAATTAGGTGACGCCGTCACCTCGCCACCAAAACAATCCTCGGACTGCCTAGATCTACATTTGACGCCGTCAAGTACAATTCATTTTCAGGCCGTCATGACTTTTACTCTTGATGCCCTACCTTCATGACGCCGTCAAAACTCTTCTGGATCGTTATGGAATTTTACTCTTGACGCCGTCAGGGAACTACTCTTGACGCCGTCACCTACTGTTCCCAGCATGGAAAATTAAGACTTTGGCGTTTTCTCCACTTTTATGCTCCAAAAATGTCCGAATTGCTTCCTTTTCCAGATTTCACTCCCAAAGTACCTAAAATCACAAAAGGAACGATTTAGGGCAATATTTGATCAAATAAATTCGGATTCGGGCTTAAATGACCCTCTAAAAACGGATCATTTTTCGCCTCATCATATACCCTTACACTTGAGATTTGCTTGTCCTCAAGCAAATGCGCTTTTATTCTACTCAAACGACAAGTTAGGGGTCATTTAACACTAATATAAAAGTAATTACAACAAATAATCGCTCCACTAAAGACCAATAGACAATCACGGAGGTCACACATAAGCACCTCACAAATAGTGTTTAGATACTCACATCTCTCGGGTGTAATAAAGTATAAATTACAATATGGAAACGGAAGATATCTCTCACTACCTGTGATAGCAAAATAGATTACCATAGGCTTGGGAAAGGATCAAACCTCCACCACATGGCGTACGCACCTAGGATAAACTATCAAAGAGGTCTTTTTAAAGGGTTGTAACGTTAGGTGTAGGGATATGAAATACACGGTTTTGTTGGATAAAGGAAGTTTTATTGGTGGCGAGTTAACAATCTTGGTTAATTACATGTACAATATGGCGTTGCTAAGCCAAGACTAGACTCGACTTAAGCTAATAAACAAAAATGTGAAATAAACATAGAATAAAAAGAGATGGTAGTCCGTATGTTTTTTTTTTTCTTTTTCCTTTTTTCTATTTTTTTCTTTCTTTTTTTCTTGATTTTTTCGATTTTTTTTTTTTATTTTTTTTTATTATTTTTTTTGCATACACTCTTACCCTACCATCCAAAATAATACATCATAGGGAATGAATGTTCCCCTTACACTTGAATTTTTACATACTTTACATTAAACTATTCTAATGACTCGAATTAAGAAAATCAAAACACTTGGAGCACTTTTTAAGATTAACGTACATATGGGGGTAATATATGATGTTCTTCCCCATTACTCCATAAAATAAGTACTTTACCCATGAGTCCCAATCGTCCCAAAACAATATGTACAAGGATATGACTCGACTTAGCAACCATGTAATCAATTAGATAGTTAACTTAGGGTTTAACAAATAACAATAATGCACTAAAATGAGCGCATACACGGAAGGCTAAGGCGATTTGGTTGTACATTTAAGTGGGGTGTAACAAATTCTTCCTTTAAGTAAAATGCTTAAAGTTAGAAACGAAAAGATAGGCTCGGAGGGGTGTACTAGGGGTATCGTGTACTAAAAATGAGTACAACGCTAAGGGTGTGGGAAAAATTAGTTGACTTAACTAGCCAAGTAATATGACTTAAATGGTCAAGTAATTATAATACGGGTTTAACACAAGGGTGATCCTAATGCCTCTTATCATGTAGTAAATCCTACTACACGAATGTAGTCTCACTAGTGGTCTCGGGATGCATCACTAACGCAAGTTCTAGAATCTAAATGCTACCGGTACACTCATAAGCACTAATAGTAAATGCTTTTCCTATCAAATCTAAAGGCGAACCTTACATATTTGGGTGGAAAATTTTTCTGAATATACGGTTATGTGCTAGTCATACAATCTCCTATCCATGAGACGCTTGCTATGGCTAAAGCTTCACTCCTAAATGTTGTAAAAAATTTTAAATTTGGCGCTAAAATTGCACTAACAAGTATTTCTCATAGTTTTATTACACATCTACCATCAAACAAAACAAACTCAAGCGTAAGTGCATATGTAAGGTATCATCTTTTTACCCTCCCCTTACACTTAAGATGAACATTGTCCCCAAAAGTGAAATAAGTAAAAAGAATGAAATCAAATACTCCCCTGATTGGCTCGGTATGGATAATAGGATGGCCAGGTTAAATCTTCCTCCAAGAAAATGAAGAATCAAAGCTTCCCTTCCAGAATATAAATCATCTTCTTGTCATACATAACCTGTAAAACTTGACAAAATAGACAAGACAACCTCGCGTAAAATCGGCGGCATCCTATATAAGTTACTAAATCCTAGAAAACAAGATAAGATATAATGCTTGTGGAATGAAGTTTGCAGATATCCTGGAGATTATAAAACTTAATAATTCACAAAAACCATAAGACTCCGTTAGAAAAACAAAACCGGTAAAATTTCCAGATTTTAACTCCTGACGCCGTCAAGAGTAAACTCCTGACGCCGTCAGAATTGACCTGCAGAAATTCTTATGTTAAGTTTCCGGAAAATTTCTGGAAAAACTTGGTCCTACTTCCTGGAAATCCTGCAAAACTTCATTATGACTCAATACAAGCATTTGACTCTAACAAATACGAATATACATGTTCATTTAATATTGTGGAGAATCATGATCGGTTTGTTTCTTAAAAACATAATTGGGGTTTCCCCTTACACTTATCTTTTGCAAAAATACCTTTAGGTGGAGTTAAGACTAGGCCAAACAACAAAGTAAAGTATTTCCACTATTTAGTTTAGAAACATGATCTACCAACAATAAAAATTAAGCATGCATACGGAAGCAAATAACAATCAAACAAATAAAATCACACAAAACATGGGTTGCCTCCCAAGAAGCGCTTTTCTTTATTTACGAGTCTTGTAGCTAGACTCAAGGTCATGGGTTACTACGTGATCTCATCATTTGAAATGATATACCCCATGTAGTTGCTATCATTACTGTTATGGTGGTAGTGCTTCAATCTATCGATACTCGCAATCACCATTCCACCTAATTTGCTTCTCAAGTTAGCTACCCCATCTTGGCTCAATCCTTCGATTGTGAATGGCCCATACCACCAAGGACTTGGTTTATCGGGTGGTATTGTTGTTTCCAAGTGTCTCAAGAGTACCAAGTTCCCTTCCTCAAATGGTGTATGATTTTCTGCGGGTCGAGTATGTTCGAGTTCGACCTGAACCCTATTGCTTTTTCTTCTTTCATTCTTGGCTTTCTTATAGCTTTTGATTCTTGCTTCCCATGCAAGAATCTTATTCTGAACACGAATGGGTGTCGTGCCAATGTTGTTTTTGATCATTCTCTAACTCAAATTCTCATGCCCACTTCGCGGGGTCATGGGGAAGCTAATCTTTCTTTTTCCAGATTTAAGCTCAATCTTCCTACCTTCATACTTAATGACAACCCTAGCGGTGGTGAGGAATGGTGCCCCAAGGATTATTGGCATGCATCCATCCCCTTTATCATCGATGATCATAAAATCGACGGGGTACATGAATCCTGCGACATTAACTAATACATCTT
The DNA here is from genome assembly GCA_030686995.1 of Artemisia argyi. NCBI lineage: Eukaryota > Viridiplantae > Streptophyta > Magnoliopsida > Asterales > Asteraceae > Artemisia > Artemisia argyi. The sequence continues at coordinate 238,289,019 of CM060700.1, read as the reverse complement.
CTGCAATTCCTAGGGGGTATACGTATGAGTGTCCAACAAGAGATAACCTAACACGAGTGGGTGCTGGCATTTTTGACGTTAGTTGGATGTAAATAGTTAGGGGCATAAGATTTACTTCCGATCCTTGGTCGGCGAAAGCACTAAGATGCTTCAAGTCCCCGATGCTTGTTGGTATCTCAAAGTTCCCGCATGCTATCTGCTTAGTAGCCACTTTTTGTACCAATAGCTTCTCGAATACTGACCCTCCAGGAAGCGTATCATACTCATCTTTCACTTCTTCCTCTTTCTCAGAAACCTGTCCAGAGGATTAGTTACGCCCATCACCCTTAATCCAATTTGTTATGGTGTTTTTGTTTATATCATGTTTCAGGTAGTAACTCAAAGGTTGGGATTCTGGTGGTTTCTCTAAGGTCTGTTTAGCAGGAGTTTCTACCTTCTCGTTATCCTTATGGACAATGGTGATGGAGTTAACAAATTGGGTGGTGGGAGTGGCGCTTTCTTTCCTTAGTAATATTCGTTCGGGGGTTCTCTGGTTGGCATACTCCTCCAATAGACTCATCATCTCATTCATTTTCTCCTGCATCTCCTCCTTCTGCTTATAAACTGCTTCCTCGAATCTAGCAAGCCGATCTGAGTGAGTTACCATATATTCTCTCATCCTAGCCTCAAACTCCGAGCTAAGTTCCTTGGGAGGGGAACAAGGTGGGGTGCAGCTCTGAAAAGTCTCGACATGTTCTCTAGAAGGTGACTCAGATAATGGTGCTGAAGTTGGTTTTGAGACATAATTGACAGTAGCTCGTCTAGGACTTAAAGCCCTCCTTTGCCTTTCCTCAAAATAGTCAACTTTTGCCTCGAGTTTGCATAGGAGTTCATCGGGGATTTCGGTAGTCCCTCCAGATGTTGAGATTGCATTGATAGCTGCTTCCACTGTATGATTAAACTCCCACATTTCCTGATTATCAGTGGCGAGCTCCTCGATAATTGCCCAAGACTCCTCGGCGTTCTTATCACGCAGTTTACCTCCCGCGGCCCTATCGATTGTGCGCTTAGTGTGATAGTCAACATGGTCGTAGAAAATCTGGACTAATAACCAAAGGTTTATACCATGATGAGGGACCTTATGGAGGAGACCTTTAAAACGGGCCCAAGCTTCGTAGAAAGTTTCACCCTGCTGCTGTTCAAACATCAGAATGTCATTTCTAAGCATTGCAGTCTTCCCCGGTGGGAAGAATTGAGTAAGGAAGCGATTGGTGAGGTTATCCCACGTGGTGATGGATCCCGCGGGTAAACGCTCAAGCCATTTACTAGCTTGATCCCGTAGAGAGAATTGGAATAGGCGTAAACGGGTGGTCTTTCTAGTTTCAATACCTAGGTCTATGGAATCTACGATTTTGAGAAAGTCCTTAAGATGTTGGTTTGGATCTTCGGAACGAAGTCCATGGAATGCACATCCGCTTTGCACCAACCGGATGGTGTCGGATCGCAAGGGGGTCACATTGGCTCCGGTGAGCTCAATGGTGTTTCGGTAGCCTTGGTGGCTAGGTCGGGAATACTCTCCTAAGGTTCGGGGTCTAAGGGGTTCTAATGGTGGGTTTTGTTATGGTGGGATGACGGGTTCAAAGATGTTACCACCTTCCATGATGTCGGATGGTAAAGAGTTACGAACAAAGGCACAAAGAAATGAGATAGACTAAAGAAAACCTAAAAATAAAAAAAAAAAAATAAAATCTTACTAGAAAGGAATCTAGCAAGTAGACCTAATAAAAAGAAATTCTAACCTAGACAATAACTATTCCCTGGCAGCGGCGCCAAAAACTTGATGCGTGGGAATCGCAACAGGTTTTACCTCTCGAGGGATCTCGAGAAGCTTACAACCCCCACCAGGCAGTGTACCTGATCGTTGTAGTATAGTATAGTGACAAGTACCGGGGGATTGATCGTTCAGCTTAAGAATTGTGTCGCTAGGATTAGAAAGCCTAAATACTAGTTCTAAAGGTGAGGGATGATTATTTTTGTGTTTTTATATTTTATGGAAAGCAATTTAAAATCTCGGGTTTGAAGGATTTGGGTGGAATTAGTTGCTAATCAACTAACCCAATACTAAGATGCAATCAAAATAAAATACTAGAAATGAAAATAAACTAATTTATACTAAAGTTGTGAGCAGTAATTGGAGAAAATGTGTTTACTTAGATTTCACTACTCCCTAGATATCTTTTACACGTTAATTACATGTTATAATTGCATGGATGACGGATCGTATTCCTTAATACCATTCATGGGGTGGCACACATAACTCCCCAATTCTATGAGCTCTTATCTCCTCCTACACCATGCCCAGCACAACTATAGGGATTGTAAACAGTGGCTCATGCATTAAATACAACCAATAAAGACCTAGTGCGCGTTGGTTCATGTTTCTTAAGACGTTCAAGCATGTTACCAATTGGAGATCTGCGAATTTTCTTAAGCCTAACATATAAATCATTCATCCAAGACAAGAATAAACAAGTAATCAACACATAATCAATATCTAGGTTTCATTAGATCTAAGCAAACACAAGATAGATCTAGCCTAGCATGATGGAATTAAGACAAGAACATGATATAGACAACCAACACATAGACATATTGATTGAATTAGAAGAACACTTATCTTGATTAATCATGCAAGGTATCAAGGGGTTGGAACCCTTGAAAAACCTGTAAAGTTACACCAAAATCGTACTTAGGGTTTCTCCCAAAACTTCTCTCTTTTTAAATGTGAAAAATTAGAAAACTATATATAGGAAAAGGGGTCTGATGGCGTCAAGACCAATTAGGTGACGCCGTCACCTCGCCGCCAAAACAATCCTCGGACTGCCTAGATCTACATTTGACGCCGTCAAGTACAATTCATTTCCAGGCCGTCATGACTTTTACTCTTGACGCCCTACCTTCATGACGCCGTCAAAACTCTTCTGGATCGTCATGGAATTTTACTCTTGACGCCGTCAGGGAACTACTCTTGACGCCGTCACCTACTGTTCCCAGCATGGAAAATTAAGACTTTGGCGTTTTCTTCACTTTTATGCTCCAAAAACGTCCGAATTGCTTCCTTTTCCAGATTTCACTCCCAAAGTACCTAAAATCACAAAAGGAACGATTTAGGGCAATATTTGATCAAATAAATTCGGATTCGGGCTTAAATGACCCCCTAAAAACGGATCATTTTTCGCCTCATCACACACAAACATAAAATTCACGTGGCCATTGGATGATCAATAGTCACAAAAAATACACATTTCTTCACTTTAAACAGCATATGGTCACACTTATTAACACTTTTGGCCACTGTTTGCTTAATGGTATGTGACTAAATACCCAAAACAAACATGCTTTGTGTGACTAAATATTACAAAAGAGCACACAAACATAAAATTCATGTGGCCATTGGATGATCACTAGTCGCACAAAATACACGTTTCTTCACTTTAAACAGCATATGGTCACACTTATTAACACTTTTAGCCACTGTTTGCTTAATGGTAAATGACTAAATACCCAAAACAAAGATGCTTTGAGTGACTAAATATTACAAAAGGCCACGCAAACGTAAACTTCATGTGACCATTGGATGATCAATAGTCACACAAAATACACATTTCTTCACTTTAAACAGCATATGGTCACACTTATTAACACTTTTGGCCACTTTGTGTTAAATTGTATGTGACTAACTCTAAAAAAACAACACCCATTGTGTGACTAAATCATCACAAATGTCACATTTATTGTATATTCATGTGGCCACAGGACGGGAAATAGTCACACAAAATACACATTTACTTGAACATATCATCTCAAAAGTCACATATATTACATATTTATGTGGCCAAAGGTTGAAAAATAGTTACTCTAAAAAAAACATTCGCGTGACTATAAAGTGTTTACGGTCACTGATAATGACTAATCCAACAAAACTTGTGCCTAATTTGTCACACATATTCGGGGTTTTGGTCACTCTTTTTCGATGGAAAAGGCCACAAACTCAACAATGTGACCATATGCCACCTACGGTGGGGGGACCTATGGTGACACACAACGAAAAAAACGTGTGTGCCTATAGGCATATCGTCACACATTTTGGCATGACCAATACAACATTTTGTACCAGTGATTGTAGCACTCAATCTTTGATTTGTCAAAGTTCATATTGTTCTGAGCCTTGTACTTGAACTCTCTTCCAGTCTTCTTCAAAAACCTCCTAGCCCTCAAGGTCAACATAGCTATTTGCTACTTCAAATCAATATCTTCAAGATCATCAGGATCAATGTGATCCATATCCTGATTTAGAACCTGAGTATATGTAGTAAGATCAGACAAGAATGCACAAATAGCAGCATCACTTATGGTGTCACTGTTATTAGAACCAGCAGAACCACTAGTGCTAGCAGCAGAAACTACATAAGCAGTAGAATGAGTTTCTTGGGAAATTTTCCTTTTAGAAGACATAAAAGCTAGATTTTGAGCAGAAGTAGATGAAGTAGATGTTGCCTTCATTTTTTATTCATAGACCTTCAAATTGTCGTCAAGATTATCCAAGCTAATACTATCAAAATTAGTTTTGTTTCTCTACACAATTGTATGCATGCTCCATTATGGTGCCAGGCTTCTGAGAAACTTGAGATTAATGTCTTCTTGAGGAACTGCATAGCCAACAAGCTTTAGATGGCTTACAAGACTTTGAAGCCTATTATAGGTACCATTAAGTGCTTCTCCACTTAAAGAAGTGAAGTTCTTAAACTGATGCTTCAATAAATTCTTCCTTGACTTCTTTGTAGCATCATTGCCTCCAAACCTTGTTTCAATAGCATCCACCAAGTCCTTAGCAGTTTCATAGCCTTCAAAATCTAACTGAAACTCATTAGGTATTCCCATCATGAGAATACTATGTGTCTTGATCTCTAGCTTCCTCAAAGCCATGTTTGCCTCAGATTTAATTGGTACTTCTTTTCCATCAACTATCTGTGGGAGTTTATCACCAGTCAAAACAACATTCCACATGTTGTAGTCAATCATTCTCATATATTGGCTTATTCTCATATTCCAAATCTCATACTCTCCTTGCTTGAGCATAGGGACCTTTTATGCAGTAACCATGTGTGTTTCATCACCCATGACTTAAGTAGTTGTTTAAGAACAGAGTAGAGTAAACACGAGTTCTTCTTGATCATAGCTTCTTGATCACAAACTCTGATACCACTTGTTGATCCCAATTGAGGAAATCGATCTTATAGAAGCTGACTTAAAATTGTAACTTTAAACAGAATGCGAAAAATAATATTTAACTTAAGAAGAACAGTTGATAATGATTTCACACTCAACACTTCAATATATTTAACATATGAGCACTCAACAATGCTAGGGTTTTACAACCTTAAAGTGAATCTACTTAAACTTTGATACGTATCTAACTCTAACCCTAGAACCTCGTTTTATAGACTAAGGAGTCCTAGTCGGTTTACAATTAGTTTCTACACAAGATAATATATTTTTTATAATTACAAAACGCGTACACAATCATATCACTTGAGCAGCATAATATAACACTAGCAGCAACATGTTTGTATCTCTTAGCAGCAGAATGTCCAGCAGTAGAATGTTAACACTACCAGCAACATTATTAACTCTAGCAGCAACATTATACTTAGAATATTTTCTGAACATCAGAATCTCCATACCCAACATGCTTGATGCAATCGAAACGACATTTCTCAGAAACGAAATATGGTTTATAACTAGAAGTTCCTTGCTGATTATATCACAAAGAACTGCCAAGCTTAACCACTTAGGAGTGATTTGACTGGCTTTCCTCTGTTTCAACGCCATTCCAATCTACAGTTTGGATTATTATGATGTAATAAAAACCGATTATGCTTTGACTTGACCTCTTCACAAAAAGACACACTTCGAGATGACATAAAATCAATCACTCTCACTTGGATTAGCAATAGAATGTGAAATTCTTTTCTGATTGAATTGACCGGATCTACGATCGCTAATTCTATATTATAACCTTTTTTCACTCTACCTTCTTGCTTGAGCTTTATTTTGATATCTTTGTCGTTAAAAAGAATCTCTATAAAAGAAATTGTATCTAAAACTTAAATTAGGACCAGTTAATAAATTGGCTGCCTATTTGAAACCCAAAATTTTTAGAGGATCTGCTATTCTTAGAGTGCTGGTTAAGAAATATATTTGATTGCATGGGAACCAATGATTAATTATAATTGTATTAAAACATTTTTAAATGTAGATGCAATCCATAAAGAGGTGGCTGGATGCATAAGCAACAATTCAATGTGATTGGATAAATCAATTTTTTACAATAAAGCGTAGTAAAAAGTATGTTGTTAACCACTAATAAAAAGTATTTGTGAATGATTAATGCAATTGAAACAACACAAAACTTTTTGATATGGCTTCTAACTTGTGAGGCCTTGTGTTTATCTTAAAGATTTGCCAAAGTTACTCACTAGCTTGGAGTGACTCGACTGCCTTTCCCGTGTTTCAACGGTATTCCAATCAACAGTTTGGATTTTTATGACGCATTTGAAACCAATTATGCTCTAACTTTATCCCTTCATGAAAAGACACACTTAGAGATGATAAAAAATCACTCTCTTTCACTTGGATTAGTATTGAATTGACTAGATACACGATCCCTTTCATACTTGTAACCTTTGGAACCTTTTTTTTTCTCGCTATGTCTTCTTGCTTAAGCTTTATTTATAGTATCTTTTCTGTTAAGAATAATCTCCTATAAAAGAACATATGTCTAAAAACGCATATTGCATAAGCACGAATGACAGATTATAATTGGATTAAAATCCTTGATAATATATATACAATCCTTGAAAAAATGGATGCTAAACAAACAATTCAATGTGATTGGATTAATCAATTTCTTACAACAAATTGTAGCAAAAAGTATTTGTTAGACATAGCTCTTTAGACAGTTATTAACAGAACACAAATAATATTAATAAAGTAAAGTTGTAATTTAATTTCGTCACAAAAGTATAACTTTATCGTCGAAAACGTACTATATTTTTCGAATTATTTATCCTGTGTAAATCGTCTTATTTGCAATTTACTCCTTTTGTCCTAAAAAGAGTGTAAAAAAAATGAAAATGTGTAATCAATACAAGTTTTGACTAATATAAAGTCATTTGTGCCCTCACGCTTATTAAAGAAATTATATATGAACAATTAATAAAAGATTTGATTTTATAATGACATAATAAGAAAAACGGTCATACCTATTATTCATATAGAAGTTGGATTTTTTTTGGACAAATATAAATAGTTAGGTGAACACGTTTTACAAGATGAATGGTAATTTAGTATTTGTATGCACATGAATTATCATTGTTGCACACAGATGTCGTAGTGCTTTAACAAACGCCTTTGATATAGTTAATTAATATTTGAAATTATTTGCATGATTTTATGGTGGTTATTAAGGTATTGTGGTAACTTTATCTTTTATGGGGTTTCATTTGGCTTTTCGATTTAATAGGAATTTTTTTTAAGAGAAGGATATTTTGTAGTTTCCAATGTTTTTTCCCTATTCTTCTTGATGCTTCGAAATCTTTAGCTTCTTACTAATTTTTCTAATGGAATTGTATTTTCCGCTAAAAGTTGAATTGGGAATTGATTATTTATTGACTGGGAATTGATTAATTGTTAGGATTTTTCTAATGTGTACCCTAGGTACATATTAAAATGCATTAAATGTTACTAGGCGAGTACCCATGCATAGCAACGGAATTCCTAGCGGCAGAAAATTAACGATTTGTGATATTGTGGTGAGTGTTTTGTGTGGCATTCAACATATAACGTGAATCGATCAGAATGTAATTGCAAACGGTTGTACTATACGATAACTAAAGTGTAGAAAAAATTCTTAACATCTATTTTGCCAACAGCTAACTAACTTGTGGTATAACAACAAATTAATTGCACATCTGAAGCAACTTATGAGTCTCTCTAGGCTTAGCTTGCTCTCGTGTTGTTTCAGTTCAATTCGGCTGGCTTTCTTCTTCCATCTTCTTGCTGTTCTTTCTTTCTTCTCCTCTAAACAAAAAACCTTCACTCAGTTCAACAACTAAGTCATAATAATATATCATTCACATTTTGCAAAACAAAAATTAAAGGGAAAATTCCAAAACTACACCCAAATGTTGCTATAATTTAAGACATGTTGTTTCACGTGCTAAAGCTGCATGTTTTTAAAATACATCGTGTGACCCCTCAGTATGTAATATCAGTAAAACATAAATCAGCATACCCTAAGTTTGAGCCTACATGTATATCATAATTTCATTTAAAAAATAATAAATAACAAAAACACACCTTTGGAGTACCCACTCTTAGTCCACCATTACCAGATATCCTGTCAAAACTGTTGGTATCGAACCATCTCCTTGCCCATCGGGAGTGCCTGAATAGTTTAGTTGCACATACCGACTACAAAGTATCTTCCATGTTTCCATTAACTGTTCAAACAATTAGAACTTTTTTAACAAAAAAGAATACCCATGTGATACGAGCATAATAGACTTACAATCATACTTGAGTTCAACCAAACTTAATCAAGAAGCTCACCCGATACAAAGAGTGCCTATATAAATGTTTAGTAGCCTCTTCTGCAACTTTCATATGCTATTTTACCAACTCCTCTTTGACATAACATTTGCAAGAGCTTCTGATAGGGTCATTGCACCATCATTATGTTCACGTGCATGTCGGTCTTTGAAGCAAGTTCAGTTGATTGATAACTTTGAGTCAAGAATACCTTCCTAAAAAAAATGAACAAACATTTAAATTTCTCAGATAAAGGTTTTAAGGATGGAACGAAAGATAACCGATCAATAGAGAACATAACGAAACAAAGATGAATAATCACATAGGTGTTGAGGGAACACATAATTTTGTATGGTCAGATTTCTTAAATTTATGAACCAAGATACTGTAATTAAACTTGAAAGTATAACATTTTAGTCACATTGTAAGTATGCACACTCAAAAGGGCAAATCTTTATAATACGCATAAATGACAAAACTGGCGAAGGAGAGTATCTTGTGCCGAATATAACACAAGCTTGAAGCTTTCCAGTAAGTTACCAATCACACATTTAATGTCATTAAACCCGGCTAAGATATTTTTTTTAAGTCATCAACCATTTCCAAAATCCGATTTTATTGACTCGATGTGTAACCGAATAACCAAATCGTTTCTATAATTATTACTACTAATTTTAAATGTACAGCCTAGCACATGCAATTACAACCTAACTAATTTTTAATGGTTTCTTTATTTTAGATTTTCAATATTTTCAACTTTTCCACTCATTATTCATTGCCTTACTTCAGATTTTCAACATTTGAACTGATATATTTCTCTTACATATTACTATTTTCGATATTTAATTAATCTTTTCAATAAATTTTACACTAACTTTATTAACAAATAAACAAATTTGCATGAACTTACAAAAACACAATAACAATAAATTTTGTTACAAAATCTACTAACTACTTAAAAAAAACCTGTCGGCAGCGAGTGGTGACCGTAACAACCAAAATATTAACAATAAACACAAAAAATTGTATAAGGAATATAACAAATGTATAACAAACCCGGCGAAAAATATTGACAAAAGCTTAAAAGTGAACCATACACAAGCTCAGTAGCGGCAACTAAAATCCGGCAAGACAACAACAGCTCCGACAACTTTTCCGGTAAGTCAGCTCCTGTTTTTTTCCGACCAGTAAGCTGCCTTTTTCCGGCGACAAGTGGATTAAATCCGGCGCGTCAACAACAACTCCGACACTTGGTGGATTAGATCTAAAAAAATAAGAAAGTTGAAATCTATTAATAGATGTTATGAAAACCTAGATCTAAAAAAAAACTGCAAATCTATAAAATTACCTTTCAAAACCTAATTAATAGTTATAGATCTAAAAAATAATATAAACATACACAAATAATACAAAAATTCTTTAATTTATATATCTTTAAAAAAACACTAAAACAACATCATTACCTGAAAAGCCTGTTATGGCGAGTTTCCGGCGAGGTGATGGTGGCTCGGACATGGTGGTGGTGGTTGTGAAGTGTTGGAGGCTGCGACATGGTAGGCGGCGACGTGGTGGTTGGCGACGTTGTGGAGATTGTGATGTGGTGTTGCTAGTGAATGGTGAGATGAGAGAGTTGGTGTGTTTAGTATGTGTTGTGTGTGTGTTTTTTTAGGTGAGAGATTTTGAGAATGCCGGCCTTTCATCCTTTGATGTATTTTTTTTCTCTCACATTTGACTTTTCAATATGTAGTATAGATAGAAACTTGAAAACTCAACAATTCCATCAATAGAAACTTGAAAACTCAACAATTGACATTGACCATTTGAAAACTCAACAATTGAAAAATTGACCATTTCTCCTTTATAAGTAGTAGAGATTAGGATTCTTATTGAAACTATATATAGTCATTAAATTAAATAGTTATGATTAATCCTAAAATATATTTAATGTTTTGACTCTACCAAAACTACCCTTATTAATCTATAACTATCTATAATGCATTTATGATATTTTTAAATAGAAGTATGATTTTTTTAACCTTACACATCTTACTATATTCAGTAATTCATATAATTAAATTCTACACTACTTGGGATAATTACCAAAATGGCCCGTTGCCCTGCGCTCTAGGCATTTTTAGCCCGATTTTTCAATATTCTTGATTTAGCCGGAGTTGCCCTGGGCAACAATTCTATAGCCAACCGCATAATGACAAGTGTCCTCTAGTTGCCCAAAAAACTCAAAAGTTGCTCAAAAGACACAAAAGTTTCCCCAAAAAATGACACGTGACATCCTGTAGTTGGCTGTGTGCTAGTTGCCCAGGGAAACCCGGGATAAATCGGGAACATTTAAAAATCGGGCTAAATATGCCTAGCCACAGGGCAACCGGGCTATTTAACTATTTATCCCTTAATTTGCATTGCATTGTGCACTAATGACAAATTAAATTTTAGTATTAAATAGATGTTACAAACTTAGAAAAATACAAATTTATAGTTGTAAATTTTATCATAAACTTTCAAGTTTTACTATGTTCAAATGAATAAAATTATGGATATCTATATTTGTATTGATATATTTACAGAAATTTAAAAACACATATACCCATTTTAAAGAAACGTAACATATTTAATCTACTTGAAATAAATTATCGATAATCAAGATAATCATGGTAAGAAAAAGATAGTTATAGGCTCATAGCAAGAAGCAAGAAAAACAATAAAAAAGATATCGATAAATCATAGTTTATTATTTATGTAAACGTGTTTTTCAAGTACATATTATTAGGCGTTTACTCGCGTATAATGTCAGAAATTCAAAGCGGTAAACAATTATAATTGTAAAATTTTCATTTTCGTGGAGTAAACTCCAAAATACATCCTTGTGGTTTACCCAATTTCGCACCATACATCCCTCTTGAAAAAGTTGCAACAGATATATCTCTCCGTTAGTAAAAGTGAACCAATATACATCCACGAGGATGAACGATGCAAATTTTGTGTCGTTAACTTGGACACGTGGCAGTTAAGTAAGGGTATATCTGTCATTTTATGTTTACCTATCTACTTCACCACTCTTTTACTACCTATTTCACTCACACCCAGATCATAAACACAAATAAAAAACACAAACACATATCAAACAGACAAATCAAAAACCCAAATATAAAACACAAATCAACTTACATATAACACTCATCTTACTGCTACACATTCCATTCTCAATCTTCTTCATCCTCTTATTTTGTTCTCTCTCTAATATTTCCCAGAAACCACCACACACATCACCATCTCAACACTCATACACCCTCTTCACCAACTCTCTCTATCCAACTCTCTCTATCCAACTCTGGCCGCCACCACAACCAGCCACCACCACAGTTGACGACCACCACCAGACCACTACAACAACACCACCAAACCATCAATACAAACACCCCTGACACAAAATCACCACCACCAACTGTCGACTGCCACCACCAACCCACCGTCGACCTAACAACACCAAACACTTTCCACCATCATCCACCAATAACACTGTCGGCCTAACAACACCAAGCATTAACCCTGTCAACAAATTACTTTAATTCCAACAAAAATCACAAAATCCCCAAATTTGATAAAAAAAAGAATTTAGAACCGAACCCTTAAGTTTTAAACTCAAATCACGAAATTAACCTCATAAATAAGTAAGGCACACTCAAGCAACACAAACCTTCAACCAATTCCTCCAATTTAATAGAAAAACAAAAGCCCTAATTTTTCTAAAAACTAAAAACGGCCACCAAACACAGATTCTTGGATTTATGGTTGTCACGCTGGTCACGGCGGTTTCGTAGTGGTAGCAGTCAAGGGGTGGTGGTAAGTTGGGGATGGGTTTGATGAATATGGTGGGGGGTGTTTGAAGAAGTAGAAAAGGTGGGTATTTAAGTGAAGAGGCTTGAATAAGATTTTTTGTTGATGATGAAGAAATTGAATATAAGATGGGGTTGAATTATATTTCTGAATTTTGAAATGAGTTTGAAGTAGAAGATGCAAAAGAAAGAAAGAAAGGAAAAATGTAAAAGTAGTACGCAGTATCAAAATTTCATCAGTTTCAAAAATGAGTTTAGTGGTAAATAAAATGACAGATATACTCTTATTTAACTGCCACGTGTCCAAGTTAATGACACAAAATTTTCATCATTCGTCCTTGTGGATGTATATTGGTTCTCTTTTACTAACAGAGGGATGTATTTGTTGCAACTTTTTCGAGAGGGATGTATGGTGCGAAACTAGGTAAACCACAGGGATGTATTTTGGAGTTTACTCTATTTCGTGTATAAAATGGATGAATATATGAAAGGAAAATATATGGGTGTAAAACATAATATGGAGTAAGGGTAAATTAGTAATTTAACATTTCTCACTTTAAATGTTTTAAATAAATATGTTTTTACTTTATATATAGTAAAGATAAAGATAATAAAGATGTGTTTTAATATCTTTTAGTCTTTCAGTTTTCTGTTTTAATATTGTATGGCATATGGCATTATAAAAGAAGGTTAATTAATTTTTTTAAAGATTTCTTCGATAAAATATATTTCTACAAAAAACAATTTAGTACATAGGATGAGAGTAAAGCTCCCATCTCAACCAACTACAGGGAAACAAGCGCACCTATTGTGCTTCAAAGAAAATCTACCATAAGAGAGAAATGCCAATCTTATGAACCTACCAAAATAAACACCAACAAAACTAGAACTACTTCCTAACTCTACCATGGATATGGATGTAAAGTTATTAACATCATACTCATAACCATTATAATTTTCATACTCAAGGAGACTTGCATCATTATCTCCTCCACTAACATGATTCGGGTTATCAATATATCAAGCCATGTCATCATCAATATCCTCGATTTCATCACTATCCGAATTTTCCTCTTGCTTTTCGATAGTAGTACTAGGTTCACATATCCATGTCACAGTACGTAGCCTCCTTTTGCATAGGAAGCTCAGATCTATAAGGTTTTAGTGACTTTCTAATTAATTAATCCTTGTAGCCAAAGATGTAGTACTTGGACTAGTGCCGAAGCTTTACGACCTTCCCGTTCCTCCATATCCACCATATCACGAGATTTATTACCACCCTCTCCCTCATCCACATCCATCATAGAGATTAATACATCAAATGAGTTCGATGTAGAAGGAACCGTAATGTCATTTTTATCTTTAGTTGCCTTTGGTTTCCTTGGTGCCTTATGTTGATATGTGAACTTAGTCTTCGAACCAATCTGAACCCTACGAATAGCTTGCTTTGGTACTTTCATGTTCTTAGTAAGATCCGAGACAAGTTTCTTAGGACATTCATTAAGAACGTGACCAAAAACCTTACAACTTGAGCATCTTGAAGGTGTCCACTCATACTCAATATGGATAGTGTGCATAGTATACCCCTCACCTTCGAATTAGTCTTTATTAAAACCAGGTTTACATCTTGGAAGTCCATTAGTCTTTATCAAAAGTTTTAACGCTTTTCTTGTTGCAATGTAACAAAAAGATGTACAACTAACACACGTCTAAATAGAAGTAAAAGATGATATGCAATTATTCCATTTGTCTCACAAAGTTTACTTTGCTATATATATATATATATATATATATATATATATATATATATATATATATATATATATATATATATATATATATATATATAGGGTCTTTAATTTTAGAACCCTGTTAAGTGCGGGAACTGCGAGAACCCACTTATGTACTCCTAATAAATGATAGTGTGCAACATTTTAATGCAAAATGACATTTTTTGTAATTAAGGGAAACTACATTTCCTGGAAACATTAATGAAAAGGGTATAAAAGGTATTCTAGTTTATACACATCTCATTAATTACATGAAAAAATGGGAATTTCTTCACATATCAACTTGCTTCCTATAACAAAACTGATCTTCATTATTTTAATTTGAAAACACATACTAATTTCACACACAAACCTAAACCCCCAAATTTCATACTAGCGACTATAATCAAAATCAAAAAAATAAAATTTAAATCAACCAAACAAGTAACAATAACATCAATGGAAGATATGATCATCAATGTAATTTGTGTGTATTTTTTTAATTTATTTTATTGTTGATGGTTTTATGATTCGATGGTTCTCTATGAATGCATGTATATTAATATATTCTGTTGATTGTTTGATTGTGGATTGATTTAGCGATGTAATTTTAGTTAACATTTGGTTTTTGGTATTTTTTTAGTTCATTTATTCTTTTTTGGTATAGGAAACAGTAAAGTTTATGTAAAATATGTGATTTCATTTTGATTATTTTTGTATTTTTGTATTTTTTAAGGATGAATCAAGGATGAATCTTGTATTATGTGGTGTTTGGATATATGAAACTAGACAATTTATGGTTAATGATTCCATTTTCTTCAATTAATGCATTCGGTTTTTTTTTTTTTTTTTTTTTTTTTTTTTTTTTTTTTTTTTTTTTAATTGAACCGAATTGTAATGGGTAATGCATGTATGTTTTGATTAGAAATTTTTGCCATGTTTTTTAATGCTGAGAGGCTTGATTAATGAAACCTAAATATAGTTTATATGGTATGATAAGTAATTTGTTTAAGGATTTTGCTAAACACTCCCCACTGTGTAATGTTTTAAACTACATTAAATAACCTATTCTTTCCATGTTTAAAGTAATTATGCATTTAATGCACAATAACTGAACATAAAAATTAACTAAAATATATGCGATTTTTGATTTAACAGAATCTAAATTTCCATTTATATTCATATTAAACATTGCTCACTGGGTAATGTTTAACAAAACCCTTTGTTTAATTATTGAAAATTTTTTAATGAGTTTTAGTTTTTTTAGTAAAGATTAATGTTAAAATAGTAATTAGAATGTTGTTTGTTTGCTTTTTATTGATTGATTAAGGATGAATATGGTGTTGGTATTAGTAGTACATACATGTTATCATGTTAAAAATAGTTCATATGTTTATGTTCGTATTTAGATGTCTGATGAGATGCATATCTGTTTGTATTCAAGTGTTGGTATTAGCAGTACATACATGTTTTCGTGTTAAAAGTAGTTCAGATGTTTATGTTTGTATTCAGATGTTTGATGAGATGCATGTCTGATTTGTTGTCGCACTTTCGTACTTGTGAGAAAGATAAGATCAATAAACTGATTTGTGGTGCCTAATTGTTACAGGATCAAGGAGAAGTGAAAGATCAAAGGGTAAATGGCCAGTGGTTGAAGAGAATACAATTAAAGAAGCAATTGATGTAGACTATGAATCAAGTGATCTTACAGTTTTAGATCATATAAGCAGGGAACGTACTTGGCATATGTGTTCAATAAAGTGTTATATATCATAGTTGCACATATACTCCTTCTTAATTCCTTGTAAATTAAAAATAATTTACATTTACTAGTAAATATATAAGTAAAAATATTGTTTACATTGTAACCTGATGAGGCGAAAAATGAACCGTTTTTAGGGGGTCATTTAAGCCCGGAATTGAATTTATTTGATCAAATATTGTCCTAAATCGTTCCTTTTGTGATTTTAGGTACTTTGGGAGTGAACTCTGGAAAAGGAAGCATTTTGGACATTTTTGGAGCATAAAAGTGAAGAAAACGGCAAAGACTTAATTTTTCATGCTGAGAATAGTACCTGACGGCATCAAGAAGGGAATTGTGACGGCGTCAGGAGTAAAATCCATGACGACCCAGTGAAAACCTAAAGGCGTCAAGAGAAGGGCGTCAAGAGTTATTTTGGTGACGGCCTGAAGATGGACTACACGTGACGGCGTCAGACCCAGATCTAGGCAGTCCGAAAACTTTATTGGCGGCGAGATGACGGCGTCAGACATTTACTCTTGATGCCGTCACCTCACAAAATCTATATGTACTTTTCTATTTTTCATTCATTAAGAGAGGAACTTGTGTGGAGAATACTAGGGTCGAACCTAATAAACCCTAGGTCGTTTGTAACAGTATTTTCAAGGGTTTTCACTCCTTGAAACCTTTCATGTTCAATTAAGATAAGTCCTCTTTCGATTCATTCAATATGTCTATGTGTTGTTTGAATATATCTTATGCTTGTCTTGATTATAACATGCTAGGCTAGATCTTTCATGTGTTTGCTTAGATGTAATGAAACCTAGATGTTGATTATAAGTTGATTGCTTGTTTATAGTTGTAGTGGATGAATGATTTCAATGTTAGGCTTAAGAAAACTGGCAGATCTCCATTGTGTAACTTGCTTGAACATCTTAAGAAACATGAACCGATGTGTACTAGGTTTTTATGGTTGTATTTAATGCATGAGCGAATTCTAGTGATCCCATGTTAGGAGCTTCTTAGCCGGCTCGACATAGGAGTGAAGTAGGAGCTTATAGGATTGGGGAAGTAAGTACGCCACCCCATGAATGATATTAAGGAATACAATCCATAATCCACGCAGCTGTAACAAGTAATTAACCTGTAAAAGATATCTAGGAAGTAGTGAAATCTAAGTAAACACAATTCTCCCATATATTGCTCACACCACTATCTTAATTTAGTTTAATTTCATTTTTAGTATTTTATTTTGACTGCATCTTAGTTATTGGGTTAGTTGATTAGCAACTAATTCCGCCCACTCCTCTAAAAACCGAGATTTTACTTGCTTTCATAAAATATAAAAATACAAAAAGAATCATCCCTCATCTCTAGACCTAGTCTTTAGGTTTTGTAATCCTAGTGACACTATTCCCAAGTTGAACGATCAATCCCCCGGTACTTGTCACTATACTATACTACAACGATCAGGTACACTGCCTGGTGGGGGTTGTAAGCTTCTCGAGATCCCTCGAGAGGTAAAGCCTGGTGCAATTCTCACGCATCAAGCTTTTGGCGCCACAGCCTGGGGAATAGTTATTTTCTAGGTTAGGATTTCTTTTAATTAGGTCTGACCATGATGATAACCATAGGACTAGTCCTTTTTATTATTCAGACTCCGATGAGGATCTTGGTAATGGTGATGTGATTAATGAGGATAGGATAGAAGAGGAAGTGAACCCTCTTAGGTATGTCGACCCTAGAACAAGGATTGAGAGTGATAGCTCATTCAATATGCAACTTCCTTGTAAGATTGGATTTAGGAGCTTTGATGCCTACCTTAACTCATCTCTCCCAATGAACATAATCTCAGGTAGTGAATATAATAAAATCATGGTAGATGAGTTGGAATACAAAGGAGATAATGTTATTGCTAGGGCAATGTCATTGCATGTGTTTGTAGGGAGCTTTGTTTATCTTGTTGAGTTTATGGTTATGGAGAATCTAGGAGAATTTATTGATAGTAAGTTAACCCAAGTTGTGTTTTGGAAACCTTTCAAAAGGTTGACCAACCTCGATGAAAAACTTATGGAAGGGTTAATTACATTCTCAAATGGGGATGAAGATTTTGTCTACCAAATGCCCCGTGCACACCCTACGTTCAAGGATTTCTCCATGGAGAAGTGTAGTAGGTATCCGCCTCTAGAAATGCTAAGTGAGAATGATAAAAGTAAGGGGCTTAAATATACTCATGAGAAAAATAAAAGGTATTATCGTAGATGTTTAGTGTTAAATGATGATTATAAGAAAGATGAGGCGACTATAAGATGGGTCACCCTCGGTTATGTGAGCATAAGTGACACACGGTAACCCATGACCTTGAGTCTAGCTACAAGACTCGTAAATAAAGAAACGAGCTTCTTAGGAGGCAACCCATGTTTTGTGTGATTTTTATTTTTGTTTGATTGTTATTTGCTTCCGTATGCATGCTTTATTTTTATTGTTGGTAGATCATGTTTCAAACTAAAATGGTGAACATACGTTACTTTGTTGTTTGACTTAGTCTTAACTTCATCCAAAGGTATTTCGCAAAAGATAAGTGTAAGGGGAAACCCCAAATATGTTTTTAAGAAACAAATTCGATCATGAATCTCCACAATATTAAGAGAACATGTATATTCGTATTTGTTAGAGTCAAATGCTTGTATCGAGTCATAATGATGTTTTGCAGGATTTTCCAGGAAGTAGGACAAAGTTTTTCCAGAAATTTTCCGGAAACTTAACATAAGAATTTCTGCAGGTCACTTCTGACGGCGTCAGGAAGAAACTCTTGACGGCGTCACGTGTAAAATTCTGGAAATTTTACCAGTTTTGTTTTTCTAACGGAGTCTTAAAGTTTTTGTTGAATCTTTAGTTTTATAATCTCCAAGAAATCTACAAACATCATTCCACAAGCATTATATCTTACTTTGCTTTCTCGGATTTGTTAGCATATATAGATTGCCGCCGATTTTACGCGAGGTTGCCTTGTCTGTTTTCTCAGGTTTAACAGGTTATGTATGACAAGAAGATGATTTATATTCTGGAAGGGAATGATGAGGCGAAAAATGATCCGTTTTTAGGGGGTCATTTAAGCCCGGAATTGAATTTATTTGATCAAATATTGCCCTAAATCGTTCCTTTTGTGATTTTAGGTACTTTGGGAGTAAAATTTGGAAAAGGAAGCAATTCGGACGTTTTTGGAGCTTAAAAGTGAAGAAAACGCCAAAGTCTTAATTTTCCATGCTGGGAACAGTAGGTGACGGCGTCAAGAGTAATTTCCTGACGGCGTCAAGAGCAAAATTCCATGACGATCCAGCACAGATTTGACGGCGTCACTAGGTAGGGCGTCAAGAGTAAAAGTCATGACGGCCTGGAAATGATTATCACTTGACGGTGTCAAATGTAGATCAAGGCAGTCCGAGAATAGTTTTGGCGGCGAGGTGACAGCATCACAAGGTTGGTCTTGACGCCGTCAGACCCCTTTTCCTATATATAGTTTTCTAATTTTCACATTAAAAAGAGGGAAGTTTTGGAGAAACCCTAAGTACGAACCTGGTGCGAATTTTACAGGTTTTTCAAGGGTTCCAAGCCCTTGATACCTTTCATGTGTAATTGAGATAAGTGTTCTTTTAATTCAATCAATATGTCTATGTGTTGGTTGTCTATATCTTGTTCTTGTCTTAATTCCATCATGCTAGGCTAGATCTATCTTGTGTTTGCTTGGATCTAATGAAACCTAAATGTTAATTATGTGTTGATTACTTGTTTATACTTATCTTGGATGAATGATTTATATGTTAGGCTTAAGAAAACTGGTAGATCTCCAATTGGTAACATGCTTGAACGTCTTAAGAAACATGAACCGACGCGCACTAGGTCTTTATTAGTTGTATTTAATGCATGAGCCACTGTTTAAAATCCCTATAGTTGTGCTGGGCATGGTATAGGAGGAGATAAGAGCTCATAGAATTGGGGAGTTAAGTGTGCCACCCCATGAATGGTATTAAGGAATACGATCCGTCATCCATGTAATTATAACAAGTAATTAACGTGTAAAAGATGTCTAGGGAGTAGTGAAATCTAAGTAAACACATTTTCTCCACTTATTGCTCACAACTTTAGTATAATTTAGTTTATTTTCATTTCTAGTATTTTATTTTGATTGCATCTTTAGTATTGGGTTAGTTGATTAGCAACTAATTCCGCCCAAGTCCTTCAAACCCGAGATTTTTACTTGCTTTCTATAAAATATAAAATACAAAAATAATCATCCCTTACCTTTAGAACTAGTATTTAGGTTTTCTAATCCTAGCGACACTATTCCTAAGCTGAACGATCAATCCCCCGGTACTTGTCACTATACTATACTACAACGATCAGGTACACTGCCTCGTGGGGGTTGTAAGCTTCTCGAGATCCCTCGAGAGGTAAAGCCTGGTGCGATTCCCATGTATCAAGTTTTTGGCGCCGCAGCCTGGGGAATAGTTATTGACTAGGTTAGAATTTCTTTTTATTAGGTCTACTTGCTAGATTCCTTTCTAGTAAGATTTTATTTTTATTTTTTAGGTTCTCTTTAGTCTATCTTATTTCTTTGTGTCCTTTGTTTGTAAACTATTTCGATGGATCACAATAACATTGATCGTTTGATTCCTGTTATTCGTGTTTTTCGTCGTAGGATCTTCCAAATGCCCGCCCCACTTCCTTTAGCAGAAAATGAGAACCCACCTAACCTTTCACCCAACCACCACTTTTACAATAATTCTGAGTTAGAAGAGTCTGATCATGATGATGACCATAGGGCTAGTCCTTTCTACTATTTAGACTCCTATGAGGATCTTGATGATGGTGATGTGATTAATGAGAATAGGATGGAAGAAGAAATAAACCCTCTTAGGGATGTTGGCCCTAGAACTAGGATTGAGTGTGATAGTTCATTTAACATGCAATTCCTTTGTAAGATCGGATTTAAGAGCTTTAACGCCTATCTCAACTCATCTCTTCCAATGAACATAATCTCATGTAATGAATACAATAAAATCATGGTAGATGAGTTAGAATACAAAGGAGAAAACATTATTACTAGGGCAATACCATTGCATGTGTTTGTAGGAAGCTTGGTTTATCTTGTTGAGTTCATGGTTATGGAGAATATAGGAGATTTTATTGACAATAAGTTGACCCAAGTTGTGTTTGGAAAACCCTTCAAACGGCTGACCAAACTCGATGAAAAACTCATAGAAGGGCTAATTACATTCTCGGATGAGGATGAAGATTTTGTCTATCAAATGCCCCGCACACACCCTAGGTTCAAAGATTTTTCCATGGAAAAGTGTAGTAGGTATCCGCCCATGGAAATGTTAAGTGAGAATGATAAGAGAAAAGGACTTAAGTACACGCATGAAAAGAATAAAAGATACTATCGCGGATGCTTAGAGTTAGGAGACGAATATAAGAAAGATGAGGCGACTATTAGATGGCTCACACTTGGTTATGTGAGCATAAGCGATACACGTTAACCCATGACCTTGAGTCTAGCTACAAGACTCGTAAATAAAGAAAATCGCTTCTTGGGAGGCAACCCATGTTTTGTGTGATTTTATTTTGTTTGTTTGTTATTTGCTTCCGTATGCATGCTTTATTTTTATTGTTGGTAGATCATGTTTCTAAACTAAATAGTGGAAATACTTTACTTTGTTGTTTTGGCCTAGTCTTAACTCCACCTAAAGGTATTTTTGCAAAAGATAAGTGTAAGGGGAAACTCCAAATATGTTTTCAAGAAACAAACCGATCATGATTCTCCACAATATTAAATGAACATGTATATTTGTATTTGTTAGAGTCAAATGCTTGTATTGAGTCATAATGAAGTTTTGCAGGATTTTCCAGGAAGTAGGACCAAGTTTTTCCAGAAATTTTCCGGAAACTTAACATAAGAATTTCTGCAGGTCACTTCTGACGGCGTCAAGAGTTTACTCATGACGGCGTCACGTGTAAAAATCTGGAAATTTTACCGGTTTTGTTTTTCTAACGGAGTCTTATGGTTTTTGTGAATTATTAAGTTTTATAATCTCCAGGAGATCGGCAAACTTCATTCCACAAGCATTATATCTTATCTTGTTTTCTAGGATTTAGTAACTTATATAGGATGCCGCCGATTTTACGCGAGGTTGTCTTGTCTATTTTATCAGGTTTTACAGGTTATGTATGACAAGAAGATGATTTATATTCTGGAAGGAAAGCTTTGATTGTTCATTTTCTTGGAGGAAGATCTAACCTGGCCACCTTATTATCCATACCGAGCGAATCAGGGGAGTATTTGATTTCATTCTTTTTAACTTTTTCACTTTTACATTCTTTACTTGAACATTGAGGACAATGTTCATCTTAAGTGTAAGGGGAGGGTAAAATGATGATACCTTACATATGCACTTTCGCTTGAGTTTGTTTTGTTTAATGGTAGATGTGTAATAAAACTATGCGAAATACTTGTTAGTGCAATTTTAGCGCCAAATTTAAATTTTTTTACAACATTTAGGAGTGAAACTTTAGCCATGGCAAGCGTCTCATGGATAGGAGATTGTATGACTAGCACATAACCTTATATTCAGAAAAATTTTCCACCCAAATATGTGAGGTTCGCCTTTAGATTTGATAGGAAAAGCATTTATTATTAGTGCTTATGAGTGTACCGGTAGCATTTAGATTCTAGAACTTGCGTTAGTGATGCATCCCGAGACCGCTAGTGAGACTACATTCGTGTAGTAGGATTTACTACATGATAAGAGGCATTAGGATCACCCTTGTGTTAAACCCGTATTATGATTACTTGACCATTTAAGTCATGTTACTTGGCTAGTTAAGTCAACTAATTTTCCCACACCCTTAGCGTTGTACTCATTTTTAGTACACGAAACCCCTAGTAAACCCCTCCAAGCCTATCTTTTCGTTTCTAACTTTAAGCATCTTACTTAAAGGAAGAATTTGTTACACCCCACTTAAATGTACAACCAAATCGCCTTAGCCTTCCATGTATGCGCTCATTTTTAGTGCATTATTGTTATTTGTTAAACCCTAAGTTAACTATCTAATTGATTACATGGTTGCTAAGTCGAGTCATATCCTTGTACATATTGTTTTGGGACGATTGGGACTCATGGGTAAAGTACTTATTTTATGAGTAATGGGGAAGAACATCATTTATTACCCCCATATGTACGTTAATCTTAAAAGTACTCCAAGTGTTTTGATTTTCTTAATTCGAGTCATTAGATTAGTTTAATGTAAAGTATGTAAAAATTCAAGTGTAAGGGGAATGTTCATTCCCTATGATGTATTATTTTGGATGGTAGGGTAAGAGTGTATGCAAAAAAAAAAAAAAAAAAAAAAAAAAAAAAAAAAATCGAAAAAAATCAAGAAAAAAAAGAAAAAAAATAGAAAAAGGAAAAAGAGAAAAAACATACGGACTACCATCCCTTTTTATTCTATGTTTATTTTATGTTTTTGTTATTTCTCATTTATTAGCTTAAGTCGAGTCTAGTCTTGGCTTAGCAACGCCATATTGTACATGTAATTGACCAAGATTGTTAACTCGCCACCAGTAAAACTTCCTTTATCCAACAAAACTGTGTATTTCATATCCCTACACCTAACGTTACAACCCTTTAAAAGACCTCTTTGATAGTTTATCCTAGGTGCTTACGCTATGTGGTGGAGGTTTGATCCTTTCCCAAGCCTATGGTAATCTATTTTTCTATGACAGGTAGTGAAAGATATCTTCCGTTTCCATATTGTAATTTATACTTTATTACAACCGAGATATGTGAGTATCTAAACACTATTTGTGAGGTGCTAGTGTATGACTTCCATGCTTGTCTATTGGTCTTTAGTTGAACGATTATTTGTTGTAATTACTTTTATATTAGTGTTAAATGACCCCTAACTTGTCTTTTGACTAGAATAAAAGCGCATTTGCTTGAGGACAAGCAAATCTCAAGTGTAAGGGTATATGATGAGGCAAAAAATGATCCGTTTTTAGGGGGTCATTTAAGCCCGGAGTTGAATTTATTTGATCAAATATTGCCCTAAATCGTTCATTTTGTGATTTTAGGTACTTTGGGAGTGAAATCTGGAAAAGGAAGCAATTCGGACATTTTTGGAGCATAAAAGTGAAGAAAACGCCAAAGTCTTAATTTTCCATGCTGGGAACAGTAGGTGACGGCGTCAAGAGCAAAATTCCATGACGATCCAGTACAGATTTGACGGCGTCACAAGGTAGGGCATCAAGAGTAAAAGTCATGACGGCCTGGAAATGATTATCACTTGACGGCGTCAAATGTAGATCAAGGCAGTCCGAGAATAGTTTTGGCGGCGAGGTGACGGCGTCACAAGGTTGGTCTTGACTCCGTCAGACCCCTTTTCCTATATATAGTTTTCTAATTTTCACATTAAAAAGAGGGAAGTTTTGGAGAAACCCTAAGTACGAACTTGGTGCGAATTTTACAGGTTTTTCAAGGGTTCCAAGCCCTTGATACCTTTCATGTGTAATTGAGATAAATGTTCTTTTAATTCAATCAATATGTCTTGTTCTTGTCTTAATTCCATCATGCTAGGCTAGATCTATCTTGTGTTTGCTTGGATCTATTGAAACCTAGATGTTAATTATGTGTTGATTACTTGTTTATACTTGTCTTGGATGAATGATTTATATGTTAGGCTTAAGAAAACTGGCAGATCTCCAATTGGTAACATGCTTGAACGTCTTAAGAAACATGATCCGACGCGCACTAGGTCTTTGTTGGTTGTATTTAATGCATGAGCCACTATTTAAAATCCCTATAGTTGTGCTGGGCATGGTATAGGAGGAGATAAGAGATCATAGAACTGGGGAGTTAAGTGTGCCACCCCATGAATGGTATTAAGGAATACAATCCATCATCCATGCAATTATAACAAGTAATTAACGTGTAAAAGATGTCTAGGGAGTAGTGAAATCTAAGTAAACACATTTTCTCCACTTATTGCTCACAACTTTAGTATAATTTAGTTTATTTTCATTTCTAGCATTTTATTTTGATTGCATCTTTAGTATTGGGTTAGTTGATTAGCAACTAATTCCGCCCAAATCCTTCAAACCCGAGATTTTTACTTGCTTTCTATAAAATATAAAATACAAAAATAATCATCCCTCACCTTTAGAACTAGTATTTAGGTTTTCTAATCCTAGCGACACCATTCCTAAGCTGAACGATCAATCCCCCGGTACTTGTCACTATACTATGCTACAACGATCAGGTACACTGCCTGGTGGGGGTTGTAAGCTTCTCGAGATCCCTTGAGAGGTAAAGCCTGGTGCGATTCCCACGTATCAGGGAAGCTTTGATTGTTCATTTTCTTGGAGGAAGATCTAACCTGGCTACCTTATTATCCATACCGAGCGAATCAGGGGAGTATTTGATTTCATTCGTTTTACTTATTTCACTTTTACATTCTTTACTTGAACATTGGGGACAATGTTCATCCTAAGTGTATGGGGAGGGTAAAATGATGATACCTTACAGATACACTTTCGCTTGTGTTTGTTTGTTTAATAGTAGATGTGTAATAAAACTATGAGAAATACTTGTTAGTGTAATTTTAGCGCCAAATTTAAATTTTTTTACAACATTTAGGAGTGAAACTTTAACCATAGCAAGCGTCTCATGGATAGGAGTCGTATGACTAGCACAAAACCGTACTATTCAGAAACATTTTCCACCCAAATATGTGAGGTTCGCCTTTAGATTTGATAGGAAAAGCATTCATTATTAGTGCTTATGAGTGTACCGGTAGCATTTAGATTCTAGAACTTGCGTTAGTGATGCATCCTGAGACCGCTAGTGAGACTACATTCGTGTAGTAGGATTTACTACATGATAAGAGGCATTAGGATCACCCTTGTGTTAAACCCGTATCATAATTACTTGACCGTTTAAGTCATATTACTTGGCTAGTTAAGTCAATTAATTTTTCCCACACCCTTAGCGTTGTACTCATTTTTAGTACACGAAACCCCTAGTACACCCCTCCGAGCCTATCTTTTCGTTTCTAGCTTTAAGCATCTTACTTAAAGGAAAAATTTGTTACACCCCACTTAAATGTACAAAAAAATCGCCTTAGCCTTCCGTGTATGCACTCATCTTTAGTGCATTATTGTTATTTGTTTAAACCCTTAGTTAATTATCTAATTGATTACATGGTTGCTAAGTCGAGTCATATCCTTGTACATATTGTTTTGGGACGATTGGAACTCTTGGGTAAAGTACTTGTGTTATGGAGTAATGGGGAAGAAAATCATTTACTACCCCCATATATGCATTAATCTTAAAAGTACTCCAAGTGTTTTGATTATTTTAATTCGAGTCATTAGATTAGTTTATTGTAAAGTATGTAAAAATTCAAGTGTAAGGGGAATGTTCATTCCCTATGATGTATTATTTTGGATGGTAGGGTAAGAGTGTATGCAAAAAAAAAAAAAAAAAAAAAAAAAAAAAAAAAATCGAAAAAAAATTAAAAGAAAAAAAAATATAGAAAAAGAGAAAAGTGAAAAAACAAATGGACTACCATCCCGTTTCATTCTATGTTCATTTTATGTTTTGGTTATTTTTCATTTATTAGCTTAAGTCGAGTCTAGTCTTGGCTTAGCAACGCCATATTGTACATGTAATTAACCAAGATGATTAGCTCGCCACCAGTAAAGACTGCCTATATCCAACAAAACCGTGTATTCCATATCCCTACACCTAACGTTACAACCCTTTAAAAGACCTCTTTGATAGTTTATCCTAGGTGGTTACGCCATGTGGTGGAGGTTTGATCCTTTCCTAAGCCTATGGTAATCTATTTTGCTATAACAGGTAGTGAGAGATGTTTTCCATTTCCATATTACGATATTACTTTATTACACCCGAGAGATGTGAGTATCGAAACACTATTTGTGAGGTGCTAGTGTATGACCTCTGTGCTTGTCTTTGGTCTTTAGTGGAACGATTATTTGTTGTAATTACTTTTATATTAGTGTAAAATGACCCCTAACTTGTATTTTGATTAGAATAAAAGCGCATTTGCTTGAGGACAAGCAAATCTCAAGTGTAAGGGTATATGATGAGGCGAAAAATGAACCGTTTTTAGGGGGTCATTTAAGCCCGAAATTGAATTTATTTGATCAAATATTGCCCTAAATCGTTTCTTTTGTGATTTTAGGTACTTTGGGAGTGAATTCTGGAAAAGGAAGCATTTTGGACGTTTTTGGAGCATAAAAGTGAAGAAAACGGCAAAGACTTAATTTTCCATGCTGAGAACAGTACCTGACGGCGTCAAGAAGGGAATTGTGACGGCGTCAGGAGTAAAATCCATGACGACCCAGTGAAAACCTGAAGGCGTCAAAAGCTATTTTGGTGACGGCCTGAAGATGGACTACACGTGACGGCGCCAGACCCAGATCTAGGTAGTCCGAGAACTTTATTGGCGGCGAGATGACGGCGTCAGACATTTACTCTTGACGCCGTCACCTCACAAAATCTATATATACTTTTCTATTTTTCATTCATTAAGAGAGGAACTTGTGTGGAGAATACTAGGGTCGAACATAATAAACCCTAGGTCGTTTGTAACAGTATTTTCAAGGGTTTTCACCCCTTGAAACCTTTCATGTTCAATTAAGATAAATCCTCTTTCAATTCATTCAATATGTCTATGTGTTGTTTGAATATATCTTATGCTTGTCTTGATTATAACATGCTAGGCTAGATCTTTCATGTGTTTGCTTAGATGTAATGAAACCTAGATGTTGATTATAGGTTGATTGCTTGTTTATAGTTGTAATGGATGAATGATTTCAATGTTAGGCTTAAGAAAACTGGCAGATCTCCATTGTGTAACTTGCTTGAACGTTTAAAGAAACATGAACCGATGTGTACTAGGTTTTTATGGTTGTATTTAATGCATGAGCGAATTCTAGTGATCCCATGTTAGGAGCTTCTTAGCCGGCTCGACATAGGAGTGAAGTAGGAGCTTATAGGATTGGGGAAGTAAGTACGCCACCCCATGAATGATATTAAGGAATACAATCCATAATCTACGCAGCTGTAACAAGTAATTAACCTGTAAAAGATATCTAGGGAGTAGTGAAATCTAAGTAAACACAATTCTCCCATATATTGCTCACACCACTATCTTAATTTAGTTTAATTTCATTTTAGTATTTTATTTTGATTGCATCTTAGTTATTGGGTTAGTTGATTAGCAACTAATTCCGCCCACTCCTCTAAAAACCGAGATTTTACTTGCTTTCATAAAATATAAAAATACAAAAAGAATCATCCCTCATCTCTAGACCTAGTCTTTAGGTTTTCTAATCCTAGCGACACTATTCCTAAGTTGAACAATCAATCCCCCGGTACTTGTCACTATACTATACTACAACGATCAGGTGGTACACTGCCTGGTGGGGGTTGTAAGCTTCTCGAGATCCCTCGAGAGGTAAAGCCTGTTGCAATTCCCACGCATTATAACCATAATTTACTAAACATATATTTGGCTTTTAAAACATATATGTTTTGGGATTAAAAACATACATGTTTTTTTTTATTCGTATACTAATACATACACAAAACATACATATTTCGTATTTTAAAACATATATGTTTCGGGCTTTAAAACATACATGTTTCTATTCTTTACAATAATTTACTAAACATATATTTGGGTTTTAAAACATACATGTTTCGGGATTTAAAACATACATGTTTCGGGATTTAAAACATGCATGTTCTATTCGTATATTTAGTACGTATATATTTACATTGTAAAAATAATTTACTAAACATATATTCGGGTTTTAAAACATATATGTTTCGGGAGTGAAAACATACATGTTTCTATTCGTATACTAATAATACATATAGAAAATATACATATTTTAAAAGTGTATGTTTATTAGATAAATTGTGTGATTAATAGAAACATGTATGTTAAAACATAGACGCTTAAAACATACATGCATGTGTGTTCAAACATACATGTTTAAAACTTTTAAAACTCATACATGTAGAAACCATACAATTTATTAATTGAATTTCCTGATAACCCAAATAACGTCACCAATAATGCTACCAGAAAACATAAACTGAACCCAAAAATTTCCATTCAAATGCCACCAATTGGTACTTTGCTTGTTTGATAGCAACATTTGCGGCTTGAATCTCGTACAACTCTGCACGAATCTAATTCTTATGTATGTTGCGGTCCGAAAGTAGTATTCGCGCAGCATACTTTCTCCTCAAAACGTCCCAACTGAGTAATCTG
Source organism: Artemisia argyi (assembly GCA_030686995.1). NCBI lineage: Eukaryota > Viridiplantae > Streptophyta > Magnoliopsida > Asterales > Asteraceae > Artemisia > Artemisia argyi. Next base: position 238,259,662 of record CM060700.1, on the reverse strand, counting down.
CTTTGTACCCACATATTCAAGTCCGCACTCCCACCTACCTTTAACACTGCCCATATACGAATCCATGTGGCGCATCACGAATACACCACAATCGTTTGGCCAATTGAGTTTGCCAATGAAATTTCCCACGATTAACATCAGCATTCAATATTTCTTTTGCTTTCCCATGCTTTACTGATTCCATGTATTTGCCAAAATTTTGGTTCTGTGATCATAAACATTTACTTTCAGTATACCAGAAAACATGAAAGAATGACACAAAAAGTAACTCATATGAAAACAAGTCAGAACGAGGCAATAAGTAACTCGTATGTCCGCGTACTAATCTATTTAGTAAAAATCTACTTCCTCATCTTCACCAACTATTTGTTTGCCCTTTGAATGAGGAATATTAAATCTATCATCTATGTATATGGCGTTTCAATGGTTGAGTTTAAGCACACCATGAGCAGCAGATGTATAATTTGTAAGATGTGAATCATTTATATATGTGTACTGTAGGGTGCGATGTGTCCCATGCATAAAGTATGTATAAAGTGTAAAATTAAAGTAAATTTAGTTAGTGCATGGTATTTTCATATAAGGTAATAATCCACTGATAATTTAATATGTATCACTTTGAGTTTTTTGTTTGATCATAGTTGTTTGAAAACATATATACACAAGTCTTGTACATTTAAAGTTAATTACGCTACTATGTACTCCTTATTTGTTACTCTATTTACACAATTTGTCAGGTAGATCTTAACTGTGGAGTTTCTTTTCTATTTCTTTTACCATACTTATGTTTTTATATACAGTTACTTAATCAACTAACACTATATCTCTTGTTCACAGCGTATTTTATTCAAGACCATTGGTTTCATAACATCCCTAACCCATTAACTCATTAAGCATCACAATCTCACAAACATGTAAATTGTAACTCAAATAACTTAAGTCTCGAACTTTAGTACCATATTGATCGGAGTCTCAAACACCTGATAAGAACATTGGCTAAATCATTGATACGGACCTATTATATGTTGATTCTAAAAAGTAAAAACATCACAGTAAACCTCTTAGGAAAACGAAATTCCAATTTGCAAATTAACAATTAAAGAACAATGGTTCTTGGGTGCCACCGTATCATGTTGTTTCTCACATGATCTTTTGCCGCATAATCTAAAATTGTTGTCGTATGTTCATGAGAAAAATGGAGATTGTGGGTGAGCGTTGCCGAGAGTAATTTAACTTAGTCTAATTGTAATTTTTCTCAGTTTGGGGAGGGTTTTGATGTCTTTAATTTTTATGCCATGGAGTGTAAAACTGTAAAAGGATTGAAACAAGAAAATAAGAAAATATACACCACGTATTACTGTATATTCATGTAAATATTTTAACAACTACAATAGTTGTGTATTTATTTTTTTAAATTGCAAGGGTCCAAACAAAAACTCTATCTACAAACAAAGAAGTATCAACTTTTTGTATAAAAACTTGAGAAAAATTGGAAAAAGACAACTATGAACTTAAAACATAAAAAAGTGGAAAATATGTACCACCGTATATCAAGAAATGTGGGTGAAATATGAGTGGAAACCGCCTCGTTGTGATAAATGTAAGGTATTTGGTCATACTCTTGTTGATTGTCCGAATTTTGTACCAACTACTACTCAACCTACACCGAGAGTTAATAATGGCTTCCAAACGGTTACTAATAATAAGAAGAGTAATAGTGATGGTCAATGTGGTCCTATTAAAGGAGGTTTTACAAAGATTGGTGTGGGTAAGAAGATGAAATATAGAACCAAAGCACCTCAGCTGGAACCCAAGAAAGTGGATGCCAATGAGAAGAAGAATGCTGATATGCCGAGTAATAGTGGAGCTAAGATTGTTACATCAAATAAGTTTGATGCACTTAATATTGCTGATACTGATGATTTTGGTATTCCTACTGAGGAAGTGACTTTGGAGGTGATGTCTCGAAGTACTAAGGAGGCTAATGAGGATGGGTCTTTTAAGACTGCTACTACATCACAAGAACCCCTTGTGCGTGATTCAACAGAAAAGGAACATGTTGGGACTTCTAAGCCTAGTTCATTTTCTTCTCCATCTACTTCATCTAATAAGAGGGTTAACCCATTTTCTAAAGTGGGAGATGTTGTTGTGACTGATAGTGATGATGATGAGGAGGTTGTTAACATGTTTGATGAGTCCGCTAGTCTATTTGGTGGGGGTCACGAACGTGAATATGAGTATGATGGATATGACTCTGATGGATATGACTACGATGACTATGCGCAGCAAGTTTATGATCTTCCAGGAAATTTGGATGCTTTTAATGCCATGTACGGCAATAAGCTTCAAGGTCGTAAGAAGTAATTTATTTTTTCATTGTCTTTTGTCATCATTTGAGTATTGGTTTCTTTTCCTTTTGGAGAATATATAGTATCTTGTTATGTAAGAGTTCTCCTATGTAACGGGCTGAGATATGGGATTCACCTATATCCTATGTACTTAAACGTTTTTTGGAGTAATATATTTACCGGGTCTTTTGACCTTTTACCCAAAAAAAAGAAAATGCCACTCATTTATTGGATTAATAATAACCGACCATATGAATTTGGAAATTACTAATGACAATTTGGTAAATTATTAATAATTTGTGATACATGAAGACCCTCAAGTTGTAGTTTATTACAAAAATGCCATTCAGCAATTATTAATCTCAGATTATCTTAATTATATGATCCAATGGTTGCGATTAGTTCTTACTTTTACAACTTTGAGCTTGATCTCACATCAACCATCTCATATATATATATATATATATATATATATATATATATATATATATATATATATATATATATATATATATATATATATATATATTCAGATTTTATACATGGATAGTAATAATTTCTCCCATCTAATTTAACCTAAATTAATTAATGCTCATTTTTAATTTATATAATATATATGAGTGTAAAAGTAATTGGTTATCAATCAAAACTTGTATTAATTGCATATATCATATTTTTCTATTTTTTTTGTTTCTGAACAATCATTTTAAGACAGAAAAAGTAATAAAAGAGAATAAAATTAATAAAGGCAATTCGGGTAAACTAAAATATTTAAACATAATTAATGCTTTTAAAACGTATTGAGTAAATATGAAATTTCCAATTTTGAAGAAGTGAAATATGAAATTGCCCCAAAATTACACGTGTTTATTTACTTTACTTTCCTTATTGCTTGTATTTGTTTTCAAAAAAATCAATGAATTCGTTCATAGTTTACTTTTAATAACAAACAAGGGAACAACAACAATACCCTTTGCGGGAACTAATCAAGAACTAGACCTTGTTTGACTTGGAATCTTATCAAGAACTAATTAAGAACCCAAAAAAACTTGCAGAAATTGTAACTAACTCACCGGAATACTAAGAGAAGATGAGATTTTGATTGTAAACGATAACAGAGTTGCTAGGAAGGCAACTCTGATACCATATGATCTCCAGGAGTTAGCGAATGAATCGAAGAACGATCTATCTTATTAATAGGAAATCCAAAAGAAAGAAGAAATTTCGAATTGATTGGACTAATGATTGTGGATAGTTTGTTACAAAGATTACAAGGGATTTTGAGGAGGAAAAGTGTTTTCAAATCAATAGCTAATCATCTAACTAACCATCAGTTGGTTCTTATAGTCTTAACCAACTTGCTTTCCTGCCAATAACCACAGGTGCGAGGCACGTGTTTATTTACGTGGGACCACATTATGTAACATAGTTAGGGTATTTTCAGTTTTCCATATGTATAAAGAATTAATGCTCGAGTACTCAATTTTAAGTTCTTGCGCTAAATTCCGTTAAAAACAAAAGTTCTCATGCAATATAAAAAAACCACACAAGCAGCATTTTTTACTGTTTCTGCCAATTACCACCATACTACCTGCAAAATACTCACGGTTTTATAACTATTACTTGGGCCGCTACACACGGCCATATATCAAAGTCAAAGACAAGTAAATATAACATCTACTAAAGTCTATAGCACCAACCAAACATTCATCATCCACCGGAAGAAGAATGTTAGCCATCTTTTGCGGATACATCTGCTATTTCCCACATCATGAGGTTGATGTCTGCAAGTAGTACAGTACATTAATTAACCATCCACATATAGAAAAAGTAAAGTTCGAGCTTATATAAAAATATTAATTTAAAAAATTGCGTATTTTCAAAACTGCGATCTTATGATAAGCTGAAAATCAAAAAATGCATAACCAAAATTTCGTTAAATGTTTTGCTATGGGAAGTACCTGATGAGTTGGTGTCTAGGCAGAGGGCTTTTTTACTTCCATGACGATCTTTCCATCTGAGACCCTCAGATAAAATGCCACTAAAAGTCCAATAGCTTGCAAGTATTATCAAAAGTAAACGATAAAAAGAGCAGTAAACTTGTTTAGCAAGTTTAGAGCAAGAATCACCTGTGTCGCCTTTTTGCATGTTTTTTGAAATTATAAAAGCTCTAAGCCCTGTTAACACATAGGTCTTGCGGTATGGGGAAGACCAGCAACGGAAGTAAATATTATCCCATTCTTTCCCATCAGTGTCAACAGTATTCACTGGGATCTTTTGATAATCAGAAACAGCTGGGAAATAAGCCTGCTCAAAATGTTGCATGTATATTCATAAACATTATCAATTTATTGCATTAATTACTAGTTCCATATTATTTGATACTAAGGTCTTTTCAACTCACCTTAGCGTAATCCTTAGGGATTAGTAGACGACTAACTCCTAAATTGGCATCCGTAGCAGATGCTAATTTTTCAAATAAACGGATAAGAACAGCATTTGGGCTAGTTTATGGTTAAGAAAATTATTTGAATCGGCATATAACACATTAAATAATAGATCAAATTAGAAATAAAAGATAGGATACTGTGTAGAAGGGCAGTCGTTACATGTGATCCCAGAAAAATTATTGAGCGAGTATTTGGTAAGTGAGACTACGCATCCACAATGGATTAGCTGAAAAGGTAGAACACAACATCCATTAAGAAATACAAGTTTCCAAAGACCTAATTAAATAACATATCTTGGAAAACTTGGTTTTTTAGTCACCTTGTTGCACGATTCACATTCCTTCCAACCATCCTTGTTTGAGTGAAACGTGTCACAGAACTCTCCCGATTTATAAATAGAACTACACGGATATATTATATATATAAGCCACTTAAACGTATCCAGTAAACCATCTAAAGATGGGTCATCTCAAAATATATAGGTAACATCAATTCTTTCATACCCACAAGATCTTATGCACAAATTTCTCCATATAATCACATAAAATATAGAGTAAATCATATCTAACTAATACCCTTTTAATTTAGATTAACTTTTAGGTTGTCATCAATAACAACTTGAAATACATATCAGACTTTCATTTACAGTACAATTAAAACACAGTTATTCCAGATAATCAAAACGAAATAAAGGGTAAATATATTTTTAGTAACCTAATCAAAGTCATATATGCATAAACCCGATTTAGAAGCACCCAACATCATCGAATAAAACTCAAAGCATACAAATCAAGTACACACAAATTCAGTGGCATCTGAATGCAAATTAGATGTATAGAACTTACTGGCAGTAATAGCATAGCTGCGCATGTTCACCGGTGATAAATTTCCATCCGTTCATAAGTGGATCAGAAGTAAATTCGTTGCAGTTAAAGCAAGAATTTTTCGATGATGCCATTAAAGATCACCAAAACCTGACAAAGTGAATTTGGAATATTGGTTTGATTGTTTATAAGGAGAAGCTTAGGAAATGGGTTTACGATAAACAAGATGAAGACAAACCCACAATTCCTGCATAAAGTCCAGCTCAGCATAATCGCTAGTTGCCAGAAATGTGGTAACTTTTTACTGGTTTGAATCTTGTTTGTGTAATAAAGCATGATTCTTTGGACTTTTGTTGATAAGTATTGAGTTTCTGAAAGTATGATACATGTGATCAATAAGTTAGAAACATGACTCCAGTCTCCAGCTAAGCTACACAAACATGAACCTAAACAGCAAAGAATATTTTTTTACTAAAAAAATAACAAGAAGCTAAGGATTACAAAACATGACCAAAAACACCGTTACTAAAAGACTGCACACCCCTTAAATTTAAAGTATGAACAAGTGAACAACCTCCTCTCAAAATTTCACCAAGATAACTATCAAAATTAAACCAGAACGTCACTGCAGCATGTGGAAGATACCTAATTTATATTGGTTTTGTACATTTCATGTCTGTTAGAAATTATGCAACTCTAGCTGATGCCATGTAATCATTTTTTATTTTCTTTTTTTCATGCTAGTCTCGCTAGCATCCATACGACACCCTGTTAACAAAATGCAACTCTATTACCAGTCAGCCCAAGGAAAACGTAAATAAACATATTGAACCGTTTGATGAAACCTACTAAATGAAACTCATAGATACAAACCTAGGCAACCCCTATTGTAAGAAAATTGTAGAGGAACGATGACTCCTGATCGACAGAAGCATGCTAAAATCACCAAAAGATATTCTTTTCACTAGCTTCTGACTCATCTAGATCTACAATCAAAAGGAATCATAATTGAATTTGATAGATGACTTTCGTGACGTAATGGCTTCACTAAAGTGCAAGACCATGCATCTATTAACTACAACCCAATTTCGGGACTTCTGTTGGTAGGAGTACCATGTTTTTCAGTTTTGTGATTTTAGCTCAAGTTGGGTTCTTACATGTCTTAATTTACAGAGCCGAACTCAATCATTCGAGTGATTTGCTATGCCATTTCCATGTCCATCATCTAAAGCAGGCTTCACTGATGTGCCATCTAGTGCTCAGTGAAAAGTAAGAACTCTGTGTCAACTATTGCAATAGTTTCAGAGTTTGGTCCATGTATGTCAAGTCAAGTAAATTCCATGCATGTTATTGTATTATACTCACTGCGATAATGTATCTTTTGGATCTCAATATGTACCTACTCAAGTATCAAACCAATACTTTTATGAACTGCCGACGCATGTAAACCATCGATCAGCTCATGCAAATAAAGATTGACATGTTAGACTTATCCCTTTGACTAATGTGGCCTTGACCATTTAGACCCTTAACTATGCCTTAATGACATTATCTACCCTAACTAACAATTGACAGTTATTTGATGGAAATAACTGTCATAACAATAAATCCCTGGGAAGTGGTCATTTTCCTGTATCTTGTCACATAACAAAACTCTCTCAATAAAACACCATAACTTGTGAGATTAATCCCTCCATCGGATTGGTGACATTACTACCGGAATCGACTAACCTTAACGCTATGGCTTTATCATCTAATCGTAATCCTCAGTCGGTTCTATCATCAAGTAAGTTTACTTTAATGTTATTGTTATGGTATGATTACATGAGATTGATCCTTTATATGTTTAATTAATTCAACATGTGGCATCAAGAGCCTTTTAATCTCATGAATTATTTTTTATTTTACTGATCGTATCATGAACAATAGTATGTTTTAAAAAGAAACGATACCTTTTACTGTCGTTCGAATTAATATGATAAAAGGCAGTTGTTTAGTTTCATCGAATACAATAAATATGATGCACTGCATGTGAATTTTTTGTTCCAATAGCATATTATATTATCCCTATGTATGGTATTTGTTTCCTTATCAATTAATGATTGTTGTGGTAATTTAAAATTATTTATAGATATCCATTAATGATTCAAAGGAGAACCACATAAATTTAGTGAACCAAATATCACAGAATGAGAATTGCGAATTTGCAGTTTGATTAAAAGTAAAGGTGTTAATAATGGTTCACACTACGGTTTGATTTCTAACATCTTCTAACGCTTGGTTCACCAATTACTTGTGTATTACCACATCTGAATCAAATAACAGTTACGTGGTTGATGAAATTTGTGTAACCAATAATGATCCTCCTTGTTGAATCTATTCATGTTAAAATGGCAACTCTTATATTAATTTAGATCACCAGTCCAACGAATGGCCATTTAAATTTATAGGAGTTTACTCATGCCATATTATGCAATTTATTCATGTTATCACTCATTGAACCCAACGGCTATTTGTATGATAACTTGAACAATGAAATATATATTAGCATAATTAACAAATATGTTACGTCTTTGCCCAACGGTGATATGTGATATATGTGCATGCTTTGTCTAGTTAAAGATGATTAATTGTTTAATTGTTAACTAAACCAACATGAAGTTAATAATTAGGCACAACATCTTTATACCTATTATTTTGGTGTTCATGATAGGTTTATGTTTTTCTGATATGCTTTACATATATATCCCATTAATACCTTTAGTTTTTATCTGAGCATACATTTAATTTTTCATTCTATGTCAGCATCTACCTTAACTTCCAATATGGGTTACTTGTTTGGAATTGAACCCTTAACTGGTACTAACTTCTCAACATGGAGAGATCAAGTGAAACTTACTCTCGGAGTAATGGACCTCGATCATGCGCTTCGTACTGATCCTCCCGCTGCACTTACTGCTGAAAGTACAGCAGATAAAAAACGTGCTTATGAACAGTGGGAGCGATCTAACCGTATGTCTCTCATGATCATTAAGAAATCCATATCCGTTGCCATTCGAGGAGCCATTCCTGACTTTGAGAATGCAAAGGAGTACTTAAGCTCCGTAGAGGAACAATTTAAAGGGACTCAAAAGCCCATGCAAGCACTTTGATTCTCAAAATGTTGACTACCAAGTATGACGGGGTTAGTGGTGTACGTGAGCACATAATGATGATGAGCGATATGGCAAACAAACTGAAAGGCATGGACATGGAAATCAGTGAAGGTTTTTTAGTTCATTTCATTATGACATCTCTCCCTATGCAATTTGGTCTTTTCAAGATCAATTATAATACACAAAAGGAGAAATGGAAAATGAGCGAACTGATTGCCATGTGTGTGCAAGAGGAAGAACGCCTCAAAGTTGAAAAGCCTGATGTCGTTCATGTTGCTACCACTAACACCAATAAGAGAAAGGGCTCATGGAAGGGCAAAGGTTCAAGTGGAGATAATTCTACTCCAAATAAAGTCCAGAAAACGGGTGCAAGTACTAGCTCATTCCATGGCGATCCAAAATGTAAATTTTGCCATAAGAAAGGGCATACTTAAAAGGATTGTCCAAAATTCAAGGAATGGTTAGCAAAGAAAGGTATATTTGAATCTTTTATGATTAATGAATCCTTTAATATAAATGTCCCTATTAATTCATGGTGGATTGACTCTGGATCCATGGTACACATTGCTAATTCTTTACAGGGATTCCGTACAATCCGGAGATTGGAAAGAAACCAACGAACGGTTAAAGTCGGGAATGGAGTTGATTTGAACGTAGAAGCTGTTGGGACCCTTTCATTAATATTGGAGGGTGGCTTTTGTTTAAATCTTTATGGCACTCTTTATGTACCGAGCATGACTCGAAACTTAATATCTGTATCTAAACTAATTATTGATGATTTTATATTTACGTTTGGATACAATAAAGTATATATTAGTTTAAATTCCCGTGTTGTTGGATATGGTTGTCTAGAGGGAAACCTCTTCAAGTTATGTTTAGATAATCAATTTTCGGAATCTCTATTATCATTTAACGTTAATGAGAATGTGAATCAAAATAAGAGAAAACAAGATCAAGAAACTTCATCAATGTTATGGCACCAACGTTTAGGCCATATTTCACGAGACAGAATGAATAGACTTGTGAAAGATGAAGTTTTACCCCATCTTGATTTCTCTGATTTTGAAAAATGTGTAGAATGCATAAAGGGAAAAATGACCAAAGGAAATAAGAAAGGTTCCACACGAAGTACCGGATTATTAGAACTAATCCATACTGATATATGTGGACCTTTTCCTTCGGGAATTGGTGGTCATAAATCATTCATTACCTTCATTGATGATTACTCACGTTACATGTACCTGTTCTTAATTAATGAAAAATCCGAATCACTTGAAATGTTTAAAACATTTAAAGCGGAAGTTGAAAATCAACTTGACCGAAAAATTAAAGTGGTGAGATCGGATAGGGGAGGTGAATATTATGGCAGACATACAGATGTTGGTCAAGCTCCTGGATCTTTCTTTGACTTTTGCAAAGATCATGGGATTATTAACCAATATACCATGCCGGGTACCCCTCAGCAAAATGGTGTAGCTGAGAGGAGAAATCGCACCCTTATGGACATGGTTCGTAGTATGTTGGCAAATTCGAATCTTCCTGAATTTCTTTGGACTGAGGCATTGAAAACGGCTGTCCACATCCTTAATAGAGTTCCCTCTAAATCTGTTCCAAAAACACCATATGAAATTTGGACGGGAAGAAAACCCAGCTTACGATATTTAAGGGTTTGGGGATGTCCAGCCGAAGCTAAGTTATACAATCCTCAATCACGAAAACTGGACTTGAAAACCATTAGTTGCTTTTTCATTGGATACCCAGAACGATCAAAGGGTTACCGATTTTATTGCCCATCTCATAGTACCAGAATTGTCGAGACACGCCACGCAGAGTTTCTTGAAAATTCTAACAACAGCGGGAGCGGTTCATTTAGAAGAATTGAACTTCAAGAGGCTCGAGATGAGACACGAATAATTCATGTGCCCATCCCGATTAATGTGCCACTTGACACCTCGAATGATCACTTAATTGCTCAAGATCATCCAAATAATGTCGAGGAAAATGAACCTAACCCCGAAATTAATGTTGAGCCACAAGAAACTCAACAACTTTTGCGTAGGTCACAACGACATAGGCAACCCACAAACTTTGACGATTACTACACCTATTTGAATGAGGCTGATTTTGACTTAGGGAAATGCAATGACCCTGAATCATATGAAGATGCCATTAATTGTGACCAATCAGCTCATTGGAGGGAAGCAATGAATGATGAGCTAAACTCAATGAGCAAAAACAACGTTTGGGAACTTGCTGAATTACCAAAGGGTGCAAAACCCGTTGGATGCAAGTGGGTCTTTAAGACTAAACTTGACCCAAATGGAAATATTGAGCGATACAAAGCTCTTTTGGTTGCAAAAGGGTATACTCAAAAGGAGGTCATTGATTATAAAGAAACATTTTATCCAGTATCGAGAAAAGACTCCCTAAGAATCGTAATGGCCCTCGTAGCTCATTTTGACTTGGAGCTACATCAAATGGATTTCAAAACGGCATTTCTTAACGGAGATTTACATGAAGATGTGTTCATGGCCCAACCACAAGGTTTTAAATCTAAAGGCCAAGAACATTTAGTTTGTAAACTCAAGAAATCTATTTATGGGCTTAAGCAAGCATCCCGTCAATGGTATTTAAAATTTGATGAAGTAATGAAGAAACACAACTTCATCAAGAATCTGGTAGATCAGTGTGTATACCTCAAGATGAGTGGGAGCAACTTTATTATATTTGTGCTTTATGTTGATGATATCCTTTTAGCAAGTAATAGTATTGATTTGTTGCATGAGTCAAAACGGTTTCTTTCTAGAAACTTTGACATGAAAAATCTTGGTGAAGCTTCGTATGTAATTGGAATTAAAATTCACCGAGATCGAGCCAATGGGACATTAGGATTGTCTCAAAAGGCATATATTGAACGCGTACTCAATAGGTTCAATATGCAACATTGCTCCCCCACGGTCGCTCCCGTAATTAAGGGTGATGTTTTCGGGTCTCATCAATGTCCAAAAACTGAGGTTGAACATGAGGAAATGAAGCGAATTCCTTATGCTTCCGTAGTAGGAAGCTTAACGTATGCTCAAGTTTGTACTCGACCAGATATCGCTTTTATATGTGGCATGTTAGGCAGGTTTCAATCTAATCCCGGCCTACATCACTGGAAAGCTGCTAAGAAAGTATTGCGATATCTTCAAGGAACGAAGGAGTACAAATTAACTTACACTAGATCCGAAAATCTTGAAGTTATTGGATACTCGGATTCAGACTTTGCGAAATGCAAAGACTCTAGTAGGTCAACTTTGGGATATATTTTCATGCTGTCAGGTGGGCCTATTTCTTGGAAGAGTAAAAAACAAGTGCTAACGACGACCTCAACAATGATGGCTGAGTATGTTTCCGTTTATAATGCGACATGCTATGCAATGTTGTTGAGAAATTTGATCACTGGACTCAAAATTGTTAACTCCATCTCAAGGCCATTAAAGATTTACTGCGATAATAGCGCAACTGTGAGCTTCTCGAACAGTAATAGTTCAACTGGAGCTGATTTATACCTCGATACAAAGTACTTATTCATACGTGAAAGAGTGGAGGAACAACGTATATGTATCGAGCACATTAGAACTCATGAAATGCTTGCGGATCCGCTAACTAAAGGTCTACCACCGAAAGTATTTCAAGGCCATGTTGCTAGAATGGGTTTACGTCAAGACCTTACATAATGTGTTGTAGTTAATGAACTATTTCATGATTATGTTTAACTTCAAAACAAGCGTTTTAAGATAATATCCTTCACTATAATGTCTAGTTTGTCTGTATTTATTTTTAATTGTGTACACTTATGTTTCATTATAGATAGACGTATTTGTACCACATTACTCTTTTGTCATTTTGGCTTAATGAAATCATATATTTCAGATTAGTACCATTAGTATAATTGATGGGGGTCCCGTGTCAAACGCGACACGTTAGACTGTATCTTTTTGCTTTGGTGCTATTATGAAATTATGGTAATTCACATAAACTTGTAATTGGCCAATATAATTTTTCAGGTTTATGTATATATGAATAAATGGTCTTACCACCAAGTGGGAGAATGTTAGACTTATCCCTTTGACTATTGTGGCCTTGACCATTTAGACCCTTAACTATGCCTTAATGACATTATCTACCCTAACTAACAATTGACAGTTATTTGATGGAAATAACTGTCATAACAATAAATCCATGGGAAGTGGTCATTTTCCTGTATCTTGTCACATAACAAAACTCTCTCAATAAAACACCATAACTTGTGAGATTAATCCCTCCATCGGATTGGTGACATTACTACCGGAATCGACTAACCCTAACGCTATGGCTTCATCATCTAATCGTAATCCTCAGTCGGTTCTATCATCAAGTAAGTTTACTTTAATGTTATTGTTATGGTATGATTACATGAGATTGATCCTTTATATGTTTAATTAATTCAACATGACATTATAACGTTTTCGAGCCAATAGCCATATTTGTCTCTTATTTACTTGAACCTGCCACAATTTCTTGGTTGGTCGACCACAATTAATATTAAACTGCTAGCACGGTTAGGGGTCTTTACTCTTTAAGTGTTGGCCATATTTATCCACTTGGAACCACAAGACTGAAGAAATAATGCTCAAGTACTTAAGATTAAGTTCTTTTACCAAATTTAAACTATCTATATCTGTCAATAATGCCAATTGCAAAATACATCAAACATAAAATTTATAAGTTCAACTGCAATACATGACCATACGATACAACAGAATATTAAGTAGCTCTACTCCAGAACACTAAACATCAGATTACCAGTCTTTTGCGGATATATAGATCTGATATTTCAAACACTAGGTTGGTGCCTGCAGCATGTGCAACATATGAATTAAATTAGATAAAAAGAAATGGTGACTGTTTGGCAATGTAATACCATCTTGAACACTTCAATATTTGTAACTAGTCGTGGTTGCTTATATAGATGCAGCACGTACCTAATGATTTGGGGTCTTGACACAATTCAGTTCTTCTAAATTCCATGATGATCTTTCCATCAAACTCCCTCCGATAAAATGCCACTGAAAGAGCAACAGCTTGTAGTTAAAGTAAACAAAATTTATCACTCATAAATTCATGAAAGGATTAACGAACACGCAAACTTGAACTTTTATTTTTGCCAGAATATTTCACTTTATTGAACTAATTATGAGATACAAAGATACGAATTGAAACACTTAATCTGTGATAATAATATATTTAATAGAAGAATCACCTATGTCGCCAGCTTGCAGGTTCTTAGAAACATAAAAATCTTTAAGCCTTGTAATTACATATGTTGTGTTACCATGAGGGTGCGAGCAATGGAGAGAAACATCCAATTCTTACCCCTCTGTATCTATAATATTCAACGGGACCACCTCCGTGTTAGAGTTTGTGGATAAATATTAATTAGTATATGACTAGAATCGAACTCGAGACCTCGGGATTGCACACATTACAAATGAGAATTAAAGTATAATAATTGATATATATTAAACGTTATATATATAATTATTTAAACACTAAATATTGACTAACGGTCGTTAGTACTTAACGGAATTGACTAACGAGCAAAGAAAAGGGACTAGAATGTAATTAGATGACGAGAAGGATCCGGAAGAACCCATGGTGCTGCTACTGCTACTACTATTGCTGGTGCTGCTGCTCCTCCTGCTCATCCTGCTGCTGCTGCTACTACTCCTCCTCCTCCTGCTGCTGCTGCTACAACATCACTTTATTATAAACTTATAAGATTTATAAGAAATTAGTGGGGAGCCGCGATACTAGCTGAGCCCCCACTCCTCAAGCTATGGCAAAGCTAATCCTAGTAAATATATGAACATGAGCACATGCCTCAGTGTCTTGAGTTATGGAGAACTTTTGGATTCGCTTCAACAATGTCACCGCATCCTTCTCAAGTTCCCCAAAAGAAGAGAATGAGAAGGGGAGAAACCCATATCCAAGATTTGCGCACTTAGCCTCATATTTGGCACGTTTGCGTTGTGCAGCCTCAATCACCACACTATCCAGCACAAAATCAACTATACCAGTTTGCGTCAAGGGCGATGACCCTGTCAGATCGACACAAACATCAAGTCCTCCATCCCACGAGTATAGCAACATATCAGCTGGGTGTAAGGGTCTGTCCCTTTCTCCACTAAGGCCAATATCAACTTCTTTACGAGCCGAGACCCCCAAGCTAGAACATATATATATATATATATATATATATATATATATATATATATATATATATATATATATATATATATATATATTATAAACACATCACTTTCATTAGAAACAAAGCAATAGGGTTACAAAAAATTAGTGGGGAGCCTCGAAACTATCTAAGCCCCCACACCTTTAGCAATAGCAAAACTAATCCTACTGAAGATATGAGGTGCAGCACGCGCCCCAATGTCTTGAGTAATAGAGAACTTCTGGATCCGCTTAAGGCCATTGCCTCTGTCTCAAGTTCTCCCAAAGAGGAGAATGAGAAAGGGATAAACCCGTACCCCATAGTCACACATTTAGTCCCATACTTGACACGCTTGCGTTTTGAAGCATCAATCACCACACAACCTGGCACAAAGTCAATCATACTGGCTTGCGTGAGGGGAGACGACCCGGTCAAATCAACACACACATCCTTCCCTTCATCCCAGGAATAGAGCAAAATATCTACTGGCCTGAATGTTTGCTCTCTTGCTCCATGCAACCCAATATCTACCTCTTTACGAGCCGATATCCCAGAGCGGGAGCAGATATCAAGCAAAGTATCGTGCACCATGTTGTGTCGATGTTTAATACCAATGGTGTAGGCACACGATATAGCATGGTCCCCAAAAATGTCCTCGGTAAAAACCTTGGAGCATGCTGAGCATGGCGCCTGAACATAGAAGAGGGGGACGCCCAGCTGATAACATAATATGCACCTCTAGGTTCTGGCATTCATAGTCTGTCCTAACCCAGAGATCGGAACCACCCTAAGCCAGTCTGAAGTGTAGTCCTCCCGTTGTGACCTCCAGAGTGCCATTTGTCGAGGAGATAGACGAAAGTGGATTCAGCCTTCTGGGTAACACATTTGAAATATATGTCTGCCAATTTTTTCATGAGTTTGGGGGCAGCGATCTCATCCGGGTTACTCAGGAGGTCAACCTCCATTTTCATATTAAAAGCGCACAAGGCCTCGTCGAAGAAGGGACTAGAGGTAACAATACCCGAATAAATGTCTGAGGAGTTTAGTCTGTAGTTTGGCAGATTGGAATCTAGATGCAAGGAATGCATAATTTAAGGCATCATCTCCTGAATACACGCCCAGTGCCCCAAATGCAAATGGTAGGGTAGCGAGCCTCCAATCACTAAATCCAGGTCCAGTGGCAGTAACAATACGTTCCAGAGAACAACGTAATGCCACATCAAAAGCAAGGTGAAAACGATTAAAAACCCTAGGAGAACATGTGCGCAAAGAGAAATATAACTTTGAAATGCCAGCACAAGCGCGAAGAAGCAACAATTCACATTGGGGGTCGTCAAGTTTTGCAATAACCTCCATGAGCTCATTAATTTTAGCAACCCGTTTCATCACAAGCTCACTGCTAAACTCAAGATCCATACTGGCGGGCCCCCAATAGTTTATTATTATTATTATTATTATTATTATTATTATTATTATTATTATTATTATTATTATTATTATTATTATTATTATTATTATTATTATTATTATTAATTAGAAACTTATAGGATTTACAAGAAATTAGTGAGGATCCGAGAAACTATTTGGCCCCCCACTCCACTAGCTATAAGAAAGCTAATCCTACTGAAGATATGAATAGCATCACGTGGCCCAATGTCTTGAGTCACAGAGAACTTTTGGATTCACTTCAGTAAGGTCACCGCATCCTTATCAAGTGCCCGAAAAGAAGATAATGAGAAGGCAATGATGAATATTATTAATAACGTTGGTTGATTATCTCTCGATTTCCCTCTTTCTCCATCTCGGCAGAATGCAAAAGGATTTCTAAATTAGATTTTTGAATTTTCGGTGCAAGTCGTGACTCGTATAACTAGTTTGCTAGAGGACTCCGAAACCATAGACCTCGGCAGAATGCAAAAGGATTCTCTAAGTAATTAGTTTGATAGGGTTAATATCTCCTTCCATTTGCCATTTTACTTTATTAGTTCTTGGAGTCAAGGCTAGTTGGTGTCATCTTGCACGTCTTTTTTGGTGGTATTGGTTTATGTTTCGTCTTATATACTTGATGGTGAGTGTTGGGCTTTTTAGGTGTTTGGTCCTTCGGGTGTTGTTTCACATTTAGTTGTTTACTTTTAGGTGTTCATTGTAATTATTTAATTGGTGTTCTCCTGGTGGAAAGTTTTTCAAGTGTTGTTATTTGTCGTTTTGGCGTTTGTATCTTTAGCTTCTTGCTAGTTATTTTTTGATACATATGTAGCTCAAAAAAGCTTTGCTACGACCTAGCCGGAGCTAGCTCAACTTAGTTCTTCACTGGTAGATATGTTTTCTTCCAACTTTAATTGGTACACGCAAGAAATAGGCCAATTCAACAGCTTTTCTTCCATTTTCCTTCGAGTAAAATTCTCATCAGTATGAGTCATTGGAATGGCTCCCTGGCCTTTGATATCCATAAAAAGGACACGACAAGCATAAATACCCTCTTTAACTTCTATTTTGACGGACTTAATATCTTTTACAAGATTATGTAAACTCAAAGTGAACGCCATGTAATCAAGTGCATCCTTAACCACATAACTAACTGCATCCTTTAACAGCTTATGATCTTGTAATTGTCTAGTTGTTTTAAGGTATATCATGGATTTTGTGTATAAGGGTTTTGTTTAATACAATAAAAGGTTTCATTGCTTCCACTTGTATGATTCTATTTATATAATAAAAAACAACTTGCTAAAATCCTTCACGAAGCATATAAAAAAATTGGACCTTAACTCTTTCTCAGGATACCACCACCTGCACTCTCTCCCATAGCAGCTGATCTATCTATGTTGAGTTACTAAGCCAAACATTGTTGTTTCATATTCAACTGATTCACCTCACTCCAATATGTTGCATTGGTTGTCGGTGAACAAAGAGTTGCGATTCTATTACAATAAATAAATAAAAAAAATTATACTCCTTCCGTCCTAAAATTGTTACAAAAATGGCAAAAATTTAAAAAGTGTAAACATTATGCTGTGAAATGATATAAATTTATGGTTATTATAACATTTAATGAATACTCTCTGGTGAAAAAAGCGATAACCCTAAACCCTTCTTTTCTCAATCGCATTCCATCAATGTCTGCCTAAATCTTTGTGTTTCTTGCATCAATCTGTTCTGGATACTGATTGTCATTCGTGATTATTGGTTTTGGACCAGATTCGTTGTGAGTTAAGCAAGTTTTTTAGTGGAATTGTGGGATCGTTTTTTCTGGGTATCGCTAGTCTATATATAACCGACTTTTATTCTTTGTAGTTGGTTTATTGTTGATCATTACTAATTAATTCTTATTCCATTATTGATCGACTCTAATTATGGCTGGAGGTTAGTGTTCTGGTTCGATTTGCTATAAACCCTAATCGTTAAGATTAGGGTTTTATCTTTTATCCTTTGTCTTGGTATCGCATGCTGCTGGTTACTTGGTTATTGTTAGTCTAAGTTGGTTTCGTGGTGGTGAGAGATGAATAAGGGTTTTTTAAGTTCTAAAAGTGGTTCTAGGGCTGCTGCTACATCAATTGATGTTAACATGTCGCAACAAACAAACCAAGTGAAGCCAATTTCACTTGGTAATGAGGGTAACTCTCAAGGAGGTACGAATAATCAGGCTCCTAATGTGTCCAAAGGGTCACATGGGGCTGCTACTAATTCTAATGATGCTAGTACTCCTGCTAGTACTAATGGAGCCACAACACATCAAGAGGCGCCGGTGTCACTTGATATTGCTGGTACTCATGTTCAACCTAATGTGACTAATGTTATTGATTCGGCCTATAATGGTTCACAACAGCCAAATGTGGAGCAATTGATTGCTAATGCGCATCAGAATTTTGATGAAGCCATGAATATTATTCAAAGTGATATTCGTGCTACTATGGCTTCCTCTTCTGATTTGCACAATCCAAGCGGTAGTGGGCTTCAACCTAATTTGAATGTTACTAATGTTATTAAAACTAGTACTCCTCCTAATGCACCCAAGGGTGTTACTACTAGTGGTAATGGAGTGAAGTCAGTTTCTTACGCGGGTGTTGCTTCTAATGAATCCCAGAAACACGTGTCTAATTTTCGTAGGTTAGAATGCAACAATAAGAAGAATGATGTTGATCTGTCAGTCCCAATGAATGTAGTGCAAGTGGTTAACACCAGGTTTGAGAATACTCTCTACGGATACTTCCTTGGTCAACGCCTTGCTTTTCCTGTTGTTAATTATTATGTTCGCAATGCATGGGCTAAGTATGGTTTACAAAATGTTATGATGAATGCTAAGGGTTTCTTTTTCTTCAAGTTTACTTCAAAGAAAGGTGTCGATGATGTCCTTGATAATGGTCCTTGGTTGATTCGTAATGTCCCTATTATCCTTAAACCATGGACATTGAACACCAACTTGCTTAAAGAGGATTTGACTAACATTCCGGTGTGGGTTAAATTCCATGATGTTCCTTTAGCTATGTTCTCTGATGACGGGCTTAGCCTTCTTGCTACAGTGATTGGGACGCCCAAAAGGTTAGATGCCTTTACTAGTTAAATGTGCAAGGAATCTTGGGGCCGGAGTAGCTTTGCTAGGTGTATGATTGAAGTAAAGTCGGATGAGGTACTAAAGGACAATCTCACTGTTGAGATTCCTCTACTTGATGGTACGGGTTCGACTATTAAGAAGATCCGGGTTGAATATGAGTGGAAACCGCCTCGCTGTGATAAATGTAAGGTATTTGGACATACTTTGGTTGAGTGCCATAAGGTTGTCATACCGAATGCTCAACCTACTAAGAACGCAAGTGATGGGTTCCAGCCTGTTAACAATAAGAAGAAGGGAAAGCAAGTTGGTTCGAATCCGGGTCGAGGAGGTTTTACCAAACCTGTAGTGGGTAAGCATTTTGAATATCAGCCCAAAAAGACTCTTCCTGAACCGAAGAAAGCTAATGTCAGTAAGAAGAAGGCTTCTGATGTGGCTAGTACGAGTGGAACCAAGATCACTACTTCTAATCAGTTTGATGCTCTAAATATGGATGATACAGATGGTTTTGGTATTCCTAAGGTTGTTACTAACAAGGATGTGGATGCTGGTACTACAATGGAAGTTAATAAGGATGAGTCGTTTAAGATTGGTACTACATCACAAGTCCCTCTTGTGAGTGATATGCAAGAACTGCTTGTGAGTGATTCTATGGGAACAATGGAAGTTGATTCTACTCCTATTATTGAGAAAATTAGTAAGCTTGAAAAGCTACTGATCGATGGGAAAGCTACTCTTGTGGATGATGCTGGTCATCCTATTCCGTCAACCTCGGTCACTAAGAGGGCTAACCCATTTTCAAAGGTGGGTGAGGTTGTGGTTTCTGATAGTGATGAGGATGAGGTTCTTAACACGTTCGACGAATCAGTAAATCTTTTTGGTGGTGGTCATGAGCGTGAAGATGAGTATGACTATGATGATTATTCGAAGCAAATTTATGATCTTCCAGGGGAATTGGATGCTCTTAATGCCATTTATGGTTTTAATCTCTAAGGTCGTAGGAAGTAGTTTATCTTTTGTCAGAGTCACTACTATTATGTGAGTAATGGTTTGTTTTCTTTTTTTGAAAATAGGAAGTATCTTGTTATGTAAGCTTTTCGCCTATGTAACGGGCTGAGATATGGGATTCACCCATATCCGTTGTACTTAAACGCTTTTTGGAGTAATATATTTACCAGGTCGTTGACCTTTTACCCAATTTATGGTTATCGTCCAGAGTGTTTGGGTGGAAATTTGAAGTCAACAATTAGTTAATTTCAGACGTGGGAAAATATAAAGATGGACAATAATAGTGGGACGGATTGAGTATTTGAATATCAAAGCTTATATACATATCCATCGACAGAAGATTCAGCCATTGATAGCTTTCTGTCTCGAACATCAGTTAGACACCTGCAAGATGTTTAGCACATGAATTAACCATCAACATATGAATGAAAAGACCAATGGAGCATTAGTCCAATGGTTGGAGCAGTTGTGCTTGACTCAATAGACCCAGGTTCAAGTCCCATCCTTGGCATTTGCTTCATATAGGTACCCACCTCCGCCAAACCTATGGCACACTAGAGAGACTTTGTGGAATAAGAGCTCAGGGGTCCGAGTCTTGGCTCGTGCTCACTTTAGTTGGTGCCCCACTAGGCCAGGAGAGTTGCCGGAGTATTCCTTGTGGGGTGGACAATGGCTGGTGCCAAAAGGCACCCGGGGTCATGGTGTTCCCACCAATCTACACCTTTTGTGGAATATGAATGAAAAGTAACTCAGAGCATATATCAAGATACGGGTCTGGAAAATTATGAATTTTTAAAACCGGTAATCTATTGACAAAATTAAGATCAGTTTGGTTTCTTTGAATTCTTATATGTTCTGTAACCTTGCTAGTTTCTTGCTAGCCTTCAATAAAATCTTTTAATACTGGCTAAAAAGTAAAGACTGATAAATTGAAGGCACATAGATTACTTTAAGAGAAACGAAGACTGCTCAGTTGCGTGATAACTGAATGTTCCTCGTATCTTAAGTTTAATGGAATCTTAAGCTGTTATGACCATGAAACACGTTCTGGAGGTCGAGGTTGATGGAAATATGTATAAACCATGGTTATTTCTAAAGAGAGAAAGTAGAGAGAGAAAGGTGGAGAACTAGGTGTTTTATTAATATGAAATGAAGTAAAACTTACACACACTTTCCCACACCCCTCATGGAGAGTCATGAGGGGTATTTATAGGCTCCTAACAATACATGTTTGCCTACTTGACAATAGTAGTCCTTGTAGTTTCTAATCTAGTCCAATTCACTTGTGTGACGTTATCTTTATAAAAAAGCGAGGCTAACAATCTCCCTCCAAGATATCGTCACACGTGAATGGTTACAATGAGACCTATAAATACATAAACAATGTAAATTACAACAATAGTAAACTATGTTGACGTTGTTGAAGCGCAGAGTCTTTGTAGTCTAGATACTGAGGCAGACTTGAAGTTCTCTCTTCCGACGATCTCAGTGTATGATCTTTGACACTAACGGCAAAGGTCTTTGTAGCTCTGAACTTCAACTGTAATGGTCTAGTTAGGTTATCACTCCCTCCTAACTAGTGAGCCTTTATTCTTTTTCCTGCTCCCTCCTGAACCGACAACTCTTCTTTCATCTCGCAGCTGATAAAGTAGATTCAAAAGTGTTGGAACATGGTTGTCGTTCGGGTAGCAGCATAACAACATAACTCACATAACATTGCAAAGAAGGTTGGTAATAAGCTTTGATGAAAACATACTTGGTACCTCATGGTACTTCTCTGGTATTAAGGACAGTTCCCTCGATCAACTAACGTACTGAAGATGAAACACTACTTCTTTTGGCATGTTCTTCTCCATCATGATGGTTGCAAGTTATCGGAATCATCATAATCTTGTGTACATGCTATAAAATTACCCGTACTTTACACTTCTGATGCAATTTAGAAGCCATAATAGCTTTTTGAAGCACGTTCTGTGAGTATATGTCGCTAAGATATGACTCTCTTTTTCCACAATCTCATCTCTTCTCTTCAACCTATAAGCGACCTCTTCAAATTCCAACCAGCTAGTAAATGACCAATGACTATAGAAACAACCCAATATAACTAATCTGAAAATGAAGTAAAGATTCCTTAGATATGTGACTTAATCTTGTACGATGGTGTGACCAAGAACCTATACTGAGCAGTACAACGTAACTCCTTTAAGCATAGGTAAATCCATATATTCAAGCCCACAAATAGTATATGAAATCTTTGCCTTTTGAACTATCCACAACTTCATGCGACACTGAGTACTACAATGTAACTCCTTAAAGTGATAGCTATAACCCGTGAGCACTACAATGTAACTCCTTACAGCGGGTATGACTAGATAATCCAAGTCTTAGTCACTATCTCTACCAGTGTTTGCCCAAACAAGTATCTTCGAAAGTCATGCATCCATCCACCCCTAGACTTTGAGATAAATAAACACACATGACCTTGAAATGAACTTTAAACCCAGAAAAGTGATAAAGAATTATCCCCATGATCACAAAAATCCGATACTAGCCATTGTCATTTGATTGTGATTCTTGATCAGGATCTTTTAAGCAATTCGTGGTGTGTTTTTGGTGTGTGATATATTGGTATTAGGATAATGAAACAAGAAATTGAATCATGTTGTGTAAAATGTTTACCAATAATATCAAGTGTTTTAGGTGAAGTGGAAATTAGGGTTTAGGGTAATAGATCAATGCTTAAGTTACACGATGAGGTTTAGGGTTTTGTTTATATGATACACTTTGGTTATTTCCTTACTCAAAATCCCATATCCTTACTCGATATCCTAAGTCAATTTCGGCAGAGTTTCGTTGAGGTAAGTCCCAAGTGAAGTCCTTACTTGATATACGATAAGGTATAATGGCTAACTCGCCAAATATCATCTTGATTACCAATAATCCCTAACTCACAAACTTTCCCTAACTCGCTAAAAAATTTTCTAACTTGATAAAAATTTTCTAACTCGCTGAAAAATTTTCTAACTCGCTAAAAAATTTCTAACTCGCTAAAAAGTTTTCTAACATGCTAAAAAAATTTTCTAACTCGCTAAAAAATTTTCTAACTCGCTAAAAATTTTTCTAACTTGATAAAAAATTTTCTAACTCGCTAAAAAATGTTTCTAACTCGTTGAAAAATTTCTAACTCGCTAAAAAAAAACTTTCTAACTCGCTGAAAAAAAATTTCTAACTCGATAAAATCGTAATTTTTTCCGAGAAAAAACACCAAAAAACACCACGAACACTAGATGTTTGCCTACTTGACAATAGTAGTCCTTGTAGTTTCTAATCTAGTCCAATTCACTTGTGTGACGTTATCTTTATAAAAAAGCGAGGCTAACATAAGCACTAACAAATATGTAACTAGTGGACATTATATTGCTTTTCTATATAAAATTAAATAGATGCCGGAAGTACCTGATGATCGGTTAGTATCTCGGCATAAGGCTTTCTTGTTTCCAGTATAATCTTTCCATCTGGTTCCCTCTGATAAAACGCGACTAGAAAAAATAGCATGTAAATATATATAGTAAAAAAATTTCTCGCACATATTAGCAAAGTTGCAAATTTGATTTGCATGTTGATTAATTAAAAGAATCACCTGTATCACCAGCTACCAAGTTTTTTGTTATAATAAAATGAGTTAACTACATAGATGGTCCCTGTGGTTTGCCGGGTATTACGGATTCAGTCTATTTTTTAAATTCGTTACGGGTTCAGTCACTGTGGTTTTCACTTGTTACGGATCCAGTCCATTTTACCTAACTCTGTTAGTTTTTGCTGTTAAGTCTAATAAAATGACAAAAATACCCTCATTTTCATCTTATTATTATTATTATTATTATTATTATTATTATTTACAAAATCTATTAACTACATATATATCTTCTACAACATCATATATATCTTCTACATATATACCTTCGATCAAATACAAATTACACCAAAATCCATAAAAAAAAACTCATAACATATTTATCTTATTCAATACATCAATTCAACCGCTTCAAAAAAATTTAATCATCTTTTTTTTTTTTAACAAGAAACCATCAAAATAAGTTATATAGTATAAACCATGAATATTCAAGCATAATAAACAAAGAAAATCATACAACAAATATCCGGTTGATTTGTGGGTTTCCAGATCTGGTTCGGATGGTAGTGACAGTGGCATGGTGGCGGTCGGTGATGGCAAATCAGGTGGTGGCCTGTAACGGGTGGCGGGGCTGAATGGTGATGTTGTCAAAAATGGAAATGTTGATGCTGATGGTGATGACTGATGATGGACTTGGTGGTCGAACAGTGGTGAGGGGAGGTGGTTGACCGGAATCATAAGAGAGGGGGAGTGAGTGGCTATGAAGTGGGAAAGAGAGAGGAAGTGAGCATCTTGGTGGAAGAATGAAGATAATGAATGTAAGTGTGGTATACTGAAAAATAATATGAAAAGACCAAAATGCCCTTCTAATTAACAGTCAAACTTGGTCAAGTTAACAGAGTTAGGTAAAATGGACTGGATCCGTAACAAGTGAAAACCACAGTGACTAAACCCATAACGAATTTGAAAAATGGACTGAATGTGTAATACCTGGCAAACCACAGGGACCATTTATGTAGTTAACTCTAATAAAATTGGTTAAGCCTTTCAGCACAACCTTTTTCTTGTTGTCATTTTTCCAGCACCGAAAGCAAAAATCCCAACTGTATCCATTGGTATCAAGAACATTTATCGGGAAATATTCACTTTCATAAGCTTCCGGAAAATGAGCCTGATCAAAATGCAGTTCTTACATTCATTAAATCACACATTGTCAAAGTTTTGCATTTAGAAGTAACTCAAAAACCAAAAGATTCGGTACTTGGGGTCTTTGGCCTCACCTTAGCATGTTTATTCGGAATAATGATATAGCTGTGCTTTCTCCTCGCATCATGGGCAGTCAACACTTTCTCAAACAATAGAACCAAAACAGGTTCCGGGCTAAATAAATTACAGTTAAGAAAAACAAGTACGCTAAAAAAGACTTTTATAGAAGATTAAGCCAATATAAAAGACTTAACAAGATAGAGGATACACTCGCTGTACCAAATCTTCAGGCCGGATATCACAATACTTGACAAGATCAGTTATATCTTTTGGATCTGATTCGGTATTAAAGTGAGATGGTTCCTAAAAAGTTTCAAATATATAGAGTTAGTTTTATTCTTGTGGTAGTAGAATACCCAAGATAAATTACGATTCAAGATCTCAAAATATTAGACAAATTTTATATAAAAATCAAGTCACATTTCAATCTTACCAATTTAAAATCAGCCCATATACATTTCAAACATGTAATCCCACCAAAATCATGCAATGAGTAATCTCTGAGCGACACAATGCATCCACAATGGATGGCCTGTAAAGATAAACACAATATTTGTTACAAGAAATAGAGAAATGGTTGTGTAGATCTTGATACATATTTTCTAAGACAAATTCATCATCTATGAATAAATTTTAAAACAAAGTAGTTAGAACAATAGAACATACTTACTCACCCTTGTGCATTCATCGCACTCCCGCCAACCATCCTCATTCAAATGAAATGTCTTGCAGAATTTTCCATCCTTGTATAAGGAACTGCATGGATTCAGATGCAAACTGGCCAGTTATGGAGTATCATAGACTTATATTAATTAAACTAATAAATTAGTATAATAATATATGTCAGTATATTTCAAAAGGTTATAACATCCATGATTTCTTTCATCCCCAAAAGATTTTTTTCTCATTTCTGTTTGAAATTAAATTTTTATATGTGACCAGTAAGATATAAAGCATAGGGTAAATCATATAAAGATCCCCTTTAATTTCAATGTTTTTCAATTTGGGTGTTTCTAAAAATAAAGTATCAGATCCAAAACAGCTTAAAATACAAAAATTTCAGGTAGATTACTATAAATCTACCATGCTGAATCAATACACATAGCTTATAAACCATCGACACAAAAAAATACAACTCGAATCATACAAACAAATAAACAAAAAAATAACAAATGTATCAGATTGTGAATCAGATTGGTGAAACTTACTAGCAGGTACTGCATAGCTTAGCAAATCCACCCATGGGTAATTTCCATCCGTTTGATAACTGATCAGAGGATGAGTTGTTGCAGCTGAAGCAAGATGTGATTGATGATGAAGCGGCCATTGGAAATGAGAAAAACCTTAATGGTGAATTAGGTTGGATTTTTGTAGAAAACCATTATAAGGATATTATAAACGACAGATTTAGTAATAAATTTATGACACCAAAAACCCACAATTGTCCGAAATGTGGAAGCTTCTGGTGCATTTGAATCTTGTTTGTGTAATAAAACATGATTATTTAAAAGTCCGGAAAGCGTGCATATATTTGATGAAAAAGAAAGCATGAACTCTACTCTTCGTCAGCTAGAGGAACATGAAACCATAGGGTGTAGAAATTAACGATGAAGTCATAGAAAGGGTTATCTTTTTTTTTGGGTAAAAGGGTTTAAACCCTGGTAAATATATTACGCCAAAAACAATGAAGTACAATTGACATGGGTGAATCCCATGCCCTCAGCCCGTTACATAGGCGATTTGACTCTACAAATGTAACTAAGCTAAACAACTGCTAAACGCAGAAAAACCAATTACATTTAAATTACAATCTAAATGTAAAAACAAGGTTCATGAAACCACATCCAGTTGACAAACGCAGATAATAGGGTTCATAAAACCCTAACTTCCAGTTAACTTCCAGTTGAATCCTAATACCCATGGTTCGACACCATGGTTTCAGAATAATCAGCAAACGCAAATCCATGAGTCACAAACTGGAACCATGTGATCGATGTTTGCCACACGAACCCTATGGCAACACAATGAACGCCACACCAACTTGAATCTGAATGAAAACCAAAGTGGCTAGAGGCTGCCATAGACGAGCCATAGGGTATCACCCGACCCTAACGTACAGAATAACACCCCATAATGAACATAAACTGATCGAACCATGATAATGAACAGCATCATCACATAGTATTAGGATTGTAACATACCATAACAGCAAAACCACCAACCCAATAACGATCAGATCATGCCATACTTACACTTAAACAAATGACTGTAGAATAATAATTACTGTATGTTGTTATTTATGTTTTATTGTACTGTATTTATTTTATTGGGTCGAATGGGCTGTAATGGGTTAAAACCCAAAGCCAAACACCCGTATGACAGTTAGTACATTTGGATAGTTATAACGGTTGGGTATGAATCGTTGTGTTTCTTTGTGATAAGTCACAACGTTTCATAAACATATATATCCCTAACCAGTAGGAATTTGTAATCGACTTTTACCTTTATAAAGTTTATTTCTCAAGTCTTTGTATTATCTATCTTTACATTTGTTAACTGCACATCAATCTCTTATTCGAATCACCATGCATCCCAAACACATGAATATCAAAGATTGGTTCCATAATGAACCTGTGAAATCGTACCAACAGTGGTATCAGAGCCCATGTTCTGATTCCTGGAAGGAACCAATCGAAAGCCTACCCGATATCAGTCAAAACAAATCAAACCCTATCCGAGAACCAAAACAAACAGAAAGCAGTTATGCTTCGTGGGACAGAAACAAGAGAAAGATATCTCCTGAGGCCAAAAGAATGTTGAAAGAAAAGATGGAGGAAGTTATCAGTTTCAACACAAGAAAATTGAAGAACAAGAAAAAAGAAGTGGGAGAATCGAGTAGATCAAAGGATCGAAGGCCAAGATGCTTCATATGCCGAAAACGTGGGCATGTTTGTAGAAAGTGTCCACAACGAAAACAAGCATTGATCCCCACCACTCCTATTGAATCAGTAAGCAATTTATCACCCCCCTCAATTTATAATTCGAATAGTAATGAACATCAAGAATCAGAAAAGGCGTTATATCAAGAATGGGTTCATGTACTTACCGATTATAAGATAGAAGGATCTGATAGGAATGGTTGGAATAACATTTGGTACATAAGTTCAGCCTATAAACATCACATGTCTCCCATGAAACACTTATTTAAGAGATTGCATAAAAGGTTTAAGGTAGAAGGCGTTGAGGAAGATGAGAAAAAATTCATATTCTCATATGGTGTAGGAGAAGCAATTGTAGGAACTAAGAATGGAGATTTGTTGATATCTAATGTTCTATATACTCCAGAAATTACATTGAATGTTTTGAGTTTAGAACAATTGCAAGATCAAGGCTTTATCATAGATTATGGGAAAGATACTTGTGAAATTAGATATATGTTTGATAGTTGGGAAAATAATGCAAGTGGTGATATTGAGATGAAAGATCAAGATGACAATGAAATAATTGCACAACATAATAGTTTCTTAGAGGATTATTTCAAGTCGTTAAGTATGGAAGAAGAGTGTTCTTTAATAAAAGGTTTAGAAGATCTTAACATGGATAAGAATGAAGAACATGACTACTTGGATCAAGATTATATGAGTCTTAATGGAACTTTGTATGCGATGAGGGTTAATACCTTTCCTAGACTCGTTTCTTTTTTGAATTTGATCAAGATAGATAGATTGGTGTATACAAATTGGGAAATATTGAGTAAAAGGTTTATTGAGATGCTGGAATGGTTTTATATGGGTTTTATGAGTCAAAACATACTAGGAAAATTGCCACCCACCATTGGGATGACAAAAGTAGACTTGCTTGGATTGTACAAAATTGTAGATGAAATGGGAGGTTACATGAATGTTACCTTCAACTACAAATGGGATATGGTTGCTAAGATATTAGGATTAACAAGTGAAGACAAAGATTCAGTCAAAGAATGTTACAAAGAATACATAAGTTTGGTGAAGATTTACTATGAAGAAGCACTAAGAACAAAGGCAGAAAGTGGCAAAGATGGCAAAGATGTTGCAGATACCATACCACAGCCAGAGGCAGAAAGTGATGAAGATGGCAAAGATGTTGCAGATACCTTATCACAGCCCAATGCAGAAAATATGGAAGAAGACATAGACGAATCACCCAAGAAAAAGTTCAAGACTGAAATGGAAGTGGATAAAAAGATGTACAAGACAGCAGACTCAGAAGGAAGTAGTGAAAGTGATGACTTTATTGTCATTGTTTGAAGAAAAGCACCATTTAGCAGCAAGAAGGAACAACAACTAAGTAATTAGGGAGGAAATGTAGAATAATAATTACTGTATGTTGTTATTTATGTTTTATTGTACTGTATTTATTTTATTGGGTCGAATGGGCTGTAATGGGTTAAAACCCAAAGCCAAACACCCGTATGACAGTTAGTACATTTGGATAGTTATAACGGTTGGGTATGAATCGTTGTGTTTCTTTGTGATAAGTCACAACGTTTCATAAACATATATATCCCTAACCAGTAGGAATTTGTAATCGACTTTTACCTTTATAAAGTTTATTTCTCAAGTCTTTGTATTATCTATCTTTACATTTGTTAACTGCACATCAATCTCTTATTCGAATCACCATGCATCCCAAACACATGAATATCAAAGATTGGTTCCATAATGAACCTGTGAAATCGTACCAACAATGACTACCAAGTATACTACCACCACCATCACGCAGCGCCAACAGTAGCAGCAATGTACAAACAATCATAGGGTTTCCAAAACCCTAACAAACAATCGACACCAGGTCTGATGAGAAACGAGGGCACCGCTAAATTAATAGCAGATTAACAACTCTCCTCAAGGACCCAGTAGCAACAACGACCATATAGGGTTTTCAAAACCCTAACTTCCAAGTCAATAACAGCAGGTCTTGTAATACGTCCAGGTCTGATTAAACCAGATCTGGTATAATGAATGTAAAGACCAGCGACAAGGGTTAAAAACCCTAACATCAAAGAACAATCACACGATTGAAGAATAGATCAAACGCATACAGATCTGTGAAAGTAGGGTTTTTGAATAAGGTTCCCTCAAACTTAACTTACATTACTTTCATCTCTCTTAACCCACAAACAAGTTATGTACATCTGCTAAGAACATCCAAGCAAAGAAACAACCCAATCACGCCAACAGCAAAAGATACCGAACCCTAAAAGGGTTTAGTGTATCGTTAAGCATAGAATAACCCAAACAGTCGACCACATATAACCCCAAAGAGGTTTTAAAATTGAATGAACAGGTCCACCCAAATCGTACCAGATAAAATCGATTAAACAACCGACTTATGATAAACAGAATCAAGGGTGCGAATAAAAACCAAATAGCGATTGAAACCCTAAAAAACGATTCACCAAAAGTGAGAAAAACGATTTGGAAAAGTTAGGGTTTCTGCAGCACGCCACCTCTCAATAAAAACACAACCCTAAACACGATTGCATACCAAGAATGGTAGAGAGGCGTGTGTAGGAGATGGTTTGGCCGGAAAATATGGAGGTGGCGGCTGGAAAATCGCCAAAGGGAGAGGTAGAAAGGGTTATCTATACCACATATAATCGAGGAAGCTCTTTTTCTTCATTAAATGTATTTTTAAGTTTTAAGGAATACAAATTAATAGGCAATATACACAAATGATTAATGCTATATATGATACATTAAACAATAATTCTTCTACACATAATTATTTAAAATATCTATTAATGTAAGTTTAATGAAAAATTTTTGTTTAGTTGTGGACATTTAAAATTTTTGAAAATTGCATATTCAAAAAAAATGTTTCATCCACATATGTTTTTTAGTACACGGTTAGTGAAATCATAATCATTTTGCTAACAAATTCAATGAAAAAAATTATACATGACAAAGTATGGAAATTTTCATGTGATTTATAGAGCATGAAATGTGTAATTTTTTAATATCGTAATTTATATACGCAATGCCATGTATATTATTAATCATACATGGCAAGAACTAATTTATACTTCTCTATATTTTTACGTTATATAATATTTTGACGAATATTACTGTCACACCCCCAAAATCGGGTCCAGCGGAAGCTTACATGTCGCTGGGGTGCAACTCAATTGGTATCACAACACAAGTGCCAAAAAAAAAAGGTTTTCGCTTCAATCATTTAGAATAAAATCGTTTAACACAAGTGTTGAATTTACATTGTTAAAAGTAGTGCGGAATTAGACCCTTAAAATAGTTTAAACGGTCCCCAAATGAATATCAGAGTCTTCTATAACCATGCCGTGCCCTGCCAAAAGCCTCCAGTAGCGTGCCATTACTTAGTACCTGAAAATACATGCTCAAGTGTCAACACGAGGTTGGTGAGTTCATAGAGTTTAGTGAAAAAGAATGTAATGTAAAACATTTGAATGAAGATTTCCCAGAAAAGGCATCGTAAATCCACTCAGTTCCAAGCCCCGCCCATACAAGACTTGCAACATGTGTGTTTACAACCCATTGCCAAATATGATCTGGTTTACGTACACATAAATAATATTTGGAACAAGATTCAAAGATAAGGGTAACAATGTGGCTATATAACAGTAAGTGTGACAATGTAGCCGTGGCAATGTCGTTCTTATAGATAAATCTAACAATGTTGCGATATGATCAATTCATATAACGGTAAGTGTGACAATGTAGTCGTGGCAATGTCGTTCTTATTATGGAGGTGGTTACGTACTCGAGTCGTATAATGTACAAATAATATTACAGTTGAGAAATCAAATCAGTATTAAGGCAAAACATAAATGTATTGGATAATCAACCATGTGTTCAAATAAGGCGAGTAATGAGTTTAAGTAAAACGAGCATGTATCACCCCCAAAAGAGTTTATAAAGTAATTAAATGAGTAAAAGTGGGGCTATGACTAACCTGTTGCGATAGCTATGAAGACAAAAGTGGATACATGAAATGAGGCACAATCTCTAACCGCAACCTAATATGAATGATAGGTTCTAATATAAGAAATGAAATGATGCTACATACGCAAATACGTATGCTATCGATACCACTCATTAGTTTTGAAAAGAATGTTTATCGTCGAAAAATACATTTTTGACGTCTCGTCAAGTTATAAACTACTTTTCTTGTAAATACATTGCAACGATACTCCACGATCGTCATTAGGTGTTCTATCGGTAAATATAATTTTTTCATCGCAAAACGGCATTTTTCAAAACTTGAAAATATGGCTAATTGGCCTCGCAAAACTAGTTGCGAAATAGTGTACATTACATGTTAGTAAACAAGCTTGACGTTTCTATATTTGAAAACCTTGTAATAATATCTAATTGTCGTGTTATTTAACTGTTGGGATATAAAAGATCAAGGTACTTCTGTATGTCAAAGTACTGCTGCATGAAGAGTAAAGTCAAAGTACTGCTTGAAGATCAAAGTCAAAGTACTGCTGATTGAAGATTGTTCAAACTACTTGGAAGGATACAAGGACTTAAGTGCAATATTAGTTAAAGGATTAATGTTTAATATTATATGAATATTCTAGAATTAGTTAGGGATAATTACTTGTCGTTCAAGTTAGATGATGTAAACCGACTTAAGGTTATCTATATAAGGAGCCTTAAGAGGTATTAGTCGATATATGTTTTAGAAGCTTTTCAAAGTCGATAATAGTTAGGGATTGTTAGTGAATCTGTGTAACAAAGCAGGTTCAATTTGGTTTAATATAAAAGTTCTTCTTAAGCTTTGTGTTAGTAGATTCCGCATACTTTACAAGGTCAAATAGTGTTTCAATATTAATAGTGTTGAGTTTACTTAATATTATTAAACCTTTACAAGCTACAAAGTAGTTTGGTCAGAGTATATCGATCCAACATGTGGTATCAGAGCTTGTGTTGGAAACTCTGATTTAGAAGAAAATCCTTAAACAGATTCTACAATAAATCCTTCAAGATGTCGACAAAAGCTGCACCTGCTCCATCAATCACTGCTGTTAGAATACCTATTGTCAAGAAGGGAGAATATGACTTATGGGCCATGAAGATGAGGCAGTACATTGCCATCATAGACCGTGCACTATGGGATGTGATTGTCAATGGTAATATGCAAATTGAAGAACCAGTGGAGATCCCTGGACAACCAACACCACCTAAGCCAACCATACCAGCTGCTACCAAAAGAAATCAAGACAAAGCTCTCAACATACTACTCTCTGCTATTCCTGATGGTCACTTATTGAAGTTTCATGATGCTAAGGATGCAAAACAACTATGGGCTGCAATTAAAAAGAAGTTTAGAGGTAATGATGCTTCCAAGAAGATGCATAGGAACTTGTTGAAGCAACAATTTGAAACTTTCACTGTTGATGAAAGAGAAGGTCTTGATTCTGCTTATGAAAGATTCCAAAATCTTCTGAGTATGCTAGAACTATATGATGCTGAGGCATCAGTTGAAGATCCTAATTTGAAATTCTTGAGAAGCTTGCCATCAGCATGGCATGTAGTTGCTACTATGATCAGAGGACAACCAGGGCTGGACACAATGGACTTTGATGATCTCTACAACAATATGAAGGTGTATGAGCATGAGATGAATGGTACTACAGGTTCAAGCACACATCAGAAACCCTAAAACATTGCTTTTGTATCTTCTGAAAATAGAAGCAGTACTTCCAATAAAGGTACTGCTTATCCTGTCCAAAGTACTGTAACTAAAACTCAGGTACCATGTACAACTATGGTCACTACCACTTCATCACCATCAACGACCGCCACCTCAGATGATGTTCTATGTTCATTCTTTGCTCAACAAGCATCTCTACCTGTAACCTATCAAGAAGATGTCTTGCAAATAGATGATGATGCTTTGGAAGAAATTGATATCAGATGGCAAATGGCCATGCTGACTGCAAGGATCAAGAAGTATGTGAATAAGACAGGAAAAGGCATCAATTTCAGAGCTAAACAAGGAATAACATTTGATAAGTCCAAAATAGAGTGCTTCAATTGTCAGAGGACTGGTCACTTTGCAAGGGAATGCAAATTTGCAAAGTATCAAGCAAAAAATATGATTGAACGACCCAAGCCTGAAAGAAAAGAGATTCCTATTACTGAACCAAAACTAAAAGCTTTGGTTGCTTAAGAGAATATGTCAGAGAGTGATTGTTCCAATGAGTTTGATGATGAACCTGTAACCTATTCAATGGTTGCATTGGAAGATCGGAGTACAACTTTTGATGAAGAGCCTGGATATGCTGCTTTGGAGTCAAGAGATGGTCTAGGAAGCTTTGATTGGAGCATGGAGTTTGAAGAAGATCCTGTTCAGCTTGCTATGGTAGCTACTTCACCAAGTTCATCCACTATCCCTGAGGAATGCTCTAAGTGCAATGATATGTATCAAAAGTTACTTAGTGAATATGTAGCTGAAAGAGATAAATTTCAAAGGGCTAGGTCTGAGATAACTGGCTACAAGTTGATTTTAGAGTCAATGGAAGCCAAAATAATTACACATGAAAACAATGAAGTAGCATGTGCTGAAACATATAAGCAACAAGAATACCAAGTTAAGTTTAGTGAATGGAAACTAGGATGTAAGGTGTCTAAACTAGAGAAAGTTACTGCTGAAAGAGATAAGTTGTTAGAAAAACTTGCTGTTTGGAATGAATCAGGTCTGTCACATGTTCAGTTTGTTGAAAAGCAAAGAACATCAAACATTAAAACTGGCCTAGGTTATGATAATGATAGCAAAGAAGGTATTCCATTTAAGAGTAAGGAACTAAATCTTACAGTAGATACCTCAACTAGTGATGAAGAATTCATAAGTTTGGATGAAAACACTTCTAGTTATGAGGAAACCCCTAGTCCGACACCTCTTGAATATAAGAATGACAAGGGATACAATGCAGTTCCTAATCCCCCAGGCAGTTTTCAACCACCTAGGAAAGATGTCTCTTGTTATGGAGTAGATAATCTAGAGTTTAGGAAAAAGCTTAAAAGTCAATCTAATCCTGCAACTTTAGAAATATCTGTTGAAGCACCTTGGGTTGATGAGAAAAAGTTTTCAAAACAAGCAGTTCCTTCAAACACTTTTCAAAGTATTGCTGATCACTCAGCAGTACCTCCAAGAAAATATTTTCAAAATACTGCTAATTTTAGAAAACCTTTTGGAAAGGGATTTGGGGATATTGGTCCAAAAGTCTGTTATGTATGTTATAGTCCTCATCATTTGATTAAGGACTGTGATTATCACTCAGAATACTTAAGCAAATATCCAAAGACCAGAACTGCACATCCAAGTCACAGGGAGAATAGGCCAAGAGATAACAAACCAGTTTGGAATTACACAAATAGGGTTAACCATAGTAATTTCTCAAAAGACTATAGGTACCCTCATCAGAAAAGATCATTCTCCAAACCCACAGTACCTTCTAAAAGTACTGATAGAAAGTTTCATAGCCAAGGTACTGCTAGCAGAAACTCAAGTGTAAGACCTAAGAGATTTAATTACTACAAACCTAGAAGGCCTTACAACACAAGAAAAGATGCTAGAACATAGACCCCAACTCCAAAAGTTATAACTAAATGGGTTAAGAAGGAAAGTACTGCTGGGGAAGAACCAGTACTTTCAGAGGCTAAGGGTGAAAAAGGGGAAATTGTTCATAATGAACCAAAAGTTTTAGAAACAAAAACCTTAATTCTTGATCATGTTTTCAAAGACAGTGGTGATTACATACTCAAAAATTTTGAGTATGTCACTCCACAAGGGGAACACAAGTCAGTAATGGCTTGGGTTCCTAAAAATAACTAACCTTTTTCATGTTTATGCAGGGCAACCCAGAAGAGGAGCTTAAAGATCATCTTATTGTAGATAGTGGTTGCTCTGGAAGTATGACAGGAGAAAAGGAGCTCTTGTCAGATTTTAAAGCTTATTTTGGAGGAAAAGTTGCATTTGGGAATGATCC
This sequence comes from Artemisia argyi, assembly GCA_030686995.1. Taxonomy (NCBI): domain Eukaryota; kingdom Viridiplantae; phylum Streptophyta; class Magnoliopsida; order Asterales; family Asteraceae; genus Artemisia; species Artemisia argyi. The sequence goes on along the minus strand of CM060700.1, from coordinate 238,223,161 downwards.
TGATGGAGGAAGAATAACTGGCAAAGGAACTATCAAGGCAAGAAACATTGATTTTGAGAATGTTAGATATGTGAAGGAGCTCAAATTCAATCTTTTGTCAGTCTCTCAGATTTGTGATAAGAAGTACCATGTGTTATTCTTTGACACAGAATATCTTATACTTTCTCCTGATTTTAAATTAGAAGATTGAAACTTGGTGATGCTGAGAGCACCAAGAACTAATGATGTATATAGCATAGACTTGAAGAATATCAATTCTGCTGAAAGGGCAACATGCTTGATTGCAAGAGCAACAATGGAAGAAGCACATCAATGGCACAGAAGATTGGGGCATGTCAATTTCAAGAACATCAATAAGCTGGTCAAAGGAAATTTAGTTAGAGGTTTACCCTCTAAAACATTCAAGAATGATCACTCATGTCTTGCTTGTAAAAAGGGTAAACAACACAAGGCTTCCTGTAAGAAGATTGATGAGAAAACCATAGAGAGCCTTTGGAATTGCTGCATATGGTTCTGTTTGGACCTGTTCAGTTGTTAGTTTGAACAAGAAGAAGTACTGTTTGGTTGTGACAGATGACTGTAGCAGATTTAGTTGGGTCTTTTTCTTATGCTTCAAGGATGAAACTTTTGATGCTATTCATGATCTAATAATAGCACTTGAAAATTAGTTAAGATTCAAGGTTAGAGGAATTAGATGTGATAATGGGACTGAGTTCAAGAATCAGCTAATGAATGACTTTTATGCCAAGAAAGGAATTAAAAGAGAGTTCAGTATTGCCAGAACTCCTCAGCAAAATGGAGTTGCAGAAAGAAAGAATAGAACTCTAATAGAAGTAGCAAGGACAATGCTTGCAGACTCCCAATTACCTGTCCCATTCTAGGCTGAAGCAGTAAGTGCTGCTTGTTATGTGTTGAACAGAATATCAGTGACAAAACCTCAAATGAAGACTCCTTATGAGTTACTCATGGGAAAGAAGCCTAACATCAAGTTTATGAAACCTTTTGGATGCCCCCTAACTATTTTGAACACTGCTGATAATTTGGGCAAATTTGATGGGAAGTCAGATGAAGGATATTTATTGGGATATTGTACCAATAGCAAAGGATTCAGAGTGTACAACAGGGCTACCAAGAAGGTTCAAGAATGTCTTCATGTTGATTTTCTAGAAGTGCAAGAAAATTCTAAAGGTAAAGGTCCTGATTGGATGTTTGATCTTGATTTAATGTGTTCATCTATGAATTATGTACCTGTAAGGGAAGAGAATCAAGTTACTCCCACTGAAGAAGAAGCACAGTACATTGTTCATGATGTTACTTTGAGATCTGAAGATGAGCCTAATTATAAAGTCACTGATGAGAAGAAGAGTACTTACGAGCCTCAAAGTACTGTTGAACCTAACAGTACTGTTGATCCTCAAAGTACTGCTCCACCAATGATCATAGTATCTGATGAAGACCAAGCCATTCAAGATGAACTCAGTAGGATGCTTTTTCAAGAAACAATGGCTAAGTCTTATGAAGATGAACAAAGGAGAGCTTATGAAGCTGAAAAGAAGAAGGCTAAAGGCACTGACAGTACTTTACCCCAAAGTACTGTTGATCCATTTGAAAGTACTTTTCAACCTTTGGATACTTCCAATTGGATAAATCCTGATACTATGAATGATCCTAACATGCCTGACTTAGAAGATATTGATGATTTGAATGATCCAAACAAGATTACCTTAGAAGACACTGATGATGAATTGGATCAAGAAGGCATTTTATCAGATTCTAATCAAGATCCTGATTTAACTAATTTGGAAGATAATCTTGAAGTCTCACCAACTCCTATTCTAAGAATTCACAAAACTCATCCTGTTACCAACATAATTGGACCCTCAGCTTCAGGAGTGCTCACAAGAACAAAATCTAAGAATATGTCTCAACAACATACTTCTTTACTTAGTTTCATCTACAAGCAAAACAGGGTGAATCACAAGGATCAGAAGTTGTGTTTATTTGCTTGTTTTCTGTCACAAGAAGAGCCTAAGAATATCAAACAAGCATTATCCAAGGAGAGTTGGGTTGAAGCTATGCAAGAAGAACTCTTACAGTTTAAACTTTAAGAAGTATGGGTATTATGTTATTTACCTGATGGTAAGAGACTGATTGGAACAAAATGGGTCTTCAGGGTGAAAAGAGAGGAAAGAGGGAATGTTATTAAGAATAAAGCAAGGTTAGTGGCTCAAGGATATAGACAGGAAGAAGGAGTAGACTATGATGAAGTCTTTGCTCCTGTGGCAAGGATTGAAGCCATAAGGCTATTTTTGGCTTTTGCATCTTATATGTGATTTCCTGTATACCAAATGGATGTTAAAAGTGCTTTTCTATATGGCAAAATTACAGAAGAAGTTTATGTCAAACAACCTCCTGGTTTTGAAGATCCTGCACACCCAAACAAAGTCTACAAGGTTATCAAGGCTCTGTATGGCCTTCATCAAGCTCCAAGAGCATGGTATGAAAGACTTTTAAACTTTCTATTACAGCATGATTATAGGAGAGGAGCTATTGACAAGACTTTGTTCATCAAGAGAGATAAGAAGGATATCATGCTTGTCCAAGTGTATGTAGATGATATTATTTTTGGTGCTACTAAGCAATCTATGGTGAAGGAATTTGAAAATCTTATGCAAAAAGAGTTTCAGATGAGTTCAATGCGAGAATTAACATTCTTCTTGGGACTACAAGTGCAACAATCAAGCAATGGAATCTATATTTGTCAAGATAAGTATGTTGCAGATATTCTTAAGAGATTCAATTTCAAAATTGTCAAGCCTACATCTACACCAGTGGATACTAACAAACCTTTGGGAAAAGATGAAGAAGGAGAAGATGTTGATGTCACTTTCTACAGGTCTATGATTGGATGTCTCATGTATTTAACTACATCTAGACCTGATATTACTTTTGCTGTGTGTTTATGTGCAAGACATCAGGTTAATCCCAAGGTATCAGACTTGAATGCTGTCAAAAGGATTTTTAGATACCTTAGGCAACAACCTAAGCTAGGATTATGGTATCCTAGGGATTCACCTTTCCATCTACAAGCCTTTTCAGATAGTGACTATGCTAGAGATAACTATGACAGAAGAGCTACAACTGGAGGGTGTCAGTACCTTGGCAGCAGGTTAGTCTCATGGAAATGAAAAAAGCAAACAATTGCAGCAACATCTTTCACAGAAGCAGAGTATGTAGCTGCTGCAAGTTGTTGTGTACAAGTACTTCAGTTGCAAAATCAGCTTTTGGACTATGGATTCAACTTCAAGAATACTCCTATCAACATTGATAATGAGAGTACCATTTTATTGTGAAGAATCCAGTCTATCATTCAAAAACCAAGCACATTCAAATCAGACATCATTTTATTAGAGATTGCTATGAGCATAGGCTTATCAATGTGGTTAAAGTCCATACTGATGATAATGTAGCAGATCTACTCACAAAGGGTTTTGATGTTTCAAGATTTACTTTTCTAGTTCTGAGTATTGGCATGATTAATAATTAAGCTATTTTTGAGGGGAGGCATTAGTAGTTAGTCATTATTTGAGGGGAGGCTACATGTATCATTCATAAAGAAAGTACTTCATTCATTATTCAACAAAAGATACATCAAAGAGTTCCACCAGACACAGATCATCATGACACAAACAAAGTTACAACACAGATACTGACAAGACAAACTACAAACTATCACAACCTACTACCAAGCTCTACACAACCTACTCCATAGGCCTTTTCCCTTTGCCCTCATAGCTCTGCTTTCCCTTTTGAGCAGTCTTTCTTTTGTCATCAAAAGAAGCTTGCTTCCTTGGGCAAGCCAGGCTAAGAACCTGCTTGGGTGGTTTCTCTTTTCTTGGAGCAGGCCACTTCATGTTCTGTATTGCTGATTCCAGGGCTTGAGTCAAGGTATGTGGAAGCTCATTAGCTAGAGATGAACCAAGAACAACCTTTTTCTTCTTGGGCTTAGGGTTGGTCGTACTTGGAAGGATACAAGGACTTGGAAGATCAAAGTCAAAGTACTGCTGATTGAAGATTGTTCAAAGTACTTGGAAGGATACAAGGACTTAAGTGCAATATTAGTTAAAGGATTAATGTGTAATATTATATGAATATTCTAGAATTAGTTAGGGATAATTACTTGTCGTTCAAGTTAGATGATGTAAACCGACTTAAGGTTATCTATATAAGGAGCCTTAAGAGGTATTAGTCGATATATGTTTTAGAAGCTTTTCAAAGTCGATAATAGTTAGGGATTGTTAGTGAATTTGTGTAACAAAGCAGCTTTAAGTTTGGTTTAATATAAAAGTTCTTCTTAAGCTTTGTGTTAGTAGATTCCGCATACTTTACAAGGTCAAACAATGTTTCAATATTAATAGTGTTGAGTTTACTTAATATTATTAAAACTTTTCAAGCTACAAAGTAGTTTGGTCAGAGTATATCGATCCAACATTAACTTTTGATCATACGCGCCTCGATAGGTAAGAAATACGGCTCTTCATTGTTGTTACTTGAAAAATATAGATTTTAACACTTAGAATATATTTTCATATAAAGCTGTCAAAAATATATATAGTTTGTCGGGTTTCAAACGCGTATATCTTGGTCGTTATAAGCTCGTTTTCTACGTTCTTTATATCCATAGTTTCGTATTAACATGTACTAACATATTTTCAGTATGTCGGCTCCTCTAGATCATGTCTAATGCCTCGTTTTGTCCGTTGAATCTCGGCAAACAGCACGTATAATTTTCAGAAAATAGTTTCTCGTCGTAAGTCCGTTTTTACCCGTTCAAGCGGCCACGGTTTCGTTTTTAAAATTATTTTCTAAATATGAAGGCCCAAATATCTCAATGTTTACTGATTTTCCCACGTTTCATGTTTCTGGACAGTAGGTTTATATATAGTTTGAAAATCAATTTTTCTAGTTCAAAACTTGTTCAAAACTTAATCAAACCACTTTCAATTAACTCCACAAGTACTCAATCCTACCATACACCTTCTTAGGGTGTCATGGGGTTCTAAACATCACCAACCATGGTGGGTTTCTTGAGGTTATTAATAAAATCTATAGATCTATAATTATAAAGAAAATGTGTAACAAGTGGTATGTATAACATATTTATTTGCATAGCTAGTTACTAAAACATCAAAATATACTAAATTGAAGTATGAAAGGTTAGAAAATTTTACTTGAAGCTTACTTAAGATTTGATGAGTTTTTGAAGTTAATTACTCCCAATTTACTTGTCAACTATTGACTTTCGAAGTCAATTTCATTTAACTTTGACCTTAAATTATTCTTTTAGTGTTATACAATAGTTTATGCTAAACATATGAATAGATTGAGTTTTAAATGTATTCTTATTGTTATAATTTTTATCAAGTATTATATAACACAAAAATAATAATTTATGGTCAAAGTTGTATAAAAAAGACTATAAAAGTCAATAGTGGACAAATAAATTGGGATGGAGGGAGTACTTTGTTACTTCAAGGATTTCATGTCAAAACCTTAACTAGAATCACTAATAGGACTTATAAATTACTTGATCTTGGAATCTTGATGGATTTTTCTTCTCCTTCTTGTGTTGGCCGAACCTCAAAGTGAATTGGGAAGAAGAGATAATTTTGCCAGTTTATTTGATGTGTTAAATGAAGAAATGTGGTGAAAATGAAGTATATATTTGGTCTAGGTCAATTATTAGTCCAAGTAATCAAGTGTTTCAAGAATTAGGGGGGGGGGGGGGGACATGGTGGCATGAAATAGGGGGGTGGTGGGAGGATGTTTGTAGGCTAGTTAAAGCTCTTGTCCATAAAGTATATGTATTAGTTAGCTTTATGTATGCATTAGGTGTTATCGGGTACCGAGTTAACTAGAAATAAGTTATGACGAGATGAAATAAAATATGAAGAAGTTGTAAAAGTTGAAAAATCATACTCCTAGCAAGAATTGGGTGTTAGAATAATTATCGGGTTGAAATATCGCAAACCGGCGGAGTTATAAGCTCCTAACGGAAAATGTAGTAGTTTTTTTTTGGGTAAAAGGTCAACGACCCGGTAAATGTATTACTCCAAAAAGCGTTTAAGTACAATGGATTTGGGTGAATCCCAAATCTCAGCCCGTTACATAGGCGATAAGCTTACATAACAAGATACTTCCTATTTTCTAAAAACGAAAACAAACCACAAACCACAACTCACATGGTAACACACTACATTGACAAAGATGAAAAACTACTTCCTACGAGCTTGGAGTTTAGTGCCATACATGGCATTAAAAGCGTCCAAATTCCCTGGGAGATCATAAATTAGCTTAGAATAATCATCATAGTCATCATAGTCATCATACTCTTCCTCACGATCATGATCACCACCACCAAAAAGGTTTGCTGACTCATCAAACATGTCCACAACCTCCTCATCGTCAGTATCAGAAACCACAACCTCACCCACCTTTGAAAATGGGTTAGACCGCTTAATGGTAGATGTAGACGGAATAGGATGACCAGCATCATTGTTAGGACCCTTGCTTCGAATATCTAGCACAAGTTATATTGAAAATAGAAGAGATAAGTAGAGAGAGAGAGATAGAGAGAAGAGAGAGGAATGGGAACTCTTGTGTGTGAAATGAATAACTTTGATATTACCAAGAGAACCAACCTCTAAATGAGGCCTTACATGGGTATTTATACTTGTAGTCTAGGGCTTCACATATCTTTGACCATATTACATAACTAGCCCTTAGACTTTATACAAGCATGAATAATACACATAAACTTATTAAACTAGCATTTACTAACTATTACATGAATATATTAAACTAACTGTTTGACTCAATAATGATCGTCACTTTTAATGCTAACAATCTCCCCCTAAGGGACGATCATTGAGATCTCTCTTTGATTACATAAATGATCAACACTTCTAATGCTAACAATCTCCCCCTAAGGGTGATCATTGAGATCTCACTTTTGTGACCTTGATCTTTGATCTTTGAAGCTTGTTCTTTTTGAACTTTGAGTCTTTGTGTAATAGTTTTGCTAGTTCCTTTGTTCCAATCATGCTTTGTGATCTTTCTTGCCTTTGATCATCATCTTCAAATATGGATATCTTTACGTCTTTTCCAACATGCTCATACTTTGTTTGACTTTGAATCCTTGTTTCTTTAGTTTGTAGATTCTTTGACTTTGACTTAGAAACGTTCTGAACTTTGCTTTGCTTTGATCTTTGAAGAGAGCTTTGCAGGGTATGAGCATGTGGATCTTTGAGTGATGGTAACGGTCTTTCTCCAAGGAACATTCATCAGTACCTGCATAAAACAGTTAGCAATAAAGCATCCGGTACTTACAGGTTCGGAATTAGAGATCGTTAACAGCATAGTGTGAAAACTCTCTCTAACCCTTGCCAAGGCCGTTCCTGAACCAGATACCCCTGAGAGGGCTTACTAGATCCACTGAAGTACATCAATGATTCAGGTGAGTTGCTGGAGATCACCCCACAACTGTAGACCGTTTTGGGACACAGTAACCATCATGATAGATAAGGCAAGATCCGTAGATCTCATAAAGACTCTTACAACTTGTGTCCTTTTTGGCGAACACAAGTGTATTCATAGGAAAGTGTATCCTAAGAGATCTTTTAATGTATCTCATGGCTCTAGACTCGATAAGTGCATAATTTGGTTTCCTATGCGGAGATTAGGGAGAGGTCTCCTGCTTCAATATCAACCATCTCTAAGAGACATGTCGATAGATTACACTGGTTCCCCGTGAGAATGAAACAAGCTCTTTTAAGAGAACTTGAGTGGTTAAGAAGGTTTAGTGCAGTGCGTCACTGGGTCCATGACGTCTTTGTCTTCAATACCGGTGTCACCTTAGTAACAACCGGTAGCATATGAGTTGAACCCGGTGTCTGCCCTAAGGTTGAACATATGGAGGGCTATTTCTTTTCACCCTTTTTCATAACTTTTCTTTTTAATTCTTCAACCCATTCTTTCTCATTTTCTCCCTTTTTAATCATACCTAAGGACTTCTAATTCTAATCTATTGGAATTGTCCTTGGGTAGATCCCTCCGGCTCTGGCGGATCATAGGACGGTTTTCCCTAACCTTAGTCACCTTATAACTCCATGACTATCCTATTGTTGCCATGAAACCATTTATTGAAAATCTCTCAAAGTGTTTATGATAATAAAACACATTTTTGTTTCCACTTTGAGAGTTTTGTGTTTCATTTGAAGGACTCCCCCTTCACATGTGCTCATGGATTGTTAAGAAATTTGCACATGCGTAAGGAGTTTGCACTTTTAGAATTGATCCACTTTCAATGAACATGACCGATTCGAGACACGCTTACATCACTAGTTAGACTAGTTTGAAGTTATTACCCGGCCTGGTCAAGTCCACAGAAAGTTTCTCGAAACGGTACATTTCTACTAAGACAAATCCTTTTCGAGACACGCTTACGTGGCTAGTTAAAGAGTTCCATTGTCAGCTTTTAGGTGACAACTAGCTCTAGTAACTAACTTGATGTTATTACCCGTCGAGGATAAGTCTTTTCGATTACTAACTTTTGTTGTTTCGTCAATTCTTGGGTCATTTCTGAGTCGAGCTCTTTTGAGATTCAAGACGATCACATTTTAATCACGTTTTCTCCCCCTCAAAAATAGCATATCCATGGTATTTTTGATACCAATTGATTAAAACCTTTTCTTTTTGGATAGCTTATGGGAGAAACGGATGTTTGTAAATTCCGAATTAGTTTCCTTTAAGCATGATTTTTTTGGAACTTCTTTTTATTACTCCCCCTCAAAAATAGAACATTTTGATTAAATTAAGCGATTTAAGGAGTTGAGGGAGTAATATCTTGAGCAACATAGTGAAAAGTTTTGAAAATCTTTTGAAATATGTTTCAAAATTTTGCTCAAAAATTAAGAAGACTTTGATAAGCTTTTTTGTGAGAAGTCTTCCTATCTTTTAGGATTGTCGCACATAAATGTACAACAGGGTCCTTTCTTTGAAAATCACGGGTTATACACTGTTATGTGTGCATAAGCCATTATGTTTTTAGGATAAGTGCTCAAAAATTATTTGAAACCTTTGAATTGATTTAAGCACTTTCCTTTCTTTGAAGAACGAGTCCTTAGCTGAAATACTAAGAAGTCATTATTGAAGCCCGGGTTTCGTACTGAAGTATACGAAAGCCATAATGTTTTTGGATTAAACAACAACTTTTGGAACCCATTTAAGCATGACGCCAACTGGGTTACCATATTTTGAAATCCATTTGTAAGTTGTGTCAATCCGAGACAAAGAAGTTGAATTCCAACGAGAACTGAAAACCGGTGTTTCATTTTGAAATAAAGCTCGTGGAATCAACGGTGATTTAAAACTCTTTTGCTTTTGAAAGTTTTTTGAGAAACTCGGTGTCTCTCTTGGAGTTTTAAAACTTGAAGAAGAAGTTCTCCATCCATTGTTGAAACTCGGCGTTTCATTTCGAAAATTCGTTTTTGAGATGAATGGAAACCTTCCAGAATTGGGATTTTTCCAAGCATAGCCATTCCTTTGTTGTAGCGGAAGCATTTCAGAGTATGAATATGTCAAATGTTTTGAACGGCTTTGCTTTGGTTTCCACACTGGCTTTACCGGAGTAAAACGAGAGTATGGAGTTTGAAAACCTTGATACTTTTCTTTTAGAGCACTTGCATTTGAAACCTTTTGAGGAGTAAATGTTTCAGAAAAATTAGGTCTCTTTGAAAACTTCCTTCCTTTTTGCAAAGAATAGGTTGTAAACTGAGAAACCTTTTTCGAAAATGGTTTGGAAGATTCACCCGTGTAAACCTTCTCTGAAACACTTACTTGTGGATTAGACTCGTTTGAAACATGAGATTTTCCTTTTGACCGGTTAAGAACATCAAACTTTACTTTTAAGGCATTGTATGACGTTCTCAAATCATTGTATTCTTTTTGAATAGAAAGATGATCTGACGATGCCAGTTTTTCTTGTAAAGAAGCATTTTGATTTTCAAGATGTGCAAAATATTTTTCATATTTATCTGTTTCAATTGAAAAATCATTTTTGGCATCACCAAAATCCTTGATATGTTGTGCAATCGTTTTTTCCAATTCAACAATTTTCTTTTGAAGCACAGACTTTTCTTTTTCAAAAAGATGATTTGGTGTGATCTGAGAGTCAGATTTGTTTGAAGTTTGATTCTGAACTCTTGACCGCTTGATTGAATCAAACAAGTTTTTGTAAGTCTGTTTCAAATGCTCATTTTCTTTTTGTAATGATGCCACAGTATGTTCCAGTTCAAGAATTTTTGTATCAAGTTCATCGAAATCAAACTTGATATTGGTATCATCACAATTTTCAACAAAAATCTTTTCTTTTTCTTTAAGCACTGATGGCAAAGAGTTTTCAGAAGACATTTTCTCATTCTTCTCTTGCAGTTTAAGTTGGAAAGAGATACTTTGTGCTTCGAGTATTGCAAGATGTTTCTCAAAGTGAGCAGTTCTTTTTGACAATTCTGCTTTGACATCAGTTGCTTCTTGTGAAAGCTCGGTGATTTTCATTTTGAGACAAAGATTTTCAGATTTCAAAGAAGATGTTTGTTCAAAATTCTCATTCACTTTCTCATGGCAAACAGATTTTGATTTGAAAGACTCTATTTGATTTGTGAAAAATTCCTTTTGAATGTCAAGTATTAAGCATTTTTCATCAAATTCGTCTTCAAGAGAATGAACGTACTTTAAATCTTCTCTCATTTCAGTGACAAGATGTTTTTCAAAGTTCTCAAAACTTAAGTTGAGATTTTTCACATGAGGTTCAATCTCATCTTTCAAAATCTTTTGGACTTCAATCTTAAGGCGTACATCTGACGAAAGAGGAGTAGACCAAACGCTGTTATCGATGTTTACTTGCTTAAACCAAATGGCTTTTAACGTATGCTCAATGTGATGTTTAAGATTACAAAATTGTTTCCTTGCTTTATTTTGCCATAACGTAGCATCATAAGTAGCAAGTTGAGCTTCTTTGAAAAATCTTTTCACATTTGTGTCTTTTCTTTTGAAAGGTGCTTTTGGAAAATCAGTCACTTGTAGACCACCATACACAAAGCCGTGATACGAGAGTGGGTTTTTTGTTTGTTTAACTTTCAAACGTTTTTCCTCTTCGGATTTTAAAATATCTTGAGACTCAAACAAAAGATCATCTGACAATTCTTTTCCCATATCTTCAGCGTTGTACAAAATAGGTGTCAGCTTTTTCACTTTGTTTAAAACACACGGTTTTTCATTTTCCACATTAGCATTATTCACAAAACCAATTCCAGATGTTTGTTTCTCAACCTCCTCATCTTTAGTAGGCAGCATGTTGAATGTCTGAGAAGTCTGTCCCAATTTTCGAAGTTTGTTTTCAAGATCGTTTGTTCTTTTTAAAAGCTCTTTGTTTTCATTCTCAAGTTTTGTGTTTACAATCTCAAAATTTGATGTGGTTTTCTGAAGCTTTGAATTTTCACTTTTTAAATCATTGTTCTCTTTTAAAAGCGCTTGAACCTTTCTGTTGTTAACAACCATTTGAGTATCCAGATTTTGAATGGAACGTTTTTCACGAAGAACAGCTTCTCTATAACCAACTTCAAGTTCTTCATTTCTTTTTAAAAGTGGTTTGACAGACTCTCCATACATTTCAAACTTTTGAGCTTGAGATTTAAGGTTTGAATTTTCAAATTCAAGTTCAGCTTTTCTTTTTGTTACATTTTGAAAACCTTTTTCCATTTCTTTAAATCTCTCAAGCTCTTTTGTCAATGAGACATTCGTTTGCTTAGCTTCACGATTGTCCTCTTTGCACTTTTCAAGTTCATGTTTGAAATTATCGATTAAAGAAGCAAATAAGGCACGATCTTGTTCATAAGAAGATCCATCCTGGGCAGGCTCACCTCTATTAGGATCCATATCTGGAGTATCAAAAGTGATATTGCTATCATTTTGTTCCTCCACATATGTGTCACTAATAGACTCAGAATGCTCAGGATGTGTCTGATTATGAGCAAACACATTATCAAACACAACATCATTATTGTTTGAATGTAGTACCTTAGTAAATATCTCTGTGTCTGATGAAGGTCTGATATGATCATCTTCGGGGTCCCAAACAGCTTCATTCCTTTGAGTAACACCAGCATCCGAATCATAGCTAGGACTACTGCTTACAACCTGCTGTTCTGAAGATGAATCACTGCCTGTGAAAACCGAACTGACATCTGATGCATCACCCTCATTGACTATTTCCTCTTCATTTTGAACATCTGTCTCTGTCTCTTTTTCAATCACCTTAGTTTCCTCTAACTGCATCTCTTTTTCCTTCTGCTCTTTTTCCCGTTTCAGCTTCTCAATCTCATTAAACTCAGCTTCCTCAGCATCAAGTATCTTTTCGAGTTCATCCATTTGATTTATGCATTGAGTTCTGAAGGTCGTATAGCTTACCCAAAATTTTTGGTAAAATGCATCGATAAACTCTGACTGTCCCATTATCCAAGGGTTAAAGATACTCTGAAATTGAGTCTGAATCACTTTAAGAGCTTCTTTGCAGTGACATGTATGAGGTTCTTCTTCATTGAGTAGATTTTCAAGTTGATTTAGGCTTTTGATGAGTTTCTCTTTGAAATTATGAAATCGGTTTCTGACGTAGTATTCAAATGCTTGTTCGAACCATGACTCATAACCTGATTTGTTTATAACCTTCTCAACCTGTGACTTGAACACTGTAAACTTTTTCTTAAAATCTCTCTCTTGGATTTGCACTTTCATTTCCATTGTTTAATGATGTGTGATAAAGTTGAACTTAGGATCTTTTGTGATTTCAAATTTTCCCTCCAAAAAATGAATACGAAAATTTTATTTCTCAAAATTTGAAAAACGCAAAGAAATACAATTTTAAGGTTACCAGAAAAATTTGAGTATTGAAAATTTTTACGCCAAAATGTGCCGAAAAAATTTGAATTTTGGCCGAAAAATTTGAATTTCGGGTCAAAATTTTCAACCTTACACCAAACTTTGAATCTCGCGTAAAAATTGAACGTTTAATCACCTGTAAAAATTAAATTTTACTCAACTTTTCCCGCCAAAAAACTTTTCCCGCCTAAAAATTAAATTTTACTCAATTTTTTTTTTTTTTTTTTTTTTTTAAAGATAGATAGGATAACTTGTGTAGATGAATTGATCTTTCCAACGAAATAGGAGGTGTGTTTGATCGTCAAAAATTTCGAAACTTAGGTAGGTTCTCGAAAATTTTAGGTTCTCGAAATTTCTGAAGTTCTCGAAAAAATTGAAAAATTCTCGATAAACTCTGAAGTTCTCGATAATCTCTGAAGTTCTCGAAAAAATTGAAAATTTCTCGATAAACTCTGAAGTTCTCGATAATCTCTGAAGTTCTCGAAAAAATTGAAAATTTCTCGATAAACTCTGAAGTTCTCGATAATCTCTGAAGTTCTCGAAAAAATTGAAAAATTCTCGATAAACTCTGAAGTTCTCGAAAATCTCTGAAGTTCTCGAAAAAATTGAAAAATTCTCGATAAACTCTGAAGTTCTCGAAAATCTTGTGATTTTCTCGAAAACCCAGTTTCACAAGAAATTTCGAAATTATACAATTTCGAAATTTAGCCCGAAAGTCGAAGTAATTTCTTTCTTATACAAGAGAGAAAATACCGAGTATCCAATTTTGAGCACGAACGGAGCCTTTTCTTGTGTACTCGAAAAGTTGTCAAAGTGTGATTTCGAAATTAGGACAATTTTTTTTTTTTTGTATAAGCAAAAAGCACACCCAAACGACTTTTGCAATCCAAGATTCTTGTACTTCTAAGCTTAAAAACACCAAAACTTGTAGAAAGTTGCAAACTTGATGATTTTTATGAAACTATTGAAGATCTCGAAAACAAGTACAAAAACAAGATCTGAATTTTTTAAGCTAAAATCTTCAAAAAGATTGAAACTTTCTTGTTAGATAAGGTTTATAACACTAGTTTGTAATCAAAAAAGTGTTAAAAACCAAAAAAAACAAGAAAAGTAAGAATTTTTTAAAGAAAAAAAAAACGTGTAGAAAGCTTTAAAAATACGAACCAAACAACCTCTTAACCCTCCTAAATCATTGTTAGGCTCTTGATACCACTTGTTAGGACCCTTGCTTCGAATATCTAGCACAAGTTATATTGAAAATAGAAGAGATAAGTAGAGAGAGAGAGATAGAGAGAAGAGAGAGGAATGGGAACTCTTGTGTGTGAAATGAATAACTTTGATATTACCAAGAGAACCAACCTCTAAATGAGGCCTTACATGGGTATTTATACTTGTAGTCTAGGGCTTCACATATCTTTGACCATATTACATAACTAGCCCTTAGACTTTATACAAGCATGAATAATACACATAAACTTATTAAACTAGCATTTACTAACTATTACATGAATATATTAAACTAACTGTTTGACTCAATAATGATCGTCACTTTTAATGCTAACAATCTCCCCCTAAGGGACGATCATTGAGATCTCTCTTTGATTACATAAATGATCAACACTTCTAATGCTAACAATCATCCACAAGAGTAGCTTTCCCATCGATTATTAGCTTTTCAAGCTTACTAATTTTCTCAACAATAGGAGTAGAACCAACTTCCATTGTTCCCATAGAATCACTCACAAACGGTTGTTGCATATCACTCACAAGAGGGACTTGTGATGTAGTACCAGTCTTAACCGACTCATCCTTATTAACTTCCATTATATTGCCAGTATCCACATCCATGTTAGTAACAACCTGAGGAATACCAAAACCATCTGTATCATCCATATTAAGAGCGTCAAACTGATTAGAAGTAGTGATCTTGGTTTCACTCGTACTAGCCACATCAGAAGCCTTATTCTTAGTTCCATCCACCTTCTTAAGTACAGAGGGGTTCTTTTTGGGTTGGTAATGAAATTGCTTACCCACAACTGGTTTAGTAAAGCCTCCTTTACCCTGATTAGTAGAGCCACCTTGTTTACCTTTCTTATTGTTATTGACAGCCGTGAAACCATCATTAACCGGCTTACTAGGTTGAACTGGAGGAACAACAACTTTCGGACAATCAACAATAGTATGACCAAAAACCTTACACTTATCACAACGCGGAGGTTTCCACTCATATTCAACCCGAATCTTCTCAATAGTCGAACCCGTACCATCGAGTAAAGGTATCTCAACAGTAATGCTATCCCTAAGCATCTCATCCAACTTTACTTCAATCATGCATCTAGCAAAACTACTACGGCCCCACGAATCCTTGCACATTTGGCTGGTAAAAGCATCTAACCTTTTGGGTGTCCCAATCAAAGTAGCAAGAAGACTAAGCCCGTCATCCGAAAACATTGCTAAAGGAACATCATGGAATTTAACCCACACTGGAATGTTAGTTAAATCCTCTTTAAGCAAGTTTGTGTTCAATGTCCATGATTTAAGAATAATAGGAACATTACGAATCAACCAAGGACCATTATCAAGAACATCATCGACACCTTTCTTCGAGTTAAACTTGAAGAAAAAGAACCCTTTAGCATTCATCATAACCTTTTGTAAACCATACTTAGACCACGCATTGCGAACATAATAATCAACAACAGGAAAAGCAAGACGTTGACCAAGGAAATAACCGTATAGAGTATTTTCAAACCTCAAATTCACCTCTTCAACTACTTTCAACAGGATTGAAAGGTCAACATCATCCTTCTTTTTGCTGCATTCTAACCTCCGAAAATTAGACATGTGTTTCTGAGATTCATTAGAAGTAGCACCCGCGTAAGAAACCAACTTCACTCCAGTAGTAGTATCATCCTTAGAAGCATTAGGACCAGAAACATTCGAATTAGGATTATGCCCAATACCACTTGAAGATGAAGCCTTATTAGCATCAATATCACGTTGAATATTAGTCATGGCTTCATCAAAATTCTTATGTGCAGTAGAGAGCAAGTGCTTTACAGTTACAGCACTTGTAACCTGCTCCAAATCATCACCATGTGGTGTAGCTTTCGTAAGTGGAATCGGCTCCACTACCTGAGTACGTAGGAGTGATGAGATATCATCACCTAAACCAAACTTTTCCACCTCGATCAAACCTCCTTGAGAATTACCCTCATCATGTGCAGAACTCGAATCCCCAACAACATCACTACCCCTAGAAGTAGCACCCATCAAGCTAGAAGAACCATCTGATGTGTTCTTGCTCTTGTGATTCAAAAAACCTTTATTAATCATCTCTCAACAACCCACGAACATAAACCCTAATAAGAACAAGCACGCATGCAAACAAGATCAAATAATAAAAACCCTAATCGCTTAGGGTTTTGAGTTTAAACGCCCAAAAAACTAACCACCCTCCATGAATTCGATCAAGTTATGTGTTAATACAACAAGATCAGGACCTGATCGAATAAATCAACCAACTTAGAATAAATAAAATCAAAGAGTATCCCTAGGTCGGTTGGGAAAATCGATTAACAAACCCTAGAAACGAAAGTCTGCTAGATCTTGAGAATCAAACACGAATCCAAAGAGAAACGTGCAAGAAACTGAAGAGAATAGACAGATTGTGAAGGATCGATTAGTGTAGAGGGTTTATGAAAATCGCCTTAGTCGCCACTTTGTTAATTAGAAAACACCGGGTAAATTAATAATATAATTTTTATATCATTATAATGAGTATGAAAATATGTTAGGATCATACTCGGGAGTGTCAGGTATCTGTTAATAGTAAAAACTGAGTGGTAACGTTAACTAGATAATTAAACGTGCGTTAATGAAAATCACACAGACCCTGTGCATGACCTAATATACTGATGAGGTTACTGATAATATGTAGACTACTCTAGTCTATATGATGAGTCCTTACTGATGATGCATGAATACGCAGCTAATCCTTACTGGTTACGCGAATTTGAATACCCATAAACTAGGTTTATGAGAAGATGAATGATGATCATGAATAGTGTTATCCTTCCAGAAATGAATAGTGTCACATGAATAGTAAAAAATTTGAACGCTTTACGAAATCTCGAACTGACTCCGAAAACGATGAATAGTAAAATGATGAATAGTGATTGATGAATAGTAAATGATGAATAATAATTTGTGAATCGTAAATTGTCATGGTTTGGAAAATGACCTGAAATTGTGATTTGTGACAATTACACAACATTTACTGATTAGCAAGTAACTTTCACCACCAATTAGAACAGCCTTATAATACTACTGGCTATCATTTTTGTACCGTTATTGCATCGTGACGCATAGTACTTGACATTTTAGTATGAAATAATGTGCGATAAAGTTATCCATAAAATTCTCACCATGCATAAAGTCGTTATCATGAAAAACATGTAATCAAAAAATATTTTTCGCCAAAATTTTTGATTATATGATACCCACCATCGCAACGCGCGAGTACCCTGCTAGTGATCAATAATAGCAGAATTATTTTCTTCTTAAAATTAGGAAATGTCTAATAACAAACCAATTAGAATGAAGCCGATATGCAATGATGCAATCGAAGCGGCACAACGCCTTTTTATTGGTTGCTCGGAAGTCGAAATAACTGTATTATGGTTTCAAATTGGCGGTGCCTTGCCGATTATATCAAAGTTAAAAGCTTAATTACTTGGAATGACTCGACTGTCTTTCAATTATTTCAACACTATTCCAGTCTACAGTTTTAATTTTAGTGGCATAATAGAAACCCATTATGCTTTGACTTGACCCTTCCATAAAAAGACACAGTTTGAGATGACATCACTCCCTTTTACTTGGAATAGTAATAGAGATTGAAAATTTTGTCCTAACTGGAAAAACTGGGTTTATGATCTCTTGCATGCTTGTAACTTTATATTGTAACATTTTTTTCCTTTTATCTTCTTGTTTGAGCTGTTTTTATAATGTCTTTGCCATTAAAAAGAATGTTTATAGAAGAAACTATATCTAAAAATGTAGATTAGAATCAATTTATAAATTGTTTGCCAATTCGAAACCAAAAAATCAATATTATTGAGGTTTTGCTTCTCTTAGGGCAGTGGTTAAGAGATTAATTTCATTACATGAGCAGGAATGATTGATTATAATCGGAAAATCCCAGAAAATGCAGATACAATCCCTTACAATGTGGATGCATAATTGATGTGCTTTCATTGTAGGTATAGATTATGTTATCAAGTTTTACATTTATATTTAGCCAACTTAACCTATAACAAACACTAACATGCAGTGTACCCGATCAATGTAGCCTAGTTGGTAAGTAGAGTGTCGATTACTGAGAGTGGAACATTAACACATAAGTATCTATCAGTATTTTAATCCTAAAGTTAGTTCTAATTAAATGTAATCTAATGCAAGGGGGTTTTCATCTTGTGAGAGACTGGTACGATTTGTAGATTAAGTAAAACAATAAATAGTAATAAGATGATTCACACACATGTACACAAATAGAAAAAATATACAGATAAGAGGCATAGCCGATAGTAAGGAAGATTTGTCACCCTTTAATTGCTTAGTTATATAAGATGAGTACTAAATTAAAATCTGTTCTCTCTTAGTGGTTGCTTAGTTGTATACGTATATCATTCCAATGTTTAGATCCAGTCTAAAAGTATAGATTTCGGGTATTAAGTTTTCTCGACGGACTAATCGTGTCACGATTAATCAGATGTTTGCATAAATTCCTCCTTAATGATTACTAAGTTTACATATTATTTCTCCCTTTTACACGCTTACATTAATCATGCAAATGATATTAATGAAGTAATTATGTGAGCCTAAGGTCAACAAGGCATGATAAACTATATATGTAATCAAAACATATGCATAAGCGACCAATAAAAGATCAAATATAAAATCTAGAAACAATTAAGTCCAATCAAATAGTGAAAAAGACGCTAACTCAACGATTAAAAGAGTACTAATAAAAATTAAACAAATCCTTCTATAAATTAAGTACTAGCAGGACCTTCTTATTCATCTGAATTCGTCATTCTGGTTGTGTCTTGTGTGGTCTGGCCGTCGCCTTCTGTGGTAGGTTATGTGTGTCGACTTTGGCAGTCGAATGGGATATTTATACACTCTGAAAAAAGAATCGATACAGCGTATCCATTAAGTTGATATGCCGTATGTAGGTAACTTAGTGTAAGGTCCAAGATTATTATATTCAGGAATATTCATGCACCGCCATATGATACGACGCACCTTCCGTCTTTATACGGTGCATGTTCTTCAATATCTTGGATTCTATGGTTATGTCTTAAGATTGATACGTGGCATCTATGGAATGTCATGCAGCGCATCTGGAGTTGAACAAGTCAGATCTTCTTACGTTGACCAAGGTTTCATATACGGCGCATGGGAAAATTCATGCGGCGTATGCTTCAAAGTCAGGCAATGGTCTTTATAATCATCTAAGTCTTGATGTACGACATATATGTCTAGAATAATATGGTGTATCTTCCTTCAGTTCAGTAGACTTTTCCATATTGATCCATTTTGCTCTAATTTACGTCCAAAATACTAACTTTCATCAAATACTTTTTATAACTGATATTTACAAAAGTAAGCGATTAAGTATCAATTCTTATATAAAATAATATTTAAAACAAGCGAGAAACATAGGATATATGATGCTAATAAAATATTGTTATTTGATATCATCAACAATATACAATTCAAAGTGATTAGATGAATCAATATCTTAAAACAAATCATGTTTTATTCAAATCATTCATTTGTCTCTCATATTGAGCATAAATTCTTTCAGTGAGATCTTTAATAACCTTTGTACGTTCTTCACATATGATCTTTATAGATATCATCATAGCAAGTAAACTAGCACTCAAAGGATTTTCTTTTTCTGCAAGCATAAAAACATCAACACCACCTTGTGTTGATAAGTGATGTACATTGCAGCTATCATAAAACTTCCATAAAGTTGAGAGATCATGACATGGGAAGTTCTAGTAGATATCAGCTGGATCAGGTTCATATAACCTATATAACTAAACCCACAGCTATTGCTCTTTGACATCTGGCTTCTTGATATACGTGGGAATTGCGCCCTCGCAACAGGTTTTACCTCTCAAGGGATCTTGAGAAGCTTACCACCACCACCAGGCAGTGTACCTGATCGTTGTAGTATAGTATAGTGACAAGTACTGGGGGATTGATCGTTCAACTCAGGAATAGTGTCGCTAGGATTAGAAATCCTATTAAACTAGGTCTAGAGGTGAGGGATGATTCTTTTTGTATTTTTATATTTTATGGAAAGCAAGTAAAATCTCAGGTTTTGAAGGAGTGGGCGGAATTAGTTGCTAGCCAACTAACCCAATTAACTAAGATGCAATCAAAATAAAATAAAAGAAATAAAAATTAAACTATTTTACTAATGTGGTGGAAACAATAATGAGAAAAGTTGTGTTTACTTAGATTTCATTACTCCCTAGATATCTTTTACGAATACGGATCCCTTGCAAAGTGAGAAAAATTACAAAGTGAACAAAGCCACACATAGTGTGACACGTGTCCCCCACTTTAAATTATACATAAAATCCGCCCAGAGGTAATTTGGTCTGTTGACCCGTTTTTTTCTTTTCCACCTCAATTTTCAAACGCATATATCTCTTAAACGACAAACTTTTAGAAAGGACTGATTTCACCATAATTTTTAAAATTTGGTTCTCTTTAATTTGGTATAAATCTTTTTAATTTTTTTGAAACATTTTTTTTACATATTCATTGGGTCATGATTTTCTTGATGTTTTTGCTATTTTCGACCCTATTTTTTACCTTAAAAATTGCCGAATCATAATATACTTAAAACACGAAAGTTGTAGATTTTGATTCACTCTTTACCCAAAAATTTCAATCACTCAAATCCGATATGATAGGAGTGAGATATCACACGTTAAAGATGACATTTTAGTCATATTTGCTGCACACAACGTGTTTGATGAAATGTTTAGCTTAGATTTTTTGTTTTAAAATCGAGTTAAATGCACTTATTTTTGTCCCACAACGCATTATTAATAATTTTATTACTGTAACATTCAAAAAGTGATGTTTTTTAATCATTATATTTTTAAAATATATATTTAGTTCATCAGTTAGGTTATTAGGTTCATCAGTTTGGTTACGTTTTGTTCATAAGTTAAGTTATAGGTTATATGTTCATCAATTAGACATTTTGTTCATCAGTTACTTCGGTTAATCAATTTTTTCAGATTCATCAATTTCAGGTTCATCAAATTTGATCAAATGTTTGGGTTCATCAGTTATTTACTAACTGATGAACCTATAATTATAGGTTCATCAGTTATTGACTAACTGATGAACCTATAATTATAGGTTCATCAGTTATTGACTAATTATAGGCTCATCAGTTAAGTTCATTGATTTTTTGGTTCATTAATTATAGGTTCATCAGTTAGCTTATCAGTTATTGACTAACTGATGAACCTATAGGTTCATCAGTTAGGTTCATTAATTTTAGGTTCATCAGTTTGTTGAGCAGTTATTCACTAATTGATGAACTTATAATTATTTTTCATGTGTTATGTGTTTAGGTTCATCAATTAGTCAAAAATGTTACCATAAAAACTGATGAACCAAAGTAACCTAACTGATGAACCTAATAACCTAACTGATGAACCTAATAACCTAACTAATCAACTAAATGTATATTTTAAAAATATAATGATTAAAAAACTTTACTTTTTGAGTCTTACATTAATAAAATGATTAATAATGCATTGAGAAGCAAAAATTAGTGCATTTAGCTCAATTTTAACACAAAATATATAAGGTAGACATTTTATCAAACACATTGTGTGCAACAAATATGAGTTAAACACCATCTTTTACGTGTGTTATCTTACTCATATGAGATCAGATTTGAGTGATTCAAAAATCTGTATAAAGAGTGAACAAAAATCTATAACTTTCATGTTTTAAGTTTTTAACGATTCGACATTTATGAGGGTAAAAAATAGGGCCGAAAATGACAAAAAAATCAAGACCCACTTTATATGTAAAACAAAAAGTTTGAAATATTTAACAAGATTTATATCAAATTAAAGATGATTAAATTTTAAAAATTGTGGAGAAATCGTTTTTTCGTAAAAGTTTGTCGTTTGAAAGATATTTGCGTTTGAAGTTTTAGGGTGGAATAAAGAAACGGGTTAAAATGACCAAAATGCCCCCTAACCGAATTTAAAAAGAAAAAGGGAGGGAGTGGGTAATGGACACTTGTCACATGGTGAGTGGCTTTCTAGCCTATGTATTTTTAGTCCCCTTTGTAGGGGATCACACCTCTATCTTTTACAGTTTGATTAGCTTGTTACAATTGCATGGATGACGGGTTATATTCCTTAATACCAGTTGTAGGGCCGTGTACAATATTCCCTAACTCTATTAGATCCTACTTCACTCCTATGTCGAGCCGTTAGAAGCTCCTAACATGGGATCATTAGAATTCTCTTACGCATTAATTACAACCAAAAATCGTAGTACACCTCCGATCATGTTTCTTAAGACGTTCAAGCAAGTTATCAATGGAAGTCTTCCAGTTTTCTTAAGCCTAACATCGAATACAATCATCCGTAAGAATTATAGACAAATAATCAACCCATAATCAACATCTAGGTTTCATTACATCTAAGCAAACACAATAAAAACCTAGCCTAGCATGTTAAAGAGAAGACAAGCGTAAGATATAATCACACAACACATAGACATATTGAATGATTTGAATAAGTACTTATCTTCAATTGAACATGGAAGAATCAAGGGGTTGAAACCCTTGAAAAATCTGTAAAATTCGTCTAGGGTTTATGCCCTAATATCCCACACAAAGTTCCACTCCTTACAATGAAAAATTAGAAAAATATATATAGACTTTGCATCCTGACAGCGTCATGTATTAACCTCTAACGCCGTCAACTCACCGCCATGATGAAATTCGTATTGCCTAGATCCACTTCTGAAGCCATCATGTAGGAATGAGCTCTGGGCCCTCACGTGTATTTGGACCCTGACGGCCTTGGTGACGCCGTCAGGCCAATAAGCCTAAAAATATTATGGATCGTCTCGTGTATTTTCCACTTCCACCTCTTTTTCCACTCTTGACGCCGTCACTAGTAATCTCTTGACGTCGTCAGGTACTGTTCCCAGGAAGGAATTTGAGACTTTGCCGTTTTCTTCACTTTTATGCTCAAAAATCGTCCAAAATGCTTCCTTTTCCATATTTCTCTCCAAAAGTACCTAAAATGACAAAAGGAACGATTTAGGGCAATAATTGATCAAATAATCTCGAATTCGGGCTTAAATGACCCCTTAAAAGCGGTATACTTTTTGCCTCATCAAATACCCTTACACTTGAGATTTGCTTCTCAACAAGCAAATGCGATTTTATTTCAAACAAAATACAAGTTAGGGGTCATTTAACAATAATATAAAAGTAATTACAATAAATAATCGTTCCACTAAAAACCAAACAACATGCACGGAGGTCATACACTAGCACCTCACAAATAGTGTTTAAATAATCACATCTCTCGGGTGTAATAAAGTATATATCACAATATGGAAATGGAAAACATCTCTCACTACCTGTCATAGCAAATAGATTACCATAGGCTTGGGAAAGGATCAAACCTCCACCACTTGGCGTAAGCACCTAGGATAAACTATCAAAGAGTTCTTTTAAAGGGTTATAATGTTAGGTGTAGGGATATGGAAAACACGGTTTTGTTGGATAAAGGCAATATTTACTGGTGGCGAGTTAATCATCTTGGTCAATTACATGTACAATGTGGCGTTGCTAAGCCAATACTCGACTCAACTTAATCATCTTGGTCAATTACATGTACATTTAGGAGTGAGTCGAGTATTGGCTTAGCAACACCCCTTCAAAAACGCTTGTTACGGTTTATATAATCGTTTTTTCTTTTGTAACCGACTTTAAGGTTTTGTGATCGATGCTCTATTTATTTGATCCTAAGTCGGTTTGCCACCTATTAAATCTTCATTGAATCGATTTAATCGTTATTATCATCATGGGACCTGGTTGAGTTTCTTGGGCGTATACTTTCAAAACCCTAACTTTTCAGTTAGGGTTTTCTTTCTCCTTGTTTGATTTGGGTTTATGCTGCTGCTGGTTATTTAAGTCGTTTTTGCTTTGTTTGAGGGTTTGGGAGAGATGGAAAAGTTGGGGAAAGTTGATTTTCCTAAGATTGGTGTTGATAGGGATCAATTGAAGGCTGGATTGAAGGGTTCCTCTTCGAGTGTTGTTGCTGGTTCTAAATTGCCTACTGCTCCGCTGTATACCAACGCTCTTAATGAGCCTATTTTACAAGATTTTGATGCTAATTTGCTGGAGGGTGATGGTATAAGTGTTGCTCCTACTCCTGGTAAGGTTAATTTATCCACTACTAACACTTCTAAGGATCCTGTGGTTACTATGGACTTGTCCCCTACTGGTCCTAATATTCAAGAGTCTATCAAGAGTAAACACGATGTGATTGAAGGGGTGTTTGGTGTTTCGATTAATTCAGCCAATGATCTTGACTTACACCTTAAGGGTATTGAAGCGGGTAAATATCCGACATGGCCTAATATGGATAGTGAAACGCGTTCACAAGTGTATGAGACTATGTGTGGTCTAATGGAGGTCTATGTACCTAGCAAGAAGGCTAATGCAACAAACTCTGATGTGAGTGGCAAAGATACTACACCTAATGTTAACGTGGAGTTTCAGGGTACAATGGATACTCACTCGCCTTCGAATGGTTCTCAACAGCCTATTGTGGAACAATTGATAGCTAATGCGCATATGAATTTTGATGATGCAATGAATAAAATTCAAAGTGAGATTGTTGCTAATGAAGTTAATTATACAAGTGCTCCTCCTTCGAGTGCAACCTCTGGTCCTAATGTGAATTTGAATATGAGTGCAACTACTGGTATCAAGGCTCACAAGGTTGATACTACTAATGGTACTGGAGTGATATCGGTTTCTTATGCGGGTGCTACTTCTAATGAACCTCAAAAACATGTGTCTAATTTTCGGAGGTTGGAATGTAGCAAAAAGAAGGAGGATGTTGACCTTTCAGTTCCAATGAAAGTTGTGGAAGAGGTGAACATGAGGTTTGAGAATACTCTCTACGGTTACTTCCTTGGTCAACGCCTTGCTTTTCCTGTTGGTGATTACTATGTTCGCAATGCATGGGCTAAGTTTGGTGCACAAAAGGTAATGATGAACGCTAAGGGGTTCTTCTTCTTTAAGTTCAATTCAAAGAAAGGTGTTGATGATGTACTTGAAAACGGTCCTTGGTTGATCATAAATGTTCCTATTATTCTTATACCATGGACTTTGAACACAAACCTACTTAAAGAGGGTTTGACTAACATCCTGGTGTGGGTTAAATTCCATGATGTTCCCCTTGCTATGTTTTCTGATGACGGCCTCAGTCTTCTTACCACACTGATTGGCACGCCCAAAAGGTTAGATGCTTTTACAAGCCAAATGTGCAAGGAATCGTGGGGCCGTAGTAGTTTTTCCAGATGCATGATAGAAGTGACGTCGGATAAGGTGCTTCGGGATAGTCTCACTGTTGAGATACCATTAATTGATGGTTCGGGTTCGACTATTGAGAAGATACGGGTTGAATACGAATGGAAACCACCTCGTTGTGATAACTGTAAGATCTTTGGTCATACGCTGGTTGATTGTCTTAAAGTTGTTGCACCTCCAGTTCAGCATACTAAGCCTGTTAATGATGGTTTCACGACTATCAATAATAAAAAGAAGGGTAAGCAAGGTGGTTTTACTACTCAGGGTAAAGGAGGGTTTAATAAACCTGTTGTGGGTAAGCAGTTTCAGTATCAACCCAAAAAGAATCCTCCTGAACTTAAGAAGGTGGATGGCACTAAGAAGAAGGCTTCTGATGTACCAAGTATGAGTGGAACGAATATTTCAACATGTAATTAGTTTGCTGCTCTTAATATGGATGATACGGATTCTTTTGGTATTCCGTCTAATGACAACAACAAGGATGTAGATGCTGGTCATACAAGGGAAGTTACTACGGATGAGTCTACTAAGACAGGTAATACAATGGAAGTTAATGTGGAAGAGTCTACTAAGATTGGTAATGCTTCACAAGCTCCTCTTGTGAGTGATTTTACTTCACAAGAACCGCTTGTGAGTGATTTTCTGGAAACAAAGGAAGTTGGTTCTACTCCTATAGTTGAGAAAATTGGTAAGCTTGAAAAGCTACTTATTGATAGGACAACTACTCTTGTGGATGATGATGGTCATCCTATTCCATCGACCTCTTTCACTAAGAGGGCTAACCCATTTTCAAAAGTGGGTGAGGTTGTGGTTTCTGAGAGTGATGATGATGAGGTGCCTAACACGTTTGACGAATCAACAAATCTTTTTGGTGGTGGTCATGAGCGTGAAGATGAGTATGACTATGATGATTATTCGAAGCAAATTTATGATCTTCCAGGGGAATTGGATGCTCTTAATGCCATTTATGGTTTTAATCTCCAAGGTTGTAGGAAGTAGTTTATCTTTTTGTCAGAGTATCTTAAATCATGTGGTTAATGGTTTGTTTTCTTGTTTAGAAAATAGGAAGTCTCTTGTTATGTAAGCTTTTCGCCTATGTAATGGGCTGAGATATGGGATTCCTCCATATCCGTTGTACTTAAACGTTTTTAGGAGTAATATATTTACAGGGTCTTTGACCTTTTACCCAAAAAAAATACACTTAGGATGAACATTATCCCCAATGTTCAATTAAAGAATGTAAAAGTAAAATAGGTAAAAGAATGAAAACAAATAATCCTCTGATTCGTTCGATGTGGATAGTGTGTTAACAAGGTTAGATCTTCCTCCAATAAAATGAACGTTCGAAGCTTCCCTTCTATAAATATAAATCATCTTCTTGTCATATATAACCTGTTAAACCTGGGAAAATAATCAAGGCAACCTCGCGTAAAATCCCCGGTAGCTGCGCCAAAAACTTGATATACGTGGGAATTGCACGCTCGCAACAGGTTTTACCTCTCAAGAGATCCTGAGAAGCTTACAACCCCCACCAGATAGTGCACCTGATCGTTGTAGTATAGTATAGTGACAAGTACCGGGGGATTGATCATGCAACTCAGGAATAGTGTCGCTAGGATTAGAAAGCCTACTAAACTAGGTCTAGAGGTGAGGGATGATTCCTTTTGTATTTTTATATTTTATGGAAAGCAAGTAAAATCTCGGGTTTTGAAGGAGTAGGCGGAATTAGTTGCTAGCCAACTAACCCAATTAACAAAGATGTAATCAAAATAAAATAAAATAAATGGAAATTAAACTATTTTACTAATGTGGTGGAAACAATAATGAGAAAAGTTGTGTTTACTTAGATTTCATTACTCCCTAGATATCTGATTGTACAATATTTTGCACTACCAGGCCTTCGACGGTGATCAAAGGAAAATGAGGGGTGTTGTGATTGCGCCAAGCTTGGATATAACCTGAAATAAGAAATACTAAAACACTACGTTAAATGATTGCGCAGGGGTTGGACCCTGCGAACCACCTCCGGCGTATGAATGAGAGTGATTGGTATGAGAGTTTAAGTATATGCGTAGTAAAGTAAGGTGAGATAGATTGCATACCATATTTGTCATCGTCCAGGACTATTTATAGGTGAAGAAAACGGTCCTGGAGAGTGATCACAAGTTTGATAGAGATCATGGGGGCGTGTCATGATTTGTGGTAACCACTAGGGGTTAGTGCCCCACTCCTCCTGACTTAGCGGGGGAGCTAAAGAGAAAGAGGAGACGTGGGTAAGACTTGGTCTTACCAATATGTGGGCTTGGCATTGTTCCGTCCTTGAAACTTATCAAGAGATACCCCGAAGGGTTTGATCCTTCGATTATGTAGGTTGCGATTACACTCGAAGGGGTGTCCTTTGAGCTGATCGGAGTGTACATCATCAAGCCCCCTAGTTGAAAGTTAGATATGCACAAGAATATTTGGCTTACAACTCTATCATCTAGCAAACTAACCTCGTTAGTTCGTGGGATCCTGCAGAAGAAAATCAACGTCGCCAAATATGCATTAAACGCGCTTAAATACTCTCTAACTAACTCGAGTTATATCACCACTTGCCAAGCCTTGGTAATCCCAAACGTCCTCTCAATGCTTTAAACCCAATTTGAAATCCGGATATATCAAGATATCAGGGACATGTGTACGGTGAATATCAAAGAGAAAAGCGATATAAGTTCATTTCAACCAAACCCTAAATCACTTTTTCACTGCGCCCAAAATTCATCTTCCTTACAACGTGCAATCAAAACATACATAGTAACATCTGTCATTATTTTTTGCAAGAAAAAAGGTAAATTTCTTCCTCGTTAAACTATATTGTATCGTAGAACTGTAAGTCTTCATTAAACAATATGGCAAAAAATAACAAATTTGTGATTAAAGAACAAAAATGTACCTTATCAAAAGATGAATTACGTGCTTTTCTTGAAGATTATCACATTCTAAAAGAATTTAAGATTATGCTCCCTAGTAAAAATCAAACAATATTTGATGCTCCTGAGGGATATGTAGGTCTGTACACTCATGCCTTTAAGTTGTCAAACTTTAGAATACCAATCCACCCTTTGATTTTAGAGTTTATGCAATACCATCAAGTACACATATCTAGGTTTAACCCCTTTGGTCTGGCTAAGTTGACGACATTCATTGTGATGTGTAAAGCTTATGGATATGAGCCTACACTAACAGTGCTTAGGGGTTTTACGAACCTGTACCCGGGTGGGGATTTGTTGACTTTGGCTAAAAGAGGTGACCCTGATGTTCCAACCATATTGTTAAAGCCCTTTACAAACATAACGGACTGGAAAGGGAGTTTCTTTTACTTACAAGATACAATTATACCTCCAGAGTACCCTGCTTTGGTGAACGAAGCATACAAGTTTGACAAAAAACGTTTCAACGATGAGTTGCCTTACACTGTTCGAAGGAATCAATTGTACCAGCGTCTTGTTCGCCATCCAGTGAATGTTCAATCTTTCCCCGAGCCCATTCTGTACATGGCTGGTATTGTTGACCATTGGGAGGGTTCCCCTATGAAGCCTGAAATTGTTTGCGATGGAAAAAGTATGTATACACTTTATTTAAATAAATTCGAACAACTTATCTGATGATATTTATCTGTTTTCTTTCGTGTTGCAGGAATGTCTTTCCAAAATTTCGTTGTTGCCGATGGTGCTAAAGAGACGAGCTTACTTCCAAAAAATCCTGAGGAAGTCAGCTATGGGGTTAGTTCACCCTACGTGTCAGTTAATAATCAAGAGGATGATGCAAAAATGGTTGAGCCCATAGCTTCCCTGCAACCTTCCAAACCAGACAAAAATTGAAACCAGTGATTGCAGAGGAGACTTCTCAGTTAGTGGAGAATGTTGCTGAGTCTGATGACCCTCTCTCCGAGGATGACCAGGTTACCATCATTGGTTCATCATCCGGTATAGCTGACAGGGTTCGAAATAGGAAAGGTACGAGTGCCAAACCAATGAAGCCTACCCCCAAAAGAAAATTGATTCTGCCTACACCTCCTTCCAGAAACACCAGACAGAAGGGTCAGATTGTTACCAAGAAAGCTGTTGAAGCTTTGGATGAGGACATCCATGGTAAGTGTATTCGCTGTTAAACCAAAATATTTATATATGTCCTCTAATTGAGTGTATATTCCTCAGGTCTACCGAACACCAAAGAGCTTCCTGATGCCTCTGCTTGCCATCGCCTTGCTTTGCATATTACTCCTCCGAGCTGGAAGTCTGTGCTAACCAATATGGCCATTGAGGAGTTATGTGATCTACACGACAAAAGCTATACAAGGCAAGCTGTTTTGGACAATCATCTCAATTGTCGAACAAGGGAGGTGGTTTAAACCCTTGCTTCTGCTAGGGAGAAGATGGATGAGATTCTGGAAAGAGAGAAGAAGAAGGATCAGGAGTTTGCAGAGGTTTAAGCTAAGTATGACGAAGCTTTGATGGTTATTGAGCAGAATCCCCTTGTGCAAGACCTTTGTTCTGACATTGCAGGTTTGGAGAAAGATCTGAACAAAGCGAAGACAGAATGTAAGAGGCTTCAGAAGGAGGAGGCGAAGGTTGTAGGCTACAAGGAAGAGATTGCTGAGCTTGAGATTAAATGCGGGAACCTTGAGGAGGAGAGGACGAAACTGGGTGAGTTAGAGATTAAGCTTCGTGAAGATCTTGATGGCCTTAAGCGCAAGTATAATGCGCTCAAAAGAGATAGGGCTGCTGTAGTCTCGAAGGTTATTCCATACATAGCCATGGAGTTATATCACAGTGATGAGGTAGGGAAATTGATAGGTGACGTTGTCAATGCTGCCATCTATCATGGGAAATGCACTACTTTGGAGATAATTGCTGGAACTGGAAAGCCGGTGGACTTATCTGAGGTAACCTACTACCGTGCCACTCATAGAGCAGAATATGATAATGCAAGCAACCTCCTCACAACTGCAGAGTACCCCTTCCTTGTTGATGCTACCAAGGATCCAATGGCTTCAGTTGAGACGCTTCTTTCAAAGAAGCCGCGTAGGGTGAAGCCATCATCTGTGAGCAAAAAGAATACTCCTGCAAAGCATGCATCTGTGAAAGCAACTCCTGAGAAGCCCTCATCCCCAAAGGTAGCCATTGAGAAGCCTCAGTCTCCTGATAAAAGTTCTGCTGTGCAGCCTCATTCTCCGAAGGCTGATTTGACAAGAGAATCTTCCCTCAGCAAAGCCAGTCCTAAAGTAACTCAAGTTCAACAAGAGAAACCCAAGTCTCCTGGTAAGTGAAGGATGCAGTGTTTGCAGTGATTTGATTCCAAGGGTGGTGTGTACCCTTTTAAAACAATGACTATGCTCTTTGGCCTATGGCCATATGTTCTGAACAATTTATGTTTCTGTTGCACGTAAACAATTATCATCTTTTGAGCAGCATCTATGCTGCGTACTAAATGTTAATGGGTGTATCTCCCATCTTTGTTTATGTATGCTTTTCTCTTCCTCGTTTACTAAATAAACGTTATTATACATCCTAAAGCTTAGAATAACAAAGCCGTATTGTGTATATTTTGAACCAAGGTTTTATAGCAATCGTATAATTTATTTGCTGACAGAGGGTTGCGACCCGCTCTGTCTTCATCCTTTAAGTGCGAAGGGCTTTGCATACCCTAAGACTATGTAGGAAACTTAGTGTGAATTTTGGATGTTTTAGTTGCTTACAAGACATAAGTATCTTGTGCCATCCTTCGAACATTGAACTTGTAATTACTTGGCTGAGTAAATATCTGTTTGCTAGATGTAACAAAAAGATTCAAGGGAAACATGCGATATCATTAAGTGGGTAGGGGAGGATTACATCATTTGTACAAATGAATACTAAGACGCCTACCATTAATGCTTCTTTCCCAACAAGAGAAAACTTGAATACATAATAGAAAAAATTGCAAGTCTTGACTTACATAAGATATGGCAAGTCCTTCATATGCTGACGGAGGGTTGCTGATGCTGAAACCGTCACTACGTTTGAATAAAACTCGTTCCACGCATGCTTCTGTGTAGCCTGCGATTCTGTGAGTAGCAGGTTTGTTATTTTGTCGAAGCCTATTGCTCCGTTCCGGATTCGAGATGCTCTTGATTGTGTGGAATCAAATGTATCTTTGAATCATTTATGTGGTGTTCCTTTTGTTTGGCTCGGGAAACTTTTTTGTTGGAGGACATACTTGATTCACATGTTTCAGCTGGTTCGTTACTTTGTCCTTCGAAAGGATCATTTTCCCCGTATTCTATGTTATATTCCTCCAACTCCTTAGCCCATTTTACCATTCTCCTTGTTCCGTCAGGGTTTAGAAGCAACCTTTCGAATGGCTTATCTGTAAGTACTCTGATGGTATGATCCTTGAAATATTTTCAGAGATGTCTTGTGGCATCGATCAAAGCTAGGATTAGCTTC
The DNA here is from genome assembly GCA_030686995.1 of Artemisia argyi. Taxonomy (NCBI): domain Eukaryota; kingdom Viridiplantae; phylum Streptophyta; class Magnoliopsida; order Asterales; family Asteraceae; genus Artemisia; species Artemisia argyi. Next base: position 238,191,016 of record CM060700.1, on the reverse strand, counting down.
TCTGATGCCGCATAGCCTCGTTCCACATATGGTAAGGCTCTACTCACAAAATATATCGGTATTTGTAGATGTCTTCTTTCCGCGAAAAGCATGTCACCAATTTCGTTAGGGGACATTGCTATATGTAAGAACAACACTTCTCCTTTGGTTGGGGGTGCTGATATGTGGGAATCGCACCAGGCTTTACCTCTCGAGGGATCTCGAGAAGCTTACAACCCTCACCAGGCAGTGTACCTGATCGTTGTAGTATAGTATAGTGACAAGTACCGGGGGATTGATCGTTCAGCTAGGAATAGTGTCGCTAGGATTAGAAAACCTAAATACTAGTTCTAAAGGTGAGGGATGATTATTTTTGTATTTTTATATTTTTTAGAAAGCAAGTAAAAATCTCGAGTTTGAAGGATTTGGGCGGAATTAGTTGCTAGTCAACAAACCCAATACTAAAGATGCAATCAAAATAAAATACTAGAAATGAAAATAAACTAAATTAACTAAGGTTGTGAGCAATAAGTGGAGAAAATGTGTTTACTTAAATTTCACTACTCCCTATATATCTTTTACACGTTAATTACTTGTTATAGTTGTGTGGATGATGGATTGTATTCCTTTATACCATTCATGGGGTGGCACACTTAATTCCCCAATCCTATGAGTGCCTACTTCACTCCTATGTCGAGCCGGCTAAGAAGCTCCTAACATGGGATCATTAGAATTTACTCATGCATTAAATACAACCAATAAAACCTAGTGCACGTCAGTTCATGTTTCCTAAGACGTTCAAGCAAGTTACCATTTGGAAGTCTGCCAGTTTTCTTAAGCCTAACATCGAAATCATTTATCCAATACAACCATAAACAAGTAATCAACACATAATTAGCATCTAGGTTTCATTAGATCCAAGCAAACACAAGATAGATCTAGCCTAGCATGATGGAATTAAGACAAGAACAAGATATAGACAACCAACACATAGACATATTGATTGAATTAAAAGAATACTTATCTCAATTACACATGAAAGGGATCAAGGGCTTAGAACCCTTGAAAAACCTGTAAGATTCGTACCAAGTTCGTACTTAGGGTTTCTCCAAAACTTCTCTTTTTTTAATGTGAAAATTAGAAAATTATATATAGGAAATAGGGTCTGACGGCGTCAAGACAAATCTTGTGACGCCGTCATCTCGCCGCCAAAATGCTTCTCGGACTGCCTTGATCTACTTTTGACGCCGTCATGTGTTAGCATTTTTCAGGCCGTCATGCATTTTACTCTTGACGCCCTACCTCGTGACGCCGTCAATTCTGTACTGGGTCGTCATGGAAATTAATCTTGACGCCGTCAGAAATTCCTTCTTGACGCCGTCACCTACTGTTCCCAGCAAGGAAAATTAAGACTTTGGCATTTTCTTCACTTTTATGCTCGAAAAACGTCCGAATTGCTTCCTTTTCCAGATTTCACTCCTAAAGTACCTAAGATCACAAAAGGAACGATTTAGGGCTATATTTGATCAAATAAATTCAATTCCGGGCTTAAGTGACCCCCTAAAAGTGGTTCATTTTTCGCCTCATCAGGTGCAACTGTTGGTATGATTTCCATGCAATTCTTCCATCTTTAGAAGGATGTTTCGGCTTCCTTATTCCATTGATATGATAAGTCACTCATGATTTCATCGCGAACCTTGTAGGTAGATGAAGATCTGTTAACATCCTTCGATAGAAATGCTTTTAATGTTTCCAAGTTACTTCTTAGATCTTGAGTCGCCCTTCGCATTTGCAATTCTGATGAGGTCTCTTCATTTGTTGGCTTGATTTTAATCGTTTGTTTTACAAATGGGTGTTCGTTTGATTCCTCTTTTTCAATGCCAAAGGAACACATTTCTGGGTTTAACTTTAGGTTGATCTTTCTCAGTTGTATGAGGGTCTCTTCTACATCATGAAGGAGATCTTCTTTTGTCCTGCTCTGGGTGATTAAGTATTCGCCGTGAATTCTCAGGTTTCTCCCTATCTGTTTTTCGAAGACCCTTTGGATCAACCTATTGTAAGTGGCTTCAATGTTTCATAAACCGAAGAGCATACGCGTGAAGCAGTAGGAGCTTCCTTCTACATGAAAGGACGTTTTTTCTTCGTCCTTTTTTGCCATCTTTATATGGTGGCATCCCATGTTTGTATCAAGGAAGCATTCCCAATGAACTCCAGGTGTCGGTTGCTTTTCTCCTTCTGACAAATAGCTTTCTTTTCAGCAAGCTTTGTTGATGTCTTTAAAGTTAACCTCTAGTAACTTTTTTCCATTTCTTCGCTGGGCTACCGTTGGATTAGTAACCCATGTTGGGTTTTCTACCCTTCGAAGTATTCCTGCAGCTATGAGTTTGTTGACCTCATACTTAATTGTTGCCTTGTGTTCGGGTGTCACTTGGTGGGCTTCTGCTTGACCGGTTTGACATTTTTGAGTTCGTTTAGCTTGTGCTCCATGCTAAAGGGTTTTCTGTTGATTGTGAGCAACCTTGGAACTCCTATTGTCTTTGAATATTTTCCTACAAACACATCTTCATATGCTTCGAGTAATTTTTTCAATGTTTCCCTGAATGTGGTAGGGAACCGTTTCCCTATTTCCACCTTTCGTACTAGATGGGACTCGTCTAGTGACGCATGCCTTTTGGGATCAGAGTATTCTATGGCGTTCCTCGTATGCCATTGATTATATTCTCCCTTGTCCTTGTGGGCTTCCTGGTATTTTTCTTTATGATAGCTAGAGAATACAGTACCAATACCATTAGCTGTTTGGAATTTAATTGTTGCATGCACCGTGGAGACCACGATTCCCATTTTTTGCATGGCAGTTCGTCCGAATATCATGTTGTAGGGTGATTTCGATATTACGATGATAAAATTGAGGATTTCTGTTCTGGCGAGCCTTCCATTTTCGAGTGTTACCTCCAAAGGTATTTCTCCTAAAGGCCATGATTGTTCCCCTAAGAAACCTATCAAAGGCATTTTTGATTCTACCTGTTTGGATTTGATTGTAGGGCTGAGCTCTTTGAAGCAATGCTCGTGGATTACCTCGCAGGCGCTCCCGCAGTCCATATAAATTTTGTTCACCTCCATATTCATGACTATGGCCTTAATGATCACTGGATCCTTCGAAGGAGAATCTCCTGTTTCGTACGGGAACGTTATTTCTCTTACATAGTGAGCTTCTCTCTCAGGGATCTTTCTTTTCAATCGGGAGGAATCCCATCAAACCATTAGGATAGGAGCTTCCTGAGGAGTATTATCCTTTCCCAGTTGCGTATCGGTGATTTTCTCTTTGCTTTTACTTATCCCTTTCACCAGATGTGTTAATTGCCCGGATTTTACTGCCTCTTCTATATGCTTTTTTAGTTCTCGGCAGCTGTTTGTTTCGTGACCAACGTCTTCATGGAAGTGGCAATATTTAGTGGTATCTCTGTTCCTGCTTTTCCCCATTATGCGAGGGGGTGGTTCGAAGGCTTTGGCAGCCTTCTCTGTGGCTAAAATCTCCCTTGGAGACTTCGTGAGATTTCCTAATAGACCATGGTTCGGACCCTTGTTGTAAGGGGTAAACCTATTATGGTTTTTGTGTTTGTTCTTCGACCCTTCCCATGAAGAAGATTTTATTCCTTTATTGCTCTCCACCGGAGCTCCATTGGTAGATACTTCTTTGGCCTCTATCCATGTATATGTTTTTTCCATCAGGCCTTTGTATGTTGCCGGAAGATCTGTAGATAATTATTCCACAAGAGTCCGGTTGCGTAGGCCATGGACGAAGCCGGAAATACATTGCTCTTCGTGTAAGCCTAGAATCTGCAGGGTTTCGTCAGTGTATCTAGTGACAAAGTTTCTTGTGCTTTTGTTCTCCTTCTGCTTAATGTTGTACACCGTGAGGTGCGTTCTTGTGAATTTATTCTGTTGGCTGAAGTGAGATCGAAACTTAGCCTTCAAATTGTCAAGGTTGATAATGCTTCCTAGCTTTTGCCCATTCCACCAAATCCTCGGAGGGTATATGTGAACATGTGACAGGCTACTGGCATGGCCCATTTCTGCATTCTTATAGCTCCTTCAAATAAATGTAGGAAATTATTTGGATCCCCCTTCCCATCGTAAGTGCCTATATGTGAAGGCATCTTTAAACCATCCGGCAAGGGATAATCTTTGATCCATCTCATGAAGGGTGTAGTAGGGCCTACGGCTCAGCATATGGATGGGCCTACGGTCGTACGTTCATCGGAACAGTATGGTATGGATTAATAGGAGGGGGTACTCCCAAAGAAGGCTAACTAACATAGAAAGGATGAGGCGTACTCGTGTTTGGAGTGTAACCAGTATACGGGGGGTATACCATGGAAGGATTATAGGGCACAGCAGTTTGTGAGGGATACTGATTGCCAGGTTACCCATTGATTTGGAGATAAAGAATCGGAGGGTAGCTCTGGACCGGGAATTGAGGATGCAGGCCAATGCGGGGAAGACTCCCTCCTGTGTTGACTGGGCCTAGGTTACCCTCCACACCAGATGCGTGGAAGGGTTGTAGAGGGATTCCTCCTTCGGTCCTTCCTAAGGGAGCTGCTAATAATGGGGGTAGGTTTACCTCCGTGTTCTCCCTCTGCCGATTCCTCCCATTAGATCCTTCGACGACAGTTCCTTCCTTTCTCGTGGGTGTTCTCTCGGGAACTCCTTCAAAGCCTACGCTTCTTCCCTCAACCCTTCTACTTGCAGGTGACCCCATGCGCAGGATAGGGTGGTGAGCCCTATGGATTGTAGGTCTCGTTTCCATTTCGATCTCCTCATCATACTCATTGTTGGAATATTCTAACTCCCTACACATCTCCGTATTTCTGATTTGTCTCATACGGGCCCTTAGCAAGGACTCTAACTCTTCATAATTAGCGTCGACAAAGGCGGAGCTAATGATGAGTTCTGGGTTGGCCAAAATGGATGCATGGTGATTGGGCGTTATTTCAGGATGAGATCGTGTAGTAAAGGTGGAGACCGTGATTGGCGGCAGGTTGTTGGCGTCCGTTACGGGTAAAGGGGTTAAGGACGAGAAACCCGGTGGGGGTGTAACCTCTCGTTCTGAATTCATGCCGGAATAATAGTGAGTGTATTTGACTTGGTTATTTTGCTTGGAAATAACGGGACTAATTGTAGCGGGTCCCACAGATGGCGCCACTGATTGTACAATATTTTGCACTACTAGGCCTTCGATGGTGATCAAAGGAAAATGAGGGGTGTTGTGATTGCGCCAAGCTTGGATATAACCTGAAATAAGAAATACTAAAACACTACGTTAAATGATTATGCAGGGGTTGGACCCTGCAAACCAACTCCGGCGTGTGAATGAGTGATTGGTATGAGAGTTTAAGTATATGCGTAGTAAAGTAAGGTGAGATAGATTGCATACCAGATTTGTCATCGTCCAGGACTATTTATAGGTGAAGAAAACGGTCCTGGAGAGTGATCACACGTTTGATAGAGATCATGGGGGTGTCCCATGATTTGTGGTAACCGCTAGGGGTTAGTGCCCCACTCCTCCTGATTTACCGGGGGAGCTAAAGAGAAAGAGGAGACGTGGGTAAGACTCGGTCTTACCAATATGTGGGCTTGGCATTGTTCCGTCCTTGAAACTTATCGAGAGATACCCCGAAGGGCTTGATCCTTCGATTATGTAGGTTGCGATTTCACTCGAAGGGGTGTCCTTCGAGCTGATCGGAGGGTACATCATCAATATCTTTTACAGGTTGATTAGCTTGTTACAATTGCATGGATAACGGGTTATATTCCTTAAAACAAGTCGTAGGGCCGTGTACAATATTCCCTAACTCTATAAGATCGTACTTCACTCCTATGTCGAGCCGTTAGAAGCTCCTAACATGGGATCATTAGAATTCTCTTACGCATTAAATACAACCAAAAATCGTAGTACACCTCCGATCATGTTTCTTAAGATGTTCAAGCAAGTTACCAATGGAAGTCTGCCAGTTTTCTTAAGCCTAACATCGAATACAATCATCCGTAACAATTATAAACAACAATCAACCCATAATAAACATCTAGGTTTCACTACATCTAAGTAAACACAATAAAAACCTAGCCTAGCATGTTAAAGAGAAGACAAGCGTAAGATATAATCACACAACACATAGACAAATTGAATGATTTGAATAAGTACTTATCTTCAATTGAACATGGAAGAATTAAGGGGTTGAAACCCTTGAAAAAGCTGTAAAATTCGTTTAGGGTTTATGCCCTAATATCCTACACAAAGTTCCATTCCTTACAATGAAAAATTGGAAAAATATATATAGACTATGCATCCTGACGGCGTCATGTATTAACCTTTGATGCCGTCAACTCGCCGCCATGATGAAATTCGTATTGCCTAGATCTACTTCTGACGCCGTCATGTAGGAATGAGCTCTGGGCCGTCACGTGTATTTGGACCCTGACGGCCTTGGTGACGCCGTCAGGCCAATAAGCCTAAAAACATTCTGGATCATCACGTGTATTTTCCAGTTCCACCTCTTTTGCCACTCTTGACGCCGTCGCTAGTAATCCCTTGACGTCGTCAGGTACTGTTCCCAGCAAGGAATTTGAGACTTTGCTATTTTCTTCACTTTTATGCTCCAAAAATGTCCAAAATGCTTCCTTTTTCCAGATTTCTCTCCAAAAGTACCTAAAATGACAAAAGGAACGATTTAGGGCAATAATTTATCAAATAATCTTGAATTCGGGCTTAAATGTCCCTTTAAAAGCGGTACACTTTTCGCCTCATGACTTCTTGATTGTTTTGAGTTTTTTTAACCAACTCCCATAATCTGTCTAAGTCTTCTCTGTTACTTGATCTTATCAATTCCTGAAAACTTTTTTACACTGCTGATCCTCCACCAACCCTGATTATCTTCCAAGCATTTCCAAATATATCTTTGTAAATCTCCCGGTCTTTGATTGGATATGTCTGGATTGAATACGATTAACATATAATGTTTCAGGAACAATCACCATCATCTGATCAAGAGAAGAGTTGTCTTCATTTCTTTGTGAATCATTCTTCTTCTCAGCATGCTTGCCTTTAATGATCTTTTGTTTCTTTGATGGTGTTTCTACTGTACCCATGGGGATAAACTTTTCTTCAATATATCTCTTGCAGTGGTAGTATAGACGTTCAATTTATTCATATGTCTTTCCCCTGAGTTGATGAGGTTTATAAAAACCTTGATTCTTTAAGGATGTCTTCATTTCACTGATCTGCTGAGACCTTGTGGTATTTATTTTACTCTTCTGACCTTGACCTTGCTTTATTGACTTACTTAGCTGACTGAAAGCTAATACTTCACTTCTTTAATTTATCAAATCAACAAGTCTTTGGACTCTGTCATCATCAGTTAAAGTTTTATCTTTGTAAAGTTCTGCAACTCTAGCCTGTAGAACTTCATCATCATCAATAAAATCTTGCATTTTATCTGCATGAGCTTTTTTCTCTCCTTTTCTTGAAGACTGAATGCTAATTGCTCATCTGTTTCTAATTCAGACACTTTAGATCTCCTTTCCTCATCCATAAAGTTAGCTATTTCAGCTTCATCCACTCTCTTTGCAACGTCTTCAGCATTAGAAACTTTAGTAGTAGAAACTTGATTTGTCATAGCAGCAGAAATATCTTGTACCACCTTAGCCAGTTGTTCAACATTACTAGTAGCAGTAGTTTATCCCAAACTAGTATTAGTCTCCACCATTATCTTTAAAGCTTGTACAATCTTTTCACCTTGAAATTCCACTACCTGCTTTTTATTTACATCTTCCAAAACCGCCTCGTTACCCTCATTGTCAGCAACTACATAGTCATCATCTACATTATCACCACTATCAATCCCGATATCCATATCCACATGCATATCAAAACAAGCACCTTCAGAGTCTATTGTTTCTTCCCCTGAGACTCTGTTTTCATTCCTCCCCTATTTGGGAGCATCCTCCAAACTAGTAGCCTTAGAAGAACTCACCCTGTGTGCTATGCCCACATTCTTTAAACTTTTGAACTGAGTTTTTCTTGACCTCAGTTGACCTTCCAAATATCAAACTCTCTTGTTCAACCTTTTTATCTCTGCACTTTGTTTTGTTGTGCGCTTTTGGAGGTCAAGAACATCCTTTTCTAACTTGGTACAATAGTACTTCAAATCCTATATAAGTTTCATTCTATCCTCACCTCTTCGGCTTGTGTTACCTAGCCCGAGAGATGGATCATTGGAATTGATATTTTGTACATCAGTATCCATCAATTCATGTGTTTCAGATCTACCCTCATCACTTCGGGATGTGTTACCTTCCCTGAGAGGTGAATCAACGGGTGTATACTCAGTCTCATTTATGTTACCACTGGTCTGCTCTGCTTCTAAGATAGCAGCAGAAGTGGCAGCTCCTTCCATGACATCCTCACCCTTCTTTTGTGGAAGGTTCACCATATATAGAAAAAGTGGTGTAACCCTTCCTGAAAAATCCTTGCCATCATTTATCAGATTTGAAAATACTTTCTTTTGTAGTGAGGTGGCATAATAAGTTCCTCTATGTGTTCTAATAGTAGTCAATTGATTTGGAATAATAAGTTGCAAAAACCTTGGATATAATAAAGGGTTACCATCATCATCCAAGGTCTTGATCATACCCTCCAAAATCATTTTTGAAAAATTAAAAGGTTTTCCTTTACTAAGGCATATCACAGCTGATGCCATGGTAGTACCAAACTCATTCCAACCTGTTGTTTTAGGACTCAAACAATGTAAGAGAGTATGAATCAAGAATTTCCACTGAGATGAGAAGAGACCTTTATAAAATTTTCATTTATTATTCTTCTTCTTGTACCCCATTTTTTTCAAACCTTTGAAAATGGCGGCATTTTCAAGACACACAATCACTTCATTATCTGGTAGGTTAAGAGATTACCTAATAGATGACTCAGTTATGAGTATATCTTGGCCATCTACCTTAGCCTTAATCTATTTTTCTTTATTAAAATTTATGACCTTAGTAGTAGCCCAAAACTTCTTAATAAAAGAAATGCATATAGGAGGATTCAAGAAATCGATTATCTGTGTGAATCCTTCAGAACCATTAAGTTTCTTCAAAAAAGCTATCATGTTGTGTCTGTCAACAAATGTACGTTTTGATTCAATTGCCAACACCATCGTGAATTAGGGTTTTGTGATTTGGGGATTTCGAAAATGATTGATAAAAGATGTTAGTGTTTGTGATTACAGAGAGAAATTACGTGTGCGTGAAACTGAATTATCTATTTGATTGGGGATTTAAACCGTTAAGGGTAAATGTTACCAATCCATCCCTGCACTCTCAGTTCTAGCAGTACAAACCTAGCTACAGTAACGTTTTCTTAGCAGCAGATTTTTTTAGTTGCAAAGGGTGAATCATTATATTAAGATCAACAAGTAATGAGAATATTGAGCAATGACAAAAGTACAGGAATTAAGATTAAACATTTTCCATTAATACCTGAAATGAAAAATTACAAAATACTGGAAATAAAAGTTATACATTCTAAAAATCTACTAATATAATTTTGGAGATTTCTCCGGGTCAAATGCCACATGTGCGTCTTCGTAATCCAACCCATCAAACTCCACATCAGACAAATTGTCATCATCCAATGTCTTGTACGCCTTGGGATGTTGTTTAATTTGAGAGATGGTTTTTTTGTTGCTTTGTACTCCTTTTCATCCTTAGGATGTTGTTTGATAACTTGTGTTTTTGCTGCTTTCTTTCTTTCAGCAGCCCACCAATTGTACCACGCATTTCCATCCCATTTAAAATTTTTTTACACTTTTTGCCGCTTTCTTTTTTGAAGCAGACCGGCTTAAACCTTCTCCTTCAACCCATTGTGCTGATCTCTTGTTGTTTGCAGACATTATTTACGAATACTTCTTGCAGGTTTTTGTTTAGAGATTTGAGAAACTAGGATTTGTGATTTGAGATACACATGGAAACGAGTATAAAAACGGGATATAGGAAAACCAAAAGACCTATGTTTAATGCAGGAAAGGATTGATGTTTCCTACAGGTGGCCTATAATGAACAATATACACTTTATCATTATCGCATTGAAGACGTCTCAATTATTAGGCCATATACATCTAACGTTGTAGAAAGGTTCCGTTGCTTTGTTTTTTGGACACCATCTAATAACGGTAGTGTGCTTGATCTTGATCATGCTTTGGAACTTTCAAGAATGTATCTTATTGAAAGAGCCAAAATTGGTGATCAAGATCAACCATGCAAACGGTAGTAGACGTTTTCCAAATTAAGCAAGGGAACCAATCTACAACGTTAGATAGATCGTGCCAGATCATTGAGCTTTAAGTTATTAGAAAACAGGTTCTTACTTTCATTTATATTGCTCCCTTAGATGTGACGAACACACATATTAATTATGTAGATTCTACGACATTGGAGAGCTAATCGTGCATGAATGACAAGTTGAACATATAATAATAACTAGCTAGTGGGTTATACATATAATGATAACAAGTTGAACACATACGAATTTTCTAACATATATAACACATATAAAAACCGAGTTCTCAATCCTCATTACAAAGGAAGGAGTCTTCTCCAATTGGAGAATCAAAAGGCTCCCACTAGGTTTTCGAGCTTGGTACCAACTGGACCACATAAGTCACAATATATGACAGCGTGAATATAAAGACCAGACAAACAGCTAGTAGGCTGTAGTGCTGTACATATTAAGGTTTCCAAGGCATAAAAACTTGAAAATTCTTTCTCAAGCATCGAACCCGAATTATTATTTACAATTTATACTTCATAATTGTTTCTGTATTTTGACAAAGAGCAAAGATGAATCAGTAATGGATGAACAACACCAGAATAAGTTTATGTTCATACTTAAAAGTGGCGTCTGTTCATCCATCACTGATACTTCTTCCATCTTTGATACTTGGATGCTTTAGCCTAAATATTCGCACACAAATCCGTCACTTTTCTTCCTTATTCTCTCAATACAAATGCAACATAATTCTTATACCAGATAGTCAACCAAAGCCTAAGATAAAATAAGCTAATCCAAGCAAACCTTAATATCTCTTTTGCTCTAATTATTCACGAAAACAACACAACATGTTCTTCCTTATTCTATCAATACAAATGCAACATACTTCTTATAACACATAGTCAACCTAAGCCTAATTAAGGATACACATACAATGAAATAATCAGATAAACCAAAAAAAACAATTAAATAATCATATAAACCAAATCATCTGTCAAACTTATGGTCAATATAGAAGCCATCTAAGTATGTTAACATATGCTTCTGATCTAAGTATGTTAGGGTTTCGAGTGAGACAGAGAGAAAGAAAGAACAAGGGCAGCTATGACTGTGAGAATGAATTCAAGAGAGGATTATATGTTGAAGTGTGTGAAGTGTGTTTGATACGCTTTGTATATATTAAAAGTTTAAAAATGATTAAAAGTATAAAAACAAAAATTATAAAAAGTATTAAAATTTTAAAAACTAAAATTATTAAAGGTACATTTGTATTTTAGTGTATTTTGTATTTAAAAAGTCGCCCAAAGAATACATATGGTAAGATGCAAGGTTTTCAAGATCGAAATCCTACCCAGGATCGTTTTCATCTTTGCAAGATCATGATCATAAGATCGGATCAAGATCTTAAGATCTTACTATAATGTCATTTTCTTAATAGTTTTTGTAATATTATACAAATTTACAAATTATTATATATCATAGACACAAAATTATATGAACATTTCATCGAAATGTTGTCCTAAATTATGGTTATGAAATGTTATTGTTTAGGTTGAATTTTATTTTAATTTAGGTCTACTCATTAGATTCGTATCTAGTGAGATTTTTTATTTTCTTTTTATAGGTTTTCTTTAGTCTATCCTTCTTCTTGTTTCAGATTGTTAGCACTCTCGATGGATAACCATAACATTGATCGTATGATTCCTGTTATTTATGTTTTTCGTCGTAGGAATTTCCAATTACCTGTTCCGGATCCCGTTCTGGAGATTGAAAACCCACCAAACCTTTCACCCGACCATCAATTTGGTAATAATTATGAAATGGAAGAATCTGACCACGACAACGACTGGCCATGAGAATGGCCCTTTTTATTACTCGGATTCCGACGAGGACTTAGGTGATGGTGATGTTATTGATGAGGTTAGGAGGGAAGAGGAACTTGATCCTCTTAAGTATGTTGACCCTAGGACAAGAATTGAAAAGGATAGTCTCTTTGACATGCAGTTTCCTTGTAAAATCGGATACATGAACTTTCATGCCTACCTTAACTCATCATTACCCATGAACATAATCTCTCGTGCTAATTATAATAAAATTATGGTAGAGTATCAAGGAAATAATGTTGTTGCTAGCTAGGGTTGAGCCATTACATGTTTTTGTAGGAAGTTTTGTGTATTTGGTTAATTTTATTGTAATGGAGGACTTATGAGAATTCATTGATGACAAATTAATTAACCCAAGTCATACTTGGAAAACCTTTTAAACGGTTAACTAAGCTTGATGAAAAACTTGTAGATCGGTTGATTACCTTTTCGGATGGAGATGAAGATTTTGTCTATCAAATGCCCCGCTCGCACCCGAGATTTAAAAATTATTCGATACAGGCATGTAATTGAATTATCCCTATTTGATTTACTAAGTGAGAATGACAAAAGGAAAGGGGCTTAAATATCCACATGAGAAAAACAAAAGGTACTATCATGGATGTCTAGAACTCAATAATGAGTATAAGAGAGAGTAGAATACCATTAGATGGCTCACGCTTGGGCATGTGAGCATAAGTGACACAAGGTAGGGCATGACTTTGAGTCTAGCTGCAAGACTCGTAAATAAAGAAAAGCGCTTCTTGGGAGGCAACACAAGCTTTTTGTTTGTTTGTTTGATTTATTTGCTTCCGTATGCATGTCCTATTCTTATTGTTTATTGTTCATGTATCAAAAATATAATTTGTGAAAATGCTTTATTTGTTTTTAACCTCGTCTTAACTACATATAAAAGTATTTTGCAAAAGATAAGTGTAAGGGAATTCCAAATTTGTTTTTGAGAACGAATTGAACATCAACGATAACAACTATAATTTAGCATACATATTAGTACTTGTTTGAGTCAAATGCGTGTATCTAGTCACAATGAATGTTTTGCAGGATTTCCAGGAATTAAAACATATTTTATATTACTTACAAGCTCGAGAACTCAACAATAACTCGAGTCAAACTTATATAAGGTTGAGCTCAACTCATTAAACATTTCGAGCTCATTTGATAGGTTTTCAATATCCAAAATTTTAATATCGTGCCGAAGATCCTGCCCCTTAATTTTCCCCAAAATTTCAATCTCCCACTCCAGATCCCACCCCTTTTTTCCCCCAAAATCAAAACCCAAACACTAGTCAGATCTATCTTCTCTCTATTCGTCTCTTCTCCTTCTCTCTAGAACCGACTCACACCACCACCATGACGTATCCAGGGACCTTCCGATCAGGTTATACGGGATCGAGAAAGTTTGAACTCGGCTTGACCTTGACTCAAAAAGCTCGATTTATTTGTGAATATGTCTTTTCTTACACAAATTAAAATTGAAATATAACATGAAAATTGAATTCGATTCGACTTCAGCTCGAAAAAGGTTGATACATTCATAAATAAGTATTTGCATATAGTACACTTACATAATTAAAAAAAACATATTTTATATCACTTACAAGCTCGAGAACTCAATAATAACTCGAGTCCAACTTATATAAGGTTGAGCTCAACTCATTAAACATTTCGAGCTCATTTGATAGGCTTTCAATATCTAAAATCTCCAAAATTTTAATATAGTGCTCAAGATCCCGCCCCTTAATTTTCCCCAAAATTTCAATCTCCTGCTCAAGATCCCACCCATTTTTCACCCAAAATCAAAACACTAACACTAGTCAGATCTATCTTTTCTCTATTATTAATCTCTTCTCTTTCTCTCTAGAACCAACTCACACCACCGCCACACTTCACCACCTTATCTCGCCGTCGTTCCACTAACCATCGCTCCTCCACGCCATCACCGTCATCAAGACAAGGGAGGCAACGGGTGAGCTTGTTTGCTTCGGTTGTTTGGTTCGAGATAACCACCACATCCACCACCATCACAATCAAGCCACACTTATCCTACTGTGTTCAAGGGTATGCTAAAACACATTTTTAAGTTATATATTCTTAAATGTGTAATTGAATATAAAACTATTTATAGTGATTTTCGTGGATTAAAACTAGCCTAAAACATGTTTTTTTATTATAAATTCATGTGGTGGTAATCGTTGCAGGTAGACTTATTAAGACGACATAGTTTTCCTATTTATTATAAATTCATGTGGTGGTAATCGTGCTAAGAGGCCACTGGTTTGCTCGTAAAGGGAGTCTTACTTGCTTTCCACTCCGAGAGGATGTTGCTGAACAGTTGGAGTTTGCTTATCGCTGTCGCATAAATTATCTATCAAAAGATTAACATAACATCTGTTATATAGGAAATCATGTCAAATATGGTTGCGTTTTGTGAAATTGTTTCATTTGTACCAAATGAGAGTGATTTACTTGCTTGGTAATGTGTTTGACATTTATTCGTTCCAGGTTTGGCACTGCAGAACATTTCAACCATCTAGATTATTTGTTGCCCAAGTTGATATGCAAGGGTCTACCCCGTATATTTGTTTTTGATGCTAAACTTATATTTGGGTCATCTAATTTTGTCGTCTTTTATGTTAGCATTAATCACGTTACTTGTTTCTTGCAGGGGCTACATGATAGTTTCACGGGTGAGGATGATACATAGGATGCTTGGCTAAAAATTCCCTCATCTGGATTTTCTGGCACAGTTCATTTTCGAGGGACTGGAATTAAATTGAGGCGTGGTATGCTCCATCTCAGTCACCAAAGCCAACCCATTTATATTTTTAATGTGTCATGGTTGAGAGATCTTATATTATGCAGCGTTATTAGTGCCTTGGTTTCTTACATTTCATAACATCTGTTTATAGGATCAGTTACGTCAGCAGATAGAGAAAGAAATGGACGATTATTATTCACAGGTAAAACTAATTTTGTTTTTCTCAGGCTCTATGTTTATAATACTTTCAAGCTCAATTTATCTTTATAAGTCATAAATGGATTGATGCATTAGCTGTAAATTGCTGTCAATAAAATTGTTTTGGTATTCAACTTTTTACAGGTCCTTGTACGTCATCTAGTATTCATGGTTCATGGTATCAGTCAAAGGATGCAAAAAGAAATTTTGGTTGATGATGTTGGCAGTTTCTGCCAACTTACACAAAACCTTGCTGATAAGCATCTGACGTCTTACCAACGGGAAACTCAGTCTAAGTGGGAATCCTTCTAAGAAAGCCCCTTCTTCAAGTCAGCACTCTGGGGTCCTAACTTCTTTGTTTAACGGAAGAGGTGCCTAACCATCCTGCTGCCACCTGGGATGAAGGAAATGCATTTGAATCTTCTGAAGCAGAAAAAGAATTCCAAGATAAGGTATACCAAGTTGGTTTACTAACCTTTTGTACCCTTGTAGGTTTTAGGTGTTATTCTTGACTGGTGCATGTTTTTTTGCATTTCATAATACTGTAACTTCTAACCATATCCTTGTGACTATTTGCGATCCTAATTACATTCATACGAATTAATAACACTAAACTGTCTGCTCCTTTTGTTCTACAACTGCAGCAAAATTGGTATTTGAAAGCAGATGACACATTAGACCACTTTTTCCGTCAGCTCTTGGTAAATTTTTTTTCTTATGTCTTAAATACAAGCACATGCACATCATACAAACCAAACACAGTCATTGATGTCAAGAAAGGATATTGTATGTGCTTCTAACTTTTGTCTTTTCTACTTAAAACAGAGACGGAGAATATCTAGATGATGAGATTGGTACAAAAGTTAGTACTGCTAGTGAAAGTTACTACTGCTAGTATAAAGTGAAGACTGCTCAGAGATTAAGACTGCTAATGTATTAGTTACAACTGCTAGTTATAAGTTAGTATTGTTGTTTCATATAGTTAGTATTGCTTATATAGTATGATATGTATTAGTTGTTTATGAAAAAGATATATTATAGATACTTAGAAAAGTATTGTAAGCCGACTAGGACTCCTTGGTGTATAAAAGGAGGTCCTAGGGTATAGAGTTATATATGAATTTTATATTTACAATTTTATTGTATTTGAAATTATTTTGAAATATATTTGAATTTGTTTGATATATATTGATTTCTTAAATGTGACTAAAAGATGTATATAGTAACACTTATTAACAGTTTTGGTCACTATTTGCTTTATTCGTTGTGTGACTAAATGTTATAAAAGGCCACACAAACATAAAATTTACGTGGCCATTGGATGATCTACGGTCACACAAAATACACATTTCTTCATTTTAAACAACATATGGTCACACTTATTAACACTTTTGGCCACTGTTTGCTTAATTGTATGTGACTATATACCCAAAATAAACATGTTTTGTGTGACTAAATGTTACAAAAGGCCACAAAAACATAAAATTCATGTGGCCACTGGATGATCAATAGTCACACAAAATACACTTTTCTTCACTTTAAACAACATATGGTCACACTTATTAAAACTTTTGGCCACTGTTTACTTAATTGTATGTGACTAAATACCCAAAACAAACATGCTTTGTGTGACTAAATATTACAAAAGGCCACAAAACATAAAATTCATGTGGCCATTGGATGATCAATAGTCACACAAAATACACATTTCTTCACTTTAAACAGCATATGGTCACACTTATTAACCCTTTTGGCCACATTGTTTTAAATTGTATGAGACTAACTAAAAAAAACAACACTCATTGTGTGACTAAATCATCACAAACATCACATTTATTATGGATTCATGTGGCCACAGGACGGGAAATAGTCACACAAAATACACATTTACATGAATATATCATCTCAAATGTCACATATATTACATATTTTTGTGGCCAAAGGTTGAAAAATAGTTACTCACAAAAACATTCGTGTGACTATAAAGTATTTACGGTCACTGATAATGACTAATCCAACAAAACTTGTGCCAAATTTGTCACACATATTCGGGGTTTTTGTCACTATTTTTCGATGAAAAAGGCCACGAACTCAACAATGTGACCATACCCCACCAACGGTGGCGGGACCTTTGGTGACACACAATGAAAAAAACATGTGTTACTATATGCATATCGTCACACATTTTTGGCGTGGCCACTAGCACTTTTTGTACTAGTGTTCGGTTTCCTTGGTGCCTTAGGTTGATACGTGAACTTAGTCTTCGAACCAATCCGAACCCCACGAATAGCTTGCCTTGGCACTTTCATGTACTTAGTAGGATCCGAGACAAGTTTCTTAAGACATTCATTAAGAACGTGACCAAAAACCTTACAACTTGAGCATCTTAAAGGTGTCCACTCATACTCAATATGAATAGTGTGCATATTATACCCCTCACATTCGAATAAATCTCTATTAAAACCTGGTTCACATCTTGCAGGTCAATTAATATTTATCAAAAGCTTTAAGGCTTTTCTTAATGCGATGTAACAAAAAGATGTACAACTAACACACATCTAAATAGAAGTAAAAGATGATATGCAATTATTTCATTTGTCTCACAACAAGTATTTACTTTGCCATTTATGTTTGTTCAAAAAAAATATTCAATTTTTTTTACGTAGATAGTAATAATTGCACCCTTCTAATTTAACCTGAATTAATTAATGCTCATTTTCAATTTATATAATTAATATGAGTGTAATAGTAATTGTTTATCAATCAAAACTTGTATTAATTGCATATATCATATTTTCCTCACTTTTTTGTTTCTGAACAATCATTTTAAGACGAAAAAATTAATAAAAGAGAATAAAATTAATAAGGGCAATTCGGGGTAAATTAAGAAATTTAAAAATAATTAATACTTTTGAAACATGTTTTGGATAAATATGAAATTTCTAATTTTGAAGAGGCAAGATATGAAATTGCCCTAAAATTACATGTTGTGTTTATTTACTTTATTTTCCTTATTGCTTAAATTTTTTTTCATAAAAATTAATGAATTAGTTCACATAGTTTATTTTCAATAACAATCAAGGGAAACAACAACAATACCTTTGTAGGAACTAATCAAGAACTAGACCTTGTTTGACTTGGCATCTTATCCAGAACTAATTAAGAACCAAAAAAATAGCAGAAATTGTAACTAACTCACCGGAATACTAAGAGAAAGACGGGATTTTGACCGTAAACGATAGCAGAGTTGCTACGAAGGCAACTCTAATACCATATGATCTTTCCAGGAGTGAGCGAATGAATCAAAGAACGATATATCTTATTAATAGGAAATCCAAAAGAAAGAAGGAATTTCTAATTGATTGGACTAATGATTGTGGATAGTTTGTTTCAAAGATTACAAGGGATTTTGAGGAGGAAAAGTATTTACAAATCAATAGCTAATCATCTAACTAACCGTCATTTGGTTCTTATAGTCCAACCCAAGTTGTTTTCCCGCCAATGACCACCGGTGTGAAGCACGTGTTTATTTACGTTGGGACTACATTATGTAACAGAGTTATA
Organism: Artemisia argyi; assembly: GCA_030686995.1. Classification (NCBI taxonomy): domain Eukaryota; kingdom Viridiplantae; phylum Streptophyta; class Magnoliopsida; order Asterales; family Asteraceae; genus Artemisia; species Artemisia argyi. The sequence continues at coordinate 238,172,313 of CM060700.1, read as the reverse complement.
GGGTATTTTCAGTTTTCCTTATATGTATAAAGAACTAATGCTCGAGTACTCAAGTTTAAGTTCTTGTGCCAATTTCCCTTAAAAACAAAAGTTCTCATGCCATATAGAAAAAACCACACAAGCAGCATTTTCCTGTTTCTGCCAATAACCACCAAACTAACCGCAAAATACTCACGTCTTATAACTATTACTTGGGCTGCTACACACGGCCATATATCAAAGTCAAAGACAAGTAAATATAGCATCTACTAAACTCTATAGCACCAACCAAACACTGATCATCCACCGCAAGAAGAATGTCAGCCATCTTTTGTGGATACATCTGCTATTTCCCAAATCATGAGGTTGATGTAACGGGAAGGCCATTAAAAGTCCAATCGCATGTTTAAGTAGTATGTACATTAATTAACCATCAACATGTAGAAAAAAGTAAAGTTAGAGTATATCAAAGTATTAATTTAAAAAATTGCGTATTTTCAAAACAGCGATCTTATGATATGCTGAGAATCAAAATATTCATAACCAAAATTTCATTGAATGTTTTGCTATGGGAAGTACCAAATGAGTTGGTGTCTAGGTAGAGGGCTTTCTTACTTCCATGACGATCTTTCGATCTGAGTCCCTCAGATAAAACACCACTAAAAGTCCAATCACATGTAAATATCATCAAATGTAAACGATAAAAAAAGAGCAGTAAACTTGTTTAGCAAGTTTAGAGTAAGAATTACCTGTGTCGCCTTTTTGCACGTTTTTTGATATTATAAAAGCTCTAAGCCCTGTTAACACATAGGTCTTGCTGTAACGGGAAGGCCAGCAACGGAAGTAAATATTATCCCATTCGTTCCCATCAGTATCAACTATATTCACCGGGATCTTTTGATAATCAGAAACTGCTGGGAAATAAGCCTGCTCAAAATGTTGCATATATATTCATAAACATTATCAATTTATTGCATTAATTACTAATTCCATTTTATTTGGTACTAAGGTCTTTTCAACTCACCTTAGCGTAATCCTTGGGGATTAGCAGACGACTAATTCCTAAATTGGCATCCGTAGCAGATGCTAAGTTTCAAATAAAGGGATAAGAACAGCATTTGGGCTAGTTTATGGTTAAGAAAATTATTTGAATTGAAATATAACACATTAAATAATAAATCAAATTAGAAATAAAAGATAGGATACTCTGTAGAAGGGCAGTCGTTACATGTGATCCCAGAAAAATGATTGAGCGAGTATTTGGTAAGTGAGACTACTACGCATCCACAATGGATTAGCTGCAAAGGTAGAACGCAACATCCATTAAGAAATACAAGTTTCCAAAGACCTAATAAAATAACATATCTTGGACAAACTCAGTATTTTAGTCACCTTGTTGCACGATTCACATTCCTTCCAACCATCCTCGTTTGAGTGAAACGTCTCACAAAACTCTCCCGATTTATAAATAGAACCACACGGATATATTAAATATCTAAAACATGGAGTAAATCGTATCTAACTAATACCCTTTTAGATTAGTTTTTAGGTTGTCATCAATAACAACTTGAAATACGTATCAGACTTTCATTTACAGTACAAATAAAACACAATTATTCCAGATAATCAGCATGAAATAATGGGTAAATATATCTTTAATAACCTAATCAAAGTCATATGTATAAACCCGATCTAGAAGCACTCTACATCATCGAATAAAACTCAAAGGATACGAATCAATTACGCACAAATTCAGTTGCATCTGAGTGCAAATTAGATGTATAAAACTTACTGGCAGTAATAGCATAGCTGCACATGTTCACCGGTGATAAATTTCCATCCGTTCATAAGTGGATCAGAAGTAAAATCATTGCAGTTGAAACAAGAATTCTTCGATGATGCCATTTAAAATCACCAGAACCTGATAAAGTGAATTTGGAATATTGGTTTGAATGTTTATAAGGAGAAGCTTAGGAAATGAGTTTACGATAAACCAGATGAAGACAAACCCACAATTCCTGCATAAAGTCCAGATCAACATAATAGCTAGTTGCCAGAAATGGGGTAACTTTTGACTGTTTTGAATCTTGTTTGTGTAATAAAGCATGATTCTTTGGACTTTTGTTGATAAGTATTGATTTTCTGAATGTATGATACATGTGATCAATAAGCTAGAAACATGACTCCAGTCTCCATCTAAGCTACACAAACATGAACCTAAACAGCAAAGAATATTTTTTTTACTGAAAAAATAACAAGAAGCTAAGGATTACAAAACATGACCAAAAACACCGTTAATAAAAGACCGCACACCCCTTAAATTTAAAGTATGAACAAGTGAACAACCCCATCTCAAAATTTCACCATGATAACTATCAAAATTAAACCAGAATGTCATTGCAGCATGTGGAAGATACCTAATTTATATTGGTTTTGTACATTTCATGTCTGTTAGAAATTATGCAACTCTGATGCCATGTAATCATTTTTTACTTTATTTTTTTCATGCTAGTCTCGCTAACGTCGATACGACACCCTGTTAACAAAACGCAACTCTGTTATCAGTCAGCCCAAGGAAAACGTAAATAAACATATTGAACCGTTTGATGAAACCTACTAAATGAAACTCATAGATACAAACCTAGGCAACCCCTATATTGTGAAAAAATTGTAGAGGAACCATGACTCCTGAGACGGAAGCATGCTAAAATCACCAAAAGATATTCTTTTTACTAGCTTCTGACTCATCTAGATCTACAATCAAAAGGAATCATTATTGAATTTGATAGATGACCTTCGTGACGTAATGGCTTCACTAAAGTGCAAGACCATGCATCTATTAACTACAACCCAATTTCGGGACTTTTGTTTCAGTTTTGTGATTTTAGCTCAAGTTGGGTTCTTACATGTCTTAATTTACAAAGCCGAACTCAATCATTCAAGTGATTTTCTATGCCATTTCTATGTCCATCATCTAAAGCAGGCTTCACTGATGTGCCATCTAGTGCTCAGTGAAAAGGACGAGCTCTGTGTCATGTATTGCAATAGTTTCAGAGTTTGGTTCATGTATGTCAAGTAAAGTAAATTCCGTACATGTTATTGTATTCTACTCACTGCGATAATGTATCATTTGGATCTCAATATGTACCTACTCAAGTATCAAACCGATACTTGTTCGGTGTACAAACCCAATCCCACATCGGTAGAACTATAATCTCAAGCTTAACATATAAGCCTGGTGGGCCACTCCTTCTATCATCAATTGGTTTTAGAATGGAACCTCAGTTGGGCTTATATGTTGGACTTGGTGAGATGTTGGGCAGTAAGAATCCCACAAGTGGTATCAGAGACAGGTTGGGCCCGGTGATGATGTGGATGATGTTTCCTCCATTAGACCTGGTTCGATGGTATTAGTGGATCCCGGTAAACCTTGTACCGAAAGGAAGCCGGTAAAAGGCGGTGTGTTCTGATGGTAAAGGTTGGCGGTACGAAAAAGGTGGGATCGTGGCTATAGTCGAAGGGGAGGCCCATGGTGGTTTGGGTTTGAGGGGAGGATTGTTGGGTGTACAAACCCAATCCCACATCGGTAGAACTATAATCTCGAGCTTAACATATAAGCTTGGTGGGCTACTCCTTCTATCACCAATTGGTTTTAGAATGGAACCTCAGTTGGGCTTATATGTTGGACTTGGTGAGATGCTGGGTCGTAAGAATCCCACAATACTTTTATGAACTGCAGACGCATGTAAACCATCAGCTCATGCAAATCAAGATTGACATTATAACGTTTTCGAGCCAATAGCCATATTTGTCTCTTATTTACTTGAACCTGCCACAATTTCTTGGTTGGTCGACCACAATTAACATTAAACTGCCAGCACGGTTAGGATTCTTTACCCCTTAAGTGTTTGCCATATTTATCCACTTCGAACCAGAAGACTAAAGAAATAATGCTCGAGTACTTAAGATTAAGTTCTTTTACCAAATTTAAACTATCTAAATCTGTCAATCACTACAATGCCAATTGCAAAATACATCAAACATAAAATTTATAAGTTCAACTTCAAAACATGACCATACGATACAACAGAATATTAAGCACAGCTCTACTCCACAACACTAAACATCAGATTACCAGTCTTTTGTGGATATATAGATCTGATATTTCAAACACTAGGTTGGTGCCTGCAACATGTGCAACATATGAATTAAATTAGATAAAAAGAAATGGTGACTGTTTGGCAATGTAATACCATATTGAACACTTCAATATTTGTAACTAGTCAGGGTTGCTTATATAGATGCAGCACGTACCTAATGATTTGGGGTCTTGACACAATTAAGTTCTTCTGAATTCCATGATGATCTTTCCATCAAACTCCCTCCGATAAAATGCCACTGAAAGAGCAACAACTTGTAGTCAAAGTAAACAAAATTTTTCATTCATAAATTCATGAAAGGATTAACGAACACGCAAACTTGAACTTTTATTTTTGCCAAAATATTTCACTTTACTGAACTAATTATGAGATACAAAGATATGAATTTTTTGGGTAAAAGGTCAACGACCCGGTAAATATATTACTCCAAAAAACATTTAAGTACAACGGATATGGGTGAATCCCATATCTCAGCCCGTTACATAGGCGAAAAGCTTATATAACAAGATACTTCCTTTTTCTAGACAAGAAAACAAAACCACTACCACATAATATTGAAAGACTTGGGCAAAAATAGAAACTACTTCCTACGACGTTGGAGATTAAAGCCATAAATGGCATTAAGAGCATCCAAATTCCCAGGAAGATCATAAATTTGCTTCGAGTAATCATCATAGTCATCAAACTCATCTTCACGCTCATGACCTCCACCAAAAAGATATGCTGATTCGTCGAACGTGTTAAGAACCTCATCCTCCTCACTATCAGAAACCACAACCTCACCCACTTTAGAAAATGGGTTAGCCCTCTTAGTGACAGAGGTAGACCGAATAGGATGACCTTCATCATCCACAAGAGTAGCTTTCCCATCAATAAGAAGCTTTTCAAGCTTACTAATTTTCTCAAATATAGGAGTAGAACCAAGTTCCTTAGTTTCCATTGAATCACTCACAAGCGGTTCTTGTGATGTAGTACCAGTCTTAACCGACTCATCCTCAATAACTGAATCTGTGATAATAATATATTTAATAGAAGAATCACCTATTTTGCCAGCTTGCAGGTTCTTAGAAACATAAAAATCTTTAAGCCCTGTAATCACATATGTTGTGTTACCATGAGGGCGCCAGCAACGGAGAGAAACATCCAATTCTTGCCCCTCTGTATCTGTAATATTCAACGGGACCACCTCCGAACTAGAAACTTTAGGGAAGTGAGCCTGTTAATTTTTTCGGAAAATCTATTAATACATTGAATGAATTGAGAATTCCATAATATTCATTACTTGGAGTCCTTTCTTCTCACCAGAGCATATTTCTTTCGGATTATCATACGACTGGTATTCAAATTGGAATCAGTAGTAGTCACCACTTTTTCAAACAAAGGGGTGAGAACAGGATTTGGGCTTATTTATGGTTAAGAAAAATGTGTAAATCGTATGTAACAACACATCAGATACGCAAAATGAATAAAAGGATACTCTGTATCATTGACATGATCCATCAAATCTGTTGAATTTGATTCGGCGTTTGAACAATCCTGTCCCTAAAGAAAGAGTTAATTATATTCTTGTAATGGTAGAATACTAAGATATGATGAAAGACAATCTTTATGAAAAGTAAAGCACATTCCCATCTTACCAAAAGAGACTTAGTATCTGAACAGTTGTTACATGTAATCTCACCAGAATCATTGATCATATAATCGCTAAGTGACGCAATGCATCCACAATGTATGAGCTGCAAAGGTATAATACAATATCTGTTAAGAAATATAAGTTATTTGAAGAAGATAGCTTGGACAAACTCAGTAATATTGTCACCTGTTTGCAGGATTCACAGTCCCTCTACCCATCCTCATCAGAATGAAACATTTCACAGAACTGTCCCGCCTTATAAATAGAACTATACAGATTCATGTAAGTATATAATTCTACTAAATCAATTCGAAGATGGTAACAATTTTGTTTCTATCAAAATATTTAACGCCGTCAGTTTTTCCAGTCTTGTATATAGAACTACATGGATTTAAGATACAAACCGGTTTAAAAATAAATAAATAAATAGATAAATAAATAAATAAATAAATAAAATTGAATTAAATAAACTTGGTGATGAGTATATATATTTAGAAAAGGTTACGCTGATCAATCTACAAGGTTTTAGGCACAAAACTAAAAATTAGATAGACAGATGATATATACTTTCTAATTTTTCTTTAGTCTTAATTTTCAAGTGTCATCAAAACAGCTTAGAACTCGAGATCTGTTTCTAAACTAAAATCGACTTAGAAAATTCACAATAATAAACTCACATAGATCTGCGTAGATTGTTCAGAAAATTCACAATAATAAACTCATATGTCAGTATATTTCAAAAGGTTATTACATCCATGATTCCTTTCATCCCCGAAAGATTTTTTCTCATTTCTGTTTGAAATTAAATTTTTATATGTGATCAGTAAGATATAAAGCATAGGGTAAATCATATAAAGATCCCCTTTAATTCAATGTTTTTCAATTTGGGTGTTTCTAAAAATAAAGTATTAGATTGAAAACAGCTTAAAATACAAAAATTTCAGGTAGATTACTATAAATCTACCATGCTGAATCAATACACATAGCTTATAAACCATTGACACAAAAAAAAAATACAACTCGAATCATACAAACAAATAAACAAAAAAATAACAAATGTATCAGATTGTGAATCAGATTGGTGAAACTTGCTAGCAGGTACTGCATAGCTTAGCAAATCCACCCATGGGTAATTTCCATCCGTTTGATAACTGATCAGAGGATGAGTTGTTGCAGCTGAAGCAAGATGTGATTGATGATGAAGCGGCCATTGGAAATGAGAAAAACCTTAATGGTGAATTAGGTTGGATTTTTGTAGAAACCCTTTATAAAGATATTATAAACGACAGATTTAGTAATAAATTTATGACACCAAAAACCACAATTGTCCGAAATGTGGAAGCTTCTGGTGCATTTGAATCTTGTTTGTGCAATAAAATGTTATTATTTAAAAATCCGGAAAGTGTGCATATATTTGATGAAAAAGAAAGCATGAACTCTAACTCTTTGTCAGCTAGAGGAACATGAAACCATAGGGTGTAGAAATTCATGCCTACCTTAACTCATCCTTACCCATGAAGTTTCATGCCTACCTTAACTCATCCTTACCCATGAACATAATCTCTCGTGCTAATTATAATAAAATTATGGTAGAGTATAAAGGAAATAATGTTGTTGCTAGCTAGGGTTGTGCCATTACATGTTTTTGTAGGAAGTTTTGTGTATTTGGTTGATTTTATGGTAATGGAGGACTTAGGAGAATTCATTGATGACAAATAAATTAACCCAAGTCATACTTGGAAAACCTTTTAAACGGTTAACTAAGCTTGATGAAAAACTTGTAGATGGGTTGATTACCTTTTCGGATGGAGATGACGATTTTGTCTATCAAATGCCCTGCTCGCACCCTAGATTTAAGAATTATTCGATAGAGGCATGTAATTGAATTATCCCTATTGATTTACTAAGTGAGAATGACAAAAGGAAGGGGCTTAAATATCCACATGAGAAAAACAGAAGGTACTATCGTGGATGTCTAGAACTCAATAATTAGTATTAGAGAGAGTAGAATACCATTAGATGGCTCACCCTTGGGTATGTGAGCATAAGTGACACAAGGTAGGGCATGACTTTGAGTCTAGCTACAAGACTCGTAAATAAAGAAAAGCGCTTCTTGAGTGGCAACACAAGCTTTTTGTTTGTTTGTTTGATTTATTTGCTTCCGTATGCATGTCCTATTCTTATTGTTTATTGTTCATGTATCAAAAATATAATTTGTGAAAATGCTTTATTTGTTTTTAACCTCGTCTTAACTATATATAAAAGTATTTTGTAAAAGATAAGTGTAAGGGAATTCCAAATTTGTTTTTGAGAACGAATTGAACATGAACGATAACAACTATAATTTAGCATACATATTAGTACTTGTTTGAGTCAAATGTGTGTATCGAGTCACAATGAATGTTTTGCAGGATTTCCAGAAATTAAAACATATTTTATATTACTTACAAGCTTGAGAACTCAACAATAACTCGATTCAAACTTATATAAGGTTGAGCTCAACTCATTAAAAATTTCGAGCTCATTTGATAGGTTTTCAATCTCCAAAATTTTAATATCGCGCTGAAGATCCTGCCCCTTAATTTTCCCCAAAATTTCAATCTCCCACTCAATATCCTGCCCCTTTTTTCCCCAAAATCAAAACCCAGACACTTGTCAGATCTATCTTCTCTCTATTAATCTCTTCTCCTTCTCTCTAAAACCGACTCACACCACCACCACGACGTATCCAGGGACCTTCCGATCATGTTATTCGGGATCGAGAAAGTTTGAACACGGCTTGACCTTGACTCAAAAAGCTCGATTTATTTGTGAATACGTGTTTTCTTACACAAATTAAAATTGAAATATAACATGAGAATTGAATTCGATTCGACTTCAGCTCGAAAAGCTTGATACATTCATAAATAAGTATTTACACTTAGTACACTTACATAATTTAAAAAGAAACATATTTTATGTGGAAAACTAGAAGGGGGGGGGGTTGAATAGTTTAACATCTTTTTCGTTTTATTTGTTTTAAAAAAGTTTGCTTCTAAAGAATAGACGTAAATTTTTAAAACTCTTTAATGCAAAAATATAGATACTAGTTTATTTACGATTTTCGTATAAACACTATTTATATATAATGTTGGGAAAGAATTTACAACTTCATATATCATATATAAGCATATATATATGTATATGTGTTTTAATAAGAGTTTATGTACTTGGTTTGTTTTTATAAAATTAATGTTATGAATGAATCCTAGTTTGATCTTTATGTGAAATCAATATATGCACGACACAAGCAATTATAATTATGTATGAAATGCTAACAAGTAAATAATCAAAGAGTGAGAGACGGAAAGATCAAAAACCGAGAGACAAAGGATTTATAGTGGTTCGGCTCCAAGGACACCTTCCTTGCCCTACTCCACTCCCCGAGTCACCTACTCGAGATTTTTCTTCACTAGATCAATAACCTCCCTTATGGCGAAGAAAAACTTACACACGAAATTACACACCACAACTTCGTCACAACTTGATCACAACTTCTATAAAACTTCTTCACACCAATCTACTTCACACCAATACTTCTTCACACCTTTCTACTTCACACCTATCTTCTTCACACCTTTCTACTTCCTAACTCTTCTTCTTCACGCCACTTGTCTCTTCACACCTTCACTACTTAGTTCTATCCCCTACTCCAAGATATATACTTCTTCACAACTTCTAGGCTTCAAGGTGTTTTCAACTTCAAGGCTTCAACTTCTTTGTCTTCACAACTAATCTCTACTTCAATATACTACCACTTCTTATTTCTTCTACCACTAATCCTATGCACCTCTACTACTTCACTTCTTATTTCAATAAATATAGAGCAGGAAACAAAAAAACCCTAAGATTCTCTCTCTTGTTTGGTGACTTTTGGCGAATAAAAAAAAGAATCCCTCACTTATCGATCAACCTTCCTCTCGATTCTTAAACTTTTAATTGTTTGATTATTGGTTCATAGTATCGTGGGTCGGTGTTTTTGTTACAAAGATTCTACTGACTACACTTCCATAGTTTTTCAATATATCTTAACATGGGTCGGTCCTTTTGTGATTTTAGGTACTTTGGGAGTGAAATCTGGAAAAGGAAGCAATTCGGACATTTTTGGAGCATAAAAATGAGGAAAATGCCAAAGTCTTAATTTTCCTTGCTGGGAACAGTATGTGACGGCGTCAAGAGCAATTTCCATGATGATCCAGTACAGATTTGACGGCATCACGAAGTAGGGCGTCAAGAGTAAAGTTCATGACGGCCTGGAAATGCATAACACATGACGGCGTCAAAAGTAGATCAAGGCAGTCCGAGAAGAGTTTTGGCGGCGAGGTGACGGAGTCACAGGTTTTGTCTTGACGCCGTCAGACCCTATTTCATATATATAGTTTTCTAATTTTCACATTAAAGAGAGAAGTTTTGGAGAAACCCTAAGTACAAACTTGGTGCGAATTTTATAGGTATTTCAAGGATTCTAAGCCCTTGATACCTTTCATGTGTAATTGAGATAAGTATTCTTTTAATTCAATCAATATATCTATGTGTTGGTTGTCTATATCTTGTTCTTGTCTTAATTCCATCATGCTAGGCTAGATCTATCTTGTGTTTGCTTGGATCTAATGAAACCTGGATGTTAATTATATGTTGATTACTTGTTTATAATTGATTTGGATGAATGAATTCGATGTTAGGCTTAAGAAAACTGCCAGACTTCCAAATGGTAACATGCTTCAACGTCTTAGGAAACATGAACTGACGTGCACTAGGTTTTATTGGTTGTATTTAATGCATGAGCCACTGTTTATAATCCCTATGGTTGTGTTGGGCATGGTATAGGTGGAGATAAGAGCTCATAGGATTGGGGAGTTAAGTGCGCCACCCCATGAATGGTATTAAGGAATACAATCCGTCATCCATGCAACTATAACAAGTAATTAACGTGTAAAAGATGTCTAGGGAGTAGTGAAATCTAAGTAAACACATTTTCTCCACTTATTGCTCACAACCTTAGTATAATTTAGTTTGTTTTCATTTCTAGTATTTTGTTTTGATTGCATCTTTAGTATTGGGTTAGTTGACTAGCAACTAATTCCGCCCAAATCCTTCAAACCCGAGATTTTTACTTGCTTTCTAAAAAAAATATAAAAATACAAAACTAATCATCCCTCACCTTTAGAACTAGTATTTAGGTTTTCTAATCCTAGCGACACTATTCCTAGCTGAACGATCAATCCCCCGGTACTTGTCACTATACTATACTACAACGATCAGGTACACTGCCTGGTGGGGGTTGTAAGCTTCTCAAGATCCCTTGAGAGGTAAAGCCTGGTGCGATTCCCACGTATCAAGTTTTTGGCGCCGCTGCTGGGGAATAGTTATTGTCTAGGTTAGAATCTCTTTTTGTTAAGTCTACTTGCTAGATTCCTTTCTAGTAAGATTTTATTTTTTATTTTTAGATTTTCTTTAGTCTATCTTATATCTTTGTGTTTTTGTTCGTAACTCTTCACCACCCGACATCATGGACAACGGAAACATCTTTGAACCCGTCATCCCACCACAACAAAACCCACCACTAGAACCCCCTAGGCCCCGAACCTTAGGAGAGTATTCCCGACCTAGCCACCAAGGCTACCAAAACACTATTGAGCTCACCGGAGCCAATGTAACTCCCTTGCGATCCGACACCATCCGGTTGGTGCAAAGCGGATGTGCATTCCATGGACTTCGTTCCGAAGATCCAAACCAACATCTTAAGGACTTCCTCAAAATCGTAGATTCCATAGACCCAGGTGTTGAAATTAGAGAGACAACCCGATTACGCCTACTCCAATTCTCTCTACGGGATCAAGCTAGTCAATGGCTTGAGCGTTTACCCGCGGGATCCATCACCACATGCGATGATCTCACCACTCGTTTCCTTGCTCAATTTTTCCCACCGGGGAGAACTACTAAGCTTAGAAATGAGATCTTGATGTTCCAACAACGTCAAAATGAAACCTTTTACGAAGCATGGACTCGATATAAAGACCTGCTCCGAAAAGTCCCTCATCATGGCATCGAACCATGGCTCCAGATTCAAATCTTTTATGATAAAATTGACTATCAAACAAGGAGAGCCATTGATTACACAGCCAAGGGCAGGCTAAATAGACTTAGCATTGATGAGTGCTGGAAAGTTCTTGAGGGGTTGGCACAATACGAAGAAGAAGGATGGGAGCACCCGATGTTTCCAAGCAAGGGAAAACCTGACTACGCACACGCCACCCAAGAACAGTTATTAGGAAGCATCGAGAAGCAGGTAAATGAATTAATGAGTATTGAGAAACCTGCTGCTGAACCTATGTGGAATCCTAATTCACGTAGGAATGCGGTTATCGACCACAATTTTCCTGAACGTTCACGACAAGAGGAATTCAAAGGGATAATGGTAACCTTCATGGATAATCAGGAAAAACAAATCCAGCACCTAGAAGCACGCATGAAAAGCACTCACAAAGCTTTTATGAATTTAGCAGACCAATTCATATCAAGGGTCAAAGAAAATATCAAAGAAAATTCCGTACCTAAAAAAATTGAAAAAGTCTTTGAGGTTTCAACCCCTTTGGCATTTGACCAAGAGGATAGCGAGAAATTTTCCCCAAGTGCTTCACCATTAACTACCCCCCGTTCTCGTGAGCATCCCCAGGAAGAGAAGAATTCGCAATTCCATAACATTTTCGTTGGATGCTTGCGAACCACATTCCCAAACCTATCCACGAGACGTTCTTTTGGTTTTAAACCTGGTGTAAAGAGGTTGTACCTCAAAAACACCACTGATTTGAAACCCTCTATGGAACAACATCTCTTTTCGTACACCGGTGACCCGTGCGCAGGTTACTACTTAGCCAAAACGTCACCCAATCCCTTCTACAACCTCACCTCTTTCCGTGACAGTAATGAAACGTTCGACCCTGGTGGACCTCGTTAACGGAATAGCTACTCATGGTTTTACTAATGTTTAGCTATTCACACAAAGTGCAGGGACTAAACGTGGAATTACTCCATTTCTCACCTCATACGGGCATCTGACGGCGTCAGACATAACTCTTGACGCCGTCACCTCGATAGATCAGCAATATTAACCCCAAAACCAATCACTTTCAACCCATACCCCACAAATCTCACCCAAAGTGCTGCTACTACTCTGAATCTCCACCCATAAATTCGACGTCTTCCGCAACCAATCTTCACTTGGTAAGTGATTTTTCTTCATTCTTTTTCGATCAATTGTCCTTAGGATCAATCAATTTGGAAAACCCCTTTCGCCCGAAACCCCATTCTTGACCCATCATTGACAAATCATAATGCCATCCATTTGGTGATTTGTAAACATGGGGTTACCCATTGATTATGCTATCCCACTCGAATCATGCATTAGTTTAGGAAAGCCACTCATGCCACAGATTCTTTGACCCCTACCCATGTTTTCTGATTAAAGGAGCATTTGGGTAATGGGTTAAGAGTTTGAAAATTGATTTTTCCCTCGCATTTGCATGGATTCGGATTCTGCTAAGTTTGACGGCGTCAGGACTACTCCTGACGGCGTCAGATGTGTCTGACAGCAATAAAGTCATTAAAATTCTCGTTCTAATCGTTTTCGTTCACTCTACCTTTTCCAGGAAAATGAGCAAGAGATCTCGTCAACATCGGGGCAGTTCCTCTAGGTCCCAAAGGGTTAATTATGGAGAATTGGTCCATAGTTGGAGCGAGTTTGACACCGTTGGCGCCACCACCAAGTATGCGGAACTTTGTAACTACCATATTGGGGTTGTGGTTGATTTGGAGTTTCTTAGGGCCCAAGGGTTGGAAGCTGCGTTTTTGGAGAGGATCCACACTGATGGGTTTGCGGGTCCTCACTGGGAGAGGTTGTTTAGGATTAGGGAGACGGTGTATAGTGAGTTGGTGAGGGAGTTCTTTGCGACCTTCCATTTTGATCAGGCTAAGGCTAGGACGGATGTGGGGGGCACCACTATCTATTTTAGGCTAGGAGGAGAATTGCGGTCATGTTCAGTCACTGAGTTTGGTTGGAGGATTGGGTTGTATACTAGGGAGGAGGCGGTTGATGGAGGTTTTATGCAGAGGTTGTTGCATGGGGAGACTTAGAGGAGTGAGATGAGGTGTATCACTTTTTGTCCGACCATAGGGGACGGGGTTTACACCTCGACTACTGGGGCAGCATCCATCAGGGACCCCATAGTGAGGTTGGTCCACAGGTGCATCACATACAGCCTGTCAGGACGTCATGGCACCACTCACCGTGTCACTGCTTCAGATCTGTTCTACCTGCACACCATCTTTTCAGTGGATGTCTACTGCAACATCCCATTTTGGGTGGCTAGTTATTTGAGGACCAGTGTAGGTGAGAGGGATATAGACAAGGTGTATGGGGGGATGTTCGTGACCCAGTTGGCTCGTTCCTATGATCTTCTTACTCCTCCAATCATGGGCTACTTGAGCGACTGTGGGGCCTGTAGGGTAGTGAGGGCTAAATCCCTCAGGTAGATGAGCATTGTGATACTAGAGAGGAATGGGACCTATAACTGGTATGAGGCAGGGGGGCCTGATGTTGAGGAGGATGCTGATGATGAGGTAGGGCCCCAGCAGCATCAGTTCCAGGGTTATGAGGAGGGGCAACTGACTACTACCGACACATGAGTCGGGGAGACTGGCAGGCACACCAGGGTGCCTGAATGGGTCAGGTGGACGTATGGCAGACCACCACTGACCAGCGCTTTGATTGGATGTATGATCACACCATCCGCCAGATGCAGCACCTCTCCACCCGAGATCAGCTTGAGCCTCACCTGCAGATTGACCCATTCCCCGGCCGTGAGACTGACTACCCTCCCTACGGGTACACCGGACACCTCCCTCCTGGCTATGGCTACCGTTTTGGTCCTCCTCCCCAGTGATTCCTCTTGATATCTGTTATTTCTAAACAATGTATTGATGATTGTGTAATTTGAAACATTTGGTACTGTAATAGCTTAGGATGCGGCCTCTGTTGGCCTAGAACAATTTATTTTTATGTTTACGTTTGTTTGAAATAATTGATGGTGCTCATGGTGACATTCTTCATTTTGTGTGATTTTATTTTGTTTGTTTGTTATTTGCTTCCATATGCATGCTTTATTTTTTATTGTTGGTTGATCATGTTTCTAAATTAAATAGTGGAAATACTTTACTTTGTTGTTTTGGCCTAGTCTTAACTCCACCTAAAGGTATTTTTGCAAAAGATAAGTGTAAGGGGAAACCCCAAATATGTTTTCAAAAAAACAAACCGATCATGATTCTCCACAATATTAAATGAACATGTATATTCGTATTTGTTAGAGTCAAATGCTTGTATTGAGTCATAATGAAGTTTTGCATGATTTTCCAGGAAGTAGGACCAAGTTTTCCAGAAATTTTCTGGAAACTTAACATAAGAATTTCTGCAGGTCACTTCTGACGGCGTCAAGAGTTAACTCTTGACGGCGTCACGTGTAAAAATCTGGAAATTTTACCAGTTTTGTTTTTCTAACGGAGTCCTATGGTTTTTGTGAATTATTAAGTTTTATAATCTCCAGGAAATCTGCAAACTTCATTCCACAAGCATTATATCTTATCTTGTTTTCTTGGATTTAGTAACTTATATAGGATGCCGCCGATTTTACGCGAGGTTGTCTTGTTTGTTTTCTCAGGTTTAACAGGTTATGTATGACAAGAAGATGATTTATTTTTCTGGAAGGGAAGCTTTGATTTTTCATTTTCTTGGAGGAAGATTTAACCTGGCGACCTAATTATCCATACCGAGCGAATCAGGGGAGTATTTGACTTCATTCTTTTTACTTTTTCACTTTTACATTCTTTACTTGAACATTGGGGACAATGTTCATCTGAAGTGTAAGGGGAGGGTAAAAAGATGATACCTTACATATGCACTTTCGCTTGAGTTTGTTTTGTTTAATGGTAGATGTGTAATAAAACTATGAGAAATACTTGTTAGTGCAATTTTAGCGCCAAATTTAAATTTTTTTACAACATTTAGGAGTGATTCTTTAGCCATAGCAAGCATCTCATGGATAGGAGATTGTATGACTAGCACATAACCGTATATTCAGAAAAATTTTCCACCCAAATATGTGAGGTTCGCCTTTAGATTTGATAGGAAAAGCATTTACTATTAGTGCTTATGAGTGTACCGGTAGCATTTAGATTCTAGAACTTGCGTTAGTGATGCATCCCGAGACCGCTAGTGAGACTACATTCGTGTGGTAGGATTTACTACATGATAAGAGGCATTAGGATCACCCTTGTGTTAAACCCGTATTATAATTACTTGACCATTTAAGTCATGTTACTTGGCTAGTTAAGTCAACTAATTTTTCCCACACCCTTAGTGTTGTACTCATTTTTAGTACACGAAACCCCTAGTACACCCCTCCGAGCCTATCTTTTCGTTTCTAAC
This sequence comes from Artemisia argyi, assembly GCA_030686995.1. Lineage (NCBI taxonomy): Eukaryota > Viridiplantae > Streptophyta > Magnoliopsida > Asterales > Asteraceae > Artemisia > Artemisia argyi. The sequence goes on along the minus strand of CM060700.1, from coordinate 238,156,022 downwards.
TTTAAGCATCTTACTTAAAGGAAGAATTTGTTATACCCCACTTAAATGTACAACCAAATCGCCTTAGCCTTCCGTGTATGCACTCATTTTTAGTGCATTATTGTTATTTGTTAAACCCTAAGTTAACTTTCTAATTGATTACATGGTTGCTAAGTCGAGTCATATCCTTGTACATAATGTTTTGGGATGATTGGGACTCATGGGTAAAGTACTTATTTATGGAGTAATGGGGAAGAACATCATTTTATTACCCCAATATGTACGTTAATCTTAAAAGTGCTCCAAGTGTTTCGATTATCTTGATTCGAGTCATTAGATTAGTTAATTGTAAAGTATGTAAAAATTCAAGTGTAAGGGGAACGTTTATTCCCTATGATGTATTATTTTGGATGGTAGGGTAAGTGTGTATGGAAAAAAAAATCGAAAGAGTCAAGAAAAAAAAAACATACGGACTACCATCCCTTTTCATTCTATGTTTATTTTATGTTTTTGTTATTTTTCATTTATTAGCTTAAGTCGAGTCTAGTCTTGGCTTATCAACGCCACATTGTACATGTAATTAACCAAGATTGTTAACTCGCCACCAGTAAAATTTCCTTTATCCAACAAAACCGTGTATTTTATATCCCTACACCTAACGTTACAACCCTTTAAAAGACCTCTTTGATAGTTTATCCTAGGTGCTTACGCCATGTGGTGGAGGTTTAATCCTTTCCCAAGCCTATGGTAATCTATTTTGCTATGACAGGTAGTGAGAGATATCTTCCATTTCCATATTGTAATTTATACTTTGTTACACCCGAGAGATGTGAGTATCTAAACACTATTTGTGAGGTGCTTGTGTATGACCTCCGTGCTTGTCTATTGGTCTTTAGTGGAACGATTATTTGTTGTAATTACTTTTATATTAGTGTTAAATGACCCCTAACTTGTATTTTGATTAGAATAAAAGCGCATTTGCTTGAGGACAAGCAAATCTATAGTGTAAAGATATATGATGAGGCGAAAAATGATCCGTTTTTAGGGGTTCATTTAAGCCCGGAATTGAATTTATTTGATCAAATATTGCCCTAAATCGTTCCTTTTGTGATTTTAGGTACTTTGGGAGTGAAATCTGGAAAAGGAAGCAATTCGGACGTTTTTGGAGCATAAAAGTGAAGAAAACGCCAAAGTCTTAATTTCCTTGCTAGGAACAGCATGTGACAGCGTCAAGAAGGAATCCTTGACGGCGTCAAGAGCAATTTCCATGACGATCTAGTAAAGATTTGATGGCGTCACGAAGTAGGGCATCAAGAGTAAAGTTCATGACGGCCTGGAAATGCATAACACATGACGGCGTCAAAAGTAGATCAAGGCAGTCCGAGAAAGAGTTTTGGCGGCGAGGTGACGGCGTCACAGGTTTGGTTTTGACGCCGTCAGACCCTATATCCTATATATAGTTTTCTAATTTTCACATTAAAGAGAGAAGTTTTGGAGAAACCCTAAATACGAACTTGGTGCGAATTTTACAAGTTTTTCAAGGGTTCTAAGCCCTTGATACCTTTCATGTGTAATTGAGATAAGTATTCTTTTAATTCTATCAATATGTCTATGTGTTGGTTGTTTATATCTTGTTCTTGTCTTAATTCCATCATGCTAGGCTAGATCTATCTTGTGTTTGCTAGGATCTAATGAAACCTAGGTGTTAATTATATGTTGATTACTTGTTTATAATTGATTTGGATGAATGAATTCGATGTTAGGCTTAAGAAAACTGGCAGACTTCCAAATGGTAACATGCTTGAACATCTTAGGAAACATGAACTGACGTGCACTAGGTTTTATTGGTTGTATTTAATGCATGAGCCACTGTTTATAATCCCTATGGTTGTGCTGGGCATGGTATAGGTGGAGATAAGAGCTCATAGGATTGGGGAGTTAAGTGCGCCACCCCATGAATGGTATTAAGGAATACAATCCATCATCCATGCAACTATAACAAGTAATTAACGTGTAAAAGATGTCTAGGGTGTAGTGAAACCTAAGTAAACACATTTTCTCCACTTATTGCTCACAACCTTAGTATAATTTAGTTTGTTTTCATTTCTACTATTTTATTTTGAATGCATCTTTAGTATTGGGTTAGTTGACTAGCAACTAATTCCGCCCAAATCCTTCAAACCCGAGATTTTTACTTGCTTTCTAAAAAAAATATAAAAATACAAAAATAATCATCCCTCACCTTTAGAACTAGTATTTAGGTTTTCTAATCCTAGCGACACTATTTCTAGCTGAACGATCAATCCCCCGGTACTTGTCACTATACTATACTACAACGATCAGGTACACTGCCTGGTGGGGGTTGTAAGCTTCTCAAGATCCCTTGAGAGGTAAAGCTTGGTGCGATTCACACGTATCTGTTTCATATTCGCTTCTTTGGTGCTTTGTTTATTATTCGTTGCTTGCTGATCTTTTATTATTATAATCGATTGTTCCTACTGATCCATATTATAATCGATTATACTTTACGTGTTTCTGCTTATCACCATGGGACCTGGTTAAACTCCTGGGCGTATGCGTTTTAAAACCCTAACTGTTCGGTTAGGGTTTTCTTCCTCATTGTACGATTTGATATTCATGCTGTTGGCTGGTTCTTATTGATTGTGTCGACTTGTGTTTGGGTTAGAAAGAGATGATTACTAAGGGTTTTTTGAATACTAAGGACGCTACTACTGTTCTTAGGACCAGTGGGAATATTGATGTTCCAAAGTCTAATTCTGATGGTCCTGGAAACTTGGGTGGATCTATTGCTTCCTAAGGTGATGATATTACACGTTTGCTTGATGATAAGATACGCGACATCGAAAGGAAAATTGTTGAAGGTAAGCTTGTGTTCGTGGATGATGATGGGATTCCATTACCTCTTAATGATGGGATTCCTGACATTAGTAATGATGCTTATGTTGATGTTAATGTTAATGATACGGTGAATGAACCTCAATTCGCGATGAAGCCTACTAATGAACATGTGGTTGCTCCTAATGTTGAACAGTTATTGTTAAGTGCACCTAAGAATTTTGATGCTACTATGAATCAAGTTCAACATGATATTGCTACTAGTAAGGGTACTAATAAGGATTCATGGACCTTAGATGGTTTGGATCAGCCTTCTAATACGAGTGGTACGGGAGTGAAGTCGGTCTCTTATGCGGGTGCTACTTCTAACGATCCTAAGAAATCTGTGTCTAATTTTCGTAGGTTGGAATGTAGTAACAAGAAGACTGAAGTTGATCTTTGTGTCTCGATTAAAGTAGTGGAAGAGGTGAATCTCAGATTTAAGAATACTCTTTATGGGTATTTCCTTGGTCAACGCCTTGCTTTTCCTGTTGTCGATTACTATGTACGCAATGCGTGGGCTAAGTTTGGTATACAAAAGGTGATGATGAATGCTAAGGGGTTCTTTTTCTTTAAGTTTAATTCCTGTAAAGGTGTTGATGATGTACTTGAGAACGGTCCATGGTTGATTAGAAATGTGCCTATTATTCGTAAACCATGGACATTGAACACCAATTTACTTAAAGAGGATTTGACCAACATCCCGGTGTGGGTGAAATTCCATGAGGTTCCTCTAGCTATGTTTTCTGATGATGGTCTTAGTCTTCTTGCTACATTGATTGGTACGCCCAAAAGGTTAGATGCTTTTACCAGCCAAATGTGCAAGGAATTGTGGGGCCGTAGTAGCTTTGCTAGATGCATGATTGAAGTGAAGTTGGATGTGGTGCTTAGGGATAGCATTACTGTTGAAATTTGCTTGATGGGAATGGCTCGATTATTGAGAAGATTCGGGTTGAATATGAGTGGAAACCGCCTCGTTGTGATAAATGTAAGGTATTTGGTCATACTCTTGTTGATTGTCCTAATTTTGTACCAACTACTACTCAACCTACACCGAGAGTTAATGATGGCTTCTAAACGGTTACTAATAAGAAGAAGAGTAATAGTGATGGTCAATCTGGTCCTATTAAAGGAGGTTTTACAAAGCTTGGTGTGGGTACGAAGATGCAATATAGACCCAAAGCACCTCAGCCGGAACCCAAGAAAGTGGATGCGAATAAAAAGAAGAATGCTGATATGCCGAGTACTAGTGGAGCTAAGATTGTTACATCAAATAAGTTTGATGCACTTAATATGGCTGATACTGATGATTTTGGTATTCCTGCTGAGGAAGTGACTTTGGAGGTGATGTCTGGAAGTACTAAGGAGGCTAATGAGTACGGATCTTTAAAGATTACTATTACATCACAAGAACCCCGTGTGCGTGACTCGACTGAAAAGGAGGCTGGGACTTCTAAGCCTAGTTCATTTTCCTCTCCATCTACTTCGTCTACTAAGAGGGTTAACCCATTTTCTAAAGTGGGAGATGTTGTTGTGACTGATAGTGATGATGAGGAGGTTGTTAACAAGTTTGATGAGTCCGCTAATCTATTTGGTAGGGGTCACGAACGTGAATATGAGTAGGATGGATATGACTCTGATGGATATGACTACGATGATTATGCGCAGCAGGTTTATGATCTTCCAGGGAATTTGGATGCTTTTAATGCCATGTACAGCACTAAGCTTCAAGGTCATAGGAAGTAATTTATTTTTTCATTGTCTTTTTTCATCATTTGAGTATTGGTTTCTTTTCCTTTTGGAGAATAGATAGTATCTTGTTATGTAAGAGTTCGCCTATGTAACGGGTTGAGATATGGGATTCACCTATATCCTATGTACTTAAATGTTTTTTGGACTATTATATTTACCGGGTCTTTTGACCTTTTACCCACACTTTCAATAAATCTAAATCCTATATCTAAATCTAGCTAACCAATGTATACACTTTATTCACCAAAGAATGAATGATATACAAGATGAAATAATCAAACAACTTAGATAGCAAGATGATACTAAGTTGTAATACTTCTAGTCTTGATAAATAGAAGTATTCTTCTCTTTGCACTTGAGTGGATGAGGCTTTGGATCACTTGGAAACAAAGGCTTATGAATTATATGATCAAAGGATTTTTGAGATGGAAATGGAGATTTGAATCAGAAAGTTTTTGTGCAAAAAGGTAGGGAAAAATTCCAGATTTAAGGTGGTATTTATAGGCAAAGATTTCTGACAACTGGAGCGTGCCGGTCCCCTTAAATCATGGCCGGTCCCCTTAAAATTAAGGGGACCGCCCCTTATAATTAAGGGGGCCGCCCAGCTGTAACGGCCAGAAATCCAGTCTTTTAGTGGAGAAAGTTTATTTGGTGAAAAACTAACTGATTTTGGTTAAAAATTTGAATTCATATATTATGTATAATTAAAACATTTTTCTTTATTACCAAAAGTGTTTTTCAAAAATATATAATAAGTTTTTATATATTAAAATAAACTTTGTAGTAATTAATTAAATACCCCTTTGATCTTATAATGCTTTAAACACTATGTTTATTCATACCTTAAGTGAATTGATTGTGATAGTGAATATTTACTACTAAATACTTGTTTACGTCATGATCATTGGTTTGATGGGTTTTCGTTTTGTGATTATCAAAACATAGAGATATCGAAAGATATGAATAATGTTTTTAGTGATTTATTTATATCAACAATCTCCCCCTTTTTGATGATTACAAAACCTAAACTCATTAAATCCAAAAATTAATTTTTTAGACAAGTATTTAGTGAGTTTATATTCACTTCTCCCCCTTTTTGTAGAATCAAAAAGGTTTAAGCCGATAAGATGAAAGCTCCCCCTTGATGTATGCTCCCCCTCGTTTGAGGGCACCAAGGGTTCGAGTAATGGAATTCTTGCAAGAAAAATATTAGAGGCACAAGCATGGCACAAGCAAATACATATAGCATAATAACAACTAATAATAAGCATGGCGAAAGAGAATTTGAAACACATATTAAATCATTCATTAATAGAAAATGATTATGTCAACTCCATAATCATTGTTACATAAGCCATAATGATAGAATTCTAAACTAAGTAGAACATCCGATTGTGCCAACAAAGAGTGTCATCAAACTTTCTTGTATCCCAAAATGGTGGAGGTGTTTTATTTGAAAATGAGAAACATAAGCATATAAAATGCTTGGGTGAGAATGGTGAATGGGGATCATGTTGGTGGCTTAATGGAGGTAAACCTTTGGTTGCATGGATGTTGGTGAGTTTGGAGATGTGGAGCTTGGAGGTGGTGGATTTGAAGTTGGGTTTGTTGATTGAGGGTTTTGATGTTGTTCAAGTGATGGTGTTTGTTGAGATCTAGTAAGAAGATACTCAATCCAAGTAAAGTGCTCATTCAATGCAATGGTTTGTTGTTGGAGGAAGAAGCAACAAAGGCAATTGTTAACATGCTTCTGAATTTGGTTAATATTGTGTGGTGATGATGGTGAGCTTGATTGAGGTGGATCCAAATTGCGTTGAGCAAGATGTAATGCTAAAAGAGCACTAAGCTCATGAGCCTCTTTTAGCTCCTCAAAGAACTTCAATTGTTCAGAGGAAGGTGATGGTGGTGGAACATGATAGTTGTCTTGGGTGAAGGTTTGAACATGCAACATAGGAATGGCATGTGAAGTTGTAGGATGTCGTGGTAGTACTCTTGGTGGTGGAGACATGGTTGAGCTTGGGTAGTCATGAAAACATGATATGGGTGGAAGAGGTTCTTCATGAGTGGATGATGTTTTTGTTGAATGATCAACATGTGAAGTATTGATTGAGAGATTGGGATTGTTGTTTTGGGATTGAGCTTGCTCATCATAAGAAGAAGCATTAATGAGGGCATGAGTGGATGATAGGTTGTGAGATGAGTCATTAGTGTGGGTTTGAGGTTTAGTTTTTGGTTGACTTGGAACAACATCACTTGAGTTATGACAAGAATCAAGTTTCCTCCTCCAAACGGGTTTGACAGAGATCCTTGCGGTTCTTGAAATCTTGGGTTTTTGGTTGTTGGGAGATGACATGTTTGGGTGTGATGGCATTAATGATGGGAAGAGGGTATTTATAGTGTATGAGAAATGTGGTTTAGGAAGGTAAGTTTTGAGGGATAGTATGGGAAAAAATATGTTTGTGGATTTTGGGAAGTATAGGGTGAAAAGGGTCAAAAAGTGATAAAGAAAACAGTACCCCCGACCATCAGATGGCCGGTCCCCTTAATTATTAAGGGGGCCGCCTTATATAATTAAGGGGGCGCCCATCTGGTGAATCCCAGAATGCCAGAAATGGGTTTTTGGCAGAAAATTTTCAGAAAGGTTGTGTTTTTGGATTTGGATTCAAGTAAGTTTAACTCTTTGAGGCAATATATGGTATACTATTGATAAATGTAGAGAAAGTTATAAAAATAAGTAAAGTAGACAAGTAATTTCTAATATTCATGCAATCTACTAATTGACCAATTAAGTTAGGCAACCAAGGAAGCAATAAGGCATACTAGTTAAATATGCAACTATATGAAAATGATAATATGTAGGCTGGTGCAAACATATTGATGAGTGCTTACAAGTAACAAGTAGGAAGATGTAATTATATGGACTTCAAGACTTGTTACAAACAAGATCCATATGGGCAAACCATGATTCTCATGAAATGATTTGATAAAATTTTGAATGTCATTTCCATAGAAGTGTATGACACATGTGAGATAATCAAATATGTTTTTAATAGAACGTTTTTAGTTTTATTCAACAATCCTTTAAGATAGATTCAAGTGTGCATTAGAATGAAATGGATTGAGTTTTGTTTCATAACATGTTGACAATTTGAAGAAAAATTTTCCAATCTTGATTTTGATTAAAATAAAGTTATGGTAACTTATAGTTAAACATGTTGTTTGAAAAAAATATGAGATAGATATTTGAAAGATTATTATTCAAAGCGAGAGGTTTTGAACATGACATTTTAATTTTGATAGCAATAAATTACAAGTGAAGGATTTGAAATAGAAACTTATCATACTCAAGAGAATAGGTTGAGCCCATTGTCACATATAATCATCTTTAATGGCAACACAAGACATGGATGAGTGATGGTAGATTCTAATGATCTTAAAGCAACATAATTGAGAGGGATAAAGTAAATCATCTATAGATACAAGATTAACACATGCATATATATACTAAACTCATCATAATATTAAAAGGTAACTAGTCTTAATTATAGCACATATATTAATGTAACTAGAATAGTCATTTAGTCCAATTAGTAAGTATTCTACTATAGATCATAGATGATATTTAATATAAATGAACAAATAAGAAGTACGGTAATATTCTTAACAACAAGAGGGTTAACTAGCCTAATATCATGTATACATATATTAGTATTAATGATCTAAAAACATGGCAACCTATAAATTTAATCATATTAATATACTAATTAAAGCATACTCTAATATAATGTGATATTGACAAGTTTTTGAAAAGAAAACTTACCTTAGGTCCAGCTTATCCTTAAGAGTGAGCATGTAAGAAGACATCTTAAAGGTTATCCCGAAGCATGTCGAAATAGCAAGGTAAAGTTCTAACGCAATAAAATTCAAGGAGGCTTGAACCGAAATACTCAATTGATCACAACAATTATCAAAAGTCGTGTAGATAAAAAATAATTGCGTTTGAATGCTTCATCATGTGGTAGTAACGAACACACGATAAAACCAATACTCCAAAAGTGAAGAGCACAACGCCAAAACAGTAAATGGCCGCAACAACGTCATAAGCAAATCTGTGAATCAGAGTAATAGGAACCAATAGTCATCAAATGTAAGAGAGCAACGTGAGCTATCCAGGAATTAATAGTCTCTTCATTCGTTAACTACCTAAACATGAAAAAGAGCTTGGTACCCAGATTCTCATGGGTCCGAAATGGTTAGTTGAGAACATTCATTGCATTTAAATGCACATGATGAGGATGTCGTCGAGAAGTACAAGAATTTATCAATAATTTGTTTTAACTAACAAACAACGACTTTCTTGACTAGAGTAATAAATAATGGATGTAAATAATATTAGTTCTAAATTTCTCCATTAGGTTTAACAAATTTTATTTGTTTCGATATATTTGTTAAAGAATCATTTACAATGAATCCTAAACCGGTTTTATCATGAAATGACTTTTGAATGTTAAGTAGATATTTTAAAGATTTAGAACTATTTTCGAATTTAGCTAATATCTTTGCCTTTTCATTTTCCATTTTAATTTTATGTTTGTAGTCTTGACATTTTTTACATTCAAGATCAATTTCAATATTACTTTCAAGTCTAGACATTTTATCTTCTAAAATTATTTCTTTTTCAAAGTTATTTTCAAAGGAAATTGAAGATCCATTTTTAAAAATAACTTTTGAGTCAATGTTGCAAAGATGTTTGAAGTTGTTTTCCAATTTTGAAAATTCTAATATAAATTGATCATAGCAAAAATGTTCGGTTTCAGATCGTACCTTATTAGTCATTGTGCAATCTTCACATGCTATATGTTGATCAATTTCATCGTTCATGTCGCTCCATATTTTATTTGTAGTTTCGCTTAGATCTTGAAGCATGTAGTGCTTGCCATCAATACTTGTATTCACATTTGTTTGAATATTCTCACAAGCCATATTTTCATCATCTTCTTTGTCCTTGTTGCACCATGATTTATTTATACTCGTTCTTCGGATTTGGCTCATGTATTCTTCGTTATTGAAACCTTCAATGATCACATTTGAACTAGTAGCACATGTGTTTGTTTCAACTAAATATTTATCTATCAAATTTTCTTGAGTGACTAATTCTTGTGCAACATCAAGTTTATCGTCTTTGGTTTTACATTTCTCTTGGTGAAATTTTAAAAGACATTTCCAAATATCATTTGCTGTTTTACAAAATAATACTCTTTCATATTCAACTCTTGGTAGAGTTTTGAAAATAACTAATTTAGCTTTAGTATTATTATCAATCTTTGTTTGAAGATTTTTATGTTGATTTTCAAAATCCATTTTGGTTGGTTGAAGATCACCAATTGAAATGATATGCCAAATATCAATATCTATTGATTTCACATAATTTTTATATTTATTTTTTCATTCAAGAAAATGATCATTTTCAAATAATGGTGGTTTTTGCGTAAATTCCCCTTCTAGATAATTTTCAAATTCCATAAATCGTTACAAGTTTTAAAATACAATATATTTTAAAAATCTTGCTAGACGTGGCTCCTGATACCAATTGTGAAAAACTAGAAGGGGGGGGGGGGGGGGTTTGAATAGTTTTACGTCTTTTTCGTTTTATTTGTTTTATAAAAGTTTGCTACTAATGAATAGACGCAAATTTTTAAAACTCTTTAATGCAAAAATATAGATACTAGTTTATTTACGATTTTCGTATAAACACTATTTATATATAATGTTGGGAAAGAATTTACAACTTCATATATCATATATAAGCATATATACATGTATATGTGTTTTAATAAGAGTTTATGTACTTGGTTTGCTTTTATAAAATTAATGTTATGAATGAATCCTAGGTTGATCTTTATGTGAAATCAATATATGCATAACACAAGCAACTATAATTATGTATGAAATGCTAACAAGTAAATAATCAAAGAGTGAGAGATGGAAAGATCAAACCGAGAGACAAAGGATTGATAGTGGTTCGGCTACAAGGACACCTTCCTTGCCCTACTCCACTCCCCAAGTCACATACTCGAGAGTTTTCTTCACTAGATCAATAACCTACCTTATGGCGGAGAAAACCTTACACACCAAATTACACACCACAACTTCGTCACAACTTGATCACAACTTCTACAAAACTTCTTCACACCAATCTACTAAACACCAATACTACTTCACACCTTTCCACTTCACACTTATCTTTTTCACACTTTTCTACTTCCTAACTCTTCTTCTTCACACCACTTGTCTCTTCACACCTTCACTACTTAGGTCTATCCACTACTCCAAGATATATACTTCTTCACAACTTCTAGGCTTCAAGGTCTTTTCAACTTCAAGGCTTCAACTTCTTTGTTTTCACAACTAATCTCTACTTCAATATACTACCACTTCTTATTTCTTCTACCACTAATCCTATGCACCTCTACTACTTCACTTCTAGTACCACTTCACACTTTCAATAAATCTAAATCCTATATCTAAATCTAGCTAACCAATGTATACACTTTATTCACCAAAGAATGAATGATATACAAGATGAAATGATCAAGCAACTTAGATAGCAAGATGATACTAAGTTGTAATACTTCTAGTCTTGATAAATAGAAGTATTCTTCTCTTTGCACTTGAGTGGATGAGGCTTTGGATCACTTGGAAACAAAGGCTTATGAATTATATGATCAAAGGATTTTTTAGATGGAAATGGAGATTTGAATCAGAAAGTTTTTGTGCAAAACGGTAGGGAAAAATTCCAGATTTAAGTTGGTATTTATAGGCAAAGATTTCTGACTCTTATAATTAAGGGGGCCGCCCAGCTGTAACGGCCAGAAATCCTGTCTTTTAGTGGGGAAAGTTTATTTGGTGAAAAACTAACTGATTTTGGTTAAAATTTGAATTCATATATTTAGTATGATTAAAACATTTTTCTTTATTACCAAAAGTGTTTTTCAAAAATATATAATAAGTTTATATATTAAAATAAACTTTGTAGTAATTAATTAAATACCCCTTTGATCTTAATAATGCATTAAACACTATGTTTTATTCATACCTTAATTGATTAGATGGTGAAAGTGAATAATTACTACTAAATACTTGTTTACGTCATGATCTTTGGTTTGATGGGTTTTTGTTTTTTGATTATCAAAACATAGAGATATCGAAAGATATGAATAACATTTTTAGGTATTTATATATATCAACATTTTATATCACTTACAAGCTCGAGAACTCAATAATAACTCGAGTCCAACTTATATAAGGTTGAGTTCAACTCATTAAACATTTCGAGCTCATTTGATAGGCTTTCAATATCCAAAATCTCCAAAATTTTGATATAGTGCTCAAGATCTCGCCCCATAATTTTCCCCAAAAATTTCAATCCCCTGTTCAAGATCCCACCCTTTTTTTACCCAATATGAAAACAATAACACTAGTCAGATCTATCTTTTCTCTATTATTCATCTCTTCTCCTTTTCTCTAGAACCGACTCACACCCCCGCAACACTTCACCACCTTATCTCGCCGTCGTTCCACCAACCATCGCTCCTCCACGCCATCACCGTCATCAAGACAAGGGAGGCAATGGGTGAGTTTGTTTGCTTCGGTTGTTTTGTTCGAGATAACCGCCACATCCACCACCATCACAATCAAGCCACACCTATCCTACTCTATTCAAGGGTATGCTCAAACACATTTTTAATTTATATATTCTTAAATGTGTAATTGAATATAAAACGATTAATATTGATTTTCGTGGATTAAAACTAGCCTAAAACATGTTTTTTTAATATAAATTCATGTGGTGGTAATCGTTGCAGGTAGACTTATTAAGACAACATAGTTTTCCTATTTATTGGAATGGAGACAATCGACGTGTTTTAAGTGGCCACTGTTTTGCTTGTAAAGGGAGTCTTACTTGGTTTCCACTCCGGGAGGATGTTGCTGAATAGTTGGAGTTTGCTTATCGCAGTCGCATAAGTTATCTATCAAAAGATTAGCATAACATCTGTTATATAGGAAATTAACTCAAATATGGTTGCTTTTTGTGAAATTGTTTCATTTGTACCAAATGAGAGTGATTTACTTGCTTGGTAATATGTTTGGCATTTATTTATTCCAGGTTTGGCACTACAGAACATTTCAACCATCTGGATTATTTGTTGCCCGAGTTGATATGCAAGGGTCTACCCCGTATGTTTGTTTTTGATGCTAAACTTATATTTGGGACATCTAATTTTGTCGTCTTTTATGTTAGCATTAATCACGTTACTTGTTTCTAGCAGGGGCTACATGCTATTTTCACGGGTAAGGATGATACATGGGATGCTTGGCTAAAAATTCCCTCATCTTGATTTTCTGGCACAGTTCATTTTCGAGGGACTAGAATTAAATTGAGGCGTGGTATGCTCCATCTCAGTCACCAAAGCCAACCCATGTATATTTTTACCGTGTCATGGTTGGCAGATCTTATATTATGCAGCGTTATTAGTTTCTTGGTTTCTTATAGTTCATAACATCTGTTTATAGGATGAGTTACGTCAGCAGATAGAGAAAGAAATTTATGATTATTATTCATAGGTAAAACTAATTTCGTTTTTCTCAGGCTCTATGTTTATAATACTTTCAAGCTCAATTTATCGTTATAAGTCATAAACGGATTGATCCGTTAGCTGTAAATTGCTGTCAATAAAATTGTTTTGGTATTCAACTTTTTACAGGTCCTTGTACGACATCTAGTATTTATGGTTCATGGTATCGGTCAAAGGATGCAAAAAGCAAATTTGGTTGATGACGTTGGCACTTTATGCCAACTTATACAAAACCTTGCTGATAAGCATCTGACGTCTTACCAACGGGAAACTCAGTCTAAGTGGGAATTCTTCTAAGAAAGCCCCTTCTTCAAGTCAGCATTCTGGGTCCTAACTTCCTTGTTTAACGGAAGAGGTGGCTAACCATCCTGCTGTCACCTGGGATGAAGGCAATGCATTTGAATCTTCTGAAGCAGAAAATGAATTCCAAGATAAGGTATACCAAGTTGGTTTACTAACCTTTTGTACCATTGTAGGTTTTAGGTGCTATTATGGACTGTTTTTTTTTTTTTTTTTTTTTTTTTTTTTTTTTTTTTTTTTTGCGTTTCATAATACTGTAACTTCTAACCATATCATTGTGACTATTTGCGATCCTTGTTAAATTCATACAAATTAATAACACTAAACTATCTGCTCGTTTTGTTCTACAACTGCAGAAAAATTGGTATTTGAAAGCAGATGACACATCAAACCACCTTTTCCGTCAGCTCTTGGTAAATTTTTTTCTTATGTCTTAAATACAAGCACATGCACATACACAAACAAACTAAACACAGTCATTGATGGCAAGAAAGGATATTGTATGTGCTTTTAACTTTTGTCTTTTCTACTTAAAATAGAGACGGAGGATATCAAGATGATGAGATTAGTACAAAAGTTAGTGCTGCTAGTGAAAGTTAGTACTGCTTGTATAAAGTAAAGACTGCTAATGTATTAGTTACAACTGCTAGTTATAAGTTAGTATTGTTGTTTCATATAGTTAGTATTGCTTGTATAGTATGATATGTATTAGTTGTTTATGAAAAAGATATATTATAGATACTTAGAAAAGTATTGTAAGCCGACTAGGACTCCTTGGTGTATAAAAGGAGGTCCTAGGGTATAGAGTTATATACGAATTTTATATTTACAATTTTATTGAATTTGAAATTATTTAGAAATATATTTGAATTTGTTTGATATATATTGATTTCTTAAATGTGACTAAAAGATGTATATGGTAACACTTATTAACAGTTTTGGTCACTATTTGTTTTATTCATTGTGTGACTAAATATTACAAAAGGCCACACAAACATAAAATTTACGTGGCCATTGGATGATCTAGAGTCACAAAAAATACACATTTATTCATTTTAAACAGCATATGGTCACACATATTAACACTTTTGGCCACTGTTTGCTTAATTGTATATGACTATATACCCAAAATAAACATGTTTTGTGTGACTAAATATTACAAAAGGCCACAAAAACATAAAATTCATGTGGCCACTGGATAATCAATAGTCACACAAAATACACTTATCTTCACTTTAAACAACATATGGTCACACTTATTAACAATTTTGGCCACTGTTTACTTAATTGTATGTGACTAAATACTCAAAACAAACATACTTTGTGTGACTAAATATTACAAAAGGCCACACAAACATAAAATTCATGTGGCCATTGGATGATCAATAGTCACACAAAATACACATTTCTTCACTTTAAACAGCATATGGTCACACTTATTAACCCTTTTGGCCACTTTGTTTTAAATAGTATGTGACTAACTAGAAAAAAACAACACTCATTGTGTGACTAAATCATCACAAAAGTCACATTTATTATGTATTCATGTGGCCACAGGACGGGAAATAGTCACACAAAATACACATTTACTTGAATATATCATATCAAATGTCACATATATTATATATTTGTGTGGCCAAAGGTTGAAAAATAGCTACTCTCAAAAAACATTCGTGTGACTATAAAGTGTTTACGGTCACTGATAATGACTAATCCAACAAAACTTGTTCCAAATTTGTCACACATATTCGGGGTTTTTGTCACTCTTTTTCGTTGGAAAAGGCCACGAACTCAACAATGTGACCATACGCCACCAACGGTGGCGGGACCTTTGGTGACACACAATGAAAAAAACATGTGTGACTATACGCATATCGTCACACATTTTTGGCGTGGCCAATAGCACTTTTTGTACTAGTGTTCGGTTTCCTTGGTGCCTTAGGTTGATGCATGAACTTAGTCTTCGAACCAATCCGAACCCCACGAATAGCTTGCCTTGGCACTTTCATGTTCTTAGTAGGATCCGAGACAAGTTTCTTAAGACATTCATTAAGAACGTGACCAAAAACCTTACAACTTGAGCATCTTAAAGGTGTCCACTCATACTCAATATGGATAGTGTGCATAGTATACCCTTCACATTCGAATTAATCTTTATTAAAACCAGGTTCACATCTTGGAAGTCAATTAATCTTTATCAAAAGCTTTAAGGCTTTTCTTGATGCGATGTAACAAAAAGATGTACAACTAACACACGTCTAAATAGAAGTAAAAGATGATATGCAATTATTCCATTTGTCTCACAAAAAGTATTTGCTTTGCCATTTATGTTTGTTCAAAAAAAATATTCAGTTTTTTTTACGCGGATAGTAATAATTGCACCCTTCTAATTTAACCTGAATTAATTAATGCTCATTTTTAATTTATATAATTAATATGAGTGTAAAAGTAATTGTTTATCAATCAAAACTTGTATTAATTGCATATATCCTATTTTCCTCACTTTTTTTGTTTCTGAACAATCACTTTTAGACGAAAAAAGTAATAAAAGAGAATAAAATTAATAAGGACAATTCGGGGTAAATTAAGATATTTAAAAATAGTTAATACTTTTGAAACATGTTTTGGATAAATATGAAATTTCTAATTTTGAAGAGGTGAGATATGAATTTGCCCTAAAATTACATGTTGTCTTTATTTACTTTACTTTCCTTATTGCTTACATTTGTTTTCATAAAAATTAATGAATTAGTTCACATAGTTTATTTTTAATAACAAACAAGGGAAACAACAACAATACCTTTGTGGGAACTAATTAAGAACTAGACCTTGTTTGACTAGCAGAAATTGTAACTAACTCACCGGAATACCAAGAGAAAGACGGGATTTTGACCGTAAACGATAGCAGAGTTGCTAGGAAGCCAACTCTAATACCATATGATCTTTCCCGGAGTCAGCGAATGAATCGAAGAACGATCTATCTTATTAATAGGAAATCCAAAAGAAAGAAGGAATTTCGAATTGATTGGACTATTGATTGTGGATAGTTTGTTACAAGGATTACAAGGGATTTTGAGGAGGATAAGTATTTACAAATCAATAGCTAATCATCTAACTAACCATCATTTGGTTCTTATAGTCTAACCCAAGTTGTTTTCCTGCCAATGACCACCGGTGCGAAGCACGTGTTTTTTTACTTTGTTACTACATTATGTAACAGAGTTATAGGGTATTTTCAGTTTTCCTTATATGTATAAAGAAATATTGCTCGAGTACTCAAGTTTAAGTTCTTGCGCCAATTTCCGTTAAAAACAAAAGTCCTCATGCCATATAGAAAAAACCACACAAGCAGCATTTTACTGTTTCTGCCAATAACCACCAAACTAACCGCAAAATACTCACGGCTTATAACTATTACTTGGGCTGCTACACACGGCCATATATCAAAGTCAAAGACAAGTAAATATAGCATCTACTAAACTCTATAGCACCAACCAAACACTGATTATCCACCGGAAGAAGAATGTCAGCCATCTTTTGTGGATACATCTGCTATTTCCCAAATCATGAGGTTGATGTAACGGGAAGGCCATTAAAAGTCCAATCGCATGTTTAAGTAGTATGTACATTAATTAACCATCCACATATAGAAAAAAGTAAAGTTAGTATATCAAAATATTAATTTAAAAAATTGCGTATTTTCAAAATAGCGATCTTATGATATGCTGAGAATCAAAAAATGCATAACCAAAATTTCATTGAATGTTTTGCTATGGGAAGTACCTGATGAGTTGGTGTCTAGGTAGAGGGCTTTCTTACTTCCATGAAGATCTTTCGATCTGAGTCCCTCAGATAAAACACCACTAAAAGTCCAATCGCATGTAAATATCATCAAATGTAAATGATAAAAAAAGAGCAGTAAACTTGTTTAGCAAGTTTAGAGTAAGAATCACTTGTGTCGCCTTTTTGCACGTTTTTTGATATTATAAAAGCTCTAAGCCCTGTTAAGACATAGGTCTTGCTGTAACGGGAAGGCCAGCAACGGAAGTAAATATTATCCCATTCGTTCCCATCAGTATCAACAATATTCACCGGGATCTTTTGATAATCAGAAACTGCTGGGAAATAAGCCTGCTCAAAATGTTGCATATATATTCATAAACATTATCAATTTATTGCATTAATTACTAATTCCCTATTATTTGGTACTATTAGGGAATAAATAGGCCGAAGCCCGGTTTTTTGGTTTTGGGAATTAGGGTTTACCATTATAAATAATGGTCAATAATAAAGTAATATCTACGGGGAATTAGGTAGCCTATTAGAGGATAAATAGGGCCGGCCCGGCTTGTGGGCTCAGGGTCTATTAGGGTTTCATTATGTATTCTCTATATATATCGTATCAATAAAACGAATCACCTACGGTGTTTTATGTAGTCTAACATGGTATCGGAGCGGGCCTGATCCTCGGACCTAGGCGGCTAAGTTGAGCCGCCTCTTCTATGTCATCCCGTCAAATATCCCTATCCTTTATTCACCAAAACACGTATCATCTATCTACTATCTTTCTGCCGTCATTTTTTTCCATCATACATCTCATTCTCAGTATACATCTCACGTGCATAACCAATCACATATCCAACTATTTCATTATAGTATTATACATCTATTAGATGGATAGTTGGTTGTTAACAGAAGATGACAAACAGGGATCTTTTTTGATAAACTTGGAGGCAGCGGAAGAAACAAATCATTAAATAGTTATCGTTTGTTTATTGTTTGTTTGTTAATTAGTCGATTGTTTGTACGACTTTGTTACCGGTGGACTTAGTTGACCGTTGGTACAAGTCCCTAAAGTCGACCGTTGGTACGGTGTTGTTACCAGTCGACTTAGCCGACCGTTGGTACCAGTCGACTAAAGTCGACCGTTGGTACGGTTTTGTTACGAGTCGACTAAAGTTATGTTTTTATTATGTTGATGTTTTCTTTTTCTAGTTTACTACTTCAGTCCGAGCTTTTGCGATTTCGCCGCTCGGACTGCGGGGGAGTATTAGAGGATAAATAGGCCCGGCCCGGCTTGTGGGCTCAGGGTCTATTAGGGTTTCATTATGTATTCTCTATATATATCGTATCTATAAATGTGACAACTGGCAAAATAGGGAGCCGTTTTATAAAACCCGCATTACATTAAAAGTATAATTTGGAATTTTTGAAAGTTTGTTATGACGAGATATTTTACAAACATTGGTACGCGATTTTAATCGTACGATATTTATGAGATTTGGTTATTTATTTATGGTTTGGTTGATTCGGTCGTGATGATTTATTGTGAGATCGTTATTTTTGGCGCTACATTGATTCCGGCACTAGGTTAACCTAACAATTTTTAATTTCATTTTATTATTGGATCGGATATTATTATTTTGGAACGGGTTCGGTTTGAAAGATATTTGGTTATTTAAGTTTCGGGTTTGGTCCGTGTATTGACACCGGGCTACTAAATCCCTACACCCACTATTATTATTAATATTAAAAAGTTTATTTATTTTTTTTTTAGAATAAAACATGAATCGTCCCTGTGATAAACACAACCAACACCATCTCTATCTTTATTTCACTCTCTCTCCCTCTCTTTAACACCTTAGCCGCCGCCCCCTATTTCCGGCTGCCACCACCACACCGCCACCTCCACGACCAAACTACCACCACCACATTAACCATCTCGTCGAGATCTATCCGTTGGTATAACCCACGCGCCGTATAAACACCTCTAACACCACGAAATCACCACCACCGTTACATAATCACCACCTTTTCGTTCTTTTCATGTTGGGTTTTTGAAGAAATATGTTTTTGAAGTCGTTTTGGAGGTGAGTGACCACGAGTTTCAACTCGTGGGTCTCGATGTGTGTCCGATTCATGGATATACGACTTTTCTTTAATGGGTTTTTGTTAAAACATGATCTAAAACTATGTTTGGTATCCGGGTTCTTGCTTGTTCTTGATGGGTCGAGGCGTACACGAGAGCTAATGCTCTCGCCTTGTACCATTTTCGGATTTATTTTGATTCTTGATGATTCTTGGTCATTGGTTCTGATTTGAGGTTATTTGGGTTATTATTTTGAGGTTTGGATGATTGTTGGTTGATTGAAACCTTTATTGTTGTTGTTTGGATGATGGCCGACGACTCATGGGTCGGATTTGGTTGTTTGTTCGAGCTCCATTGAGCTAGCCGAGACTTTGGAAGTCTCGGGTGGGACCCACGTGATTCGTGGTGATGTCTTGACTCGGGTTCGACTTGGTAAGTTGACCCGGATTGCATGATATACTTGATGTTCATATTGGTTTCCTGATTTTCTTTTGTTGCTATTATTGTTGTTGTTGTGGTATATTGTTATTGATACTCTGGGCATTGGTTACACTATTTTTGTTGCTTGGGAATCGAGAAGGAAGGTAAGATGATTTGTCTTGTGGAGTTGTTGTCGAGGGAATGGTATTTGGGGACCGATTGTGAGACGGTCAACTAGAATGACGGAGATAGGATTAGTCGGGTGCCGTAGACGGACCCTATTGTTGTAGCACGTGGATTTGGGATTGATTTGGACGGAGTTGTTTATTTATTCATGACTTGGTTATTATTATTATTGTGGACTTGGACTATGAGCCGAGAGTGATGACTCGGACATGTGACCAAATTCTTATGACTCGATAAATATTAAAAATCAAACGCTTATAATAAAACTCGTAATAATATTATTAATAATATAATCGTTTATATAAGTATATAGACGTGATAAACGTATATATATTATTATAAATGCGTATATTAATAATAAAACGATCACGAGTGAACGTTATAATAATATAACGATAATTATTGTACCATATGAATAGTGCAATAAATGTCGGGTATTATTATAAATAAATAACTATAAATAATGTCGTGAATTAATAAGTCGGGTAAGTAATAAATAAAAACATGATGATTTTTATAAATTAGAAACTTATCGAGCTATACGAATTGTGGGTCTTTAAAGTCTAAGTGGGCTTTATTGTGTGACTTTTGTGTTGTCACGGATATATAACGATTAATATAAACATTTTCTATAGCTACGTAACTTATTTAATCGACGGGTTAAATCGAGTTATTTGGCTATATAAAATGAGTATATTAATGGGCATCGTATCCCACGACGCCCATAGGTTGTGGTACGTGTATTAGGATAATAAATTACTATATATCTCGTGGAATTGGCTAAATTGACGAATTTGGCAAATTGGACGATATATATAGGGAATTTATTGGACTACGATATATACCATATAGTATTCTTTGTGCAACGTGCTTTAGGTTGGGTATAATCTTGGAGCGATGTATTACGTAAATAAATATGGGGGATTACCAAATCGACGGATTTGATAAGCTTCGATGATTTATTTAAATAATATATTGGACTAATATTAGACCTATAGATGGTTTATTATTTTGTTTGTTGTGGCTTTCTGGTTTGAGTTGTGTCGACCCTTCACCCATATGGATACCAAACGTCGAATTTCAAATTAATATGATGATAATTCGAGAAACGGATATTTTTGGAAAGTTAAATGGAATACGTTCGGGAATGGGAATATTTGATTTTGAGGGAATGATTTCTGAACGAGCTTGATATTGTTAGGAAGTGCCGAGTCTGTAGTCGCCGTTACGTGAGTTGCTTGAGTTGCTTACGTCTTTCTTCTATCGATTTCTTTTGAGGTTTTGCTGGACTTGAGGTGAGTCATAGCCCCACTTTTACTCTTGAACTTTGTTTTCAATACTTGGGGTGAGAAACGTGCAAATGTTTTATGTGGACTATTATCGCTTTTTGATCTCAAAACTTGCTATGCTTATAGAACTAGGTAGAGCGAGGCCTAGACTAGATCTAGGTAAGCTATTGATTCGGTTATTGAGCGAGGCCTAGACTTGAGCTAGGTAAGCTATTGATTTGGTTGTTGAGTGAGGCCTAGTCCCCGAACTAGGTAAGCTATTGGATTGGTTATAGAGCGAGGCCTAGCCTAGAGCTAGGTAAGCTAAACAACGAGGCCTAGACTAGATCTAGGTAAGTTGAACATGTCGTATCCTTACGAATGTTGGGTATGTCGTATCCTTACGCATACATATTGAGCGAGGCCTAGCCTAGAGCTAGGTAAGCTAAACAACGAGGCCTAGACTAGATCTAGGTAAGTTGAACATGTCGTATCCTTACGAATGTTGGGTATGTCGTATCCTTACGCATACATATTGAGCGAGGCCTAGACTAGATCTAGGTAAGCTATTGGATTGATTATAGAGCGAGGCCTAGACTTGAGCTAGGTAAGCTATTGATTGGATTGATTTGAGCTATAGCGTGCACCTATAGGGAGGATTTGATTTGGTTGGATGTATTTTGATTGGATTATTTTGGTTGGATTATTTTGGTTGGATGATTGAGCCCTAGTCTAGCTAGCAAGCGTTTTGCGTATATGTCCACTATATTGAATTAAGAACCTAAACCTATGATCTCACCAGCGAAAGCTGACTTTTAGCACGTTTTCTCAGGTAATTAAGTGATGCTCTGCGGATGCTTGGGATTGGAGGCTTGGCATTTGGCACCGGTTATGGATCTATATTTCTAAAACTCTGATAACTATTGTGGACCTATATTTGTTCCTTTTGGGCCTGACTTTGGATGTTTTTGGGATAATGTAAACTTTAAAACCCCGCGTGGTTGTATTTTATCTTGTTTACTTTATCTCGTTCTTTTATGTCTTGTGTTTGGATACCAATCCCCGTAACACCCCGAAAGCTTGTTGAGTCTTCCGCTGTACCAAATTTTGGGGGTGTTACAGATTGGTATCAGAGCCAAGGTTATAGAGAACTAGGTAAATAGACACCTAAACTATAACCGATTTTTATAGAAAACGATCCTCGACCATTGCCCGCCAGCCCGCCAAGCCGAAGCATCATTGTTTATTATTGAGGTATTATGAGATATTGACATGGAATGAGATTATTGAGATGATTATTAGAATTGGGATTCTTGAGATGATTTGAGGATTTGAGGTTTATTGATTTAGCGATATGTTGGCGTTTTGAGGAATTATATGCGTTTTGAGGAATTATATGGCTTAATTATTTTGCGAATGATTTTAGTAATGCGGTATTTTAAATCTTTCTTGATATATATATGATTTGGAATTATATGATGATTTTGATATGGTATTTTGAGTTCGTGGTTTAGTTGTTTTGAAACACTTACACCTACCCTACGCCGTTGTCACAAATCATAGCCTCCTGTGCACGTGTTGTTATTAAGAATTGTTATTGCTAGTACGCGTCGCCCCTCGTAGATCACTATGGCCCCTGATGACCCGTACGTGTTGGTCATGCGCTCGGCCACTACTTTATCGTCTCATTGTCGCCCTAAGTCACCGATTTTATCGCCTCGTGGTTCACCTACTCAGAGATGACGATTGATGGAGTACCCCTCCGACGAGGAGTATGAGGAGGAGTACGAGGGTGAGCAGAATGATAACCCTCAAGATGAGGAAGAGAATGATGATCCTCAAGAGGAGGAGATGCCTGATGATGATGGTTCGCTAGCACATTCGGCTCATTCTGCGAAGCCTGATTCCCCAATACATCTGTTAGAGCCGGTTTCACCTGATCATCCATTTTTGGTTGAGTTGCCACCTGGTAGTCCCGTTGAGTTGGATGCACCTTCTGAGGTTTCTGCTGAGCATGCAGATTTGGGTGAAATTGGTAGGATGTGGACTAGGATTACTGCACAGGGCGAGTGGATCTCGCGGATGTCTGACCGACTTGAGATGATTATTGCTGAGTTTATTGCTGAGTTTGTTGCTGAGTTGAGAGTTGATTTGACTACTGTCATGGGCAGGACGACAGCGATTAGGAGAGGTATGATGGAGATACATGAGCAGATAGAGATTCTGCAAAGAGGTTTCCTCACGGCTCGCGAGGCAGATCGCAAGCTGTGGCAGAGGAACACGGAGCTAGAGAAGGAGGTTGCAGACATTAAGAGGGATAGTGATACTCACAGTGTCGAGTTGGAATCATTATGGAGAGAATTGGATAATTTGAGATCAGAGTTGAGGAGTCTACGCCAGCATCATGGCTAGATCAATTTGGATCTGGGTTGTTGTTGTGTTGCTTCTTAAGCCGAGGAGTACTTGGTTAGGAGAGCTAGTTATTCTATCTCTTAAGTCATGTTATTCGGATTGTATGTTCGTCTCGTATGGAACATTTAGTATTTATTACGTCTTTTGGTATTTTGGAACGAAGAATCGATCGCTACTTGTTAGGACGATAGTGATTTCGTATGATATTTTACGATTTTTGGCGTACATGGAGAATTGTGTCTTACTTGCGTGGTTGATATTGTGTTGGTATTATATTAATGGCTATACGATGAAACCCTGTTAGGGCTACCCGAACTGGAACTGCCGCGACTACCCTGGTCGCCGAGGACGCCGTCCTACTCGAAATGTTGAAACCCCTACTCCTGATAACCTGGACACTACTAACCGCAACAACAGGACTCAAAATGTTGATGTCCAGGGAGACAATGATCATGTTCCACTTAACGCACCTATTGTGGATCAAGCAATGATCAATCAACTTGTGGAGCAACGAGTTGCTGAGCTACTAGCTGAGTCAAATCATTCCAACATTTATGCTGGAACATTTCCACCTGTTCGTGCTAATGGATGTAACTACAAGGAGTTAAAATTTGTGGACCCATTGAGTTGGTGGAATTGAAGGAGTGGTCTACTTGGTCAGGTGGATGGAGAAGACTGAGTCAGTGTTTAATGTCAGTGGTTGTGCGGAGAATGCGAAGGTAAAGTTTGCTTCTTTTACCTTCAAGGATGAAGTTTTAACTTGGTGGAACAATTACCGTAATTTAGTTGGGAGTGATGTAGCTTATGCTATGACTTGGGAGCAATTTAAGTCTTTGCTGATTCAGACTTACCGCCCAAGAAATGAGATTAAGAAGCTGGAGATTGACTTCTGGAACCATAAGGTGAAAGGTACCGATATGGCAACTTACAATCGCCGTTATCGAGAGTTAGCCTTACTTTGTCCCGATATGGTTAGGACTGAGACTCAAAGGATTGAGAGGTATACCGATGGGTTGCCGGTAGCTACAAGAAACGATGTGATTTCTGCTAAGCTTGCAAACATTCATGAGGCTATCACTATCGCTCAACAATTGATGGACTCGTTGGTATTGGAAGAAGCTGAGAAAGACAAGAATGGAAAGAGGAAGAGGGATAATCATTCTAAGGGTAATGATCGTCGAAACAAGCAACAAACGACTACTAGAGCTTATGCTATGGGAGATGGAGACAAGAAGAACTACAATGGAGATGCACCCAAGTGTAACCGATGTTATAAGAAGCATTCTGGACGATGTACTGTGATGTGCAAGAATTGCTCTAAGATGGGACACATAGCTAAGGATTGTAGAGCTCGACCACTTGTTATGGTTCAAGCTACTCCTGAAACTATGAGTAAGGCAAATGTTACTTGTTATGGATGTGGGAAGAAGGGACATTATAGGAATGAGTGTAGGGAATCGTGGAACCGAGGGAATCAAGGATCGGGTGGTAATGGGTACAATAATGGAAACTGTGGAGCTGGAGGAAACCGTGGACGACAAGATAATGGGGACCAACGTGTGGAAGCTAGAGCTACTCATGGAAGAGTGTATGCACTTGGGAACGAAAGAGGAGAAGATCCGAACGTCGTTACTGGTACGTTCCTTCTCAATAATCGTTATGCTTCCATACTATTTGATACTGGTGCCGATAAGAGTTTTGTGTCCACTAAGTTTGCACCCTTACTAGAGAAACCCCCGATGGCCTTAGGAATCGGTTATGATGTAGAGTTAGCTAATGGGAACATAGAGAGGATTAGGACTATCATTCGTGGTTGCACGTTAAACTTTCTGAATCGTCCTTTCAACATAGATCTTCTACCCGTCACATTAGGAAGTTTTGATGTCATCATTGGTATGGATTGGTTGTCGAAGTATCGTGCTCATATACTTTGCGATGAGAAGATCGTGCGTGTGCCTTACGGCAAGGAAATTCTGAACATACCAGGAGATCGAAAAGAATTGAGAGGCCCATCTAGATTAGCGGTCATATCTTGCACTAAATTACCGAAGCTAATGGAAAAAGGATGTTGCCTTTTCTTAGCTCAAATTTCTGAGAAATGAAGGAAGAAGAAGAAGGAAAGGTGCATTGGAGATGTGCCTATAGTTCGGGATATTCGGAAGTGCTTCCCGATGATTTGCCGGGAATTCCGCCCACTAGGCAGGTGGAATTTCAGATTGAGTTAATACCTGGTGCTGCGCCTGTAGCACGAGCGCCTTATCGTCTTGCACCGACTGAACTAGAAGAGTTGTCGAAACAATTAGCGGAGTTAGCCGAGAAGAGGTTTATAAGACCAAGTTCTTCTCCTTGGGGAGCCCCGGTATTATTTGTGAAGAAGAAGGATGGATCGTTTCGCATGTGTATTGATTATCGAGAGTTGGACAAGTTAACGGTAAAGAATAGATACCCGTTACCAAGGATCGACGATTGTTCGATCAACTTCAAGGATCGAGTGTGTATTCGAAGATCGATTTGAGATCGGAATATCATCAGCTTCGAGTTCGCGAGGAAGATATTCCGAAAATGGCTTTCAGAACCCGTTACGGGCATTACGAGTTTCAGGTGATGCCGTTTGGGTTGACCAACGCACTGGCGGTATTCATGGACCTCATGAATCGGGTGTGTAAGCCTTACTTAGATAAATTCGTGATCGTGTTCATCGATGACATTCTGATATATTCGAAGAGTGAGAAGGAGCATGAGGAGCATCTAAGACTTATCTTAGAATTGCTCAGGAAGGAGAAACTATATGCCAAGTTTTCGAAATGTGAATTTTGGATTCCGACGGTACAATTTCTAGGTCATGTGATTGATAGACAAGGAGTTCATGTGGATCCTGGTAAGATTGAAGCGATTAAAGATTGGGCTGTACCTACGACCCCAACAGAAGTTCGTCAATTTTTGGGATTAGCCGGTTATTACCGAAGATTCATTAAGGGATTTTCGAAGATAGCAAAACCGTTGACCAAATTGACTCAAAAGAGCGTTAAGTACGAATGGGGAGATAAGGAAGAGGAAGCCTTTCAGTTACTTAAGGAAATGTTGTGTAGTGCTCCTATTTTGGCGTTACCCGAAGGTAACGAGGATTTCGTCGTCTATTGTGACGCTTCTCATAAAGGTTTAGGAGCTGTGTTGATGCAACGAGAGAAAGTGATAGCTTATGCTTCCCGACAGCTCAAGAAGCATGAGAAGAACTACACCACCCATGATTTGGAGTTAGGTGCTGTGGTTTTTGCTTTAAGGATATGGAGACATTACTTGTATGGAACCAAGTGCGTAGTGTTTACTGATTACAAAAGTCTGCAACACATTCTGAACCAAAAAGAGCTTAACTTGAGGCAGCGACGTTGGATTGAGCTGCTAAGCGATTACGATTGTGAAATTCGCTACCATCCGGGTAAAGCAAACGTTGTTGCTGATGCTTTTAGTCGAAAGGAGAAAATTCCACCGTTACGAGTTAGGTCATTAGGAATGACTATCGTATCGTCATTACCGTCTCAAATATTAGAAGCTCAAACGGAAGCGTTGAGAGCAGAGAATCGAGCTGCTGAGAACATATTTGGGATGGCAGAAAATAAGAAGGGATTTGTTAGACGTTCTGATGGAGTGTTATGTTTTGGAAAGCGAAGTTGGGTACCATTGTATGGAGGAATTCGAGAGTTGATTATGCATGTGTCGCATAAGTCAAGATACTCTATTCATCCTGGGTCGGACAAGATGTACCAGGATTTGAAGAAATTATATTGGTGGCCAAATATGAAGGCAGATATAGCACTATATGTTAGTAAGTGCTTGACTTGCTCTAAAGTTAAGGCAGAACATCAAAGACCGTTAGGATTATTGACGCAGCAAGAAACTCCCAGTTTGGAAGTGGGAGCATATCACGATGGACTTTATTACCAAATTACCAAAGACAGCTAGCGGTTGCGACGCTATATGGGTAATTGTGGATCGTTTGACTAAGTCTGCTCATTTCCTGGCAATTAGTGAAGATGATAGTGTTGATAAACTTGCGAGGTTGTATGTGAAGGAGATTGTTTCTTGTCATGGAGTTCCGATATCGATTATTTCTGATCGCGACAGCCGCTTCACGTCAGCGTTGTGGCGATCACTTCAAACCGCTTTGGGGACGAGACTTGATATGAGTACTGCATATCACCCCCAAGGCGATGGTCAAAGTGAGAGAGCTATTCAGACTTTGGAGGATATGCTTCGTGCATGCATAATAGACTTTGGTTAAGGTTGGGAGAAGTATCTATCCCTAACGGAGTTTTCTTACAATAATAGCTACCACACAAGTCTTAAGGCTGCACCATTCGAAGCTTTGTATGGTCGAAAATGCCGTTCACCTATTGGTTGGGCAGAAGTTGGAGATAGCCAACTCACAGGCCCTGAGCTTATCTTGGAAACTACGGAGAAAGTAACGCAGATTCGAGATCGACTGCAAGCAGCTAGAGATAGGCAGAAAAGCTACGCCGATCAGAGGCGTAAACCCCTAGAATTCCAGGTTGGAGACAGAGTGATGTTGAAGGTCTCGCCTTGGAAGGGTGTGATACGTTTTGGGAAACGTGGGAAACTTAATCCCCGATACATTGGACCATTTCTTATTTTGGAAAGGATTGGGCCCGTAGCGTATCGTTTGGAATTACCACCGGAATTGAGTAAAGTTCATGATGTGTTTCATGCTAGCAATTTGAAAAAGTGTCTTTCGGATGAAACGCCGGTTATACCGATTAAGGATATTCGTATGGATGAGAGTTTGAATTTTGTGGAAGAGCCGATTGAGATTATGGATAGAGAGATTAAACGACTTAAGAGAAGTCGTATTCCGCTCATCAAAGTTCGTTGGAATTCGCGGCACGGACCGGAATTCACGTGGGAACGTGAGGATGAGTTTCGAAAGAGATATCCGAAGCTTTTCACTTCGTAGATGGGTTATTTCGAGAGAAACCCGGGACGGGTTCCTTCTGAGGCTGGGAGGATGTGACAACTGGCAAAATAGGGAGCCGTTTTATAAAACCCGCATTACATTAAAAGTATAATTTGGAATTTTTGAAAGTTTGTTATGACGAGATATTTTACAAACGTTGGTACGCGATTTTAATCGTACGATATTTATGAGATTTGGTTATTTATTTATGGTTTGGTTGATTCGGTCGTGATGATTTATTGTGAGATCGTTATTTTTGGCGCTACATTGATTCCGGCACTAGGTTAACCTAACAATTTTTAATTTCATTTTATTATTGGATCGGATATTATTATTTTGGAACGGGTTCGGTTTGAAAGATATTTGGTTATTTAAGTTTCGGGTTTGGTCCGTGTATTGACACCGGGCTACTAAATCCCTACACCCACTATTATTATTAATATTAAAAAGTTTATTTATTTTTTTTTTAGAATAAAACATGAATCGTCCCTGTGATAAACACAACCAACACCATCTCTATCTTTATTTCACTCTCTCTCCCTCTCTTTAACACCTTAGCCGCCGCCCCCTATTTCCGGCTGCCACCACCACACCGCCACCTCCACGACCAAACTACCACCACCACATTAACCATTTCGTCGAGATCTATCCGTTGGTATAACCCACGCGCCGTATAAACACCTCTAACACCACGAAATCACCACCACCGTTACATAATCACCACCTTTTCGTTCTTTTCATGTTGGGTTTTTGAAGAAATATGTTTTTGAAGTCGTTTTGGAGGTGAGTGACCACGAGTTTCAACTCGTGGGTCTCGATGTGTGTCCGATTCATGGATATACGACTTTTCTTTAATGGGTTTTTGTTAAAACATGATCTAAAACTATGTTTGGTATCCGGGTTCTTGCTTGTTCTTGATGGGTCGAGGCGTAAACGAGAGCTAATGCTCTCGCCTTGTTCCATTTTCGGATTTATTTTGATTCTTGATGATTCTTGGTCATTGGTTCTGATTTGAGGTTATTTGGGTTATTATTTTGAGGTTTGGATGATTGTTGGTTGATTGAAACCTTTATTGTTGTTGTTTGGATGATGGCCGACGACTCATGGGTCGGATTTGGTTGTTTGTTCGAGCTCCATTGAGCTAGCCGAGACTTTGGAAGTCTCGGGTGGGACCCACGTGATTCGTGGTGATGTCTTGACTCGGGTTCGACTTGGTAAGTTGACCCGGATTGCATGATATACTTGATGTTCATATTGGTTTCCTGATTTTCTTTTGTTGCTATTATTGTTGTTGTTGTGGTATATTGTTATTGATACTCTGGGCATTGGTTACACTATTTTTGTTGCTTGGGAATCGAGAAGGAAGGTAAGATGATTTGTCTTGTGGAGTTGTTGTCGAGGGAATGGTATTTGGGGACCGATTGTGAGACGGTCAACTAGAATGACGGAGATAGGATTAGTCGGGTGCCGTAGACGGACCCTATTGTTGTAGCACGTGGATTTGGGATTGATTTGGACGGAGTTGTTTATTTATTCATGACTTGGTTATTATTATTATTGTGGACTTGGACTATGAGCCGAGAGTGATGACTCGGACATGTGACCAAATTCTTATGACTCGATAAATATTAAAAATCAAACGCTTATAATAAAACTCGTAATAATATTATTAATAATATAATCGTTTATATAAGTATATAGACGTGATAAACGTATATATATTATTATAAATGCGTATATTAATAATAAAACGATCACGAGTGAACGTTATAATAATATAACGATAATTATTGTACCATATGAATAGTGCAATAAATGTCGGGTATTATTATAAATAAATAACTATAAATAATGTTGTGAATTAATAAGTCGGGTAAGTAATAAATAAAAACATGATGATTTTTATAAATTAGAAACTTATCGAGCTATACGAATTGTGGGTCTTTAAAGTCTAAGTGGGCTTTATTGTGTGACTTTTGTGTTGTCACGGATATATAACGATTAATATAAACATTTTCTATAGCTACGTAACTTATTTAATCGACGGGTTAAATCGAGTTATTTGGCTATATAAAATGAGTATATTAATGGGCATCGTATCCCACGACGCCCATAGGTTGTGGTACGTGTATTAGGATAATAAATTACTATATATCTCGTGGAATTGGCTAAATTGACGAATTTGGCAAATTGGACGATATATATAGGGAATTTATTGGACTACGATATATACCATATAGTATTCTTTGTGCAACGTGCTTTAGGTTGGGTATAATCTTGGAGCGATGTATTACGTAAATAAATATGGGGGATTACCAAATCGACGGATTTGATAAGCTTCGATGATTTATTTAAATAATATATTGGACTAATATTAGACCTATAGATGGTTTATTATTTTGTTTGTTGTGGCTTTCTGGTTTGAGTTGTGTCGACCCTTCACCCATATGGATACCAAACGTCGAATTTCAAATTAATATGATGATAATTCGAGAAACGGATATTTTTGGAAAGTTAAATGGAATACGTTCGGGAATGGGAATATTTGATTTTGAGGGAATGATTTCTGAACGAGCTTGATATTGTTAGGAAGTGCCGAGTCTGTAGTCGCCGTTACGTGAGTTGCTTGAGTTGCTTACGTCTTTCTTCTATCGATTTCTTTTGAGGTTTTGCTGGACTTGAGGTGAGTCATAGCCCCACTTTTACTCTTGAACTTTGTTTTCAATACTTGGGGTGAGAAACGTGCAAATGTTTTATGTGGACTATTATCGCTTTTTGATCTCAAAACTTGCTATGCTTATAGAACTAGGTAGAGCGAGGCCTAGACTAGATCTAGGTAAGCTATTGATTCGGTTATTGAGCGAGGCCTAGACTTGAGCTAGGTAAGCTATTGATTTGGTTGTTGAGCGAGGCCTAGTCCCCGAACTAGGTAAGCTATTGGATTGGTTATAGAGCGAGGCCTAGCCTAGAGCTAGGTAAGCTAAACAACGAGGCCTAGACTAGATCTAGGTAAGTTGAACATGTCGTATCCTTACGAATGTTGGGTATGTCGTATCCTTACGCATACATATTGAGCGAGGCCTAGCCTAGAGCTAGGTAAGCTAAACAACGAGGCCTAGACTAGATCTAGGTAAGTTGAACATGTCGTATCCTTACGAATGTTGGGTATGTCGTATCCTTACGCATACATATTGAGCGAGGCCTAGACTAGATCTAGGTAAGCTATTGGATTGATTATAGAGCGAGGCCTAGACTTGAGCTAGGTAAGCTATTGATTGGATTGATTTGAGCTATAGCGTGCACCTATAGGGAGGATTTGATTTGGTTGGATGTATTTTGATTGGATTATTTTGGTTGGATTATTTTGGTTGGATGATTGAGCCCTAGTCTAGCTAGCAAGCGTTTTGCGTATATGTCCACTATATTGAATTAAGAACCTAAACCTATGATCTCACCAGCGAAAGCTGACTTTTAGCACGTTTTCTCAGGTAATTAAGTGATGCTCTGCGGATGCTTGGGATTGGAGGCTTGGCATTTGGCACCGGTTATGGATCTATATTTCTAAAACTCTGATAACTATTGTGGACCTATATTTGTTCCTTTTGGGCCTGACTTTGGATGTTTTTGGGATAATGTAAACTTTAAAACCCCGCGTGGTTGTATTTTATCTTGTTTACTTTATCTCGTTCTTTTATGTCTTGTGTTTGGATACCAATCCCCGTAACACCCCGAAAGCTTGTTGAGTCTTCCGCTGTACCAAATTTTGGGGGTGTTACAATAAAACGAATCACCTACGGGGCTTTATGTAGTCTAACAGGTACTAAGGTCTTTTCAACTCACCTTAGCGTAATCCTTGGGGATTAGCAGACGACTAATTCCTAAATTGGCATCCGTAGCAGATGCTAAGTTTCAAATAAAGGGATAAGAACAGCATTTGGGCTAGTCTATGGTTAAGAAAATTATATGAATTGAAATATAACACATTAAATAATAAATCAAATTAGAAATAAAAGATAGGATACTCTGTAGAAGGGCAGTCGTTACATGTGATCCCAGAAAAATTATTGAGCGAGTATTTGGTAAGTGAGACTACGCATCCACAATGGATTAGCTGCAAAGGTAGAACGCAACATCCATTAAGAAATACAAGTTTCCAAAGACCTAATTAAATAACATATCTTGGACAAACTCAGTATTTTAGTCACCTTGTTGCACGATTCACATTCCTTCCAACCATCCTCGTTTGAGTGAAACGTCTCACAAAACTCTCCCGATTTATAAATAGAACTACACGGATATATTAAATATCTAAGCCACTTAAAGGTATCCAGTAAGGCATCTAATGATGGGTCATCTCAAAATACATACGTAACATCAATTCTTTCATACCCACAAGATCTTATGCACAGATTGCTCCATATAATCACATAAAACATGGAGTAAATCGTATCTAACTAATACCCTTTTAGATTAGTTTTTAGGTTGTCATCAATAACAACATGAAATACGTATCAGACTTTCATTTACAGTACAAATAAAACACAATTAGATAATCAACATGAAATAATGGGTAAATATATCTTTAATAACCTAATCAAAGTCATATGTTTAAACCCGATCTAGAAGCACTCAACATCATCGAATGAAACTCAAAGGATACGAATCAAGTACGCACAAATTCAGTTGCATCTGAGTGCAAATTAGATGTATAAAACTTACTGGCAGTAATAGCATAGCTGCACATGTTCACCCGTGATAAATTTCCATCCGTTCATAAGTGGATCAGAAGTAAAATCATTGCAGTTGAAACAAGAATTCTTCGATGATGCCATTTAAAATCACCAGAACCTGATAAAGTGAATTTCGAATATTGGTTTGATTGTTTATAAGGAGAAGCATAGGAAATGAGTTTACGATAAACCAGATGAAGACGAACCCGCAATTCCTGCATAAAGTCCAGATCAGCATAATAGCTAGTTGCCAGAAATGGGGTAACTTTTGACTGGTTTGAATCTTGTTTGTGTAATAAAGCATGATTCTTTGGACTTTTGTTGATAAGTATTGAGTTTCTGAATGTATGATACATGTGATCAATAAGCTAGAAACATGACTCCAGTCTCCATCTAAGCTACACAAACATGAACCTAAACAGCCAAGAATATTTTTTTTACTGAAAAAATAACAAGAAGCTAAGGATTACAAAACATGACCAAAAGCACCGTTAATAAAAGACCGCACACCCTTTAAATTTAAAGTATGAACAAGTGAACAACCCCATCTCAAAATTTCACCATGATAACTATCAAAATTAAACCAGAATGTCATTGCAGCATGTAGAAGATACCTAATTTATATTGGTTTTGTACATTTCATGTCTGTTAGAAATTATGCAACTCTGATGCCATGTAATCATTTTTTACTTTATTTTTTTCATGCTTGTCTCGCTAGCATCGATACGACACCCTGTTAACAAAACGCAACTCTGTTACCAGTCAGCCCAAGGAAAAAGTAAATAAACATATTGAACCGTTTGATGAAACCTACTAAATGAAACTCATAGATACAAACCTAGGCAACCCCTATATTGTGAGAAAATTGTAGAGGAACCATGACTCCTGAGACGGAAGCATGCTAAAATCACCAAAAGATATTCTTTTAACTAGCTTCTGACTCATCTAGATCTACAATCAAAAGGAATCATTATTGAATTTGATAGATGACCTTCGTGACGTAATGGCTTCACTAAAGTGCAAGACCATGCATCTATTAACTACAAACCAATTTCGGGACTTTTGTTTCAGTTTTGTGATTTTAGCTCAAGTTGGGTTCTTACATGTCTTAATTTACAGAGCCGAACTCAGTCATTCAAGTGATTTTCTGTGCCATTTCTATGTCCATCATCTAAAGCAGGCTTCACTGATGTGCCATCTAGTGCTCAGTGAAAAGTAAGAGCTCTATGTCATGCATTGCAATAGTTTCAGAGTTTGGTTCATGTATGGCAAGTAAAGCAAATTCCGTGCATGTTATTGTATTATACTCACTGCGATAATGTATCTTTTGGATCTCAATATGTACCTACTCAAGTATCAGACCGATACTTGTTGGGTGTACAAATCCAATCCCACATCGGTAGAGCTATAATCTCAAGCTTAATATATAAGCTTGGTGGGCTACTCCTTCTATCATCAATTGGTTTTAGAATGGAACCTCAGTTGGGCTTATATGTTGGACTTGGTGAGATGCTGGGCCGTAAGAATCCCACAAGTGGTATCAGAGACAGAGACACGTTGGGCCCGGTGATGATGTGGATGATGTTTCCTCGATTAGACCTGGTTCGACGGTATTAGTGGATCCCGGTAAACATTGTACCGAAAGGAATCCGGTAAAAGGCGGTGTGTTCCGATGGTAAAGGTTGGCGGTATGAAAAAGGTGGGATCGTGGCTATAGTCGAAGGGGAGGCCCATGGTGGTTTGGGTTTGAGGGGAGGATTGTTGGGTGTACAAACCCAATCCCACATCGGTAGAACTATAATCTCAAGTTTAACATATAAGCTTGGTGGCCTACTCCTTCTATCACCAATTGGTTTTAGAATGGAACCTCAGCTGGGCTTATATGTAGGACTTGGTGAGATGCTGGGTCGTAAGAATCCCACAATACTTTTATGAACAGCAGACGCATGTAAACGATCAACTCATGCAAATCAAGATTGACATTATAACGTTTTCGAGCCAATAGCCATATTTGTCTCTTATTTACTTGAACCTACCACAATTTCTTGGTTGGTCGACCACAATTAACATTAAACTGCCAGCACGGTTAGGGGTCTTTACCCTTTAAGTGTTTGCCATATTTATCCACTTGGAACCACAAGACTAAAGAAATAATGCTCGAGTACTTAAGATTAAGTTCTTTTACCAAATTTAAACTATGTATATCTGTCAATCACTACAATGCCAATTGCAAAATACATCAAACATAAAATTTATAAGTTCAACTGCAATACATGACCATACGATACAACAGAATATTAAGCACAGCTCTACTCCACAACACTAAACATCAGATTACCAGTCTTTTGTGGATATATAGATCTGATATTTCAAACACTAGGTTGGTGCCTGCAACATGTGCAACATATGAATTAAATTAGATAAAAAGAAATGGTGACTGTTTGTCAATGTAATACCATCTTGAACACTTCAATATTTGTAACTAGTCGGGGTTGCTTATATAGATGCAGCATGTACCTAATGATTTGGGGTCTTGACAAAATTAAGTTCTTCTGAATTCCATGATGATCTTTCCATCAAACTCCCTCCGATAAAATGCCACTGAAAGAGCAATAGCTTGTAGTTAAAGTAAACAAAATTTATCATTCATAAATTCATGAAAGGATTAACGAACACGCAAACTTGAACTTTTATTTTTGCCAAAATATTTCACTTTACTGAACTAATTATGAGATACAAAGATATGAATTGAAACACTGAATCTGTGATAATAATATATTTTATAGAAGAATCACCTATGTTGCCAGCTTGCAGGTTCTTAGAAACATAAAAATCTTTAAGCCCTGTAATTACATATGTTGTGTTACCATGAGGGCGCCAGCAACGGAGAGAAACATCCAATTCTTGCCCCTCTGTATCTGTAATATTCAACGGGACCACCTCCGAACTAGACACTTTAGGGAAGTGAGCCTGTTAATTTTTTTGGAAAATCTATTAATACATTGAATGAATTGATAATTCCATAATATTCATTACTTGGGGTCCTTTCTTCTCACCAGAGCATATTTCTTTGGGATTATCATACGACTGGTATTCAAATTGGAATCAGTAGTAGTCACCACTTTTTCAAACAAAGGGGTGAGAACAGGATTTGGGCTTATTTATGGTTAAGAAAAATGTGTAAATCGTATGTAACAACACATCAGATACGCAAAATGAATAAAAGGATACTCTGTATCATTGACATGATCCATCACATCTGTTGAATTTGATTCGTCGTTTGAACAATCCTGTCCCTAAAGAAAGAGTTAATTATATTCTTGTATGGTAGAATACTAAGATATGATGAAAGACAATCTTTATGAAAAGTAAAGCACATTCCCATCTTACCAAAAGAGACTTAGTATCTGAACAGTTGTTACATGTAATCCCACCAGAATCATTGATCATATAATCGCTAAGTGACGCAATGCATCCACAATGTATGAGCTGCAAAGGTATAATACAATATCTGTTAAGAAATATAAGTTATTTGAAGAACATAGCTTGGACAAACTCAGTCATATTGTTACCTGTTTGCAGGATTCACAGTCCCTCCACCCATCCTCATCCGAATGAAACATTTCACAGAACTGTCCCGCCTTATAAATAGAACTATACAGATTCGTGTAAGTATATAATTCTACTAAATCAATTCAAAGATGGTAACAAATTTGTTTCTATCAAAAAATTTAAGGCCGTCAGTTTTTCCAGTCTTGTATATAGAACTACATGGATTTAAGATACAAACCAGTTTAAAAATAAATAAATAAATAAATAAATAAAATTGAATTAAATAAACTTGGTGATGAGTATATATATTTCGAAAAGGTTACGCTGATCAATCTACAAGGTTTTAAGCACAAAACTAAAAATTAGATAGACAGATGATATATACTTTCTAATTTTTCTTTAGTCTTAATTTTCAAGTGTCATCAAAACAGCTTAGAACTCAAGATCTGTGTCTAAACTAAAATCGACTAAGAAAATTCACAACAACAAACTCACATAGATCTGCGTAGATTGTTCAGAAAATTCACAATAATAAACTCATATGTCAGTATATTTCAAAAGATTATTACATCCATGATTCCTTTCATCCCCAAAAGATTTTTTTCTCATTTCTGTTTGAAATTAAATTTTTATATGTGATCAGTAAGATATAAAGCATAGGGTAAATCATATAAAGATCCCCTTTAATTTCAATGTTTTTCAATTTGGGTGTTTCTAAAAATAAAGTATCAGATCCAAAACAGCTTAAAATACAAAAATTTCAGGTAGATTACTATAAATCTACCATGTTGAATCAATACACATAGCTTATAAACCATTGACACAAAAAAAAAAAAAAAAAAAAAAAAAAAAAAAAAAAAAAAAAAAAAAAAAAAACAACTCGAATCATACAAACAAATAAACAAAAAAATAACAAATGTATCAGGTTCTGAATCAGATTGGTGAAACTTACTTGCAGGTACTGCATAGCTTAGCAAATCCACCCGTGGGTAATCTCCATTCGTTTGATAACTGATCAGAGGATGAGTTGTTGCAGCTGAAGCAAGATGTGATTGATGATGAAGCGGCCATTGGAAATGAGAAAAACCTCAATGGTGAATTAGGTTGGTTTTTTGTAGAAACCCTTTATAAAGGTATAATAATCGACAGATTTAGTAATAAATTTATGACACCAAAAACCACAATTGTCCGAAATGTGGAAGCTTCTGGTGCATTTGAATCTTGTTTGTGCAATAAAATGTTATTATTTAAAAGTCCGGAAAGTGTGCATATATTTGATGAAAAAGAAAGCATGAACTCTAACTCTTCGTCAGCTAGAGGAACATGAAACCATAGGGTGTAGAAATTCATGATGAAGTCATAGAATACTACATATAATAAAGGAAGGTCTTTTCTTCCATTAAAGGTATTTTTAAGTTTTAAGGAATACAAATTAAGAAAGTGAACCAATCTACAACGTTAGATAGATCGTGCCTGATCATTGAGCTTTAAGTTATTAGAAAACAGATTCTTACTATCATTTATATTGCTCCCTTAGATGTGACGAACATACATATTAATTATGTAGATTCTACGACATTAGAGGGTTAATCGTGCATGAATGACAAGTTGAACATATAATAAAAACCAGCTAGTGGGTTGTACATATAATAATAACAAGTTGAACACATATGAATTGTCTAACAGATATAACACATATAAAAACCGAGTTCTCAATCCTCATTACAAAGGAAGGAGTCTTCTCCAATTGGAGAATCAAAAGGCTCCCACTAGGATATCGAGCTTGGTACCAAATGGACCACATAAGTCACAATATATGACAGCGTGAATATAAAGACCAGACAGACAGCTAGTAGGCTGTACATATTAAGGTTTCCAAGGCATAAAAACTTGAAAATTCTTTCTCAAGCATCGAACCCGAATTATTATTTACAATTTATACTTGATAATTGTTTCTGTATTTTGACAAAGAGCAAAGATGAATCAGTAATGGATGAGCAACACCAGAACAAGTTTATGTTCATATTTGAAAGTGTTGTATGTTCATCCATCACTGATACTTCTTCCATCTTTGATACTTGGATGTTTTAGCCTAAATATTCGCACACACATCCGTCACTTTTCTTCCTTATTCTCTCAATACAAATGCAACATAATTCTTATACCCGATAGTCAACCAACGCCTAATATAAAATAAGTTAATCCAAGCAAACCTTAATATCTCTTTTGCTCTAATTATTCACAAAAACAACACAACATGTTCTTCCTTATTCTATCAATACAAATGCAACATACTTTTTATAACAGATAGTCAACCTAAGCCTAATTAAAGAAACACAGACAATGCAAATAATCAGATAAACCAAAAAAACAATTAAATAATCATATAAACCAAATCATCTATCAAACTTACGGTCAATATAGAAGCCATCTAAGTATGTTACCATATGCTTCTGATCTAAGTATGTTAGGGTTTTGAGTGAGAGAGAGAAAGAAAGAACAAGGGCAGCTGTGACTGTGAGATAGAATTCAAGGGAGGATTATATGTTGAAGTGTGTGAAGTGTGTTTTATACGCTTTGTATATAGTAAAAGTTTAAAAATAATTAAACATATAAAAACTAAAATTATAAAAAGTATTAAAAGTTTAAAAACTAAAAGTATTAAAGGTACATTTGTATTTTAGTGTATTTTGTATTTAAAAAGTCGCCCAAAGAGTACATATGGTAAGATGCAAGGTTTTCAAGATCGGAATCCTACCCAGGATTGTTTTCATCTTTGCAAGATCGTGATCGTAAGATTGGATCAGGATCTTAAGATCTTACTATAATGTCCTTTTCTTAATAGTTTTTGTAATATTATACAAATTTACAAATTATTATAAATCATAGACACAAAATTATATGAACGTTTCATCGAAATGTTGTCCTAAATTATGGTTATGAAATGTTATTGTTTAGGTTGCATTTTATTTTAATTTAGGTCTACTCATTAGATTCATATCTAGTGAGATTTTTTATTTTCTTTTTATAGGTTTTCTTTAGTCTATCTTTCTTCTTGTTTCTAATTCTTAGCACTCTCGATGGATAACCATAACATTGATCGTATGATTCCTGTTATTTGTGTTTTTGGTCGTAGGAATTTCCAATTACCTGTTCCGGATCCCGTTCTGGAGATTGAAAACCCACCAAAAATTTCACCCGACCATCACTTTGGTAATAATTATGAAATGGAAGAATCTGACCACGACAACGACCGGCCATGAGAATGGCCCTGGGAATAGTTATTGCTTAGGTTGAATTTTATTTTATCTTGGTCTACTCACTAGATTCCTTTCTAGTGAGATTTTTTTTATAGGTTTTCTTTAGTCTATCTTATTTCTTCGTTCTTTGTTGGTAACCATTACCATCCGACATTATGGAAGGTGGTAATATCTTTGATCCCATCAACCCACCACAACAAAACCCACCACAAAACCCACCACAACCAAACCAACCTCCTAGTGCCCGCACTTTAGAAGAATACTCCCGACCTAGCCACCAAGGCTATCGAAACACCATTGAGCTCACTCAAGGAACCAATGTGTCTCCTTTGCGATCTGACGCCATCCGGTTAGAGCAAAGCGGATGTGCATTCCATGGACTTCGTTTTGAAGATCCAAATCAACATCTTAAGGACTTTCTCAAAATCGTAGATTCCATAGACCTTGATGTTGAAACTCGAGTGACGACCCGATTGCGTCTCTTCCAATTACCTCTGCAAGACGAAGCAAGTCAATGGCTTGAACGTCTATCCGCAGGATCCATCACCTCTTGGGATGATCGCACCACTCGTTTCCTTGCTCAATTTTTCCTACCGGGAAGAACCACAAAGTTAAGGAATGACATCTTGATGTTTCAACAATGTCAAGGCGAAACCCTCTGTGAGGCATGGACTAGATTCAAGGACTTACTCCAAAAAGTCCCTCATCATGGCATAGATCTTTGGCTCCAAATCCAAATCTTCTATGACCATATCAATCTCCACACGAGGCAAACCATTGACGAAGCAGCCGGTGGTAGGCTACGTGATCGAAGTGCGTAAGAATCATGGGAACTTATAGAAGATCTTGCTCTCTATTCCAACAAAAGTTGGAATGATCGCCGAGATTTGAACAAAACGGTTAAGGCAATCTCTTTGCCTTCGAACAATTCAAGCACTTCCGACCATAGGATCATGGAACTTGAAAACCAAATCAAGTTTCTCATGAAATCCTACGAGGCTCTAAAACCTACAAGCCAAGTGGAAAAAATCACTTCTTCATGTGAATTATGTAGTGGTCCCCACGACACTCGTGATTGCATGGAACTCCCCGAACAAGCTTTTGCGGACTACGCATCCTCGTGTACCGACGGAGCGGGAGACAAGTGGTACACTTTCAAACCTGATCCAAACCCTTATGGTGTTTAATACAATCCCTCTTGGAAAATTACCCAAACTTTAGGTGTAAACAAAACCAAAACGCACCCCAAAATAATTCTTCTAATCCATCTAATCGTTTCCAATCAAACGGTTCAAACTCGAACCGTACTTTCAAAAACAATCCTTCCAACAACTATGGTAGTACCAATAATTTTTAAGGATTGATGTCTAACTTTATGGCATCTCAAGAAGCTAGTTTAGCAAAGTTTGAAGCCGATTTTAAACAAAAACAAAGTGAGATGACAAATAAGATGGACACATTGTTGAAAGTTCTCAATGACCGAGAAATGGGAGCACTCCCTAGCAACACGGTCAAGAACCCAAAACTAAATGTTAACGCCATATCATCGGTTTCGTCTCCTAATTCATGTCCACAATACTATTTGGTCAATGCCATGAGCACATGTTTCAAGCAAACCCAAATTCTTCAAAAGGACCAATTGAATAAAACATCCAATATTAAACCGGTCAATAGCATAGTTGGAACACCTCCTACACAAGACCTTGGCGATGTCTTAGCCCATGCCCCCTACTACAATGCCCTCTTAGAAAAATATGAATAAAGACTTAAGTTGGGAAAAAATGGGCCCACTTTCGTTCAAAACAAACTACCTAAGAAACTAGATGATCCGAATATATTTGTTTTACCTTATAAGTTAGGGAACTTCGAAGCTTTCAACACAATAGCCGATTTAGAGTCAAGCCTTAATTTGATTCCTTTATCCCTTTACACCACCCTTAAGCTAGGAAAGTTAGAGGAGATGGAGGTGATAATTGGTCTAGCGGATGGAAGTGTTGCCCACCCGGTAGGAATGATCAAAGATATAGTAGTTCACGTAGGAAGATTAACTATCTTAGAGGATTTTCATGGCCTCGATATGGTTAGTGACACTACATGCCCATTGTTAGTAGGAAGAGGATTTTTAGCAACCGCTAGTGCCATGATTGATTGTAGGGAATCTAAGATAGCTGTAGGAAAAGGGAAAACATGGTCGGTCTACGATGTTAAGAAGCATAGCTATGTTAATGGGAAAGAACCAACACCTCATTCGGTAGATATGAATAGAAGACCATCTAGATACGGAACTTGGATCAATGGAGACTTCATAGGAACCCAACGCCCATTTACCTAGAAGAGGAATTTATGAACCGTACATATACGGTAGAACAACTCTTTGCTAGAGACACCGAATTGCACCCATTTGCAGACCCTCTAGTTTTTAGGAAGATGATTGATTTCCTAGGAGTCTTGCCAATTAACCTAGGAATGAATAGGTGGAAATTCAAAGATAATGATCATAAGTGGAATTGGGACAAACTACCTAAAGATGGAGACGAGTCATGGCATATAAAGATGACATTATATGACCCGGATGGAGAGAAGTTTGAGAAGATATACTGTACTGAGTGGACTAATAGGAAACTTCAAACCAAATTTAACCCTAAAGATGTCCTTGATTAGGAGCTCACATACATAGGGTAAAGTGACTTTGAGTCTAGCTACAAGACTCGTTAATAAAGAAAAGCACTTCTTGGGAGGCAACCCAAGCTTTATTTGTTTGATTGTTGGATTGTTTGTTTTTATTTGCTTCCGTATGTGTGTTTTATTTATATTGTTTATAGTTCATGTTTTAAATTAAATTGTGAAAATGCTTGATTTTGTTTTAACTTCGTCTTAATTACATATAAAGGTATTTTGCAAAAGATAATGGGTAAGGGAAATCTAAATATTTTTATAAGAACAAAAAATTGAACATGAATCATAACAATATTAAATTAGCATGCATATTAGTATTTGTTCGAGTCAAATGCTTGTATCAAGTTATAATGAACATTTTTTAGGAATTCCAGGAATTAAGGTATATGTTTTTCTTGAAATTTTCCAGAAAACTAAACATAAGATTTCTGTCAGAACACTCTGACGGTGTCAGGCCTTATAACCTGACGACGTCAGGTGTAAAATTCTGAAAAAAATTTAGCAAGTTTTGTTTTTTCTGCCGGAACCGCAATGTTTTATCAAATCTTTAACTTATAAACTCTAGGAATATGCAAATATTTATTCCACAAGCATTATATCTTTATTTGATTTTTAGGATTTTATTTTATGTAGATTTTACTACTAATGTTATGCAAGGTTTCTTGTTTGTTTCTAAGGTTTAACAGGTTATATTAGACAAGAAGATGATTTATATTTAAGAAGGGAAGCTTTGTACATTCATTTTCTTGGAGGAAGATCTAACTATCTTACCACATTATCCACACCGAACGAATCAGGGGCGTATTTGTTTCATTATTTGACCTTCTTTACTTTTACATCTTTTTATTTGAACATTGGGGACAATGTTCAGCTTAAGTGTAAAGGGGGGTAAATGATCATACCTTAGAAAATGCAATTACACTTGAGTTTTGTTTGTTTAATAGTAGGTGTGTAACAAAACTAAGAGAAACACTTGTTAGGGTAATTTTAGCGCCAAATTTAATTTTTTTTACAACATATAGGAGTGAATCTTTAGTCTTAATAAGCGTCTCATGGATAGGAGTTGTATGACTAACACAAAAAACCATACCACTCAAAAATTTTTACGAATAAGGTAGTGACAATCCATTAGTTGAAGCGTCAAAGACTCGTGCTAGCGATCTACTAAGTTCATACAGGTGAGGTTCGCCTCTAGACTTGTTAGGAAAAGCCTTAGTGCTTATGAGTATACCGGTAGCACTTAGATTTTAGAACGTGTGTTAGTGATTCATTCCGAGACCACAAGTAAGACTACATTCGAATAGTTAGGATTTACTGTATGATAAGAGGCATTAGGATAACCCTTGTGTTAAACCCGTATCATAATTACTTGACCAATAAAGTCAATACCTTTGACTAGTAAAGTCAAATAATTTTCTGACACCTTTGCGAATCTATTACACGCGTCAGAGCCTATCTTTTTCATTTTTAACTTTAAGCATTTTACTTAAAGGAAGAATTTGTTTACAATCCAACCCAAATGTACACCCAAATAGCCTTAGCGTTCCTTGTATGCACTCATCTTTAGTACATTATTGTTATTTGTTTAAACCCTTAGTTAATTGTTTAATTGATTACATGGTTGCTAAGTCGAGTCATATCTTGTATACATTGTTTTGGGACGAATTGGGACGAATTGAGACTCATGGGTAAAGTACTAGTGTAATGGAGGGGAAGAACATCAATTATTACCCCCATATGTTTGTAAATGTTTTAAAGTACTCCAAGTGTTTTGATTATCTTAATTCGATTTATTAGAATAGTTATTTGTAAAATATGTAAAAGTTCAAGTGTAAGGGGAGAACCAAGGCCCCCATGATGTATTATTTTAGATGGTAGCGCAAGAGTGTATGTAAAAAAATAGAAAAAGAAAAGAGTAAAACACATGGACTACCATCCCGTTCCCTTTTATGTTTATGTTCTTGTTATTTCATTTTTACCTTAAGTCGGGTCGAGTCTTGGCTTAGCAACACTGAATTATGTAATTGACCTAGATGATTAACTTGCCACCAGTAAAATATCCT
The DNA here is from genome assembly GCA_030686995.1 of Artemisia argyi. Taxonomy (NCBI): domain Eukaryota; kingdom Viridiplantae; phylum Streptophyta; class Magnoliopsida; order Asterales; family Asteraceae; genus Artemisia; species Artemisia argyi. The sequence continues at coordinate 238,111,055 of CM060700.1, read as the reverse complement.
TTATCCAATAAAACCGTGCTTATCATATCCCCTACACCCCACGTTATAACCCTTGAAAAGCACTCTTTGATAGTTTATCTTCGGTGCTTATGCCTAGTGGAGGAGGTGTTTTATCCTTTCCCAAGCCTATGGTAATCTATGAGCTATGATAGGTAGTGAGTGATATTTTTCCATTTCCATTTAGTTATATAGGTTTATAACATCCAAGAGATGTGAGTATCCAAACACTATTTGTGAGGTGCTAGTGTATAATCTCCGTGCTTATTTTGATTAGAGTGGAACAATCATTTGTTGTAATTACTTTTATATTAGCGTTAAATGACCCCTAGCCTGTATTTTGATTAGAATAAAAGCACATTTGCTTGAGGACAAGCAAATCTCAAGTGTAAAGGTATTTGATAAGGCGAAAAGTGTTACGCTTTTAGGGGGTCATTTAAGCCCTAAATCGTGATAATTTGGTCAAATATGGCCTCAAATCGTTCCTTTTGTCATTTTAGGTACTTTCGAGAATAAATCTAGAAAAGGAAGCATTTTGGATGTTTTTGGAGCATAAAAGTGAAGAAAACGACAAAGTCTCAAATTATGCTGTGAACAGTACCTCACATCCCTTAATCGGTTTTCAAAAATCTTCTCCTAATCGTCTGTTTTCTACTTCCAATTATTGAGTTAGTGATTTGCATTTGTGTTTATCATTACTTGATCTAATTTGTTGTTGGAGTCATACGGTTTTTAGGTTTTTTGCTAATCGATTTAGTGTTTAGTTTAATATTCTAAACCTACTTTGAGTTATTCTTAATCGGTTCTCATCAATTGTTAGGGTTTCGTTTCCTTTACTTATTATAAATCAATAATCATAAGATCGATAATATGGTTGGTAGTTAATTTTCTTGTTATTACGATTAATATCCTAACTGTTTAAGGTAGGGTTTACTGTTTTCAGGGTCGATTGCATTGATATACTGGTAGTGGGTTAGAGAGATATGAATAAGGGATTTCTAAACAACATGAATGTGTCTGGTGCTACTATGTCTGATGAAAGGGTTAATGTTGATGACAATGAGTTGGATGCTGTGATGAGTTCTTTTGATGAAAAGATCCGCGACATGGAACGGAAAATTGTGTAAGGTAAACTTGTGTTCGTAGATGATGAAGGGGTTCCATTACATCTGAATGATGGGACTCCTTCGTTATTACTGCTGCTAAAGTTGATGCTAATGGTAATGCTATGGTGAATGAACCTCGAGTGGTGAAGGAGACTACTAATGAACCTGTGGTAGCTCCTAATGTTGAACAGTTATTGTTAAATGCGCGGAAGAATTTTGATGCTACTATGAATCAAGTTCAACGTGAGATTGCTGCTAATACGGCTGGTTTGGATCAGCCTTCTCATACAAGTGGTCCGAGAGTGAAGTTGGTCTCTTATGCGGGTGCTACTTCTAACGATCCTAAGAAACATGTGTCAAATTTTTGTAGGTTGGAATGTAGCAACAAGAAGACTGAAGTTGATCTTTGTGTCCCGATGAAAGTAGTGGAAGAGGTGAATCTCAGATTTGAGAATACTCTTTATGGGTATTTCCTTGGTCAACGCCTTGCTTTTCCTGTTGTCGATTACTATGTACACAATGCGTGGGCTAAGTATGGTATACTGATAACGCTCAAAATTAACATGTTTTTAGTCATGTTATTGTTTGTTTTATGTGTGGAAATTGGTCATATTTGTATATATTTGTTACTTAATCGTGGAAAAGTGTTTATGCATGCAAATATAGCCAAAAGCAGGTAAAAATGATTAAAAGATGTAGAAATGAAGTGGACATGCATTTTTGGAGAATTTCAAGAAAGATCAAGGAAGAAAGAAACGGCGCATGGACAAAAGGATTTGATAAAGACAAGTTTTCTACACAAATTTATCAAAGAGATATCAAGTTCTAATGGACAAAGTCATGTCACGAGGAAGAGTAATGCATGCAACGTAAAACGACAAAGAAAAGACAAAGAAAGAATGTTCAGACAATCTGCAACCGATCAGATGCAAATCGCATCCGATTCGGCTGGAAACGTGCCAAAAGATTGACCATCCGATCGGATGGTGAGAAACCGATCGGATGGGGTTGCCTGAAGTTACAAGTTTTGCATTTATGGGCGTATTTACTCCTCATAATCATGTGTGGCTGATCATTTCTGCGTATTAACTATTGAGCGACGTTTTTACTTGAAGGATAAGTGTCTTTATGCGATATAATGACTACTTAGGATGTAGAATTACTTGTACCACCAATATCCAACTTAGTATTACACCAAATCTTGTTAGTTTATTTTATATTGCCTGAAAGTTTACTAAGTGTTGTAAAAACGTCCAGAACGTGTTGAGTTAGAGTCTCAAGCATTGGTTCGAGTGTGGATTGTTTACTTACGTTAGTGAGCAATTGGAGGAGTGTGGTTGCTAAAGTTCCACAAGTTTATTGTAATTCTCAAGACTAGGTACACCTTGATACTTATAATGAACAATTGTTACTTTGAGTTTTATAAAAGTTTTCTTATTTACTTGTGTTTTAATATGATTGCTATGGAGTAATTTGTGATATACTTGTGTATATGATGTGATTGGTTAATGGAGTATTCTTTTATGAAAAAGTTGATGCATGAAAACATATCTATTTTATGAGTTTGTTGAAATAACATTTTTTCTTGCTTAATTTGTTTGTAAAAACAATCTCTTGAAAAATAGGTCCGAAAGGAATTTCAACTTGTTTTTATTCCAAAATATTAATGCACAAAATTAGTATGGAATAGGATGCTTGACAACCATCTTATTTACTTGTTAAAATGGATTTGAGACGATTTCATCATGTAAAAGGACCGAAAGGATTCGTAGGAATGCATAAGAAAAGAATTGATTTTCAAAACAACCATGTGATTATAGGATTGTCATACTAATTTGATATGTCCGAAAGGAGTCATTTAGGTGATAGAATTCTTAGTGGTAGTGAAAACATGACATACATAATAGATTGTACAACTACTCATTTTCAGTTGCGCATCATAACAAGTTTTACACCAAATTTTTTACTCAAATTGTCATAATAGTCCTAATGACCAATCAAGGAATTAGACATAAGTATATGTTTTGTTTTTACTTGAGTTTCTTTTAAATCTATATTTTACATAAATTTGGATTGACAACCCTTATTTAACAAACGTTTTTCTTATTACTAAAACAACCAAATCCCTTGGGACGATCTCGACTTACCCACCTTTATTACACCAGACGAGTATACTTGCTCGTATGTGCTAAATAATAATCGGATAATTCGTGTTTATAAATTTTAAAACTTGTACTAATAAAACGCACATCAAGTTTTTGGCGCTGTTGCCGGGGATTTGATTAATTTTCTTAGTTTTTAGTAATAAAATTGTTTTTAACTTGTGAAATTTTAAAGTTTTTCGAGTAAAAAGTAAAAAAAAAAGTTGGTTTTTGACCAACCGAATCGGATGGATGTCCATCTGATCGGTTGGTGGTCTCGGTAAATTTTCTAGGATTCTGTTTTTATTAGTTAATGTTTATTTTTCTGTTTTTAGTTAATTAGTTTTAATGATTATATAATTAATGTTAGTTATTTGTAGTTATAAGTTGTCATAATGAGTAATTTTAATGTTTTTAAGTTTTAATTCTAGTTAATGATTTAGTAGTTTTTAAGACACCTTAATTAATGTTTTTAAAATCTTTAATATCATAATTACTGTTTTATAAAAATCTTAGTTTTATTAAAAAATATATATATATATTTTAGTTCAGAAAACTCCAACCGATTCGGTTGCGGGTTCCAACCGATCAGTTGGAGGAGGTAAAATTGTGCCATCCGATCGTATGGAGTTCAAACCGATCGGATGGAGGTCTCGGTAAATTTTTAATCATTTTTATTTTTTAGATTATTTTTAATTCTTAGTGTTTTAGTTAGCTAATTTACTTGTTCTTATTTCATGTTAAGAGTTATTTGATTACAACTAACCCTCATGCTAATGATTTGGATTTTTTTTTTTTTTGTGATGGTTATGTTATAGTTAGTAATTGCTTAAGTTGAAATGGAGAGTTTGAGTCAGATTTCTGCGTATTTGAATGATTTGGAAGATATGTTCAAGGATTCCGGTGATTCCTTGGAAAAGTTGGAGAGCATGTTGGAAAAAGCTAATTTGGATTTAGAAGGAGAAGAGGTTGTTGGTGACAATGTGTCTTATTTGCCACATGAAATGTGTTACCCAAAGAAGGAGAAGGAAAGGAAAGTTGTTGTTTTCACTAGAGCACCACCTAAGGAATATGATGCTCCACACATGAGGTATTGTACACCTTGTGCGGTGGAAGGAGTTAAAGCGTGGGATGCGGAATTGAATATGGAATATGGAGACAATTACATTTCGGAAGAAGTGCTTGACAAGCTTGGTTTGTTAGGCTTGATTATGGAAGTTATGGAAGAAAGGAAGTGAAAGGAGTTAGGGTGAATATTCATGGTCACATCTTCAAAGTTGATTTTGTGGTTTTGGAATATACTAATGCCGATGAACCGGAAGTTATCTTTGGTAGAGATTTTCTAGTGAATACCAAGTGTACATTGGATTTTGCACTTGGGGAGTTACGAATTAACATAAATGATTTGGAAGAAGGAAAGAGTGTGAATGAAATGCTTGTTGATGTTTGTGAAGGAATGGAATTGATGAAGGAAGGAAGGGATGAAGTTTGTAAGATGGGGAAAGCTAACCGAAACAAAACACCATTGAACAAATTAACCCAACTCTCCACCCAAAAAGAAAAAGAAAAAAAAATCATCATCATCATCATCCAAAACACCACCAAATTCACCAAAAAGTAGCAAACCTTTAACCAAAGAGCAAAAACAAGCTATCTTGGATGATCTTGAAGCAAAAATTAGTGAATTGATGGAAAACAAACCGGTCATTGAGGTGTTGAAAATTATATGGAGTATAGAAGAAATTAGATGGAGTTATGTTGGCGAAATCGAAGTTGGAGGATAATAGTTTTGATGAAGTAGAGGAGAGAAGGATAATTGAGAATTGGCTCCCAAAGAAAATGAATGATCCCAGAATTTTTTTTTTACCGGTTAAAATTAATGGGACAACTCCTTTATATGCATTAGCCGATACGGGTTCTAGTGTGAGTATTATTCCTTATCCATTGTATCATAAGTTAGGATTAAGAGACCCTACACCTGACAATTCTAAACTCACTATGGCAGATAATTCTAAGGCAAAAGCAATGAGGGATGTAAGAAATGTGAGAGTTCAAATTGGTTATCAAGCATTCTTGGCAGATTTTCTTGTGTTGGATGTTGCGGTTGATAAGGAACTACCTTTGTTGTTAGGTAGACCATTTTTAAGAACTTGTGGAGCTATAATAGATATGGGAAGAGGTACCATGACAATTGATGATGGAGTTCTTAAGAATACTTACTATCCAAAGCCTAGAGGGGGTAGTAATGAAGATGATAATGATGAGGACCAAGAGGAGGATTACCTTGGTTGCTTTGAAGTAGGAAGGGATGAAGATGGTAGGCCTAAGTTTGGCCCATGCACACCTAGTTTATTTGATATTGAAGATGAAATGGAAAGAGCTCTAGCAATGGAGGCTTTCTTTAATCCATTTAAAAATATTTTTGTGTTTAACAAGTTGACAGATTTTCTTGGATCTTTACCAGTCTAATTGAAAACATGGAATGGCGTTCCGATGGTCATAGCATTTACAAAAGAGAAGAAGGAGATGGTGATTGGCATTGCAAATTTGATATCACATGTCCTAGCGGAAGGAATTTTGCACGAAGTTTCAAAACTTAAAAGACTACTAGGAAGCTGGCAAACAAGTATCGTAGATAAGACATTCTTAGGAATGAATATTTCTATGGATGAAGAAGAATGATCACAAGAATAAAGCACATCTTGTGCTAGTTTTTTTTATTCATATTTTTATTTTTCATGCATTTTATTTTATTTTATGTTTTTAGGTTTTATGCATTTCATGTTTGAATGAGACTATCTATCTATCTATCTATCTATCTATCTATCTATCTATCTATCTATCTATCTATCTAACTATCTATCTATCTATCTATTTATTTATCTTTTGATTTATTTAGTTTAAGTTTTTAGTTTTTTAGAGGTTAAGTTATGTTTTTAGTTTTAAGATTAGAAGTAGAAGTAGATGACCAAAATTTTTGGTAGACAAAGTGTGTTCGGAATACATACAAGGTAATAAGTTTTGAGAAGAAAAAGAACTACTAGCACTTGTATTAAGTTTAGTAGTAGAAAAAAACTTTGAAAAAATCAATTTCATACCAAACCGAACGGATGAATTCACAACTGATCGGATGGAATTGAATATATAAACCAAAATTTTCAAAAACTCAAGAAAACCACATACACACAATCCACCAAAAATTGGGGTAAAAAATCGACCATAAGAAGTTGTTAGAAGGTTGTAGGAGTGATAATTAATCATCAATGGCATCAAGTCAAGTAAGTTATATCATTAATTTTGTTCAAATAGGTTTTAATTCGGATGATTGAAATTAGGTCACGAGTTGGGTATTTTTGAATTATTTCGAATTAAGATGTAATATTTTGGGGATAAGTGATTAGATGATAGGAGAAGGTATTGCAAAAAGAATTAGATCAATTGGTTAAATTTTGAGTAAGAATTCATTGATTGAATTTTCGGTTTGAATTGGGTATGATCTTTGGAGCTAGTTTATTTGCAATTGATGAATCCCAGAAGTTACATGATTGATAATTAGTGATGTTAGGTTATTGCATTGTTGATTAGGGCATTAATTGGAAGATTTTAGTAGATGATGTCTTTAGTTTTTTATAGAATCATTTGGTTCATGATTGGAAATGTTAAGAATCATTGATAGGAGAGTTTGAATGTTAGAAGTACTCAAGAATGGATGATTACAAGTCAGAAAGAAGTTCGGATTGATTGGAAAACGTTTAGGATGGATTGAAGATGAATGTAGTATACAGAAACTCCAGCCGAATCGGTTGCGAGTTGCAACCGATCGGATTAGAGTACGCCAAAAGTTGCGTCCGATCGGATGGACCTCAAACCGATCGGATGGACGCCTCGGAAAAGTTTTTGACATTCTTGAAATTGTGTTTTCTAGTTTCTTAATTGATTGATATTAGTTTTTATACTTTTATAATAACATAATTTGAGATTTCTTTCAGGGAAATGTTGCAAGATTGGGACGAAATCAAAGAAATCCGATTGTTAACAAGTATTTGAAAAGGAACGAGAGGAAGAGGATCACTTTCAGTTTGAAACCAGAGTCTAATGATAATGTCAAGTTTTCTAATGTGAAAAACAAAGATGAGAAGAATGCATATAGGGAACGTCTTTCAAAACTTCAAGAGAGGAAGATTGCTAAGCCTAGGTTGATTGATTGGGAATTGCTTGCGGAGTATGAATGTGAGGATCAATTGAGGAGCATGATGACTATGATTTATGTGTATCCTGGTGATGGGGATAGGTTTGAAGATTATTCTTGGGAAAGAGCTTTTAGTATTCGTGAGAATGTTTACAAGGAATGGTGTTTGGAGTTCTTTTCTACGTTCTAGTTTGATAGGAAGGTAAATGATGTTCTTAGGGATGTTTGTGTTTGGTTTAGATTGTGTGGTCGCGAACATGCTTTATCTTTGCCAAATTTTGCAGTTGCCCTTGGTTTGTATGACGAGAGTGAGGTTAACATAGGTTCTTTGGACCACATTTTATGAGTTTGGCTAGAGCTAATGATCAATACACGGGTGTTGATGCTTATTGGAATAGGATTGGTGATCCAACTTGTCTTAGGAGAAATTCTTCTAGGATTAGGAATCCGTTGTTGAAGGTTTTACAAAAGTTGACTTCTTGGGGATTGTTGCATAGGAGTGGAAGTCAAGACAAATGTAGTCAACCGGACCTATGGGTAATGAAGTTGTTGGAGGAAGACAAGAATGGGAATGTGGCATGGATTATTGCCGAGTATCTTTCTAAGAGAGCACCGGGGATTAAGAAACAAAGTGATGTTTGTGGAGGTCATTATGTGACCGTGTTGGCTAAAAATCTTGGGTATTTTAATGATAACGAGTTGAGGAAGTGTAGAGTGAGGCTGGAGAGTGAGATATGGGGTGCTTTTAGTTTTGGAAAAGCATTGGATAGGAATAACAAGACTTTGGGACCTTGGACCCAAGTGTGGGGGCACAATCCGGAGCTTATACGGAAGCGCCATCACAACCTCAAATGGGGAGTTTTGCGGATAATACTCAAAGTGGTTTTGATTCAGGATGGGGTGATTGGAACCGAGAGTTAAATGCTATTGAGGGTAGGGAAGTTTGGAGAGATTCAATGCAAATGAGGAATAATTACAACTATGATTATTCCATGCCTATGATCCAACATTTGGCACAAGATGCCAATTATGAGGTACCTCCCTACAACCCACCAAATGTTCCACCATACCCTTTACCATATTCTCCATATCCTGGACCATATCCCTACCCTTATCCTGGTTATTCACCATTTCCCGAGCGATATCCTCCATACGGTAGACTTCCCGAGTATGGTAGTTCAGGTGTTAATGTGGGTGGACCAAGTTTTAATCCTGGAGGATCAAGTTATGATGTTGGAGGTTCGTCATCAAGAGCTGGAAAGAAGAAGAGACGAGTGGTGGATGAGGACGATGAAGAAGATGTTGATGAGGAAGATGAGGATGAAGAGGAAAGCGAGGACGAGTTCATTCGTTCTGGTGTAAGTTATTGATGGTGACGTTTGATCACATGGATTATGGTTGGTTTTAAAAACAATTATGTGTCGAACAATTTCTATTTCTATTACCTTTAACTATTTCTCTTAGGATTTATAACGTAACTTAATTTTCTATTTTATTGGTTTAGATTTGTTTTTGCTTGTGTTTGTTTGGCTGTTTCGTATATTTTGCAGTTTTCTTGCAGGAGTTTTGTTACGGAAGCATATAGTTGATCAACGTTTGGAGTCTATATACTTATTTGCTTATTATGATCAAATATGCATGTTGCGTATTTAACTCCGGTATTTTCTAAATTTTTCCATTTCCTTTACTTTGAAGTTATTTTTATTACATTGAGGACAATGCAAAACTAAAGTGTGGAGGAAGGAAGAAAATAGAAAAATTGCATAATTTTTAAATTTTAAATTTTCATTTTTTTTAGAGTTGTGAACTTTAGTAACTAGTACTAGTTCGCCCTTGATATTTTAGTTAAAATAAGGTTGATTTCATGGTAAATAATAATGATATTTTTGGAGAATAAATTCACGTTTTAAAGAGCAATTCGTCTCGGAATTGATAACATTTGCTAGCACAATTTTATACCCTTATTACATTAAATTGTGAGGATTAGTTTTTTTATTTGAATAGTGTTTCTTATACTATTTACATATTTCATGATGAGTGTGCCGGTGGTTGTATTAATTCTAGAACTTGTACTTGTTATGCATTACGGTTAAAATCATTTTTGAATGATAAAGATATATTCATATGATAAGAGGCAAACTTAGGATTAAAACCAAATGGCCATTCGTTTACAAAATAATTTTTGCTAACCACATCGGTAAGTTACCCTCGTATTTGAAACCCATTTGTTAGCGTTCATCTTTAGCGCTAGATACCCCTAGTTTCACCCTTTGAGCCATCCTTTTCATTTTGTTAAACCAAGAAAAATACAAAAATTTTTACACTTTAAACCTTAGCCTTACCTTTGTCAAAGTCTAAATGGTGGGTTGCTAGTTGCTTGGTTGTTGGATTATTTTTGATGATTATTAGTTAGCCACACTTCACAATTTATGTGTGTGCCATTCCAACAAAGACGAAGAGTGCACATTCTTATTTGTATTTTTTGTGGTGTACGCTTATGCGAAGTTTGGGGGAGATATATAAAAAAAATAAAAATAAAATAAAAAAATTATTAAAATAAGTCATCGCAACTATAAGGTGACAATCATAGCCAATGTGCTATATTATTATGAATAAAGAAAGTTATGAGATGTGTTGTTAGCCAATGTGCTAAGTTTGAAGAATATTTTTATGGTGAAGCAATGTATCGACATGTGAAAGATCGAAGAGGAGAAAGATTGTAACTATTGTCATTTTTTGGGTTTATGGTTTGTTTGAGATTAGCAACTATGGGACTTAGACTTTGATTTTATTTTTCTTTAAGACCAATTTCATAAATATTCCCAAGCTTTATCCATACCTTTTTTACTTAGTGTAATTATTTTGCACGTAAGTTTATTTACCCTTAGCCTAAACGTTACAACCCGAATAAAAGACCTCTTTGATGAATTATTCTATTGTTTTGATACTTGTACAAGCCTATGGTAAAGAAACATAAATCATGACTGTGCAATGAGTGATCTATTAATTAGTACACATATTGAGTGATGAGTGAATTTCAAATTATCTTCGTGAGGTGCTTAGAATTGTTATCAAGCTCTTTATTTACTTGATTGAGTTCAAATAAGATATTTGCACTATTGCCATTGAATTCAATTTTCTTTTTGATTAACACTTGCTCGAGGGCGAGCAAAGCTCAAGTGTGGGGGATTTGATAACGCTCAAAATTAACATGTTTTTAGTCGCGTTATTGTTTGTTTTATGTGTGGAAATTGGTCATATTTGTATATATTTGTTACTTAATCGTGGAAAAGTGTTTATGCATGCAAATATAGCCAAAAGCAGGTAAAAATGATTAAAAGATGTAGAAATGAAGTGGACATGCATTTTTGGATAATTTCAAGAAAGATCAAGGAAGAAAGAAACGTCGCATGGACAAAAGGATTTGATAAAGACAAGTTTTCTACACGAAATTATCAAAGAAATATCAAGTTCTAATGGACAAAGTCATGCCACGAGGAAAAGTAATGCATGCAACGTAAAACGACAAAGAAAAGACAAAGAAAGAATGTTCAGACAATCTCCAACCGATCGGATGCAAATCGCATCCGATTCGGCTGGAAACGTGCCAAAAGATTGACCATCCGATCGGATGGTGAGAAACCGATTAGATGGGGTTGACTGAAGTTACAAGTTTTGCATTTATAGGCGTATTTACTCCCCATAATCATGTGTGGCTGATCATTTCTGCTTATTAACTATTGAGGGACATGTTTACTTGAAGGATAAGTGTAATTATGCTATATAATGACTACTTAGGATGTAGAATTACTTGTACCACCAATATCTAACTTAGTATTACACCAAATCTTGTTAGTTTATCTTATATTGCCTGAAAGTTTACTGAGTGTTGTAAAACGTCCAGAACGTGTTGAGTTAGAGTGTCAAGCATTCGTTCGAGTGTGGAGTTGTTTACTTACGTTAGTGAGCAATTGGAGGAGTGTGGTTGCTAAAGTTCCACAAGTTTATTGTAATTCTCAAGACTAGGTACACCTTGATACTTATAATGAACAATTTTTACTTTGAGTTTTATAAAAGTTTTGTTATTTACTTGTGTTTTAATATGATTGCTATGGAGTAATTTGTGATATACTTGTATATATGATGTGATTGGTTAATGGAGTATTCTTTTATGAAAAAGGTGATGCATAAAAACATATCTATTTTATGAGTTTGTTGAAACAACATTTTTTCTTGCTTAATTTGTTTGTAAAAACAATCTCTTGAAAAATAGGTCCGAAAGGAATTTCAACTTGTTTTTATTCCAAAATATTAATGCACCAAATTAGTATGGAATAGGATGCTTGACAACCATCTTATTTACTTGTTAAAATGGATTTGAGACGATTTCATCACGAAAAAGGACCGAAAGGATTCGTAGGAATGCATAAGAAAAGAATTGATTTTCAAAACAACCATGTGATTATAGGATTGTCATACTAATTTGATATGTCCGAAAGGAGTCATTTAGGCGATAGAATTCTTAGTGGTAGTGAAAACATGACATACATCATAGATTGTACAACTACTCATTTTCAGTTGCACATCATAACAAGTTTTACACCAAACTTTGTACTCAAATTGTCATAATACTCCTAATGACCAATCAAGGAATTATACATAAGTATATGTTTTGTTTTTACTTGAGTTTCTTTTAAATCTATATTTTACATAAATTTGGATTGACAACCCTTATTTAACAAACGTTTTTCTTATTAGTAAAACAACTAAATCCCTTGGGATGATCTCGACTTACCCACCTTTATTACACCGGACGAGTATACTTGCTCGTATGTGCTAAATAATAATCGGATAATTCGTGATTATAAATTTTGAAACTTGTACTAATAAAACGTACATCATATACAAAAGGTGATGATGAATGAAAATGGGTTCTTTTTCTTTAAGTCCCATTCGTTAAAAGGTGTTGATGATGTTCTTGAAAACGGTCCTTGGTTGATTAGAAATGTACCTATTATTCTTAAACCATGGACCTTGAACACCAAATTATTGAAAGAGGATTTGACTAACATCTTGGTATGGGTTAAATTCTATGATGTACCTCTTGCTATATTTTTTGATGATGGTCTCAGTCTTCTTGCCACATTGATTGGTACGCCTAAAAGGTTAGATGCTTATACTAGCCAAATGTGCAAGGAATCATGGGGTCGTAATAGTTTTGCTAGATGCATGATTGAAGTGAAGTTGGATGAGGTGCTTAGGGATAGCCTCACTATTGAGATACCTTTACTTGATGGTTCGGGGTCTACTATTGAGAAGATTCGGGTTGAATACGACTGGAAACCACCGCGGTGTGATAAATGTAAGCTTTTTGGTCATACTCTTATTGATTGTCCTAAAGTTGTGTTACCTCCTTCCCAGCCTACCATGACTGTTAATGATGCTTTCAAGACAGTCAATAATAAGAAGAAAGGGAATCAAGGTGTTTCTACTATTCCGGGTCAAGGAGGGGTTTCTTAACCTGTTGTGGGTAAGAAGTTTCTGTATCGACCCAAGAAGACTCCTCCTAAACCTAAGTAAGTGGACAGCAATAATTTGAATGCTTCTGATGTGGCTAGTTCGAGTGGAACGAAGATCTATACATCTAACCAATTTGATGCTCTTAATATGGAAGATACGAATGCTTTCAGCATTCCTACGAATGACACCAACATGGAGGGAAGTTCTGGTCGTACAATAGAAGTTAATGAAGATGAGTCTACTAAGACAGCTAGTACATCACAAGAACCCCTTGTGAGCAATTTGAAAAAGAATGAGTCAGTTACTGCTCCTAAAACTTGTGATGCTTGTACTCCGCCACCTCTTCTTCTAAGAGAGTTAACCCTCTCTAAGGTGGGAGAGATCGAGGTTTCTGATTCTGAAGATGAGTTAGTTTCTAACCCATTTGATGAGTCTGCGAATGTATTCGGTGGTAGTCAAGAGTTTGAAGATGATTATGATGACTATGACTACGATGATTATGCAAAACAGGTTTATGATCATCCAGGGAATTTAGACACTTTTAATGCCATGTATGGCACCAAGCTTCATGGTCTTAGGAAGTAATTTTATTTCGTCTTGTCTTATGCTATCTTTTGAGTAGTGGTTTGTTTTCTTGTTTAGAAAATAGGAATTGTCTTGTTATGTAAGCTGTTTGCCTATGTAATGGGCTGAGATATGGGATTTCACCCATATCCTTTGTACTAAAACGTTTTTGGTTAATATATTTACCAGGGTGCAGGATTACTCCCCTTTACTCAAAAAATAGTACCTGACGGTGTCACACCATAACAGGTGACGGCGTCAAGTGTTGACAAAGAGGTGGATATGCAGATTACACACGACGCGCCAGAAAAATTTTGGAGGTTGAAGATGATGGCGTCACCCTTTGGGACGACCAAGGAGGTCACGTTTTAATATAAAGAGAGACGGCCCAGAACCTTTTACAACCAGACGACGTCAAGAGTAGATCTAGGCCATCAATGAACCCTAATTGCGGCGAGATGACAGCGTCACAGCCTATAAGGTGACGCCGTCAAGTTATAAAATCTATATATACTTTTCTATTTTTCATTCATTAGAGGGGAATTTTGGTGCAACCTTTGGGAGAACTTTAGGGATAAACCCTAGGTCGAATTTCACATACTTTGTAAGGGTTTATCATCCTTGTTTTATTCATACTTAAATAAAGATAAGTCTTCCATTAATCATTTAATATGTCTATGTGTTGTTTGATTCCATCTTATGCTTGTCTTTATATTAACATGCTAGGCTAGCTTATCTTTGTGTTTGCTTAGATGTAATGAAACATAGCTATTGATTATTGATTGATGGTTTGTTATTAATTATGTTGGATGAATGATATCTATGTTAGGCTTAAGAAAACTGGATAACTTCCAATTGGTAACTTGCTTGATGTCTTAAGAAACATGAATCGGATGTGTACTATAATTAATTGGTTATATTTAATGAATAAGTGACTACTAAGGAGGCCATGTTAGGAGCTAGTTGTCGGCTCGACATAGGAAAAGGTAGAAACGTATAGAGTTGGGGAAGATCGTACACGGCCCCATGAATGGTATTAAGGAATATAACCCGTCATCCACACAATTGTAACAAACTAATCAATTAATGGAAGATAGCTAGGGAGAAGTGAAATCTAAGTAAACACGTTTCTCTGCATATAAGTTTTCCTCACTTTTATTTTCTTGTTATTTTATTTTTATTGCATTTGTAGTAATTTGGGTTACTTGACTAGCAACTAATTCTGCCCACTCCTACAAAAACCGAGATTTTTACTGCTTTCATAAAATATAAAAGTACAAAAAGAATCATCCCTCACCCTTAGACCTAATTAGAGTAGTTTTCAATCCTAATAAACATTATTCCCTGAGTAGAAAGACCAATCCCCCAGTACTTGCCACTACAATATACTACATCGGTACACTGCCTGGTTGGGATTGCAAGCTTCTCGAGATCCCTCAAGAGCTAAACCCTTTTGCATGGTTGCAAAACCAAGCATGAATCTCCTAAGATATATATTCTATTTGCATAAACAGACTTAAGTAGAAATACGTCTCAACACTACTAACTATGACTGCCAGACTTAACTATGAACTGGCAGACTTAACTATAAAACTAGCAGACTTAAGTCTGTTTACAATGATTCTTAACAAATAATTCCTAACAAACCCTCTCCCTCATCCACATCCATCATAGAGATTAATATATCAAACGAGTCTGATGTAGAAGGAACTGTAGTGTCATTTTTATCGTTAGTTGCCGTCGGTTTCCTTGGTGCTTTAGGTTGATATGCGAATTTGGTCTTCGAACCGATCTGGACTCCACGAATAGCTTGCCTTGGCACTTTCATGTTCTTAGTAGGATCCGAGACAAGTTTCTTAGGACATTTATTAAGAACGTAACCAAAAACCTTATAACTTGAGCATCTTGAAGGTGTCAACTCATACTCAATATGGATAGTGTGCATATTATAGCCTTCACCCTCGAATTAATCTTTATCAAAAACAGGTTTACATCTTGGAGGCCAATTAATCTTTATCAAAAGCTTTAAGGCTTTTCTTGATGCAATGTAACAAAAAGAACTAAAACTAATACATGTATAAACAGAAGTAAAAGATGGTTTGCAATTACTCCATTTGTCTCACAAAAAGTATGTACTTTTCTATTTATGTTTGTTTAAAAAATGTATATACATTCAGTTTTTATACGTGGATAATAATAATTTTACCTTTATAATTTATCCTGAATTAATTAATGCTCATTTTTAATTTATATAATAAATATGAGTGTAAAAGTAGCTTTTTATCATTCAAAACTTGAATTAATTAACACATATAATATATATATTTTTTTTGATTTTGGACACTCATTTTAACAAGGAAGAAGTAATAAAATAGAATAAAATTAATTAGGGCAATTTGAGTAAATTAAGATATTTGAAATTAATCAATGAATAAACATACTTACTTAATGACTAGTTATTATTCCAAAAAGAATCGTATTAACATTTAATGTTTTTTAACATGTACCTAAGGCATAATTTTAAAAAATTCTACAATAATTCTTAATACTTTTTATTAAAGGGAAATGCTAACGGGTTCCCACTAGGCACCTTTTAATGTGTAAATAAATGTATTTAATGTTTATTTAATAAATTAAAACTTTCTTTTTACACTAAAAAATGCATTTAATAAACACATTTTATAAAATGCCCGGTGGGCACCTGTTAACAAATCCTTTTCCTAAAAAGGAAGTTTAATCTTCTAAATTAAATTAAATGTATGACACGTCAAAACTCCATATGTTAAACATTTACTCTCAAAGAACAAGTCTTACTTTTTGTTCCAGTAGCATTAAGTTGAATGTTCTAACTTAAACAATGCCTTTTGTTTTTGTTTAATTCCAAAAGAGAAACACTTTTGTCACTCGGTTTAGTACAGTTATAGTTTATTTATTTCAGCAAATATATTTGCAGGTTTTTTTTTTTCAATCTTGCTATCTTATACTCCCCCCGTCCCAAAAAAAAGAGTTCATCTTACTATTTATGTTTGCCCCAAAATAAGTGTCTAGTTTTTTATATATGAACAGTAATTATGACTATTTTTCCTACTTTACCATTATAATTAAAACTTGGATTAATTACTAATTTTTTTTTATTAACTATGAGGGTAAAAATGACCTTTTATCAATCAAAACTAACATTAGCTACACATATCATAATTCTTACATTTTTTTTTTCGTGGACTCTCTTTTTGGGACGGAGGGAGTAATTGAGGAAGACACTTCCCTTCATTAAATGCATATCAAAACTTAATTTTAAGCAATACAAGTTATAAAGCGTATGGTACAAACATTTACTTCTCTCCTAAACTTGAATTTAAATAATACATGTTATAAAGCATATGGTATAAGCCTTTCAACACATTAAATTAATGTTATTCTTTTAATATCCCATTTCTCAAAATTAAAATTACTATACCACAAACCAATCAAGCTACGAATTTATTGTTAAAATTATAACCGAAGCACCTCATCATCAAAAGAGTTAGCAATGCAGTCAACAACGTACCAAATCCATCATCCTTATCTAAGTTTGTAAGTTGTTGCAATACACATTTACTATGCTATATATATTTGCTATAGGAATTCTAGCATAAAAGTGTCTACAATAGAAAAATATTATTCGTCAAAAATTATAATTACAGGGTACCCGCTATTGATTGATTGATATCACCAAATATTGTGTCTGTTGACTATTCCGAATGGATACACGGTACATCAATTATATACATCATCAGAGAATAATCTAGATATCAGGTTCAGGCCCGTTACAAATATGACTATACAATGGGCTTGGCTAACACTCCCCCGCAGTCGCAGCGGGAGGACAATGGACGCTGAGGCTGGAGCGAAATTCTTCAAACAGAGCAGACGGTAAGCCTTTCATTAAAATATCAGCATATTGGTAACGTGAGGGAACATGAAGAACCCGAACTTGTCCTCCCGCTGCGGCTACGGGGGAGTGTTAGCCAAGCCTATTGTATAGTCATATTTGTAACGGGCCTGAGCCCGATATCTAGATTATTTTCTGATGATGTATTAATTGATGTAGCATGTATCCATCCGGATCAGTCAATAAACACAATATTTGGTGATATCAATCAATCAACACCCGCCGCTGCAACGCGCGGGTACCCTGCTAGTTTCAAATAAGAAACTAAACATTAAAATTAGGATGAATTTCATATCTCTCTTTTTTTCATGATTAATTTCATATGTACCCATATTACAACCTTTGAATGCATAATGTACAATTCTTTTAAAACATGTTTTGGGTAAATATGAAAATTCTAATTTTGAAGAGGGGGATATGAAATTGCCCCAAAATTACATGATTTGTTTATTTACTTTACTTTCCATATTGCTTACACTTGTTTTCAAAAAAATCAATGTATTAGTTGACAAAGTTTAATAATAACAAACAAGGGAACAGCAACAATACCTTTGCGGGAACTAATCAAGAATTAGACTTTGTTTGACTTGGCATCTTATCAAGAACTAATTAAGAACCAAAAAAAAAAAAACTCACAGAAATTGTAACTAACTTACCGGAATACCAAGAGAAAGACAGGATTTTGCCGTAAATGATAACAGAGTTGCTAACAAGGCAACCTGATACCATATGATCTTTCTAGGAGTCAGCTAATGAATCGAAGAACGATCTAGATTATTAATAGGAAATCCAAAAGAAAGAAGGAATTTTGAATTCATAGGACTAATGATTGTGGATAGTTTGTTACAAAGATTACAAGGGATTTTGAGGAGGAAAAGTATTTACAATTCAACAGCTAATCATCTAACTAACCATAAGTTGGTTCTTATAGTCTAACCCAACTTGTTTTCGTGCCAATGACCACTGGTGCGAGGCACATGTTTATTTAAGTGGGACCACATTATGTAGCAGAGTTAGGGTACTTTCAATTTTCCTTATATGTAGAAAGAATTAATGCTCGAGTACTCAAGTTTAAGTTCTTGCGCCAAATTCCGTTTAAAGCAAAAGTTCTCATGCAATATAGAAAAAACCACACAAGCAGCATTTTTTGCTGTTTCTGCCAATTACCACCATACTAACCGCAGAATACTCACGGTTTATAACTATTACTTGGGTTGCTACCCACGGCCATATATCAAAGTGATTGACAAGTAAATATAACATCTACTAAACTCTATATCACCAACCAAACACTCATCATCCACTGGAAGAAGAATGTCAACCACCTTTTGTGGATACATCTGCTATTTCCCACATCATGAGGTTGATGTCTGCAAGTAGTACAGTACATTAATAAACCATCCACATATAGAAAAAAGTAAATTTAGAGTATATGAAATTATTAATTTAAAAAATTGCGTATTTTCAAAACAGCAATCTTATGATAAGCTGAAAATCAAAAAATGCATAACAAAAATTTCGTTGAATGTTTTGCTATGGGAAGTACCTGATGAGTTGCTGTCTACGTAGAGGGATTCCTTACTTCCACATATAGAAAAAAGTAAAGTTAGAGTATATCAAATTATTAACTTAAAAAATTGCGTATTTTCAAAATAGCGATCTTGGATCAAAAAGTGTAGATTGGCAGGGACACCTCAACCCTATGTACCATAATGGTACCCATAAACCCTACCCAGCAAAGGTTTGATACCTGTGAAATACCTCCACCCAATACCCAACCATGCTTGCGGAACGGAATCGAACTCACGTCATGTAGTTGGATCAAGACATCACATGGTTGGGCCTAGGCTTCTAAGGTAGCTGGTTGATATCATTAGAGCTTGTGGTCCCCATGTGAGGACTTCCCGGTTGGTCACCCAACCCGGTACTACTCTCACCTAGGCTCGCTTAACTTAATAAGCTTCACCCGGTACAAAACAGGGATCTTATGATCAGCTGAAAATCAAAAAATGCATAACCAAAATTTCGTTGAATGTTTTGCTATGGGAAGTACATGATGAGTTGGTGTCTAGGTAGAGGGCTTTCTTACTTCCATGACAATCTTTCAATCTGAGTTCCTCAGATAAAACACCACTAAAAGTCCAATCGCTTGTGAATATCATCAAATGTAAATGATAAAAAAAGAGTAGTAAACTTGTTTAGCAAGTTTAGAGTAAGAATCACCTGTATCACCTTTTTGCATGTTTTTTGAAATTATAAAAGCTCTAAGCCCTGTTAAAACATATATTTTCCTGAGACGGGAAAGCCAGCAAAGGAAGTAAATATCATCCCATTCTTTCCCATCAGTAACTAAAATATTCACTGGGATCTTTTGATACTTAGAAACTGCTGGGAAATAAGCCTGCTCAAAATGTAGCATTTATATATTCATAAACATTATCAATTCATTGCATTACTAATTCCATAATATTTGGTACTTAAGTTCTTTTCAACTCACCTTAGCGTAATCCTTGGGGATTATCAGACGACTAATTCTTAAATTGGCATCCGAAGCAGATGCTAATTTTGCAAATAAAGGGATAAGAACAGCATTTGGGCTAATTTATGGTTTGGAAAATTATTTGAATTGACATATAACACATTAAATAATAAATCAAATTAGAAATAAAAGATAGGATACTGTGTAGAAGGGCAGTCGTTACATGTGATCCCAACAATATTATTGAGCGAGTATTTGGTAAGTGAGGCTAGGCATCCACAATGGATTAGCTGCAAAAGCAGAACACAACATCCATTAGGAAATACAAGTTTCCAAATACCTAATTAAATAACATATCTTGGACAAACTCAGTTTTTTAGTCACCTTCTTGCACGACTCCCATTCCTTCCAACCATCCTCGTTTGAATGAAACATTTCACATAACTCTCCCGATTTATAAATAGAACTACACCAATATATTAAATATATAAGCCACTTAAAGGTATCCAGTAAACCATCTAAAGATGGGTCATCTCAAAATATATACATCATCAATTCTTTCATATCCACAAGATCTTATGCACAAATTTCTCCATATAATCACATAAAATATAGAGTAAATCATATCAAACTAATACCCTTTTAATTTAGATTAACTTTTAGGTTGTCATCAATAACAACTTGAAATACGTATCAGACTTTCATTTATAGTACAATTAAAACACAGTTATTCCAGATAATGAAAACGAAATAAAGGGTAAATATATTTTTGGAAACCTAATCAAAGTCATATATGTATAAACCCGATCTAGAAGCACCCAACATCATCGAATAAAACTCAAAGCATACAAATCAAGTATGCACAAATTCAGTTGCATCTGAATGCAAATTAAATAAATAAAACTTACTGGCAGTAATAGCATAGCTGCGCATGTTCACCCGTGATAAATTTCCATCCGTTCATAAGCGGATCAGAAGTAAATTCATTGCAGTTAAAGCAATAATTTTTCGATGATGCCATTGAAGATCACTGATGAGGCGAAAAATGAACAACTTTTAGGGGTTCATTTAAGCCCGGAATTGAATTTATTTGATCAAATATTGCCCTAAATCGTTCCTTTTGTGATTTTAGGTACTTTCGGAGTGAAATCTGGAAAAGGAAGCAATTCGGACGTTTTTGGAGCATAAAAGTGAAGAAAACGCCAAAGACTTAATTTTCCAAGCTAGGAACAGTATGTGACGGCGTCAAGAGCACCATCCTGACGGCGACAAGAGTAAATTGCATGACGGCCCAGTACAGAAATGAAGGCGTCACAAGGAAGAGCGTCAAGAGTCAAACACGTGACGGCCTGGAAAAATTTAATACATGACGGCGTCAGATGTAGATCAAGGCAGTCCGAAGATTCTTTTGGCGGCGAGATGACGGCGTCACCCCTTTGTTCTTGATGCCGTCAGCCTTAGTTTTCTATATATAATTTTCTAATTTTCATTCATAAAGAGAGAGAAGTTTTGGAGAAACCCTAAGGCCGAACCACATACGAATTTTACAGGTTTTTCAAGGGTTTTCAGCCCTTGAACCCTTACATGTGTAATTGAGATAAGTGTTCTTTTAATTCAATCAATATGTCTATGTGTTGGTTTTCTATATCTTGTGCTTGTCTTGATTCCACCATGCTAGGCTAGATTTATCTTGTGTTTGCTTAGATCAATTGAAACCTAGATGTTGATTATGTGTTCATTACTTGTTTATGGTTGATGCGTGGGAATCGCAACAGGCTTTACCTCTCGAGGGATCTCGAGAAGCTTACAACCCTCACCAGGCAGTGTACCTGATCGTTGTAGTATAGTATAGTGACAAGTACCGGGGGATTGATCATTCAGCTTAGGAATAGTGTCGCTAGGATTAGAAAACCTAATTACTAGTTCTAAAGGTGAGGGATGATTATTTTTGTGTTTTTATGTTTTTATGAAAGCAAGTAAAATCTCGGGTTTTGGAAGAGTGGGCGGAAATAGTTGCTAGTCAACTAACCCAAAACTAATATGTAATCAAACTAAAATACTAAAAATGAAATTAAACTAATTTATACTAAGGTTGTGAGCAGTAATTGGAGAAAATGTGTTTACTTAGACTTCACTACTCCCTAGATATCTTTTACACGTTAATTACTTGTTATAATTGTATGGATGACGGATTGTATTCCTTAATACCATTCATGGGGTGGCATACATAACTCCCCAATTCTATGAGCTCTTATCTCCTCCTACACCATGACCCAGCACAACTATAGGGATTGTAAACAGTGGCTCATGCATTAAATACAACCAATAAAGACCTAGTACGCCTCGGTTCATGTTTCTTAAGACGTTCAAGCATGTTACCATTTGGAGATATGCCAGTTTTCTTAAGCCTAACATATAAAATCATTCATCCAAGACAAGAATAAACAAGTAATCAACACATAATCAATATCTAGGTTTCATTAGATCTAAGCAAACACAAAAGAGATCTAGCCTAGCATAATGGAATTGAGACAAGAACAAGATATAGACAACCAACACATAGACATATTGATTGAATTAGAAGAACACTTATCTCAATTACAATGCAAGGTATCAAGGGTTTGGAACCCTTGAAAAACCTGTAAAAGTTGTACCAAATTCGTCTTTAGGGTTTCACCAAAACTTCTCTCCCTTTTAATGAAAAAACTAGAAAACTATATATAGGAAAACCGAGGTGACGGCGTCAAGAGCAATGGTGTGACGCCGTCATCTCGCCGCCAAATACTTCCTCGGACGGCCTTGATCTACTTATGACGGCATATGTGACGGCGTCACCAACCACGGTATTTTATTCGTGGGAATCTGACGCCGTCATGAACACCTCTTGACGCCTTCATGCACTGTTCCCAGCATAGAAATTTGAGACTTTGCCGTTTTCTTCACTTTTATGCTCCAAAAACGTCCGAAATGGCTTCTTTTCCAGAATTCACTCTCCAAGTACCTAAAATCACAAAAGGAACGATTTAGGGCAATATTTGATCAAATAAAGTCGGATTCGGGCTTAAATGACCCCCTAAAAACGGATCATTTTTCGCCTCATCATATACCCTTACACTTGAGATTTGCTTGTCCTCAAGCCAATGCGCTTTTATTCTACTCGAAAGACAAGTTAGGGGTCATTTAACACTAATATAAAAGTCATTACAACAAATAATCATTCCACTAAAGACCAATAGACAAGCACGGAGGTCATACACAAGCACCTCACAAATAGTGTTTATATACTCACATCTCTCGGGTGTAATAAAGTAATGTAACATTATGGAAATGGAAGATATCTCTCACTACCTGTCATAGCAAAATAGATTACCATAGGCTTGGGAAAGGATCAAACCTCCACCACATGGCGTAAGCACCTAGGATAAACTATCAAAGAGGTCTTTTAAAGGGTTGTAACGTTGGGTATAGGGATATGAATTACACGGTTTTGTTGGATAAAGGAAGTTTTACTGGTGGCGAGTTAACAATCTTGGTCAATTACATGTACAAGATGGCGTTGCTAAGCCAAGACTAGACTCGACTTAAGCTAACAAATGAAAAATAACTAAAAACATAAAATGAACATAGAATGAAACGGGATGGTAGTCCGTATGTTTTTTTTTTCTCTTTTTACCTTTTTCTATTTTTTTTTTTTTTTTTTTTTGCATACACTCTTACCCTACCATCCAAAATAATACATCATAGGGGATGAACGTTCCCCTTACACTTAAATCTTTACATACTTTACATTCAACTCTTCTAATGACTCGAATTAAGAAAATCAAAACACTTGGAGCACTTTTAAGATTAACGTACATATGGGGGTAATAATATTATGTTCTTCCCCATTACTCCATAAAATAAGTACTTTACCCATGAGTCCCAATCGTCCCAAAACAATATGTACAAGGATATGACTCGACTTAGCAACCATGTAATCAATTAGAAAGTTAACTTAGGGTTTAACAAATAACAATAATGCACTAAAAATGAGCGCATACACGGAAGGCTAAGGCGATTTGGGTGTACATTTAAGTGGGGTGTAACAAATTCTTCCTTTAAGTAAGATACTTAAAGTTAGAAACGAAAAGATAGGCTCGGAGGGGTGTACTAGGGGTTTCGTGTACTAAAAATGAGTACAACGGTAAGGGTGTGGGAAAAATTAGTTGACTTAACTAGCCAAGTAATATGACTTAAATGGTCAAGTAATTATGATACGGGTTTAACACAAGGGTGATCCTAATGCCTCTTATCATGTAGTAAATCCTTCTACACGAATGTATTCTCACTAGCGGTCTCGGGATGCATCACTAACGCAAGTTCTAGAATCTAAATGCTACCGGTACACTCATAAGCACTAATAATGAGTGCTTTTCCTATCAAATCTAAAGGCGAACCTCACATTTTTGGGTGGAAAATTTTTCTGAATATACGGTTATGTGCTAGTTATACAACCTCCTATCCATGAGACGCTTGCTATGGCTAAAGTTTCACTCCTAAATGTTGTAAAAAATTTTAAATTTGGCGCTAAAATTACACTAACAAGTATTTCTCATAGTTTTATTACACATCTACTATCAAACAAAACAAACTCAAGCGAAAGTGCATATGTAAGGTATCATCTTTTTACCCTCCCCTTACACTTAAGATGAACATTGTCTCCAATGTTCAAGTAAAGAATGTAAAAGTGAAAAAGTAACGAGAATGAAATCAAATACTCCCCTGATTCGCTCGGTATGGATTATAGGTTGGCCAGGTTAGATCTTCCTCCAAGAAAATGAACAATCAAAGCTTCCCTTCCAGAATATAAAGCATCTCCTTGTCGAAAATAACCTGTAAATCCTGACAACAATAGACAAGACAACCTCGCGTAAAATCGGCGGCATCCTATATAAGTTACTAAATCCTAGAAAACAAGGTAAGATATAATGCTTGTGGAATGAAGTTTGCAGATTTCCTGGAGATTATAAAACTTAATAATTCACAAAAACCATAAGACTCCGTTAGAAAAACAAAACCGGTAAAATTTCCAGATTTTAACTCCTGACGCCGTCAAGAGTAAACCCCTGACGCCGTCAGAATGGACCTGCAAAAATTCTTATGTTAAGTTTCCGGAAAATTTCTGGAAAAACTTGGTCCTACTTCCTGGAAAATCCTGCAAAACTTCATTATGACTCAATACAAGCATTTGACTCTAACAAATACGAATATACATGCTCATTTAATATTGTGGAGAATCGTGATTGGTTTGTTTCTTAAAAACATATTTGGGGTTTCCCCTTACACTTATCTTTTGCAAAAATACTTTTAGGTTGGAGTTAAGACTAGGCCAAACAACATAGTAAAGTATTTCCACATTTTAATTGAGAAATATGATCAACCAACAATAAAAATAAAAACATGCATACGGAAGCAAATAACAATCAAACAAATAAAATCACACAAAACATGGGTTGCCTCCCAAGAAGCGCTTTTCTTTATTTACGAGTCTTGTAGCTAGACTCAAGGTCATGGGTTACTACGTGATCTCATCATTTGAAATGATATACCCCATATAGTTGCGATCATTACTGTCATGGTGGTAGTGCCTCAATCTGTCGATACTCGCGATCACCTTCCCACCTAATTTGCTTCTCAAGTTAGCTACCCCATCTTGGCTCAATCCTTCGATTGTGAATGGCCCATACCACCAAGGACTTGGTTTATCGGGTGGTATTGTTGTTTCCAAGTGTCTCAAGAGCACCAAGTTCCCCTCCTCAAATGGTGTATGATTTTTTTTGTGTTGAGTATGTTTGAGTTCAATCGGGAACTTATTGCTTTTTCTTCTTTCATCCTTAGCTTTATTATAGCTTTTGATTCTTGCCTCCCATGCAAGAATCTTGTTCTGAACTCGAATGGGTGTCGTGCCAATGTTGTTTTTGATCATTCTCCAACTCAAATTCTCATGCCCATTTCGTGGGGTCATGTGGAAGCTAATCTTTCTTTTTCCAGATTTAAGCTCAATCTTCCTATCTTCATACTTAATGACAGCCCTAGCGGTGGTGAGGAATGGTGCCCCAAGGATTATTTGCATGCATCCATCCCCTTTATCATCAATGATCATAAAATCAACGGGGTACATGAATCCTGCAACATTAACTAATACATCTTCTGCGATTCCTAGGGGGTATACGTACGAGTATCCAACAAGAGATAACCTTACACGAGTAGGTGCTGGCATTTTTGACGTTAGTTGGATGTAAATAGTTAAGGGCATAAGATTTACTTCCGATCCTTGGTTGGCGAAAGCACTAAGACGTTTCAAGTCCCCGATGCTCGTTGGTATTTCAAAGTTCCCACATGCTACCTGCTTAGTAGCCACTTTCTGTATCAATAACCTCTCGACCACTGATCCTCCAGGAAGCGTATCATACTCATCTTCCTCTGCTTCCTCTTTCTCAGGAACCTGTCCGGAGGATTGGTTACGCCTATCACCCTTAATCCAATTTGTTATGGTGTTTTTGTTTATATCATGTTTCAGGTAGTAACTCAAAGGTTGGGACTCTGGTGGTTTTTCTAAGGTCTGCTTAGCAGGAGTTTCTACCTTCTCGTTATCTTTATGGACAATGGTGATGGAGTTAACAAACTGGGTGGTGGGAGTGGCGCTTTCTTTCCTTAGCAGTATTCGTTCGGGGGTTCTCTGATTGGCATACTCCTCCAATAGACTCAACATCTCATCCATTTTCTTCTGCATCTCTTCTTTTTGCTTATAAACTGCTTCTTCGAATCTAGCAAGCCGATCAGAGTGAGTTGCCATATATTCTCTCATCCTAGCCTCAAACTCTTAGCTAAGTTCCTTGGGGGGGGGGGGGGGAACAAGGTGGGGTGCACCTCTGAAAAGTCTCGACATGTTCTCTAGAAGGTGACTCAGATAATGGTACCGAAGTTGGTTTTGAGACAGAATTGACAGTGGCTTGTCTAGGACTTAAAGGTCTCCTTTGCCTTTCCTCAAAATAGTCAACTTTTGCCTCAAGTTTGCATAAGAGTTCATCGGGGATTTCGGTGGTTCCTCCAGATGTTGAGACTGCATTGATGGCCGCTTCTATCGTATGTTTAAATTCCCAAATCTCATGATTATCAACAGCGAGCTCTTCGATAATTGCCCAAGACTCCTCGGCATTCTTATCACGCAATTTACCTCCCGCGGCCCTGTCGATGGTGCACTTAGTGTGATAGTCAACATGGTCGTAGAAAATCTAGACTAATAACCAAAGGTTTATGCCATGATGAGGGATCTTGTGGAGGAGATCCTTAAAACGGGCCCAAGCCTCGTAGAAAGTTTCACCCCGCTGTTGCTCAAACATCAAAATGTCCCTTCTAAGCATTGCAGTCTTTTCCGGTGGAAAGAATTGGGTAAGGAAGCGATTGGCGAGAGATTGTCCCATGTGGTGATGGATCCCGCGGGTAAACGCTCAAGCCATTGACTAGCTTGATCCCGTAGAGAGAATTGGAATAGGCGTAATCGGGTTGTCTCTCTAGTTTCAACACCTGGGTCTATGGAGTCTACGATTTTGAGGAAGTCCTTAAGGTGTTGGTTTGGATCTTCGGAACGAAGTCCATGGAATGCACATCCGCTTTGCACCAACCGGATGGTGTCGGATCGCAAGGGGGTCACATTGTCTCCGGTGAGCTCAATGGTGTTTCGGTAGCCTTGGTGGCTGGGTCGGGAATACTCTCCTAAGGTTCGGGGCCTAAGGGGTTCTAGTGGTGGGTTTTGTTGTGGTGGGCTGACGGGTTCAAAGATGTTACCACCTTCCATGATGTCGGATGGTAAAGAGTTACGAACAAAGGCACGAAGAAATAGGATACACTAAAGAAGACCTAAAAATAAAAATAAAATCTTACTAGAAAGGAATCTAGCAAGTAGACCTAATAAAAAGAAATCCTAACCTAGACAATACTATTCCCCGGGCTGCGGCGCCAAAAACTTGATGCGTGGGAATCGCAACAAGCTTTACCTCTCGAGGGATCTCGAGAAGCTTACAACCCCCACCAGGCAGTGTACCTGATCGTTGTAGTATAGTATAGTGACAAGTACCGGGGGATTGATCGTTCAGCTTAGGAATAGTGTCGCTAGGATTAGAAAACCTAATTACTAGTTCTAAAGGTGAGGGATGATTATTTTTGTGTTTTTATGTTTTTATGAAAGCAAGTAAAATCTCGGGTTTTGGAAGAGTGGGCGGAATTAGTTGCTAGTCAACTAACCCAAAACTAATATGTAATCAAACTAAAATACTAAAAATGAAATTAAACTAATTTATACTAAGGTTGTGAGCAGTAATTGGAGAAATTGTGTTTACTTAGACTTCACTACTCCCTAGATATCTTTTACACGTTAATTACTTGTTATAATTGTATGGATGACGGATTGTATTCCTTAATACCATTCATGGGGTGGCATACATAACTCCCCAATTCTATGAGCTCTTATCTCCTCCTACACCATGACCCAGCACAACTATAGGGATTGTAAACAGTGGCTCATGCATTAAATACAACCAATAAAGACCTAGTACGCCTCGGTTCATGTTTCTTAAGACGTTCAAGCATGTTACCATTTGGAGATTTGCCAGTTTTCTTAAGCCTAACATATAAAATCATTCATCCAAGACAAGAATAAACAAGTAATCAACACATAATCAATATCTAGGTTTCATTAGATCTAAGCAAACACAAAAGAGATCTAGCCTAGCATAATGGAATTGAGACAAGAACAAGATATAGACAACCAACACATAGACATATTGATTGAATTAGAAGAACACTTATCTCAATTACAATGCAAGGTATCAAGGGTTTGGAACCCTTGAAAAACCTGTAAAAGTTGTACCAAATTCGTCTTTAGGGTTTCACCAAAACTTCTCTCCCTTTTAATGAAAAAACTAGAAAACTATATATAGGAAAACCGAGGTGACGGTGTCAAGAGCAATGGTGTGATCTACTTATGACGGCCTTGATCTACTTATGACGGCCTATGTGACGCCGTCACCAACCACGGTATTTTATTCTTGGGAATCTGACGCCGTCATGAACACCTCTTGACGCCTTCATGCACTGTTCCCAGCATAGAAATTTGAGACTTTGCCGTTTTCTTCACTTTTATGCTCCAAAAACGTCCGAAATGGCTTCTTTTCCAGAATTCACTCTCCAAGTACCTAAAATCACAAAAGGAACGATTTAGGGCAATATTTGATCAAATAAAGTCGGATTCGGGCTTAAATGACCCCCTAAAAACGGATCATTTTTCACCTCATCAATGGTTGTATTGGATGAATGATTTCAATGTTAGGCTTAAGAAAACTGGCAGATCTCCAATTGGTAACATGCTTGAACGTCTTAGGAAACATGAACAAATGTGTACTAGGTTTTATTGGTTGTATTTAATGCACGAGTAAATTCTAATGATCCCATGTTAGGAGCTTCTTAGCCGGCTCGACATAGGAGTGAAGTAGGCACTCATAGGATTGGGGAGTTAAGTACGCCACCCCATGAATGGTATTAAGGAATACAATCCATCATCCACGCAACTATAACAAGTAATTAACGTATAAAAGATATCTAGGGAGTAGTGAAATCTATGTAAACACATTTCTCCACTTATTGCTCACAACCTTAGTTTAATTTAGTTTTATTTTCATTTCTATTATTTTATTTTGATTGCATCTTTAGTATTGGGTTAGTTGACTAGCAACTAATTCCGCCCAAATCCTTCAAAACCCGAGATTTTTACTTGCTTTCTAAAAAATATAAAAATGCAAAAATAATCATCCTTCATCTTTAGAACTAGTATTTAGGTTTTCTAATCCTAGCGACACTATTCCAAGCTGAACGATCAATCCCCCGGTACTTGTCACTATACTATACTACAACGATCAGGTACACTGCCTGGTGGGGGTTGTAAGCTTCTCGAGATCCCTCGAGAGGTAAAGCCTGGTGCAATCCCCACGCATCAATCACCAAAACCTGACAAAGTGAATTTGGAATATTGGTTTGATTGTTTATAAGGAGAAGCTTAGGAAATGAGTTTATGATAAACCAGATGAAGACAAACCCACAATTCCTGCATAAAGTCCAGCTCAGCATAATCGCTAGTTGCCAGAAATGTTGTAACTTTTGACTGGTTTGAATCTTGTTTGTGTAATAAAGCATGATTCTTTGGACTTTTGTTGATAAGTATTGAGTTTCTGAAAGTATGATACATGTGATCAATAAGCTAGAAACATGACTCCAGTCTCCAGCTAAGCTACACAAACATGAACCTAAAACAGCAAAGAATATTTTTTTTTACTAAAAGAATAATAAGAAGTTAAGGATTACATTAAACAAAGAAAAACATGACCAAAAACACCGTTACTAAAGGACCGCTCACCCCTTAAATTTAAAGTACGAATAAGTGAACTACCTCCTCTCAAAATTTCACCAAGATAACTATTAAATTTAAACCATAATGGCACTGCACCATGTGGAAGATACCTAAATTTATATTGGTTTTGTAAATTTCATGTTTGTTATAAACTACGCAACTCTGACGCCATGTAATCATTTTATTTTTATTTTTTTGGCTAGCATCATACGACACCCTGTTAAAAAAAAAGCAACTCTGTTATCAGTCAGCCAAAGGAAAACACGAATAAACATAGTGAACCATTTTATGAAATCTACTCAATGAAACTTATAGATACAAACCTAGGCAAACCCTATTGTAAGAAAATTGTACAGGAACTGTTGGTGGTTAATGCCCAGAACAGGGTGAAAATAATCAATAGCCTAACTACGTACCAAATGAATGGTTACCGGATATCACTTGGAATCGTGTTATCACTTTCCAAAGTAGACTATTCGACCCTAATACCTGGGTATCACGAATATCTACTTGGGATAAGACCAAATGTTTGTTATTGAATTAGGCACAAATCAATCACACTTTGCGAAGTGTTATGTGTTTTCTGTCTCTGCTTCATGCATGATTTGATCTTCCTATTTATAGGCAAGGTTACTCAACCCTAGTCAATGGAATTAAGACGGCCCATTAATCCCACTTAAGTTGCCTCCATAATAATAGGTATTAGTGGTTACACGACTAATTAAATGTGGTCATTAATATAGTTATAACTGCCAATTGAATAGGTCAAAGCAGTTACAAACCAAGTTTGAATTCAGTCCAGTGAGTTCGTTATACTCACTGATGAGCTAGTCCTGAGGACATCAACTCCCTGATGAGATCCTTCAGCTTAAGCTGAACTCATCATTCTGATGAATACCATTCAGTCTAGAGTATCACTCCCTAAAAGAGTGAACTCACTGAACTTCATCAGACCCTGAATAACACTTAACCACTATATGAGTCAGGGTATTCAGGGACCTGATGGGTGTACACTCTTAAACTGAACCCTCGAGTGCACTAAATTTTCCAACAATCCTCCCTAAATTTAGTTCACTTCCTTTGCATGAAAATTAAACATTAAACAAAACATATGGATAAATGAAAATATCCTGAGGATTGAATTTCCATCTTAGTACATTACACATTCAAATATCCGAGAATCATGGTGTTCTAAGAATTGAACCCTTAAACCCATTTGAATACCTGAAGTTAAAATACACATACATTTTCAAACACTTAAAAGCTCCTGACAGTATACAAGCCATGTGTCGATATCCAATTCATAAATGTTGTAAGAGCCAAAAGTCCATAGCTCCCTGAAGCAGCAAAACTTCAACATTTACGTAGGTGGTTCTTCTTTATTCATGCTCCTGCCAAGCACTTTTTCAAAGAAAATTAACCATTAAGAAATAATGACTTCATCCTCCTTTTCAGCAGGTTCTGAGCACAAACCTTGGGATGTAATATAAAACATGTGCTCCAGTACACTGAATGTTCAGCTTTCCACATTGAACTCAACTCCCAAGTTACCTCAGGAGGGAGTTGGGTGTCCTAGCATTCAGTGACCAAGTTGGACTTCAAACCCATCCCTTTAGCAGACTTTATAAGCAAGTCTCTAGTAAGACCCTTCGTCAAGTGATCAACTAAATTCTGTTGAGATCTAACAAACTCTATAGAAATCACCCCATTCATGATAAGTTCACGAATCATGCTATGCCTGACACCTAAGTCTCTAGACTTCCCATTGTACATCTGGCTATAATCCTTTGCCAATGTAGCAGCACTATCACACCGGATAGAAATTGGTTGTAGGATCGAAAGATATATTGATTCACGTGGTTCGGGTGGTCTTGGATTGTGGAAGATGAAGGTAAACATGGTTGGTGTTAGAGATAGGAAGATGTAGAGAGAGGTGGGAGGATTTCTTGAGAGAGAAAGTAAAAGGAAAAGAAAAGTTGAATGATTAGAATCTCTACCCTCTCCCTTGGTGGGAGAGGGCTTATATAGTACAGCTATTTTGCGCTCCATGAAACGAGCTGTAGAGTGAGCTGACAGTGGGTAAAGACCCAACCCACTCTACGAATACTATTTACATATTATATAAACTAGACTACTACTAATAATAATAACTAAGTCTACGAGCTATCTTAATGCTAATAGAACATCGATTACATCAATTAGGTGACCGAGACTTCAATAGGAATAATCGTATTCCTAAAAATCTCCCCCTAAGTGAGGTCACCTTTGAAAATTAAGCTTTTTGATCTTCAAGCATTTTGTCTTCAAGACTTGTCTTAATAGCTCGTAGACTTTGATTCTTCAATGTTGAAACTTTGTGCATTCAGCAGAGTTAGTTTGATGACCGTTTGATCGTCTTGGATGATCTTTGAGTATTCTTCGACTTTGTCATCCAATATTTGTTTCCAAGTCATCTTTCAGCAATATGTTTCCTTGTCATGTGATAATCTTTGAGCCGACATGCTCACACTATTTGGTGTCATGATCCTTAGCATCAGAGTTTGCAGAAGCCGTGTTAAAGGTCTTTTAGGTTGATCATGACTTTGTTAAATTGCAATGATGATGTAGTGTGAACATGTGGTATAGGATTGGCATCTTTTCTGCGACCAGCTACTTCAGCAACCAGCTACAGCATTCCACAGTTACAACCGCCAGAAGTTCCAAGACCGCACCTAATCGAAAACCCACAGAGGGCTTTTTAAGATCGTACCGTAGCATATCAACGATTAGGTGAGTCGCTGGAGATCACTCCACGACTGTAGACTGTTTGAACCCGTAACCTGCCACAGCATTCCACAGTTACAACCGCCAGAAGTTCCTGCATACGACAGTTAGCAATAAAACATCCGGAACTTACAGGTTTGGACTTCGAGATTGTTAACAGCATAGTGTGAAAACTTTCTCTAATCCTTACCAAGACCGTTCCTAATCGAAAACCCACAGAGGGTTTTTTAAGATCGTACCGCAGTATATCAACGATTAGGTGAGTCGCTGGAGATCACTCCACGACTGTTGATCATTTGAAACCGCCGCGACCACTAAGCGTTATCCACCAGGAATTACCTAAGTGACCTGCTTTCAGGGCTGCTTGATGTTGACCCTGGCAGGAATTTCCATTCAATCATTGGGAGTTACATGAGTAACATCCCTCATAACTGTTCTGGCAGATTGCTAAGATCTGTGTAGGACTCATGAGATTACAACTGGTGTCCTTAATGTTGAACAACCACTATAGAAATAATTCGTGTCCCTATGAGATCTTATTATGCATCTCGAGGCTCTAGACTCAATAAGTGCATTTGGTTTTCCTATGCTGAGATTAGGGAGAGG
Organism: Artemisia argyi; assembly: GCA_030686995.1. Classification (NCBI taxonomy): domain Eukaryota; kingdom Viridiplantae; phylum Streptophyta; class Magnoliopsida; order Asterales; family Asteraceae; genus Artemisia; species Artemisia argyi. Next base: position 238,077,318 of record CM060700.1, on the reverse strand, counting down.
TCTCCTGCTTCAATATCAACCATCTCTAAGAGATAAGTTGATAGGTTACACCGGTTCCCCGTGAGAATGAAACAAGCTCTTTTAAGAGAACTTGAGTAGCTTAGAAGGTTAAGTGCAGCGCGTCACTGGGTCCATGACGTCTTGATTTCAATACCGATGTTGCCTTAGCAACCATCAGTAGATTATGAATTGAACCCGGTTTCTGCCCTAAGGTTGAATAAATGGAGGGCTATTTCTTTTCACCCTTTCTCATTTCATTTCTTTTTAATTCTTCAACCCCTTCTTTCTCCATTCTCACATTTCTCCTTTTTTCATAATCATACCTACGGACTTTCTAATACTATCTAGATGGTATTGTCCATGGGTAGATCCCTCCGGCTCTGGCGGATCATAGGACGGTTTTCCTAACCTTAGCCACCTTATAACTTCATGACTATCCTATGTTGCCGTAAACCAAATCATTGAAAATTTTCTCAACGTGTTTATGAGTGAAAAACACATTTTGTTAACACGTTGAGAGTTTTGCCATTTTCAAATGCTCCCCCTTAACATGTGCCCCGATGTTTTGAAAATAAATTTGCACATGTCGGGAAGAGTTGCACTTTAGAATTGGTCCACCTTTGGTAAACATGAACAGGCATTCGAGACACGCTTACATCACTAGTTAGACTAGCTTGAAATTATTACCCGGCCTGGTCAAGTCCACAAAGGTTTCTCGAAACGGTACACTCTACTCAGACAAGTCCTCTTCGAGACACGCTTACATCACTGGTTAACCCAGCTTGAAATTATTACCCGGCCAGGGCAAGTCCTTTCGATTGATGACTGTTTTTGTTTCGTCAATTCATTGGTGAAGTCTGAGCTTTGCTCACACAAGATGCTTGCCAAATCCTTTAAGTCAATTCGCTCCCCCTTAATATGTGCATCGATATACGAAAGAGTTTAGCACATATGGGCGAGCTTACATTTTCGTCCAAACATCACATTTTATCAGATTTCATATTTAAATCACATTCTCTCCCCTGATCAAAAATTTCAATCCATTTTAGATTTGTGATCCCAATTGATTTAAATAAGTTAGAAAATGCGGGAGAAAATGTGTCCAATTTAATGTTTTCTGATAATGGAACATACTTTGCTCCCCCTTAAACTAAGAGGGGGATTCACCGCTTATTTTGCACAAGACAACATTTAGGGCACCACCAGCAAAACGTCCAAATATTGTAGATTCCCACATGGTGAGATCGGAATAAGTATTGCTATGTTTTACTGAAGGTGATGGAGGTGAAGTGTTGTCCTTGTTGTTGTTGTCGATGTTGTTGTTGTGATGAATTCTGAGCCAATCAATAGAGTTTGAACGTCTGAACACATGGTTCGAGCTGGAACTGGCACATTCATTTTGGCTATGGAATCTGCATAAGAATATCAACAAAGATATACATACATACAGATACTCTATACCTTAATAGCTACCATTCAGCAACTTGCAACATAATAATACCAAATTCATTAAATCGAATCATCGTCAGGAAATACGTCAAACTACTATCTAGCATGATGAGAAGATAGCAATCATGCACATGGCAATTCATACAGATATCAATATTCAACTCAGGATCTTAGGAACATGATTCAAGCATGATAACATTATACCTAAGCAAATTCTGAGAACATATGCACAATATCAACAACATTTAAGCCGAAACAAGCAACATTTGAAACTCATTCACTTAGAACATACAAATGTCATAGGAGAATTCAAGAACATCAAACACCATTGGTTTTCAAACTTCTTCTAGGTTTTGAGTCTTAACGTATTTAGGGGATTATACGAGGATACCAACGTAACACAAATGAACCTTCTAGGTACATAAAGCTAGGAGACTATAAGCAAGTTGCACATAATGTCCTAAACTTTCTAGCAACTAACACATTTGGCCATTTGATATAAATTTTAGCAAGATCCTCTTCAACTAAACCCCATTAACCACAAAACCAAGTATGAGTTAACCACGAAATTCGTTTAATGGTGTAAAATTTTAATTTACTCTCCCCCTCAATCAATGACCATTTCTAGTCGTTGATTGAGTGACAAAAATATTTTATGCAAATCCAAGACAAACAAATTTCATACAACAAATATTCACCAAGTGTCTCAACAAATAATTTTCAGAAGAATCATAGAATGAAAACTAGTTGTATACAAAGAAGACTTCTCTTCTTTTTCAAGAAATGATGCACTGAAACGTACACCAGATCGAAGAAACATGGATATAAAGTAATCCTTGCCTAGGTGAACATCATCCGGTTGGAGGAATAGCCGTCTTTTTTTGGCGACGTGCTTTCCCCAGAATGAAGCGCGGGTTGCTATCTAAAGTAATAGCAAGTCATTTGACAGAAAAATTTTGGGGAGCGACATGTTTTAGAAAGCATTATTAAAGCATAAAATAACTCTTGCTCAAGCATATGTATGACTCCGTGTCATTATTTAATGACATTTCTAAAGTCTTACATAATATTGATTACACAAGAGACATGTCGCGAGAAGAATCTTTTTGGAATTTTTTGAGGTTTTTCAAATTTTTATGGATTTTGTTGGTTTTATATATATATATATATATATATATATATATATATATATATATATATATATATATATATATATATATATATATATATATATATATATCTTTTTTTTTTTTAAATATGTACAAGGATACGAACCAGAATCATTACTCCTCAGCTTCCAGAATTTTTCTCCGCTTCCATCATTTAACACGCTGAAGAGTAACGTGAGCACATTTAACCCGGGATTAATACAGGCATTTCACTCTCCCCTAATTAGTGCTCTCCCCCAATCCTGACAACCTTTCTGATGAACACCCACAATAGAAGGAAGACTTTGGATGAACACCCATAATATGAAGAGGTCTTTTGATACCCAAATACCTGTCGTCTTTAGTCTTCTAATCACATAGCGGAGAATGTAGAGAAGACTGTAGACACGACCTTCTTCAAGATTGCCCAATATGGAGGAACAGAATACCAACCATCTTCATCTCACCAAATGCCTTCCAGTAACCTTACATATAACCCATCAGCCCGCAGCGCACACATGAGACGATAACACCCAACCGAGAATAAAGAATACACTGACGACTCGACCTTCTTCAGTCTTTAGTATAACACCAAAGTAACAAGTTGAATCTCTGATCATCTATAGAATGTATCCATCCTTGGATATTAAGCCCTGATCACGTAGACCTGTTGTGCGTCCTTGATGTACACATTCTCTCTCCCCTGATGGTTACGATTAATCATACCATGACGTAACAGTGAAACGTTAATACCAAGGTGACAAGTTGAACCACTGATCATCTCTGCGGCTTTTCAACACCGGAATACACGATTAAGCCCGATCACGTGAACCTTTTGTGCGTCCTTGGTGTACACATTTCTCTCCCCCATGATGGTTACGATTAATCGGAATCATCATCATTATGTGTACATGTAGCCTGATGACGTATACATGAAGCATTGACTAGAAACCCTTTGTTACTGATTTTGAATCAGCCCGTGAGACTATGTCGATTAGCATTCCATGACCATGTTCTTCAACACCTTGATAGAGAGGAAGAAGTAGTGTTGGAGAACCATGCATACCATGACCATGTTCTTCAACACCTTAATAGAGAGGAAGATGTAATGTTGGAGAACCATGGTTTGCACGACTCCTGAACTGACGTATTTAGGAGTCGTATGACCATTTCTCAATCATCATCCAACATGTAGATTAATATTCACCCTTTCCCCCCCTCAAAAATTGCATATGCCCAATGTTGTTTATTCACCCTTTCCCCCCCTCAAAAATTGCATATGCCTGTCGAATGCAAGTTTTGGTTGAATAAGTGAATGATAGAATACTCCAATATGCGCCGATCCACTTGAAAACAGAATAAGCACGGAAAGAGCATGAACATGTTGATGAGAATGGCCATAAATAAGAAGATTCCTCTTCTTTTGAAGATAAAGTGCACTGAATCGTACACCTTTCTTTTCATTGATGAGCGGGGCCTGAAGAGTTGTTAGCAGACGCCATAATGTTGAAGTACGAGGCTTGCACTAAAGTGTACAGACGTCATAACGATGAAGAGCGAGGCCTGAACTGAATTGAACAGACGTCATAATGTTGAAGTACAAGGCCTGTACTGAAGTGTACAGACGTCATCTCTCTCTTTTCTTCTTCTCTCTGCTAACTCATTACCAACCCCATTATCATTCTGTCGGCTATATGTCGTGACTACTGATGGAGAAAAACCCAATATGATGAACTTGAGACTGAAGTAAAATAACCCGAACTTGTGACTTAAGCTTGCACTAACGTGTGACAAAGAGCGGTGTAGAGAGTTCGTGCAACATCAAATCCCTAAGTACTTTATACTTTTCAACCAACCAACCATCAAGTATAAGACGTACATCACCACTTGAATATCCACAACTACGTGTGACACTGAGCACTACAACGTAACTCCTTAAAATGATAGTTATTTTGTGGTAATAGAAGGAAGAATCCCAAAAATAACTAGATATCCAAGTCTTCGTCATTGTAAAGCTTAAAAGCTCAAACAAGGATCTCGAAGAATCTTCATCCAACCACCCCGATATCTTCAGATACTAAGTACACGCATCCGTGAAATTTCACTTCAACCTCAAATAAATAATATTGAATTGACGCCGTAGTCACATCTTGTGGTTTGACTGCCCAAATCTAGCCTTTTTGATGTTATGAATGAACTTTGATAATGGTTTTATCCCGATCTTGTCAAACACACATAACCCCATAAAAATTTTTTGTAACCAATATGCCATGAAGAATGTCAAACTCATCCAATACATGAAGTAAACTCATTATCCTTCTTTTGACGTTGCAGTTAGCACCAGAATCACTTAAGGTCCGGAAATGCATTTTACTTTGTTCTGGATAGTTCCATCTTTATTGGTAGAAACTGTGTCTCTAAAAGTGCCCATCAGAAACGGTCCTTCATCAATTGATTTCAGACAAATTTATCCATTCTCCTTCCCGTGAAAGTAAAGTCAAAATCGTTGTGACCACGATTCGTAATCAATCTTATCGAGCATAGGAGGTCGGGGATCGGACCCAGCAGGTTGAATGTCATCAGTTGAAGCCGTAGTTGTCATGATGTAGTCTTAAACGGGATTTTACAATTCTAGTGACTTAAACCGAGAAATCGATTCTTTCCCGGGATTTTACTAAAGTCAACAGAAGAAACCGAAAGACGTAATATGCGGAATAAACTTAGAATGAGAACTTAGATAAGTCACAATTAGTACTAAGTGTCAAGTCACGACAAGTCAAGTTACAATAGATCCGATCGTAATAAGTCAAGTCGTGAAGATTAACTCACAACGTCAAATTACAATCAGACTAATCGAAACGACTTAAGTCGCAACAATTCACCAAGCGCAAGTAGTTAACAGATCACTAGAATCTCACAACTAAGTTAATCGCTGGACACCACCACATCATTGAATTTTTTGATAAGTCACAGTTTATACTGAATGTCAAGTCGCGACAAGTCAAGTAACAATATTTCCGATCATGATAAGTCAAGTCGTAAGAGTTAACTCGCAACGTCCAATCACAATCAGATTAATCAAAACGACTTAAGTTGCAACAATTCACCAAGCACAAGTAGTTAACAAAAAAAAAAAAAAAAAAAAAAAAAAAAAAAAGAAAAAAAAAAAACTCACTGCATAGTCACCACAATACAAGAGCTAACCACTGGAAATATAGGTGACCTCTGAGTTGAAAAGTTCACGTTTCTCCCCCAATGATGGTTTCGAGCTTTCGGAAGCATTATTTGACGTGTACGACCATATACCCGAGAAGCTCTTGTGAAGTATCATTGACATTCTGTAGCATCAAATATCCCATGAGGATTGCTGATTACATCTCCACCTTTGAACTCATTGGCAAACAACCCAATCTCGTATTCTGACGGCTATTGTTGTGAACACTTGGTGAATTAAACCCGATATACCCATCTTGAAAATGAAGTAGAGTTCCCCAAATTTGTTACTTAAGCTTGCACTATTGTTGGAAAAACGGTGTAGAGAATTTGTGCACCATGCAAATCTCTAAGTACTCAATACTATCCTGACAAAGTATGAGACTTTTATCACCTCTTGCGATTATCCACATCGTCTTCAGCGTGTGACACTGAGTACTATAATGTAACTCCTTTAAGTGATAGTTAACCAGGTCTTCAACCATCCACCTCGACTGCTGGTAACTAGATAAACCAAGTCTTCAACTCAAATCTTCGTGAAATTCCACTTCAATCTCATATTAGTAATACCAAATCAATCCCGTAATCAGTTTGACATTTATCGTGAATCTTGACAGTGGTTTCTCGATCATTTCAAAGGTGTGTCCCGTGAAAGGTAATCACTTTGTCGTCACGAGCTTCAAAGATAAGCAATAAACCAAGAAAATACCAAATATAAACATTGACTAATAAAAATTGGCCAAGGACCCCATTTAAGTCCAATGCTACGTTTGACATTTCATTGACAGTGTGGTATATGCTTTTGCTCCCCAATCAAGTCAAGCGAAAATTTACAACAGACCCATTTATTTAACTTCCACATCCAGCCCACCATATCGGCCTAATGAAAATGAAGTGTAACCTGGGTCCAACACTCAATTCATAGCCTGAATCAAACAACCAAAACAGAGCCAACACCTTTTTCTAAAACCAAAATTTTATTGAGTATATATTGAGTAGTAGTAGCCAAGAATTTAGTATAAAAACTTCACCCACGCTACCATTTGATTTTAATACTCAACTTAAATTCATGTTAGGATCTCCAAGCCCAAATCGAAGATTGTAATGCATAGCCCAATGTTAAGATAATCTAATCGGGTGAAAAGTCCATTAATGAAAAAAATAAAACACTGATCTTTAATAAGTTTCACATTAGTCTTAACCCTAATCACACACATAAAAAATTACGCCCCCATCAAACTGTCTCCTCTCACCAAACTCATTAACACCAAACCAATCAAACCTGGTCAATAATCATCTCAATCTCAAGTGCCATCTAACTCATAAACTGATCTCATCACATACACTACAAATCGCATTTCTCAATCATCAAACCTTTTAACACGTAGCTACTCACTTCTTATTAGTTTCAGAAAACACGAGCAAACTTGGTTAACACCAATGAATCCCAAACCGTAACCCTTTAATCTTTTTGCCTTAGATACAAACTCAGTCGAATGAAAGCTTTTGTATATTTTCGTGTAAATCTAAGAAACAGTCTCGGCTTCAAGGTCCTAGCATGGGTCTCAGGTAGGTATCAACTAGTATTCGTTTGTTGTTGAGTTTTTGATCTTGCTTCAAAAATTGATCGATGATGAGTTGTTTCTTTCGGTTGTTTGACTTTCAAGTCTTAGATTTATCTTTGATTACCGCGAAAGACATAACTGAGATCATTAGTTTATATTGTATGGCTTTTACGAATCATGTTTATGTTTGGAGATGCTGATATTGTCGTGAGGAGTTGTGAGTGGGAGAAGGATAGAGAAGTTGGATTAGTTGTTGGGTTTGGTTGTGGCTGAAATTGGTCTTTGTTTTAGTTGTTGTTTACATCAGCATCTGCTTCATCTAATTCATTTCTTGCAACAAACCGCAAATCGAGGTAACCGCAAGTCAAGGTAACAGCAAATCGAGGTAACCGCAAATCGAGGTAACTGCAAGTCGAGGTAACCGCAAGTCGAGGTAACCGCAAATCGAGGTAACCGCAAGTCGAGTTAACCGCAAGTTAGAGTAAATGAGCTAACCGCAAGGCACTAAACAACAAACCAGTTTTGTCATTTACATAGCAACCAGATTTGGAGATAACCGCAGTGAAGAACCAAGAATAACAAACAACCAGAATTTGACCAAGTATTTTGACCACATTTAGACCACATGATACATGAAAATAGTACAAAACAGTCACAAAGATAAATATGACAGAAACCTGTTAACGAGGCTAAACAAAACCACACGAGAACAGTTTGTACCCAAGATTAGATGCAAGTAAAGGACTTTGTTTTTACCATTTTTATTATGAAACAAGAAACATGTATAAACCTGATTACCAAAAGATACTGAAAGAAAAAAAAGAGAAGTATTTTCCAGATTCAAAAAGATATGGGTAAAAACAGCTTAACACCACTTACGAACCACAATAAATCAACAAAGTAAGCAACCTAGCTCTGATGCCAATTGTAGGATCGAAAGATATATTGATTCACGTGGTTCGGATGGTCTTGGATTGTGGAAGATGAAGGTAAAGATGGTTGGTGTTAGAGATAGGAAGATGTAAAGAGAGGTGGGAGGATTTCTTGAGAGAGAAAGTAAAAGGAAAAGAAAAGTTGAATGATTAGAATCTCTACCTTCTCCCTTGGTGGGAGAGGGCTTATATAGTACAGCTATTTTGCGCTCCATGAAACGAGCTGTAGAGTGAGCTGACAGTGGGTAAAGACCCGACCCACTCTATGAATACTATTTACATATTATATAAACTAGACTACTACTAATAATAATAACTAAGTCTACGAGCTATCTTAATGCTAATAGAACATCGATTACATCAATTAGGTGACCGAGACTTCAATAGGAATAATCGTATTCCTAACATAGGTGCTATAGGTTTAGGCCACAATGGAATCTCAAGAAGCAAGTTTTTCAACCATTCAGATTCTTTACCAGCAGCTGCTAAGGCCACAAATTCTAATTCCATTGTTGAACTGGTGATGCAAGTTTGTTACTTGGATGCCCAAGAAATTGCACCTCCACCAAGTAGGAATACCCAGCCACTAGTAGACGAATTGTATTCAGTGTTACTGATCTAACTTGCATCAGTGTATCCTTCTAACACTGATGGATAACCAGTATATGAGAGACTATAATCCATACTTCTCTTCAAATACTTCAGTACCCTTTGAATTGCTTGCTAGCGCTGAGCACTAGGATTACTAGTATACTTGCCCAGTTTACCCACTGCAAAAGCAATATCATGTCTTGTACAAGTCATGGCATACATCAGGCAGCCAATCACCCTAGAATACTCAAGTTGAGATACAACTTTGCCAGTATTAGGCATAAGCTTCTCAGTTGTATTCATAGGATTACTCACTGGAGTACAATCAAAGTAATTAAATTTCTTCAGTACCTTCTCAATATAATGAGACTGAGAAATTGATATACCATTACTTTCATGTTTGATCCTTATACCAAGGATAACATCAGCATTCCCCATGTCCTTCATGGAGAACCTTGATGACAAAAATTCCTTTGTCAGGTCAACCTGATTTTGGTCAGTTTTAAAGATCAACATGTCATCAACATATAGACAAATGATGACTCCTTTACCAGATTCATCAAATTTTCTATATACACATTTGTCAGCCTGGTTAAGAACATAACCATTAGACAAAACCACTTCATCAAATTTTTGATGCCATTGCTTAGGTGCCTATTTCAGTAGATATAAAGACTTAATCAGTTTACACACCTTATTTTCATTGCCAGGCAAGATGAAGCCCTGAGGTTGGTTCACATAAACCTCCTCATCCAATTCACCATTCAAGAAGGTTGTCTTCACATCCATCTGATGAATAATCAGATTGTGTATTGATGCCAAGGCAATCAGCAACCTGATGGTACTGATACGTGCCACAAGGGCATAAGTATCAAAGTAGTATATCCCTTACTTTTGTTTAAAGCCCTGAATGACTAGTATAGCCTTGAACTTTTCAGTAGTTCCATCTACCTTCATTTTCTTTTTGAAAATCCATTTGCAACGAAGAGGTTTGCAACCTGGTGGTAGATCAACCAACACCCAAGTGTTATTGCCCATGATGGAGTCAATCTCATCATTTATTGCTTCTTTCCAGAAAGCAACATCCTGGGAATTCATTGCTTCTTCAAATGTTTCGGGATCATTCTCAACAACGAAGCAATAGGAGTATTGGTCAGAGACCTCATCCTTTGTTCCTTCAATTAAATACAATTGAAACTCAGGTCCAAATGACTTTGGAGTCCTGACCCTTTTGCTTTTTCTAAGCTCAGGTCCTGACATTGGTGTATCAGAGGTCCCTGATAACTTACCATCACATTTAGAAACCTTTAACTTGGTCCAGGGACTGATGAGAATCTGTTCTCATCAAAGAGTGCATCCCTTGATTCAATTATTGATTTAATTGAAACATATTCATTAGATTCAATAACATAGAACCTGTATGTCTTGGAATGCTCAACATATCCAACAAAGATGCATTCAATGCCTCTTTCACCCAAAGTTTTCAATTTTAGATCAGGGAGTTTTACAACAGCCCTACAACCAAAGATCCTGAGATAATTCAGGTTGGGTTTATTTTTAGTCCAGAGTTCAAAAGGGGAAACCTTGTTCCTTTTGTTGGGAACCCTATTTAATAAATAGCAAGCTGTTAACATAGCTTCACCCCAGAACCCTTGACTCAGTCCTGAATAGGACAACATGAAATTAACCATCTCCTTCAGTACCTTGTTTTTCCTTTTAGAGATACCATTTTGTTGAGGAGTATAGGGAGCAGTCGTTTCATAGGTTATACCAATAGACTCAAAATATAGAGTATTCATGTACTCACCTCCCCTATCAGTCCTGAATCTTTTGATTAGGGACCCAAGTTGTAATTCAACTTCAGTTTTAAATTCTTTGAATTTATCTAATGCTTCATCCTTGGTATGTAACAGATAGACATAACAAAACCTAGAAGCATCATCAATAAATGTCACAAAGTACTTCTTGTTTCCCAAACAGGGAGTGGCATGCAAATCACACAGGTCACTGTGTATAAGCTCCAAGTGCTCAGTCTCAAGTTTAAAACCCTGAAAAGTTTTCTTAGTAATTTTGGTCAACATGCAAGTTTTACACTTTTCAATGTCCATGTTAAATGCTGGGATTAACCCATCCTTAGACATTTCTTGCATCCTTTTAAAATGTACATGGCCAAGTCTAGCATGCCACAGGGTAGAGTCGTTCAGTTTAGAGGTTGACATAAAGGCTGAATTAACAATATCAGTGATAATATTAAGCCTGAACATTTGATTACACAAATAACCAAAACCAATAAACACACCGTGTTTAGACAAAATAAATTTATCAGATTCAATATTATTCAAAACACTACTTGAAACCAAGTTTTTCCTTATATCAGGAACATGAATAACATTAAACAAAGTTACAATCTTTCCAGAACTAAAACTAAAATCTACACAACCACGACCATGCACCAAGGCTGTTGACTCATTTCCCATGTGGAGAATAGAACCATCATTCAGTGACTCGTAAGTCTTGAACCATCTTCTATCTTTGCACACATGACCATTTGCTCCTGAGTCAACCCACCACGCAACATCATCATCCTGCACATAGTTAGATTCAGGTACATATGTAACATAATAAACCTACAAAGATTTATTAAACATATTCTGACCTTTCAGTGAGCTGGAAGAACCACCACTCCCTGAACCACAAGTGCCTGAACCATTAGATTTACCTCCAATCTTAACACCTTTGCAATCCCTTTTAACGTGACCAGATTTGCCACATTTCCAACAATTAGGTCTTGCCTTCTTGTTAAGATCAGCCTTTCTATTATCATGATGTTTACGTTTGCCTTTGCTGTCATTGTACCTGGTGGAATTGTTATATTCCACCATATCAACAATAGATGCACCAATAGCATTGCTACTCTCTGGCTTGTCATTATCCTGGGCCCTGATAGATTCCTCAATACGCAAATGACTACCCAACTGAACAAGTGTCAGTTCTTCCTTCTTATGTTACAAGGTATGCTTGAAATCTTTCCAAGAAGGAGGTAGTTTATCAATGATACAAGAGATTGAAATAGCCTCATCCATGCTCATTTTGTGTTGTGTAAACCTTCCATGTATTCAAATAAGTTCATTGTATTGTTCCATGACTGGTCTTGAATCAGTCATTTTGTAATTTTTGAAATTACTTACAAGAAACTTTTTACTTGAAGCATCCTCAGCTATATATTTGGCATACAAGGAATCCCAAAGTTCTTTGCAAGATTCAACATTCTGATAAATGTCAAAGAGAGAATCAGACATACCATTGAGGATTGCAAACGTAATCATCATTCTCCCATTTGCTTCGATTCCTTATCTTTTCCACAGTAGCATCATCCCCATGATCTTCAGGAATAGCAGTGCTTAGAACATACACCACATACATACTTGACAGCAGGAAGTGCATCTTCTTTTGCCATCTTCTGAAATCAACACCTTTAAACTTTTCCAATTTGGTGAAGTTAGCAGCCATATGCCTCATAGCAGCAGCCATTGATTATCACAAAATAGTTTACTTTGCTTGTTGGTGGTTAATGTCCAGAACAGGGTGAAGATAATCAATAGCCTAACTACGTACCAAATGAATGGTTACCGGATATCACATGGAATCGTGTTATCACTTTCCAAAGAAAACTATTCGACCCTAATGCCTGGGTATCACGAATATATACTTGGGATAAGACCAAATGTTTGTTATTGAATTAGGCACAAATCAATAACACTTTGCATTTAAGTGTTATGTGTTTTCTGTTGCTGCTTCATGCATGATTTGATCTTCCTATTTATAGGAAAGATTACTCAACCCTAGTCAATGGAATTAAGAGTGATTAACAGCCCATTAATCCCACCTAATTTTCCTCCATAATAATAGGTATTAGTGGTTACACGACCAATTAAACATGGTCATTAATACAATTATATCTGCCAATTGAATAGGTCAAAGCAATTACAAACCAGGTTTGAATTCAGTCCAGTGAGTTCGTTATACTCACTGATGAGCTAGTCCTAAGGACGTCAACTTCCTGATGAGATCCTTCAGCTTGAGCTGAACTCATCATTCTGATGAATACCATCCAGTCCAGAGTATCACTCCCTGAAAGAGTGAACTCACTGAACTTCATCAGACATTGAATAACACTTAACCACTATATGAGTTAGGGTGTTCAGGGACCTGATGGGTGTACACTCCGTACCTCCTGACCCATTGCACTCAAGTGCACTAAATTTTCCAACAGGAACCATGACTCAAAGAGACAAAAGCATGCTAAAATCACCAAAGGATATTCTTTTCAATAGCTTCTGGCATATCTAGATCTACAATCAAAAGGAATCATTATTGAATTTGATAGATGCCCTTCGTGTAATGGCTTCACTAAAGTGCAAGACCATGTATCTATTAACTACAACCCAATTTTGGGACTTCTGTTGGTACTAGCGCCATTTTTTCAGTTTTGTGATTTTAGCTCAAGTTGGCTTCTTATGTGTCTTAATTTACAGAGCCGAACTCAGTCATTCGAGTGATTTGCTATGCCAAAATCATCTAAAGCAGGCTTCACTGATGTGCCATCTAGTGCTCAGTGAAAAGTAAGAGCTCTGTGTCAAGTATTGAAATTGTTTCAGAGTTTGGTTCATGTATGTCAAGTAAATTCCGTGTGTGTTATTGTATTATACTCACTGCGATATTGAATCGTTTGGATCTCAATATGTACCTATTCAACTTTGTTTAAGTTTCAATCAATATATGAAATCTTTGTAACAGAAACAGAAAAACAAGTATCAAACCGATACATTTATGTAAACTGCATACGCATGTAAACCGTCGATCAGCTCATGCAAATCAAGATTGATATCATAACGTTTTCGAGCCAATAGCCATATTTGTCTCCAATTTACTTGAACCTGCCACAATTTCTAGGTTGGTCGACCACAATTAATATTAAACTGCTAGCACGGTTAGGGGTCTTTACTCATTAAGTGTTTGCCATATTTATCCACTTGGAACCACAAGACTAAAGAAATAATGCTCAAGTACTTAAGATTAAGTTCTTTTACCAAATTTAAACTATCTATATCTGTCAATCACTACAATGCCAATTGCAAAATACATCAAACATAAAATTTATAAGTTCAACTACAATACATGACCATAAGATACAACAAAATATTAAGTAGCTCTACTCCAGAACACTAAACATCATATTACCCGTCTTTTGTGGATATATGGATATGATATTTCAAACAATAGGTTGGTGCCTGCGACATGTGCAACATATGAATTAAATTAGATAAAAAGAAATGGTGACTGTTTGGCAATGTAATACCATCTTGAACACTTCAATATTTGTAACTAGTCGGGGTTGCTTATATAGATGCAGTACGTACCTAATGATTTGGGGTCTTGACACAATTAAGTTCTTCTGAATTCCATGATGATCTTTCCATCAAACTCCCTCCGATAAAATGCCACGAAAAGAGCAACAGCTTGTAGTTAAAGTAAACGAAATTTATAACTCATAAATTCATGAAAGGATTAACGAACACACAAACTTGACCTTTTATTTTTGCCAAAATATTTCACTTTATTGAACTAATTATGAGATACAAAGATACGAATTGAAACACTGAATATGTGATAATAATATATTTAGTGTTTTATTCAATGCAGTACCAATATTAGATGCAGTACTTTACGGTACCATTTAAATGAATCTAGACCATTAGATGAGTATGATCAAAGGTTAAGATTAAAAGTGCCAAAATTGTAATTAAATAAAAGATGAGATACTTATTTTCAATTAAATAGAAGGCTGAAAGGGCAATTTAGGTATTTCATATCTAGCCCTAAAATAGTGCCAGGGTAAATCACTTCCATCTATCCTCAAAAAAACAATTAACCGTCACCCTCCCCACTTTCTTTCCCACATTCATAGATCTACAACCTTCCCCTCTTTTTGTCAGTCGTCATTGATGATAATAGATCCATATTCGATCTATCACTCTTGAAGAAGATAGCACCAAATCCGAATGAAATTACAGTTGCCCCAAAACCCTTTTTTCGAAAAAAAACACCAAATCTGTTTTTTGCATTTCAAAAGAAAAGAAAAAAAAAAGAAAAAAAGAAACGAGATCTAGAAATACTAAACCCGATTAATTACAGATCTCATTTTTTTTTAAACACTAAAGATCTGGAAACACCAAATCTGTACGAATAAAAAAAAGCAAAAAAAAAAAGAGAAAGTGATGCGGAATCGCACAAGGAAAGTTACAGAAATTATTTATCGACTTGAGCCATTATCGACCCAATGGCACCATATTTGCCTTCACAGTAAGTCGCGTAACTCACTTTGTTGGTTTTCTAAATATTAACTTTTCTATGTTGACATTCGTACTGATTTTAAATAATGTACTTGATGAACAACAAAAGGTTACATTGTTATTCAAGGACTTTTGCTAATGCTCTTACTGGTTTGAAGGTGAGATCCATTTTATTGGTATTGTTATTCTCCTTTCCTATCTGATAGGTTGTTTGGATGTGTTTCTTTGGAAAACTTGCAATATCTATAATTTGATGAATCATCAATACGATTTAATATTTAATATTTATTTTTTGTTTCGAAACAACTATTGTGTTTTTGGTGCTTTATAAATATGTCTTTGATTGAAGTTTATGTTGCAACAGGAAACATACATGTTTTTTTTGGAAGTCGTGCACTTATGTTCTAATAAATTTGATGAATTGGACGAGAAAGTGAAGAGTACACACATGTTTTTGGAAGGCGTGCACACATGTTTTTGAAAGGCGTGCACAACTTAGACACTGCAAACATACATGTTTTTGGAAGGCGTGCACATATGTTCTAATGAATTTGATAAGAAAGTGAAGAGTGCACACATGTTTTTAAATGATGTCCGCATTTATATTTAACAAGATACTTGTACATATGTTGTATTTTATTTGATATTGAATTTTGTGTATACTATTTATGTTGTTGGTTTGTTATTTAATTTTTAAAGATTACGTGTATATGTTTTTGTTTTTAGTCATAAATATCGAAGATCAAATAATGTACACTAGGAACATACGTGCAATAACCGTTTTAAGCAAAATAAGTTCGACGTCAAAAGAATTACACGTAAAAAATATGTGTAAGTATACAATATTTAAAAACACACATATGCACTTGATTTTTCTGAAAACACGACTGCGAAAGAAAAATATAAAACTAAAAAAAAAGTTTAATTTCGAAAAATAAAAGGCTTGGAAAAACTTTTTTTTATTAAAAAAAAAGTCAAAATGTGTTTTCCAATTTTACCCTTTTGATTTAATTAATTTTTTTAATATTACTAACTTGTTATTGGTCTAAATGGTACTGTAAAGTACTGCATCTAATATTGGTACTGCATAGAACTTTTAATAGAAGAATCACCCATGTCGCCAGCTTGCAGGTTCTTAGAAACATAAAAATCTTTAAGCTCCGTAATTACATATGTTGTGTTACCATGAGGTGTAACACCCCCAAAATTCAATACAGCGGAAGACTCAACAAGCTTTCGGAGTGCTACGGGGATTGGTATCCAACACAAGACAATATAGAACGAGATAAAGTAAACATAATAAAAACACAGCCAAAACGGGGTTTTAACGTTTACATTTATCCCAACATCATTCAGAGTCAGGCCCAAAATAACATAACTGTAGGTCCAAAATTAATTATCAGAGTTTAGAAAAATAGATCCATAAACCATGAGCCTTGGCCGAGCCTTCCATTCCAAGCATCCGTATCATCACTTAATTACCTGAGAAAACGTGCTAAAAGTCAGCTTTCGCTGGTGAGATCATAGGTTTAAATTCATCTAACAATATAGTGGACATATACGCAAAACGCTTGCCAGCTAGACTAAGGATTCACTAAAAGCCTGCGGATACCCTCCGCTCCAACATAACACACGGATACCCTCCGTTCTAACATAGATATTCGGGTAACCCCCGCAATACCAAATAAATACTTGGATAACCTCCGAAGTATTAATAACCTATAGGTGCACACTACAGTATCTAAATAAGCCAACCTTGAATAGTACACACAAACCGTGTGACTAAAGCTGACAATCCACCAATAACCAAATAAGCCAACCTTGAATAGTACACACAAAATATGTGACTAAAGCTGACAATCCCCCAATAACCAAATAAGCTAACCTTGAATAGTACACACAAAATATGTGACTAAAGCTGACATTACATCCTAGTCCATACGCATAGCAAGTTTAGAAAGAATATAAAAGCGATAATAGTCCACGTAAAATAATTTGCAGGTTTCTCACCCCAAGTATTGAAAACATAGTTCAAGACTAAAAGTGGGGCTATGACTCACCTCAAGTCCAGAAAATAGCAAGAAGAAGTCGGTAGAAATGAGATGTATAGTAACTCACGAAACAGCAACTACGGACTCGGCACGACCTAACATTACCAACTCGTTCAGAATTCATATTCTCAAATTCAAAATATTCCCAAACCCGGACGAGAATCCGTTTTATTTCCGAAAATCCATTTCGTATTAGTTTGGTGTATTTACGTTTGGTATCCATACGGGTGGTGGGTCGATTCAAAACAAACCAAAAGGTCACACAAAGAATAATAAAATAAACTATGGATCTAATATTAGCCCAATATATCATTTAAATAAATTGCCGAAGTTTATCAAATCCGTCGATTTGATAATCCTCATATTTATTTACGTAACATACCGTTCCAAGATTACACCCCATCCTAAAGCACATAACACACAAATACTATATGGTAGATATCATAGTTTAATAAATTCCACATATATATCGTCAAATTGGCCAGATTTTCCCGATATATATATTCGCAATTTATTACACTTTACATATACCACAACCTATGGGCGTCGTAGGATACGATGCCCATTAATATATTCATTTCATATAGCCAAATAAGCCGATTCAACCCTACGGTTAAGTGGTTATTTAGTTATAGAAAACGTTTATATTAATCGTCATATATCCGTGACAACACGAAAGTCACAAGTAAAACTTACCTAGACTCGAGTGACAACGACTCCACATAACTCGATAAGCTTATTTATTATATATGAAATGACATTTTATTTAATATTTGGCAATTGTCGAGAATTCCTCGTTTTGTAACAATTTCTTTATAACAATAATACGTTCAATAATATTACGCCACTTTCGTAGCCTAATATATATCTAGTTGTATTATTTATAATACGACTCGTGATTATTATTATTATTAATATACGCATTTATACAATTATATATACGTTATTCACGTCTATATATTTATATAAACGTTTATATTATCAATAATTAGTATTACGAGTTTTGTTATTTACGTTTTAAATTGTAAATAGTTATCGAGTCATACGAAATGGTCACATGTCCGAGTCATGACTCTCGGCTCATTGTCCAAGTCCAAAGCAATAAGTAAATGTCATAAATACAAAGTATCTCCGTCCAACAAAATCCCAATCCACGTGCTACAACAATAGGGTCCGACTACGGCACCCGACTAACCTATCTCCGTCAATCTAAGTGACCGTCTCACAATCGGTCCCCAAAACCATTTTCGTCAACACTTCTTCAATAAATACCACGAGTCCAAAATAACTCGTCATCCGCTAAAAATCCAATAAGTCACAAAAATGATAACCAATCAATATATACACAATATAACCATAACAAGTAGAAATTAGTCGAAACATATATATTTCGACACCAACCATGGTTCTCAAAAATTAACCGTACTCGGGTCAAAGACCAAGTCAACTAAAGTCAAATAATATACCAAGAGCCAAGAGGGTCCCACCCGAGACCACTACGGTCGCGGCTAGCTCACACGAGCTCGAACCACAAGACCCCAATCGACCCATTTTGGGTCTTCGGCTCCCACAAGAGTCGGCCACAACAAAAATAATCAAACCATGGCCAAAACAATTGAACCAATTAATCACCATGACCACAAATGGTCAACCATCCAGAAAAACGGGTCAAAATGACCACATCGACCCGAAATTAATAGAAGTCGAGGAGAGGGCCTCGGCTAGGGGGTCGACCACGCATCAAAACCCAACCAAACAACAAAACCCGGATACCAAACTAAGATTTAACCAAGTTTTAATAAAACCCATTATCATTTCATCATTTTCTTTCCAAATCCGATCTGTATTAATAAAATTCGTGGGTTTGGGTAAGTTTTTCAACAAAACGAGGCACCTTGTGCACACTTACCCGCGGATCTATAAAAATAAATCAAGAAAGATGGTGAAAATGATGTGTGTGGCGTCGGTGGTGGTAGAACGAGGTGAGGATGGTTGTTTTTGGGCGCATGAATCACAAGATAATAACAAGGAAGGTGTGGGGAATGTTTTGGGAGTGGTGGTGTGTGGTGGTGCGCGGCGGTGGTGGCCGGACGAAGGGTGGCCGGCGGTGAGGGAGAAGAGAGGAGAGGGTGAGTGAGTTTGTTTATGAATAATGATAAAGATGGGTTAGGGTTAGGGTTTTTAATAGAGTATTTTCACGTTAGGTCCCTCAACTAAGTTTCCTTATATTTTGCACACAAAACCTTTTTATCACCAACTTTAATTTATAAAAACGCCCACTTACGTAAGTAAAAACTTACTAAGAAAATATTAGACGTCCCCGAACTCGTTATTTTCACCATTTGACGGACTATATATATATATTCCACCGAAATTTATAATAAATATGTTATTAAACGTCCAACGTATTAAAACTCGTAAGTTATTAAACTTTTAGGTTTCCTAGTGCCGGAGTCAACGTAGTACTATGTGAGAATTTAAAAATACATCACCGAGCATAATAACAAAAATGAATTATGAAAATAATTCACGAATTCCATAACATCATAGAAACATAATTATCCATAAAATAGGTCTTACAAGTTCGTTGTGAAATAAAATTCTAAATAAAAATTTTAAACGAACTTTAACGTAATGCGGGTTTTTAAAATAGCTCCCTAAATTGCCGATTGTCATGTCAACTCTCAAATCCGCTAAAAACTCTCCAATAACTCTCTTAAGTCGATCAGATACACCTGCAACTCTCTCACCAAGCTCAGTAATCCGAGCCCACAACCTGCCAATCTCACCCAATTTTGCATGCTCAGCAGAAACCTCAGAAGATGCATCCGACTCAATGGGACTACCAGGTGGCAACTCAAACAAGAACGGATGATCAGGTGAATCAGGCTCAATAGGATGTACAGGTGAATCAGGCTCCTCAGCCTGAGCTGGTGGTACTAACACATCATCATCATCAGGCATCTCATCCTCCTGAGGGTCATCCTCTTCCTCAGGGTCATCATCATCACCCTGCTCGGCCTCCTGAGGGTCATCCTCCTCCTCAGGGTCATCAGCCTCATCCTCACCCTCGTACTCCTCCTCATTCTCATAGGGAGAGTACCTCATCAATCGTCGTCTCCTAACAGGTGAACCATGTGGAGATGTGGTAGGTGATCTAGGATGACGACGCAATGATGTGGGTGGCGCCTCAGACAAAAGAGAGTGAGCATCAATCTGTAAAGGTGATGGAGTAGGGCGTACCGACATGCGTGCCGTAGCCCGGTGGGCAAAGCGTGGGGCCACACGAGCCAAAGCCTGATGAAGAGTAAGCTGTCTCGATGTACCAGGGAGCCCTAGAGAAGATGAGGGTCCCTGCGCAGATGCAGCAGGTAGTGCTGAAGTAGAAGCTGTCTGCGGTACAGTAGCTGAAAACATGGCCATCTGGTAAGGGTCATCAGATGCCATAGTTAACTGTGCAGGTAAAACCGGTGCAGTAAGAATATCCTCGACAACATCGGGCATATGGGAGGCCATGGTCTGTGACAACGGCGTAGGGTAGGTGTAAGTGTTTCAAAACAACTAAATCACAACTCGAAATACCATACCAAAATCCTCATCAAATAATTCAATCATATAATCTCAATAAAAGAGTTTCAAATACCGCATTACTAAAATGTTTATAAAACATATAGACCATATAATTCCTCGAAAACGCCATCTTATTACTAAAATCCATAAACCTCAAATCATCTCAATAAATCCCAAATCTAACAATCATCTCAAATATCTCATAATACCTCAAATATTAGAAGACGCTTCGGCTTGGTGGGCTGGCGGGCGGTGGTCAAGGATCATTTTATATAAAAATACGGTTATAGTTTATGCGTTTATTTACCTAGTTCTCTATAACCTTGGCTCTGATACCAATCTGTAACACCCCCAAAATTCGATACAGCGGAAGACTCAACAAGCTTTCGGAGTGCTTGATGAGGCAAAAAATGATCCGTTTTTAGGGGGTCATTTAAGCCCGAATCTGACTTTATTTGATCAAATATTGCCCTAAATCGTTCCTTTTGTGATTTTAGGTGTTTGGAGAGTGAATTCTGGAAAAGAAGCCATTTTGGACGTTTTTGGAGCATAAAAGTGAAGAAAACGGCAAAGTACCAAATTTCCATGCTGAAGATACAAGGTGACGGCGTCAAGACCACCATCTTGACGGCGTCAGACATGAGGAATTAAACACCGTAGGTGGTGACGGCGTCAGAAGGCTTCATGACGGCGTCAAAGTGGCAAGAATAAAATACCGTGGGTGATGACGGCGTCACATAGGCCGTCATAAGTGGATCAAGGCCGTCCGAGGAAGTATATGGCGGCGAGGTGACGGCGTCACAAGTTACTCTTGACGCCGTCAGCCTGTTTTTCCTATATATAGTTTTCTAGTTTTTTTATTAAAAAAAGAGAGAAGTTTTGGTGAAACCCTAAAGACGATTTTGGTGCCTCTTTTACAGGTTTTTCAAGGGTTCCAAACCCTTGAGACCTTGCATTGTAATTGAGATAAGTGTACTTTCAATTCAATCAATATGTCTATGTGTTGGTTGTTTATATCTTGTTCTTGTCTCAATTCTACTATGCTAGGCTAGATCTCTTTTGTGTTTGCTTAGATCTAATGAAACCTAGATGTTGATTATGTGTTGATTACTTGTCTATTCTTGTTTTGGATGAATGATATTATATGTTAGGCTTAAGAAAACTGGCAGATCTCCAAATGATAACATGCTTGAACGTCTTAAGAAACATGAACCGAGGCATACTAGGTCTTTATTGGTTGTATTTAATGCATGAGCCACTGTTTACAATCCCTATAGTTGTGCTGGGTCATGGTGTAGGAGGAGATAAGAGCTCATAGAGTTGGGGAGTTATGTATGCCACCCCACGAATGGTATTAAGGAATACAATCCGTCATCCATACAAGTGTAACAAATAATTAACATGTAAAAGATATCTAGGGAGTAATGAAGTCTAAGTAAACACAATTTCTCCAACCACTGCTCACAACCTTAGTATAATTTAGTTTAATTTCATTTTTAGTATTTTATTTCAATTATATAATAGCTTTGGGTTAGTTGAATAGCAACTAATTCCGCCCACTCTTCCAAAACCCGAGATTTTACTTGCTTTCATAAAAATATAAAAATACAAAAATAATCATCTTTCACCTCTAGAACTATTAATTAGGTTTTCTAATCCTAGCGACACTATTCCTAAGCTGAACGATTAATCCCCCGGTACTTGTCACTATACTATACTACAACGATCAGGTACACTGCCTGGTGGGGGTTGTAAGCTTTCGAGATCCCTCGAGAGGTAAAGCAAGGTGCGATTCCCACGCATCAAGTTTTTGGCGCCGCAGCCCGGGGAATAGTTATTGTCTAGGTTAGGATTTCTTTTTATTAGGTCTACTTGCTAGATTCCTTTCTAGTAAGATTTTATTTTTATTTTTAGGTCTTCTTTAGTCTATCTTATTTCTTTGTGTCTTTGTTCGTAAACTGTTTCGATGGATAACAATAACATTGATCGGCTGATTCCTGTTATTCGTGTTTTTCGTCGTAGGATGTTCCAATTGCCCGTCCCACTTCCTTTAGCAGAAAATGAGAACCCACCTAGCCTCTCACCTAACCACCACTTTGACAATAATTCTGAGCTAGAAGAGTCTGATCATGATGATGACCGTAGGGCTAGTCCTTTTTACTATTCAGACTCCGATGAGGATCTTGATGATGGTGACGTAATCAATGAGGATAGAATGGAAGAGGAAATAAACCCTCTTAGGTATGTGGACCCTAGAACTAGGATTGAGTGCGATAGTTCATTTAACATGCAATTCCCTTGTAAGATTGGATTTAAGAGCTTTAACGCCTATCTCAACTCATCTCTTCCGATGAACATAATTTCACATAACGAATACAATAAAATCATGGTAGATGAGTTAGAATACAAAGGGGACAACATTATTGCTAAGGCAATACCGTTGCACGTGTTTGTAGGAAGGTTGGTTTATCTTGTTGAGTTCATGGTTATGGAGAATCTAGGAGAATTTATTGATAATAAATTGACCCAAGTTGTGTTTGGAAAACCCTTCAAACGGTTGACCAACCTTGATGAAAAACTCATAGAAGGGCTAACTACATTCTCGGATGAGGATGAAGATTTTGTCTATCAAATGCCACGCGCACACCCTAGGTTCAAAGATTTTTCCATGGAGAAGTGTAGTAGGTATCCGCCCATGGAAATGCTAAGTGAGAATGATAAGAGAAAGGGACTTAAGTACACGCATGAAAAGAATAAAAAATACTATCACGGGTGCCTAGAGTTAGGAGAAGAATATAAGAAAGATGAGGCGACAATTAGATGGCTCGCACTTGGTTATGTGAGCATAAGCGATACACGATAGCCCATGACTTTGAGTCTAGCTACAAGATTCGTAAATAAAGAAAAGCGCTTCTTAGGAGGCAACCTATGTTTTGTGTGATTTTATTTGTTTGATTGTTATTTGCTTCCGTATGCATGTTTTATTTTTATTGTTGGTTGATCATGTTTCTCTACTAAAATGTGGAAATACTTTATTATGTTGTTTGGCCTAGTCTTAACTTCAACCTAAAGGTATTTTTGCAAAAGATAAGTGTAAGGGGAAACCCCAAATATGTTTTTAAGAAACAAACTGATCATGATTCTCCACAATATTTAATGGACATGTATATTCGTATTTGTTAGAGTCAAATGCTTGTATTGAGTCATAATGAAGTTTTGCAGGATTTTCCAGGAAGTAGGACAAAGTTTTTCCATAAATTTTCCGGAAACTTAACATAAGAATTTCTGCAGGTCCATTCTGACGGCGTCAGGGTATTGCTCTTGACGGCGTCAGGAGTTAAAAATCTGGAAATTTTACCGGTTTTGTTTTTCTAACGGAGTCTTATAGTTTTTGTGAATTATTAAGTTTTATAATCTCCAGGAAATCTGCAAACTTCATTCCACAAGCATTATATCTTACTTTGTTTTCTAGGATTTAGTAACTTATATAGGATGCCGCCGATTTTACGCGAGGTTGCCTTGTCTACTGTTGTCAGGATTTACAGGTTATTTATGACAAGAAGATGATTTATATTCTGGAAGGGAAGCTTTGATTGTTCATTTTCTTGGAGGAAGATTTAACCTGGCCAACCTATAATCCATACCGAGCGAATCAGGGGAGTATTTGATTTCATTCTCTTTACTTCTTAACTTTTACATTCTTTACTTGAACATTGGGGACAATGTTCATCTTAAGTGTAAGGGGAGGGTAAAAAGATGATACCTTACATATGCACTTTCGCTTGAGTTTGTTTTGTTTGATAGTAGATGAGTAATAAAACTATGAGAAATACTTGTTAGTGCAATTTTAGCGCCAAATTTAAAATTTTTTACAACATTTAGGAGTGAAACTTTAGCCATAGCAAGCGTCTCATGGATAGGAGGTTGTATGACTAGCACATAACCGTATATTCAGAAAAAATTTTCCACCCAAAATTGTGAGGTTCGCCTTTAGATTTGATAGGAAAAGCATTCATTATTGGTGCTTTTGAGTCTACCGGTAGCATTTAGATTCTAGAACTTGCGTTAGTGATGCATCCCGAGACCGCTAGTGAGACTACATTCGTGTGGTAGGATTTACTACATGATAAGAAGCATTAGGATCACCCTTGTGTTAAACCCGTATTATGATTACTTGACCATTTAAGTCATATTACTTGGCTAGTTAAGTCAACTAATTTTTCCCACACCCTTAGCGTTGTACTCATTTTTAGTACACGAAACCCCTAGTACACCCCTCCGAGCCTATCTTTTCGTTTCTAACTTTAAGCATCTTACTTAAAGGAAGAATTTGTTACACCCCACTTAAATGTACACCCAAATCGCCTTAGCCTTCCGTGTATGCGCTCATTTTTAGTGCATTATTGTTATTTGTTAAACCCTAAGTTGACTTTCTAATTGATTACATGGTTGCTAAGTCGAGTCATATCCTTGTACATATTGTTTTGGGACGATTGGGACTCATGGGTAAGTACTTATTTTATGGAGTAATGGGGAAGAACATCATATTATTACCCCCATATGTACGTTAATCTTAAAAGTGCTCCAAGTGTTTTGATTCTCTTAATTCGAGTCATTAGATTAGTTTAATGTAAAGTATGTAAAGATTCAAGTGTAAGGGGAATATTCATTCCCTATGATGTATTATTTTGGATGGTAGGGTAAGAGTGTATGCAAAAAAAAAAAAAAAAAAAAAAAAAAAAAAAAAAAATCGATAAATCAAGAAAAAGAAAAAAAAAATAGAAAAAAGGAAAAAGAGAAAAAAACATACGGACTACCATCCCATTTCATTCTATGTTTATTTTATGTTTTTGTTATTTTTCATTTATTAGCTTAAGTCGAGTCTAGTCTTGGCTTAGCAACGCCATCTTGTACATGTAATTGACCAAGATTGTTAACTCGCCACTAGTAAAACTTCCTTTATCCAACAAAACCATGTATTTCATATCCCTACACCTAACGTTACAACCCTTTAAAAGACCTCTTTGATAGTTTATCCTAGGTGCTTACGCCATGTGGTGGAGGTTTGATCCTTTCCCAAGCCTATGGTAATCTATTTTGCTATGACAGGTAGTGAGAGATGTTTTCCATTTCCATATTGTAATTTATACTTTATTACACCCGAGAGATGTGAGTATCTAAACACTATTTGTGAGGTGCTTGTGTATGACCTCCCTGCTTGTCTATTGGTCTTTAGTGGAACGATTATTTGTTGTAATTACTTTTATATTAGTGTTAAATGACCCCTAACTTGTCTTTTGGGTAGAATAAAAGCGCATTTGCTTGAGGACAAGCAAATCTCAAGTGTAAGGGTATATGATGAGGCGAAAAATGATCCGTTTTTAGGGGGTCATTTAAGCCCGAATCCGACTTTATTTGATCAAATATTGCCTTAAATCGTTCCTTTTGTGATTTTAGGTGTTTGGAGAGTGAATTCTGGAAAAGAAGCCATTTTGGACGTTTTTGGAGCATAAAAGTGAAGAAAACGGCAAAGTACCAAATTTCCATGCTGAAGATACAAGGTGACGGCGTCAAGACCACCATCTTGACGGCGTCAGACATGAGGAATTAAACACCGTAGGTGGTGACGGCGTCAGAAGGCTTCATGACGGCATCAAAGTGGCAAGAATAAAATACCGTGGGTGATGACAGCGTCACATAGGCCGTCATAAGTGGATCAAGGCCGTCCGAGGAAGTATATGGCGGCGAGGTGACGGCGTCACAAGTTACTCTTGACGCCGTCAGCCTGTTTTTCCTATATATAGTTTTCTAGTTTTTTTTATTAAAAAAAGAGAGAAGTTTTGGTGAAACCCTAAAGACGATTTTGGTGCCTCTTTTATAGGTTTTTCAAGGGTTCCAAACCCTTGAGACCTTGCATTGTAATTGAGATAAGTGTACTTTCAATTCAATCAATATGTCTATGTGTTGGTTGTTTATATCTTGTTTTTGTCTCAATTCTACTATGCTAGGCTAGATCTCTTTTGTGTTTGCTTAGATCTAATGAAACCTAGATGTTGATTATGTGTTGATTACTTGTCTATTCTTGTTTTGGATGAATGATATTATATGTTAGGCTTAAGAAAACTGGCAGATCTCCAAATGGTAACATGCTTGAACGTCTTAAGAAACATGAACCGAGGCGTACTAGGTCTTTATTGGTTGTATTTAATGCATGAGCCACTGTTTACAATCCCTATAGTTGTGCTGGGTCATGGTGTAGGAGGAGATAAGAGCTCATAGAGTTGGGGAGTTATGTATGCCACCCCACGAATGGTATTAAGGAATACAATCCGTCATCCATACAAGTGTAACAAATAATTAACATGTAAAAGATATCTAGGGAGTAATGAAGTCTAAGTAAACACAATTTCTCCAACCACTGCTCACAACCTTAGTATAATTTAGTTTAATTTCATTTTTAGTATTTTATTTCAATTATATAATAGCTTTGGGTTAGTTGAATAGCAACTAATTCCGCCCACTCTTCCAAAACCCGAGATTTTACTTGCTTTCATAAAAATATAAAAATACAAAAATAATCATCTTTCACCTCTAGAACTATTAATTAGGTTTTCTAATCCTAGCGACACTATTCCTAAGCTGAACGATCAATCCCCCGGTACTTGTCACTATACTATACTACAACGATCAGGTACACTGCCTGGTGGGGGTTGTAAGCTTTCGAGATCCCTCGAGAGGTAAAGCAAGGTGCGATTCCCACGCATCAAGTTTTTGGCGCCGCAGCCCGGGGAATAGTTATTGTCTAGGTTAGGATTTCTTTTTATTAGGTCTACTTGCTAGATTCCTTTCTAGTAAGATTTTATTTTTATTTTTAGGTCTTCTTTAGTCTATCTTATTTCTTTGTGTCTTTGTTCGTAAACTGTTTCGATGGATAACAATAACATTGATCGGCTGATTCCTGTTATTCGTGTTTTTCGTCGTAGGATGTTCCAATTGCCCGTCCCACTTCCTTTAGCAGAAAATGAGAACCCACCTAGCCTCTCACCTAACCACCACTTTGACAATAATTCTGAGCTAGAAGAGTCTGATCATGATGATGACCGTAGGGCAAGTCCTTTTTACTATTCAGACTCCGATGAGGATCTTGATGATGGTGACGTAATCAATGAGGATAGAATGGAAGAGGAAATAAACCCTCTTAGGTATGTGGACCCTAGAACTAGGATTGAGTGTGATAGTTCATTTAACATGCAATTCCCTTGTAAGATTGGATTTAAGAGCTTTAACGCCTATCTCAACTCATCTCTTCCGATGAACATAATTTCACGTAACGAATACAATAAAATCATGGTAGATGAGTTAGAATACAAAGGGGACAACATTATTGCTAAGGCAATACCATTGCACGTGTTTGTAGGAAGGTTGGTTTATCTTGTTGAGTTCATGGTTATGGAGAATCTAGGAGAATTTATTGATAATAAATTGACCCAAGTTGTGTTTGGAAAACCCTTCAAACGGTTGACCAACCTTGATGAAAAACTCATAGAAGGGCTAATTACATTCTCGGATGAGGATGAAGATTTTGTCTATCAAATGCCCCGCGCACACCCTAGGTTCAAAGATTTTTCCATGGAGAAGTGTAGTAGGTATCCGCCCATGGAAATGCTAAGTGAGAATGATAAGAGAAAGGGACTTAAGTACACGCATGAAAAGAATAAAAAATACTATCACGGGTGCCTAGAGTTACGAGAAGAATATAAGAAAGATGAGGCGACAATTAGATGGCTCACACTTGGTTATGTGAGCATAAGCGATACACGATAGCCCATGACTTTGAGTCTAGCTACAAGACTCGTAAATAAAGAAAAGCGCTTCTTGGGAGGCAACCCATGTTTTGTGTGATTTTATTTGTTTGATTGTTATTTGCTTCCGTATGCATGTTTTATTTTTATTGTTGGTTGATCATGTTTCTCTGCTAAAATGTGGAAATACTTTATTATGTTGTTTGGCCTAGTCTTAACTTCAACCTAAAGGTATTTTTGCAAAAGATAAGTGTAAGGGGAAACCCCAAATATGTTTTTAAGAAACAAACTGATCATGATTCTCCACAATATTTAATGGACATGTATATTCGTATTTGTTAGAGTCAAATGCTTGTATTGAGTCATAATGAAGTTTTGCAGGATTTTCCAGGAAGTAGGACAAAGTTTTTCCAGAAATTTTCCGGAAACTTAACATAAGAATTTCTGCAGGTCCATTCTGACGGCGTCAGGGTATTGCTCTTGACGGCGTCAGGAGTTAAAAATCTGGAAATTTTACCGGTTTTGTTTTTCTAACGGAGTCTTATAGTTTTTGTGAATTATTAAGTTTTATAATCTCCAGGAAATCTGCAAACTTCATTCCACAAGCATTATATCTTACTTTGTTTTCTAGGATTTAGTAACTTATATAGGATGCCGCCGATTTTACGCGAGGTTGCCTTGTCTACTGTTGTCAGGATTTACAGGTTATTTATGACAAGAAGATGATTTATATTCTGGAAGGGAAGCTTTGATTGTTCATTTTCTTGGAGGAAGATTTAACCTGGCCAACCTATAATCCATACCGAGCGAATCAGGGGAGTATTTGATTTCATTCTCTTTACTTCTTAACTTTTACATTCTTTACTTGAACATTGGGGACAATGTTCATCTTAAGTGTAAGGGGAGGGTAAAAAGATGATACCTTACATATGCACTTTCGATTGAGTTTGTTTTGTTTGATAGTAGATGAGTAATAAAACTATGAGAAATACTTGTTAGTGCAATTTTAGCGCCAAATTTAAAATTTTTTACAACATTTAGGAGTGAAACTTTAGCCATAGCAAGCGTCTCATGGATAGGAGGTTGTATGACTAGCACATAACCGTATATTCAGAAAAAATTTTCCACCCAAAATTGTGAGGTTCGCCTTTAGATTTGATAGGAAAAGCATTCATTATTGGTGCTTTTGAGTGTACCGGTAGCATTTAGATTCTAGAACTTGCGTTAGTGATGCATCCCGAGACCGCTAGTGAGACTACATTCGTGTGGTAGGATTTACTACATGATAAAAAGCATTAGGATCACCCTTGTGTTAAACCCGTATTATGATTACTTGACCATTTAAGTCATATTACTTGGCAAGTTAAGTCAACTAATTTTTCCCACACCCTTAGCGTTGTACTCATTTTTAGTACACGAAACCCCTAGTACACCCCTCCGAGCCTATCTTTTCGTTTCTAACTTTAAGCATCTTACTTAAAGGAAGAATTTGTTACACCCCACTTAAATGTACACCCAAATCGCCTTAGCCTTCCGTGTATGCGCTCATTTTTAGTGCATTATTGTTATTTGTTAAACCCTAAGTTGACTATCTAATTGATTACATGGTTGCTAAGTCGAGTCATATCCTTGTACATATTGTTTTGGGACAATTGGGACTCATGGGTAAGTACTTATTTTATGGAGTAATGGGGAAGAACATCATATTATTACCCCCATATGTACGTTAATCTTAAAAGTGCTCCAAGTGTTTTGATTCTCTTAATTCGAGTCATTAGATTAGTTTAATGTAAAGTATGTAAAGATTCAAGTGTAAGGGGAATATTCATTCCCTATGATGTATTATTTTGGATGGTAGGGTAAGAGTGTATGCAAAAAAAAAAAAAAAAAAAAAAAAAAAAAAAAAAAAAAAAAAAAATCGATAAATCAAGAAAAAGAAAAAAAAAATAGAAAAAAGGAAAAAGAGAAAAAAACATACGGACTACCATCCCATTTCATTCTATGTTTATTTTATGTTTTTGTTATTTTTCATTTATTAGCTTAAGTCGAGTCTAGTCTTGGCTTAGCAACGCCATCTTGTACATGTAATTGACCAAGATTGTTAACTCGCCACTAGTAAAACTTCCTTTATCCAACAAAACCATGTATTTCATATCCCTACACCTAACGTTACAACCCTTTAAAAGACCTCTTTGATGGTTTATCCTAGGTGCTTACGCCATGTGGTGGAGGTTTGATCCTTTCCCAAGCCTATGGTAATCTATTTTGCTATGACAGGTAGTGAGAGATGTTTTCCATTTCCATATTGTAATTTATACTTTATTACACCCGAGAGATGTGAGTATCTAAACACTATTTGTGAGGTGCTTGTGTATGACCTCCCTGCTTGTCTATTGGTCTTTAGTGGAACGATTATTTGTTGTAATTACTTTTATATTAGTGTTAAATGACCCCTAACTTGTCTTTTGGGTAGAATAAAAGCGCATTTGCTTGAGGAGAAGCAAATCTCAAGTGTAAGGGTATATGATGAGGCGAAAAATGATCCGTTTTTAGGGGGTCATTTAAGCCCGAATCCGACTTTATTTGATCAAATATTGCCCTAAATCGTTCCTTTTGTGATTTTAGGTGTTTGGAGAGTGAATTCTGGAAAAGAAGCCATTTTGGACGTTTTTGGAGCATAAAAGTGAAGAAAACGGCAAAGTACCAAATTTCCATGCTGAAGATACAAGGTGACGGCGTCAAGACCACCATCTTTACGGCGTCAGACATGAGGAATTAAACACCGTAGGTGGTGACGGCGTCAAAGTGGCAAGAATAAAATACCGTGGGTGATGACAGCGTCACATAGGCCGTCATAAGTGGATCAAGGCCGTCCGAGGAAGTATATGGCGGCGAGGTGACGGTGTCACAAGTTACTCTTGACGCCGTCAGCCTGTTTTTCCTATATATAGTTTTCTAGTTTTTTTTATTAAAAAAAGAGAGAAGTTTTGGTGAAACCCTAAAGACGATTTTGGTGCCTCTTTTACAGGTTTTTCAAGGGTTCCAAACCCTTGAGACCTTGCATTGTAATTGAGATAAGTGTACTTTCAATTCAATCAATATGTCTATGTGTTGGTTGTTTATATCTTGTTTTTGTCTCAATTCTACTATGCTAGGCTAGATCTCTTTTGTGTTTGCTTAGATCTAATGAAACCTAGATGTTGATTATGTGTTGATTACTTGTCTATTCTTGTTTTGGATGAATGATATTATATGTTAGGCTTAAGAAAACTGGCAGATCTCCAAATGGTAACATGCTTGAACGTCTTAAGAAACATGAACCGAGGCGTACTAGGTCTTTATTGGTTGTATTTAATGCATGAGCCACTGTTTACAATCCCTATAGTTGTGCTGGGTCATGGTGTAGGAGGAGATAAGAGCTCATAGAGTTGGGGAGTTATGTATGCCACCCCACGAATGGTATTAAGGAATACAATCCGTCATCCATACAAGTGTAACAAATAATTAACATGTAAAAGATATCTAGGGAGTAATGAAGTCTAAGTAAACACAATTTCTCCAACCACTGCTCACAACCTTAGTATAATTTAGTTTAATTTCATTTTTAGTATTTTATTTCAATTATATAATAGCTTTGGGTTAGTTGAATAGCAACTAATTCCGCCCACTCTTCCAAAACCCGAGATTTTACTTGCTTTCATAAAAATATAAAAATACAAAAATAATCATCTTTCACCTCTAGAACTATTAATTAGGTTTTCTAATCCTAGCGACACTATTCCTAAGCTGAACGATCAATCCCACGGTACTTGTCACTATACTATGCTACAACGATCAGGTACACTGCCTGGTGGGGGTTGTAAGCTTTCAAGATCCCTCGAGAGGTAAAGCAAGGTGCGATTCCCACGCATCAGTGCTACGGGGATTGGTATCCAACACAAGACAATATAGAAGGAGATAAAGTAAACATAATAAAAACACAGCCAAAACGGGGTTTTAACGTTTACATTTATCCCAACATCATTCAGAGTCAGGCCCAAAATAACGTAACTGTAGGTCCAAAATTAATTATCAGAGTTTAGAAAAATAGATCCATAAACCATGAGCCTTGGCCGAGCCTTCCATTCCAAGCATCCGTATCATCACTTAATTACCTGAGAAAACGTGCTAAAAGTCAGCTTTCGCTGGTGAGATCATAGGTTTAAATTCATCTAACAATATAGTGGACATATACGCAAAACACTTGCCAGCTAGACTAAGGATTCACTAAAAGCCTGCGGATACCTTCCGCTCCAACATAACACACGGATACCCTCCGTCCTAACATAGATATTCGGGTAACCCCCGCAATACCAAATAAATACTTGGATAACCTCCGAAGTATTAATAACCTATAGGTGCACACTACAGTATCTAAATAAGCCAACCTTGAATAGTACACACAAACCGTGTGACTAAAGCTGACAATCCACCAATAACCAAATAAGCCAACCTTGAATAGTACACACAAAATATGTGACTAAAGCTGACAATCCCCCAATAACCAAATAAGCCAACCTTGAATAGTACACACAAAATATGTGACTAAAGCTGACATTACATCCTAGTCCATACGCATAGCAAGTTTAGAAAGAATATAAAACCGATAATAGTCCACGTAAAATAATTTGCACGTTTCTCACCCCAAGTATTGAAAACATAGTTCAAGAGTAAAAGTGGGGCTATGACTCACCTCAAGTCCAGAAAATAGCAAGAAGAAGTCGGTAGAAATGAGATGTATAGTAACTCACGAAACAGCAACTACGGACTCGGCACGACCTAACATTACCAACTCGTTCAGAATTCATATTCTCAAATTCAAAATATTCCCAAACCCGGACGAGAATCCGTTTTATTTCCGAAAATCCATTTCGTATTAGTTTGGTGTATTTACGTTTGGTATCCATACGGGTGGTGGGTCGATTCAAAACAAACCAAAAGGTCATACAAAGAATAATAAAATAAACTATGGATCTAATATTAGCCCAATATATCATTTAAATAAATCGCCGAAGTTTATCAAATCCATCGATTTGATAATCCTCATATTTATTTACGTAACATACCGTTCCAAGATTACACCCCATCCTAAAGCACATAACACACAAATACTATATGGTAGATATCATAGTTTAATAAATTTCACATATATATCGTCAAATTGGCCAGATTTTCCCGATATATATATTCGAAATTTATTACACTTTACGTATACCGCAACCTATGGGCGTCGTAGGATACGATGCCCATTAATATATTCATTTCATATAGCCAAATAACCCGATTCAACCCTACGGTTAAGTGGTTATTTAGTTATAGAAAACGTTTATATTAATCGTCATATATCCGTGACAACACGAAAGTCACAAGTAAAACTTACCTGGACTCGAGTGACAACGACTCCGCATAACTCGATAAGTTTATTTATTATATATGAAATGACATTTTATTTAATATTTGGTAATTTTTGAGAATTCCTCGTTTTGTAACAATTTCTTTATAACAATAATGCGTTCAATAATATTACGCCACTTTCGTAGCCTAATATATATCTAGTTGTATTATTTATAATACGACTCGTGATTATTATTATTATTAATATACGCATTTATACAATTATATATACGTTATTCACGTCTATATATTTATATAAACGTTTATATTATCAATAATTATTATTACGAGTTTTATTATTTACGTTTTAAATTGTAAATAGTTATCGAGTCATACGAAATGGTCAAATGTCTGAGTCATGACTCTCGGCTCATTGTCCAAGTCCAAAGCAATAAGTAAATGTCATAAATACAAAGTATCTCCGTCCAACAAAATCCCAATCCACGTGCTACAACAATAGGGTCCGACTACGGCACCCGACTAACCTATCTCCGTCAATCTAAGTGACCGTCTCACAATCGGTCTCCAAAACCATTTTCGTCAACACTTCTTCAATATATACCACGAGTCCAAAATAACTCGTCATCCGCTAAAAATACAATAAGTCGCAAAAATGATAACCAATCAATATATACACAATATAACCATAACAAGTAGAAATTAGTCGAAACATATATATTTCGACACCAACCACGGTTCTCAAAAATTAACCGTACTCGGGTCAAAGACCAAGTCAACTAAAGTCAAATAATATACCAAGAGCCAAGAGGGTCCCACCCGAGACCACTACGGTCGCGGCTAGCTCACACGAGCTCGAACCACAAGACCCCAATCGACCCATTTTGGGTCTTCGGCTCCCACAAGAGTCGGCCACAACAAAAATAATCAAACCATGGCCAAAACAATTAAACCAATTAATCACCATGACCACAAATGGTCAACCATCCAGAAAAAAAATGACCACATCGACCCGAAATTAATAGAAGTCGAGGAGAGGGCCTCGGCTAGGGGGTCGACCACGCATCAAAACCCAACCAAACAACAAAACCCGGATACCAAACTAAGATTTAACCAAGTTTTAATAAAACCCATTATCATTTCATCATTTTCTTTCCAAATCCGATCCATATTAATAAAATTCGTGTGTTTGGGTAAGTTTTTCAACAAAACGAGGCACCTTGTGCACACTTACCCGCGGATCTATAAAAATAAATCAAGAAAGATGGTGAAAATGATGTGTGTGGCGTCGG
Source organism: Artemisia argyi (assembly GCA_030686995.1). Taxonomy (NCBI): domain Eukaryota; kingdom Viridiplantae; phylum Streptophyta; class Magnoliopsida; order Asterales; family Asteraceae; genus Artemisia; species Artemisia argyi. Next base: position 238,041,961 of record CM060700.1, on the reverse strand, counting down.
TGGTGGTAGAACGAGGTGAGGATGGTTGTTTTTGGGCGCGTGAATCACAAGATAATAACAAGGAAGGTGTGGGGAATGTTTTGGAAGTGGTGGTGTGTGGTGGTGCGCGGCGGTGGTGGCCGGACGAAGGGTGGCCGGCGGTGAGGGAGAAGAGAGGAGAGGGTGAGTGAGTTTGTTTATGAAAAATGATAAAGATGGGTTAGGGTTAGGGTTTTTAATAGAGTATTTTCACTTTAGGTCCCTGAACTAAGTTTCCTTATATTTTGCACACAAAACCTTTATATCACCAACTTTAATTTATAAAAACGCCCCCTTACGTAAGTAAAAACTTACTAAGAAAATATTAGACGTCCCCGAACTCGTTATTTTCACCATTTGACGGACAATATATATATATATATTCCACCGAAATTTATAATAAATACGTTATTAAACGTCCAACGTATTAAAACTCATAAGTTGTTAAACTTTTAGGTTTCCTAGTGCCGGAGTCAACGTAGTACTATGTGAGAATTTAAAAATACATCACCGAGCATAATCACAAAAATGAATTATGAAAATAATTCATGAATTCCATAACATCATAGAAACATAATTATCCATAAAATAGGTCTTACAAGTTCGTTGTGAAATAAAATTCTAAATAAAATTTTTAAACGAAATTTAACGTAATGCGGGTTTTTAAAATAGCTCTCTAAATTGCCGGTTGTCACATGAGGGTACCAGCAACGGAGAGAAACATCCATTTCTTGCCCTTCAGTATCTATAGTATTCAACGGGACCACCTCCGTGTTAGAGTTTGTGGTTAAATATTAATTAGTATATGACTAGAATCGAACTCGATATCTCAGGATTGCACAAATTACAAATGAGAATTAAAGTATAATAATTGATATATATATATATATATATATATATATATATAGGGGAAGGATAATGTGAGAACTTTCTTAAAGTTGTAAAAATGAGAACTATTCTAAAATACAATTAAAACATTGATACATAACAATTTTAGCAAGGATGCACCAAAATATTATTAATTAATACAAGTTAACATTAAATCGACTAATAACCAACTCATACATGAGAAACGAATTACTGATACACTATTAAATTTTTGATACATATACATTAAAATCTCAAAAAACTATTTTCTTATACATAAATTGATACACCTAATACACAACAACCACTAAAAACTTGATAAACAATACTAATCTTTGATACACATTACATGTTGAATCAAAGTGTATCACTTAGTTTACATCAATTTTCATAAGAAACCCCATCAAATCTTTAACAATTTTAGTTGTAATTAATTATGTTTTTATTTTCTTTTAAGTTGAGTGTCATTTGTGAGATTTTGGTTGGTTCTCATTTTTACAACTTTAAGAAAGTTCTCATTTGACCTCAATTCTATATATATATATATATATATATATATATATATATATTAAACGTTATATATATAATTATCTAAACACTAAATATTGTCTAATGGTCGTTAGTACTTAACGGAATTGACTAACGAGCAAAGAAAAGGGACTAGAATGTAACTAGATGACGAGAAGGATCCGGAAGAACCCATGGTGCTGCTGCTACAGTCGTTATTATTATTATTATTATTATTATTATTATTATTATTATTATTATTATTATTATTATTATTATTATTATTATTATTATTATTATTATTAATTAGAAACTTATAGGATTTACAAGAAATTAGTGAGGATCTGAGAAACTATTTGGGCCCCAACTCCTCTAGCTATAGCAAAGCTAATCCTACTGAATATATGAATAGCAGCATGTGCCCCAATGACTTGAGTCACAGAGAACTTTTGGATTCACTTCAGTATGGTCACCGCATCCTTATCAAGTACCCAAAAGAAGAGAATGAGAAGGCAATGATGAATATTATTAATTACGTTGGTCGATTATCTCTCGATTTCCGTCTTTCTCCATCTCGGCAGAATGCAAAAGGATTTCTAAATTAGATTTTTGAATTTTCGGTCCAAGTCATGACTCGTATAACTAGTTTGCTAGAGGACTCCTAAACCATAGATCTCTGCAGAATGCAAAAGGATTCTCTAAGTAATTAGTTTGATAGGGTTAATTTCTCCTTCCATTTGCCATTTTACTTTACTAGACGAGTAACCGTGCATAACAACGGGATTTTATAGCGACAAGTAGTTTATTGATAAAAAAAAAGTTTATAGGTTATAAATGAAAAATAATAAAAGTTTGAAGATTTGGGAATTAAACATAATGTTTTGAAACCCGGTTCGACTCGGGTGGTTCAATCGGTTGAACAGTTCCGGACAAAAAATTGGTCGATTTTAACCGGGTTAACTTGCTAGGTTGTGTCGAAAACGGGTCAAATTAAACCGGTTCAACCCGTCGGGTTTGAAGCGTCCCGGGTCAACCCGGTTTGTGATTTTTATTAATTGTTTTAATTGGTTGTATTTAATTTTGTGGATATGTTTTTAAATTGGTTGTACAATGTGAATAAATTATTGTACTTTTAAATAATGGGATATTTTAATAAGAGTATTAATTACATTATATAATTTCCTTTAATAAGATTTTTCAACATTATTTTTCACTTTTCCACTTTGACCATTTTATGTAGTATAGATTAGTTCTTGGAGTCAAGGCTAGTTGGTGTCATCTTGCACGTCTTTTTTGGTGGTATTGGTTTATGTTTCGTCTTATATACTTGATGGTGAGTGTTGGGCGTTTTAGGTGTTTGGTCCTTCGGGTGTTGTTTTACATTTAGTTGTTTACTTTTAGGTGTTCTATGTAATTATTTAATTGGTGTTCTCCCGGTGGAAAGTTTTTCAAGTGTTGTTATTTGTCGTTTTGGCTTTTGTATCTTTAGCTTCTTGCTAGTTATTTTTTGATGTATATGTAGTTCAAAAAAACTTTGCTATATCTTTAGCTTCTTGCTAGTTATTTTTTGATGTATATGTAGTTCAAAAAAACTTTGCTATGACCTAGCTGGAGCTAGCTCAACTTAGTTCTTCACTGGTAGATATGCTTTCCTCCAACTTCAATTGGTACACGCAAGAAATAGGCCAATTCAACAGCTTTTCTTCCATTTTCTGTCGAGTAAAATTCTCATCAGTATGAGTCATTGTAATGGCTCCCTGGCCTTTGATATCCATAAAAAGGACACGACATGCATAAATACCCTCTTTAAGTTCTATTTTGACGGACTTAATATCTTTTACAAGATTATGTAAACTCAAAGTGAACGCCATGTAATCAAGCGCATCCTTAACCACATGCATAACTAACTACATCCTTAAACAGCTTTTGATCTTGTAATTGTCTAGTTGTTTTAAGGTATATCATAGATTTTGTGTATAAGGGTTTTGTTTGACACAATAAAAGGTTTCATTCCTTCCACTTGTATGATTCTATTTATATAATTAAAAACAACCTGCTAAAACCCTTCACGAAGCATATAAAAAAAATTGGACCTTAACTCTTTCTCAGGATACCACCACTGCACTCTCTCCTATAGCAGCTGATCCATCTATGTTGAGTTACTAAGCCAAACATTGTTGTTTCATATTCAACTGATTCACCTCACACCAATATGTTGCATTGGTTGTCGGTGAACAAAGAGTTGCAATTCTATTAAAATAAATAAATAAATAAAAATTGTATTCCTTCCGTCCTATAATTGTTACAAAAATGACACAAATTAAAAAAGTGTAAACATTACGCTGTGACACGATATAAATTTATGGTTATCTTCCGAGTGTTTGGGTGGAAATTTGAAGTCAACAATTAGTTAATTTGAGACGTGGGAAAATATAAAGGTGGACAATAATAGTGGAACGGATTGAGTATTTAAATATGAAAGCTTATATTGAACTAGAATACGACATTAGTTTTAAAACATTCATGAGTGAAGACACATATATGGACATATGGATGATAAGTTTATCCTGCATCCACCAATATGCTCTCTAGCAACTGGATCAACACACAAATATGCAATATTTAGCAATGGTTGATTCCTGCACCTCGACAGGTTCAGGATATTCATTCAGCTGGTGTTCTCATAGATCAGGGGCATCAGGCTACCAGAATAACATAAAGAAAAAGTTGGGTTTGTATTATGTATCAAAGAACAAATTAATATTCATAATATTTCAAGATACAAAAAAAAAAATAAAAAATAAATAAAAAATAAATAAATAAAAAAACACAGCATAACATAGCAGATAGAAGTCTGGATTGTGTTGAATACTTAAATAACAATTTCAATACATTTCAGCTATAACTCCAGCTGTAAAAGAAACCATATCAAGATGCCAATACAAGAGAACATACGGCAGCAGCAGCCACCCGGCAACATTGCATACATATCCATCGATAGAAGATTCAGCCATTGATAGATTTCTGTCTCGAACATCAGTTAGACACCTGCAAGATGTTCAGCACATGAATTAGCCATCAACATATGAATGAAAAGACCAATGGAGCATTAGTCCAATGGTTGGAGCACTTGTGCTTGACTCAATAGACCCAGGTTCAAGTCCCATCCTTGGCATTTGCTTCATATAGGTACCCACCTCCGCCAAATCTATGGGCATACTGGAGAGACTTTGTGGAATAAGAGCTCAGGGGTCCGAGTCTTGGCTCGTGCTCACTCTAGTTGGTGCCCCACTAGGCCAGGAGAGTTGCCGGAGCTATTCCTTGTGGGGTGGACAATGGCTGGTGCCAAAAGGCACCCGGGGTCAGGGTGTTCCCACCTTTTGTGGAATATGAATGAAAAGTAACTCAAAGCATATATCAAGATACGGGTCTGGAAAATTCTGAATTTTTAAAACCGGTAATCTAATGACAAAATTAAGATCAGTTTGGTTTCTTTAAATTCTTATATGTTCCGTAACATTGCTAGTTTCTTGCTAGCCTTCAATAGAATCTTTCTGTACTGGCTAAAAAGTAAAGGCTGATAAATTGAAGGCACATAGATTACTTAAGCACTAACAAAAATGTAACTAGTGGACATTATATTGCTTTTCTATATAAAATTAATTAGATGCCGGAAGTACCTGATGATCGGTTAGTATCTCGGACTAAGGCTTTCTTGTTTCCAATATAATCTTTCCATCTGGTTCCCTCTGATAAAACGCGACTAGAAAAAATAGCATGTAAATATATGTAGTAAAAAAATTTCTCGCACATATCAGCAAAGATGCAAATTTGATTTGCATGTTGATTTATTAAAAGAATCACCTGTATCACCAGCTACCAAGTTTTTTGTTATAATAAAGTTGGTTAAGCCTTTCAGCACAATCTTTCTCTTGTTATCATTCTTCCAGCACCGAAAGCAAAAATCCCAACTGTATCCATCAGTATCAAGAATATTTATCGGGAAATATTCACTTTCAAAAGCTTCCGGGAAATGAGCCTGATCAAAATACAGTTCTTACATTCATTAAATTACATTGTCAAAGTTTTGCATTTAGAAGTAACTCAAAAACCAAAACATTCGGTACTTGGGGTCGTTTGGCCTTACCTTAGCATGTTTATTCGGAATAATGATATAGCTGTTGTTTCTCCTCGCATCATGGGCAGTCAACACTTTCTCAAACAATAGAACCAAAACAGGTTCCGGGCTAAATAAATTACAGTTAAGAAAAACAAGTATGCTAAAAAAGACTTTAATAGAAGACTAAGCCAATATAAAAGACTTAACAAGATAGAGGATACACTCGCTGCACCAAATCTTCAGGTCGGATATCACAATACTTGACAAGATCAGTTATATCTATTGGATCTGATTCGGTATTGAAGTGAGATGGTTCCTAAAAATTTTCAAATATACAGAGTTAGTTTTAGTCTTGTGGTAGTAGAATACACAAGATAATTATGATCCAATATCTCAAAATATTAAACGACTTTTATATAAAAATTAAGGCACATTTCCATCTTACCAATTTAAAATCAGCCCATATACATTTCAAACATGTAATCTCACCAAAATCATGCAATGAGTAATCTCTGAGCGATACAATGCATCCACAATGGATGGCCTGTAAAGATAAATACAACATTTGTTACAAGAAATAGAGAAATTCATCATCTATGAATAAATTTTAAAACAAAGTAGTTAGAACAATAGAACATATATACTCACCCTTGTGCATTCATTGCACTCCTGCCAACCATCCTCATTCAAATGAAATGTTTCGCAGAATTTTCCATCCTTATATAAAGAACTGCATGGATTCAGATGCAAACTGGCCAGTTATGGAATATCACAGACTTATAGTAATTAAACTAATCAATTATTATAAGAATATATCTTAGTATATTTCAAAAGATTATAACATCATCCATGATTTCTTTCATCCCCAAAAGATTTTATTCTCATTTCTGTTTGAAATTAAATTCTTATATGTGATCAGTAAAATATAAAGCATAGGGTAAATCATATAAAGATCCCCTTTAATTTCAATTTATTTCAATTTGGGTGTTTCTAAAAATAAAGTATCAGATCCAAAACAGCTTAAAATACAAGAACTTCAGGTAGAGTACTATAAATCTACCATGCTGAATCAATACACATAGCTTATAAACCATCGGCACAAAAAAAATATACAACTTGAATCATACAAAAAAATAACAAATGTCTTAGAGTGTGAATCAGATTGGTTAAACTTACTAGCAGGTACCGCATAGCTTAGCAAATCTGCCCGTGTGTAATTTCCATCCGTTTGATAACTGATCAGTGGATGAGTTGTTGCAGCTGAAGCAAGATGTGATTGATGATGAAGCGGCCATTGGAAATGAGAAAAACCTAAATGGTGAACTAGGTTGGATTTTTGTAGAAAACCTTTATAAAGATATTATAAATGACAGATTAAGTAATAAATTTATGACATTAAAAACCACAATTGTCCGAAATGTGGAAGCTTCTGGTGCATTTGAATCTTGTTTGTGTAACAAAACATTATTATTTAAAAGTCCGGAAAGTGTGCATATATTTGATGAAAAAGAAAGCATGAACTCTACTCTTCGTCAGCTAGAGGAACATGAAACCATAGGGTGTAGAAATTCATGATCAAGTCATAGAATACTACAGGTAATCAAGGAAGGTCTTTTCCTTCATTAAATGTATTTTTAAGTTTTAAGGAATACAAATTAATATGCAATATACACAAATGATTAACGCGATGCATGATACATTAAACAATAATTCCTCTAGACATAATTATTTAAAACATTTATTAATGTAAGTTTAATGACAATTTTGTTTGGTTGTGGACATTTAAAATTTTTGAAAATTGCATATTAAAAAAAATTATCATCTACATATGTTTTTTTAGTACAAGTTTAGTGAAATCATAATCATTTTGATAATAAATTTGACTGAAAATAATCGTACATGTCAAGGTACGAGAATTTTCATGTGATTTATAGAGCATGAAAATGTGCAATTTTTTAATATCGTAATTTATATACGCAATGCCGTGTATATTGTTAATTATATATTGCAAGAACTAATTTATACTTCTCTATATGTATTTTTGTGTTAGATAATATTTTGACAAATATTACACAACATTTACTGATTACCAAGTACCTTTCACCACCAATCAGAACAACCTTTTAATACTACTGACTATCATTTTTGTAACGTTATTGCAAAGTGATGCATTGTACTTGACATTTTAGTATGAAATAGTGTGCGATAAAGTAATTCCTAAAATTCTCGCAATGCGTAAAGTCGTTATCATAAAAAACATGTAATCGAAAAATATTTTTAGCCAAAAGTTTTGATTATATGACACCGACCGCCGCAACGCACGAGTACCGTGCTAGTGATCAATAAAATTAGTATTATTTTCTTCTTAAAATAAGGAAAATTCTAATAACAAACCAATTAAACGAAACCGATTAAGCTTTGACTTGACCCTTCCATATCCAATAAACGGATAAATATAGTATATCACGTTACTTCTTTCGTCTGTGAGGAAGAAATAAATTGAGAAGACACACTTCGAGATGACATCACTCTCTTTCACTTGGAATAGTAATATGGATTGACCGTATTTACGATCTCTTGCATGTTTGTAACTTTATATTGTAACATTCTTTTCGTTTTATCTTCTTGTTTGAGCTTTATTTATATGGGATTTGCTAACGCATCCCCAATGGGCATCTTATAAGGTGTAAAGCCCTATTTATAATGTCTTTATCGTTAAAAAGAATATTTATAGAAGAAATTAAACTATACCTAAAATCGTAGATTAGAATCAATTTATAAATTGGTTGCCAATTCGAAACCCAAAGATTAAAATTATGGAGGTTTGATGCCCTTGGGGCAGTAGTTACGAGACTAATTTTATTACATGAGCAGGATGCAATCGAAAATATCTTGTTAAACACCAGTGAAAAGTAAATGTGAATGCTTGATGCAATCGAAACGACATTGCTCAGAAACGAAATATGGTTTATAAATGGTAGGGCCTTGCTGATTATCTCTCAAAGAACTGCAAACTTAATAACTTAGGAGTGATTCGACTGGCCTTCCTCTGTTTCAACACGATTCTGATCTACAGTTTGGATTTTTATGACGTAATAGAAACCGATTATGCTTTGACTTGACCTTTTCACGAAAAGACACACTTCGAGATGACATAAAATCAGTCACTCTCACTTGGATTAGTAATAGAATCTGAAATTCTTTTCTGATTGGATTGACCGGATCTACGATCGCTTGCATGCTTGTAATGCTATATTGTAACCTTTTTTCGCTCTACGTTCTTGCCTGAGCTTTATTTTGATATCTTTTTCGTTAAAAAGAATCTCTACAAAGAAATTGTGTCTGAAACTCAAATTAGGATCAGTTAATAAATTGGTTGCCAATTTGAAAGCCAAAATTTTTAGAGGATCTACTACCCTTAGAGCGCTGGTTAAGAAATATATTTGATTACATGAGCACATTATAATCGGGTTAAAACATTTTAAAATGCATATACAATCCATGAAGAGGTGGCCGGATGCATAAGCTGTTGGTTTTATAGACAAAATAATAATAGTCGTGTGTTAGGATCGAACTCGAGATCACGGGATTGCACACAATACGTATGAAGAGAAAATGTAATAATTATTTATAAAATGTTATAATTAATTATTAAACACAAAACAAATAAATAATAATTAGTATTATTGATTAATGACTAATTATTTATTAAACGTAGATTAGGAAAGTAAATACTAGATAAAACATGGAAACAAGAGAAGGTTCCGGAAACCCCTAGGGGGTGCCAAAATCGATCGGCCCAAGGGGGTAACCCACCTCCATTGTGCCTTGAGCTCCAAGTCTTGTGTAGTATATAAGCAAACCCAAGATGTAGGTTTTTCACATAACTTGTACACACACATCTTGGTGTTTTCTTCTTTCTTTCTCTCCTTGGTCGATCCATCAAACGAACACCCCTTAGGGTTTCGATTTTCTTGTGTCAAAAAGGGTTTTGTGTTTATTACATGCAAATACTTTTCTTGAATTAGTACGTGTGTACAAGAACGTGAATCAAACACACTATTGTTTGATTCTTGGATTGAATTACAAAAAGGTAAGGGTTACTTCTTATAATCCTTATAAACCCTGATTAGGGTTCTTGGTTCCAGAAGATTGCTTTGATTCTTGTTCGGGCTAGAATCACAAAGGTACGTTTACGATTTAAATAATTGATTAATTAATTACATGTTATTCGATCTATTATAATTGCTTCCGCTCATGCTCACTTTGATGTACTTGGTTTATTTATATGAATATCATGATATAATAATTCCAATAGTGACATCTAGAGCCGTTATAATGTGTAATTAATTATCGAAACGCATAAAAAAAATTGGATCTTGATTCGTTTAGTTACATGTTTTTAGGGTTTATATGTTAGAATCCCTAACCCTAATTTTTTTTGGGTCGAATGACCTTAAAGGGTTATTAGGGTTTATGGTTTTTAATTTTTTAATTTGATTAGAAACCCTAGGATGTCATGTAATTGTTATGCGTTTTAGTAAACGATCTTGGTGCAATATGTTAATTGTTAAGCTAAATCCATGAAAAAGTGCATATTTGCATGGATTTTTATATTGTGTTATAATTTAAATTGTTTAAATTGTTTATATATATTAATGGTTAAGTTATATTAAAACATGTAAATTTTAATAGATGTCGAATTGGGGAAGACTCCAATATTAAGTAATCAATTATGTGCTATGTGGTATTTATTTAATTTTGGCTTACGCAATCGATTTATCGATGTATGTGGCTCTTTTTCCAAAAAAAAGAAAGCCCTAATTGAATTAATACGTAATACACTTAGATTTGATTATTAATTGGACTTTTGAATAAGATTTGCATGTGGCTACATGTTTTATACATATTTAATTGTTATGATTATGTATATATGTTTATTTAGTTGTTTTATTTTTTATTGTATATTACTTGTTTTTGTTTATTTATTGTGTTAGACATGTTTATAAACGAAAAGGGTAATTTTTTGAATAGAAAAATAATACGGACTAAATAATGGCAAAATTGTTTTGGTTTTTAAGAGTTTAAAATTTCAAAGGATTGGTTGATTGATGTTTTTGTACGTAATGGTTAAATAGGCTCGACCGAAGTTTACACACTATAAGATGGGTATAAGGATGGCAACGCATTAAATTGTGGCCTTAGAGAGACAACATTCTGTCTTAACGCTCGTTTGTGTGTAAATTAGACTTACTGAACAACCATTACATGTAAATTGTCATCTTAAGGGTGAATAATCAACAATTCCACAATGATTATCCGAAACACTAAGCTTTCGGGCTTATGCAAAAGTACGATATAGTGGACAATAATTGATGGTTATTCTTTAATTGGTGAACCCGATACCTCAATCAAAAACTTTGTTATTTTACTCTTAGCGAATTGGTAATAAAAATGTTTTGTAAAACCAATGTTATGAAGTTGTATGCATGCTTCTTCACACATTATTTTGATCACATCAAAATATTAATACCCTTATAAAATTAAGTCAAATGCCATCAAATTAAGAACACTTGAAGTTGTAATTTACGTCATGTGAGAACTTGGCGAGATTGCAATGGAGAGGTAAATTTCATAAATTCATTGCCAGCAGATCAACTGATGTGATGGATTTGTGAGTTTGCAGTTTTTAAGTTAGACGACTTAAATTGAGTAGGAAGTGAGACTTTGACTCAAGGCATTAAGATGGGGACTAAACATGCTTACAATACAAATGTTTTGTGATTGTAAATCCTATAGGAGTTGGACAAATGTTATGCCAATTACTTGTACGACAAGTTACCTCATATTGTACTTTCATTACTAGCAGATCAATTGATGTGATGAAACTATGTTTATGGAGGATCCTAGTTTTCAAGATTATTCTATGGATTTTATTTTCCTTGGGTATTTTAATTTTCTTGAAAATTGTATTATCAAAAATACTAATGTTTTGAACTTTCTTTATCTGTAGAAATGGCTCAAACTGATAACACCAACTTTCGTTCTGTGTTCAAAACTTATTTTGAACGAGAAAAATTGACTGGGTCGGAAAATTTCAATGATTGGTAGCATTCACTAAGGATTGTCCTGCGAGTGATTGGTCAACTTGAAATCTTGAAAACGCCTTGTCCTGCTGAACCTGAAGGCGAGGCAGCAACAGATGCTACTAAGGCCAAATGGAATCTTGATTGCAAGGAACATATTGATGTGGCCGCAATGATGTTAGGGGCGATGTCCACACCTCTTCAAAGGCAGTTTGAGGAGTATTTCCCCATGAACATGATTGATGAACTCAAGAAACTCTATGAGAAACCATCAAATGTAGAGATTTACGATTTGATGGAGGCTCTATATGGTTGTAAGCAGGGTGATGGTGAACCTGTGAGTGCTCATGTGTTGAAGATGAAAAGTTTCATGGAACAACTACAAACACTTAAGAAACCCTATGACAATGATATGGCTGTGAACTTAATCAATAGAATTATAAAAAACCCCTAAGAAAAAAACTCTCTCTGGCGAAAAAAAAAGAAAAAGTGAATCCCTTGCAAATCTTATTCTTTTCTTCGATTTCGTCATTCGTAATTCTTACCAACCAGTCCTAATTTGTTATTATTTTGTTTCAATCTATAGTGGGTCGGTGGTATATTGGATTTACATTGAGTGATCTTGTGCCTTATTAGATGGTAACTTACTTTTGATTATATTATTGATCGTGGGTCGGTGATATATTCATAAGACTTTCAATTGCTCAAGGATTTAAGATCGCTGAGTGGGAGATTATTTTAATCGATTACTATTATTCTATCCCATAAAGACGTTTATTATTTGCTGGTTATTGACGTATATAAATTGCTTAAGGTTGTGATCGAATCGTTTTGCTGAATTGTTATTTGATCGATTTTCTGCTATGGGTTGAATTCGGTTATTCTATTGCTTATAAACCCTAGTTTTTAACTAGGGTTTTACTTATTTGGTACTTGTGATCTGCTGGTCGTTGCTTGTTTACATTGTATTACTGGTCGTGGGTTTGAGAGGGATGGAGAAAGGGTTTTTCAATAAAAATAATGATGCTAAGGCTTTGAGGGTTGCTGGAATATCTACTAACTTGGCCGAGGATGGGGGTACGTATGTTGTTGATTCTGTACGTGATACAACATCTAGCAATGTTAAATTTGCTTCTAGTGACATTCTTATGAATGTTACATGTGATGCTACACCAAATCAAGTGAAGCCAGTTTCACTTGGTGCTGATAGTTGTGAGATGAATGAACCTAATGTTGCACAACTTTTGTCTAATGCGCGTAAAAAGTTTGATGCAACTATGAATGATGTGCAAGCTGAGATTGCTAGTAATAAGGAGACTATTCCGAATGCCAACAGCCCTTGTGGGTTAGGTCAGCCTAATTGTATGAGTGGTAATGGAGTGAAATCGACATCTTATGCGGGTGCTACATCTAACGATTCTCAGAAGCATATCCCTAACTTTCGCAGGTTGGAATGTAGCAAAAAGAGATCCGATGTTGATCTTTCTATTCCCATTAAAGTTGTGGAAGAGGTTAATCTCCGTTTTGAGAATACTCTCTATGGGTATTTCCTTGGTCAACGTCTTGCTTTTCCTGTGGTAGATTACTATGTTCGTAATACGTGGGCTAAGTATGGGATCCAAAAGGTAATGATGAATGCAAAGGGATTCTTCTTCTTTAAGTTCAATTCGAAGAAAGGTGTTGATGATGTTCTTGAAAATGGACCGTGGTTAATTCGTAATGTACCTATTATTCTTAAACCATGGTCTTTGAACACTAATTTACTAAAAGAGGATTTGACTAATATCCCTGTATGGGTCAAATTCCATGATGTTCCCCTTGCTATGTTTTCGGATGATGGTCTTAGCCTTCTTGCCACATTGATTGGAACGCCCAAAAGGTTAGATGCTTTTACTAGTCAAATGTGCAAGGAATCGTGGGGCCGGAGTAGTTTTGCTAGATGTATGATTGAAGTGAAATCAGATGTGGTGCTTAAGGAAAGTCTCACTGTTGAGATTCCTTTGCTTGATGGGACTGGCTTTACTATTGAAACAATCCGAGTTGAATATGAATGGAAGCCACCTCGGTGTGATACATGTAAGCTTTTTGGTCATACTCTTAATGATTGTCCTAAAGTTGTTGCTTCTACTACTAAGCCTACACCGAGTGTTACTGTTAGTGATGGCTTTCAACCTGCGAACAACAAGAAGAAGGGTAAGAAGGGTGCTACTAATACTACGAGTAAGGGAGGGTTTTTTAAACCTGTTGTGGGTAAGCAATTTCATTATCAACCCAAGAAGACTCCCTCGGCACCTAAGATAGTGGATACCACGAAACCTATTAATGTGGATGTAACTAGTACAAGTGGTACCAAGATTGTGACTTCTAATCAGTTTGATGCTCTTAATATGGATGATACGGATACCTTTGGTATTCCCACTAATGAGACCAACAAGGATGTGGAATCGGGTTGTTTTATGGAAACTAATGAGGATGAGTCTCTTAAGGCTGGTAATGCGTCGCAAGGTACTTTTGTGAGTAATATTCAAGAAAAGGAACACTATGTTGATTCTACTCCTATTGTTAAGAAAATTGGGGAGCTTGAAAAGCTAATTATTGAAGGGAAAGCGACTCTTGTGGATGATGATGGTCATCCTATTCAGAAGGTTACTTCTTCTTCTAAGAGGTCTAACCCATTTTCTAAAGTGGGCGAGGTCGTGGTATCCGATACTGACGACGAGGAGGTTGTGGACATGTTCGATGAGACAAGAAACTATTTGGTGGTGGTCATGACCGTAAGGATGAGTATGATGACTATGATGATTATTCTAAGAAAGTTTATGATCTCCCAGGGAATTTGGATGCTTTTAATGCCATATATGGCACTAAACTCCAAGCTCGTAGGACGTAGTTTTTCATCTTTGTCAATGTGTGTTATCATGTGAGTAGTGGTTTGTTTTCTTTTTAGAAAATAGGAAGTATCTTGTTATGTAAGCTCTCGCCTATGTAACGGGCTGAGATTTGGGATTCACCCAAATCCATTGTACTTAAACGTTTTTTCGAGTAATACATTTACCGGGTTGCTGACCTTTTACCCAAAAAAAACTTAATCAATAGATCCCTTAACAAGGATTTTAATGGTTTTGTGAGGAACTTCAATATGCATTGCGTGGGGAAGACAGTAAGTGAATTGCACGCACTGCTCATTGATTATGAGAAAGGGTTGACACCAAAGGCTCCTACGCCCCAAGTTCTTGCTATACAAGGGGGTAGAATTAACAAGACAAATGCGAACAAGAAGAAGGGTAAAGGAAAGAAGAAGGCTGATAAGAATAAGCAGGTTATGGCTTATCAATCACCTCAACCTAAGAAGAACCCTCCTGTCAAGAATAATCCAAAGAAGGATCAAGGATGCCATTACTGCAAGGTGATGGGCCATTGGAAGAGGAATTGTCCTCTTTATCTTGATGACTTGCGAAACAATAAGGTTAAGAAGACTGGGCACATGGGCGCCAGCACTTCAGGTAACTTATTTGTCATTGAATTATTTACTTTATCTCATTAATTAAATTCCTGGGTATATGATACTGGATGTGGTATTAATATTTGTAATACACTGCAGGGGTTTAGAGAGGAAAGGAGACTAGCTTATGGGGAGCAATTTCTGCATGTGGGAAATGGAGCACAAGCAGCAGTTGAAGCCATAGGAATGTTTGATTTACTTTTACCTTCGGGTTTAGTACTTTGTTTAAACAATTGTCATTATGCACCTTCTATAATTAGAGGTGTTGTTTCCTTTTCATGTTTGTTGGATCTTGGTTTTACTCATACTATTGATGGCAATAAAATTTCTGTTTCTTTAAATGGTGTATTTTATTTTAATGTTGTTGCTGTGAATAGTGTGTTTGAAATTGATATGAATAATTGTGTGACTTCCAACAATAATAATAATTCGATGTACAGCATAAGTAAGAGAATGAAGTATGACTTGAATTCGTCTTACCTTTGGCTCTGTAGACTTGCCCATATAGGCAAGACTCGCATGCAAAAGCTGCAACGTGAAGGGCTTTTGAATAATATCAATGATGAGTCATTTGATAAATGCGAATCTTGTATTTCTGGGAAGATGACGAAGAAACCTTTTCATAATAATATGGAAAGAGCTTCAGATCTACTTGGTTTAATACACACAGATGTATGTGGACCACTTAGACATGTGTCAAGGAGAGGTGCTGTCTACTTCTTAACTTTTACGGATGATTTCAGCCGTTATGGTTATGTTTATTTACTTAAACATAAACATGAGGTGTTTGAAACATTTAAAGTTTTCAAAGCAGAAGTAGAATTGCAATTGGGAAAGAAGATTAAAGCTCTTCGTTCTGATCAAGGTGGTGAATACCTTAGTCAAGATTTTAAAGATTTCTTAACTGAGAATGGAATTGTCCAGAATCTCACATCTCCATATACTCCACAACAAAATGGTGTATCTGAGAGAAGGAATCGTACATTGTTGGACATGGTTCGATCAATGTATAATCTTACTAATCTTCCTTTGTCTTTTTGGGATTATGCTCTTGAATCAGCTGTTCGTATTTTGAATATGGTTCCCACAAAGAAGGTTGATAAGACACCATATGAGATATGGACTGGAAAATTCCGAACTTGTCTTATTTAAAGGTCTGGGGTTGTGAGGCGTATGTTAAACGTGACTCACAAGATAAACTCCAACAAAGATCTGTAAAATGCATTTTCGTAGGATACCCTAAGGAAACTATGGGTTACTACTTTTACTACCCACCTGAGAACAAAGTGTTTGTTGCAAGATATGGTGATTTTCTTGAAAGTGATTTTGTGGTTCAAGAAATCAGTGGGAGAGTAGATGATCTAGAAGATGATCTAAATAATGCATTACCTTCAGAAAACACTAGCACACTTCCTATAGAACCGGAAAGTCTGGGTCCTCCACCGGAAGTTGAAGTAGTTCCCATTCGCAGATCTTCAAGATCTGTGAAAGCTTCTGACCGTCTATGTCTTAATGTAGAGGTCGATGAGCATACACTAGGGAATCTTAATGAACCTACTAGTTATAGAGCTGCAATTAATAGCCCTCAAAAAGCTAAATGGAAAGCTGCAATGGATGGGGAAATACAATCCATGCATGATAATGAAGTCTGGGAAGAAGTTGACTTACCTCCTGGTGCCAAGGTAGTCGGGAGTAAGTGGCTTTACAAAATCAAGACTGACATGGATGGATATGCACACATTTATAAGGCTCATCTAGTTGCTAAAGGTTTTACTCAAACTTTTGGAATTGATTACGAGGAGACGTTTTCTCCTGTAGCAGACATAAGAGCTATAAGAATTCTCATAGCTATAGCGGCGTACTATGACTATGATATTTGGAAAATGGATGTGAAAACCACTTTCTTAAATGGTCATTTAGATGAAGACATCTATATGGCACAACCAGAAGGGTTTGAAAATCCAGAATTTCCAAATCGTGTATGCAAGCTTAAAAGATCCATTTATGGATTAAAGCAAGCATCACGACAATGGAACAAGAGGTTTGATGCTGAGATCAAAAAGTTTGGATTCACTCAAAATCTTGATAGGCCATGTGTGTATCACAAAGCTAGTGGGAGTGATAATGTAACTTTCCTAATTCTATATGTTGATGACATATTGATCATGGGAAAAGACATTCCAAGTTTGCAAAAGGTTAAGGCATATCTTGGAAAGTGCGTTTCTATGAAAGATTTAGGAGAAGCTGCATACATTCTGGGAATCAAAATCTATAGAGATAGATCAAGGCGGTTAATTGGATTAAGTCATAGTGCTTACATTGATAAAATATTGAAAAGATTCAATATGCAAAATTCCAAGAAAGGATATTTGCCGATGGAAGTAAAACATGGCTTATGTAATGAGTTTTGTGCTTTAACACCTGCTGAGGTGGCACGCATGAGTAAAGTTCTTTATGTGGCATTTGCTCAAAATATTACAAGTCAATTTCAACAGAATCCAGGTGATAAACATTGGATTATGTATGCGGTTAAGTGCACAAGGCCAGATGTGGCATTTGCTCAAAATATTACCAGTCAATTTCAACAGAATCCAGGTGATAAACATTGGATTGCTGTTAAGCATATTCTTAAGTATTTGAGGAATACAAAAGATATGTTTTTGGTATATGGTGGAAATCCAGCTGCAGAACTTTGTTTTACAGGTTTCTGTGATGCATCCTTTCAAAGTAATAAAGATGATTCAAGTCTCAGACGGGTTATGTCTTTGTTATCAATGGAGGAGCAAGAAGCAGAGTACGATTGCGATGTCTGCAACAGAAGCTGAATACATTGCTGCTTAAGAAGCTGCTATGGAGGCTGTTTGGATTAGGAAATTCGTTTCTGGGCTTGGTGTTATGCCTTCAATTGAATTACCTATTAATATGTATTGTGACAATTCTACTGCAATCATATTTGCCAATGAACCTGGAGTCATGAGAGGCACCAGACATTTTCTACGGAAGTATCACTTTGTTCGTGAAAAGGTTGATGAAGGTGAAATAAATCTGCTGAAAGTTCACACAGATGAAAACTTAGCTGATCCGTTCACTAAGGCTTTGGCGAAAGAGAAGCTTAATGAATTAACCAATGGAAATGGACTTAAATTAGCTAGTAGTTTCATGCATAACTGTGATTAGTATTTGGATAAAGGATATTGTAAACAATTATTATTTTAATGAAATAAAGTATGTTGGTATTTTTATTTCTATTGTTAATTATTGTTGTCCTATTTTTGCATGTTTAAATCCATGAATAAGAGTTATTCTAAATTGTCCGTTGTCAGTTAATGATATGGGAATATTATTAAATTAAGACAAATCTGAAGTTGGTATAATATACTTAAAGTATATTGATGCGTAGTCATGCCATTTCAGACGATATTCGATGATACTGAGTATAGGACTTATCCCGACTATATGATGTTACTTTATGGATCTTGTCATTAAGTAAATCATAAGAAGTTATCCTTAGACTTGAGATACAAGATAACGGGCATGAATGTAGTACATTTTTTGTGGAACAACTTAGCGCTATACGTAAATGGTAGTCATAAGGGTTGTTTTCGGAAGTGTTACAAAGTTTGTGTGTTTTGCTTGTAATCAATAAAGAATTTGTTCCTTCAAATTAATTTTTGGAGTTTAATACTGCTGGGCCCCTCGTAGGGTTGTAAAGGTGTTTTTGTGGCCACGCCCAAGGTCTTTCTTGAAAGGTTCAAAAGATTTGCTAATCTTGTCAATTTCTAAAAACGAGAAACAGAATGGTTAATTAAGGAATGACCTAGATCCATATCCTTATTTAAAACGGTATTAGAAACAAAGGGATTATAATAATGAGAAATCATTAAAAGGTTTTCCACGAGCCTTACTCAAGTTGTACTAGAGGCATCGGCATGTTGCAAGACGCTAACTGATGTGATCATACTATTATGATATGTCTAAGTGGGAGCTGTTGGTTTTATAGAAAAAATAATAATAGTCGTGTGTTAGGATCAAACTCGAGATCACGGGATTGCACACAATACGTATGAAGAGAAAATATAATAATTATTTATAAAATGTTGTAATTAATTATTAAACACAAAACAAATAAATACTAATTAGTATCATTGATTAATGACTAATTATTTATTAAACATAGATTAGGAAAGTAAATACTAGACAAAACATAGAAACAAGAGAAGGTTCCGGAAACCCCTAGGGGGTGCCAAAACCGATCGGCCTAAGGGGGTAACCCACCTCCATAGTGCTTTGAGCTCCAAGTCTTGTGTAGTATATAAGCAAACCCAAGACGTAGGTTTTTCACATAACTTGTACACACACATCTTGGTGTTTTCTTCTTTCTTTCTCTCCTTGGTCGATCCATCAAACGAACACCCCTTAGGGTTTTGATTTTTTTAACACCCCCATTTTAGGAACGCATCGGAATACAACATGGGGTGCTATTTGGTCACATTGTACAAATATAGTAAACAACTTTAAAACAAAGTTGTTTTTAAAACTTCACATTCGATAATTTATCAGAGGTAACAAGGTCCCAAAAGCTTTTAACATAGATAAAAGATACATAAGTTTTGAAATTTTAGATCATTATCGAATGAAAAATTTTATTTAAACATGAGCCATCATGTAGATATCCATTTCTTGCGCCGCCCATCCAAGCCGAAAGTCACTTACGGACCTGAGATAAAACATGCTAAAAGTCAACACAAAGGTTGAGTGAATTCATAGAGTTTAAGTAAGCAGTTGAATACAAGTATTATTTATCAATAGACATATAACAAATACATGTCGGGTAATCAGATTATAGTATAGAGCTCATGAAACTGAACCTTGACCTAGTTTAATAGTGCCCCAAAAAGGTAAGATTTGCCATTTACCACGTAATCTCTCAATATTATGTGACCGTTGATGTATGAGCGCTACTCACCCGGCCTGGCCCGCCAGGCCAAATATGCATATTCATAATACTAGCGTTTCCCACGGAATTAACTGTTCATGATGGGGACTTAATTGGCAAGAAATATACTCAATTGACTATAATCATGTAATCGGGTCAAGCATACCAAAAACTACTTGTATTTGGTTTGTAAAACTAGCATGTATCCCCCTCGCGAGGTTTATAAAACAATTGAAGTAAGTAAAAGCGAGGCTATGAACTCACCGTGAACAAAGAGGAATAATCACAATCAAGCAAGCGAAGAAAGATAGCCGCGAAGCTCTACGAAGAAACTAAACATATATACGTTGTCTTAGGTTTTGAAAATAAATATTGATGCAACTTTGCAATATATATAAATTATTATCTTATCTACGCTTGGTACATAAATTCCCTAGTATATCACAAGTTTTAGTTCGGTATTTTAAAAGTTATTTATATGTATGAACTTTATATCTTATGAAGTTTTAAAGAAATTTTTCTTATGTTTGTCTCTAAGTCCCACTAGATATATAAAGATTTTAAATATATCAAGTGTTTGATAATAAAGTTTGAAGGATATAAGTACATGAGTTTGTAAATCCTTTTTTTTTATACTTTTAAGGTCAAGGCTGTCAAAAATTTTATAACTTGTACATCTTAGAAAATCCGTTACTATTAAACCGTATGTCAAAAAATTATGTTTCTTATATCCCCGGAAAGGTATTTGTCTGTACTAACAAGTTTTGTGGGTCCCACTAGACCAAAAATTACTTAACAGTAGAAAAATAATCCATTTACCCATAGTATTCAGCCCAACAGTTTTCAATATCACAACAGTCCCACGAAAAATGCGATATCTGGAGTTCTACAAGTCCAATTAATTCCCCGTTTGCGGCCATGTTTAAGTTAAGATGTTACCTACATTTCATAAAACTGGGCCAAGTAGTGAAAATGAACATATAACTGATATTTTTATCATTTAAATCTGTAACTCAGAATCTGGCATGTTTCACGGAAATATTTCTAGTTTAATCATCGTAATGAGTTATTCGATGAAATACCCGTCAAAATGACCACAAGACATAGGGCTACAACTAAATATTTTTAGTTTAGGTCCAATGTTTACTGATTAAATCAGTTTATTCCGTTTTTACCCTTGAATCAGATTCACAGTTGCATGTCTAGTCCTTTAGTGTTTTTATTGTTTTCTAAGTTATGTACCAAGCCTAATTAAGCCTAATAATTTATATAATGCTTAAATACATCAAGATATAATACTTTTACAGTAATGAAAATAAAAATAAAATGAAAATTGAGTGGAGAGTTTCCTTACAATAGTGATGAAGAAGAAAGATTACAACAACAAGAACACTAGACCTAGTTTAACCCATTCAACACTTGCACCATTTCTTTACCCCATGTCAACCCAAATTTTAATCACCAAAACCCTTGTAAATACTTGAAAATCTCAGCCCCTAAACACCTTGAAAATCTTCTAAATAACTGTTAGGTCACCATTTAGTAAACACAAGTATGATTATGAAAGAAATAAGATGAGAAAAGAGATTGGTTGATTATGAGACAACATGAAAGGTGAAAGTGCAAGAGTTTCCTTAAGATAATCAAATAACCAACAACATAAAATGTAACATAGGGTTTCTATTTATAAGGGAGGAGTTAGGGCAACACTCCCTTCCTCCCTTATCCTTTCATACGTGGGCTTTAAGGCCTTATGGGCTTTTACATGTTGCCCATTTACTTAAACAATAATGATAAGTTATACTAAAGCAACCTATTACAAAATGTAATGACCGAGACTTGACTAAATACTAAAGTATGATCCCAACAATCTCCCCCTAAGGGTCGGTCATCACGGTTGCTTGACGTCTTCATCTTTGTCGTCGACTTGTGACATGTGAAACTTTAGACGTCTTCAAAATGAATGATAATGAGAGTACTTTGCCCGTTGTCTTTGTTCTTTGGTGATGATGCAGTGATTAAGTTATGAAGTTGTCTGCCATTCGTCACTCCTGCGTCTGTGGTGGTTGTCCGCCATTCCAACATACTCATACATCTTTAGACTTTAGACTTTATCGTACAAGAAGTTCCTTTTCATGCATTGAGATCTTTGTCATTATACTTTGTAGATTCTGCTTATTGCCGTAGAATCTTTCTTTGAACTTTGTGTTGCTAAGATCTTTGGGGGAGCTTTCTTTGACTTCAAGATGTATGTATGAGCATGCTGGAATCTACCATCATGGAGGTGAGGTACCTGCGAGTAAACAGTTAGCAATAAAACAACCGGTACTTACAGATAAGGAATTAGAGCTCATCAACAGCATAGTGTGAAGACTCCTTCTAATCCTTATCCAGGCCGTTCCCATATCAGATACTCCCGAAGGAGCTTACTAGACCTACTAAGTAGCTCAATGACTGGGTGAGTCGCTGGGGATCACTCCACGACTGTAGACCGTAATGGAACCACCACAAACACTAAGCGTAACCCTTGTGGGGTTACCGAAGTGACCTGCTGTCAGGGCTGTTTGATGTTGACCCTGGCAGGATTTCCGTTCAATCATTGAGAAATACCTAAGTAATCCTCTCATAAACGTTCTCGGCAGATTGCTAAGATCTGCGAATGACTCGATAGTTTACAACTGATGCCCATTGATGTAGAACACCAGTTGTAGAAATATTAAGTGTTCCTAAGAGATCTTTGATGTATCTCAAGGCTCTAGACTCTATAAGTGCACTCCTAGGTTTCCTATACGGAGACTGGGGATGTGTCTCCTGCTTCAATATCAACCGTCTCTAAGAGATAGGTCGATAGATTACGCGGGTTCCCCGTGAGAATGAAACAAGTTCTTTTAAGAGAACTTGAGTGGTTAAGAAGGTTTAGTGCATCGCGCCACTGGGTCCATGACGACTTAATCTTCAATACCGGTGTTGTCTTTAGCAACAGCCAGTAGCATATGTATTGAACCCGGTGTCTGCCCTAAGGTTGAACATATGGAGGGCTACTTCTTTTCACCCTTTACTTTTGCTTTTCTTTTTTAATTCTTCAACTCCTTCTTTCCCTTTCATTCATTTCTCCTTTTTTTTTCGTATCATACCTAAGGACTTCTAATTCTAACTATGGGAGATGTCCTTGGGTAGATCCCTCCGGCTCTGGCGGATCATAGGACGGATATTCCTATCTTAATCACCTTATAACTCCAACAGTAGCCAGGAAATCTTTGATTGAAAATCTCTCAAAGTGTTTGTGATAATCAAATATTTTGGTTAACACTTTGAGAGTTTTGAGTCCACTTTTGAAGGGCTCCCCCTGCACATGTGCTCGTAATTATTTAATAAATTTGCACATGCGGGAGGAGCAAACATTTTGAATTGATCCACTTTCTGTGAACAGGACTGATTCGAGACACGCTTACATCACTAGTTAGACTAGCTTGAAGTTATTACCCGGCGTGGTCAAGTCCACAGAAGGTTTCTCGAGATGGTACATTTCTACTAAGACAAATCCTTTTCGAGACACGCTTACGTGGTTAGTTAAAGAGTTGCATTGTCAGCTTTTAGGTGACAACTAGCTCTAGTAACTAACTTGATGTTATTACCCGTCGAGGATATGTCCTTTCGATATTACTAACTTGTATTATCTCGTCAATTCCTGGGTCAATACTGAGTCTAGCTCGCTTATGATACAACTTTAAAGCTTTGACTTCGTATATTTTAATCAGTTTTTCATTTTCTCCCCCTCAAAAATAGCATACAAAATGGTGTTTTTGACAACCTTTAAGATTGAAATATGCCTTTTGAGTCTTACGGGGAGATTCACCACGAACATTTGATATTGAGCAAAGTATTTTGTATTGACAAGTGCTCCCCCTCAACAAGTGATTAGGTCTTATTGAGGTGAAATACTTGTCCTTTTGAGCAGAATTATGAAAAATCAGAAATGTTTGATTAATTCTACTCAAAAGTAAGAAGCCTTCGCTCCTTATATTAGGATTGAGGCACTGACGCGTACCTCAGGGTCCTTTCTTTACAAGTTCGGGTTGTGCACTGTAATGCGTGCACAAGCCATTATGAAGTAAAAGTATGACAAATCAAATTAAACCCTTACAAAAATCTACCATTCAGGCCTCTGAAATGTCAACACCGGAAATTTCTGTCTGCCTCCCACATAGCTCTCCAACCTACGAAACTGATAGCTGCGCCTTAAGCGGTTCTCGATCCTTGATATGAATCTGCGGGCATCCCTAACCTCTGTCGTGTTCCACCGTTTCGATTTACCCAAAGCAATGTCATCTACCCTGCTTTTGATGCCGTCCCTGACGAACTTTAGTGTTTCATCACAGAACTTCTGAACTTCGGTGTAAGCCATGAAGCAGTTTCGACCATTAATGCTACGGTAGGTGAACCCGAAAGGATGTTTGATCAGGGTGTACTGAGGCAGATGTTGAAGATCGGGAATATCGAACATGTTCGGTTTGGTTAGATTGAGCTTCTTCTGGTAACTTTCCACTCCTAACTGAAGATCTTCGACACGTTCTCTGATTACGATTTGCCTTATATAAATGAGGAGTGCTTGGATGAAGGCAAGTTGAATGTCTTTGGGTAAACCACTGAGTTTGCCTTGCACTTTGAGCAGGTACAGGTCTTCGATATCATTGAGAAGTAGGCGAGGAAAGTCTGACTCAGAAATGTCGTACTCCTTTTCATCAATCCTTTTCAGTGTAATTTTGCTGAGAAAGGGGTACCCGAAGTGAGTGACAGTTGAGATGAACTGAATTGAGACAATCTTCAGATCACTTGTCACTTCGCCCATTGTCTGGTTCAGTCTGCTGCTACGATAGTATTGTGCCCTGGTTTCTGGCCAGTGATGAATACCGTAAAGTGCATTTCGGTCATACTCAACAAGTTTGTCGACGAATAATGCTGAAGCTTCTTCTTTGATGGCATTGTTGAGATAACGAGCAGCCGGGAGAAAGGCGAGTGAGGTAACGTACTTCTTCTCATTAGCACTGCCAAGTTTCAGAAATTCCAAGTCGGTGTTGAAGAAGAACGTGTATGGCATCTTTGGTTCTTTGGGCCTCCCAATCATCGGTAGTGGTTTTGACCAGTCTGTGATGTACGGTGCTGACTTCTTAGTGACTGGGTCGACAAATGATTCTGGATTGATCCAGTCAATATCGCTTGACATGGCTCGAGCGATGTTTTCCAGATGATACTCAAGCTCGATGGAGTTTGCAGACCGATCTCTGAGAAGATTGAATGCTTCATTCTTAATTCTGCGCAGTTCTTTCTTGTTCATCTTTTTCATCTTGAACTTGTGCTGAAGTAGTTGAGCATATTCCACTGCAAGACCATCTTGTGGTTCCTGATTTTCTTCCAGTGGTGGTTGGGAATTAATCATCTTCTCAAACCAGGAATACTCGGTAGTCTCATCTTTATCGAGCCATTGAAGGACGGTTTTGGGCTTCTTGGGTTCCTTTCCTTTAGATGAGGTGTCCGGTTTAGGTTGAGGATGTTTTCCTTTCCTTTCTTTCTTCTTCTTCTTGGTTGATGGTTCTGGAACTTCATCGGTTTGAGGAATGTCGTCACCACCGGTGTATTCAAAGTGATCGTGTTCTTTGGGGGCAGAACCTGATGCTTTCGGTTGGTGTGTGGAGGTTGTAGTGGTAGGAGGAATGACCGGTGTTCGAGATGAGGGTCCTTCGGCTAGTTTTTGTTTCTTAGCCTGAGAATTGGGATCCCTGTCTTCGTCATCTCTTCGACGCTTCAGCTTTTCTGCCTCTGTGCTGCATGTCTCTTTGTTCATCTTGTCTTTAAGTGCTTCCAGTACTTTTGCTTCTTCAGGAGTCAAGGTGAACTTGTTTGCCAGCTTTTCTAAGAGTTGAGCTTCCAGATCATCTAGAGAAAGTCCTGGTAGAGGAGCAGTAGACTTGTCAGCACGAAGAGTGAAGGTTGTTGATCGGATAACTTTCTTTACTGCTTGCTCAGCGAACTTGGTGAGTTCATCTCTCATTGGTGCCAGCAGATCTTTCAGCTCAGCAACTAAGTGTTGTGCCATGTATTCGTGTGCTTGAGCTGCTAGTGCGGCTTCCAAGTTCTCTGTAACGTCTTTAGCTAGGAAAATATCAACCTTATCTTGTAGCTCTTTGACGTTCGAGTTCAGCTTAGATAGTTCAGCAACCTGGGTTGCAAGTGTAGCAACCTGATCTTCTAGCTTGCTTCTCTTCTTCTCATGCACTCTTTTGAAAGCAGACTTGAGTAGTTTGGATGCAGCAGAGGCTTTGGAGCTCGGTTTCTTTATAGATTTGTCACGTGTTGATTCAGATGCAGGAGGTGATGACTGTGTGGATTCAATGATGGTGGTGGAGTCTTTGTCATCACCTTTCTTTGTTTCAGGTTGTTCAGCTTTCTTTTCTTTGGCTGCTACTTTTTTCACCCTAAGTTCTTCTGCTAGTTTCTCAGCTTCAGCTTTCAGTCTTAGCTCTTCAGCAACCCTGGCTTCTTCTTCTTTCTTTAATTTCTCTTCAGCCAGTTTGGCTGCTTCATCAGCCTTCCTTTGTGCTTCAGCAAGATTGGCAGCCTCAGCTTTAAGCTTTAATTCTTCAGCCAGCCTAGCTTCTTCTGCCTTTTTCAGTTGTTCTTCAGCCAGCTTAGCTGCCTCCTCTGCTTTTCTGCTCTCTTCCATTCTGATGGTTTCTTCTAGTTTGGCTTGAGCAATCTCTTCCAGTCTGGCCTCTTCTACTTCTTGTTTTCTTTTCAGTTCCTCTTCCTTAGCCCTTTCTCTGAGCTCCATTTCTTCCATAGACATAAGCCTAGGAGCATCAGTATCCATGGGATCTCCTTCTTCATCCTCTCCCATAGTCATATCAAAGTCGGTGGGAGACACTGAGGGATTGTCATATGTCACTAAGTCAGTATGGATCCCAGTGATAGACTCAGGAATGCTGCTTGAAGTGCCAGCCTCGGTGGTGGTCTGGGAGAACACTGGAGGTGGTGGTTGATTAGCATTGAAGGTGTCGATTCTGCTGTGGAGGAGACCAAGGTTGAGTGCCCTTTCATTTTCTTCCTCTACTGAAAAGCCTTCAGGCTCTTGTGCAGCTGTAACAGGTTCCTTCAACTTTTCCCTTCTAATCCTATCTTCTTCCAGTATTGTCTGAACCTCTGTGAATGGTCTTTGATTGAGGTATGAGGGATAAACGGCATTATCAGCAAATTCATCGATGTCTTTATCCCAATCGATGTCTTCCACATTCTCATCTTCCTCAATTTTGGCAAATGCTTCCCTATACTGAGGACCTTCATCAGATTCAGTTCGTTCGGAGTCAGATTTCTTGGGAGAAGATTGTGGTGAGGGAAACCACCCAGGTTCAGCAGTAGGTTTCTTTGCAGGAATTCTGATCTTAGATGATGGCTTTTTCTTAGGTTTGGACTTGGTAGAACTTTCTGAGCTGCCAGATTTGCTACCTTTCTTTCCTTTCTTCTGCATGTATGACGGTAGAGCAGCTTCGTCTAAGAACCCAACTTTATCTGCTTCAAGGGCTTGTAGGTAGTACTTGTAGTTGTTGCAAGCCTTGACTTTGTCAGTTAAGAGGCTATCTGGAAATTTCTTTCCCTGTTTCCTTGTACTAGTATCCATTCTCTTGATGACCTTAAGTGTGTCCTCATTCTTGTATGTATGCTGAAACTCATCATTCAATCTTTGAGGAATGTCATCATATTCATGGAGGAAGCTTGCAATAAGTAGCTTGGTGAAACGGACGAATGGAATATTGGTCGTCTTGTGTTGTATATGCCACACAATGTCTTCCCAGATAATGCTGGCATAATCAACATTCTTGACATTAGCAATAGCCCAAAACAGCTTGAGATGTTGGAGCTTGGGGTGTTCATGGCCTGTGTCTCTGCCAGATAGTGACTTGGCAATGATGATGTAAAGAGTTCTCCAAGGCTGTGGAAGAAACCTGATATTAACCTTAGAGTGCCTAGTAATGACCCCTTCAGACTCATCGTACCCAATATCTCTCAGCCATTCTATCAATTCTTCTTCACTGGGAACTTGGTCATAATCTTTATTAGGTTCAAGTTCAGGAAGTCCAAGAACACTACGGAGAAGATCCTTGTCGACCGTGACTTGTCTCATGTGAAGCATACAAGTAAAGGATTCTTCAAGGAGGTCCAAATGGAGTGTGTGCCAAAACTGGTGTATGTAGAAGCATGCCACTGCAGCAGATTTGGTGAGTAGAACTTTGCACGAGTGATAGATGAGAGCATCTACTGCAACAAGGCAAAAAGACTCATTGCATGTAATTTTGTTGAAGTTGACTCTCAGGTTGTTCTTTCCTATCTTTCTGGAGTAGTTCTCAGGAAAGGTGTCTTCCCATGCACGTATGGGTTCAGGCTCTGGTCCGTATGGGATGTCATTGTGTTCTGCCATCTGAATAGATCATAAACACACAAACATGGCAATTGTTGATGATGTTAGCATAGACATTCATTTAACATGTGTACAAATAGATTTGCATGTTTTACATTGATCAGTTGGGTTTTGTGTGTGTGAAAACTTTTGATATATGACAAACTTGAGTTATATTACTTGTTAGAAACATAAAACAGTTCAGTTACAACATAAGTTTATCATTTACAACAAGTTACACATTGGAAAATTTCCCAACACTTAGACAATTTTGGATTTTGACAAGTTTACGCGTAAGTGGTTGTCTTTACGCGTAACCTGACTTAAGCGTAAGTATAGAAATAATGCGTAAGTGCAAAATCTACGCGTAAGATAGAATATTATGCGTAAAGTGAAACTTACGCGTAAGATCAATTTTAAGCGTAAGATAAGTCTTAGGCGTAGAAATTGAAGTTACGCGTAGGATTACCCTTAGGCGTAAATTGTAACTTATGCGTAGGTAATGACTTACGCGTAAGTTCTAGACTTATGCGTAAGGTCAGAACTTATGCGTAAGATTTTCATTTATGCGTAAACTATGTCTTATCCAAGACACAATTTGTCCACGTGTCGAATCTTACGCGTAAGATTCAATCTTACGCGTAGGATGAACATTTAACGTGTAAAGACGCCTTTTTCCAGAAATTCACCTTTGAAATTCGAGTTGTTAGTTTCCTGAAAGTGTGCAAACATTACCACTGATCAATAATTAACCCAACACACATAATTCACACATTTTAACGCGTAAACATGCCAAATACAACTTAACGCGTAAACACGCATGAACAACAAATCACAAATATAATCAAACATGTATCTGGGTTGAAATTAACATGGGGCAAATGTTTCTAGCAACATAATGATCATATGGTTCAAACATAAACACAAATCATCCACAAAATCACAAGATAGAATCTGCTAGTGACCTTCGAACCCTAAACCTTTGATTCAAGAACAAAACATGATTAAGATCTAATTAAACTATATTCGAATGATCCTAGGTATACACAAACACTATCCCCATCATCAATCATAATCAAAACATCCACAATCAAGAATCCCTAATCTATACGTATGAACCCTAATTTCCAAATCATTCAAATCACTCAATTGATGATTCTGGGTGAGATTGGAGTTCACAAATATGTTTAGTAGCATCATATGAACAAATCCCATCAACAAATTCAATCAAAACATCACTTCTTTCTGGGTTTGATTACTACGCATAACTCAAAAAGCAATTTAATCAATTGTGATTGATTGAGCCGTTGGATTGTTATAAAATTAAAAACCTTTGTTTAGAATTATGATCAAAACATGTTACCACTTACAGATTAGATGAAGAATTCTTGGATTAGCACGATGATTTGTGGCCGTTTGATCAAATACTTGTTGTATTAAATGTGTTTGGGGAAAAAAGTGTAGTTACTGTTGGTCAAAAGTAGTTTTGACTAGGGTTAATGCAAGTTTAGTAATTTGACATTATTAGTCCCTTAACCTAACAAAACATTTAAACCAAAGCCTAACTACATTAACACATATAGTATTCGTATATTAACTCCAAGAAATGATAAGAATAACTTGTCGTACTCCCCCTCGACCTTAGATTATGGTAAGATTAACTGGTTTTAGTCAAGGAGAGTAACCCGAAATCCTTTTGAATCAACACTTAAAAAAATGTATTAATTTTTTTGTTAAAATACAAGTATAAAAGACAAAATATTTTATTTTTGAGAAATAAAACGTTACTTTTCCTCCCCCTCAAAACTTGTTTTAAATGATTGAAGACATTTTTAGAAAATAGTGTTGAAAGAGGTGGTTTATACTTGCATTTTTTTTTCTTTTTTTTTTTTCTTTTTTTTTTTTTTTTTTTTTTTTTTTAAAGATAAATGACCAAAATATTTTTGAGTTTTTGATTGGTTTTATATTTTTGTATTTTGTTTTTGAAAAAATATTTACAAAGATAGTTTTGATGTTTGACGATCAATTGTGTTTTAAAAACTTTTCCAGATCCTCTGGAGTCAAACATCGCATACCAATTTGGTGAACTAAACTAGCAAACCTGGATGGTGCCAGGGATTTGGTAAGTAAGTCCGCCAATTGGTACTCAATTCCAACGAAATAAAGCTCAACTGTACCCTTTTTCACATGCTCTTTGATGAAATGATATCGGAGATCAATGTGTTTGGATTTGCAATGATGTACTGTGTTGCAGGAGATAGCAATTGCACTCTTTGAATCACAGTAGATAGGAATCTTGTTGAATAGGTAGCCATAGTCCTTAAGTTGTGATCTCATCCAGATGACTTGAGCACAACAAGCAGACATGGCTACGTATTCAGATTCTGTAGACGACAGTGAAGTGCAGTCCTGCTTCTTAGATTGCCATGGCACAAGTTTGTCTCCGAGAAATTGTAATCCACCAGATGTACTTTTGCGTGTGTCTAAGCATCCTGCATGGTCAGCATCTCAAAACGCAATTAGTTCAAAGCCAGAATCCTTCGGATACCAGATCCCCAAGTTAATGGTTCCCTTTATGTATCGAAGGATTCTCTTGACCTCACTGAGGTGTTTTTCAGTTGGTCTGGACTGATAGCGAGAGCACATGTAGACAGCAAAAACTATATCAGGTCTGCTGGCGGTGAGATACATGAGGGACCCAATCATACTTCGGTATTTGGTAGGGTCAACTGGAGTCGCATGTAAATCAACATCTAATT
Organism: Artemisia argyi; assembly: GCA_030686995.1. Classification (NCBI taxonomy): domain Eukaryota; kingdom Viridiplantae; phylum Streptophyta; class Magnoliopsida; order Asterales; family Asteraceae; genus Artemisia; species Artemisia argyi. The sequence goes on along the minus strand of CM060700.1, from coordinate 238,010,717 downwards.
TTGTGGTATAGCCCATTGGTGTATTATAAGTATCACAAGACATCATTGCATATTTCTTTAAAATTTCAAGAGCATATTTGGATTGATTTACAAAAATTCCACGGGGTGATTGATGAACTTGTAGTCCTAAAAAGAACGAAAGTTCACCCATCATGGACATTTCAAAATTATCTTTCATTAATTTTGCAAAATCATTAGAGTAACTTCTTTTTGTTGAGGCAAAAATGATGTCATCGACATATATTTGAACAACAAGTAAGTCCTCCCCGTAAGTTTTTGTAAATAATGTTGGATCCACCGATCCTTTAGAAAATTTATTGGCCAGTAAGAAAGTGGATAGTTTGTCATACCACGCCCGTGGGGCTTGCTTGAGTCCATAGAGTGCCTTTTTGAGTCGGTAAACGTGATTAGGACGCTCAGGATCAACGAAGCCTTCAGGTTGACTAACATAAACTTCTTCACGGAGTTCTCCATTAAGAAATGCTGTTTTGACATCCATTTGGTAGACTACCATGTTCCGGTGTGCAGCATAGGCCAAAAAGATTCGAACAGCTTCATGTCTAGCCACTGGAGCAAAGGATTCAGCAAAGTCTAGACCTTCCAGTTGAGAGTAACCTTTCGCTACCAGACGTGATTTGTTGCGTATGACAGTTCCTTCAGCATCAAGCTTATTCTTCCATATCCATTTTAACCCAATGACAAAGACTCCGTCAGGTCTTTCAACTAATTCCCAGACTTCTAATCTTATGAATTGCTGAAATTCCTCTTGCATAGATTCAATCCAGTTGTCATAAGTCATTGCATCTTTAATGTTCTTGGGTTCTTCATGACAAACTGTGAGTGCGTAGATGCAAGTTTCTCCATCTGTGTGAAGTCGTTGTCTTGTCATAACAGGTGCATCTGGATGGCCAATAATATGAACTAGTGGATGGTCACAGGTCCATTTGTGTGTTGAAGGGTGTAGTTGATACGTATCTCGCATGTTGGCAGGATCCAAGTTGCGTGTTGACGACTCAGCTATATCAGGAACTGTAGTAGCTGGTGCAAACGGATTAAAGAACGCATCAGGATCATGCACTGCGGATTGTGGAACTGATAGTGGTGTTGGATCTTCAGCTGTATGGCGGGAGTTAGAACCAGTTTGTTCTGCTGTAGATGGTGATACAATTGGAGGACCGTCTCTCTCAACACTTGTGGTAGTTTGTTGAGGTGAGTCTGGTACTTGAATGTTATCAGGTTGAGCAGCGGAATTTGGTGAGACCTCAGTAGGACGGTATTCAATTGTGTCATCAAATAGTGGAGCAAACAAGGTTTCTAATTCTTTGCGGTTAAGTGGCAAAGGTTCAACTGAAGATGCCGGAGAGTTGAGACGGTTAAATTCGGGTCCTAAGCTGTGTTGCTCAGAAGCCATCTGGGTGAGTTCATCAAAATTAGCGTGAATGGTTTCTTGAATTTCTCTAGTACGACGATTCCAAATCCGAAAACCTTTAGAATTTTCACAATATCCAACGAACACTCCAATGTCAGCCTTTGCTTTAAGTTTACCTAAATCATCACGATCATTTTTCGGAATAGATGTTTGGTGTTCATACAACGGTTTTGAGTATAGCATGCAGTTGAAACAGCTTCTGCCCACAAGTAATCTGGTAATTGAGCATTAATCAACATAGTTCTAGCAGCTTCCACTAACGTCCTGTTGCGTCTTTCAACAACTCCATTCTGTTCTGGGCTTCTAGGAATAGATGTTTGGTGTTCAATTCCCACTTTCTCATAATAAGACCAAAGTGTCTGATTCTTAAATTCAGTTCCATTGTCAGTTCTGACGATTCGTATTGTGTTGCGTAGCTGAACTTGAATTTTAGTGAGAAAGGTGATGATCATAGTCGGAGCTTGATCTTTACTTCGTAGAAAATAAACCCAAGTCCATCTGGAGAAGTCATCCACAATTACTAGTATGTAGCGTTTACCATTGATACTTTGAACACGCATCGGTCCACACAAATCCATATGTAGCAGTTGCAGAACATGATTTGTACTGTGCTCAGGTTTATTAGGAAAATGAGCACGAATCTGACAGTGCCAATGTACTTTGAGACAAAGTTTTTCAACAGTTTGAGATTGCCTGTCATATGTCGGGTGCATCCGCTATCAACAATCCAGAGAACAATCTGTACCACCTGCATCACAAGAAGAGGACACGGATGGAACAGAAGTAAGGGTGGAACCCAAAGAAACTGCGGGTTCCAATTGGTTAGAAGCACAAGTATTCAATAATTTAGGAATCCATTTAAAATCAGGTTTGTGTTGTAACCAACGCTGCCAATTCCAACTAGTACGTGCTTTCTTAATTGTGAAGTCACTAGTGTTTGGCTGATTCCTAGACTTGTTCTCTGTACTTATGGTGACATTATCATCCTTAGAAACCATAGAAGGCGGCTTTCCTAAGATAGACTTAGAGGCAGTAGTGGGCCTAAGAGGAATGCTTGTCCTACGTTTCTTATGACGATTGAGTAGAGAGTTAGCAATACATTTAGTATGATCACCACATGATACACTTTTACGACAAAACACACAAGATGCATTAATATTCAAAACATTCAAAGGTTCATCATTCGTTACATTTAGATTTGGATTACAATTTGCCAGACTAGAATCTAAATCTGATGCAACATGAGTTTTATTCAAATTCCTAAGTCGGTCTTCTACTTCTTGAGCTTCTAGTGATCCTCTTTTACGTTGCCAGAGCCTATGCTTCCTTTTACTGTTACGCTTGGGTCTGCTAACGCTATTAGTGGAGACTAGTCCTGTAGAAGTGGAGGTATCAACATTAGTGGTTTGAACAACATTTCCTTTAGTTGTTTTGTGTACTTTATACAATCCTGGTGCTATCACTGTGGTGTCTACCATTTTTCCTTTTTGAAGGAGCTTAACTTTCTCTTTTAAATCAATGATGATGTGATTTTTATCCTGTATTTCAGACTCAAGTAAACCATTGCAGTATTTGATGTCATCACGGTTTTGTTGCCATTCGGCGTTTTCAATTTTTAAATCCGCAATTTCATTCTCGTATTTGAGACACAAACTTTTGAAAGACTCATTGGTTTTGCAAAGCTGACAAGAGTTAGAAATGTTTTGACTTTGAAGTTTCAATTCCATTTTAAGACTCTGAGCTTGACACCATTCAAGCCGTTGATTGAGTTGACAAATTTCTTTTGAAAACTGTTGTGTCACATCATCATTCTTTTTTCTCAGATTTTCATTCTCATGTTTAAGTGTCTCTAATTCCACGTTTAACAAATTATTATCAACACAGAGATCATCCACAAGCATAGAAGTACCAGATTTATAGAGATCATTCATGATAACAGACAAAATATCAGCACAGAGAACTTGTTCCAAGAGTCGATCAGCATCATTTTTGAAAACTCTAGTTTGTTGCTTTTGGACCAAAATCTCATTTTCAGTGGCGTTGAAAACGTTTATCATATTTTTGACCTCCTTTTGAAGTTCCTGATCCCAACGTGTAGCACATAGACGGAGGTGTTGAACAATTGGTTTCATTTGTTTTTGAAAAATATCTCTCTTTTCTCGCTCGTAAGCGGATTGAAAAGTTTCAATTTTTATTTCAGAATTACGTTCAATTGTTTCCTCCAAAATTTCGATGTCTTCCATAAAGGTTTTGAAATAATTTAAGACACGACAATTTTTAGGTAGAGGTGTAAGTTCACCGGATGATGGTAAAGGACCATTTATTTGTGCTACAGGTTGGACAGGAGCCGCATTGTGAGATGAAACATATGACTCTTCGATAAACCATGATTTCTCAGGTAATTCCTTTTGAGTAACAAAAGATTTTGAAAGTGGAGGAGCTTTTGAATAGTCATATGGTGTCCAATATTGAACTTGACTCATTTTAGATCGACTCTCTTCTTCAAGTTCTTCTTCTTCCTCGGTATCAAAAACAACAGCACGCACAATCGTATTATCAAGAAAATAATCCATACTGTAAATTTTTGGAATTTCTTTGAATGCCGTGTGAAGAAACATTGAATTGTAATCACCAAGTGCATATCCTGTATCGGGTCTCGGTTTTAAAGTAAATTTCTGAATTGTTGTGACAGAGTTCCCGTGTTTGTAAACAATGTGACGAAATTCTTTGAGTTGTTTTTCAAGATCAACAATATCACCGAGTAAATTATCTATGTACTTCCTTTTCCGTATTTTATGTTCATGAAAATCCTTTTTACAACTTGACAATTCTGTTTCTGTTTTTGAAAGTTCAGTTTGAAGACATTCAACTTGTTTTTTCAATTCACACTTCTCACTTTCAAGTTTCGAAATCAACTTTCCGTTTGACTCAATTAAATCTTGCATTTTGCGTTGAAGATCTTGTTCTTTGTTGTAAGAATCTTGAAAAGCTTTTTCAAAACTTTTAGTGTGTTTAATCTTATCTTCCTGATTAGAAAGCTGAATTTTATAACACTCAATGTCTCTTGCAAGTGCTGCATTAGTTTCTTTTAAAACTTTGTTTTTCTCGTTGCATTTTGCAATTAGCAATTGTTGAGCATTCAGTTGTTTAGATAACATTATGAGGTCAGGGTCTGGATCAAATGATGGTTCATGTTGTTCTAACTGATCATATTTATCATTCTCAATAGGATCATCAAATGAGACAACTGTGTCATCATCAAATATGACAACTGTGCTTATTTGTTCATCTGTTTGAGAGGATGAAGATGATGTAGATGGAACAACTTGCACCATATCTGATTCAGAAGCATAGGGTGAGATAATTTCATTTATAAAGCATGCATTGAGGTCATGTACCTGAGACAAGCCGTCAGTGTCATACACTGGACCTGAATCATTGAGCTTAAGTTCCTGCATGTTGGCCATAAGCATCACAGCTGCATTAGCTTCCAGGTCTTCCATGTCATCATCATTGTGTACATTTGCCATGAAGTTGTTGTCTTGTTCAGGGAAATGTCCATCCTTTTCATCTTGAAGAGCCATGAGTAATGCCTGCTTGTGAAACTTACTACCCCGAGTTCGTGGTTTAGGACATGCAGTCGCAATATGACCTTGTTCATTACAGTTATAACACCACACTGCATTCCCTGAGTTGGAGTTTCTAGTTGCAACTGGTTCAGACCTTTGCTGAGAAGATCCTGAGTTGTTCCTGAACTCTCCATTGTTACTAAACCTCTGACAATTCCCATAATTTCCTGAAGAGCTTCCTGAACCAGATCGACCATAGCTACGATTCTGAATTTCCACTCTTCCATCATTAACAACAGCTTGATTCCTTGTGTTAGAAGATGAACGTTGACGGTTGTTTGTTTTGTTGGAGAATTTGCTGAAAGCACGAGCAATAAGAGCAAGTCCCTGATTCAACGTATTAAAGTCATCATCGTCGTCATCATTGGAGTTGGAGTAGTACACAGCATCATTGTTGTTTGACGGAACAAGTTGAGTAGAAGAATCTTGTGGAGATGAATCATAAGGGACCATTTGGTTCGAGGTGGAAGATTGTGGATAACTGAAGTAGTTCTGCTCTTGAACATATGCATGATTTGACATTGGTGGTGGAGCATAGGGAGATTGAGCTACGAGAGCCAAAGAATTTGGTGTTGATGTTGGTGTGTATCCTCCTCGTAGAGCTCTATCTTTTTCCACTTCAGGTTCATGGTGTTTCAGAAAATCATACAACAAGCCATATGGAGCATCATGAAGATTCTTCGTCTGACGAACAAATGTCACATATTTATGCCAATCAGGGCCAAGACTACCAACAAATTTGGAGTTCACAGCGATCCTTGGTACAGTGATTTTGTGACGTTCCAGATCATTGACCACATTTGTGAAACGATGATAGTAGGATTCAAGTGACTCTCCAGGTTCAATTGTGATGTCAGTGTATTCCATGTATAGCTTGGATTCCATGTCATCTTTGTTCAATTGAGTTCCTTCCATAAGGAGATGAACGTGTTCCCACATAGCTTTGGCTGTTTTCTGAGCATCGACACTTCGATAGATCGGATTAGGTATACCTTGAAGTATATAAGCCATTGCATACTGATCAGCTTCATGATGTAGTTTCTGTTCTTCAGTAAGTGCAGATTCTGGAAGAGGTCTATCACCAGGAGGACGTGGAGGATCAGCATTTGGATCACCAGCTTCAAATCTTGTTGGCTACTCAAATGGTCCTTCGAGTATCACTTGCTTCAAGAATTGCCCATGAGGTTTCTTTAGTTCAAGAAATCATAGGAATCGACTTGACCATTGCACATAGTTACCAGGTGTTAGCATTGGAGGTGTCTCAAGTGATCCTGCCTCATGTCGGGATTGTTGAGTTGTAATAACTTCACACATTCTGTCAAACCAGTGAGGTTGTTTGGAGGAAAACTGAGTGTTTTGTTGTGGCACTTGATATGGTTGTTGTTGAGGAATGATCTGTTGTTGTTGCATCATTAGGTAATGATGTAGTGGATTGTATGTTTGTCTTTGAGAAGGTTGTTGATTTATTTGGTGCGGAAGGTAGTGTTGTTGCTGATACTGCTGAGGTTGTTGTTGCTGAGGTGGATGTTGCTGAACATGAGGGAAGTAGTGATTAGGTGGTTGAGACATCTTAGAACACTTGTGTAGAAATGGATCTTTGTAGAAGATTGAAATGCACGTTCCTTTGAGTAAGTTGCAAAATCCTTGGGGTAAGTTCAATTCTTACGCGTAACTTAATCTTACGCGTAAACTTTAGGTTATGCGTAAAGAGTAGGTTTATGCGTAAACAAATAGTTTATGCGTAAGTTTTCTCTTTACGCGTAAGCTTAGGCTTATGCGTAAGTTTATACTTATGCGTAAGGTTTAAACAACCAAACAAATCTTTCAAACTTATCCAAGCTTGAAAGATGTCCGTAGTCGAAGTATTCCACTAACTTATCCAAGCTAGGGAAGTACTGAGTCACCGTTACACGAGGAGAAGATCGTTGATGAAGCTTACGCGTAAACTCTGGCAAATTACGCGTAAATCTGACTTACGCGTAGGATTAAGGCGTAGATAAGCAAGTTACGCGTAGGATCAGGGTTTTGACCAATTTAACGCGTAAGAAAAGGGTTTTGGCCTATTTTACGCGTAAGAAAAGGGTTTAGACCAATTTTACGCGTAAGAAAAGGGTTAAGACCAAGACTTATGCGTAAACCGACCAAAAAACACTGTAGACAGCTGGAAATAGTACTATTTCGACCAACTTACGCGTAAAAACGTACTGTTCATCCAAAATAATGACTTTTTGATGAAAAAATGCTTAGAAATAAGGTACTTTTGATCAAATAACTTCACCAATACTTAGAAAACCTTAACTTTATAAGATGTAGCTACCAAAAAACTAGTTTTCCAATATCAAAGAAGCTATAAAACCTTAAAAAAACCTTAAAAATCACAACTTTATGCAACAACTAAGCTTCAAATCACTATATCAACCTTGAAACTTGTCCAAGCTTCAAGATTTGAGTGAAAGAAACAAAGAAAAATGCAAAAAGATGAAGAAATAAGCACCAATCCCCACGTTAACCAAAGAAACACACTTCAAACTTCTAGTAGGCGAATGATACCACTTGTTAGGTCACCATTTAGTAAACACAAGTATGATTATGAAAGAAATAAGATGAGAAAAGAGATTGGTTGATTATGAGACAACATGAAAGGTGAAAGTGCAAGAGTTTCCTTAAGATAATCAAATAACCAACAACATAAAATGTAACATAAGGTTTCTATTTATAAGGGATGAGTTAGGGCAACACTCCCTTCCTCCCTTATCCTTTCATACGTGGGCTTTAAGGCCTTATGGGCTTTTACATGTTGCCCATTTACTTAAACAATAATGATAAGTTATACTAAAGCAACCTATTACAAAATGTAATGACCGAGACTTGACTAAATACTAAAGTATGATCCCAACAATAACTCTTGAAATCTTCCAAATAGAACACCTTAGAAATAATGAGTTTTATGTGTTGTTTAAGTGTGATAAATCAAGAACAAGACTAGGGCTATAATTTAGTGAAAATTTGGATGCAATGGGTGCTTTGAATCTGTTTTGGGTCGTTTGTGGTGAAAAGAAGAGAGAAAAATGGTGGTATTGCATGTTACTATGAGTAGTTTACTAGTTTTAAGTATTAGTGGAAGAATATGATGTTTAGTTGTCAAGTTATAGTGCAAGGAGTGTTCTCACAAGGCCAAGTGGCTTAAGTGACTCACAAAAACCAGCCACATCATGGTGAGGTGGTCCAGTGGGTTATTTTTGTATAAAATTTGAGTTACGTGGTGTAGTTTGCTCCCGGTAATTAAAACGGAGGGTTTTTAAGACGCGTAATGTAGTACCGGTTAGTAATAAAATGTAAAACTTTTTAAAATGTTAATACTTGATATCATAATATATTTTAGTAATTTATGTGAGTGGTGAGTTCATCGGAGGATTTAAACATTGTTAAAACTAAACCCGTTAGTTAAAAACGCGTTTGGTGACACCGGTTTTTGATAAAAGTGACGCAAAATATTAAAATGAAATGACAAGAATAAAATTTAATTGTAAACATGAAAATAGGTTAAAATGCATAGATTATGTAAAATCATCATAGTCTAGGTTGGTTCACGTTGTTAAAATCAGAAAACGTAAATTTAAATCGCGTAAAACGTGAAAGGTGCAAGGTTTACATATAAATGGAAAAAGTGAAAATTGACTTTTAAAATAGGATTGTAAGGAAACAAAAATGCATAAAAAAGTGTAGAGTAGACATAGTATAGTAGTGGTTGAATAAATTGAACGAATCATGACATACGCGGATAACTTTCGACGAAGTTAATTATTAAAAACAAATAGTTAAATAATAAAATATTAAAATTAGTGATATGAAAATTTTTGAAATGTCACAATTTTCTTGTGTCAAAAAGGGTTTTGTGTTTATTACTTGCAAATACTTTTCTTGAATTAGTACGTGTGTACAAGAACGTGAATCAAACACACTATTGTTTGATTCTTGGGTTGAATTACAAAAAGGTAAAGGGTAATTCTTATAATCCTTATAAACCCTAATTAGGGTTCTTGGTTCCGGAAGATTGCTTTGATTCTTGTTCCGGAAGATGAGTATCACTATGATGATTATTCGAAGCAAATTTATGATCTTTTTAGATAACTTTACTTAACTACTAAAGTAATTTATAAGGTTGTCAAAGACTAGGGGTGGCAATTCTCGACACGACACGATAAACGACACGAACCCGACCCGAAGTTAAACAGGTTTGGGTTGAGGATAAACAGGTTTGGGTCAAAAACAGGTCAACCCGTCTAACCCGTTTAATAAACGGGTCGTGTTTGGGTTGAGAAAGTGTTAAACAGGTTAACACGTGAACCCATTTAAGTATATAAGTCTATAAAAATAAAATATATAACTTGGTTTTAATGTTGGATATAGATTAAATGTATTTTGTTATGTTCTTATGATTATAACTCGGATTTTATTGAAATTGACGCTTATAACTTATAACTCAAATATCATTGAAATTGTCGTGTAGTTATTTGCATGTTATTTTTATCATATTTTAGATCCTTATATCATTTTTGCATTTAAGCTAGTTAAATAAACAAACCACAAATCTTATTCACTACTTGACCTATTTACTTAAACGGGTCACAAACGGGTTACACGTGTTATGCAGGTCTGGGTTAGGGTTGAGCTTCTTGACACGATTAATAAATGGGTTGTGTTTGGGTTGAGGTTATTCTAACCCATTAACCCGCGAACCCGAATATGTCAACACGAACACGACTCGATTGCCACCCCTACAAATACGTATAAAATGATTATTATTATTATTATTATTATTATTATTATTATTATTATTATTATTATTATTATTATTATTATTATTATTATTATTATTATTATTATTATTATTATTATTATTATCATCATTATTATTATTATTATTATTATTATTTATTTTATAAACTTCACTTTATTAGAAAATTATAGGATTTACAAGAAATTAGTGGGGAGCCGAGAGACTAACTGGGCCCCCACACCTCTAGCTATAGCAAAACCAATCCTACTAAAAATATACGGAGCAGCACGTGCTCCAATGTCCTGGGTCATAGAGAATCGTCGAATACGCTTTAATAAGGTTACCACATCTTTTTCAAGTTCTCCAAAAGAAGAGAATGAAAAGGGGAGGAACCCATATCCCATATCAGCACATTTAGTCTCGTACTTGACACATTTTCATTGTGCAGCTTCAATAACCACCCGACCAGGCATAAAATCAACCATATTCGAGCCACTTTAAAATCCTCTTCTCTCTCTGGCGAAAATTGCGAAAAGCGATTCCCTAATATACTATATCGATTCTTAAAACTTTTTTTAACTTCTTTAATCCTTCTTCACTTTAGCATCTTAAATTAATTTATTATTTTATGATCTAACGTGGGTCGGTGGAGCTAAGCAAATAGTTTTGTGGCTTGTAGGGTATTGCTTTCATTCGCTCTTTGTCTTTTTGTTGAGGATATATTTGTTCTTAATTTGTTCAATTCATTGTTATTATATTCTTGGATGATCGCACTATATCGATTTATATATCACGTGTAAGATCAGCATGGTTAGGGGTTAGCTTCTGGGTGCTCAACAATATAAACCTTAACTTTGTAGTTAGGGTTTTATTATTTTTTTCCTGTTTGCGCATGCTTGCGAGTTTGAGTTTTCGTTTGATTGAAGTTTGGGTTTGTTTACTGAATGTAGGTTTGAGAGAAGATGATCAATAGGGGTTTTTTGAATTCTAAAGTTGCTACTGATGATGGTTCTAATTTGGGAGAGGGGAATAATATATTAACACAACCTGTTAATGTGAATATTGATGAATTGAATGCTACTGTTGATTTGTCGAAGGTGTCGGCCACTACTAGTTTTGGTGAGTTGAGTACACCCTCAACGATGAACCCTAGTAGTGTTAGTTTGAATGTGGATGATGCTCCTGATTGTTCTATGAATGGTACTCAGAAAGCGGAGCCGATTCCACTTACGAATGATACATCACATGGTGACGACTTGGAGCCGGTTACAAGTGCTGATGTGAAGCACTTGCTATCTAATGTGCATAAGAATTTTGATGAAGCCATGACTAATATTCAACGGGAGATTGTTGCGAATAAGGCTTCCTCTTCAAGTGGTACTGGGCATAATTCTAATTCGAAAGTTTCTAGTGCTAATGCTTCTAAGGATGATACTACTAGTAGAGTGAAGTCGGTTTCTTACGTGGTTGTTACTTCTAATGAACCTCAGAAACATGTATCTAATTTTCGGAGGTTGGAATGTAGCAAAAAGAAGGATGATGTTGACCTTTCAGTTCCATTAAAAGTAGTGGAAGAGGTAAACACGAGGTTTGAGAATACCCTCTACGGTTATTTCCTTGGCCAACGCCTGGCTTTTCCTGTTGTTGATTACTATGTACGCAAGGCATGGGGCTAAGTTTGGTGTGCAAAAGGTTATGATGAATGCAAAGGGATTCTTCTTCTTTAAGTTCAATTCGAAGAAAGGTGTGATGATGTGCTTGAAAACGGTCCTTGGTTGATTAGAAATGTTCCTATTATTCTTAAACCATGGACTTTGAAAACTAATCTACTTAAAGAGGATTTGACTAACATCGCGGTGTGGGTTAAATTCCATGATGTTCCCCTTGCAATGTTTTCTGATGATGGCCTCAGTCTTCTTGCCACACTGATTGGCACGCCCAAAAGGTTAGATGCTTTTACAAGCCAAATGTGTAAGGAATCGTGGGGCCGTAGTAGTTTTGCAAGATGCATGATAGAAGTGAGATTGGATAAGGTGCTTCGGGACAGCCTCACTGTTGAGATACCATTACTTGATGGTACGGGTTCGACTATTGAGAAGATACGGGTTGAATACGAGTGGCGACCACCCCGTTGTGACAAGTGTAAGATATTTGGTCATACTCTGGCTGATTGTCCTACAGTTGTTATACCTCATGTTCAGCCTACTAAGCCTGTTAATGATAGTTTCAAGACTGTCAATCACAAGAAGAAGGGAAAGCATGGAGTTTCTACAATTCCGGGTCAAGGGGTTTACTAAACCTGTTGTGGGTAAGCAGTTTCAATATCAACCCAAAAAGACTCCTCATGAACCTAAGAAAGCTGGTGGCACTAAGAAGAAGACTTCTGACGTGGCTAGTTCTAGTGGTACTAAGATTTCTATATCTAACCAATTTGATGCTCTTAATATGGATGATACGGATACGTTTGGTATTCCTACTTATGACACCAACAAGGATGTGGATGCTGGCCATACAATGGAAGTTAATGAGGATGAGTCGGTTAAGACTGGTACTACATCACAAGAACCGCTTGTGAGTGATTCAATAGGAACTAAGGAAGTTGGTTCTACTCCTATAGTTGATAAAATTAGTAAGCTTGAAAAGCTACTTATCGATGGGAAAGCTACTCTTGTGGATGATGAAGGTCATCCTATTCCGTCCGCATCTGTCACTAAGAGGGCTAACCCATTTTCCAAGGTGGGTGAGGTTGTGGTTTCTGATAGTGAGGAAGAGGAGGTTCTTAACACGTTCGACGAATCAGCTAATCTTTTTGGTGGAGATCATGAACGTGAAGATGAGCTTGATGACTATGATGATTACTCGAAGCAAATTTACGATCTTATAGGGGAATTGGATGCTCTTAATGCCATTTATGGCTTTAATCTCCAAGGTCGTAGGAAGTAGTTTATATGTTTGTCCGAGTCTTTCAATATTATGTGGTAGTGGTTTTGTTTTCTTGTCTAGAAAATAGGAAGTATCTTGTTATGTAAGCTTTTCGCCTATGTAACGGGCTGAGATATGGGATTCACTCATATCCGTTGTACTTAAATGTTTTTTGGAGTAATATATTTACCGGGTCGTTGACCTTTTACCAAAAAAATAAATAAATAAATAAAATTCAACCATATTCGAACTCGTCAAAGGTGACGATCCTGTAAGATTAACACAAACATCAAGCCCATATTATTATTATTATTATTATTATTATTATTATTATTATTATTATTATTATTATTATTATTATAAACATCACTTTATTAGAAAAATCAAAGAATTTACAAGAAGTTAGTGGGAAGCCAAGATACTAACTGGACTCCCACTCCTCTAGCTATATAAAGCTAATCCTACTAAATATATGAGCAGCTGCACCTGCTTCAATGTCTTGGGCCATCGAGAACTTTCGGATTCGTTTTAATAAGGTCACTGCATCCTTCTCAAGTTCCTCAAAAGAAGAGAACGAGAAGTGGATGAACCCATATCCAATATTTGCACACATAGCCTCATACTTGATGCGTTTACGTTGTGCATCAAGAAATTATTATTAATGTTGTTGTTGTTGTTGTTGTTGTTGTTGTTGTTATAAACCAAATTTTATTATTGAAACATAATAAAATTACATAAAGTTAGATAGGAGTATAGACACAAGCTATGCTCGCACTCCTTTCCGAATACAAAAGCTTACTTTATGAAAAACAAAAGCACCACTTTTGGTTTGTTGTTGTTGTTGTTGTTGAACAGCAATGATGAATATATTATTAATGACGTTGGTCGATTATCTCTCGATTTCCTTCTTTCTCTATCTCAGCAGAATGCAAAAGGATTTCTAAATTAGATTTTTGAATTTTGGGTCCAAGTCATGACTCGTTTAATTAGTTTGCTAGAGGACTCCTAAACCCTAGATCTCGGCAGAATGCAAAAGGATTCTCTAAGTAATTAGTTTGATAGGATTAATTTCTCCTTCCATTTGCCATTTTACTTTATTAGTTCTTGGAGTCATGGCTAGTTGGTGTCATCTTGCACGTCTTTTTTGGAGGTATTGGTTTATGCTTCGTCTTATTTTTCTTAATGATGTGCGTTGGGCTTTTTAGGTGTTTGGTTCTTCGGGTGTTGTTTTACATTTAGTTGTTTACTTTTAGGTGTTCATTGTAATTATTTAATAGGTGTTCTCCCGGTGGAAAGTTTTTCAAGTGTTGTTATTTTTAGTTTTGGCGTTTGTATCTTTAGCATCTTGCTAGTTATTTTTTAATATATATGTAGTTCAAAAAAAAGTTTGCTACGACCTAGCCGGAGCTAGCTCAACTTAGTTCTTCACTGGTAGATATGATTTCCTCCAACTTCAATTGGTACACACAAGAAATAGGGCAATTCAACAGCTTTTCTTCCATTTTCCGTGGAGTAAAATTCTCATCAGTACGAGTCATTGGAATGGCTCCCTGGCCTTTGACTTCTATTTTGACGGACTTAATACCTTTTATAAGATTATGTAAACTCAAAGTGAACACCATGTAATCAAGTGCACCCTTAACCACATAACTAAGTATATCCTTAAACAGCTTAAGATCTTGTAATTGTCTAGTTGTTTTAAGTATAACATGGATTTTTTGTATAAGGGTTTTGTTTGATACAATAAAAGGTTTCATAGCTTCCACTTGTATGATTCTATTTATAATAAGAAACAACCTGCTAAAACCCTTCACGAAGCATATAAAAAAATTGGACCTTAACTCTTTCTCTGGATACCACCACCGGCAATCTCTCCCATAGCAGCTGATCCATCTATGTTGAGTTACCAAGCCAGATATTGTTGTTTCATATTCAACTGATTCACCTCTCACCAATATGTTGGATTGGTTGTCGGAGAAGAAAGAGTTGCAATTCTATTAAAAAAATGTACTTCTTTTGCCCTAAAATTGTTACAAAAATGACACAAATTAAAAAAGTGTAATCATTACGCTGTGTCACGATACAAATTTATGGTTATCTTCCGAGTGTTTAGGTAGAAATTTGAAGTCAACAATTAGTTAATTTGAGACATGGAAAAATATAAAGATGGACAATAATAGTGGGACGGACAGAGTATTTAAATATCAAAGCGTATATGGAACTAGAATACGACATAAATTTTAAAACATTCATGAGTGAAGACACATATATGGACATATGGATGATAAGTTTATCCCCAATCTACCGATATGCTATCTAGCAACTGGATCAACACACAAATATGCAATAATTAGCAATGGTTGATTCCTGCACCTCGACAGGTTCAGGATATTCATTCAACTGGTGTTCTCATAGATCAAGGGCATCAGGCTACCAGAATAATGTAAAGAAAAAGTTGAGTTTGTATTATGTATTAAAGAACAAATTAATATTCATAATGTTTCAAGATACAAAAAAACACAGCATAACATAGCAATAAAAGTTTGGACTGTGTTGAATACTAAAATAACAATTTCAATACATTTCAGCTATAACTCCAGCTGTAAACAAAACCATATCAAGATGCCAATACAAGAGAACATACTGCAGCAGCATCTACCCGGCAACATTATATACCCATCCACCGACAGAAGATTCAGCCATTGATAGATTTCTGTCTCGAACATCAGTTAGACACCTGCAAGATGTTCAGCACATGAATTAGCCATCAACATAATGAATGAAAAGTAACTCAGAGCATATATCAAGATACGGGTCCTGAAAATTCTGAATTTTTAAAACTGGTAATCTAATGACAAAATTAAGATCAGTTTGGTTTCTTTAAATTCTTATTCTGTAACCTTGCTAATTTCTTTCTAGCCATCAATAGAATCTTTCTGTACTGGCTAAAAATTAAAGGCTGATAAATTGAAGGCACATAGATTACTTAAGCACTAACAAAAGTGTAACTAGTGGACATTATATTGCTTTTCTATATAAAATTAAATGGATGCCGGAAGTACCTGATGATCGGTTAGTATCTCAGCATAAGGCTTTCTTGTTTCCAGTATAATCTTTCCATCTGGTTCCCTCTGATAAAACGCGACTAGAAAAAATAGCATGTAAATATATGTAGTAAAAAAATTTCTCGCACATATCAGCAAAGATGCAAATTTGATTTGCATGTTGATTTATTAAAAGAATCACCTGTATCACCAGCTACCAAGTTTTTTGTTATAATAAAGTTGGTTAAGCCTTTCAGCACAATCTTTCTCTTGTTATCATTCTTCCAGCACCGAAAGCAAAAATCCCAACTGTATCCATCAGTATCAAGAATATTTATCGGGAAATATTCACTTTCAAAAGCTTCCGGGAAATGAGCCTGATCAAAATACAGTTCTTACATTCATTAAATTACATTCTCAAAGTTTTGCATTTAGAAGTAACTCAAAAACCAAAACATTCGGTACTTGGGGTCGTTTGGCCTCACCTTAGCATGTTTATTCGGAATAATGATATAGCTGTTGTTTCTCCTCGCATCATGGGCAGTCAACACTTTCTCAAACAATAGAACCAAAACAGGTTCCGGGCTAAATAAATTACAGTTAAGAAAAACAAGTATGCTAAAAAAGACTTTAATAGAAGACTAAGCCAATATAAAAGACTTAACAAGATAGAGGATACACTCGCTGCACCAAATCTTCAGGTCGGATATCACAATACTTGACAAGATCAGTTATATCTATTGGATCTGATTCGGTATTGAAGTGAGATGGTTCCTAAAAATTTTCAAATATACAGAGTTAGTTTTAGTCTTGTGGTAGTAGAATACACAAGATAATTATGATCCAATATCTCAAAATATTAAACGATTTTTATATAAAAATTAAGGCACATTTCCATCTTACCAATTTAAAATCAGCCCATATACATTTCAAACATGTAATCTCACCAAAATCATGCAATGAGTAATCTCTGAGCGATACAATGCATCCACAATGGATGGCCTGTAAAGATAAACACAACATTTGTTACAAGAAATAGAGAAATGATGGTGTGGATCTTGACACATGTTTTCGAAGACAAATTCATCATCTATGAATAAATTTTAAAACAAAGTAGTTAGAACAATAGAACATATATACTCACCCTTTTGCATTCATTGCACTCCTGCCAACCATCCTCATTCAAATGAAATGTTTTGCAGAATTTTCCATCCTTATATAAAGAACTGCATGGATTCAGATGCAAACTGGCCAGTTATGGAATATCACAGACTTATAGTAATTAAACTAATCAATTATTATAAGAATATATGTTAGTATATTTCAAAAGATTATAACATCATCCATGATTTCTTTCATCCCCAAAAGATTTTATTCTCATTTCTGTTTGAAATTAAATTCTTATATGTGATCAGTAAAATATAAAGCATAGGGTAAATCATATAAAGATCCCCTTTAATTTCAATTTATTTCAATTTGGGTGTTTCTAAAAATAAAGTATCAGATCCAAAACAGCTTAAAATACAAGAACTTCAGGTAGATTACTATAAATCTACCATGCTGAATCAATACACATAGCTTATAAACCATCGGCACAAAAAAAATATACAACTTGAATCATACAAACAAATAAACAAAAAAATAACAAATGTCTTAGAGTGTGAATCAGATTGGTTAAACTTACTAGCAGGTACCGCATAGCTTAGCAAATCTGCCCGTGTGTAATTTCCATCCGTTTGATAACTGATCAGTGGATGAGTTGTTGCAGCTGAAGCAAGATGTGATTGATGATGAAGCGTCCATTGGAAATGAGAAAAACCTAAATGGTGAACTAGGTTGGATTTTTGTAGAAAACCTTTATAAAGATATTATAAATGACAGATTAAGTAATAAATTTATGACATTAAAAACCACAATTGTCCGAAATGTGGAAGCTTCTGGTGCATTTGAATCTTGTTTGTGTAACAAAACATTACTACCTCCGTCCCAAAATTATTGTCCACAGACAAAAAATACACAGTTTTAGAAAAGTATCAACTTTACAGCTTTCTCTCTCTTACTTTTTGCACAAAGATAGTTTTACCCTTAATCAATTAATTTCCAACTTCTTTAAAGTTTGTAATAATAACTACAAATAAGGGTAATATGGTAAACTTAATTTATATTCTCTATCTATTTATAGAAGTGGACAATTAATTTAGGACAACCGAAAAAGGAAAGATGGACTATAAATATGGGACGGAGGTAGTATTATTTAAAAGTCCGGAAAGTGTGCATATATTTGATGAAAAAGAAAGCATGAACTCTACTCTTCGTCAGCTAGAGGAACATGAAACCATAGGGTGTAGAAATTCATGATCAAGTCATAGAATACTACAGGTAATCAAGGAAGGTCTTTTCCTTCATTAAATGTATTTTTAAGTTTTAAGGAATACAAATTAATATGCAATATACACAAATGATTAATGCTATGCATGATACATTAAACAATAATTCCTCTAGACATAATTATTTAAAACATTTATTAATGTAAGTTTAATGACAATTTTGTTTGGTTGTGGACATTTAAAATTTTTGAAAATTGCATATTAAAAAAAATTATCATCTACATATGTTTTTTTAGTACAAGTTTAGTGAAATCATAATCATTTTGATAATAAATTCGACTGAAAATAATCGTACATGTCAAGGTACGAGAATTTTCATGTGATTTATAGAGCATGAAAATGTGCAATTTTTTAATATCGTAATTTATATACGCAATGCCGTATATATTGTTAATTATATATTGCAAGAACTAATTTATACTTCTCTATATGTATTTTTGTGTTAGATAATATTTTGACAAATATTACACAACATTTACTGATTACCAAGTACCTTTCACCACCAATCAGAACAACCTTTTAATACTACTGACTATCATTTTTGTAACGTTATTGCAAAGTGATGCATTGTACTTGACATTTTAGTATGAAATAGTGTGCGATAAAGTAATTCCTAAAATTCTCGCAATGCGTAAAGTCGTTATCATAAAAAACATGTAATCGAAAAATATTTTTAGCCAAAAGTTTTGATTATATGACACCGACCGCCGCAACGCACGAGTACCGTGCTAGTGATCAATAAAATTAGTATTATTTTCTTCTTAAAATAAGGAAAATTCTAATAACAAACCAATTAAACGAAACCGATTAAGCTTTGACTTGACCCTTCCATATCCAATAAACGGATAAATATAGTATATCACGTTACTTCTTTCGTCTGTGAGGAAGAAATAAATTGAGAAGACACACTTCGAGATGACATCACTCTCTTTCACTTGGAATAGTAATATGGATTGACCGTATTTACGATCTCTTGCATGTTTGTAACTTTATATTGTAACATTCTTTTCGTTTTATCTTCTTGTTTGAGCTTTATTTATATGGGATTTGCTAACGGATCCCCAATGGGCATCTTATAAGGTGTAAAGCCCTATTTATAATGTCTTTATCGTTAAAAAGAATATTTATAGAAGAAATTAAACTATACCTAAAATCGTAGATTAGAATCAATTTATAAATTGGTTGCCAATTCGAAACCCAAAGATTAAAATTATGGAGGTTTGGTGCCCTTGGGGCAGTAGTTACGAGACTAATTTTATTACATGAGCAGGATGCAATCGAAAATATCTTGTTAACCACCAGTGAAAAGTAAATGTGAATGCTTGATGCAATCGAAACGACATTGCTCAGAAACGAAATATGGTTTATAAATGGTAGGGCCTTGCTGATTATCTCTCAAAGAACTGCAAACTTAATAACTTAGGAGTGATTCGACTGGCTTTCCTCAAGGAAACCCTAATAGCTTTACAAAATGTGTGAAAGGATAAACATATCTTCTCCTAAGATATCTAGACGTGTGTATATCTTTTCCTAATATATCTCCTAAGATATCTATTCTGTTTTGATAAACAGACTTAACTAGAAATACTCAACAATACTAACTATGCCTGCCAGACTTAACTATGAACCGGCAGACTTAACTATAAAACTAGCAAACTTAAGTCTGTTTACAATTATTCTTAACAAATAATTCCTAACAGACCCTCTCCCTCATCCACATCCATCATAGAGATTAATACATCAAACAATTCTGATGTAGAAGGAACCGTAGTGTCATTTTTATCGTTAGTTGCCTTCGGTTTCCTGGGGTGTCTTAGGTAGATATGCGAACTTAGTCTTCGAACGAATCTGAACTCCACGAATAGCTTTCCTTGGCACTTTCATGTTCTAAGTAGGATCCGAGACAAGTTTCTTAGGACATTTATTAAGAACGTAACCAAAAACCTTATAACTTGAGCATCTTAAAGGTGTCAACTCATACTCAATATGGATAGTGTTCATATTATAGCCTTCACCCTCGAATTAATCTTTATCAAAAACAGGTTTACATCATGGAGGTCAATTAATCTTTATCAAAAGCTTTAAGGCTTTTCTTGATGCAATGTAACAAAAAGATGTAAAACTAACACACGTATAAACAGAAGTAAAAGATGGTTTGCAATTACTCCATTTGTCTCACAAAAAGTGTGTACTTTGCTATTTATGTTTGTTCAAGAAATGTATATACATTCAGTTTTTATACATGGATAATAATAATTTTACCTTTATAATTTATCCTGAATTAATTAATGCTCATTTTTAATTCATATAATAAATATGAATGTAAAAGTAGCTTTTTATCAATCAAAACTTGTATTAATTAACACATATAATATTTTTTTTTATTTTTTGATTCCGGACACTCATTTTAACAAGGAAGAAGTAATAAAATAGAATAAAATTAATAAGGGCAATTTGAGTAAATTAAGATATTCGAAAATAATCAATGAATAAACATACTTACTTAATGACTAGTTATTATTCCAAAAAGAATCTTATTAACATTTAATGTTTTTAACATGTAACTAAGGCATAATTTTAAAAAATTCTACAATAATTGTTAATACTTTTTATTAAAGGGAATTGCTAACGGGTGCCCACTAACCACCTTTTAATGTGTAAATAAATACATTTAATGTTTATTTAATAAATTAAGACTTTCTTTTTACACTAGAAAATGCATTTAATAAACACATTTTATAAAATGCCCAGTGGGTACCTGTTAACAAATCCTTTTACTAAAAAGGAAATTTATTCTTCTCAATTAAATTAAATGTTTGATACGTCAAAAACTCCATATGTTTAAACATTTACTCTCAAAGAACAAGTCTTACTTTTTGTTCCAGTAGCATTAAGTTGAATGTTCTCACTTAAACAATGCCTTTCGTTTTTGTTTAATTCCAAAAGAGAAACACTTTTGTCACTCAGTTTAGTACATTTATAGTTTATTTATTTCACCAAATATATTTGCAGGGTTTTTTTTTCAATCTTACTATCTTATACTCCTTCCGTCCCAAAAAAAAGTCCATCTTACTATTTATGTTTGTCCCAAAATAAGTATCCAGTTTTTATATATGAACAGTAATTATGACTAGTTTTCCTATAACAATGAGGGTAAAAATGACTTTTTATCAATCAAAACTAACATTAATTACACATATCATAATTTTTACTTTTTTTTGTGGACTCTCTTTTTGGGACGGAGGGAGTAATTGAGGAAGACACTTCCCTTCATTAAATGCACATCAAAACTTCATTTTAAGCAATACAACTTATAAAGCATATGGTACAAACATTTAATTCTCTTTAAAACTTGATTTTAAACAATACATGTTATAAAACATATGGTATAAACCTTTCCACACATTTAATTAATGTTATTCTTTTAATATCCCATTTCTCAAAATTAAAATTACTATACCACATAATACAAACCAATCAAGCTACGAAGTTATTGTTAAAATTATAACCGAAGCACCTCATCATCAAAAGAGTTAGCAATGCAGACAACAACGTACCAATTCCATCATCCTTATCTACGTTTGTAAGTTGTTGCAATACACAGTTACTATGCTATATATATTTGCTATAGGAATTCTAGCATAAAAGTGTCTACAATAGAAAAATATTACTCGTCGAAAAATATAATTACAGGGTACCGGCCGCTGCAACGCGCGGGTACCCTGCTAGTTTCAAATAAGAAACTAAACATTAAAATTAGGATGAATTTCATATCTCTATTTTTTTCATGATTAATTTCATATATACCTATATTACAACCTTTGAATGCATAATGTACAATGCTTTTAAAACATGTTTTGAGTAAATATGAAATTTCTAATTTTGAAGAGGGGATATGAAATTGCCCCAAAATTACATGATGTGTTTATTTACTTTACTTTCCTTATTGCTTACATTTTTTTTTCAAAAAAATCAATGAATTAGTTCACAAAGTTTAATAATAACAAACAAGGGAACAACAACAATACCTTTGCGGGAACTAATCAAGAATTAGACCTTGTTTGACTTGGCATCTTATCAAGAACAAGAACCTAAAAAAACTCGCAGAAATTGTAACTAACTCATCGGAATACCAAAAGAAAGACAGGATTTTGCCGTAAACGATAACAGAGTTGCCTTCTAGGAAGGCAACTCTGATACCATATGATCTTTCTAGGAGTCAGCGAATGAATCGAAGAACGATCTAACCTATTAACCGGAAATCCAAAAGAAAGAAGGAATTTTGAATTCATTGGACTAATGATTGTGGATAGTTTGTTACAAAGATTACAAGGGATTTTGAGGATCAAAAGTATTTAAAAATCAATAGCTAATCATCTAACTAACCATAAGTTGATTCATCTAACTATCGATTCTCTCTGGTGACAAAAAATCGAAACCCTAATAACCCTAACTCCGATTCACTCTAACCGATCTCCTTTACCATCTCGTGTTTCTTGCATCATTCTGATCTTGATTCTCTGATTCTTGATTGTCTGCTGCATTGATATCATCTGGATTGAGGTAGATCGATCATACTTTAGGGTTTTTAGTCGTTTTCTATTTTTTATTCGACAAAAGGTTTTATTCGACTCTGCTCTATTCTATACTTGATTCTAATACTTATTATTGGGTGGATGATAATGGACGTTGGTTAGTTTTGGTGTGTTTCATGTGTAAACCCTAAGCGATTAAGGTTTTACTTTTTCTGCTTTGGTTTTGCTTTGAGCTGGCTATTTGTGTTCGTTTGCTTGGTTGTTCTACTGGTTGTGAGAGATGAATAGGGGTTTTTTGAGTTCTATGAGTGCTAATAAGGATACGGCTGCTAGGAAGGGTGGGGATGATGAGACTGGAGATCTGAATAAGGGTGCTGATGTGTTGAAGTCAAGTTCCTTGGATTCAGGTGTAGGGGGTGACATAGAGAAGATGGAAAAGGGTAGTGGTTCTGATAATGGTGTTGATTGTGATGTACGTGCACATGTGCCTGAGCAAGTGAAGCCGGTTTCACTTGGTGCGTATGCTGATGTTTCAATGGATGATGCTTCTTCGTCTTCACAAGGCTCTCAACAGCCTAGTGTGGAACTATTGATTGCTAATGCGAATAAGAATTTTGATGATGCTATGAACAAAATTCAATGTGAAATTGGTGCTTCTGAAGTTAATCTTACAAGGAACCCTATGGATGGTACTACTGTTGGTACTGGTGTAATTTCTGGTCGTAATGGGAATCTGAATAAGAGTGCCACTTCTGGTCCTAATGGTACTGGTGTGAAGTCGGTTTCTTATGCGGGTGCTACTTCTAATGAACCTCAGAAACATGTGTCTAATTTTTGGAGGTTCGAATGTTGTAAAATCAAGGATGATGTTTACCTTTCAGTTCCAATGAAAGTAGTAGAAGAGGTGAACACGCGGTTTGAGAATACTCTATACGGTTACTTCCTTGGCTAACGCCTTGCTTTTCCTGTTGTTGATTACTTTGTTCACAATGCATGGGCTAAGTTTGGTGTGCAAAAGGTTATGATGAATGCTAAGGGGTTCTTCTTCTTTAAGCTCAACTCAAAGAAAGGTGTTGAAGATGTGTTTGTTAACGGTCCTTGGTTGATCAGAAATGTTCCTATTATCCTTAAACCATGGACTTTGAACACAAACCTCCTTAAAGAAGATTTGACTAAAGTCCCAGAGTGGGTTAAATTCCATGAGGTTCCCCTTGCTATGTTTTCTGATGATGGCCTCAGTCTTCTGGCCACACTGATTGGCACGCCCAAAAGGTTAGATGCTTTTACAAGCCAGATGTGCAAGGAATCTTGGGGCCGTAGTAGTTTTGCTAGATGCATGATAGAAGTGAAATCGGATGAGGTGCTTCGGGATAGCCTCACTGTTGAGATACCATTACTTGATGGATCGGGATCGACTATTGAGAAGATACGGGCTGAATACGAGTGGCAACCACCCCGTTGTGACAAGTGTAAGATATTTGGTCATACCCTGACTGATTGTCCTACAGTTGTTATACCTCCTGTTCAACCTACTAAGCCTGTTACTGATAGTTTCAAGACTGTCAATCACAAGAAGAAGGGTAAGCATGGAGGTTCTACAAATCCGGGTCAAGTGGGGTTTACTAAACCTGTTGTGGGTAAGAAGTTTCAGTATCTACCCAAAAAGAATCCTCTTGAGCCTGAGAAAGCTGGTGGCACTAAGAAGAAGTCTTCTGATGTGGCTAGTTCTAGTGGTACTAAGATTTCTACATCTAACAAATTTGATGCTCTTAATATGGATGATACGGATACATTTGGTATTCCTACTTATGACACCAACATGGATGTGGATGATGGCCGTACAATGGAAGTTAATGAGGATGAGTCGGTTAAGACTGGTACTACATCACAAGAACCGCTTGTGAGTGATTCAATGGGAACTAAGGATATTGGTTCTACTCCTATAGTTGATAAAATTAGTAAGCTTGAAAAGCTACTTATCGATGGGAAAGCTACACTTGTGGATGATGAAGGTCATCCTATTCCGTCCGCTTCTGTCACTAAGAGGGTTAACCCATTTTCCAAGGTGGGTGAGGTTGTGGTTTCTGATAGTGAGGAGGAGGAGGTTCTTAACACGTTCGACGAATCAGCAAATCTTTTTGGTGGAGGTCATGAACGTGAAGAGGAGCTTGACGACTATGATGATTACTCGAAGCAAATTTACGATCTTCCAGGGGAATTGGATGCTCTTAATGCCATTTATGGCTTTAATCTCCAAGGAAGTAGTTTATATGTTTGTCCGAGTCGTTCAATATTATGTGGTAGTGGTTTTATTTTCTTGTCTAGAAAATAGGAAGTATCTTGTTATGTAAGCTTTTCGCCTATGTAACGGGCTGAGATATGGGATCCACTCATATCCGTTGTACTTAAATGTTTTTTGGAGTAATATATTTACCGGGTCGTTGACCTTTTACCCAAAAAAAACTAACCATGAGTTGGTTCTTATAGTCTAACCCAACTTGTTTTCCTGCCAATGACCACCGGTGCGAGGCACATGTTTATTTACGTGGGACCACATTATGTAGCAGAGTTAGGGTATTTTCAGTTTTCCTTATACGTATAAAGAATTAATGCTCGAGTACTCAAGTTTAAGTTCTTGCGCCAAATTCCGTTTAAAACAAAAGTTCTCATGCAATATAGAAAAAACCACACAAGCAGCATTTTTTACTGTTTCCGCCAATTACCACCATACTAACCGCAAAATACTCACGGTTTATAACTATTACTTGGGCGGCTACACACAGCCATATATCAAAGTCAAAGACAAGTAAATATAACATCTACTAAACTCTATAGCACCAACCAAACACTCATCATCCACTGGAAGAAGAATGTCAGCCATCTTTTGTGGATACATCTGCTATTTCCCACATCATGAGGTTGATGTCTGCAAGTAGTGCAGTACATTAATTAACCATCCACATATAGAAAAAACTAAAGTTAGAGTATATCAAAATATTAATTTAAAAAATTGCGTATTTTCAAAACAGCGATCTTATGATAAGCTGAAAATCAAAAAATGCATAACCAAAATTTCGTTGAATGTTTTGCTCTGGGAAGTACCTGATGAGTTGGTGTCTAGGTAGAGGGCTTTCTTACTTCCATGACGATCTTTCGATCTGAGTTCCTCAGATAAAACACCACTAAAAGTCCAATCACTTGTAAATATCATCAAATGTAAACGATAAAAAAAGAGCAGTAAACTTGTTTAGCAAGTTTAGAGTAAGAATCACCTGTATCGCCTTTTTGCATGTTTTTTGAAATTATAAAAGCTCTAAGCCCTGTTAAAACATATATCTTCCTGTGACGGGAAGGCCAGCAACGGAAGTAAATATCATCCCATTCTTTCCCATCAGTATCTACTGTTCACAGGTTTTCAAGGGGTGTTTCCAGGATCGACTATGATCAAACAAGAATCATGATAATCATACATACATAGACGAATAAAAGTAGGACAAAAGAAGATGGGTATGAACCCTTTATATTGATAATGAATAATCTGGAAAAAGGGTTAATGAATTACAAGAATTCCTAATCTATTTATAAGGTATGAAACGTTGCTTCATGAAAAGATACAACGATTCACCAAAGTGTTGCAACCCTAGAATACAACATTTTAATGAAAATAACCGTTATATAATCCTAACTGCCTTCTTCTCTTTATGTCCAGTGGGTTTGTTGGCTTGCGGCCCAAACCAGGAAAATAGCGGGCTTTTGTTTTTGGCGTCAAAGACATTAAAGCATGTCCAACATGTTCCTCCCTAATGTCGAGATGCCAAAACCGTCAATCTTTGCAGTTTTTATCTTCTTTGTTCTTCAGTTTCGATATGCCTCTTGCTCATGCCTTCCTTCAATCTTGTAGTTTATTGATACCTGTTATTAAAGACCTTAAAAAAATAAAATGCTCAATCTGATGACTGTTCTTCTTGTTTGCTTTTTAATAGGGTTTGATCACAGGATCTTGTCGATCTCTATGGCATTCTTGCCTGGTGAAGCATGTCCTTCTGTTTCAAAAAAAAAATGATCCCCTTGCAGTAATTGAAGTCGTCCAAAAAATATTGATTGTAGCACGTAGATCTTCGCACCATGTTCTTTGACAAGCCAAGTATCTTCATGGCTTTTGTTGGTAAAAGAGAAAAAACCAACAAGCCTTTCAAATGCTTCCATTATTTCCATGGTTGCTTTCTTCTAGGTTAACCACCATCTCGGTGTTTGTAACCGTTTCTGAATTTTCCTTCTTAATTGGCATGGCTTCTGTCCATGGTAGTTTTGTTTCCCTTAGTGATGATTAAACATGAATGGATGTTGTTTGATCCCCTAGGCTCTGATGCCAATGTTCACAGGTTTTCAAGGGGTGTTTCCAGGATCGACTATGATCAAACAAGAATCATGATAATCATACATACATAGACGAATAAAAGTAGGACAAAAGAAGATGGGTATGAACCCTTTATATTGATAATGAATAATCTGGAAAAAGGGTTAATGAATTACAAGAATTCCTAATCTATTTATAAGGTATGAAACGTTGCTTCATGAAAAGATACAACGATTCACCAAAGTGTTGCAACCCTAGAATACAACGTTATAATGAAAATAACCGTTATATAATCCTAACTGCCTTCTTCTTTATGTCCAGTGGGTTTGTTGGCCTGCGGCCCAAACCAGGAAAATAGTGGGCTTTTGTTTTTGGCGTCAAAGACATTAAAGCATGTCCAACATCTACCATATTCATGACCGGGATCTTTTGATACTCAGGAACTGCTGGGAAATAAGCCTGCTCAAAATGTGGCATATATATTCATAAACATTATCAATTCATTGCATTACTAATTCCATAATATTTGGTACTTAAGGTCTTTTCAACTCACCTTAGCATAATCCTTGGGGATTATCATACGACTAATTCGTAAATTGGCATCCGAAGCAGATGCTAATTTTGCAATTAAAGGGATAAGAACAGCATTTGGGCTAATTTATGGTTAAGAAAATTATTTGAATTGACATTTAACACATTAAATAATAAATCAAATTAGAAATAAAAGATAGGATACTGGGTAGAAGGGCAGTCGTTACATGTGATCCCAGCAATATTATTGAGCGAGTATTTGGTAAGTGAGACTAGGCATCCACAATGGATTAGCTGCAAGAGTAGAACACAACATCCATTAAGAAATACAAGTTTCCAAAGACCTAATTAAGTAACATATCTTGGACAAACTTAGTTTTTTAGTCACCTTCTTGCACGATTCACATTCCTTCCAACCATCCTTGTTTGAATGAAACGTTTCACAGAACTCTCCCGATTTATAAATAGAACTACACGGATATATTAAATATATAAGCCACTTAAAGGTATCCAGTAAACCATCTAAAGATGGGTCATCTCAAAATATATACGTAATATCAATTCTTTCATACCCACAAGATCTTATGCACAAATTTCTCCATATAGTCACATAAAATATAGAGTAAATCATATCTAACTAATACCCTTTTAATTTAGATTAACTTTTAGGTTGTCATCAATAACAACTTGAAATACGTATCAGACTTTCATTTACAGTACAATTAAAACACAGTTATTCCAGATATTCAAAACGAAATAAAGGGTAAATATATTTTTAGTAACCTAATCAAAGTCATATATGTATAAACCCGATCTAGAAGCACCCAACATCCTTGAATAAAACTCAAAGCATACAAATCAAGTACGCACAAATTGATCAGTTGCATCTGAATGCAAATTAGATGTATAAAACTTACTGGCAGTAATAGCATAGCTGCGCATGTTCACCCGTGATAAATTTCCATCCATTCATAAGCGGATCAGAAGTAAATTCGTTGCAGTTAAAGACAGAATTTTTCGATGATGCCATTAAAGATCACCAAAACCTGACAAAGTGAATTTGGAATATTGGTTTGATTGTTTATAAGGAGAAGCTTAGGAAATGGGTTTACGATAAACCAGATGAAGACAAACCCAAATTCCTGCATAAAGTCCAGCTCAGCATAATCGCTAGTTGCCAGAAATGTGGTAACTTTTGACTGGTTTGAATCTTGTTTGTGTAATAAAGCATGATTCTTTGGACTTTTGTTGATAAGTATTGAGTTTCTGAAAGTATGATACTATTGGATGATAATCCATTAATCCATGTTTAGAAGTTATTGTGTAAATTAGTTTAGTGTTTATGTATTGTTAGTTAGTATATGTAATTCGTATGTTATATTAGTGATTGGGTCAAGTTAGTAGTCTGCAACATGGGTCCAATGTATTAACCCAATAAGCCCATTCGCAGGCAATTGTAGTTAGTTATAGGTTGCAACGTTTGTTAGGGTTGCAACGGTTATTTGATGAAGCGACATGTCTCTTGAAGGCAACGTTTTATGTAGTATATATAGGGATAGAATTCATTGTAAACTTTAACCTTTTCAATCAATAAAACATCGTTTATAAGGTTCAACAACAGATTCATTATATACAAAAAGCGTGAGGTTGTGTATTGTGTGTTTGTTCATAGACATGGTTTGATTCGATACAAAGAAGATCCGGATGGGACCAACATTGGTATCAAGAGCATCAGAAGTTCGAATCAAACCCAGAGAGAAGAGAAGAATAACTTGGTTCAGGGAATCAAGTTCAACAACGATTCAGGGAATCGTTTCAGAGAAAGAGAAAGAAGAGGTTGATGGTACTAACGTAAAAGATCCGAGTAGTGGTTGATAGTGCTGTTGTAAAAGATCCAAAGAGACCGATTGATTCAGGGAATCAATCAAGAGAAGAGAAGAAACCGTGCGCATACCGGTTAATCAAGAAAAGAAAGACAACGATTCAGGGAATCATTTTAGAGAAGAAAACCAAAAGGTTCAGGGAACCAGAGACAGAGAAGAAGAGATTGATTCAGGGAATCAATCAAGACCGATCAGAGAAGATCAAGAGATTCAGAAAAGAGAATAGAGAAGAGAATAGAGAAGAGATAGATTACAGCAAAGAACAAGAGTAGAACTTAGAGAAGAGATAGAAACTGATCACGGATCAGTTAATTCAGAGATAGAGAAGCAGTTTGATCAGGGATCAAATTTGAAGATTAGACAAAGAGAAGTGAAGAATGATCATGATCAAAATGGCTATGAGAAGTCAGAATTGAAGAACAAAGAAAAGTCGTGAAGAAATCAACACCAAGTTTTTTGAAGAAAACAAGAAAGCAACAAGAAGATTGAAGGAAGAAGGAAAAGAGAAAAAAAGGTGCAGAAGGAGACAGGACACAGAAGCAACCGTCTAAGAAAAAAGATAGAAGATTAGACTAACAGAGTGCAACTTGGTTGTGGCCAAAGACTTGTGTTTTTTGGTTCAAAGAAAAAATGGACAGATTTTTAATGGACTAAAGGCTAGAGGGCTGGACTTGTTGAAGATCAAGATCAAGATATTGAAGCTATGGATTAATGAATTAGGGAGGAATATTGGATGATAATCCATTAATCCATGTTTAGAAGTTATTGTGTAAATTAGTTTAGTGTTTATGTATTGTTAGTTAGTATATGTAATTCGTATGTTATATTAGTGATTGGGTCAAGTTAGTAGTCTGCAACATGGGTCCAATGTATTAACCCAATAAGCCCATTCGCAGGCAATTGTAGTTAGTTATAGGTTGCAACGTTTGTTAGGGTTGCAACGGTTATTTGATGAAGCGACATGTCTCTTGAAGGCAACGTTTTATGTAGTATATATAGGGATAGAATTCATTGTAAACTTTAACCTTTTCAATCAATAAAACATCGTTTATAAGGTTCAACAACAGATTCATTATATACAAAAAGCGTGAGGTTGTGTATTGTGTGTTTGTTCATAGACATGGTTTGATTCGATACAAAGAAGATCCGGATGGGACCAACAGATACATGTGATCAATAAGTTAGAAACATGACTCCAGTCTCCAGCTAAGCTACACAAACATGAACCTAAACAGCAAAGAATATTTTTTTTTACTAAAAAAATACGGAGTAACAAGAAGCTAAGGATTACAGTAAACAAAGAAAAACATGACCAAAAACACCGTTACTAAAGGACCGCACACCCCTTAAATTTAAAGTACGAACAAGTTAACAACCTCCTCTCAAAATTTCACCAAGATAACTATTAAAATTAAACCATAACGGCACTGCACCATGTGGAAGATACCTAAATTTATATTGGTTTTGTACATTTCATGTCTGTTAGAAATTATGCAACTCTGATGCAATGTAATAATTTTTTATTTTATTTTTTTCATGCTAGTCTCACTAGCATCCATACGACACCCTATTAACAAAACGCAGCTCTGTTACCAGTCAGCCCAAGGAAAACGCAAATAAACATATTGAACCGTTTGATGAAACCTACTAAATGAAACTCATAGATACAAACTTAGGCAACCCCTATTGTAAGAAAATTGTACAGGAACCATGACTCCTGAGACGGAAGCATGCTAAAATCACCAAAAGATATTCCGTTCACTAGCTTCTGACTCATCTAGAACTACAATCAAAAGGAATCATTATTGAATTTGATAGATGAACATTTTTTTCAGTTTTGTGATTTTAGCTCAAGTTGGGTTCTTACATGTCTTAATTTACAGAGCCGAACTCAGTCATTCAAGTGATTTGCTATGCCATTTCCATGTCCATCATCTAAAGCAGGCTTCACTGATGTGCCATCTAGTGCTCAGTGAAAAGTAAGAGCTCTGTGTCAAGTATTGCAATAGTTTCAGAATTTGGTTCATGTATGTCAAGTTAAGTAAATTCCATGTGTGTTATTGTATTATACTCACTGCGATAATGTATCGTTTGGATCTCAATATGTACCTATTCAACTTTGTTGAAGTTTCAATCAATATATGCAATTTTTGTAACAGAACCAGAAAAACAAGTATCAAACCGATACTTTTATGTAAACTGCAGACGCATGAAAACCATCACCTCATGCAAATCAAGATTGACATTATAATGTTTTCAAGCCAATAGCCATATTTGTCTCTTATTTACTTGAACCTGCTACAATTTCGTGGTTGGTCGACCACGATTAATATTAAACCGCTAGCACTGTTAGGGGTCTTTGCTCTTTAAGTGTATGCCATATTTATCCACTTGGAACCACAATCGAGTACTTAAGATTAAGTTCTTTTACCAAATTTAAACTATCTATATCTGTCAATCACTACAATGCCAATTGCAAAATACATCAAACATAAAATTTATAAGTTCAACTGCAATACATGACCATACGATACAACAGAATATTAAGCAGCTCTACTCTACAAACACTAAACATCAGATTACCAGTCTTTTGTGATATATAGATCTGATATTTCAAACACTAGGTTGGTGCCTGCCTGCAACATGTGCAACATATGAATTAAATTAGATTAAAAGAAATGGTGACTGTTTGGCAATGTAATACCATGTTGAACACTTCAATATCTGTAACTAGTCGGGGTTGCTTATATAGATGCAGGACGTACCTAATGATTTGGGGTCTTGATACAATTAAGTTCTTCTGAATTTCATGATGATCTTTCCATCAAACTCCCTCCGATAAAACGCCACTGAAAGAGCAACAGCTTGTAGTTAAACAAAATTCATCACTCGTAAATGCGTGAAAGGATTAACGAACACGCAAACATGAACTTTTACTTTTGCATAAAATATTTCACTTTATTGAAGTTGAACTAATTAAGAGATACAAATATACGAATTGAAACACTGAATCTGTGAAAATAATATATTTAAAAGAGGAACCACCTATGTCGCCAGCTTCCAGGTTCTTTGAAACATAAAAATCTTTGAGCCCTGTAATTACATATGTTGTTTTATTATCATGAGGTCAGCAACGGAGAGAAACATCCCATTCTTGCCCCTCTGTATCTATAATATTCAATGGGACCACCTCCGAACCAGAAACTTCAGGGAAGTGAGCCTGTTAAATTTTTTTGCAAATCTATTAATGTTATCAATCTTGAATTAATTGATAATTCCATAATATTCGTTGCTTGGAGTCTTTTTGCCTCACCAAAGCATATTTCTTTGGGATTATCATACGACTGGTAATCAAATTGGAATCAGTAGTAGACACCACTTTTTCAAACAAAGGGGTGAGAACAGGATTTGGGCTTATTCATGGTTAAGAAAAGTGTGTAAATCCTATATAACACATCAGATACGCAAAATGAATAAAAAGATACTCTGTATCATTGACATGATCCGTCATATCGGTTAAATTTGATTAGTCGTTTGAACAATCCTGTCCCTAAATAAAGGTTAATGGCTTTTAATTATAGAGTTAATTATATTCTTGTAATGGTAGAATACTAAGATATGATGAAAGGCAATCTTTATGAAAAGTAAAGCACATTCCCATCTTACCAAAAGAGACTTAGTATCTGAATAGTCGTTAAATGTTATTCCACCAGAATCATTGATCATATAATCGCTAAGTGACACAATGCATCCACAATGTATGAGCTGCAAAGGTATAATACAATATCTGTTAAGGAATATATGTTATTTGAAGAACATAGCTTGGACAAACACAGTAATACTGTCACCAGTTTGCAGGATTCACAGTCCCTCCACCCATCCTCGTCCGAATGAAACATTTCACAGAACTGTCCCGCCTTACAAATCGAACTATACAGATTCGCGTTAGTATATAATTCTACTAAATCAATTCGAAGATGGTAACAATTTTGTTTCTATCAATATATTTAAGGCCGTCAGTTCTTTCATTTGAGTCATATTCAGCATCTTCAAAAGATGTCTGCTTTAGAAAATTACACAATATAGGGTAAATCTAACCCTAATAGTTTCTTCGAGTTTCAAATTTTGAGGTTCGTATAAATGAAACATTAATTTAAAAGATAAGCCAAATTACTACAATTGCGCCATAATAAATTTATACAACTACTCAGATGATCGCATGATATAACCGTAATAAAAATCCCTTTTAGAGTTTCAGCGTCACTGTGTTTCTACTTGAGTGTGGTTAAGTAACAAAGCATAAACAACTTAAAACTCAAAGCCAAAATACTATAATCAATTATAAACCAACAATGCAATTACTCCATATAATCACGTACACTGTAAGGTAATTCCAATTGAGATAGTAAATTCATTGAACCTCAAATTGCCATAAACCAAACAACTTCGGGTGTTTGGATTATCTTCTTTTATGGGCATACTCGATTATTAAAATTTAAAAAAACAGATAAAGCTCACTTTTTTCAGCCTTCATAAGCTTATTAACGTGAGCTTATGGGTGTGTTTGGCAAAATTAGTGGGAGGTGGGATAACTTTGGCAAAGTAGCTCAAGCTGAACTTATGATGTAAAACGGCTACAAAATAATTTATCATATAAATACACATGGTATTTATGTAAGTAATCATATAAGAAGCTCAAGCTCATCTAATAAGCTACTATTGGGAAACAGGAGCTTTTCCTTTGAGAACTTTTAATAGCTTTAGCTTCTGACATAGGCTCTTATAAATTTCTCATCCAAACAGAGCTTCTAGCCTATAGGAGCATATTTTATAAGCTCCATGCCAAATATATCTTATCTATCAGGAGCCAAAAACAGTGAGCTGATCTATTTTTACTTTTTTCAATTTCAATAAGCTGATAATCCAGCTAATCCAAAACACCCCTTGAAACAAAAATACAGCAAAACGAATCACTACAAAAACAATGAGCTTGTTGGCTTTTTATTAATTCCAATAAGCCGATCCCAAACACCCCCTTGAAACACAAATCCAACAAAAAGAATCACTACAATTAGGGCGTATTGGGGTAAGGCTTTTAAAAGCTTGAGCTTTAAAAATAAGCTTTTTTTTTTTGGTACAAGCTTATGAAAGTTTTAGGGTGTGTTTGGGGTAAAGCTTACAAGAGCTTGAGCTTTTTAACTAAGCTTTTTTTTGACGACAAACTTAGGGAAAAAAATAATAATAAATAAATAAAATAAAATAAATAAATAAATAAATAAAAACTATATGGCATAAGCTCAAGCTCATTTAACGAATCTTGTAAAATTACATTCTTGAAGAAAAAAAAACATTTACATGTTTATTTAAATTTCACTATACATTCATAAGCTCGAGATCCAGCTATTTTGCCAAACATATCTAAAAATAAAAACTCCGACCAGCTAGCTTTGCCAAACACAGCCGTTAACATAGGGGTGTTTGTTTCGGTTTATATAGAGGGCTTAGGACTTATTTGGTTTTCAGCTTATGTTTCATAAACTCACTTTTTATGGCTTATTTTGAAACTTTCCTTGTTTTTCTGTTCCAACTTTAGCTTCATAATGATTAACTGTTGTAGGCACAACAATAAGCTCCTCAACATCTTTTTCTTCCTCAGAAGCACTAGAAGTAGGTTGAATACCTGCATTGTTAGTACCTTCTGTTGTACAAGCATGTGGGTTAGCTTGATTCTCCAAAGATACAGGAATATAGTTCATAGAGTGAGTGAAATAATCAATATCAAACATCCACCTATAACCTACTCATTTCACATTAGGTTTTTCTTCAAGAAAGTTAACACGGAGAGTCACTTCTACCCTTTTGGTCACTAAATTGTATACCCTAAAGGCTTTACTATTTAGAGAATATCCTACCAAGAAACCCTCATCAGATTTGCCATCAAACTTTCCAAGCACACTAAGAGTATCTAAAATGGTAACATGGCACCCAAAAGGTCTTATGTAGCTAATAACTGGTTTGTGGCTAAATAAAAGCTCATAGGGAGTCTTGTTCTGAGGTTTAGTCACCCTTACCCTATTAAAGATGTAACAAGCAGTATTAACTGCTTCAGCCCAAAAGGTGGTTAGTAAGAGTGAATCTGCTAGCATGCTTCTAGCAGCTTCAATTAGGGTCCTATTCATTCTTTTAGCAACTTCATTTTGTTGTGGAGTTCTAGCACTACTTGTAACACCCCCAATTCATGGATGCAGCGGAATTCGAACTGGGTGTTACTCGACGGCACAATAGTCACAATAATAGAAAACGAACTCCAATTGAGTCGTTTTAAAAGGTTTATCATTCAAATTTGTATAAATATCAGAGATTACAAAATGAGGTCCCAAATGGTTCCATGTTTACAATGTATAATAAATGAGTTTTTGAATGATAATAAAATTTATAGCCCTCTTGAGTATCCGTGTCCTTCCGTGCCATCCTTGATCGTCATGAACCTGAAATACATGCTTGAGAGGTCAACACAAAGGTTGAGTGATATTCATAGAGTTTGTTAAATCGATTGAACACAATATGTTGGTAGTGTGAGTTATAGGCTCACACCAATGTTTGGAAAACAAAACAGGTAGGCTACGTTATTATATGCCCGGAACATGTATTATACACTAAGCTTATGACACCATAACGTTAACGTGTACCAATATCGATCGGCAGATTTATCCCGGTAGGTACTTTGCTAACATACCTAAATCTCAAATATTAATGCATTTGTTTGAACTTAGTCAATACAAATGGGATTCGTCAATCCCAATAGGCCTATTATTAATATTCGCGCTCACTATTTCTAGTGATTAAATGGTTCATAATAAGGGATCTCGGTTTAGCAAGGTTGGTACTTAGTGATAATAAAACATCGTCGTGAAGCATACATTAGAAAGCATTGTATTCGATTTAGAAATAGCATGTATTCCCCCCAAGGATTTGTAAAACAATTAAGTAATGGAAAGTGGGGCTATGAACTCACCTTAAGTTAAGATAGCAAGTAATGAATGTAACGGTTGAATCGTGTAGGTTTCTACGAGCAACCTATAATAGAATGTCGCGACTTAGGATTGGAGTAATGAATATGAAGTAGTGCCTATATATATATCTTGCATTTAGTCCATGATGTGGTATGATGTATATTGTAAGTCTTTGAAAGTAATGATTCATGAAACATGTATGTTTTGTATATCGTTTACTACCGTTCGGGCCGACATAATTCAGAAGTCATGTTAGTAAGCGTTCGAGGAGCCAGGACACTTTAACTCGTAAATCCACAACTCAACTCGACGGCTTACATAATGAACTCCTCACATGAGGCTCCCTACTATTGTAGTAGTTGATGAAATATATAGATATAAGTTTTGATCCGAAAGTTACATGTCCGATATTTGAATAAACTTAGGAAAGTTTATTTGTACATGAAGATTGTTATTAGGGGTAGTTTCATAAGTCTTGAATGACCATTTTCTCTTGGTAAAATCTCATGGTTTCCTTTTAAGTGAAGTAGATCCAAATTGCTTATTCATGTTATCGCCTAATTCATTGTTTCATGTTTACGCCTATGTAAGTTGGTATGGTCATTTCGTCATGGCCTAGCCATGACCTTTGGTCCTTGTTTCAAGGTCATGAGACACAACCTTGGCTCTAGCCATGGTTGTGGTCTTGATTATAGGTCATAAGACCCCTTTGGTCTTCATAAACCATAACCTATATGTAATGACTTTGTCTAAAAATGGGCTGTTTAGAATTTGAAGAAATTTATCACTCGGAAAGCATTTTTAGGTCTCGAGCTTCTTTATTCCTGAACGAAAACGTCGTTCCGGACAACTTTCGTGTTTTAACTTTTTGATGAATCGGACCAGAAGTGGGACTTTCAAAAAGTCAGAATGCGATTCAGGAAGGTTTAGGCAGTTTTGCCGGAAATCTTTGGTAACTTCAAATGGGCGTAACTTTTGACTCGTATACTCGTTTTAGGTGGTTCAAATTGCTATGGTTTCCTTGTTAAATCCTCTACTGTAATATGTAATGATCCAACATCATATTTTTACCATTTTGATCAGGTTATACCAACAAAGTCACTAGTTTACTTGTTTTATGAACTTGTCTTATCAATCAATAACAATAACTTGTTTTGGTCATTTTTATACATCATGGACATGATAACAAGACAATATATAGCACAAATAATATGTAAATAACATGAACATGATTATTTAACAAGAATCAAGTTAGGGTTTGGCTCACAACTTTTGGCTTTCAAAGATGAAAGGAAGTTAACATGTAAGGATAGGACTTTGATAGACTTGCTTCAACCCTTTTTCACTTCATGCAATCTTTCTACCCTTGGTATTCTTGAAAGATGGATGATGAAGGTTAAAGTGAATTGAGTGGATTTAAACTCAAGAG
Source organism: Artemisia argyi (assembly GCA_030686995.1). Taxonomy (NCBI): domain Eukaryota; kingdom Viridiplantae; phylum Streptophyta; class Magnoliopsida; order Asterales; family Asteraceae; genus Artemisia; species Artemisia argyi. Next base: position 237,972,778 of record CM060700.1, on the reverse strand, counting down.
AAATCACCAATTATATTAGGGTTTGGAAGAGTTTTGGTGAATGATATTCTAACTAGGGTTTCTACCTTGAAGAATCACTTGAACCTTGCTAGAAATTAGAAGGAATTAAGCAAAGGATGGTGTGGTTTTGTGGTTGGGGATGCACGGCACAAATGGGAGGGAGAGGGGCTATTTATAGTCAAAAATGAGGAGGTTAGGAAACTAGTAGGAAATTACCAAAACTTGGTGACCAAGTTGTAATTTAGAGATGATCTAGGGGTAATTTCATGAGATGAAGCCACATGGGATGACTCCCCCCCTCCTAGGTCGGTTTGGAGTGCTTGGAGAGCAAGGGTGTGGACTTTTCTTGGTATTATCCAAGATACTTGGTTAGTTTTGACTCCGGGAAATGCCAATCGTAAATGATTAAGCCTCAAAACGTAAAACCGGGTGTCGTAAAATTATGGAACTTGGAAGAATGGTTAAACATGTCCATATAGTCCATAATAAAATATAAAATGAGTGGTAGGATCTATCGGGTGCTAAAACCCTGCTAAAAACTGGAAACACGGGTCTAAAACGCGTAATTCGCGTAAAACGCTGAATATTGCGTAATATTGAGAAAAGTAAAATGTTACTTTTCTAATGTGATAAAAATGATTTAAAATGACTTATAATGTCTAGACTGGGCTCAGTCTAGTGTCGGTTGGTATTAAATGTCTTTTAGACATCAAACCGTAAGCCTAAAAATCACGAAATGACTTATAAAATCAAGGGATGATTTTTGGTCAATGGGGGAGGGAAAGAATATGTTGACTTTTTCTAATAAGTTGAAAACTCAAATCTTCTTAGAAACGCGTTTTGTGGTCTAACGGTTAATCGCCCAAACGGTTAAGCGTGCTCATGCGAGAGTAGTACAGGCTTGGGTGACCTGCTGGGAAGTCTTTGGTCATGTTTTTCTCAGTCACGATTAATTCTCAAATAAATCATGAGTGTGTCAAACATTTTTCCGATGTGGGGTCACCTGACGGGGTTGAATTTCGTTGTGCGTAGAATTTCTGATTGACGTTTTACCCTAAAACGTGTAATTCCGTGTAATTCCTTAATAACTTTTACGAAAATGATCTGACGGATGTCAAACATTTAATTTGCCATGGAAATGATTTATCACTTGAGAATATCAAATAAAAATCAACTTTCGGGAAAATTCCGGAAAGAAATGAATAGTAAAAATGAATAGTAACATGAATAGTAAATGTGAATAGTGAATTTCCCGGGAATAGTAATTGTCCTGAAATTGCGAATTGTTACACTACTATACTCTTGTTTTATTCCCTTGTTTCCACAAAACTCAAGCATATTCCTATTCTTAAATTCAGTGCCATTATCTAATAATCTTAACCTTATGATTAAGCTGGTTTTCTATCTGCCTAATGAATGTTTGAAGGATGCCAGTGGTTTCATCCTTGGTAGACAAAAAGAATACCCAACAAAATCTGGTACAATCATCAGTAATGACAAGGCAGTAACTTGCATGATTAATGATCTTCACAGACGTAGGCCGAAAAAGATCCATATGCAAGGTGTGTAAAGGCTGAGTAATGGTTCTTTCTAATTTAGCCTTGCAAGAAGCCCTATGTTGCTTACCTTTATGACAGAAAACACATGCATGGTCATTTTTGAAAACCCTGGAAGGCAGACCTCTTACAAGGTTTCCCTTCACAAGTTTGTTTAGATTCTTGAAATTTATATAACCCAACCTTCTATGCCACAATTTAGACTCATCAAGGGTGGCTTTTGCAATCAACAGGCAAAACCTTTTGCAGGTTCAGGTATCTTCATATCAAAACTGTACATATTGTGTTGCCTAGGGACCTTTAGGAGTATATGATTTTCGTCAGGCATCTTAAAGTCAGAAGTCACCACAAGACATTCAGTCTCAGTAAAAAGAACCTTATGCTGCTTATCAAATATTTGTAATTTGAGAAAAGGTTGAAATGGCCTAATTCTTTTACAAAAGACACACTATCAAATTCTAAATTGCCAACTTTTGTTCTAGCTTTACCAGTGATGTAACCTTTGCTACCACCAAACGTAGGGGTGTGCACGGTTCGGTTTGGGTCGGTTTTGGGCTAAAACCGAAACAGAACCGAAATGTTCGGTTTTTATAGAACCCAAAACCGAAACGGTTCGGTTTTTGGCGGTTCGGTTTTTTCGGTTTCTTATCGGTTTCGGTTCGGTTTTTTCGGTTTCTAACCGTTGGGCAGGGAAAATTTAAAAAAACAAACTTGTATTACATAAAAAAATTAGTTATTCTTATTTTTACTTTTTGTTTGTCAATCTAAGCATAATAATGTTTATTCATAATTTTATAATTACACACATATAGTCATATAGATGAGACACACACATGCACATGAACATACACATAGTATGATCATCGTCGTATATTTATTGATATATTCTCAAGTAAAAAAACATGACATGACAAACACGAATATAAACATAAATGTTAAGATAAATATATTATAAATCTACCCACAAAATTAATATGAATTTATAAATTTAATTTATTTAGTTATTTATTTATATTATATTAATTATATATTATTATATAATAAAACGGTTCGGTTCGGTTTTTACGGTTCGGTTTTTGGACGAAAACCGAAACCGAACCGTATTTTTCGGTTTTTGAAAAATTAAAAACCGAACCATCGATTTTTAGTTTTGGTTGGTTTTCTCGGTTCGGTTTTTTCGGTTTTCGGTTCGGTTTCGGTTTTTTCGGTTTTGTTTGCTCAGATCCTCCTTTGAATTCTTCAAAATTATCCAGGTGATTCTTGTTACCAGTCATGTGTCCTGAACATCCACTATCAAATATGCCTCTGTCTCTCATGTTCTTGAGTGGATGATCCTGCACATAAAAAAGAGATTAGTTTCTCTTAGGGACCCAGGCCTTTACAGGCTTGGGTCTGCCTTGTGGACCTTGAGCATTCATAGTATTAAAGTAAATGGTACCACTATCACAATTGGAGTTTGGCCCAGTGTTTCTCCAATTATAACCTGTTGAGGTCTTAATAGCAGTACCCTCATTTCTCTTTACAGCATAAGATTTTGACTTTTTTGCTGTATTTTTAACAATGGGTCCTTTCACAGGTGGAAAATTGCTTCTTTGATTGAATCTATTCACCTTGGGTTTAACAGACTTAACATTAACACAACCAGTATTAACTTTAGGCTTAACAGAATTAACATTTAGCCTAAATGATTTAACATTATGCAGACCAGTATTAATGTTGGGCCTGACTGAATTAATATTTGAATTATCAGCATTGATTAGTACTGGTCTAGGAACAGATTGATTAGCATGATTAACTCTATTGACATTAGTCCAAACTGGTTTAGCCATCCCATTACCAGTATTAAAAACCCTTTGTTTCTTAAGCTCAGCCTCTTTAGCCATTCTCTTTTCATTAAAATGACAAACTTTGATTAAATGACTAAGGCTACCACAAACAAACACCTTTTCTTGGTGAAAGAGTAACCTTCCCCTAGTTCTCTTTCCATCATTTCATTCCAATTCTTTCTATTTACTCTGGGTGACTCTTCATTTTTAATTTGTTGCCTAGGAGTTTTTATGTGTGAGACACAACTAGGTTCAACTGTCTTTGGTTTTGATGAAGACACAATATGCTTGTTGATTGGAACTGACTTTGACTTAGACACCTCTTTTGGTATATCTATAGGTTCTGACTCATGATCAACAAGATGCTCAGAGATATTTCCAATAGATCCTTCACTGTCATTGGATTGACAGGTAGAATATTCACTAAATTTGTCATCTGACACACTAGTTTCAGCGAGGTCCCTTTTTACCATAAACATACAAAGATTCATCAAATTTCTGTTCTGATTTAGGGGTATAGTCTCCATTTAATGGATGTGGAACACCTTAAAAGTTGTCAGTTTTTGAAAATGTATTATATATTGGTTTATCAACAAAATCTTCATCTTTACTAACAAACACATATGTCACATTTCTTCCTCATAGCTTAAGACCTCACTGTTTGATGTTATCTCATATCCTAAGCCAACTTTACAATTTGAGCTCATGCTAGAATCAACTAGTTTAAACAGGTTTTTAGAAGAATTATTCCATAATTCTAGTATTTTCTGTAGCTGTTCCTTATCTTTTAAAGCTTTCATTCCAATTCTCCTATATTTTCTTAGCTTTCATTCCAATTCTCCTAGTTGCTGTTTTTGAAGAGTGACAATTTGAGCTTCTAGTGTTTTAATAGCATTACTATAAGCAAGTATTTTTGCTTCTTAATCACCTAACTGACTGATTTGCTCATCATAGAGTGTTTTAAGTTTATTATATGAGTCAATTCAAGTCTTAGAGCACAAAGATACCTCGGTATTGGAGCTGATATGTAACAACCCTAAAATCTATACAGCGGAAGACTAATCAAGCTTTCGGGGTGCTATGGGGATTGGTATCCGTCACAAGTCATAAGGAAACGATATAAAGTAAACATAAGTAAAAACAAAACCAACCAGGGTGTTTAAGTTTACATTCATCCCAAATAATCCAAAGTAAGGCCCAAAATAAGTTTAAAGATAGGTCCACAATAAAATATCAGAGTTTGAATTGAAATAGATCCTTTAACCAAATTGCCATGCCAAGCCATCCAAACACAAGCATCCCTAGCAGTGACTTAATTACCTGAGAAAACGCCCTAAAAGTCAGCTTTCGCTTGTGAGATCATAGGTTTAAATTCTTAGTTCAATCAATTGGACATATACGCAAAACTCTTGCTAGCTAGACTAGGCCTCGTTCCACTAAACCAACCCTATAAGTGCACACTATAGTCCAAAACCAATCAAATCAATATGCATTCACAAGGATGCGACATGCCCAACATTCGCAAGGATGCGACATGCACTGCATTCGTAAGGATACGACATGCTCTACAACTTACCTAGTTCTATAAGCATAGCAAGTTTTAATTCAAACAACAATAATAGTCCATATAAAACAATTTGCACGTTTCTCACCCCAAGATTTGAAAATAATATTCAAGAGTAAAAGTGGGGCTATGACTCACCTCAAGTCCAAATATAGCTCAAAATCGGTAGAAACAAGTAGTATCGCAACTCAAACGACGGCAAATACGGACTCGGCACTTCCTAACAATATAAACTCCTCTCAGAATCATTTTCTCAAAAATCAAATATTCCCAATCCCGAACGTATTCCTTTTTAATTTCCAAAATCTGTTTCTTATATTTGGTTTGGCGTTTAGTATCCGTGTGGGTGGAAGGTCGACTCAACACAAATCATAAAACACATCAAAAGAAACAATAACGGTCTATAGGTCTAGTGTTGGCCTAATATATTCTTTAAATAACTCGTAGACGTTTATCGGGTTCGCCAACTCGATAATCCTCCACAACCTATTTACTTAATATATCATTCCAAAACCATACCAAGACCTAAATCACATAGCATGTAGTTTACTATATGGTAAGTTTTAAAGTCTAATAAGTTTCCTAAATATATCGTCAAACTTATCGAATTCGTCAATTCGATAAACTTCACAAAATATTTAATAACTTATTATCCTGCACTCCTACCACAACCTAATGGCGTCGTAGGATACATCATTCGATAATAAACCCTTTTTATACAACTAAATATGTCTTATATAATCCGTCGACTAAATGAGTTAAATAGTTATATTAAACGAGTATATTAACGTCATACATCCGTAACTAGCACAAATAGTCAACAATTAACAAAATGCTTAACTTGGATTTAAGTGCCCTCGAGTCTTTTATAACTCGTAAGTTCTCATTTTACTTCCAAAAAGCTCGCTTCATTTCGTAAAACAATTCGCGTTAAATTATATTTCCATTTATAACAATTTAGTCATAATAAAGTTTCCGACAATATTATTGATGAGGCGAAAAGTGTACCGCTTTTAAGGGGTCATTTAAACCCGAATTCGAGATTATTTGATCAAATATTGCTCTAAATCATTCCTTTGTCATTTTATGTACAATCGAATAGGGCTAAAATACCACATTAAGCGCAAGCAATCGCTTGACACAACCACTAATTCATTTATGATAGGCCATAAATGACAACTAGATACAACCAACAAGACAACCAAATCAAAACCAGCATAGAAATTTTATGCAAAAAACATAAAACAACCTAGATATTTAAAAATAATTAATGCTTTGAAAACATGTTTTGGGTATATATGAAATTTCTAATTTTGAAGTGGTGAGATATGAAATTGCCCCAAAATTACATGTTGTGTTTATTTAGTTTACTTTCCTTATTGCTTACATTTGTTTTTAAAAAAATTAATGAATTAGTTCACATATTTTATTTTTAATAACAAACAAAGGAAACAACAACAATACCTTTGTGGGAACTAATCAAGAACTAGACCTTGTTTGACTTGGCAACTTATCAAGAACAATTAAGAACCCAAAAAAAACTCGCAGAAATTGTAACTAACTCACCGGAATACAAAGAGAAAGACGGGATTTTAACCGTAAACGATAACAGAGTTACTAGGAAGGCAACTCTAATACCATATGATCTTTCTAGGAGCCAGTGAATGAATCAAAGAACGATCCATTTTATTAATAGGAAATCCAAAAGAAAGAAGGAATTTCGAATTGATTGGAGTGATGAATGTGGATAATTTGTTACAAAGATTACAAGGGATTTTGAGGAGGAAAAGTATTTACAAATCAATAGCTAATCATCTAACTAACCATCAGTTGGTTCTTATAGTCTAACCCAACTTGTTTTCCCGCCAATGACCACCGGCGCAAAGCACGTGTTTATTTACGTGGGGATACATTATATAACACAGTTATAGGGTATTTTCTGTTTTCCTTATATGTATATAGAACTAATGCTCGAATACTCAAGTTTAAGTTCTTGCGCCAAATTCCGTTAAAAACAAAAGTTCTCATGCCATATAGAAAAAACCACACAAGCATCATTTTACTGTTTCTGCCAATTACCACCAAACTAAACGCAAAATACTCACGGCTTATAACTATTACTTAGGCTGCTACACATGGCCATATATCAAAGTCAAAGACAAGTAAATATAACATCTACTAAACTCTATAGCACCAACCAAACACTGATCATCCACCGGAAGAAGAATGTCAGCCATCTTCTGTGGATACATCTGCTATTTCCCACATCATGAGGTTGATGTCTGCAAGTAGTACAGTACAATAATTAATCATCCACATTTAGAAAAAAGTAAAGTTAGAGTATATATCAAAATATTAATTTAAAAAATTGCGTATTTTCAAAACAGCAATCTTATGATATGCCGAAAATCAAAAAATGCATAACCAAAATTTCGTTGAATGTTTTTGCTTGGAAAGTACCTGATGAGTTGGTGTCTAGGTAGAGGGCTTTCTTACTTCCATGACGATCTTTCCATCTGAGTCCCTCAGATAAAATACCACTAAAAGTCCAATCGCTTGTAAATATCATCAAATGTAAACGATAAAAAAGAGCAGTAAACTTGTTAAGCAAGTTTAGAGTAAGAATCGCCTGTGTCGCCTTCTTTCATGTTTTTTGAAATTATAAAAGCTCTAAGCCCTATTAAAACATGTGTTTTGCTGAATCGGGAAGGCCAGCAACGGAAGTAAATATCATCCCATTCTTTCCCATCAGTATCTACAATATTCACTGGGATCTTTTGATAATCAGAAACTGTTGGGAAATAAGCCTGCTCAAAATGTTGCATATATATTCATAAATATTGTCAATTCATAGCATTACTAATTCCATAATATTTGGTACTTAAGGTCTTTTCAACTTACCTTAGCATAATCCTTGGGGATTATCAGACGACTAATTCCTAAATTGGCATCCGAAGCAGATGCTAATTTTGCAAATAAAGGGATAAGAACAGCATTTGGGCTAATTTATTGTAACACCCCCAAAATTCGGGTCCGGTGGAAGCATACACGCAATGGGGTGCTACGAAATTGGTATCACAACATAAGTACAAAGAACGGTTTTTATTTCATTTATTTGGAAAAAGAGTTACAATACAAAATGTTAAGTTTACATTTTAAAGAAACTAGTGTGGAAATAGGCCCATAAAACAAGTAAAGTGGTCCCAAATATATATATCAGAGTCGCTTATGACCAATGCCCCTTGCCAAGTGCCTTCAAATAGCGAGCTAACGCCTTAATCCTGAAAATACATGCTAAAATGGTCAGCTTACGCTAGTGAGTTCATAAAGTTTAATAAAAGGCTTTAGGTAGTGGACCTGATTGAGTTATTCGCTATGCGGGACTAAGGTTGATATATTCCATACATTCCAACAACAATCCAATAATAATCATTTACTATAGTTTGTACGTCATGGCAAGTTGATGCATCCAAAATCCGGGCAAAATCCCTGGCAAGTTGGAGTACCAAAGTTCGGATACAATTCTTGGAAAGTTGGGCACCAAAGTCCAGATGGGGAGTCAACCACAATAGATCTAACGATAACATTGATAGGCTGTAAAACAGCTATCAAATAAATACAAAGTACTTGAGGGAATTGACTGGTCAACCTTTGTGAAAAGGCCGATGTGCAAAACCAGTGAATACGATATATATATATATATATATATATATATATATATATATATATATATATATATATATATATATATGTATATATATATATATATATTATTTTTTTTATTTTGTGTGAATGCGAGAAGAGATATGGACCGTAGGATCAAATCAATCTCATCTGAGATCAATTTAGGCGGAATGGAAATTTTGTAAATATTCACCCAAAAGTCATAGGGGTCAAACTGATTTATTTTCATTTGTTCCACCCCTGAAACATCGGAATGGCAATTTTGTAAATATTCACCTCAAAATCATAGGGGTCAAACTGATTTATTTTCATTTGTTCCACCCTGAAATATCCGATCTCTCTCTCTCTATCCATAAACAAAACACACACTGACCACCGTCACCTCCGTTCTGCACCGACTACCATCGCCTCCAATCTCCACCGACCACAACGACACAAACCACCATTAGAGGACAAATCACGGCCATAACAACACCTTTCTGTCACTGATCTTGATCATCTCCTTGAGGTTATAGTTGTCTGCTTTTGTAATTTGGATGTTATTAGGTAAAAATTGGCTCATGAAAAGGTTAAATCCTTACACTTTCATTATTCACATGTTTGTAATCGGTGTTCAATTCAAAGATTGCTTGTAATATTTGTTCATTTAGTTTACAATGATGAAATGCCTGAACCAATACTGCGCAAGCTGTGAACTATTTTTGCTGATTCATGACTGTTATTTTAGTAGTCTTGATAGTACTTACGGTTATGTCTCGTATATGTCTCATATATTTCTCGTAGATTTTAAAGATGCGTGAACATCATAGTCACATGTGAAAATATGTCTTGTAACTTGGTAACAGATGAAACTATACTTTTGATAGCTTTTTGAGATGCTTGAAGCCGTGAATAACTTGGACGTTTGTGAAAATATATATCGCGTACCATTTTAAGATGTGTGAACCATTTGGTCGTATGTGAAAATATATGTCTTGTGGATTTTTAAGATGCGTGAACAAATTGGTCACATGTGAAGAAATTTGCTTATAACTCGATTTGTGTTGATGGTTTGAATTTAGTTAGGTATTGAGATTTGAGAGCCTTTAAATAAAGTATCAAATACCCTCACATGTGAAGAAATATGGTATCGAATACCTTCACATGTGAAGAAATAAGGTATCGAACACCTTCACTTGTGAAGAAATATGGTATCGAATGCCTTCACATGTGAAGAAATAAGGTATCGAACACCTTCACTTGTGAAGAAATATGGTATCGAATACCTTCACATGTGAAGAAATATGGTATCGAATACCTTCACATGTGAAGAAATAAGGTATCGAACACCTTCACTTGTGAAGAAATATGGTATCAAATACCTTCACATGTGAAGAAATAAGGTATCAAACACCTTCACTTGTGAAGAAATATGGTATCGAATACCTTCACATGTGAAGAAATTTGATTGAAAATTGTAAAGTTTTTAAACCAACAGTTGCAGCTGCTAAACACATAGCATCAGTGATAATGTGTTTAGAAATTTTAGTTTTATGACTCTGTTTATTTCTCTCACTAGTAGCAACTTCTTATTTACTATTTTTCTGTATTATTTGACTAATGAGTGCTGGTTTTGTAGTTCAATGAAGAAGCATGGTCTCCCTTCGTAAAAAAAAAAGTTTTAAACCATTATCCAACCTTGAGAGGTAAAGAAAAATATGCATCCTATTCCTTTTTGCATATGCGAAGAAATTTTTATTTGACGTTCACTTGTATTTATGTAGGTAAATCAGATCAGGGAGCTTCCTCCGAACAGTAACATAGTAGCCATGCACACTAAATGTATGTATTCAGTTTACATGCTTTATTTCTTTTTTTCAACTTCTTATTAGTTATGATATATTATTATATCAATCAGACTTTTTTATTCTTTGATTGTATTACTTTCGAAACCAGGTTCTTATCTGGGATGTTGAAGCTCAGCCTAATCGCAATGCTACTAAATTTACGACCACTACCATCTAAGTTATTTATAGACCTACACGTGGTATGTGTCACATATGAACTTAGTTATATGAAGAGGTCTTTCGTTGCAAATATATTGGAATGCTCAAACCTAATGAGGTTCCACACGGTAAGACGGGTTCTACGTTGCATATATATATTTAATAACCGAGAAATGATTATAAAATTATAAATATTATTAAAACTTATCATTCCTACCCGATCCTCAAGTAATACGAAAGATCATTTTATCCTTAATTTTTTGGAATTCTCCGGTGTTTGGCGTGTATTAGTTTAGTGCACACATGATACATAAGTTATTTTAAACCGTTACAAAGTGAGCTAAGTGTTGGTTTTTGAATTTTGCAGCTGAAACGTGGCCTTTTCTTGTTAGATTGCTCATTAAGGCTATACAATTGGAGGTACAAGCAAGCAAAAAGCGCTTGCCTAAGTTAGCGTTTGCAAAGACTCTTAGAATCGTGGTACAACGAGCTGAAGATGGTATGTGTTTGGGCCAATTTTTATTTTAAATAACGTTATGTTGCATGTGTATGTACAATCATTTGATCTGATGCAGTGCTATTATTGTATTTGGATATTTTTCACGAACTGAACTTTTTGGAAGCTATCTTTTAAATGTTCACCTCTTGGTTTGACATATTTTTTAAACATAGAAGGTCTTGAAATTATTTACTTTCCAATTTATGATGCCAGCAACTAAGAAAGTGTCTGAGAAACAAATCTAATAACAGCATGTCGATAAAGACTGTGATAGGATATCTATGCTACTTCTTTGATGATCTAACTGGTTGTATAATACACATGGTTTAGCAAAACTACCTCACACCTAGATATAGATTAATTAAGTGAAAAGTTAGGCAAAAATTAGTGTATAGAGAGCAACATTGCCTAGGGCATCCATCTCCAAAGTATTGGAGTACTATTTACTGAAGAGGTGGCTGATATGGGACGGCAGTTGGGATGCTAAAATTTTTCTATGTTGAGAACTTATTAAGACTAATATCTTGTAATTTTATTATAATCGAAGTTGGAAAAGCAGAACAATACCTTATCTATAGATGAACGATGTCAGTACATTGGCACTTATTTTTGCACAGGTCTTGGATCAATCATGGATGAACATGTATAATGAAAAACAATATGAGTATGCACACCGAATTGTGCAGGGACTCGGTATAACAACAGAGAGAGGGTGGGTTTGATTCTAATAAACACACTTTATTAATATTATTCCACACTAAAAAACGTTTACAATGGATATCTATATATACTATGTCAATCGGTGTGAATGAACCGATGTAACCCTTCCTAAGAGATATGTTCCAAGCGTTATATCCTTTCACTAATACAGGATTTACAGTTATAAAGTTTCTATCTAACACTATTGGTCCTTCTACTTTCAAGGACTTATGATTCTTGATTATTTTGATGCCAACATTCACTCCCCTAATCAAGAAATCATAATATTCATACTTTTCACTCTGTTCCTTTGTTCATCCAACTTGCAGTCTCGTTCCTTCTTTTATTATTGTCCTGATCGCCTTGTAACTTCTGGTCTAATCATGTTCAGTTGCCTTCTGTTTCGTTCCATGGTTGATCTTCTTGATCATCGTCCTTGTACATATCTTTACCGGTGCTTCTAAGTTTTCCTTCTATGTCAACATCCATCTCTGCATCAGGCTGTGGTTCTCCAATGTTTGCAATTCCTTTGCCATTATCTTCCACATCTGCCTTTCCTTGCTTGGATTGTTTTCCTTATAGTAATTTCACCATTCCTATGTACATCTTTTCACGTACATCTTTTCACCGTGTCTTCTTCTTGCCATCTGCATAAGACATCCTTCTTTTGGAACTTCTCTTCTTGCAACAACCTTCTTTCTTTCTGCCCAACAGTAACGTATCCATGATCATCTTCATGTTCTGTTTTCAGGTCTTCATCTTCTTCAACACGATATCTTCCTTGGACTGCAAATGATCGATCCATTGTAACCATGTATCTCTGATACCACTTTTGCACAGGTCTTGGGGATCTTGGATCAATCATGGATGAACATGTATAATGAAAAACAATATGAGTATGCACACCGAATTGTGCAGGGACTCGGTATAACAACAGAGAGAGGGTGGGTTTGATTCTAATAAACACACTTTATTAATATTATTCCACACTAAAAAACGTTTACAATGGATATCTATATATACTATGTCAATCGGTGTGAATGAACCGATGTAACCCTTCCTAAGAGATATGTTCCAAGCGTTATATCCTTTCACTAATACAGGATTTACAGTTATAAAGTTTCTATCTAACACTATTGGTCCTTCTACTTTCAAGGACTTATGATTCTTGATTATTTTGATGCCAACACTTATTGCCTGAGTTTATATTCGAAGTGCAGTATTTTGAGTTTCATTAGATTTCTGAGTGGACTCCATATTGCAACATCAACGATGTTGCATACAATAAATTCACGCCATTGTTTGATGTGATCTGTTGACAGGCAAGAGTTTGCACCTTCTGTCCATGGCAAAAATGCTTTTCAATCATATATGGGACATCTTGAAGCAGGGGCGAAGCTTGGAAATTTCGAGTGGGGGGTCGGGATCTAAATTTTTTTTTTCCTAACACTATGGGGGGTCGAAACCGAATTAAATTGGGGGGGCGAAACTGAAAATACCGAAATTTTTCTACACGAAAACTATATACCCTTACATCGCAAAAAAAATTTCGGGGGGTCGGCCGCCCCTCCCCGCCCCTTAGAAGCTGCGCCACTGTCTTGAAGGATGTTCCAAGCTTCCAGTCAGAGTATGGAATTATTCTACTAGATCTTTTAGCAGTCAAAGATCTTCAGTTTTACTTGAGGATGCGTGTGCATTCTAGTGAGTGTCACTTTAGCTTATTACCTAAAGGGCCTTTCAGGTCTATCTGATACTCTTTTAGAAATAAAAATCTGCTTCAAATTCATCTCATTCTGTTTCATGATTTTGCAAGATCTGGTGCTTCTGTACATGGAAAAGATTGAGACAAGCTTCGGTGAGCCCCATAGCAGACAATCAAACCCTAAGGAAGAGGTCTTTCGTTGCATCCTCACGCTTCAATCACTTCTTGATAGTCCTCCTGGAGATTTTCCCGATGATCTTCGGGAGGGAGTAACAAAAAGTTTTATTGAGATATTCTCTGGTTTGAGGTAAGAATATTGAGAATATGTGATTGTTTTAATTCTTGCTGTTTGGTAATTGATGTATTCTAGGGGCGTGCAACAATCCAAGACCATACTGAACATAATCAGAAATGAATTTTGAAAATGTGAAAACGGAGAACCAGATCGTTAGTAGCGGTCTGTTCCCAATCTTGACCGTGAACAATAAATGAACTTTTGAACTAGTGATTTCATTAAAGTATAAGAACAAAAATCTGGTTCCGAGCTATTCAGACTGAGAACCAACTTTTTGCTATATGGTGGAACTGCAAACTTGGGCTGAATTTAGTCGAGTCTTACGGGTTTGACTTTTGAGATTATCATCCTCTTGTCAGCATTATATCTAACATATGGTGCATAATATTGTGTTATATTCAAGGACGAGGGGAAGGTTTTGCGCAAATTGGTTGAGTGTATTAATGCATATCTGATAAGAGATGGTCCCAATATGGGCGGTCAATCCTTAGAAATTAATGATGTTGTACACCAATTTCTTTTTCGTGTTTGGGTAACGACCCATGATCGTGGACTTAAGGTCGTTCATTTCATTCTTTATGCTTTTCAATCATGACAGTCTAAAGTTTGAAATAAACATACGGAGGTTTTTTACGCGTTAATTACACTGTCGGTTGATCCCTATAAAGTACAACTCAAAGCATCTTCTTAAGCCATGAAGGGGCCGAAATTTCAGTATGTGTCATCAATTTTCTGGTTTGTTGTTTATGTTTGTATTTAAAAATTTATCAATTTCAACTGTCAACAGTCGTCGAGAGCACGTGGAAAGCTGATTCAAGAAGTGAGGGAGAGTTTTACAGTCGATGCGTTTGTAGGAAATGTAACGGATTGGGAGTAAGTTTGTGTTGGTAATCTAGTTGGAATGCCTGTAATGGTCGTTCCGGTTGGTTTTGAAAAAATTCAGATCCACCTACTAATGAAACTCAAAGAAAAACTACTGTGACGACCGGCATTTATGCTCCTCCTGATCACGAACACATTGTAAGTTGTCTTGTACCCAACAATTCTCATTTAGTTTTTATAGCTGTTACTTTTTTAGACCATGAAGCCTAACTTTTTGTTGTCATATAACAAATAGTTAAGTTGATAATAAAGCGATACATAAGGTTAAAGCAATTGAATACATTTTGGTTGACTTTAAGCGTGCAGTTTTCTTTATAGTTAAACATTTAGCTTGACCAATTTGACGTGTTAGAACAGAAATGAGATTTACCCATTTGCATGTTAATGGAGGGAACTTGCCACCTTTTCCAAAGATGAAGGTCCAAAAAGTCGATGTCTTCTGTATTTTAGACGTCTCATGCATAAAATATTTTTTTGAATGCAATGAAATTTGTGTTGGTCCGATATTTAATCTAGTGCAAGAAAAAGTTTGACCATGTGGTGTATGTGTAGGTATTAGCATTGACGATGGCGTACCAAAGTGTCACAGATCATCATAAACAATGACCACGTGGCACCTATAGATGATCTTGTTACAGGTGATACAATCCCCAACCCACCGAAGGCGATGATTCCTCCGAGAATACTTAGAGGTTCAACCCGCATGGATCACAGCTAGAATAATTGAAGCAGGTCAGCGATTGATGCATCATACGTTTTCCATGTGGTCAGGAAGCTATGTGAGAGTCCCTATCTTTTGTGCTCTTATAGTCGAGTTTTGTTGCTTCCTGTTGGTTTCGTCTGTTCTATGTGTGTGGATTAATGTTGCAATATAGCCTGCTATCAACAAACAAACTATTGTTTCTTGGGGGTTATGTGCCCAACAAGTACCACCTATGTGTGAATATGTATTTGTTTACGTCCGATTGTCTTAATTATTCTCCAGATATAGATTAGTATAAACTTGTGTCTTCCATAGTATAACTTAATGTTCAAACGTAGATACAAAGGGTTTGGTATATTGAGAATAACTTATTTTATATCTGTTGCATTTTGAAGTAAACAAATCACAAACAGTTGTTGACACTATGAAAATCTACAAGACACGACGCAATAGATGGGATACAGGAACTTGTTGGTCTATTGAGAATTAACTTATTTTTATATCTGCTGCATTTTGAAGTAAAAAATCAGTGACGGTTGTTGACACTATGAAAATCTGCAAGACACGCGCAATAGATGGGATACAGAAACTTGAAGATGTATTTCTGTATTGCACCAAGCTTACATTTAAAGTAGTTAGTCCTATATAGATTAGTCAAGGAATGCCCTACAATTCTTTGGGTACTTGTGTGAATCGTTTTCTTTTTTTTAAATTTGAAAATTTTTCACATGTGACAGATTTTTTTTTCACATGTGAAGAAAAAAAATTTCGAAAATTTGAAAAAAAAAATCACATGTGAAAATCTAAAATTTTCGAAAAAAAAAATTCAAAAAATTTTCACATATGACAGATTTTTTTTTCACATGTGAAGGAAAAAAAATTCAAAAAATTTAAATTCGAAAAAAAAAATCAGAATTTTTTTTTCAAAAATTTTAGATTTTCACATGTGAAATTTATTTTCACGTGTGAAAATTGAAAATTTTCAGATGTGAAAATTGAAAATTTTCACATGTGAAAAATTCTGATTTTTTTTTCACATGTGAAAATTTTTGCGAAACAATTCTTTAGGTACTTGTGTGAATCGATTTTTTTTTTTCAATCGAAAAATTTTCACATGTGACAAACTTTTTTTTTTCACATGTGAAGAAAAAAAATTCGAAATTTTGAAAGAAATTCACATGTGAAAATCTAAAATTTTCAAAAAAAAAAATCGAAAAATTTTCACATGTGAAAGAAAAAAAAAATTTGAAAGTTTTAAATTCGAAAAAAAAACCGAAATTTTTTTTTCGAAAATTATAGATTTTCACATGTGAAATTTGTTTTCACATGTGAAAATTGAAAATTTTCAGATGTGAAAATTGGAAATTTTCACATGTGAAAATTGGAACTTTTCACATGTGAAAATTTGTTATTTTTTTTTGCACATGTGAAAATTTTTGCAAAACAAGAAGTACCTGATAAAACAAATCAGATATTAAACAACGTCAAACCGAATATATATGTGGCCGACAAAATGCGACAACTGGACACCCCTTGAGGGGTAACACAGACCGATTTCAAGCGAATCGGCCTGGCACCTCTCTTGAAATTTGTTCAACTTTTACAAAATAACTTAGCTTGATCGCAATTAGAACTATAATTTAACAGTTAAGCTAATCTAAAAACTTGTTGAAAACAGCTCATTTTGGCAAGCAATAGCTAAAGAAACATTACATGCGGTTTGTAACACCCCCAATTAATGGGTGCAGCGAAATTCAAACTGGGTGTTACTCGACGGCACAATAGTCACAATAATAGAAAACGAACTCTAATTGAGTCATTTTTAAAAGATTTATCATTCAAATTATATAAATATCAGAGATTACAAAATGAGGTCCCAGATGGTTCCATGTTTACAAATCACATTAGATGAGTTTTTGAATGATAATAAAATTTATAGCCCTCTTGAACATCCGTGCCCTTCCGTGCCATCCTTGATCATCATGAACCTGAAATACATGCTTAAAAGGTCAACACAAAGGTTGAGTGATATTCATAGAGTTTGTTTAATGGTTGAACACAATATGTTGGTAGTGTGAGTTATAGGCTCACACCAATGGTTGGAAAACAAAACAGTTATTATCATTACTAACCTTATGACACCAAAACGTTAACGTGTACCAATATCGATCGACAGATTTATCCCGGTTGGTACTTTGCTGTCATACCCATGTCTCAAATATTAATGCATTTGTATGAATTTAGTCAATACAAATGGGATTCGTCAATCCCTATAGGCCTATTCACAATATTCGCGCTCACTATTGCTAGTGATTAAATGGTTCATAATAAGGGATCTCGGTTTAGCAAGGCTGGTACTTAGTGATAATAAAACAATCAGGCAAGCATATAATTTGAAAGCATTGTGTTCGGTTAAAAAAGCATGTATTCCCCCCAAGGGTTTGTAAAACAATTAACTAATGGAAAGTGGGGCTATGAACTCGCGTTAAGTAAGATAGCAAGTAATGAAGGTAATGGTTGGATCATGAAGGTTTCTACGAGCAACCTATAATAGAATGTTGTGACTTAGGATTTGAGTAATGAATATGAAGAAGTGCCTATATTTATATCTTGCATTTAGTCCATGATGTGGTATGATGTATAGTGTAAGTCTTTGAAAGAAAAGATTCATGAAACATGTATGTTTTGTATATCGTTTACTACCGTTCGGGCCGACATAATTCAGAAGTCATGTTAGTAAGCGTTCGAGGAGCCAGGACACTTTAATTCGTAAATCCAAAACTTATCTCGACAACTTACATAATGAACTCCTCACATGAGGCTCCCTACTATTGTAGTAGTTGATAAAATATATAGATATAAGTTTTGATCCGAAAAGTTACATGTCCGATATTTGAATAAACTTAGGAAAGTTTATTTTTATATGAAGATTGTTATTAGGGTAAGTTTCATAAGTCTTGTATGACAATTTTTCTTTGTATTAACTCATGGTTCTTTTAAGTGAAGTAGATCAAAATTGTTTGTTCAAGTTATCGCCAATTCCTTGTTTCTTGTTTTCGCCTAATTAAGTTTACATGGTCATTTCGTCATGGCCTTTCCATGACCTTTGGTCCTTGGTCCATGGTCATGAGACTCAACCTTGGCTCTAGCCATGGTTGTGGTCTTGATTCTAGGTCTTAAGACCTCTTGTTCCTTTTAAAATATAACCAATATATAGTGACTTATATATATCTATATGTAAATAGCGGTTAAGAAACCGAGAAATATCTCATTCGTTATTGACTTTCTGGAGACGTGCTCCTGAGTTTTTGAAGAAAACGTGATTCTAGACAACTTTCGTGCTTTAACTTTTTCATGAAACGGACCAGAAATGCCTCTTTTTGCATGTTTTAAGTTTCTGTAACAGAAAGTTTTGGCAGCTTTGCCGCAAAGTTTTGGTAATTTCAAATCGTCATAACTTTTGACTCGTATACTCGTTTTAGGTGGTTCAAATTGCTACGGTTTCCTTGTTAGGTCCTCTAATACAATATGTAATGATCCAATATCATATTTTTACCATTTTGATCAGGTCTTTCCAAGAAAGTCACTAGTTTACTTGTTTTAATAACTTGTCTTAACAATCAATAACAATAACTTGTTTTACTCACTTTTATACATCATGGACATAACTACAAGACATAATATAGCAAGAATAATATGTAAATAACATGAACATGATTATTTAACAAGAAGCATGTTAGGGTTTGGCTTATAACTTTTGGCTTTCAAATAAAGAAAGGAAGTAACTAGTAAGGATAGGACTTTGATAGACTTGCTTCAACCCACTTCACTTCATGCAATCTTTCTACCCTTGTAATCTTGAAAGAGAGATGATGAAAGTTGAGGTGACTTGAGTGGATTCAAACTCAAGAGAAATCACCAAAGTATATGAGGTTATGGAAGTGTTTTGAGAACCTAAGATCAACTAGGGTTTCTACCTTGAACTTGCACTTGAACCTTGCTTGAATTTAGAAGGAAAAAGCTAAGTATGGAGTGGTTTTGGGGTGGGATATGGACGGCAAGAAGGAGGGGGGAGGGGGCTATTTATAGTCCTTGAAGAGGTTACCAAATTGATTTTGACAAAGGCCTTTCATGACAAGTTATACACATGTATACATCTTGGACCATTTTGCACAAGATCAAGCCACACCATGGGGTGACTCCCCCCCCCCCTATTGGTGGTTCACTCATGCTAGGGGGTGAGGTGTGCTTGGTCTTGATAATATCCTAAGTATTAGGATGAAACTTGACTCTGGGAAATGCCAACCGTAAATGATTAGGCCTCAAAACGTAAAATCGGGTGTCGTATAATTATGGAACTTGAAAGTATTGTTAAACATGTCTATATGTTCCATAATAAAATATAAAATGAGTGGTAGGTTCCATTTGGGTGGTAAAACCCTGCTAAAACTGGAAACACGGGTCTAAAACGCGTAATACGTAAAATGTACAAATGTTGTGTAAAATTGAGAAAAGTAAAATGTTACTTTTCTAATAGGATATAAATGATTTAAAATGACTTATAATGTTTATAATGTCTAGACTGGGCTCAGTCTAGTGTCGGTTAGTATTAAATGTCTTTTAGACATCAAACCGTAAGCCTAAAAATCAAGGAATGATTTTTGGTCAAAGGAGGAGGGAAAAATATGTTGACTTATTCTAATAAGTTGAAAACTCAAATCATCTTAGAAACGCGGTGCAGGTATAGGCTAAGGTTACGGCTGAGTAAAAATGCTTAAAACTGAAAATTCCAGTTTTTTTTTCACGGCCGAGGTTTATTTTTGGTCATGTTTTTCTCAGTCATGATTTATTCTCAAATAAATCATGAGTGTATCAAACATTTTTCTGATGTGGGGTCACATAACGGGGTCGAATTTCGTTGTGCGTAGAATTTCTGAATGACGTTTTACCCTAAAACGTGTAATTCCTTAATAACTTTCGCGAAAATGATCTGACAAATGTCAAACATTTAATTTGCCATGGAAATGATTTATCACTCGAGAATATGAAATAAAAATCAACTTTCGGGAAAATTTCGGGAAAAATGAATAGTAAAAATGAATAGTAAATTTTCCGGGAATAGTAATTAACCTGAAATTGAGAATTGTTACAGTCTCCACCCCATATGAGAGCTCCGTCCCAGAGATCAATTTGCGTTGGGAGTAGAAGCTTCGTTGGTAAAAAGATGTGGGTATTTCTTACGTATCTGGTCCTCTCGTTCCCATGTGTATTCAGGACCACGTCGTGAGTTCCAACGAACTTTGACAATTGGAATACGGCTTTGCTTGAGTTGTTTGATCTCTCGGTCCATGATTTCTACGGGTTCCTCAATAAATTGAAAATCGTCATTGAGTTGAATTTCATCGAGTGGAATCACAAGTGATTCATCTGACAAGCATTTCTTTAGGTTAGATACATGGAAAGTGAGGTGTACACTACTGAGTTCTGATGGAAGCTCAAGTCTGCACGCCACAGGGCCAACCCTGGCTAGGATTTTGAATGGTCCGATGTATCTTGGGTTTAGTTTTCCTCGTTTACCGAATCGTATCAAGCCTTTCCAAGGTGATACCTTTAGCATAACCCAATCTCCGACTTGGAATTCTAGGGGTCTGCGTCGTGTGTCGGCATGACTTTTCTGTCGATCTCTTGCGGCTTGTAGTCGACTTCTGGTTTGTACAATCTTATCTGTTGTTTCTCGTATGAGTTCTGGTCCAGTGAGTTGAACTTCTCCCACTTCAGCCCAACAAGGAGGTGAACGACACTTTCGATTGTAAAGTGCTTCAAATGGAGCTGCTTTAATACTTGTATGATAGCTGTTGTTGTAGGAAAATTCGACTAATGGTAGATGAATATCCCATCCTTTTCCAAAATCTATTATACAAGCTCGAAGCATGTCTTCAAGTGTTTGAATGGTTCGTTCACTCTGACCATCGGTCTGAGGATGGTACGCTGTACTCATGTCTAGATTTGTTCCAAAGGCGTCTTGGAGTGACTGCCAGAAATTGGAAGTAAATCTACCATCTCTGTCGGATATGATGGATATTGGTGCACCATGTCTTGAGACTATTTCTTTGACGTACAGTCGGGTTAGTTTTGGGATTATCATACGACTGGTCTTCAAATTGGAATCAGTAGTAGACACCACTTTTTCCAACAAAGGGGTGAGAACAGGATTTGTTCTTATTCATGGTTAAGAAAAATGTGTAAATCATATATAACACATCAGATACGCAAAATGAATAAAAGGATACTCTGTATCATTGACATGATCCGTCACATCGGTTGAATTTGATTCGTCGTTTGAACAATCCTGTCCCTAAAGAAAGGTTAATGGCTTTTAATTATATTCTTGTAATGGTAGAATACTAAGATATGATGAAAAGCAATCTTTTTGAAAAGTAAAGCACATTCCCATCTTACCAAAAGAGACTTAGTATCTGAACAGTCGTTACATGTTATTCCACCAGAATCATTGATCATATAATCGCTAAGTGACACAATGCATCCACAATGTATGAGCTGCAAAGGTATAATACAATATCTGTTAAGGAATATATCTTATTTGAAGAACATAGCTTGGACTAACACAGTAATATTGTCACCTGTTTGCAGGATTCACAGTCCCTCCACCCATCCTCGTCCGAATGAAACATTTCACAGAACTGTCCCGCCTTATAAATAGAACTATACAGATTCGCGTTAGTATATAATTCTACTAAATCAATTCGAAGATGGTAACAATTTTGTTTCTATCAAAATATTTAAGGCCATCAGTTCTTTCATTTGCACCACTAGATTTTATTCATAAAAGCATAAAGGAGATAGTTTTGTTAGCTATACAATTGAAGATAAGAAGTGTGCTAGCTGTACATTCGAAGATAAGAGACAATGGATAAGTGTTATAGTTGTCATTAGCTAGTGATTAGCAATTTACCTAAAATAGGTATTGTAATAGGTCATATATATATTCTGTATCTTGTATGTGGTATGCATCGAATAACATTATTACATCATTCTCAAAACACTCTCATTGTATATTCTTACATGGTATCAGGCCATTAAGATCCACAAAACCTAAATTCTTCCGCCGCCGCCTCCGGCCATCGGCTACCCGCCGGAGGTTCGGAGGGCTCCCTTTAATCCGTAACCAAAATAAACCACAACTAGATATAAATTTGTGATCTTTATGTTTTTTCTAGGGAAAAACACGCCCCGTTTGTTTGGAAGGTTCTTTGGGGATTGAAGTTTTAGAACCAACTTTCATTTTATCAACTTTTCTTTTAATGTTAATCCATGATTTTATTGTTTGTCAATTAGTTGATCGTTCGTACGGCTTTGTTACCAGTCGCCTAAAGTTGACCGTTGGTACCAGTCCCTAATGTCGACCGTTGGTACGGTTGTGTTACCAGTCGACTTAGCCGACCATTGGTACCAGTCAACTAAAGTCGACCGTTGGTATGGTTTTGTTACGAGTTGACTAATGTTATGCTTTTATTATGTTAATGTTTTGTTTTTCTTTTCTAGTTTTACTACTCCAGTTCGAGCTTTCGCGATTTCACCGCTCGAACTGCGAGGGAATGTTAGCTATACAATTGAAGATAAGAAGTGTGCTAGCTGTACATTCGAAGATAAGAGACAATGGATAAGTGTTATAGTTGTCATTAGCTAGTGATTAGCAATTTACCGAAAATAGGTATTGTAATAGGTCATATATATATTCTGTATCTTGTATGTGGTATGCATCGAATAACATTATTACATCATTCTCAAAACACTCTCATTGTATATTCTTACAAGTTTGAATCATATTCAGCATCTTCATAAGATGTCTGCTTTAGAAAATTACACAATATCAGAATTTTTACATTTTTTTTTTTGTGGACTCTTTTTTTGAGACGGATGGAGTAATTGAGGAAGACACTTCCCTTCATTAAATGCACATCAAAACTTAATTTTAAGCAATACAACTTATAAAGCATATGGTACAAACATTTACTTCTCTTCAAAACTTGATTTTAAACAATACATGTTATAAAGCATATGGTATAAACCTTTCAATACATTTAATTAATGTTATTCTTTTAATATACCATTTCTCAAAATTAAAATTACTATACCACATAATACAAACCAATCAAGCTACGAAGTTATTGTTAAAATTATAACCGAAGAACCTCATCATCAAAAGAGTTAGCAATGCAGACAACAACGTACCTATTCCATCATCCTTATATACGTTTGTAAGTTGTTGCAATACACAGTAACTATGCTATATATATTTGCTATAGGAATTCTAGCATAAAAGTGTCTACAATAGAAAAATATTATTCGTCGAAAATTATAATTACAGGGTACCCGCCGCTGCAACGCCCTGCTAGTTTCAAATAAGAAACTAAACATTAAAATTAGGATGAATTTCATATCTCTATTTTTTCATGATTAATTTCATATATACCCATATTACAACCTTTGAATGCATAATGTACAATGCTTTTAAAACATGTTTTGGGTAAATATGAAATTTCTATTTTGAAGAGAGGGCTATGAAATTGCCCCAAAATTACATGATGTGTTTATTTGCTTTACTTTCCTTATTGCTTACATTTGTTTTCAAAAAAATCAATGAATTAGTTCACGAAGTTTAATAATAACAAACAAGGGCACAGCAACAATACCTTTGCGGGAACTAATCAAGAATTAGACCTTGTTTGACTTGGCATCTTATCAAGAACTAATTAAGAACCCAAAAAAAACACGCAGAAATTGTAACTAACTCATCGGAATACCAAGAGAAAGACAGGATTTTGCCATAAACGATAACAGAATTGCTAGGAAGGCAACTCTGATACCATATGATCTTTCTAGGAGTCAGCGAATGAATCAAAGAACGATCTAGCCTATTAACAGGAAATCCAAAAGAAAGAAGGAATTTTGAATTCATTGGACTAATGATTGTGGATAGTTTGTTACAAAGATTACAAGGGATTTTGAGGAGGAAAAGTATTAACAAATCAATAGCTAATCCTCTAACTAACCATCAGTTGGTTCTTATAGTCTAACCCAACTTGTTTTCCTGCCAATAACCACCGGTGCGAGGCACATGTTTATTTACGTGGGACCACATTTTGTAGCAGAGTTAGGGTATTTTCAGTTTTCCTTATATGTATAAAGAATTAATGCTCGAGTACTCAAGTTTAAGTTCTTGCGCCAAATTCCGTTTAAAACAAAAGTTCTCATGCAATATACAAAAAACCACACAAGCAGCATTTTTTACTGTTTCTGCCAATTACCACCATACTTACCGCAAAATACTCACGGTTTATAACTATTACTTGGGCCGCTACACACAGCCATATATCAAAGTCAAAGACAAGTAAATATAACATCTTCTAAACTCTATAGCACCGACCAAACACTCATCATCCACTGGAAGAAGAATGTCAGCCATCTTATTTGGATACATCTGCTGTTTCCCACATCATGAGGTTGATGTCTGCAAGTAGTACAGACATTAATTAACCATCCAATATATCAAAATATTAATTTAAAAAATTGCGTATTTTCAAAACAGCGATCTTATGATAAGCTGAAAATCAAAAAATGCATAACCAAAATTTCATTGAATGTTTTGCTATGGGAAGTACCTGATGAGTTGGTGTCTAGGTAGAGGGCTTTCTTACTTCCATGATGATCTTTCGATCTGAGTTCCTCAGATAAAACACCACTAAAAGTCCAATCACTTGTAAATATCACCAAATGTAAACGATAAAAAAAGAGCAGTAAACTTGTTTAGCAAGTTTAGAGTAAGAATCACCTGTATCTCCTTTTTGCATGTTTTTTGAAATTATAAAAGCTCTAAGCCCTGTTAAAACATATATTTTCCTGTGACGGGAAGGCCAGCAACGGAAGTAAATATCATCCCATTCTTTCCCATCAGTATCTACAATATTCATGACCGGGATCTTTTGATACTCAGGAACTACTGGGAAATAAGCCTGCTCAAAATGTTGCATATATATTCATAAACATTATCAATTCATTGCATTACTAATTCCATAATATTTGGTACTTAAGGTCTTTTCAACTCACCTTAGCATAATCCTTGGGGATTATCATCCGACTAATTCGTAAATTGGCATCCGAAGCAGATGCTAATTTTGCAAATAAAGGGATAAGAACAGCATTTGGGCTAATTTATGGTTAAGAAAATTATTTGAATTGACATATAACACATTAAATAATAAATCAAATTAGAAATAAAAGATAGGATACTGCGTAGAAGGGCAGTCGTTACATGTGATCCCAGCAATATTATTGAGCGAGTATTTGGTAAGTGAGACTAGGCATCCACAATGGATTAGCTGCAAAAGTAGAACACAACATCCATTAAGAAATACAAGTTTCCAAAGACCTAATTAAATAACATATCTTGGACAAACTCAGTTTTTTAGTCACCTTCTTGCACGATTCACATTCCTTCCAACCATCCTCGTTTGAATGAAATGTTTCACAGAACTCTCCCGATTTATAAATAGAACTACACGGATATATTAAATATATAAGCCACTTAAAGGTATCCAGTAAACCATCTAAAGATGGGTCATCTCAAAATATATACGTAACATCAATTCTTTCATACCCACAAGATATTATGCACAAATTTCTCCATATAATCACATAAAATATAGAGTAAATCTTATCTAACTAATACCCTTTTAATTTAGACTAACTTTTAGGTTGTCATCAATAACAACTTGAAATACGTATCAGACTTTCATTTACAGTACAATTAAAACACAGTTATTCCAGATATTCAAAACGAAATAATGGGTAAATATATTTTTAGTAACCTAATCAAAGTCATATATGTATAAACCCGATCTAGAAGCACCCAACATCATCGAATAAAACTCCAAGAATACAAATCAAGTACGAACAAATTGATCAGTTGCATCTGAATGCAAATTAGATGTATAAAACTTACTGGCAGTAATAGCATAGCTGCGCATGGTCACCCGTGATAAATTTCCATCCGTTCATAAGCGGATCAGAAGTAAATTCGTTGCAGTTAAAGCAAGAATTTTTCGATGATGCCATTAAAGATCACCAAAACCTGACAATGTGAATTTGGAATATTTGTTTGATTGTTTATAAGGAGAAGCTTAGGAAATGGGTTACGATAAACCAGATGAAGACAAACCCACAATTCCTGCATAAAGTCCAGCTCAGCACAATCGCTAGCTAGTTGCCAGAAATGTGGTAACTTTTGACTGGTTTGAATCTTGTTTGTGTAATAAAGCATGATTCTTTGGACTTTTGTCGATAAGTATTGAGTTTCTGAAAGTATGATACATGTGATCAATAAGTTTGAAACATGACTCCAGTCTCCAGCTAAGCTACACAAACATGAACCTAAAGAGCAAAGAATATTTTTTTACTAAAAAAATAAAAAGAAGCTAAGGATTACATTAAACAAAGAAAAACATGACCAAAAACACCGTTACTAAAGGACCGCGCACCCCTCAAAATTTCATGTGGAAGATACCTAAATTTATATTGGTTTTTAAAGTACGAACAAGTAAACAACGTCCTCGCAAAATTTTACCAAGTTAACTATTAAAATTGAACCATAACGGCACTGCACCATGTGGAAGATACCTAAATTTATATTGGTTTTGTAAATTTCATGTCTGTTATAAACAACGCAACTCTGATGCCATGTAATCATATTATTTTTATTTTTGTGGCTAGCATCTATACGACACCCTGTTAAAAAAAATGCAACTCTGTTACCAGTCAGCCCTTGGAAAACGCGAATAAACATAGTGAACCGTTTTATGAAATCTACTCAATGAAACTCATAGATACAAACCTAGGCAACCCCTATTGTATGAAAATTGTACAGGAACCATGACTCCGAGAGACAGAAGCATGCTAAAATCATCAAAAGATATTATTTTCAATAGCTTCTGGCTTATCTAGATCTACAATCAAAAGGAATCATTATTGAATTTGATAGACGCCCTTCGTGTAATGGCTCAACTAAAGTGAAAGACCATGTATCTATTAACTACAACCCAATTTCGGGACTTCTGTTGGTAGTAGCACCATTTTTTCGGTTTTGTGATTTTAGCTCAAGTTGGGTTCTTACATGTCTTAATTTACAGAGCTGAACTCAGTCATTCGAGTGATTTGCTATGCCATTTCCGTGTCCATCATCTAAAGCAGGCTTCACTGATGTGCCATCTAGTGCTCAGTGAAAAGTAAGAGCTCTGTGTCAAGTATTGAAATTGTTTCAGAGTTTGGTTCATGTATGTCAAGTTAAGTAAATTCCATGCGTGTTACTGTATTATACTCACTGCGATAATGTATCGTTTGGATCTCAATATGTACCTATTCAACTTTGTTGAAGTTTCAATCAATATATGCAATCTTTGTAACAGAAACAGAAAAACAAGCATCAAACCGATACTTTTATGTAAACTGCAGACGCATGTAAACCATCAGCTCATGCAAATCAAGATTGACATTATAACCTTTTCGAGCCAATAGTCATAACTGTCTCTTATTTACCTGAACCTGCCACAATTTCTTGGTTGCTCAACCACAATTAATATTCAACCATATTTATCCACTTGGAACCACAAGACTAAGGAAATTATGCTCGAGTACTTAAGATTAAGTTCTTTTACCAAATTTAAACTATCTATATCTGTCACTCACTACAATGCCAACTGCAAAATACACCAAACATAAAATTTATAAGTTCAACTGCAATACATGACCATACGATACAACAGAATATTAAGCAGCTCTACTCTACAACACTAAACATCAGATTACCAGTCTTTTCAAACACTAGGTTGGTGCCTGCCTGCAACATGTGCAACATATGAATTAAATTAGATTAAAAGAAATGGTGACTGTCTGGCAATGTCATACCATCTTGAACACTTCAATATTTGTAACTAGTCGGGGTTGCTTATATAGATGCAGGACGTACCTAATGATTTGGGGTCTTGATACAATTAAGTTCTTCTGAATTCCATGATGATCTTTCCATCAAACTCCCTCCGATAAAACGCCACTGAAAGAGCAACAGCTTGTAGTTAAACAAAATTCATCACTCGTAAATGCATGAAAGGATTAACGAACACGCAAACATGAACTTTTATTTTTGCCAAAATATTTCACTTTATTGAACTTGAACTAATTAAGAGATACAAAGATACGAATTGAAACACTGAATCTGTGAAAATAATATATTTAATAGAAGAATCACCTATGTCGCCAGCTTGCAGGTTCTTTGAAACATAAAAATCTTTGAGCCCTGTAATTACATATGTTGTGTTGTTATCATGAGGCCAGCAACGGAGAGAAACATCCCATTCTTGCCCCTCTGTATCTATAATATTCAACGGGACCACCTCCGAACCAGAAACTTCAGGGAAGTGAGCCTGTTTAAATTTTTTTGCAAATCTATTAATGTTATCAATATTGAATTAATTGATAATTCCATAATATTCGTTACTTGGAGCCTTTTTGCCTCACCAGAGCATGTTTCTTTGGGATTATCATACGACTGGTCTTCAAATTGGAATCAGTAGTAGACACCACTTTTTCAAACAAAGGGGTGAGAACAGGATTTGGGCTTATTCATGGTTAAGAAAAATGTGTAAATCGTATATAACACATCAGATGCGCAAAATGAATAAAAGGATACCCTGTATCATTGACATGATCCGTCACATCGGTTGAATTTGATTCGTCGTTTGAACAATCCTGTCCCTAAAGAAAGGTTAATGGCTTTTAATTATATTCTTGTAATGGTAGAATACTAAGATATGATGAAAGGCAATCTTTATGAAAAGTAAAGCACATTCCCATCTTACCAAAAGAGACTTAGTATCTGAACAGTCGTTACATGTTATTCCACCAGAATCATTGATCATATAATCGCTAAGTGACACAATGCATCCACAATGTATGAGCTGCAAAGGTATAATACAATATCTGTTAAGGAATATATGTTATTTGAAGAACATAGCTTGGACAAACACAGTAATATTGTCACCTGTTTGCACAATTCACAGTCCCTCCACCCATTCTCGTCCGAATGAAACATTTCACAGAACTGTCCCGCCTTATAAATAGAACTATACAGATTCGCGTTAGTATATAATTCTACTAAATCAACTCGAAGATGGTAACAATTTTGTTTCTATCAAAATATTTAAGGCCATCAGTTCTTTCATTTGCACCACTAGATTTTACTCATAAAAGCATAAAGGAGATAGTTTGAATCATATTCAGCATCTTCATAAGATATCTGCTTTAGAAAATTACACAATATAGGGTAAATCTAACCCTAATAGTTTCTTCGAGTTTCAAATTTTGGGGTTCGTATAAATGAAACATTAAGTTAAAAGATAAGCCAAATTACTACAATTGCGCCATAATAAATTTATACAACTACTCAGATAATCGCATGGTATAACCGTAATAAAAATCCCTTTTAGAGTTTCAGCATCACTGTGTTTCTACTTGAGTGTGGTTAAGTAACAAAACATAAACAACTTAAAACTCAAAGCCAAAATACTATAATCAATTATAAACCAACAATGCAATTACTCCATATAATCACATACACTGTAAGGTAATTCCAATTGAGATAGTAAATTCATTGAACCTCAAATTGCCATAAACCAAACAACTTTGGGTGTTTGGATTATCTTCTTTTATGGGCATACTCGATTATTAAAATTTGAAAAAACAGATAAAGCTCACTTTTTTCAGCCTTCATAAGCTTATTAACTTGAGCTTATGGGTGTGTTTGGCAAAATTAGCGGGAGGTGCGATATCTTTGGCAAAGTAGCTCAAGCTGAACTTATGATGTAAAACGGCTACAAAATAATTTATCATATAAATACACATGGTATTTATGTAACTAATCATATAAGAAGCTCAAGCTCATCTAATAAGCTACTATTGGGAAACAGGAGCTTTTCCTTTGAGAACTTTTAATAGCTTAAGCTTCTTACATAGGCTCTTATAAACTTCTCATCCAAACAAAGCTTCTAGCTTATAGGAGCATAGTTTATAAGCTCCGTGCCAAATATATCTTATCTAACATGAGCCAAAAACAGTGAGCTGATCTATTTTTACTTTTTCAATTTCAATAAGCTGATAATCCAGCTAATCCAAACACCCCCTTGAAAGAAAAATACAGCAAAACGAATCACTACAAAAACAATGAGCTTGTTGGCTTTTTATTTATTCCAATAAGCCAATCCCAAACACCCCCTTGAAACACAAATCCAACAAAAAGAATCACCACAATTAGGGCGTATTGGGGTAAGGCTTTTAAAAGCTTGAGATTTAAAAATAAGCTTTTTTTTGTACAAGCTTATGAAAGTTTTAGGGTGTGTTTGGGGTAAAGCTTACAAGAGCTTGAGCTTTTAAACTAAGTTTTTTTGACAGCAAGCTTAGGGGGAAAAAAAACTATATAGCATAAGCTCAAGCTGATTTAATGGAGCTTGTAAAATTACATTCTTGAAAAAACATTTACATCTTTATTTAAATGTCACTTTACATTCATAAGCTCGAGATCCAGCTATTTTGCCAAACATATCTAAAAATAAAAACTCCAACCAGCTAGCTTCGCCAAACATACCCGTTAACATAAAGGGTGTTTGTTTCAGCTTATATAGCGGGCTTATGACTTATTTGGTTTTCAGCTTATGTTTCATAAGCTCACTTTTTATGGCTTATTTTGAAACTTTTCTGCTTTTCTTCTTATAGAAGCTTACAATAAGCTTAAATAAGTCGAAAAGTTTCAAAATAAGCCACAAAAAGTGAGCTTGTGAAACATAAGCCGAAAACCAAATAAGTCATAAGCCCGCTAAATAAGCCGAAACAAACACCCCTATAGTTGCTTCACAAAATCAGAAACCAAAACTCAAAGCTGACAAACCAATAATTACATAAATAAATAAAACATATATACCAGCAGTTAAAGCAAAGCTTAACAAAATGACCAGCACTATCTTTCCATCCATTCATCAGCTTATTACGAGAAGAAGAATCCTAGCAATTGAAGCAAATGCGTTTCTTTGATGATTCACCCATTACCCAACTGCTTAATTTGAGCTTAATTGTTAAACCCAAAAAGGGAAAGTATGGAAATGAAGTCCGGAACAAAACCCAGCTCGGAAATATTCTCCGGTGCAAAAATAACTGTGAGTGGGTGGCAGAGTTTTGATAGTACAAACACAAATTGTAATAGAGTTTTGTAAAGTGTGCAGGTTGCGGTCCGTAGGGGCTCCACTTGCTTAAAGTTATTTATGCAAAAGAATGTTTATATAAGATCTTCAAAGTCAAATTGTTTGGTCAATTCAGTGTTCAATGGTCTTTGTCTAGATTTAAACATAAATTATACTAACTATAAGAAGACTCGCTGATAAGGAAATTAGCGAGTAACCTCGGCCAATTTTAAGTCATAGACATCGTCAAGGAATTGAAAATATACTCTCTAGCTGATACGGAGTCAACTAATATGAGTGGGATAAAGTGCATCTTTGATGAAGTCAAAACAAGTATGAATTGGTGAAAATGAAGTGAACAGTTGGCAGAATTGTTTAGTAAATCAAGGTAGTTATGTTTCCAAAAATAAAAGCATTTAATAGAAGATGTATTTCTCATTGAATGTTTGACACGTCTCAACAACTCCACACGTGACATCCTCGTACTCCCCTATATAAAGAGAATGTTGTTCGGAGTAAATGCAATCTCTTCCGCATTAATTGTATCAATTAAGATAAGCATTCAATCTCACTTGAACTCGTTTTAGTCCCTGGCCCCATCAGCGACCTCTGAGTTCACTTACAAACTTATATTTGTTTAAGTTTGCTTGTTCAGAGAGCTAAATCATTGTCATTCAATTAAGTGTTAAATTTGTATAACATTTGAAATTCTTTGATTTATTCTGATAAGAATAATACGATTGAAAAGTTTATCTTTGTGTTGTTTTTATAAACCTTTTATATCTTGTTACACAAAAGTAGCCAAGGATTTTGGGAACTAAAATTGTTATCAAAGTAAGTTTGGCCTTAAAACATTTTCAAAACAAGTCCTCAAATACTCAAAACTTGTAAAAATCTTTTAAACCAAGATCTATCCATGGCCAATGAAAATGTTGATGATATTGCTGGAAAAAATGCTCCAGAATTTAACATTAACAACAATGCAAACAACAT
The DNA here is from genome assembly GCA_030686995.1 of Artemisia argyi. Classification (NCBI taxonomy): domain Eukaryota; kingdom Viridiplantae; phylum Streptophyta; class Magnoliopsida; order Asterales; family Asteraceae; genus Artemisia; species Artemisia argyi. Next base: position 237,940,089 of record CM060700.1, on the reverse strand, counting down.
TCCAAACAATGACATACCACGACTCCTAGATTTAAAGGGGGAGCTCATGTTACTCATGTCGCCCAGCTAGAAGTGGATAATTTTCCAAACTGAAAAGACATGACTATAGTCTATCTTGAGAAACTTGAACCCTTTCTTCTTGAAAATTTGCAAAATGGTCCATACATCCCAAAGTAACTTGCATCCACTCTTGAAAACGTTTTGGCTAAGTGATGAGGCGAAAAATGAACCATTTTTAGGGGGTCATTATAGCCCGGATTCGAATTTATTTGATCAAATATTGGCCTAAATCGTTCCTTTTGTCATTTTAGGTACTTTTGGAGTGAATTCTGGAAAAGGAAGCATTTTGGACGTTTTTGGAGCATAAAAGTGAAGAAAACGGCAAAGTCTTAATTTTCCTTGCTGGGAACAGTACCTGACGGCGTCAAGAGTTCTTATGTGACGGCATCAAGAGTAATACAAGAGGTGGAAGTGGATAAAGTCCGTGACGATCCAGAAGAGTTTTACACTATGGACATGACGGCGTCACCCAAGGCCGTCATGATCCAAATGTTAGTGACGGCCCAGAGTAATATTACACATGACGGCGTCAAAAGTGGATCTAGGCAATCCGATTTCATTATGGGCGGCGAGTTGACAGCGTCAGAATTTCCTTCTTGACGCCGTCACCCTGTAAAATCTATATATAGTTTTGCAATTTTCATTCATTAAAAGAGGAACAAGTAGGGTATAACTTTGGAGAGAAACCCTAGTAAGAATCTTACAGCTTTTTCAAGGGTTTTTACCCTTTGAAACCTTTCATGTTCAATTGAGACAAGTACTCTTTCAATTCATTCAATATGTCTATGTGTTGTTTGAATATATCTTACACTTGTCTTGAATTTAACATGCTTGGCTAGATCTCTTGTGTGTTTGCTTAGATGTAGTGAAACCTAGATGTTAATTATGGGTTGATTGTTTGTTTATAGTTGTTACGGATGATTGTATTTGTGACAACCGGCAGTTTAGGGAGCTATTTTAAAAACCCGCATTACGATTTAAGTTCGTTTATAATTTTATTTGAAATTTTCATTTCACAACGAACTTGTAAGACCAATTTTATGGATATTCTTAATTAATGACGTTATGGAATTCGTGAATTATGTTCATAATTCATTTTTGATTAAATGCTCGGTGATGTATATTTGAATTCTCACTTGGTACTACGTTGACTTTGACACTAGGATTACCTAACAAAAGTTTATGATTCGTCTTAACGAGTCCGACTATATTTTTAATTATTTACGAGATGTTCTCGAGTGATATTGAAGTTTAAAATGAGTTCGGGTTCGGGCCACATGTTTTTACATTTACCCGCGTTACCCGCTCCACACGGTAATAATATTATTATTACTATTATTATTATTATTATTATTATTATTATTATTATTATTATTATTATTATTATTATTATTATTATTATTATTATTATTATTATTATTATTAACCCTTTAAAGAAAAAAAAAAAAAAAAAAAAAAAAAAAAAAAAAAAAAAAAGATAATAAGGGTGTGTTTGGTCCGGTTCACCCACACACACACTCACCTCACCACTTTTCATTCTCTCTCTCAAAAACACATCTCCTCCCCCATCTCTTTAACCTAGCCGCCGACCACCAAACTCGGCCACCACCGCCGCTACTCCGACCACCCAACCAAAATAAATACCACCATCTTCTTCCTCTCTCCATCCTCTTTCATTTGGTATATCATACATACCCTAGAACCACCATTAACACCACCAAACTTTTAATAATTCGTTCGAGTTTTTATTACCTTTACTAGATCCGTTCATTTGGAGGTCCAAGAAGGTGAGAAGGAGTTATTTTCGGGTTTTGGGTGCCACGAATTGGTGCTAATCCGTGGCTACACGGATTATTTCGTTGAGAATCGAATTGATTTTTAATGGGAAATGATGTTTTGACGATTAATAGTACGTTTGGTATCCGGGTTTCTTGGTTTTGATTGTGGTTGACTCGGAACCGAGAGCTTATGCTCTCGGCTTATTTTGGTTCGAGCCTTGAGAGGCTTTGGTTTCCTTGGTTTAGTTTTTGGTTGTTGTCGATGGTGTGCACTTCGACCCGAGCTAACCGAGATCCATGAGGTCTCAGGGTTTCCGTTGATTGCTCGTATAACCAAGCCGAGACCCGTATGGGGGTTCTCGTTTGGTCGTGGTTCGAGCCTCGAGCTCGTAGATATGTTGTGATTCGACCCTTGTGGGTCGCGGCTTTTAGCCGCGTATTTATTGTTGTTGCCGAATGACCATTTGGGTCGAATGGGTCTAATGGTTACTTTGTGGTGCTCTTGTGAGCTATGTGATTATTGTATGTTTGGTTCGAGTCCTTGTGACTCGTGGTATTGAGCCGTGACTCAAGTGAGTCGAGGGCTCGGGTTTGGCTTGGTAAACCGACCCAAATATTACCCTTGTTGATGTTACTTCTTGAAATATTTGTGAACTTAATTGTTACATTGTTGTGGCATTTCATTTTCGGCCGAATACTTTTGGTTGGGTCGAGACCATTGTGGTCTCGACAATGGATATAATATGATAATTGAGGAGTTGTTGACAAAAAGGGATATTGGGGACCGATTGTGAGACGGTCGTTAGATTGACGGAGATAGGTTAGTCGGGTGCCGTAGTTGGACCCTATTGTTGTAGCACGTGGATTGAGATTGTGATTGGACGGAGATTTGTTATTTTATGACTTTTACTTATTATTTTGGACTTGCACAATGAGCCGAGAGTCATGACTCGGACATGTGACCATTTCGTATAACTCGATAACTATTACAATTAAAAATATAAATAATAAAACTCGTAATAATAATTATTGATAATATGAACGTTTATATGAATATATATACGTGAATAACGTATATATAATTATTTAGGCGCGTATATTAATAATAATAATAATCACGAGTCGTATTATAAATAATACAATTAGATATATATTAGGCTACGAAAGTGGCGTAATATTATTGAACGTATTATTATTATAAAAATTGTGTTATAAAACGGGAAACTCCCGACAATTATGAAACGTTTAATAAAATGTCATTTCGGACATATAACGGATAAACTTATTGAGTTATGCGAAATCATTGTCACTCGGGTCCAGGTAAGTTATTATTTGTGACGTTCGTGTTGTCACGGATATATGACGACTAATATAGACGTTTTCTATAATTAAATAACCACTTAACCGTAAGGTTGAGCCGGGTTATTTGGCTATATGAAATGAATATATTAGTGGGCATCGTATCCTACGACGCCCATAGGTTGTAGTATATGTAAAGTGTAATAGATTACGAGTGTATATATCGGGAAATCTGGCCAATTTGACGATATATATGAGGAATTTATTAAACTATGATATATACTATATAGTATTTATGTGCTATGTGCTTTAGGTTGGGTGTAATCTTGGAACGGTATGTTACATAAATAAATATGAGGATTATCAAATCGACGGATTTGGTAAACTTCGGCGATTTATTTAAATAATATATTGGGCTACTATTAGATCCATAGTTTATTTATCTTTCTATATGTGATCTTTTTGGTTTGTTTTGAGTCAACCCACCACCCGTATGGATACCAAACGCAAATACACCAAACTAATACGAAATGGATTTTCGGAAATAAAACGGGTTCTCGTCCGGGTTTGGGAATATTATATATTTGAGGAAATGATTTCTGAAAGAGTTAATATTGTTAGGTCGTGCCAAGTCCGTAGTTGCTGTTTCGTGAGTTATCATACATCTTATTTCTACCGACCTCTTCTTGCTATTTTCTGGACTTGAGGTGAGTCATAGCCCCACTTTTTACTCTTGAACTATGTTTTCAATGATTGGGGTGAGAAACGTGCAAATTATTTTACGTGGACTATTATCGCTTCTATTTTTTCTAAACTTGCTATGCGTATGGACTAGGATATATTGTCAGCTTTAGTCACACCTTTTGTGTGTACTATTCAAGGTTGGCTTATTTGGTTATTGGTGGATTGTCAGCTTTAGTCACATATATGTTGTGTGTACTATTCAAGGTTGGCTTATTTGGTTATTTGGAATTGTCAGCTTTAGTCGCATATATGTTGTGTGTACTATTCAAGGTTGACTTATTTAGATACTATAATGTGCACCTATAGGTTATTAATACTTCGGAGGTTATCCGAGTATTTATTGGTATTGCGGGGGCTACCCGAATATCTATGTTAGTACGGAAGGGTATCCGTGTGTCATGTTGAGAGCGGAGGGTATCCGCAGGCTTTTAGCGAATCCTTAGTCTAGCTAGCAAGCGTTTTGCGTATATGTCCACTATATTGTTAGTTGAATTTAAACCTATGATCTCACCAGCGAAAGCTGACTTTTAGCACGTTTTCTCAGGTAATTAAGTGTTGAGATGCATGCTTGGAATGGAAGGCTCGGCCAAGGCTCACGGTTTATGGATCTATTTTTCTAAACTCTGATAATTAAATTTGGACCTATTGTTATTTTATTTTGGGCCTGACTCTGAATGATGTTAGGATAAATGTAAACCTTAAAACCCCGTTTTGGTTGTGTTTTTATTTTGTTTACTTTATCTCGTTCTATATTGTCTTGTGTTGGATACCAATCCCCGTAGCACCCCGAAAGCTTGTTAAGTCTTCCGCTGTATCAAATTTTGGGGGTGTTACAGTATTCGATGTTAGGCTTAAGAAAATTTGCAGACTTCCATTGGTGACATGCTTGAATGTCTTAAGAAACATGATCAGAGGTGTACTATGATTTTTGGTTGTATTTAATGCGTAGGAGAATTCTAATGATCCCATGTTATGAGCTTCTAACGGCTCGATATAGGAGTGAAGTAGGATCCAATAGAGTTAGGGAATATTGTACACGGCCCTACAACTGGTATTAAGGAATATGACCCGTCATCCATGCAATTGTAACAAACTATCAACTTGTAAAAGATATCTAGGGAGTAATGAAACCTAAGTAAACACAACTTTCCCTATCATTGTTTACACCACTTTAGTAATTAGATTTATTTTCATTTCTGTTATTTTATTTTGATTGCATCTTAGTTAATTGGGTTAGTTGGCTAGCAACTAATTCCGCCCTTCTTCCAAAACCCGAGATTTTTATTTGCTTTTATAAAATATAAAAAAATATATATATAAAAAGAATCATCCCTCACCTCTAGACCTAGTTTTTAGGCTTTTTAATCCTAACGACACTATTCCTGAGTTGAACGATCAATCCCCCGGTACTTGTCACTATACTATACTACAATGATCAGGTACACTACCTTGTGGGGGTTGTAAGCTTCTCGAGATCCCTCGAGAGGTAAAGCCTGGTGCGATTCCCACGTATCAAGTTTTTGGCGCCGCAGCCCGGGGAATAGTTATTGTCTAGGTTAGGATTTCTTTTTATTAGGTCCACTTGCTAGATTCCTTTCTGGTAAGATTTTAATTTTATTTTTATTTTTAGATTTTCTTTAGTCTATCTCATTTCTTCGTGTCTTTGTTCGTAACGTTTACCATCCGACATCATGGAAGGTGGTAACATCTTTAAACCCATCAACCCACCACAATAAAACCACCCACAAAACCCACCATTAGCAAACCAACCTCTTAGGCCCCGAACCCTAGGAGAGTATTCCCGTCCTAGCCACCAAGGCTATCGAAACACCATTGAGCTAACTCAAGGAGCCAATGTGCCCCCCTTGCGATCCGACACCATCCGGTTGGTGCAAAGTGGATGTGCATTCCATGGACTTCGTTCCGAAGATCCTAACCAACATCTCAAGGATTTCCTTAAAATCGTAGATTCTATAGACCTTGATGTTACAACTAGAGAGTCGACCCGATTACGCCTATTCCAATTCTCTCTACGTGATCAAGCTAGTCAGTGGCTTGAACGTTTACCCGCGGGATCCATCACCTCATGGGATGATCTCACCACTCGTTTCCTTGCTCAATTTTTCCCACCAGGGAGAACTACAAAGCTTAGAAATGATATATTGATGTTCCAACAATGTCAAGGTGAAACTCTATATGAAGCATGGACTCGTTTCAAGGACTTACTCCAAAAAGTCCCTCATCATGGCATAGATCTTTGGCTCCAAGTCCAAATCTTCTATGTCCATATCGATCTCTCCACAAGGCGAACCATTGACCAATCGGCCGGTGGCAAGCTACGTGATCTAAGTGCGGAAGAATAATGGGAACTCATAGAAGATCTTGCTCTCTATGACAACGAAAGTTGGAACGATCCCCGTGATTTGAACAAAACGGTCAAGGCAATATCTTTGCCTTCGAACAATTCTAGCACTCCCGACCGTAGGATCATGGAACTTGAGGACCAAGTCCAGTTTCTCATGAAATCTTTCGAAGCTCCTAATCCTTCAAGCCAAGTGAACAAAATCACTTCTTCATAAGAATTATGTAGTGGTCCCCATGACACTCGTGATTGCGTGGAACTCCCCGGAACAGCTTTTGCGGACTACGCATCCTCGCGTACCGACGAAGCGGGAGAAAAGTGGTACACTTTCAAACCTGAGCCAAACCCTTACGGTGATTCCTACAACCCTTCTTGGAAAAATCACCCGAACCTTAGGTGGAAACAAAACCAAAACAATTCTTCCAATCTGCCTAATTGTTACCAACCAAACGGTCCACCCTCCAACCGTACTTTCAACAACAATCCTTCTAATAACTATGGTAGTACCAATAATCTTGAAGGATTGATGTCCAAGTTTATGGCATCTCAAAAAGCTCGCATTTCTAAATTTGAAGCCGATTTCTAACAAAAGCAAAGTGAGATGTCCACCAAAATTGACACATTGTTGAAAGTTCTCAATGACCGAGAAATGGGAGCACTCCCAAGCGACACGGTCAAGAACCCGAAACTAAACGTTAACTCCATATCATCGGTTTCGTCACCCACTTCTTGTCTGCAATACTACTCGGTTAAATCAATGAGTACGTGTTTCAAGCAAAACCAAATTCTTCAAAAGGGGCAATCGAATGAAACACCCAATATCAAACCGGTCAATAATAAAGTTGAAACACTTCCTACACAAGACCTTGACGATGAATTCAAGGAGCTCCACCTTGAACGCCCCGTCATTGATGTCTTAGCCCGTGCTCCCTATACTAGAAAATATGAGAAGTTTAAATTGGGACAAAATGGGACCGCCTTCGTTCAAAACAAGTTGCCTAAGAAGCTTGATGATCCGGGTATATTTGTTTTGCCTTGTAAGATAGGAAAATCTGAAGCTTTCGACACACTAGCCGATTTAGGATCATGCCTCAACTTGATTCCCTTATCCCTTTTCACCACTCTTGGGAGGCAACCCATGTTTTGTGTGTTTTTATTTGTTTGTTTGTTTGTTTGTTTGGTTTTATTTGTTTCCGTATCCATGTTTTATTTTTGTTGTTTGTGGCACATGTTTCAAAGTAAATTGTGAAAATGCTTTATTTTGCTTTTAACTTCGTCTTAATTGCATATAAAGGTATTTTGCAAAAGATAAGTGTAAGGGAGATCCAAATTTGTTCATAAGAACGAAATTGAGCATGAACCACAACAATATTAAATGGACATGTGTATTAGTACTTGTTAGAGTCAAATGCTTGTATCGAGTCATAATGATGTTTTGCAGGATTTTCCAGTAAGTAGGACATAAGTTTTTCCAGAAATTTTCCGGAAACTTAACATAAAGATTTCTGCAGGTCACTTCTGACGGCGTCAGGAATTAATTCCTGATGGCGTCATGTGTAAAATTCTGGAAATTTTGCTAGTTTTGTTTATACCGGAGTCTTAAAGTTTTTGTTAATTCTTTAGTTTTATAAACTCCAGGAAATCTGCAAACATTCATTCCACAAGCATTATATCTTTAATTGTTTTGTTTCTATTCCTAAGTCTGGAATTACATCTAGTTGTGAGTTTTCTTTGTTCAGATTGATGCTTTGGGTTTTTGTGTTTGTTTTCTCAGGTTTAACAGGTTATGTATGACAAGAAGATGATTTACATTCTGAAAAGGAAGCTTTGATTGTTCATTTTCTTGGAGGAAGATTTAACCTGGCCACCTTATTATCCATACCGAGCGAATCAGGGGAGTATTTGATTTCATTCGTTTTACTTATTTAACTTTTACATTCTTTACTTGAACATTGGGGACAATGTTCATCCTAAGTGTAAGGGGAGGGTAAAATGATGATACCTTACAAATACACTTTCGCTTGAGTTTGTTTGTTTGATAGTAGATGTGTAATAAAACTATGAGAAATACTTGTTAGTGCAATTTTAGTGCCAAATTTAAAATTTTTTACAACATTTAGGAGTGAAACTTTAGCCATAGCAAGTGTCTCATGGATAGGAGATTGTATGACTAGCACAAAACCGTATATTCAGAAAAATTTTCCACCCAAATATGTGAGGCTCGCCTTTAGATTTGATAGGAAAAGCATTTACTATTAGTGCTTATGAGTGTACCGGTAGCATTTAGATTCTAGAACTTGCGTTAGTGATGCATCCCGAGACCGCTAGTGAGACTACATTCGTGTAGTAGGATTTACTACATGATAAGAGGCATTAGGATCACCCTTGTGTTAAACCCGTTTCATAATTACTTGACCATTTAAGTCATATTACTTGGCTAGTTAAGTCAACTAATTTTTCCCACACCCTTAGCGTTGTACTCATTTTTAGTACACGAAACCCCTAGTACACCCCTCCGAGCCTATATTTTCGTTTCTAACTTTAAGCATTTTACTTAAAGGAAGAATTTGTTACACCCCACTTAAATGTACACCCAAATCGCCTTAGCCTTCCGTGTATGCACTCATTTTTAGTGCATTATTGTTATTTGTTAAACCCTAAGTTAACTATCTAATTGATTACATGGTTGCTAAGTTGAGTCATATCTTTGTACATATTGTTTTGGGACGATTGGGACTCATGGGTAAAGTACTTATTTTATGGAGTAATGGGGAAGAACATCATTTATTACCCCCATATGTACGTTAATCTTAAAAGTACTCCAAGTGTTTTGATTTTCATAATTCGAGTCATTAGATTAGTTTATTGTAAAGTATGTAAAAATTCAAGTATAAGGGGAATTTCCAATCCCTATGATGTATTATTTTGGATGGTAGGGTATGAGTGTATGTCTAAAAAAAAATCGAAAAAAAAAAAAAAAAAAAAGACAAAGAAAAAGACAAAGAAAAAGAGAAAAAACATACGGACTACCATCCCGTTTCATTCTATGTTTATTTTATGTTTTTGTTATTTTTCATTTATTAGCTTAAGTCGAGTCTAGTCTTGGCTTAGCAACGCCATATTGTACATGTAATTAACCAAGATTGTTAACTCACCACCAGTAAAGACTGCCTTTATCCAACAAAACCGTGTATTTCATATCCCTACACCTAACGTTACAACCCTTTTAAAAGACCTCTTTGATAGTTTATCCTAGGTGCTTACGCCATGTGGTGGAGGTTTGATCCTTTCCCAAGCCTATGGTAATCTATTTTGCTATGATAGGTAGTGAGAGATATCTTCCGTTTCCATATTGTAATTTATACTTTATTACACCCGAGAGATGTGATTATCTAAACACTATTTGTGAGGTGCTTGTGTATGACCTCCGTGCTTGTCTTTGGTCTTTAGTGGAATGATTATTTGTTGTAATTACTTTTATATTAGTGTTAAATAACCCCTAACTTGTATTTTGATTAGAATAAAAGCGCATTTGCTTGAGGACAAGCAAATCTCAACTGTAAGGGTATATGATGAGGCGAAAAATGAACCGTTTTTAGGGGGGTCATTTAAGCCCAGAATTGAATTTATTTGATCAAATATTGCCCTAAATCGTTCCTTTTGTGATTTTAGGTACTTTGGGAGTGAAATCTGGAAAAGGAAGCAATTCGGACGTTTTTGGAGCATAAAAGTGAAGAAAACGGCAAAGACTTAATTTTCCATGCTGAGAACAGTACCTGACGGCGTCAAGAGAAAATCTTGACGGCGTCAAGAGTAAAAGTGGTGACGGCCCAGAAGAAACGTGAAGGCGTCACCCAAGGCCGTCACGTGTTAACTTGTCAAAACTTGCGCGTGGAGTAGCTGATATTGTTTTGGTCATAAATTTTGCATACGAACTCGGATTTAGGTGATTCAAAAGCCCACGCGAAGAGGACAAAGAGATCTACAATTTGGAGAAAAAATGGTCGTGATGGCGTCAAGAGTAACGGGCTGACGCCGTCAAGAAGGGCCAACAGAAAACATGCCTATAAATATAACATCATAACTTCACTTTTTGTAAGCCCTAAACCCTAAGGTCGATTCCTGGGTTTAGGTGGGTGTTTTTCCAGCAACTTAGAGGGTTTCAATCACTCCATAAACATCATGTATCGGTTTGATGATTCTATCTTAATTATGTTTTCCATTATCATTGTTGTTTGCTCTTCTTTGATGATGATTTGCTAATTCACCTTGTGTCTACTTATGATTATGTGAACTTGTATATAATTGATTAGATCTCATTGATTTCTTGTTGATGTTGTGTCTATCTCCATCAATGAGGGGCTTGTTGATGTGTGTGTCTATCTCCATCAATTAAGGCGTGACAACTTCAATAGATCTAGTTGGTTTAGTTTATAATTCTTGTTTCCTATTGATTCTTGTTTTGATTGAATGAATTCGATGTTAGGCTTAAGAAAACTGGCAGACTTCTATAGGGTAACATGCTTGAACGTCTTAAAAAACATGAACCGATGTGTACTAGGTTTTTATGGTTGTATTTAATGCATGAGCGAATTCTAGTGATCCCATGTTAGGAGCTTCTTAGCCGGCTCGACATAGGAGTGAAGTAGGAGCTTATAGGATTGGGGAAGTAAGTACGCCACCCCATGAATGGTATTAAGGAATACAACCCGTCAATTAAAACAAGGTTACAATTCAATAGGTAGGATTGGATAGCTAGCAAGGAGTAACATATCATAGGTAGACATGCTTCACATCCCTTGTAGAACCTTAGTTTAGTTTTCTTGTTAATTAGTTTAATTAATAGCTTTTGGGTTAGTTGATTAGCAACTAATTCTGTAACACCCCCAAAATCATCACGTCAGCGGAAGACTTAAGATGTCAGCGGAAGACTTAAAATGTCAGCGGAAGACTTTAAATGTCAGCGGAACACTTTTTGGGTGATACTTCGAGGATCTTTGTCACAATCATAGAAAACGACACAAAAGCGACACTTTAAAGTTTAATTCATTCAAAATACCAAATATTCAAGACATCAAGATGTTTCATAATTTAAACAACAAGTTTATTTGAAATATGTCAAAATGTTTATTTAAGCCCATGCCGGGTTACAAGCCCACTCCGTGCCTTCAAGTTCCTTTTAGTTACCTGAGATAAACACATGCTAAAAAGTGTCAACACAAAGGTTGGTGAGTTCATAGAGTTTATAGTTTAAATCGTTAATTAGAAAATGAGTGATTTCCTTATCAATTTAATACAAATCAATCCGTTGGTTTGCCCTTCACCGGGTCAACATCAAAAATAGTAATTTGTTTATAAATCCATTTAACACGAGATTCGATATTTGGGCCATGTTATTTCATCCATAACATAAATAGTTTACGGGGAACCGTATTTAAACAGTTGAAACTGTATCCGAACAGTTTGTAGAGAACCGTATTTAAACAGTTGAAACCGTATCCAAACAGTTTGCGGGGAACCGTATTTAAACAGTTGAAACTGTATCCAAACAGTGTGTGGAGAACCGTATTTAAAAAGTTGAAACCGTATTTAAACAGTTTGTTCCATAATTCCAAATATCGATAGTAAAATCGTTAGAAAAGTTGTTACACATGCATCTCTTCCAAAGAGTTTATAAAACAGTTAAACGATAGAAAGTGTAGCTATGAACTTATAGTAATATGCAAATAGTCAACGAATACTTGTAAAAGTATAAAACAATAGTTAAGCATGTATCTTCCCCAAAAACGTGTATAAATCATTATAAAACAATTAAGAGTAGGGGCTATGACTCACCTTACTAGTACGGTAGACAGAGTATAAGTAATGTCAGAAGTGAAGATGGAATTGACTTCAAGAGATAACCTGAATGATATGGAAGTCCGAGATAAGTTCGACTTATCGAGAATCGTGATTTGAATAGTGTTCGATGACAAAATGACTTGTCGCAGAGGTGGCTTGCGTGGCAAAACGCTTAATAGTTCAAGAGCAAGTTATATACCATATAACTTGTCTTTATGTATAAGTATCGTTTATTATTTATATTTCTCGTCATGAATTTATAATATGTATCGAAAGTTGGTGAATGATAAATTATAGTAATTGTACGTTACTCCTAGTTAAGCGAATCAATGAGTTTTATTGTAGGAATAACCATTTCTTAATGTGTATTCAGGTTATCGATAATAATTTCAGGTTATGTAATTTACGTTATATATTATATATAAACATATAGTTATTCATAATGACTTCGTAAAACATTACTTGTTAACTTTTATTTATTAGACCGTTGGATATATGAATTATATATTTGTCAAATTTGTAGACAAGTATATATAATATTTTATGTTGATATGGTTACCAAATAAATAAGTGTTAGACAACTTTATTTATCAAGAAATGGTAAAAATAAAATATGTGTATTAACTTATAAAAGTTTTTAGGATGAAAAGTGTTACAGTGGTTTAAAGTTGAAGGGTCGAAAAATGTAATAGTTTATATAAGTAATAAAACTTATAAAAGTTTTTAAGGAAAGTAGCAAGTTGTTAGAAGTTAGGGACTGAATGTGTATCAATTATTATGAATTACAAACTTATATTTATTTTTAAGAAAAGTGGCAGGTTATTGAAATTGGGAGGGCTGAATTAGCCAAATTGCCATAGTTGCAAAAATAACTAAAAAAAATATAAAACTGCCACTGTTTGGTTTCGATCTCGGTATCTCTCATATAGGGGCTAAGTATCACAACCAACTGAGCTATGGGTGTTACATGGTAAACATTTACATAAAATTATAATTAAAGATTAGTTTCCTGTGTTAATAATTTGTGTTATATTATACGATGAAAACTGTGTCGTGGGTTTGTGTATGTTTATAAAATCGTTTATGTTTCCTCTTCTTAAGCCAAAACTGAGCTTGTGATTATTCATGTTCAAGTAGTTTTCTCTCATTAAGTTTCACTTGATTAGTGTTTCCTCGCGACCCAACGAAACACAAGAACGTTAAATGTAATAAGTTTTATGAGCTTTTATTCATGTGAGTTTGGTAACGTCTAAGTATTCGTCATCGTTTTAAAATCTTACTTTATGTTAACCTGTTGTTCATTTGTTTTCGACGCGCATGGCCACACAAGAACAAAGGTACGTTAATTAAACCATGTATTACTGCTAAATGATAAAAAGAAACTTTTTAATAAGCATTTCATGTTAAGTGCTAGGTGGTTTTAGTATTTTTAAATTGACCTTCGTATGATTCATGTAATACTTTTTCAGTGACTATCTAATGTGAGTATGCATGCACACAAGTCCTTGTTTCAGTGAGTTTGCAAGCAAATGAGCCACAAGGAGTAGTACGCGTAGAGTAAGCATACAACGAGAGCCAAGCTTTGGTCTCGTGAGGTTTTTCTTGAGTTATTTTGTGTCCAACAGTTACTTGTAAGTTCATATAATTAAGTTCTTTTACCACACAAGTCTTGACAATGCCACCTTAATGATTTTATATATGCGTGAAGGAAAGTAACAAGATGGAATGGGTTTGGAGACTTACAACACCAACTGTGGTGGTGGGAAAAGGAATGGAAGACGACTGAGTGAGAAATGAAACCGAAACAACTCTCCAATGCTTCCAAGCTTCAAACACGTCACGTACTAGGGCTAGTGATGCTTTAGAACTTGGAAACTAAACCGCGACTTGCTCCCTTCTCCTCTTCTTCTAGGGTTTACGTCTGGATCAAACAGGAACAAGGGTTTAGCGTGGCTTGATACACGACCCATCAAGGTTGTAAGACAAGTAATTGTGGAACCCTAGGTTTGTTTCAATACTCCGTACGTTGGGCAAATGGTTTGTACCAACCTGGCAACAAAACCTTTATGATAATAGATACGTGGTATGCTGGTGTGTGTGATACCAAATGAGCTTACATGGATGGGTTATATAGTGAGTGATAGAAGGCTGAGATCACGAGGGATGGAGTGATAGATAGAAATGAATGCATGTCACCTCTCACCATGCCCAATCGAGTTAAAACAAATCGAATATAGGCAGGGAATGTGTAAGACTTACACCTGACGTGCATAGCTGGTTTTCCATGATTGGGGAGAATGGGTGGTGAGTTTGGGTTGCTTCTGGGGCAGTGAACGAGTGAGGGAGGTGGTCCTCTTGCTTTTGCCTAGTCGACCAAGAGGAATAAGTAAGAAGGAGAAAGGGGCTCAGTTTGGTTTAGTGAGTTGCGACCAGAAAAGAGGTCCGTTTAAACTAGTCAAACCAAGTTGTTAGAGCCATGTTATGGGGGCGTTTAGGAGTCTCCTGGGTGATGATCACATAGGTAGTTTGGTTAAGCTAATTACCTTAGGCTAGTGGTAGAAAACTAGGGCGTAAAGTGGGTGTTTGGGACTGTTTTGGCGACAAGACACAAAAGAACAGATACGTTTCCAAACTTTGTAACGACACATGGTTCATTTATATAATATGTTAACTGGTTGTTTAGCTTATTCAAAGGTCTCGTTAATTAGCTTGTAGCTTGAACTAATTTACCAAAAATAAAGAGGGTGTTTGTTTGGTCTCGTTAAATCAGAAACAAAACAGAAAAATATATTAACTTCTTATGTGTTGTTTTGAGCTTATTAATTATGAGAAAATGATATAAATGGAAAAGAGTGAAAGTGGCTAGAACTTACAGAAACATGGTATGGAAAGAGCTTGACATATGCATACATGTAAATGGGGTTGGTTTGTATTCAAGTAGCACATGGGTAATATTTATTATGATGTGAGCTTAAGTATACCCAAGGGAAAAAGACGATGGTATGAGTGTCGGGTTGAGGTTAAATAACATTGGTGAGTATGTAGTAAGCTCGGTAAATATATAAAACATGTTTGGTAATTATTGTAAGTTTGAAACGTATAATTATTACTTATCAACGTTGTAAGTCATTTGTGATATTTAGTTTATCAAAGTTCATGTGTAAATAACGTTTCAAGGTAAGAGTGAATAATGTCACAATTGACAAAGTATATAAAAAAAAATTTTGTCATGGGTAAAAATGGTTACTTTTATGTATTAATCGTAGGAAAATTTTACGGGATGTTATAAATTCCGCCCCTCCTTCCAATACCCGAGATTTTTACTTGCTTTTCATAAAATATAAAAGTACAAAAAAGAATCATCCTTCACCTTTAGACCTAGTTAGATTAATTTCAATCCTAACGACACTATTCCTGAGTTGAACGATCAAACCCCCGGTACTTGTCACTATACTATACTACAACGATCAAGTACACTGCCCGGTGGGGGTTGTAAGCTTCTCAAGATCCCTTGAGAGGTAAAGCCTGGTGCAATCCCTACGCATCAACCATCGTTACGAGTTAGGTCATTAAGAATGACTATCGTATCGCCGTTACCATCTCAAATATTAGAAGCTCAAATGGAAGCGTTGAAAGCAAAAAACTGACCTGCTGAAAATATATTTGGGATGGCAGTAAATTAGAATGGATTTTTTAAGCGTTCTGATGGAATATTATGTTTTGGAGACCGAAGTTGGGTACCTTTGTATGGAGGAATTCGTGAGTTGATTATGCATGAGTCGCATAAGTCAAGGTATTCTATTCATCCTGGGTCTGACAAGATGTACCAGGATCTGAAGAAATTGTATTGGTGGCTAAACATGAAGGCAGATATAGCGTTGTACCTTAGTAAGTGCTTGACATGTTCGAAGGTTAAGGCAGAACACCAAAGACCGTCAGGATTATTGACGTAGCCAGAACTCCCGGTTTGGAAATGGGAGCGTATTACGACGGACTTTATTACCAAGTTATTACCAAAGACATCTAGCAGTTGTGACGCTATCTGGGTAATTGTGGATCGATTGACTAAGTCTACTCATTTCCTAGCGATTAGTAAGGATGATAGTGTCGACAAACTTGCAAGGTTGTATGTGAAGGAAATCATTTCTCGTCATGGTGTTCCAATATCGATTATTTTGGATCGCGACAGCCGTTTCACGTCAGCTTTGTTGCGATCACTTCAAACCGCTTTGGGGGACGAGTCTTGATATGAGTACAGCATATCATCCCCAAACCGACGGTCAGAGTGAGAGGACTATTCAGACTTTGGAGGATATGCTTCGTGCATGTATAATTGATTTTGGTAAAGGCTGGGAGAAGTACCTACCTCTTGCGGAATTCTCCTATAACAACAGCTATCATACAAGTCTTAAAGCTGCATCATTCGAAGCTTTATATGGTCGTAAATGCCGTTCACCGATTGGCTGGGCTGAGGTTGGAGATAGCCAACTCACAGGCCCCGAGCTTATTTTGGAGACTACTGAGAAAGTGACTCAAATTCGTGATCAGTTACACGTAGCTCGAGATAGGCAGAAAAGTTACGCCAATCAGAGACGTAAACCCCTAGAGTTCCAGGTTAGAGACAAAGTGATGTTGAAAGTCTCGCCTTGGAAATGAGTGATACATTTCGGGAAACTTGGGAAACTCAACCCCCGCTACATTGGACCATTTCTAATTCTGGAGAGAATTGGGCCCGTAGCTTATCGGTTGGAGCTACCACGGGAACTGAGTAAAGTTCACGATGTGTTTCATGTGAGTAATTTGAATAAGTGCCTTTCTGAGGAAACACCGGTGATACCTATGAAGGATATTCACGTTGATGAGAGTTTGAACTTTGTGGAAGAGCCGATTGAGATTTTGGATCGAGAGATTAAGTGACTCAAGCGCAGTCGTATTCCACACATCAAGGTTTGTTGGAATTCCCATCATGGACCGGTATTTATGTGGGAACGTGAGGATGAGTTTTGCAAGAGATATCCTAAGCTTTTCATGTCATAGATGGTTTGTTTAGAGAGAAACCCAGGACGGGTTTCTTCTGAGGCTGGGAGGATGTGACAACTGGCAATTTAGGGAGACATTTTGAAACCCGCATTACTTTAAAGTTTGATGATTTTTAAATGTTTGAAATTTATTCGCGATGAATTTGTAAACTTTGAACCGTGGTTTTGAATTATGAGGTTTCTGTGGAACTTAAATTTGAACTATTATTTTGATATGGAATTTATGTTGAGATTTTATTGATTGAGACGTTCGTGGCACTACGTTGACTCTGGCACTAAGAATAACCTAACAAACTTAAACATTTTTAATTTATGGTTTGGTTTATATATTTATTGAACGTATCGTGGAGTATTAAAGATTTTTGGGAATGATCTCAGTTTGAGAGTGTCGAGACGTTTTGAAAAGTTTATGGGATTGGTCCTTGCGTTTAATAACTAGTCACCTCCCTTAACAATATTATTATTATTATTATTATTATTATTATTATTATTATTATTATTATTATTATTATTATTATTATTATTATTATTATTATTATTATTATTATTATTATTATTATTATTATTATTATTATTATTATTATTATTATTATTATTATTATTATTATTGTTTTTATAAAAAAAATAATATAAAAAGTAAACTACAAATTGGTCCTTATGTTGGATCGGTTCACACACAAAATAAACACACCCTCACCACACTTCATCTCTCCCATCTCTCTCTCATTCCAAAACCCTAGCCGCCACCTTTGGTCGGCCGTCACCACCACACCGCCGCCTGCCACTATACACAACCACCATCACCTTAACCCTCTCATCATCCTCTTCATTTCAACATATAACAAGCGCGACCCAAACGTCCCTAACCTCTCGTTTTAGTCACCACCGCCACCTAAACACCACCACCTCCACTAATATTTTTGGGTTTTCAAAGAGTCTTGAGCTTGGAGTTTTTTTGAAGGTAGGCAGCCACGAATTTCACCTCGTGTGCCTCGATTCGAGTTCAAATCCGTGTCTACACGGATAAATCTTGTTGGGTTTCAAAATATATAAGTGGGAAATGATATTTTGATAATAAAAATTCGTTTGGTATCCGGTTTTATGGTTTTTCTTGTGGGTGTCGACTTGAAACCGAGAGCTAGGCTCTCGGCTTGGTGTTAACCGTCGAGCCTAGTGGTTTTAGTTGATGGGTTTGGACCTAGTAATTGTTGTGATAAAGGTGTTGATATATTGGAGTTTGTTTGTGGCTTGATTGGATTGATTTTGGCTCTTGTTGTTGTTGTTGTTGTGTTGCCGTGACCCAAAGGGTCCATTTAGAAGTTATGGGAGTGCTCCGATGAGCCTAAGCCGAGACCAAGTGGTCTTTGGTTTGAGTCCTTGTGACTCGTGGTCTAGCCGAGACCCAAATGGGTCTCCCGGCATAGGTTTGGCTTGGTAAACCAACCCGGAATATGCGTATCTTGATGACTTCTTGTTTTGTTCCATGTTGTTGTTATTACTTGGACTCATGGTTGTGCGAGTCGAAGTCACGTTGCCTTTCTAGTCAACGATTGATTTCGGCAAAACGCCTTAGCACTTGGATTTGGACAACGAGCTGAGGGTGATGACTCGGACATGTGACTCATCTATTATAACTCAATAATAATAGTAATCAAACTTAATAATAAAAACTCGTAATACTTATATTAATAATACAAATATTTATATAAATATATAAATGTGAAAACGTATATATATTTATACAAGTGTGTATATTAAGAATAAAATAATCACGAGTAATATAATAATAATGTAACGATAAATATTATACTATGAAAATAGTGTGATAGATTTCGGGAATGTTATTATAAACAAACAATTATAAATGACAATATAATTATAACATTGGATTCTCTACGAAACGAAATGTCTTTTTGGAAAATAAAACGAGAACTTACGAGTTATACGAGATCGAGGGCACTTGAGTCCAAGTGGGCCATATTAATATTTATTGAATGATTTGGTGCTTGTCACGGATATGTGACGTTAATATAATCATTTTCTATAACTACGTAACTTATTTGATCGACGGATTAAATAGGACCTACTTGGTTATATAAAAAGGGTATATTAATGGGTATTGTATCCTACGACGTCCATAGGTTGTGGTAGGAGTGAGGGATAATGAGCTACTAAATATCTCGTGAGGTTTACCAAATTGACGAATTTGGTAAGTTTAACGATATATTTAGGGAACTTATTAACTTAAATACTTACCATATAGTAAATCTACGTGCTATGTGACTTAGGTTTTGGGTATGATCTTGGAATAATATATTAAGTAAATAATGATGGAGGGTTACCAAGTCGACGGATTTGATAAACTTCGATGGTTTATTTAAGTAATATATTGGGTCAATATTAGACCCGTAGAGTGTTTTATTATTCTTTTTCGTTGCGGTTATCTTGGTTTAAGTTGTGTCGACCCTCCACCCGCATGGATACCAAACGCCAAACTAATACGAGAATAACACGAGAAATGGATTTTCGGAAAGTAAAATGGAATACATTCGGGATTGGGAATATTTGATTTTGAGGAAATGATTCTGAAAAGAGTTTACATTGTTAGGAAGTGCCGAGTCTGTAGTTGCCGTCTTTTGAGTTGTGAAACATCTTGCTTCTACCGGTTTCTTTGTGCTGATATCTGGACTTGAGGTAAGTCATAGCCCCACTTTTACTTTTGAACTTTGTTTTCAATACTTGGGGCGAGAAACGTGCAAATTGTTTTATGTGGACTTTTATCGCTTTTTGTTTAAAACTTGATATGCTTATAGAACTAGGTAGGTTATAGCGCATGTCGTATCCTCATGAATGCATGAACATGTCGTATCCTTACGAATGTTGGGCATGTCGCATCCTTGCGAATGCATATTGATTTGATTTGGTCTTTGGACTATAGTGTGTGCACCTATAGGTTTAGTTTAGTGATATGAGGCCTAGTCTAGCTAGCAAACATTTTGCGTATATGTCCACTTGATTGAATTAAGAATTTAAACCTATGATCTCACCAGCGAAAGCTGACTTTTAGCGCGTTTTCTCAGGTAATTAAGTTATGGCTTTTGATGCTAGGTTTGGAAGGCTTGGATTTGGCAACTCGGTTTAAAGGATCTATTTTCTCAAACTTTGATATGTATTTGTGGACCTACATTTAATCTATTTGGGCCTTACTTTGGATAATTTGGGATGAATGTAAACTTTAAAAACCTTGTATGGTTTTGTTTTATTTATGTTTACTTTATCTCGTTCTTTTATTACTTGTGATGGATACCAATCCACGTAGCACCCTGAAAGCTTGTTTAGTCTTCCGTTGTACTTTTGGGGGTGTTGCAACATTCAGTCTCAGTAAAAAGAACCTTATGCTGCTTATCACATATTTGTGATATTGAGAAAAGGTTGAAATGGCCTAATTCTTTTACAAAAGACACACTATCAAATTCTAAATTGCCAAATTTTATTCTACCTTTACCAGTGACGTAACCTTTGCTACTACCAAATATAACAGATCCTCCTTTGAATTCTTCAAAATCATCTAGGTGATCCTTGTTACTAGTCATGTGCTCTGAACATCCACTATCAAATATGCCTTTGTCTCTCATGTTCTTGAGTGGATGATCCTGCAGATAAAAAAGAGATTAGTTTCTCTTAGGGACCCAGGCCTTTACAGGCTTGAGTCTTCCTTGTGGACCTTGAGCATTCATAGTATTAAAGTAAATGGTTCCACTATCACAATTGGAGTTTGGCCTAGTGTTTCTCCAATTATAGCCTGTTGAGGTCTTAATAACAGTACCCTCATTTCCCTTTACAGCATAAGATTTTGACTTTTTTGCTGTATTTTTAACAATGGGTCCTTTCACATGTGAAAATTTGCTTCTTTGATTGAATCTATTCACTTTGGGTTTAACATAATTAACATTAACACAACCAGTATTAAATTTTGGCTTAACAGGATTAACATTTTGCCTAACAGATTTAACATTATGCACACCAGTATTAATGTTGGGCCTGACTGAATTAATATTTGAATTACCAGCATTGATTAGTAATGGTCTAGGAACAGATTGATTAGCATGATTAACTCTGTTGACATTAGTCCAAACTAGTTTAGCCATCCCATTACCAGTGTTAAAAACCCTTTGTTTCTTAAGCTCAGCCTCTTAAGCCATTCTCTTTTCATGAAAATCACAATCTTTGATTAAATGACTAAGGCTACCACAAACAAAACACCTTTTCTTGGTGAAAGAGTAACCTTCCCCTAGTTCTCTTTCCATCATTTCATTTCAATTCATTCTATTTACTCTGGGTGACTCTGCATTTTCAATTTGTTGCCTAGGAGTTTTTATGTGTGAGACACAACTAGGTTCAACTGTCTTTGTCTTTGGTTTTGATGCAGATGCAACAGGCTTGTTGATTAAAACTAACTTTGACTTAGACACCTCTTTTGGTATATCTACAGGCTCTGACTCATAATCAACAAGATGCTCATAGATATTTCCAATAGATCCTTCATTGCCATTGGATTGACAGGTAGAATATTCACTAGATTTGTCATCTGAGACACTAGTTTCAGGCTTCTGAGGTCTTTGTTTACCATAAACATACAAAGATTCATCAAATTCCTGTTGTGATTTAGGGGTATAGTCTCCATTTAATGGATGTGGATGTATTATATATTGGTTTATCAACAAAATATTCATCTTTACTAACAAACACAGTATGTTCCATTACTTCCTCATAGCTTAAGACCTCACTGTTTGATGTTAATTCTTATCCTAAGCCAACTTTACAATTTGAGCTCATGCTAGAATCAACTAGTTTAAATAGGTGTTTAGAAGAATTATTCCATAATTCTACTGTTTTCTGTAGCTGTTCCTTATCTTTTAAAGCTTTCATTCCAATTCTCCTATATTTTCTTAGCTTTTCATCCTTCTCTTAAATTTCATTAGCTTGAAATGTAAGCTTTTCATTTAAGGCTAGTTGCTGTTTTTGAAGAGCGACAATTTGAGCTTCTAGTGTTTTAACAACATTACTATAAGCAAGTATTTTTGCTCCCTGATCACCTAACAGACTCATTTGCTCATCACATAGTGTTTTAAGTTTATTATATGAGTCAATGCAAGTCTTAGAGCACAAAGATACCTCAGTATTGGAGCTGATAGCCATGAGTGCATGGTTTGCTTCTTCCTCTTCTTTAGTGTGCTCTCCCTAATTTACAACACTATCATCTATAGTTAGCAACCCAAGCTGATTCTTCTCCTTCTTTTCAGCTTCTTGTTCTTGATAGATTGGGCCTTTCTTCTTCTTTTCATCAGTGGTCACCTTTGATGTGCATTCCCTAGCAAAATGACCAGTGTTGTGGCACGTGAAACATTCAAGCTTCTTCTTGTCAAAACCAACAGGTGCCTTTCCATCAAATCTGATTCTTCTACCAGTTTTCTTGTAGAAAGTCTTCATTCTAATAGCAATCATTGATATTTGCCAGTTGATATCCATCTTTTCAATGTCCACATCATTGATATGTTCTAGGTCCTTATTGAGTATGTATATGTCTTCTCATTGCTTTGCAAAGAGAGAGTAAATGACTTCATCAGCAAAACCAGTAGGAGCTTCTATTTCCTTCACATTGGTTGAAAAAGTGCTATAGCTACCAGGCTTAACCTTGTTAGTACTGCTCTTGCTTTGGGAGACAAAAGCAACATTATGAGCACTTGAAAATGCTTTTGAAACACCTTTGATCTCTTGTTCAAAAACCCTAATTTTATTGCACATGTCATCAGTTGACAAAGTATCAACATCTGGTTTGGTTCTCATAGTCATTGCCAGATATGACCATTCTGGAGGCAAATATCTGAGAAACTTGTAATTTGCATCTTCAGTGGACACTTCAGAACCAAGAGCTTCCAACTGTGAAAGGAGTTGTTGGAATCTGTCATATCCCTTTTCCAACCTTTCTGAACTAGAGATAGTAAATGCTTCAAACTGTTATTTTAAAACAGCCTTCTGGATCTTCTTTGAATTTGCATTGCCTCCAAACCTAGTTCTGATGGCTTCCCAAATTTCTTTAGCATCATCCATTCCATGAAATCTTCTTAAATGTTCCTTAGGAATATCCATTAGCAAGATGTTTCTAGCCTTCCTCTCCTTTTCAATAGCATGAATCTCTGTAGCAGATACTGGTGGAAGCACTCTAACAACACCATCTTTTCCAACAGAAATCCTCTTCTTAGAGTTTCCATTTTGAATTACCTTCCAGACATAATTGTCAATGTACTCCAGGTAATGTTCCATCTCCATAGCCCATATATCATACTCCTCCTTCTTCAGAATTGGGAGTTTGATATTTGAGATAGTGGTTGTTACAGACATGATTTGTTGTTGTTGTTTCGTTCGACTGGTTTCTGAGACATCATCATGGTTTGAAACATCATCATCACTGTTATGTTGAGAGAACTCATCATTAGCAGGATGAGACATTTTTCAAGGTTTTGCAAGTAAATGAGTGTTTATGGTTTTGTGTTTCTTCAAACTCAGAGTCCCTCTATAGGCTCTGATACCACTTATAGATCCAAAGTAATGGATCTAAGTAGCCTTTATAAGACAATAGCTAACTTGAATGAATCCAAATCAACTATATGAGAGACTCAAACAATGAATGCTTTGAATGTTAATGCGGAATCTTAACACAAGCAGTTAGAAGAACACAATGAGATTAACTAACTTCATATTTGCTATTAATTTCTATTAGGCTTGATTCACCCAAAACACAATATCATAGAGTTCCTTTTATACCTCAAGGAAACCCTAATAGCTTTACAAAACGTGTGAAAGGATAAACATATCTTCTCCTAAGATATCTAGATGTGTGTATATCTTTTCCTAATATATCTCCTAAGATATCTATTCTGTTTTCATAAACAGACTTAACTAGAAATACTCAACAGTACTAACTATGCTTGCGAGACTTAACTATGAACTGGCAGACTTAACTATAAAACTAGAAAACTTAAGTCTGTTTACAATGATTCTTAACAAATAATTCCTAACAGACCCTCTCCTTCATCCACATCCATCATAGAGATTAATACATCAAATGAGTCCGATGTAGAAGGAACTGAAATGTCATTTTTATCGTTAGTTGCCTTCGGTTTCCTTGGTGCCTTAGGTTGATATGCGAACTTAGTCTTTGAACCAATATGAACTCCACGAATAGCTTGCCTTGGCACTTTCATGTTCTTAGTAGGATCCGAGACAAGTTTCTTTGGATATTTATTAAGAACATAACCAAAAACCTTATAACTTGAGCATCTTGAAGGTGTCAACTCATACTCAATATGGATAGTGTGCATATTATAGCCTTCACCCTCGAATTAAAATTTATCAAAAACAGGTTTACATCTTGGAGGTCAATTAATCTTTACCAAAAGCTTTAAGGCTTTTCTTGATGCACTATAACAAAAAGATGTAAAACTAACACACGTATAAACAGAAGTAAAAGATGGTTTGCAATTACTCCATTTGTCTCACAAAAGTGTGTACTTTGCTATTTATGTTTATTCAAAAAAATGTATATACATTCAGTTTTTATACATCTATATATATATATAAAAATTGAGTTCCCCCTATTGAATGTGAGCATTAATGGCACAAGCTAAGAAACTCAAATATGTAATTTAAGCAAATGAATTTAGTACGTGTGGAGCTTATTTGAAGCTTTTAAGAGATTTTAAGGATACATAAATCTATTATACTTAAAGCTTATCCCCTTAATTTAATGTGCAAGATGGGTTGTGCACAACCAATTGTACGGTGCAAACATGATTATGCATACCAAAATTACTAAAAAAATTCATTTATGATAATTAATTTCGAGGCTTTGGAATACCAAATGATAGAGAATGTAAAACATTTACAAATTCAATTTAGACTTGAATTAGCATCATAAAAGAATCGCGTAGTTTTTTCATGTAACCACACAAGTCTATAAATAACATATTCTCATTGCATCTGGAAATGGGTAAAAATCCAGGCCCCACCACCCCCACCATTCCTGTCTGATGTAGCTAGAGGTTTTCCAAGACCACTCCAAGAACAACATAGTACTGAAGTCGTGTGTTCCTTAATTGTACTAACCAGGTTACCATCTTTACATCTTTAAATAAATAACATATACAATCCCTCACAATCGTGAAACCAATGCCCACTCTCACAGTATCCACTTTCAAGATTTGTTTGAAAACTCGAACATATACAATCCCTTCTTCCTGTGGTAATAATAAAAGATCTCAATTTTTTCTTCTCTTTCGTGTATAACATCATCTTAGACCTTTTAACATTGAAACACGAAGAGAAGTACAACATCATCGATCCATCTTTTGAAGCTTAACTTCTTTTTATATCCGAACAAGAAAGATAAGATTTGTAACAACTATGTTATAATCTCTCTTTGATTAGAAAATAACAAAATAAATAATGAAAAACAAAACTAAACCTACCCGAGAACTTATATCAAGATCTTGAAGGCACAACTGAGATCTAACGAGTTAAAACAAAACCCATCATTAATTTAGAAGCTTAGGTCCACGCATCCTTTTATTTATTTTTCTTTGAAGAACCAAACAAGAACACGAATTAGATGGTTATGATTCGTGTGTTTGAAGAACAAGAATTAGATATTTGTGATTGTTGTTTGGATTAAAGAAGAAAGGAAGAAAGAAAGGGAGAAAAGAGGCTGAGTTTGGTTTTGGTGAAATAAACAAAGTGTGGTGGCTGCTGTTATTGTGTTTAGGTTTAGGGTTCAAGTAAGAGTGTAGTGTGGTCATATTTCCAAGACAAGATGGGCTTGATGTAGTGATTAACGATTTTTATTTCTACACTACTCATTGATTGGGCTGAATTTTACAACAACAATAGTGAGTGAATACTTAAGTTTCTTAAACCTTTGCACTTTCAAACAGTTAACCGCTTCTGCCTCAAACACAATACTTTGTTTTTTCTTATTTCTTATTTTAGTAAAATGGTCATTCTTATTATTATAATTGTTTATGAAAATAAGATGAGTGATGTTCGATTTAAAAAAAAATGGTAAAGTATTATTAGAGATTCTTTGAAAAAATGTTAATGAAAATATGTTTGACTCAGTAGTAAGTATTATAGTGGTTAAATATGACGGAAAAAAGCTATAAAATATGTTTGACTCAAATAGAAAGTATATAAATATCTGCACAAACATTATATACAAAACATGTAGAAATTCAACCAATGATCCAGCCGATGCATCGCACGGGTTTGATACTAATTTAATGTTGAAGGGGATTTGTGCACAAAGTACGGTACAACCAAGACATTGCACACCAAATAACTACAAATTTTGTATCAATTAGTAGTACATCGCTATATCAGTTATGAAAATTTATTTCACTCTGGTAAACAAAAAGATGTAATTATGTGATCACACGACTCATAAAACCCTCAAAGAATAAAAACCAAGTGGTGGTTATAACAGTAATAAGTTAATGCATTTTAACTCTATGCCATAATCAATTTTATGACTTTTAGTTTGTTCACAATTAGTAGTTCCTTAAAACCTTTAAATAACCCAACACGCTTTCACCGACCATAACGTATCCCACAATCATATCCACCTC
Source organism: Artemisia argyi (assembly GCA_030686995.1). Taxonomy (NCBI): domain Eukaryota; kingdom Viridiplantae; phylum Streptophyta; class Magnoliopsida; order Asterales; family Asteraceae; genus Artemisia; species Artemisia argyi. The sequence goes on along the minus strand of CM060700.1, from coordinate 237,913,286 downwards.
AGATCTGTTACATGTTCATCGGTCAAAAAAAATCAAATGAAAAAGAAGAGAAAGATGAACAAACGAAATAGCACAAACAACGTTCGAAAACAAAAAGGAACATGCAAGATGTCAAATCTGTTAAACCTTTTAACAAATCTTTTTACTTTCGATCCAAAATGAAATATTTAAATATCTTTTGATATATTGATCTAGAGGTTCGAATTATTAATGAAGATTACATGGCGTTTGCTTAGATGAGTTAAGAGAATAATAATAATAACATTAATGTTTTAAGAGTAGTGATATTAGTTTTTGTTTATTAACAAATTGTAAAGTAATGACATTAATTTTTTTTCAACAGAAATTGTAAAGCCAATACCCGAGTTTTGTAATCTTATGTCGTTGTGATTCCAATAGATCCATTAGTATAAACTGATGTATCAGTTTTGGTGTAAGAGCTAGACGAAAGAAAAAAAGAACTAAGGTTTCGGTAGTATAAATATGTGTTTGAAATAACATGTTTTACATTACAATGAATAAAGTCACTCATGTATTTGATACGTATTTCTTCAAATCAATTATATTTACAAAAACTTACTTAAAAAAACTCCGTTTATTCAGTCGAGTACCCCAATCAAAACTAGGCATAATAACTAAATATGCATAATCTTTGCGAAACCGAATATATTTTACGGTAAACAAAGCCCGTGCATCGCACGGGCCATGATGTCTCGTGGATAATAATAATTTTACCTTTATAATGTATCATGAATTAATTAATGCTCATTTTAAATTTATATAATAAATATGATTGTAAAAGTAGCTTTTTATCAATCAAAATTTGTATTAATTAACACATATAATATTATTATTATTATTATTATTTTGATTCCATACATTCATTTTAACAAGAAGTAATAAAAAAGAATAAAATTAATAAGGGCAATTTGAGTAAATTAAGATATTTGAAAATAATCAATGAATAAACATACTTACTTAATGACTAGTTATTATTCCAAAAAGAATCTTATTAACATTTAATGTTTTTTAACATGTACCTAAGGCATAATTTTAAAAAATTCTACAATAATTGTTAATACTTTTTATTAAAAGGAATTGCTAACATGTGCCCACTAGACACCTTTTAATGTGTAAATAAATGTATATAATGTTTATTTAATAAATTAAAACTTTCTTTTTACACTTAAAAATGCATTTAATAAACACATTTTATAAAATGCCCGGTGAGCACCTATTAACAAATCCTTTTACTAAAAAGAAAATTTATTCTTCTCAATTAAATTTAATGTTTGACATGTCAAAAACTCCATATGTTTAAACATTTACACTCAAAGAACAAGTCTTACTTTTTGTTCGAGTAGCATTAAGTTGAATGTTCTCACTTAAACAATGCCTTTCATTTTTGTTTAATTCCAAAAGAGAAACACTTTTGTCACTCGGTTTAGAACAGTTATAGTTTATTTATTTCAACAAATATATTTACAGGGATTTTTTTTTTCCAATCTACTATCTTATACTCCCTCTGTCCCAAAAAAAAAGGTCCATCTTGCTATTTATATTTGTTCCAAAATAAGTGTCCAGTTTTTATATATAAACAGTAATTATGACTAGTTTTCCTACTTTACCCTTCTAATTAAAACTTGGATTAATTACTCATATTTTATTTTTATATTAACTATGAGGGTAAAAATGACTTTTTATCAATCAATACTAACATTAATTACACATATCAAAAAATTTACATTTTTTTTGTGGACTCTCTTTTATGGACGGAGAGAGTAATTGAGGAAGACACTTCCCTTCATTAAATGCACATCAAAACTTAATTTTAAAACAACTTATAAAGCATATGGTTCAAACATTTACTTCTCTCCTAAACTTGATTTTAAACAATACATGTTATAAAGCATATGGTATAAACCTTTCAACACATTTAACTAATGTTATTCTTTTAATATCCCATTTCTCAAAATTAAAATTACTATACCACATAATTCAAACCAATCAAACTACGAATTTATTGTTAAAATTATAATCGAAGCACTCATCATCAAAAGAGTTAGCAATGCAGACAACAAGGTAGCAATTCCATCATCCTTATCTACGTTTGTAAGTTGTTGCAATACACAGTTACTATGCTATATATATTTGCTATAGGAATTCTAGCATAAAAGTGTATACAATAGAAAAATATTATTCGTCAAAAATTATAATTACAGGGTACCGGCTGCTGCAACGCGCGGGTACCCTGTTAGTTTCAAATAAGAAACTAAACATTAAAATTAGGATGAATTTCATATCTCTATTTTTTCATAATTAATTTCATATATACCCATATTACAACCTTTGAATGCATAATGTACAATGCTTTTAAAACATGTTTTGGGTAAATATGAAATTTCTATATGAAATTTCTAATTTTGAGAGGGGATATGAAATTGCCCCAAAATTACATGATGTGTTTATTGACTTTACTTTCCTTATTGCTTACATTTGTTTTCAAAAAAATCAATGAATTAGTTCACAAAGTTTAATAATAACAAACAAGGGAACAGCAACAATACCTTTGCGGGAACTATTCAAGAATTAGACCTTGTTTGACTTGGCATCTTATCAAGAACTATTTAAGAACCCAAAAACACTCGCAGAAATTGTAACTAACTCATCGGAATACCAAGAGAAAGACAGGATTTTGCCGTAAACGATAACAGAATTGCTAGGAAGGCAACTATGATACCATATGATCTTTCTAGGAGTCAGCGAATGAATCGAAGAACGATCTAGCCTACTAACTGGAAATCCAAAAGAAAGAAGGAATTTTGAATTCATTGGACTAATGATTGTGGATAGTTTGTTACAAAGATTACAAGGGATTTTGAGGAGGAAAAGTATTTACAAATCAATAGCTAATCATCTAACTAACCATCAGTTTCTTATAGTCTAACCCAACTTGTTTTCCTGCCAATGACCACCGGTGCGAGGCACATGTTTATTTACGTGGGACCACATTATGTGTTGCCCAGGTTTTAGTTTGGGGTGTTTGGTATATAATGAATAAAACGTATAAAAACAGTAACAAAGTTGATTTACTAAATAACGATATATTATTGCTTTTTGAATAAACGATTACAGAACATGAGTATATATAGGATGTCAATCGGTATGTTGAACCGATGTGACTCTATCCAAGAGTTATCTATGAAACGTCATGACTCTACACCCTTAACCGTTCTAACTAATAACTACCAATAAATGGGCTTTGTTTGGGTTAGAAAGGTTCGACCCAAACACTAGTTATAATTCGACCCATTTATGTTTACAGACTTAAACATAATAATACATACATACGAATTACATATTCTATCTTACTTATATCTTTTGGCTATTACGACATTACATGGTCTATATCTCCTCCCTAATGTCTTAATGCCAATATCTATCTTCTTGTTGATATGCTTCACGCAATCTTTTCCTTGATCCAAATCTTCTCAACTTGTAACACGAACTTTGTCTTTAAACAACTTGCTTTGTAATCTATCACAGATCATCTTCACTTGTTTGTTTCACACAACTTGGCTTCACACCATCTTCACTTTGATCATTCACTGATATGTTCTTCACGAAACTATCCTTCACGGCAAACTTGGTTATAACCTTTAATTCTTTCACAGAATTTTTGATCCTTCACGGATTGAATTCACCTTTCACAGGTTATTTCCCGCATCACACGGTCTTTGCATTGACTTTCTAATTTTCATCAATAAGGCACATCAGAAGTGCCGGTTCATCATCATCATTCTCTATTAGTAGTGCCGTATCTTCCTTCTTTTTCTTGCTTGTACATTCATAAGCATAGTGCCCAAGTTTTCCACACTTGTAGCAATTAATTTGCGACTTATCATCATACCTTCGCGGTTTGTTGTTGTCTCCTTCCGACTCATTTGAGGTGTGTCCTTCACTTTTATATCTCCCTCTGCCTGGTCCTTTCGAAAACTCTTGTCCACGTTTTCCAAAACGCCTTCCTTGATTGTTGTGTCGTGTCAACAATAACTTGTTATGATCGTCACTTTCCTTATTCTTCTTAAACTTTATTCTCTCTTCGAAAGCCTTCAATCTTCCAATCGCATCATCTAAAGTCATTTTGTCTAGATCACAATGTTGCTCTATGGATGCAACAATTTGTATAAACCTGTCTGGTACGGAATTCAGGAGTTTTTGTACTAGGCTTGGTTGATCAAAAGTTGAACCCAAATTCGCTGCTTTGGTCACAATCTCATTTATCTTCGCGGTAAATGCATCAACTGTTTCTTCCTCATTCATTTGCAACATCTCAAACTCTGATTTGAGTGTTTGCAATCGTGCCTTTTGTACTCGATCTTCTCCCACATATCTTGTCTTGAGTGCATCCCACACTTCTTTTGTGGTCTTATAACTTGCAACTTGTAATACTAAATCTTCTGGCAACGCTTGGAATAAATATGCCATCGCGGCTTTGTTTTTCTTCACATCAGTGTTAGTGCCTGGTTCTATAAATTCCCATATACCATTTGCTTCCAAAAACGTTTTGAATCGAATAGCCCAAACAGGGTAATTTGTAGAATTTAAAACCGGACATTGAAAATGTACCAATGATCCCACAAGTGCATTATTGTTGCTACCGCTTGATTCCGGCATGTTTCTGAGTTTTCTGGTCTTCTTCTTTGACTCACAAAAGGTACGTCTTCTTTCTTCTTCAACTTTGTAATCGAATCACTTGACTTTTGATCTTCTTCGATCAAATCTGTAACAAGTTTCTAGTGGTTGTTTATCACAAACAATCAGCCTCTTCAAACGATTTCCTTCCCAGAAATCACCCACTCTGTTTTTTGGTTCTTCTTGAACGGAAAAAAAAAATCCCGATCACTCACTGATTTTTTTGATGCAATCTGCAACGATTCTTCAACCTGCTCTGATGCCAATGTTGCCCAGGTTTTAGTTTGGGGTGTTTGGTATATAATGAATAAAACGTATAAAAACAGTAACAAAGTTGATTTACTAAATAACGATATATTATTGCTTTTTGAATAAACGATTACAGAACATGAGTATATATAGGATGTCAATCGGTATGTTGAACCGATGTGACTCTATCCAAGAGTTATCTATGAAACGTCATGACTCTACACCCTTAACCGTTCTAACTAATAACTACCAATAAATGGGCTTTGTTTGGGTTAGAAAGGTTCGACCCAAACACTAGTTATAATTCGACCCATTTATGTTTACAGACTTAAACATAATAATACATACATACGAATTACATATTCTATCTTACTTATATCTTTTGGCTATTACGACATTACATGGTCTATATTATGTAGCAGAGTTAGGGTATTTTCAGTTTTCCTTATATGTATAAAGAATTAATGCTCGAGTACTCAAGTTTAAGTTCTTGCGCCAAATTCCGTTTAAAACAAAAGTTCTCATGCAATATAGAAAAAACCACACAAGCAGCATTTTTTACTGTTTCTGCCAATTACCACCATACTAACCGCAAAATACTCACGGTTTATAACTATTACTTGGGCCGCTACACAAAGCCATATATCAAAGTCAAAGACAAGTAAATATAACATCTACTAAACTCTATAGCACCAACCAAACACTCATCATCCACTGGAAGAAGAATGTCAGCCATCTTTTGTGGATACATCTGCTATTTCCCACATCATGAGGTTGATGTCTGCAAGTAGTACAGTACATTAATTAACCATCCACATATAGAAAAAAGTAAAGTTACAATATATCAAAATATTAATTTAAAAAATTGTGTATTTTCAAAACGGTGATTTTATGATAAGCTGAAAATAAAAAAATGCATAACCAAAATTTCGTTGAATGTTTTGCTATGGGAAGTACCTGATTAGTTGGTGTCTAGGTAGAGGGCTTTCTTACTTCCATGACGATCTTTCGATCTGAGTTCCTCAGATAAAACACCACTAAAAGTCCAATCACTTGTAAATATCATCAAATGTAAACGATAAAAAAAGAGCAGTAAACTTGTTTAGCAAGTTTAGAGTAAGAATCACCTGTATCGCCTTTTTGCATGTTTTTTGAAATTATAAAAGCTCTAAGCCCTGTTAAAACATATATTTTCCTGTGACGGGAAGGCCAGCAACGGAAGTAAATATCATCCCATTCTTTCCCATCAGTATCTACAATATTCACCGGGATCTTTTGATACTCAGGAACTGCTGGGAAATAAGCCTGCTCAAAATGTTGCATATATATTCATAAACATTATCAATTCATTGCATTACTAATTCCATAATATATGGTACTTAAGGTCTTTTCAACTCACCTTAGCGTAATCCTTGGGGATTAACAGACGACTAATTCCTAAATTGGCATCCGAAGCAGATGCTAATTTTGCAAATAAAGGCATAAGAACAGCTTTTGGGCTAATTTATGGTTAAGAAAATTGTTTGAATTGACATATAACACATTAAATAATAAATAAAATTTGAAATAAAAGATAGGATACTGTGTAGAAGGGCAGTCGTTACATGTGATCCCAGAAAAAATATTGAGCGAGTATTTGGTAAGTGAGACTACGCATCCACAGTGGATTAGCTGCAAAGTTAGAACACAACATCCATTAAGAAATACAAGTTTCCAAAGACCTAATTAAATAACATATATCTTGGACAAACTCAGTGTTTTAGTCACCTTGTTGCACGATTCACATTTCTTCCAACCATCCTCGTTTGAGTGAAACGTTTCACAGAACTCTCCCGATTTATAAATAGAACTACACGGATATATTAAATATATAAGCCACTTAAAGGTATCCGGTAAACCATCTAAAGATGGGTCATCTCAAAATATATACATATTTTATATAATATAACAAAACCCCTATCGGGAATTTTCAATTTCAAAAAAATGCATTCATACTTTATTTAGTAATAATTTTATTTTAAAAAAATATTATTTTCTTATTAGGTAACATTTTATATTTATCCATAACACAAGTAGAATATAAATACAAAAAATATAGATATGATACAATTAATAATAGGATTAAAATTTTTAAATAATTATCTTTAATAATAAAAAACTATAATCAAACATCATAAATTAAACAAAACAAAGATTAAATTATTTATTATTTAATAAATAAAAATATATGATTCAAAAAAATTTTAAAAACCCGCGCGTGCGCGGGCATTATAACTAGTATAATATAGAGTAAATCGTATCTAACTAATACCCTTTTAGATTAAGTTTTAGGTTTTCATCAATAACAACTTGAAATATGTATCAGACTTTCATTTACAGTACAATTAAAACACAATTATTCCAGATAATCAACATGAAATAAAGGGTAAATATATTTTTAATAACCTAAATCAAGGTCATATATGTATAAACCCGATCTAGAAGCACTCAACATCATCGAATAAAACTCAAAGGATACAAATCAAGTACGCACAAATTCAGTTGCATCTGAGTGCAAATTAGATGTATAAAACTTACTGGCAGTAATAGCATAGCTGCGCATGTTCACCCGTGATAAATTTCCATCCGTTCATAAGCGGATCAGCAGTAAATTCATTACAGTTGAAGCAAGAATTTTTCGATGATGCCATTAAAGGTCACCAAAACCTGATAAAGTGAATTTGGAATTTTGGTTTGATTGTGTATAAGGAAAGGCTTAGGGAATGAATTTATGATCAACCAGATGAAGACAAACCTACCTACAATTCATGCATAAAGTCCAGCTCAGCATAATCGCTAGTTACTGGAAATGTGGTAACTTTTGACTGTTTTGAATCTTGCTTGTGTAATAAAGCATGATTCTTTGGTATTTTTTTTTTTCTTTTTTTCTTTTTTTTTTTTTTTTTTTTTTTTTTTACACTCCGATCGGTTGGATCATTTCACCGATAAACATAGTCTAAGGTAAGTAAAAGCTGAATTGCTTTTTCAGGGTTTATGTTTTAGCCTTCCATTTCATGTGGATAAATAACAATTACAATAAGATGGCAGGCAAGCAAGCAACAAGTTGCGCCGCAAACCCCTTTTGGATAGCAAACCCAATCCTACTAAAAATGAAGTTTTGTTTCTTAAGGGTCGACAAATTACTTTGCACAACCCGTTGTACCTTAGTCAAAAACTCTCTTGCCTCCGGAGCTAGGAAACCAAATGTATCAAAAGCAAAAGGGATAAACACATGTTGATTTTCTAAACAAGCCTTCTCGTGTTTAGTAACTTTGCTCGATTCCGCTTTCAACGCAGCTTGTCCCGTAGCAAACCCATTGTCCTTGAGCCCAACGAGAGGGGACACCCCTGTAAGATCCACACAAGCATGTTTCCCCCGGGCCCACCCAAACACAAGTATATCAGCCGGCCGTAAAGTAGACCTCCCTTCAAGCGGATCCGTCAGAAAGTTCACAGGGACTCCTTTTTGGAAGAAATTCCTGCTCGTTGGGCTCAAGGACTTTTGTTGATAAGTATTGAGTTTCTGAATGTATGATACACGTGATCAATAAGCTGTAAACATGACTCCAATCTCCAGCTAAGCTACACAAACTTGAAACTAAACAGCAAAGAATATTTTTTTACTGAAAAAATAACAAGAAGCTAAGGATTACAAAACATGACCAAAAACACCGTTACTAAAAGACCGCGCACCCCTTAAATTTAAAGTACGAACAAGTGAACAACCTCCTCTCAAAATTTCACCAAGATAACTATCAAAATTAAACCAGAACGTCACTGCAGCATGTGGAAGATACCTAATTTATATGGTTTTGCACATTTCATGTCTGTTACAAATTATGCAACTCTGATGCCATGTAATCATTTTTTATTTTATTTTTTTCATGCTAGTCTCACTAGCATCCATACGACACCCTATTAACAAAACGCAACTCTGTTACCAGTCAGCCCAAGGAAAACGTAAATAAACATATTGAACCGTTTGATGAAACCTGCTAAATGAAACTCATAGATACAAACTTAGGCAACCCCTATTGTAAGAAAATTGTACAGGAACCATGACTCCTGAGACGGAAGCATGCAAAAATCACCAAACGATATTCTGTTCACTAGCTTCTGACTCATCTAGATCTACAATCAAAAGGAATCATTATTGAATTTGATAGATGACCTTCGTGTAATGGCTTCACTAAAGTACAAGACCATGCATCTATTAACTACAACCCAATTTCGGGACTTCTGCTGGTAGGAGTACCATTTTTTTTGAGTTTTGTGATTTTAGCTCAAGTTGGGTTCTTACATGTCTTAATTTACAGAGCCGAACTCAGTCATTCAAGTGATTTGCTATGCCATTTCCATGTCCATAATCTAAAGCTGCAGGCTTCACTGATGTGACATCTAGTGCTCAGTGTAAAGTAAGAGCTCTGTTTCAAATATTGCAAATGTTTCAGAGTTTGGTTCATGTATGTAAAGTTAAGCAAATTCCATGCGTGTTATTGTAACAGAACCAGAAAAAAAAAAGTATCAAACCGATACTTTTATGTAAACTGCAGATGCATGTAAACCATCAGCTCATGCAAATGAAGATTGACATTATAACGTTTTCAAGCCAATAGCCATATTTGTCTCTTATTTACTTGAACCTGCTACAATTTCTTGGTTGGTAGACCACGGTTAATATTAAATCGCTAGCGCGGTTAGGGGTCTTTGCTCTTTAAGTGTATGCCATATTTATCCACTTGGAACCACAAGACTAAAGAAACCATGCTCAAGTACTTAAGATTAAGTTCTTTTACCAAATTTAAACTATCTATATCTGTCAATCACTACAATGCCAATTGCAAAAGGGAAAATTACCAAAATAGATCAGTCGCCCAAAGCACATTCCTTGAATAGATGTTTTTAAATCACTTTCCTCCGGCGGATCAGGGCAACTTGGCGACTGAGCAACCTTTATATATGTGCGACACGTGTCGAATATTTTATTAATATAGTACAGAATCTAGAATCTTTTGGAATGTATAGTACAGAATCTAGAATCTTTTAAGGACACGTGTCGCACATATATGAAGGTTGCTCAATTTTTTAAGTTGCCCGATCTAATTTTTGAAAGTGAAATTTGAAAGTCTAAAAAGTGACTAGTCAAAAAGTCAACGATCTATTTTGGTAATTATCCCATTGCAAAATACATCAAACATAAAATTTAGAAGTTCAACTGCAATACATGGACCATATGATACAACAGAATATTAAGCAGCTCTACTCTACAACACTAAAGATCAGATTACCAGTCTTTTGTGATATATAGATCTGATATTTCAAACACTAGGTTGGTGCCTGCCTGTAACATGTGCAACATATGAATTAAATTAGATTAAAAGAAATGGTGACTGTTTGGCAATGTAATACCATCTTGAACACTTCAATATTTGTAACTAGTCGGGGTTGCTTATATAGATGCAGGACGTACCTAATGATTTGGGGTCTTGATACAATTAAGCTCTTCTGAATTTCATGATGATCTTTCCATCAAACTCCCTCCGATAAAACGCCACTGAAAGAGCAACAGCTTGTAGTTAAACAAAATTCATCACTCGTAAATGCATGAAAGGATTAACGAACACGCAAACATGAACTTTTATTTTTGCCAAAATATTTCACTTTATTGAACTTGAACTAATTAAGAGATACAAAGATACGAATTGAAACACTGAATCTGTGAAAATAATATATTTAATAGAAGAATCACCTATGTCGCCAGCTTGCAGGTTCTTTGAAACATGAAAATCTTTGAGCCCTGTAATTACATATGTTGTGTTGTTATCATGAGGCCAGCAACGGAGAGAAACATCCCATTCTTGCCCCTCTGTATCTATAATATTCAACGGGACCACCTCCGAACCAGAAACTTCAGGGAAGTGAGCCTGTTAAATTTTTTTGCAAATCTGTTAATGTTATCAATCTTGAATTAATTTATAATTCCATAATATTCGTTACTTGGAGTCTTTTTGCCTCACCAGAGCATGTTTCTTTGGGATTATCATACGACTGGTCTTCAAATTGGAATCAGTAGTAGACACCACTTTTTCCAACAAAGGGGTGAGAACAGGATTTGGGCTTATTCATGGTTAAGAAAAATGTGTAAATCATATATAACACATCAGATACGCAAAATGAATAAAAGGATACTCTGTATCTTTGACATGATCCGTCACATCGGTTGAATTTGATTCGTCGTTTGAACAATCCTGTCCCTAAAGAAAGGTTAATGGCTTTTAATTATAGAGTTAATTATATTCTTGTAATGGTAGAATACTAAGATATGATGAAAGGCAATCTTTATGAAAAGTAAAGCACATTCCCATCTTACCAAAAGAGACTTAGTATCTGAACAGTCGTTACATGTTATTCCACCAGAATCATTGATCATATAATCGCTAAGTGAAACAATGCATCCACAATGTATGAGCTGCAAAGGTATAATACAATATCTGTTAAGGAATATATCTTATTTGAAGAACATAGCTTGGACTAACACAGTAATATTGTCACCTGTTTGCAGGATTCACAGTCCCTCCACCCATCCTCGTCCGAATGAAACATTTCACAGAACTGTCCCGCCTTATAAATAGAACTATACAAATTCGCGTTAGTATATAATTCTACTAAATCAATTCGAAGATGGTAACAATTTTGTTTCTATCAAAATATTTAAGGCCATCAGTTCTTTCATTTGCACCACTAGATTTTATTCATAAAAGCATAAAGGAGATAGTTTGAATCATATTCAGCATCTTCATAAGATGTCAGCTTTAGAAAATTACACAATATCATAATTTTTACATTTTTTTTTTTTTTTTTTTTTTTTGTGGACTCTTTTTTTGAGACGGAGGGAGTAATTGAGGAAGACACTTCCCTTCATTAAATGCACATCAAAACTTAATTTTAAGTAATACAACTTATAAAGCATATGGTACAAACATTTACTTCTCTTCAAAACTTGATTTTAAACAATACATGTTATAAAGCATATGGTATAAACCTTTCAATACATTTAATTAATGTTATTCTTTTAATATACCATTTCTCAAAATTAAAATTACTATACCACATAATACAAACCAATCAAGCTACGAAGTTATTGTTAAAATTATAACCGAAGCACCTCATCATCAAAAGAGTTAGCAATGCAGACAACAACGTACCTATTCCATCATCCTTATATACGTTTGTAAGTTGTTGCAATACACAGTTACTATGCTATATATATTTGCTATAGGAATTCTAGCATAAAAGTGTCTACAATAGAAAAATATTATTCGTCGAAAATTATAATTACAGGGTACCCGCCGCTGCAACGCCCTGCTAGTTTCAAATAAGAAACTAAACATTAAAATTTGGATGAATTTCATATCTCTATTTTTTCATGATTAATTTCATATATACCCATATTACAACCTTTGAATGCATAATGTAAAATGCTTTTAAAACATGTTTTGGGTAAATATGAAATTTCTAATTTTGAAGAGGGGGATATGAAATTGCCCCAAAATTACATGATGTGTTTATTTGCTTTACATTTGTTTTCAAAAAAAATCAATGAATTAGTTCACAAAGTTTAATAATAACAAACAAGGGAACAACAACAATACCTTTGCGGGAACTAATCAAGAATTAGACCTTGTTTGACTTGGCATCTTATCAAGAAGTAATTAAGAACCCAAAAAAACTCACAGAAATTGTAACTAACTCATCGGAATACCAAGAGAAAGACAGGATTTTGCCGTAAACGATAACAGAGTTGCTAGGAAGGCAACTCTGATACCATATGATCTTTTTAGGAGTCAGCGAATGAATCGAAGAATGATCTAGCCTATTAACAGGAAATCCAAAAGAAAGAAGGAATTTTGAATTCATTGGACTAATGATTGTGGATAGTTTGTTACAAAGATTACAAGGGATTTTGAGGAGGAAAAGTATTTACAAATCAATAGCTAATCATCTAACTAACCATCAGTTGGTTCTTATAGTCTAACCCAACTTGTTTTCCTGCCAATGACCACCGGTGCGAGGCACATGTTTATTTACGTGGGACCACATTATGTAGCAGAGTTAGGGTATTTTCAGTTTTCCTTATATATATAAAGAATTAATGCACGAGTACTCAAGTTTAAGTTCTTGCACCAAATTCCGTTTAAAACAAAAGTTCTCATGCAATATAGAAAAAACCACACAAGCAGCATTTTTTACTGTTTCTGCCAATTACCACCATACTAACCGCAAAATACTCACGGTTTATAACTATTACTTGGGCCACTACACACAGCCATATATCAAAGTCAAAGACAAGTAAATATAACATCTTCTAAACTCTATAGCACCGACCAAACACTCATCATCCACTGGAAGAAGAATGTCAGCCATCTTATTTGGATACATCTGCTATTTCCCACATCATGAGGTTGATGTCTGCAAGTAGTACAGTACATTAATTAACCATCCACATATAGAAAAAAGTAAAGTTAGAATATATCAAAATATTAATTTAAAAAATAGCGTATTTTCAAAACAGCGATCTTATGATAAGCTGAAAATCAAAAAATGCATAACCAAAATTTCGTTGAATGTTTTGCTATGGGAAGTACCAGATGAGTTGGTGTCTAGGTAGAGGGCTTTCTTACTTCCATGACGATCTTTCGATCTGAGTTCCTCAGATAAAACACCACTAAAAGTCCAATCACTTGTAAATATCACCAAATGTAAACGATAAAAAAAGTGCAGTAAACTTGTTTAGCAAGTTTAGAGTAAGAATCACCTGTATCGCCTTTTTGCATGTTTTTTGAAATTATAAAAGCTCTAAGCCCTGTTAAAACATATATTTTCCTGTGACGGGAAGGCCAGCAACGGAAGTAAATATCATCCCATTCTTTCCCATCAGTATCTACAATATTCATGACCGGGATCTTTTGATACTCAGGAACTACTGGGAAATAAGCCTGCTCAAAATGTTGCATATATATATTCATAAACATTATCAATTCATTGCATTACTAATTCCATAATATTTGGTACTTAAGGTCTTTTCAACTCACCTTAGCATAATCCTTGGGGATTATCATCCGACTAATTCGTAAATTGGCATCCGAAGCAGATGCTAATTTTGCAAATAAAGGGATAAGAACAGCATTTGGGCTAATTTATGGTTAAGAAAATTATTTGAATTGACATATAACACATTAAATAATAAATCAAATTAGAAATAAAAGATAGGATACTGCGTAGAAGGGCAGTCGTTACATGTGATCCCAGCAATATTATTGAGCGAGTATTTGGTAAGTGAGACTAGGCATCCACAATGGATTAGCTGCAAAAGTAGAACACAACATCCATTAAGAAATACAAGTTTCCAAAGACCTAATTAAATAACATATCTTGGACAAACTCAGTTTTTTAGTCACCTTCTTGCACGATTCACATTCCTTCCAACCATCCTCGTTTGAATGAAATGTTTCACAGAACTCTCCCGATTTATAAATAGAACTACACGGATATATTAAATATATAAGCCACTTAAAGGTATCCAGTAAACCATATAAAGACGGGTCATCTCAAAATATATACGTAACATCAATTCTTTCATACCCACAAGATCTTATGCACAAATTTCTCCATATAATCACATAAAATATAGAGTAAATCATATCTAAGTAATACCCTTTTAATTTAGATTAACTTTTAGGTTGTTATCAATAACAACTTGAAATACGTATCAGACTTTCATTTACAGTACAATTAAAACACAGTTATTCCGGATATTCAAAACGATATAAAGGGTAAATATATTTTTAGTAACCTAATCAAAGTCATATATGTATAAACCCGATCTAGAAGCACCCAACATCATCGAATAAAACTCAAAGCATACAAATCAAGTACGCACAAATTCAGTAGCATCTGAATGCAAATTAGATGTATAAAACTTACTGGCAGTAATAGCATAGCTGCGCATGTTCACCCGTGATAAATTTCCATCCGTTCATAAGCGGATCAGAAGTAAATTCGTTGCAGTTA
The DNA here is from genome assembly GCA_030686995.1 of Artemisia argyi. NCBI lineage: Eukaryota > Viridiplantae > Streptophyta > Magnoliopsida > Asterales > Asteraceae > Artemisia > Artemisia argyi. The sequence goes on along the minus strand of CM060700.1, from coordinate 237,898,232 downwards.
AAGCAAGAATTTTTCGATGATGCCATTAAAGATCACCAAAACCTGACAATGTGAATTTGGTTTGATTGTTTATAAGGAGAAGCTTAGGAAATGGGTTACGATAAACCAGATGAAGACAAACCCACAATTCCTGCATAAAGTCCAGCTCAGCATAATCGCTAGTTGCCAGAAATGTGGTAACTTTTGACTGGTTTGAATCTTGTTTGTGTAATAAAGCATGATTCTTTGGACTTTTGTTGATAAGTATTGAGTTTCTGAAAGTATGATACATGTGATCAATAAGTTAGAAACATGACTCCAGTCTCCAGCTAAGCTACACAAACATGAACCTAAACAGCAAATAATATTTTTTTACTAAAAAAATAACAAGAAGCTAAGGATTACAGTAAACAAAGAAAAACATGACCAAAAACACCGTTACTAAAGGACTGCGCACCCCTTAAATTTAAAGTACGAACAAGTGAACAACCTCCTCTCAAAATTTCACCAAGATAACTATTAAAATTAAACCATAACGGCACTGCACCATGTGGAAGATACCTAAATTTATATTGGTTTTGTAAATTTCATGTCTGTTATAAACTATGCAATTCTGATGCCATGTAATCATTTTATTTTTATTTTTTGTGGCTAGCATCCATACGACACCCTGTTTAAAAAAATGCAACTCTGTTACCAGTCAGCCCAAGGAAAACGCGAATAAACACAGTGAACCGTTTTATGAAATCTACTGATCAATGAAACTCATAGATACAAACCTAGGCAACCCCTATTGTAAGAAAATTGTACAGGAACCATGACTCCGAGAGACAGAAGCATGCTAAAATCACCAAAAGATATTCTTTTCAATAGCTTCTGGCTTATCTAGATCTACAATCAAAAGGAATCATTATTGAATTTGATAGACGCCCTTCGTGTAATGGCTTAACTAAAGTGAAAGACCATGTATCTATTAACTACAACCCAATTTCGGGACTTCTGTTGGTAGTAGCACCATTTTTTCGGTTTTGTGATTTTAGCTCAAGTTGGGTTCTTACATGTCTTAATTTACAGAGCCGAACTCAGTCATTCGAGTGATTTGCTATGCCATTTCCGTGTCCATCATCTAAAGCAGGCTTCACTGATGTGCCATCTAGTGCTCAGTGAAAAGTAAGAGCTCTGTGTCAAGTATTGAAATTGTTTCAGAGTTTGGTTCATGTATGTCAAGTTAAGTAAATTCCATGCGTGTTATTGTATTATACTCACCGCGATAATGTATCGTTTGGATCTCAATATGTACCTATTCAACTTTATTGAAGTTTCAATCAATATATGCAATCTTTGTAACAGAAACAGAAAAACAAGTATCAAACCGATACTTTTATGTAAACTGCAGACGCATGTAAACCATCAGCTCATGCAAATCAAGATTGACATTATAACGTTTTCGAGCCAATAGTCATATCTGTCTCTTATTTACTTGAACCTGCCACAATTTCTTGGTTGGTCAACCACAATTAATATTAAATCGCTAGCACGGTTAGGGGACTTTTGCTCTTTAAGTGTTTGCCATATTTATCCACTTGGAACCACAAGACTAAAGAAATTATGCTCGAGTACTTAAGATTAAGTTCTTTTACCAAATTTAAACTATCTATATCTGTCAATCACTACAATGCCAATTGCAAAATACATCAAACATAAAATTTATAAGTTCAACTTCAATACATGACCATACGATACAACAGAATATTAAGCAGCTCTACTCTACAACACTAAACATCAGATTACCAGTCTTTTGTGATATATAGATCTGATATTTCAAACACTAGGTTGGTGCCTGCCTGCAACATGTGCAACATATGAATTAAATTAGATTAAAAGAAATGGTGACTGTTTGGCAATGTAATACCATCTTGAACACTTCAATATTTGTAACTAGTCGGGGTTGCTTATATAGATGCAGGACGTACCTAATGATTTGGGGTCTTGATACAATTAAGTTCTTCTGAATTCCATGATGATCTTTCCATCAAACTCCCTCCGATAAAACGCCACTGAAAGAGCAACAGCTTGTAGTTAAACAAAATTCATCACTCGTAAATGCATGAAAGGATTAACGAACACGCAAACATGAACTTTTATTTTTGCCAAAATATTTCACTTTATTGAACTTGAACTAATTAAGAAATACAAAGATACGAATTGAAACACACTGAATCTGTGAAAATAAAATATTTAATAGAAGAATCACCTATGTCGCCAGCTTGCAGGTTCTTTGAAACATAAAAATCTTTGAGCCCTGTAATTACATATGTTATGTTGTTATCATGAGGCCAGCAACGGAGAGAAACATCCCATTCTTGCCCCTCTGTATCTATAATATTCAACGGGACCACCTCCTGTAACACCTAAAATCTAAAAGCATGGGAAATGACTAAAATGCCCCTACAAGTTAAAAATTATTTAAAAGCTTATTAAAGTATCCAAATAAATCCCAAACTCCTAACAATGTATAAGTTATGTATCCAAATAATTTTAACAACTTCATTTAACATTTATACAAGTTGCAAAATTACCAAATTACCCTTAAAGGGCCGAATGTCACATAAATAATATTATTTTGATTTAAAAATGATTTAGATCTTTTAAATAAGGAAGATAATCACAAAATATGTTCCCTAACCTATATGGCCGAAATTTTGGCCCAAAGCCCTCCCCTAGGATCGGTTCTCACCATTTAAAAGTCAACCCATGCATTTTATTCTCCCAAAACCCTAGCCGATCCAAGAAAACACACACAAAGAATTTCCTTAGCCTCCATTCGACTCTCCCATGACTCCTAAGCAATTTTCTGTGATCATACAACATCCTAAGAAGCCAAGAAAAATTCCTTTTTATTTGTGGAAGCCTTACACGATCGTGGTGACTTTTTCTCTTTGTCGAATCCTAAAAACAAGGTAATTCGCTTGTGCTTCATTCGACCTCTACAAAATTTGTTTCTTATTTTTCTGATGTTCCTTACACTTATTAAGACCCACGAAAATTGGTTTCAAGGTTAGAAGATCGTTTTTGAAGTCGTGGTGATTTTTGGATCGTTTTGGCTCTATGCGTGTGCTATAATTCGTCCAGCCTATTCTATTTGTTCCAAACCTGGTCTGGTATTTTTCTCACGTCTCTTACATCATATAAGTCTCAAATAAAATGCTAAAGTCGAACCATGCATGCTCTATGAATTATTTGTGAATTAAAACCCTAAAAACGTGTTTAATTGTGAAATATATGATCCGATCCAGAATAATTATTAATAAAATTATTATACGCTTTTTATGATGTAATATAACCTGGAAAAATATTGTTAAGAATTATGGAAGCTTAAATCTTGTGTTATTAATTATTTTACAAATCGGCTAATTAAGAAAATGAAGAAGAAAATAAAAAGAAACCCTAATCGAGCTAGGGTTAGGGTTTGGTACTTGAGATCTGATCATTATTGATGTTTTAAGGTTAAATTAATGATGGAGTAATGATTGGGAATTATTTTAGGGCTTGTAACATTTTTTGGGTTAATTTTAATAGGAATCCGATTGGTTTTAAAAGTATAAGGGGGTGTTTTGCCAACTTTGAAACTTCTGGGATATTTTTTTAATGTCATATAAATCAGTAGGAATATGGGAAAAATATAACTTGAGGGTTCTAAGTGTAAATATTACAAGAAAATGAATTAATTGTATTTAATTGGTGTGATTTGTAATTAATTAAAGTAGAGGGACTAAAAGTGTAATTTCTGGGGACTTGGGACTGATTTGAGTAATAAAATATATTCAGGGGGTTTTGTGCTATTTTGATAATTTAATGGATTGATATATAATTATGGATAATTAAAAGTTGAAATTATAAGTTAAAGGGTTAAATATGTAACTTTGATAACTTGAAGGACTTAAAGCGTAAATTGTGAATACTTGAAGGTATATTCGAATAACTTAATAAAATAAGTGATCATTATGTAAAATGGATAAGTTAAGGGTTTAAAATGTAACTTTGAGAACTAAAAGGGTTAAAGTGTAATTTTGGAAAGTAAAGGGTATAAAATGTAGAGTTATGAAACCCTAAGGACCAAATGTGTAAATATGTTAAAAGATACTTATTTCCATTAATAATGATTCAACTTACTAAATATGGAAACTTTCTAAAAGTGGAAACCTTCTAATTATGGAAACCTTCTAAAAGTGGAAACTTACTATTTATGGAAACCTGCTAAAAATGGAAAGTTACTAAAAATGGAAAGTTACTAAAAATGGAAAGTTACTTAAAATGGAGAGTTACTTAAAATGGAAAGATATGTAATTAAGAATGAATTATGATTCCCCCTCTTCTCCTCTAGGTGTGAAGAATGAGAGATCTTGAGTCCTTTCCGTTTCTGTGTTTGTTTCATTTGTGCTTTGCAATAAGGTACGGATACTCTGCCTTTTCAGTAAAGGCTCCTATATTCTTCTTATGACGTTGAGCTATGATTCAGTTAAGATTCCCCAAGCCATTGCTATGTTCCCTTCTGTTGTGAACTTCCTCTGATTCCTGTTAAGCTTTGATTTGTTAGCTTCTGATCTGATTTCGTTGCTATGATTTCTGACCCTTGAATATCCGATATCTCTGGTTCATCTTTTATGATAATCTGATATGAAAACCTTTTTAAAATATAACTTGATGTTATGGAAGGAAACTGTTTTGAAATGACATTCTATGATTTTGATACGAAACCATTTTTAAATGAAGGATTAATTGGCTTTTATGAAGAATGTTTTAAAAGGGAAACTTTTGTGATGAAATGGGTAAATGACTATTAAAGTTTTTAAATCTGTTTTATCTTAACCCTTTTCACATTTTATGAACTTATGAAACTTAATAATGAACCTTTTGTAATGAACCTTGGATATTCTGAACCATTGATATGACTTCTGATATTATGACTTTGAGATGACCTTGAGATATGACTTTGAGATGCACCTTTGCTATATGACCTTTTGCATGATTTTGAGACCTGACTCTTAGTTTGATACCCGAGCCATTTATGTTTCTTCTACCTATGGAGGTACCATAGGCATGTCTGTGATGCACCACTGGCATGACTCATGCGCGGGTGAGTGATTTCTCACGTCGTCCCTTTTTATGATTATCTGCCGGCTATGACTTTGAGTATATGACTTTGAGATTGACTTTGAGTAAGGGGCGTATGGATTGCAATCCTAGACATGTATGCTTAGTGGATTTAACTATGACTTTGAGTTGACTTTGAGGTGATTGGTACTGTGTGCTATACATGCCCTTCACAACCCCTGGGAGCTGATCACTCCACCTTTATGATACATGAGGACACCCCTCATATTATCTGGTTGCCTGAGAGGTATCCCCTCTGATTGTGAGATTATGAATTGACGGCTTATGACTTTGAGATTATGATGTTGAGTTATGACTTTGAGTATGGGCTCGTGGTGGATGACTATCCTTTCTTTTCTTTTCTATTACTCTCTTTTATATATTCCTTATTCTATTTCCCCAATGCACTCTACTTCTGTTTGTTTCATTATTATTGCTTTGTATATGTATCTGTTCACTGGGCTTTTTAAGCTCAGCCGCATTTCCTTTTCCTGCGGCAGGTTTAGTAGGAAGCTGGGTTATGGGAAGAGAGTGTGACTGGACTTAGAAGACTATGCTTTGGACTAGAGACGATTAGAAGAAGTTTCACTTTATTAGACGTAGTATTTATTTTTATAACTTTGTAGTATCAGATGTTCCATTTGTAAACCCTGAATATCTTTTGTATGTATGAATTATATGCTTGTGTTTGTTCTGATATGTCACTGTAATGTAATACTTCTACCCTTATCGGGTTGGGGTGTTACACCTCCGAACCAGAAACTTCAGGGAAGTGAGCCTGTTAAATTTTTTTGCAAATCTATTAATGTTATCAATATTGAATTAATTGATAATTCCATAATATTCGTTACTTGGAGTCTTTTCGCCTCACCAGAGCATGTTTCTTTGGGGTTATCAGACGACTGGTCTTCAAATTGGAATCAGTAGTAGACACCACTTTTTCAAACAAAGGGGTGAGAACAGGATTTGGGCTTATTCATGGTTAAGAAAAATGTGTAAATCGTATATAACACATCAGATACGCAAAATGAATAAAAGGATACTCTATATCATTGACATGATCCGTGACATCGGTTGAATTTGATTCGTCGTTCGAACAATCCTGTCCCTAAAGAAAGGTTAATGGCTTTTAATTAAGATATGATGAAAGACAATCTTTATGAAAAGTAAAGCACATTCCCATCTTACCAAAAGAGACTTAGTATCTGAACAGTCGTTACATGTTATTCCACCGGAATCATTGATCATATAATCGCTAAGTGACACAATGCATCCACAATGTATGAGCTGCAAAGGTATAATACAATATCTGTTAAGGAATATATGTTATTTGAAGAACATAGTTTGGACAAACACAGTAATATTGTCACCTGTTTGCAGGATTCACAGTCCCTCCACCCATTCTCGTCCGAATGAAACATTTCACAGAACTGTCCCGCCTTATAAATAGAACTATACAGATTCGCGTTAGTATATAATTCTACTAAATCAATTCGAAGATGGTAACAATTTTGTTTCTAGCAAACTATTTAAGCCGTCAGTTCTTTCATTTGCACCACTAGATTTTATTCATAAAAGCATAAAGGAGATAGTTTGAATCATATTCAGCATCTTCATAAGATGTCTGCTTTAGAAAATTACACAATATAGGGTAAATCTAACCCTAATAGTTTCTTCGAGTTTCAAATTTTGGGGTTCGTATAAATGAAACATTAATTTAAAAGATAAGCCAAATTACTACAATTGCGCCATAATAAATTTATACAATTACTCAGATAATCGCATGATATAACCGTAATAAAAATCCCTTTTAGAGTTTCTACTTGAGTGTGGTTAAGTAACAAAGCATAAACAACTTAAAACTCAAAGCCAAAATACTATAATCAATTATAAACCAACAATGCAATTACTCCATATAATCACATACACAGTAAGGTAATTCCAATTGAGATAGTAAATTCATTGAACCTCAAATTGCCATAAACCAAACAACTTCGGGTGTTTGGATTATCTTCTTTTATGGGCATACTCGATTATTAAAATTTGAAAAAACAGATAAAGCTCACTTTTTTCAGCCTTCATAAGCTTATTAACTTGAGCTTATGGGTGAGTTTGGCAAAATTAGCGGGAGGTGCGATATCTTTGGCAAAGTAGCTCAAGCTGAACTTATGATGTAAAACGGCTGCAAAATAATTTATCATATAAATACACATGGTATTTATGTAACTAATCATATAAGAAGCTCAAGCTCATATAATAAGCTACTATTGGCAGGAGCTTTTCCTTTGAGAACTTTTAATAGCTTAAGCTTCTGACATAGGCTCTTATAAACTTCTCATCCAAACAAAGCTTCTAGCTTATAGGAGCATAGTTTATAAGCTCCGTGCCAAATATATCTTATCTAACATGAGCCAAAAACAGTGAGCTAATCTATTTTTACTTTTTTCAATTTCAATAAGCTGATAATCCAGCTAATCCAAACACCCCCTTGAAAGAAAAATACAGCAAAACGAATCACTACAAAAACAATGAGCTTGTTGGCTTTTTATTACTTCCAATAAGCCGATCCCAAACACCCCCTTGAAACACAAATCCAACAAAAAGAATCACTACAATTAGGGCGTATTGGGATAAGGCTGTTAAAAGCTTGAGCTTTAAAAATAACCTTTTTTTGGGTACAAGCTTATGAAAGTTGGGTGTGTTTGGGTTAAAGCTTACAAGAGCTTGAGCTTTTAAACTAAGCTTTTTTTGACAACAAGCTTAGGAAAAAAAAAACTATATGGCATAAGCTCAAGTTGATTTAACAGAGCTTGTAAAATTACATTCTTGAAAAAACATTTACATCTTTATTTAAATGTCACTTTACATTCATAAGCTCGAGATCCAGCTATTTTGCCAAACATATCTAAAAATAAAAACTCCAACCAGCTAGCTTCGCCAAACATACCCGTTAACATAAGGGGTGTTTGTTTCAGCTTATATAGCGGGCTTATGACTTATTTGGTTTTCAGCTTATGTTTCATAAGCTCACTTTTTATGGCTTATTTTGAAACTTTTCTGCATATATAAGCTTACAATAAGCTTAAATAAGTCGAAAAGTTTCAAAATAAGCCACAAAAAGTGAGCTTGTGAAACATAAGCCGAAAACCAAATAAGCCATAAGCCCGCTATATAAGCCGAAACAAACACCCCTATAGTTGCTTCACAAAATCACAAACCAAAACTCAAAGCTAACAAACCAATAATTACATAAATAAATAAAACATATATACCAGCAGTTAAAGCAAAGCTTAACATAATGACCAGCACTATCTTTCCATCCATTCATCAGCTTATTACGAGAAGAAGAATCCTTGCAATTGAAGCAAATGCGTTTCTTTGATGATTCACCCATTACCCAACTGCTTAATTTGAGCTTAATTGTTAAACCCAAAAAGGGAAAGTATGGAAATGAAGTCGTGAACAAAACCCAGCTCGGAAATATTCTCCGGTGCAAAAATAAGTGTGAGTGGTCAATTCATTGACATAAATTACATTAACTATAAGAACTCGTTGATAAGGAAATCAGCGAGCAACCTCAGCCAAATTTAAGTCATAGACATCGTTAATGAATCGAAAATAACTTGAAGAAATACTCTCTAGCCCATACTGTAACACCCTAGGCAAATCCCACATCGACCGTGGCCTGGAGAGATGTTGGGTTCATAAGAATAACATAAGCCTTACTAGACACAACGCATTTTTTGGTCTACTGCGAGTGGGGTTCTTAGAAACTAGCAGTTAAGCGTGCTCATGTGAGAGTAGTACTGGCTTGGGTGACCTGCCGGGAAGTCTTCAAATGAGGCAACAAAAACAAAGCCATGAGCCTGCGGGCAAAGCGGACAATATTGTGGTCTGAGTAGGCGGGATGTTAACATACGGAGTCAACTAATATGAGTGGGATAAAGTGCATCTTTGATAAAGTCAAAACAAGTACGTGTAACAATTCGCAATTTCAGGACAATTACTATTCCCGGGAAATTCACTATTCACATTTACTATTCATGTTACTATTCATTTTTACTATTCATTTCTTTCCGAAATTTTCCCGAAAGTTGATTTTTATTTGATATTCTCAAGTGATAAATCATTTCCATGGCAAATTAAATGTTTGACATCCGTCAGATCATTTTCGTAAAAGTTATTAAGGAATTACACGGAATTACACGTTTTAGGGTAAAACGTCAATCAGAAATTCTACGCACAACGAAATTCAACCCCGTCAGGTGACCCCACATCGGAAAAATGTTTGACACACTCATGATTTATTTGAGAATTAATCGTGACTGAGAAAAACATGACCAAAGACTTCCCAGCAGGTCACCCAAGCCTGTACTACTCTCGCATGAGCACGCTTAACCATATGGGCAATTAACCGTTAGACCACGAAACAAGTTTCTAAGACGTTTTGAGTTTTCAAACTTATTAGAAAAAGTCAACATATTTTTCCCTCCTCCATTGACCAAAAATCATCCCTTGATGTTATAAGTCATTTCGTGATTTTTAGGCTTACGGTTTGATGTCTAAAAGACATTTAATACCAACCGACACTAGACTGAACCCAGTCTAGACATTATAAGTCATTTTAAATCATTTATAACCTATTAGAAAAGTAATATTTTACTTTTCTCAATTTTACGCAATATTCAGCGTTTTACGCGAATTACGCGTTTTAGACCCGTGTTTCCAGTTTTTAGCAGGGTTTTAGCACCCGATAGAACCTACCACTCATTTTATATTTTATTATGGACTATATGGACATGTTTAACAATACTTTCAAATTCCATAATTTTACGACACCCGGTTTTACGTTTTGAGGCTTAATCATTTACGATTAGCATTTCCCGGAGTCAAAACTCATCTAGTAACTTGGATAATATCATCCAAGGCACACCTCACCCTCCCTTATCCATGTGAACCGCCCTAGGAGGGGGGTTTCACACTATGTGGCTCAAACTTATGAATTTACCCTTAAAATCAACACTTATTTACAACTTGGTCACCAAGTTGTAACACTTTCCTAGCACTTTCCTAACCTCCTCATTTTTGGACTATAAATACTCCCTCCCCTCCCCTTCTTGGTGCCGTGCATCCCCAACCCCAAATCCCTCTCATCCTTAGTTCATTTCCTTCTAATTTCTAGCAAGATTCAAGTGAAGTTCAAGTATAGAAACCCTAGCTTAGTTTCTAGTAATCAAAACTCTTCCAAACCCTAATATAATTGGTGATTTCTCTTGAGTTTAAATCCACTCAATTCACTTTAACCTTCATCATCCATCTTTCAAGAATACCAAGGGTAGAAAGATTGCATGAAGTGAAAAGGGGTTGAAGCAAGTCTATCAAAGTCCTATCCTTACATGTTAACTTCCTTTCATCTTTAAAAGCCAAAAGTTGTGAGCCAAACCCTAACTTGATTCTTGTTAAATAATCATGTTCATGTTATTTACATATTATTTGTGCTATATATTGTCTTGTTATCATGTCCATGATGTATAAAAATGACCAAAACAAGTTATTGTTATTGATTGATAAGACAAGTTCATAAAACAAGTAAACTAGTGACTTTGTTGGTATAACCTGATCAAAATGGTAAAAATATGATGTTGGATCATTACATATTACAGTAGAGGATTTAACAAGGAAACCATAGCAATTTGAACCACCTAAAACGAGTATACGAGTCAAAAGTTACGCCCATTTGAAGTTACCAAAGATTTCCGGCAAAACTGCCTAAACCTTCCTGAATCGCATTCTGACTTTTTGAAAGTCCCACTTCTGGTCCGATTCATCAAAAAGTTAAAACACGAAAGTTGTCCGGAACGACGTTTTCGTTCAGGAACAAAGAAGCTCGAGACCTAAAAATGCTTTCCGAGTGATAAATTTCTTCAAATTCTAAACAGCCCATTTTTAGACAAAGTCATTACATATAGGTTATGGTTTATGAAGACCAAAGGGGTCTTATGACCTATAATCAAGACCACAACCATGGCTAGAGCCAAGGTTGTGTCTCATGACCTTGAAACAAGGACCAAAGGTCATGGCTAGGCCATGACGAAATGACCATACCAACTTACATAGGCGTAAACATGAAACAATGAATTAGGCGATAACATGAATAAGCAATTTGGATCTACTTCACTTAAAAGGAAACCATGAGATTTTACCAAGAGAAAATGGTCATTCAAGACTTATGAAACTACCCCTAATAACAATCTTCATGTACAAATAAACTTTCCTAAGTTTATTCAAATATCGGACATGTAACTTTCGGATCAAAACTTATATCTATATATTTCATCAACTACTACAATAGTAGGGAGCCTCATGTGAGGAGTTCATTATGTAAGCCGTCGAGTTGAGTTGTGGATTTACAAGTTAAAGTGTCCTGGCTCCTCGAACGCTTACTAACATGACTTCTGAATTATGTCGGCCCGAACGGTAGTAAACGATATACAAAACATACATGTTTCATGAATCATTACTTTCAAAGACTTACAATATACATCATACCACATCATGGACTATAATGCAAGATATATATATAGGCACTACTTCATAGTCTTTACTCCGATCCTAAGTCGCGACATTCTATTATAGGTTGCTCGTAGAAACCTTCACGATTCGACTGTTACATTCATTACTTGTTATCTTACTTAAGGTGAGTTCATAGCCCCACTTTCCATTACTTAATTGTTTTACAAATCCTTGGGGGGAATACATGCTATTTCTAAATCGAATACAATGCTTTCTAATGTATGCTTCACGACGATGTTTTATTATCACTAAGTACCAACCTTGCTAAACCGAGATCCCTTATTATGAACCATTTAATCACTAGAAATAGTGAGCGCGAATATTAATAATAGGCCTATTGGGATTGACGAATCCCATTTGTATTGACTAAGTTCAAACAAATGCATTAATATTTGAGATTTAGGTATGTTAGCAAAGTACCTACCGGGATAAATCTGCCGATCGATATTGGTACACGTTAACGTTATGGTGTCATAAGCTTAGTGTATAATACATGTTCCGGGCGTATAATAACGTAGCCTACCTGTTTTGTTTTCCAAACATTGGTGTGAGCCTATAACTCACACTACCAACATATTGTGTTCAAACGACTTAACAAACTCTATGAATATCACTCAACCTTTGTGTTGACCTCTCAAGCATGTATTTCAGGTTCATGACGATCAAGGATGGCACGGAAGGACACGGATACTCAAGAGGGCTATAAATTTTATTATCATTCAAAACTCATTTATTATACATTGTAAACATGGAACCAATTGGGACCTCATTTTGAAATCTCTGATATTTATATAATTTGAATGATACATCTTTTAAAACGACTCAATTGGAGTTCGTTTTCTATTATTGTGACTATTGTGCCGTCGAGTAACACCCAGTTCGAATTCCGCTGCATCCATGAATTGGGGGTGTTACAGATTGGTACCAGAGCCATGGTTATAGAGAAACGGGTCTAATTGAGACCTAAACTATAACTACAATTACAAGCAAAAACATTTTATAGCCTTCCGCTCTCCGTGTCTTCCATCCTCCAGACGATTATGGATTTAGTAAGCATGTTATGATACACAAACATATTAGTATATTCATATATACCCATTTTGAGCATTTCCCCGTAAGCATTAGTATATTGATATATAAACTTGGTTTATTTTCAATCATTTTATCTAAACATATCTACACATGCCTATTCTATGGCATTTCGACACAACCACATTCTCCCAACCATGTTCCTACTCCAACATTTTATATCCAAGATATTGTAACGAATTACGATGGTCTTTTCTATTTCCCGAACATTGTATGACACAATGGTCTTAATCATTTCTCAAATGTTTTGAGTCACACAATGGTCTAATCTACTTCCGAGACATTGTGATTTGTGCAATGGTCTCTCGAATTATTCCACCACCTCATCAATATCATTTCATATGATATCAAAAACCCATCACAATCTATCGATTTCCAAACAAGAAATATGAGATTTCTAAAGGACAAACTAATCCAACATCGACAAAAGTTGAACTTTCTCTACATCCATCAAAGTTTTCTTCTGAAACCTTCATTGTTAAAAGTTTGTAATTCTAGCCCAGTATAGACTGTTTTAGAATTACTTCAACTTCCTTTCCACACATATCTACCTGTACTATCTTCTATGCAATGGAATGTGAAAACATACGTTACAAGTCTCTTATGGCGGGACTTGCAACTGAATGGTTTGACATCGCCTTTGTTTAGTGGACAGTTTCCCGAAAGCAACGGACGTATCACAAGTATACCTAATTTAGGTATTTGAAAATTTTATCGAACCTTGGCTAAATATAGACTAGTCACCTATATTTAACCTTGGGACAGTGGAATATAGTCTGACTAACTATATTCGACTTAAAATTTTCCAATACTGAGAGTAGTTATACTAGGGTTATGTTTAGGTTGATTTCCTACTTGAACTCGATAAACCACCAGAATACATTAAAACGATCTAGAGACACGATAGTGCCTTACCACTCAGCAAGATCTTAACACCTTATTTGTATGATCTAAATTCATTCTTGAAATTTTCATTTATGAGATAATCCGAATTACTATCTTGGGATAGTTACCAATTCTTCTCTTCATCCTGTAGAAGTACAATCCTGTTTAAGTTCTAAGGATACCATTCCATCATAAACTTTTAAAATCTCTTAAGATTTTTAAAAGCAAACTCAACATCTATACCTAAGAGTATTAATGTTAAGCATACACTGAGCACTTTTGTTCATCAACATATCACAACATTACCTTCACAACCGTGGCAAACACAAGCTCATTAACAGATCTTGATGCACTTTTAAAGCTCAAATCATCCTTAGTTACACCACAAGCACCATCATCAGCTTTACAAGATTGAATATTTATCTTGTACTTTTGGAACACCAGTGTTATCTCGTAATACACTACCTTGTAACTCACCGACTAAGTATGAATGTTGTGTAGGATGATTTGTAATTATTTGAATGGATTGGGATGCCTTTTCATTTAAATAAAGACATTGTAAATCACTAAACCATAAGTTTATATTTCCTTATCTACATTGTTTGGGATGCCTCTCTATGTAGATAAAGAATTATAAACAAGTGGGCTTATTTGTATCCGAAATAACATAAGTATGAAGTCAATAAACACTAGATACAACAACCGATTACCTACTAGGCTATGATTGCAATTACTATCTCAGATCCTATTAATATTCGACTGCTATATCAATTTCCTTTGATAATCGACTATTACCATACCTTTCCTACATAAAAGTAAGCCTCATCCTACACCATACACTGAAATGACAAATCAAATTACATCACCCGTAATCCCAGACTTTAGTCCTCATAAGTAACCACACCTGTTCATCGACACACGACGCAGACCCCTAGAATTCCAAGTCGGAGACAGGGTTATGCTAAAGGTATTGCCTTAGAAAGGCTTAATACGACTCGGTAAACGAGGAAAACTAAACCCAAGATACATCGGACCATTCAAAAATCCTAGCCAGGGTTGGCCCTGTGGCGTACAAACTTGAGCTTCCATCAGAACTCAGTAGTGTACACCCCACTTTCCATGTATCTAACCTAAAGAAATGCTTGTCAGATGAATCACTCGTGATTCCACTCGATGAAATTCAACTCAATGACGATCTTCAATTTATTAAGGAACCCGTAGAAATCATGGACCGAGAGGTCAAACAACTCAAGCAAAGCCGTATTCCAATTGTCAAAGTTCGTTGGAACTCACAACTTGGTCCTGAATACACATGGGAACAAGAGGACTAGATACGTAAGAAATACCCACATCTTTTTACCAACAAAGTTTCTACTCCCAACACAAATTGATCTCCGGGACGGAGCTCTCATATGGGGTGGAGACTGTAACAATTCGCAATTTCAGGACAATTACTATTCCCGGGAAATTCACTATTCACATTTACTATTCATGTTACTATTCATTTTTACTATTCATTTCTTTCCGAAATTTTCCCGAAAGTTGATTTTTATTTGATATTCTCAAGTGATAAATCATTTCCATGGCAAATTAAATGTTTGACATCCGTCAGATCATTTTCGTAAAAGTTATTAAGGAATTACACGGAATTACACGTTTTAGGGTAAAACGTCAATCAGAAATTCTACGCACAACGAAATTCAACCCCGTCAGGTGACCCCACATCGGAAAAATGTTTGACACACTCATGATTTATTTGAGAATTAATCGTGACTGAGAAAAACATGACCAAAGACTTCCCAGCAGGTCACCCAAGCCTGTACTACTCTCGCATGAGCACGCTTAACCATATGGGCAATTAACCGTTAGACCACGAAACAAGTTTCTAAGACGTTTTGAGTTTTCAAACTTATTAGAAAAAGTCAACATATTTTTCCCTCCTCCATTGACCAAAAATCATCCCTTGATGTTATAAGTCATTTCGTGATTTTTAGGCTTACGGTTTGATGTCTAAAAGACATTTAATACCAACCGACACTAGACTGAACCCAGTCTAGACATTATAAGTCATTTTAAATCATTTATAACCTATTAGAAAAGTAATATTTTACTTTTCTCAATTTTACGCAATATTCAGCGTTTTACGCGAATTACGCGTTTTAGACCCGTGTTTCCAGTTTTTAGCAGGGTTTTAGCACCCGATAGAACCTACCACTCATTTTATATTTTATTATGGACTATATGGACATGTTTAACAATACTTTCAAATTCCATAATTTTACGACACCCGGTTTTACGTTTTGAGGCTTAATCATTTACGATTAGCATTTCCCGGAGTCAAAACTCATCTAGTAACTTGGATAATATCATCCAAGGCACACCTCACCCTCCCTTATCCATGTGAACCGCCCTAGGAGGGGGGTTTCACACTATGTGGCTCAAACTTATGAATTTACCCTTAAAATCAACACTTATTTACAACTTGGTCACCAAGTTGTAACACTTTCCTAGCACTTTCCTAACCTCCTCATTTTTGGACTATAAATACTCCCTCCCCTCCCCTTCTTGGTGCCGTGCATCCCCAACCCCAAATCCCTCTCATCCTTAGTTCATTTCCTTCTAATTTCTAGCAAGATTCAAGTGAAGTTCAAGTATAGAAACCCTAGCTTAGTTTCTAGTAATCAAAACTCTTCCAAACCCTAATATAATTGGTGATTTCTCTTGAGTTTAAATCCACTCAATTCACTTTAACCTTCATCATCCATCTTTCAAGAATACCAAGGGTAGAAAGATTGCATGAAGTGAAAAGGGGTTGAAGCAAGTCTATCAAAGTCCTATCCTTACATGTTAACTTCCTTTCATCTTTGAAAGCCAAAAGTTGTGAGCCAAACCCTAACTTGATTCTTGTTAAATAATCATGTTCATGTTATTTACATATTATTTGTGCTATATATTGTCTTGTTATCATGTCCATGATGTATAAAAATGACCAAAACAAGTTATTGTTATTGATTGATAAGACAAGTTCATAAAACAAGTAAACTAGTGACTTTGTTGGTATAACCTGATCAAAATGGTAAAAATATGATGTTGGATCATTACATATTACAGTAGAGGATTTAACAAGGAAACCATAGCAATTTGAACCACCTAAAACGAGTATACGAGTCAAAAGTTACGCCCATTTGAAGTTACCAAAGATTTCCGGCAAAACTGCCTAAACCTTCCTGAATCGCATTCTGACTTTTTGAAAGTCCCACTTCTGGTCCGATTCATCAAAAAGTTAAAACACGAAAGTTGTCCGGAACGACGTTTTCGTTCAGGAACAAAGAAGCTCGAGACCTAAAAATGCTTTCCGAGTGATAAATTTCTTCAAATTCTAAACAGCCCATTTTTAGACAAAGTCATTACATATAGGTTATGGTTTATGAAGACCAAAGGGGTCTTATGACCTATAATCAAGACCACAACCATGGCTAGAGCCAAGGTTGTGTCTCATGACCTTGAAACAAGGACCAAAGGTCATGGCTAGGCCATGACGAAATGACCATACCAACTTACATAGGCGTAAACATGAAACAATGAATTAGGCGATAACATGAATAAGCAATTTGGATCTACTTCACTTAAAAGGAAACCATGAGATTTTACCAAGAGAAAATGGTCATTCAAGACTTATGAAACTACCCCTAATAACAATCTTCATGTACAAATAAACTTTCCTAAGTTTATTCAAATATCGGACATGTAACTTTCGGATCAAAACTTATATCTATATATTTCATCAACTACTACAATAGTAGGGAGCCTCATGTGAGGAGTTCATTATGTAAGCCGTCGAGTTGAGTTGTGGATTTACGAGTTAAAGTGTCCTGGCTCCTCGAACGCTTACTAACATGACTTCTGAATTATGTCGGCCCGAACGGTAGTAAACGATATACAAAACATACATGTTTCATGAATCATTACTTTCAAAGACTTACAATATACATCATACCACATCATGGACTATAATGCAAGATATATATATATAGGCACTACTTCATAGTCTTTACTCCGATCCTAAGTCGCGACATTCTATTATAGGTTGCTCGTAGAAACCTTCACGATTCGACTGTTACATTCATTACTTGTTATCTTACTTAAGGTGAGTTCATAGCCCCACTTTCCATTACTTAATTGTTTTACAAATCCTTGGGGGGAATACATGCTATTTCTAAATCGAATACAATGCTTTCTAATGTATGCTTCACGACGATGTTTTATTATCACTAAGTACCAACCTTGCTAAACCGAGATCCCTTATTATGAACCATTTAATCACTAGAAATAGTGAGCGCGAATATTAATAATAGGCCTATTGGGATTGACGAATCCCATTTGTATTGACTAAGTTCAAACAAATGCATTAATATTTGAGATTTAGGTATGTTAGCAAAGTACCTACCGGGATAAATCTGCCGATCGATATTGGTACACGTTAACGTTATGGTGTCATAAGCTTAGTGTATAATACATGTTCCGGGCGTATAATAACGTAGCCTACCTGTTTTGTTTTCCAAACATTGGTGTGAGCCTATAACTCACACTACCAACATATTGTGTTCAAACGACTTAACAAACTCTATGAATATCACTCAACCTTTGTGTTGACCTCTCAAGCATGTATTTCAGGTTCATGACGATCAAGGATGGCACGGAAGGACACGGATACTCAAGAGGGCTATAAATTTTATTATCATTCAAAACTCATTTATTATACATTGTAAACATGGAACCAATTGGGACCTCATTTTGAAATCTCTGATATTTATATAATTTGAATGATACATCTTTTAAAACGACTCAATTGGAGTTCGTTTTCTATTATTGTGACTATTGTGCCGTCGAGTAACACCCAGTTCGAATTCCGCTGCATCCATGAATTGGGGGTGTTACAGTACGAGTTGGTGAAAATGAAGTGACCAGTTGGCAGAATTGTTCACTAAAGCAAGGTGGTTGTATTTTCAAAAATAAGTGCATTTAATAGAAGATGTATTTCTCCATTGAATGTTTGACACGTCTCAACAACTCCACACTTGCATCCTCGTACTCCACTATATAAAGAGAATGTTGTTCGGAGTAAATGCAATCTCTTCCACACTAATTGTATCAATTAAGATAAGCATTTAATCTCACTTGAACTCGTTTTAGTCCCTAGCCCCATCAGCGACCTCTGAGTTCACTTACAAACTTATATTTATTTAAGTTTGCTTGTTCAGAGAGCTAAATCATTGTCATTCAATTAAGTGTTACATTTGTATAACACTTGTAATTCTTTGATTTATTCTGATAAGAATAATACGATTGAAAAGTTTATATTTGTGTTTTTTTTATAAACCTTTTATATCTTGTTACACAAAAATTTATATCTTGTTACACAAAAATAGCCAAGGATTTTGGGAACTACAATTGTTATCATAGTAAGTTTGGCCTTAAAACATTTTCAAAACAAGTCCTCAAATACTCAAAACTTGTAAAAATCTTTTAAACCAAGATCCATCCATGGTCGGAAACAATGAAAATGTTGATGATATTGCTGGAAAAAATGCTCCAAAATTTAACATTAACAACAATGCAAACAACATTCCAAACAATGACATACCACGACTCCGACACTTTAAGGGGGAGCTCATGTTACTCATGTCGCCCAGCAAGAAGTGGATAATTTTCCAAACTGAAAAGCAGGGCCGGCTTTAAGGGAGTGCAAGAGGTGCAATTGCACAGGGTCACCACTTAACGAGGGCCACAAAATTCCATGCACTTTATTATATGTATATACACAACATGAGGCTTGAGTTTAATTAGTTCACGCACTAGTGAAACATGCGTATTTTGTATGTGTATTTAAGGGCCTCTTTGTGGTGATGGCACGGGGCCACCGAAATCAATGAGACGGCCCTGCAGTGAAAAGACATGACACTAGTCTATCTTGAGAAACTTGAACCCTTTCTTCTTGAAATTTTGCAAAATGGTCCATACATCCCAAAGTAACTTGCATCCACTCCTGAAAACTTTTTGGCTAAGCCACCAAACCAATGGAGCCCTAAGAACAGAATTCCAAATGACATCATGAATCTGTCATCACATGCAAAACTGCAGAGGAAATGTGGATGATCTTATTCTAGATCATGAATGTCCCTTTAAGACCTATGACACCAAAATAGCAGCTCTGATGAGGCTGAAATTCAATGTGTTAAAGGCACTTGATGGTTAAAATTTGCACAAACTTACAACAGGCTCAAAATCTTGCTAAATAACCTATTAAAAAAAGGAATTAAAATTCCTCAATCTGAAGTGAATGCCACATTTGTGAATAGTGTACCTAAGAAATGGCTAAGTCTAAATCAGATTCAGAGAGCCAATAACGCTATCAAAAATTGATAGTCTGACGACTCTTTTTACAAGGACAATTATGAGGAGGACTTAATTGACCAAATTTATGAACCTAAAACTAAAAAGATGCATGTCCAAACCTCTATGTCGGCTGCTTTATACTCAAACTCACTTGTGCAGCATCAAAATAGTGACTATGGTGTAGAAGAAGACACAAGGAGCAGCCAAGAATACCTCTCTGATCTAACTGTTGAATTTAATGATAAGGCCCTTCTGGAAAATCGGTGCTCTCAGACAGGTCTAAAGAGACTTGCTTTGGTTGTGGAAGGAAATGGCATTTCCAAAAGGATTGTCCTTACAACAAAGCCTCATATCCATCATATCCATCAGCATCCAGATTCCAACACAATCCCAAACATCAACCTAACACATCATCATTCTCATCAAATCATCAAAAGAAACAGAGCCCCTGAAAATCTTAAAAAGATTACAGAGCTCTGTACAAAAGCAAAAAAGGCTAAACTAGCTCTACTCATTCAAAAACCTTCATCATCGGGCAGCACCAAGAATAAGGACAAATAGTTGGTTACTGAAACATATGATTGGGGTGAAGAAGAGTTATCATCAAAGGATGATGAAGTCATCTCCATTAAGGCATTCATGGCCTTATCTAAAGATGAACCATCTGTTGGAAAGAGTGATGCCAGATCGGTTTAATAGGTCAACATCATCATGAAAAAGGTACACAGACTTCTAGATATGGATGATAATGCTGAAAGAAAACATTGTCTCGACTATACTTTAGTTGATCTCCACTATGTGGAAGATCATAGGAAGAACTTGCTCAGGAAATCTACTTCTCTCAAGAGAGAGCTGAATGATTGTAGGTACGAATTTCTAGACCTAAAGAATATCAAAGTTCACTACTTGGTCCTGCAACTTGAAAATGGTAAACTAGTGTTATCTAATCAAGAGCTTAGAGAAGAACTTACAAATTTAGAAAAGTCTCTTAGTGAACAAATCCCTGCTCAAGCTAAGAAAATTTTGGGTGATCATCCCCTCATAAAAGACAAAAACTCTTCTAAGGAAGTAAAATTTGTCAAGGCCACAAATGAGTATGAAAAGGAAGTTTGTACTTCCACTTAATGGGTAGAGGGTAGAAGTATCCCTGATAAGATGCCAAACTGAAATGCATGAAACATCCTTAGTCTTGTTCACCAATGTGATGAGACCTCACCCTCTGGAATGAAATAGCTGACACATCTAACGCTGAATCATAGGTGTTGATTAAGACCCATTACCTGCCCTACCAAAACTTAAAGGTGATAATCCTAAGTGTGAAGCAGAGAAAACTAGAAAAAACAGTTAGTTCTATCCAAACCTCATTAGTCTCTGACAAGACTGACAAGGTACGTGAGAAGAAGATTCTCAATATGCCTAACAAAAATAAACCTATTGTAATACCTCAAAACCGGGTTTTTAGCATTATATTACAAGAATGTCATTTGAATAGTTTGACTACGAGTTTTATACGTTCAAAGGCTTTTCGGGATTGGTTAGTTAAACCGGAAAGTCAAACTATGAGTATTAATGTTGTGTAAATGGTTTTAGAAAGTTTGATGAGTAACAAATACGAATGAATAGGGCTCAAGCGACTATAGTTGCCAACTAGGCAAACTTATATAATTAACTTATCCTAATATATATCCTAGAAAATTCCCAGTTTTTTCGCAATATTCTAGTCTATGTTTGGTGTGGTGTGGGTGACGAGCTATAAAAGGGAAGGAGAGAAACAAGACCACCTTTATGATCAAGTTATGGTGAAATGAGTGTCTTAATTCAAGAGTTTAACCCTTAGCAACTATCCTCCTCAAGTAAGTATCTATAGCTTAAGTGAATTGATGAATTGTGAATTAGGGTTTATGAGTTGAATTAGGGATTCTTGGGTAAATGATGATATGATATTTTGTCGTTTTGAGTTAAATATCTTAATAAGATTTGAATAAATTAGAGTTGATTTTGAGGTTTTTGGTTATATGATCATAGTGATGATCATATGAGAATTTGAGGTGATTTAGGTGTGTTATTGGGTTGTGTAAAACCCTTGTTATTAATGTTACACTAATATGATAATAACCCTTGTTATTAATGTTACACTAAATTTGGCTAACCGGGTCTCCTACTAGCCCAAAGTACAAAAGGTACATCATAGTACCTCATAGTTGATAATATGGTCCATATACTACCCTAACCCTAATTAACTAAGTCACATGATCTTCACATGGGTTTTCATCGTTAGTTTTTAACAGAATTTTTCAGGCAGTTAACTAGCTCACGTGACTTTTTTTTTTAAGAATCTTTTTTCTTCTATATCGTCTTTTCTGTTTCTCTTCCAATTCATTCACCATATCACACATCATGAACATTAATCTCAGCCGTCAAGGAGAAAGGTATGTTCCTTCCTTATGTGAAGTGCTTTTTTTAATCATTGAATGGTATGTATGGAATATGGATCATACAACATGTTTTTCCTATAAACTAATGTTTTATTTTTTGTTTTGATTTTATTTCTTGATTTATTGAACATACAATCTAATATATAACGTTTGTATTCCAATTTTTTGTGTTGTTTATAGAGTCCTTATTTACTGGTCTACTTATTTACATGCAGCAGTAAACGATAGGAATGCTACCTTCGGGCTACACTATGGTGGTGTACTTGTTAGGGGCCGGTTTGGCAACCGGCCCCTGAATATAGGGATTTTGATTACGTCAATATAGAAAGGGAGCATAATCGTGTATGTTGGTGGTCATTCACTGCTGAGATTAGGGGTAAAGACGAAGATGTTAATGGTCTTTATTATAGGCAATCAGCGAAGACACTTGTTTAAGCTTGTTGTTATATATTTATAGGATGATTGTGTAATAACTTTATATATATATGGAAAGTCAAAATAAGTATTGGCCTACTGATACTAATGAACAAAATTGCAATTGCAATACCATTAATATGTTGTTTTTGCTATTATATTATGAATTTGTGATTGTAACTGTATCATGAAATTGACCTCTTATTATTAATTTATGATAAAGAATAAATGTGATCAATATGATTCTAAAGATACAAATATATGTGGTTTTTTTTGGAGCTATTGTTTTGACGTGGGTTTTGAGAAAGAAAAAAAATGTACAAAGAAAAACTTCCGTTAAAAACTAACTCATGTGAAGATCATGTGACTTAGTTAATTAGGATTAGGGTAGTATATGGACCAAATTATCAACTATGGGGTACTATGATGTACCTTTTATACTTTAGGGTAGTAGGAGATCCGGTTAGCCAAATTTAAGGTAGTAAAATACATTTTTGCCTATTAAGTAACCTATTTTTAATATGTTATGATTTATGAAGCATCATGTGTTTATGTATGTTGATTATAAGGGTTTAAGTTTGTTTATGGATGTTGATTAAATATTGAGATGGAACTAGACTAGTTAGATTGACTATTTAAGTAAGATGAGCTCTTGGTTTAGTTATGGGACTAATCAAGGTATGTGAATGATTTATGATTTAATACGTTGTATCAATATTGTGGAAATGATGCTTGTATGTAAGTGATTGAGTGATTGGCATAGTAAGTAAGCAAGCGATGTGGATGTATGGTTAAGTGAATTAGTCATGATATGTATGTATGCATTTGATTATGTTATTTATGATAATATGTTATTGTGGGTTACTTACTAAGCGTTTTGTTTACCGTCATAATGTTTCTTGTAATCAAATTAAGGTTTGAGGTTTTTGATCTCATAAAGGTCGAATACTTAGGGTTTCGGATGACATCAAATAAGGACTAAATATACACATCATTTATCCCATTTATATTGCTTATTTTATACTATTTTATATGAGATTTGATACTTAATCGTTTACTTTTGAAAATCTCGGTAATATTGAAGCAATTGGAAAAAGTTGTGGAAAAAGACGTGTTTTGAAGCAAAAACGAAAATATTAAAGAAAGTGTATCGTTCAGACTTCGGACCTTCAATACGGCGTATCTACGCTTGGAGATACGCTGTATAGGAGCCCTAACTTATTAATGACCCCATGATGGGAATGCATGCAATACGGAATATCCAATGCTATTGATACGTTGTATCTAAAGACGGATGAAAACTAAGTAAAGATTTGGACGTGTTGCAATGTTTCGTCATAACTTTTGCGCCCGGTGTCCATTTTAGTTTATTCAAATGGCCACGGAAAGAATAAATAGAGAACTATATATCTAAATTATAAAGTGTTCAAAAATATGAATATAGAAGATACATATATTTTCTACAAAGTGCAGCTCGTGGTAAATATGGTTAATTGGGTTTATTATGTTAATGGGCCTTAAACCCATTAATTTGACATTTATCTTGGGCCTTTGATTTGTGATATTCGGCTGGAACAAAGAACAGACAACAATGGACGAATTGTATTGAAACATTTGTAGGCGAAAGAGTATTTTACTTATAAATATTGATGGCACACAAATAAAAAGGGTGTGTTCGGTTGCTGCGGACCACGACAAAAGAGATGAAAAGAAAAGTGTTATACCCTTTTCTTGGCTCAAGTATACAACAAGAAGGAAGATAAGGTGTAGTGCACGAGAGGCGTTTGGTTCAAGGGTTTCACCATAATCACGAAAAACATTTGTCATTATAGTAACTTTTATTAATTATTCAGTTAGCGTATTTGGATTTATCATGAACTCGTTTGCTTATTATTTAATACTTTGTTATGTTTATTGATATTATGAGCTAACACCTTTGGAGTTAGCCAAGTTTATAAAGAGTATTTTACTTCGTAGATGGTTTGTTCCGAGTGAAACCCGGGACGGGTTTCTTCTAAGGCTGGGAGAATGTGACAACTGGCACTTTAGGGAAACAATTTACAAGCCCGCATTACTTTAAAATTAACGACTTTTGGAATATTGAAAAGTTTACTCGTAATGAGATTTGTAAACGTTGGAATGTGATTTTTAAACCGTACGTTATTTATGGAATTTGAATTATTGGTTTGGTTTGGTATTTTCGTGATGATTTATTTTTGAGATGTTTCTTTTGTCACTACATTGACTTCGCCACTAGGATAACCTAACAAAATTTTATATATTTTAAATGTTTGGTTCGGTTATTATATATTTCTGGAACGTATCGTCAGATTTTGAATATTTGGGAATGAGCTCGGTTCGAGAGAGTCGGTTTATTTTAAGTGAGTTTCGGGTTTGGTCCGCGTAATTTACATCGGGTTACCTCACCCACCTTTTAATAATATTCTTATTATTATTATCATTTTTATTAAAATCAATTTATTTATGTTTGGGGCTTGAAGGTCGATTTTGGTTTTCTTGGGTATATCACACCCACGCCACACACACTTAAACAAAAACATACAAACACAACTTCATCTCTCTCTATATTATCATCACCATCATCAAACCCTAACCCCCCAAGCAGCCGCAGCCCCTGCTGCCGCTCCACCGCCGCACCACCACCATCACCGCCACCACCAAACGACTCCCCATCTCATTCTCTTCAAGATCTACTAAACCACGCGCCCCTTTCCACTCATTTTCATCTCGACATCACCCTAAAACTGCCACAATCTTATGTATTTCGGAGTGCTTTTCATTTTTCGTCTTGTGAATCAAAGGTAAGACGAGAGGGGACTTGTATCTTGGCAAAAATCGTGTCTATGGGTCACGAATCTTGTGATTTCTTTTGGATTGATGGTTAAAAACGTGAAGCTCTATTGGGTTTTTGATAAAATGGATTAAATATGTGGTTTGGTATCCTTGGGTGTCGACTTGCTCTTGTTTGGTGCTCGATCTTGATGTTTGGGTTGCGTTTGGAGATGGATATGGCTCGTTAGAGCTTAACCGAGACCCTATGGTCTCGGTGTGATGTTATCTTTGACTCGTTTTGGAGTCTAATGTGACCCTTGGTCTGATTGGTTTGATTCTTGGCTTGATTTGGTTACCGATTGGATATTTGTTGTTGTTCTTGTGTGCCACGACCCAAATGGTCCGTTTGGCAGATTTGGGAGCGCTCGGATGAGCTCTAGCCGAGACCAAAGTAGCCTTTGGTTTGAGTCCTTGTGACTCGTGGTCTAGCCGAGACCCACATGGGTCTCCCGGATCGGGTTTGGCTTGGTAAACCAACCCGGATTACATGTAATGTGATGATTTTTTCTTGTTGTGTTTATATTGTTGTTGTTATTGTTGTTGTGATACTTGTTTTTGGCTGATGCTTTTGGATGGGTCGAGACTCTTTTGAGGTCTCGACAATGGTTTACTCTTGGATATTATGGAGTTTTTGTCGTAATGTATTTGGGAACCGATTGTGAGACGGTTAACTAGTATGACGGAGATAGGATAGTTGGGTGCCGTAGTCGGACCCTATTGTTGTAGCATGTGATTGGGCTTTATTTGGACGGAGTTGGATTACTTATTTATGACTTGGTTATTTATTTCTTGGACTTGGACAATGAGCCGAGGGTGATGACTCGGACATGTGACCAACTCATATGACTCGATAAATATTATAATCAAACATTACTAATAAAACTCGTAATAATATTATTGGTAATATAATCGTTTATATAAGTATATACAGACATGAAAAACACACACACACACACACACACACACATATATATATATATATATATATATATATATATATATATATATATATATATATATATATATATATATATATATATATATGCGTATATTAATAATAAAACGATCACGAGTAGACGTTATAATAATATGACGATAATTATTGTACTATGTGAATAGTATAATAAATGTCGGGAGTGTTATTATAAATAAATAACTATAAATGATGATGAAATATAATACGTTGGATAATTAATAAATAAAAACATGACTTTTAATAAATTAGGAAAACTTATCGAGTTATACGGGGTTGTGGTCACTTAAGTCTAAGTGGACCTTACTTTATTATGTGACTTTTGTGTTGTTACGGATATATGACGATTAATATATCCATTTTCTATAATTACGTAACTTATTTAATCGACGGGTTAAATAGAGTTTATTTAGCTATAGAAAATGAGTATATTAATGGGCATCGTATCCTACGACGCCCCTTGGTTATGGTACGTGTTTTGGGATAATAAGTTACTAAAAATCTCGTGGAGTTGGTTAAATTGACGAATTTGGCAAATTTGACGATATATATAGGAATTTATTGGACTACGATACTTACCATATAGTATTCTTTGTGCTATGTGATTTAGGTTGGGTATAATCTTTGAGTGATATATTACGTAAATAAATATGGGAGATTACCAAATTGACGGATTTGATAAACATCGATAATTTATTTAAATAATATATTGGGCTAATATTAGACCTATAGATTGTTTATTATTCTTTTCGTTGTGGCTTGTTGGTTTGTATTGTGTCGACCCTCCACCCGCTTGGATACCAAACATCAAACTTCAAATTAATATGAGGATAATTCGAGAAATGGATTTTTGGGAAAGTAAAATGGAATACGTACGGGATTAGGAATATTTGATTTTGAGGAAATGATTCTGAACGCGTTTGTTATTGTTAGGAAGTGTCGAGTCTGTAGTTGCCGTTATTTGAGTTGCTTTACGTCTTTCATCTATCGATTTCTTTTGCGGATTGCTGGACTTGAGGTGAGTCATAGCCCCACTTTTACTCCTGAACTATGTTTTCAATACTTGGGGTGAGAAACGTGCAAATGTTTTATGTGGACTATTATCGCTTTATTTATTTTAAAACTTGCTATGCTTATAGAACTAGGTAGGATAGAGCGAGGCCTAGTCCCGAACTAGGTAAGCTATTGTTTGGTTGTTGAGCGAGGCCTAGTCCCAAACTAGGTAAGCTATTGATTGGTTGTTGAGCGAGGCCTAGTCCCGAACTAGGTAAGCTATTGAATTGGTTATGGAACGAGGCCTAGTCTAGAATTAGGTAAGTTGAACATGTCGTATCCTTACGAATGTTGGGTATGTCTTATCCTTATGCATACAGATTGATTTGATTTGATTTGGTTGTTGGACTATAGTGTGCACCTATAGGGCTGGTTAGTTTTGGTTGGTTCGTTTTGGTTGGATGATTGAGGCCTAGTCTAGCTAGCAAGCGTTTTGCGTATATGTCCACTTGATTTATTTATGAATTTAAACCTATGATCTCACCAGCGAAAGCTGACTTTTAGCGCATTTTCTAAGGTAATTAAGTGATGCCCTTGGATGCTTGGATTGGAGGCTTGGCTATGGCACCTGGTTATGGATCTATTTTCTAAAACTCTGATAAATAATTGTGGACCTATATTTATTTTCTTTTGAGCTTGACTTTGATTGAATTTTGGGATAAATGTAAACTTTAAAACCCCGCATGGTTGCATTTTTCTCTTGTTTACTTTATCTCGTTCTTTTATGTCTTGTGTTGGATACCAATCCCCGTAGCACCCCGAAAGCTTGTTGAGTCTTCCGCTATATCAAATTTTGGGGGTGTTATAGATTGGTATCAGAGCCAAGGTTATAGAGAACTAGGTAAATAAACACCTAAACTATAACCGATTTTTATAGAAAACAATCCTCGACCAATGCCTGCCAGCCCGCCAAGCCGAAACATCATTGTTTATATAGAGGTATATTAAGATGATTATTAGATATGGGATTCTTGAGATGATTTGAGGAGTTGAGATTTATTAATTAAGCGATATGATGGCCTTTTGAGGAATTATATGGCTTAATTGTTTTTATAGATGTTTTTAGTAATGCGGTATTTTAAATATTTTTTGAAATATATGAGTGGGATTATATGATGATTTTTGATACGGTATTTTGAGTTCGCGGTTTAGTTGTTTTGAAACACTTACACCTACCCTACGCCGTTGTCACAAACTATGGCCTCCCGTACGTTTGATGTTGTTGAGGATATTCTTACTACACCTGTACGCCCAGCACAGATCACCATGGCTCCTGATGATCCCTACAGGATTACCATGCATTCAGCTACTGTGTCGCTGACAGCTTCTACTTTGGCACCGCCTGCTACATCTACTACGTAGGGACCCTCATCTTCTCTAGGGCTCCCTGGTACTTCGAGACAGCTTACTCTTCATCAGGCTTTGGCTCGTGTGGCTCCACGTTTTTCCCACCGAGCTACGGCACGTATGTCGGTACGCCCTACTTCAACACCTTTACACTTGGATGCTCACACTTTCCTTTCAGATGAACCACCTACATCATTGCGTCGTTGTCCTAGATCACCTACCCCATCACCACGTGGTACACCTGTTAGGAGACGACGATTGATGGTGTACTATTACTATGAAGAGGAGGAGAAGGAGTACGAGGGTGAGGATGAGGCTGATGACCCTTAGGAGGCTGAGCAAGGTGATGATGACCCTGAGGAGAAGTATTGATGAGGCAAAAAATGATCCGTTTTTAGGGGGTCATTTAAGCCCGAATCCGACTTTATTTGATCAAATATTGCCCTAAATCGTTCCTTTTGTGATTTTAGGTGTTTGGAGAGTGAATTCTGGAAAAGAAGCCATTTTGGACGTTTTTGGAGCATAAAAGTGAAGAAAACGGCAAAGTACCAAAAATCCATGCTGAAGATACAAGGTGACGGCGTCAAGACCACCATCTTGACGGCGTCAGACATGAAGAATAAAATACCGTAGGTGGTGACGGCGTCAGAAGGCTTTATGACGGCGTCAAAATAGCAAGAATTAAATACCGTAGGTGGTGACGGCGTCACAAAGGCCGTCATAAGTGGATCAAGGCCGTCCGAGGAAGTATATGGCGGCGAGGTGACGGCGTCAGAAGTAACTCTTGACGCCGTCAGCCTGTTTTTCCTATATATAGTTTTCTAGTTTTTTCATTAAAAAAGGAGAGAAGTTTTGGTGAAACCCTAAAGACGATTTTGGTGCCTCTTTTACAGGTTTTTCAAGGGTTCCAAACCCTTGAGACCTTGCATTGTAATTGAGATAAGTATACTTTCAATTCAATCAATATGTCTATGTGTTGGTTGTTTATATCTTGTTCTTGTCTTAATTCTACTATGCTAGGCTAGATCTCCTTTGTGTTTGCTTAGATCTAATGAAACCTAGATGTTGATTATGTGTTGATTACTTGTCTATTCTTGTTTTGGATGAATGATATTATATGTTAGGCTTAAGAAAACTGGCAGATCTCCAATGGTAACATGCTTGAACGTCTTAAGAAACATGAACCGAGGCGTACTAGGTCTTTATTGGTTGTATTTAATGCATGAGCCACTGTTTACAATCCCTATAGTTGTGCTGGGTCATGGTGTAGGAGGAGATAAGAGCTCATAGAGTTGGGGAGTTATGTATGCCACCCCACGAATGGTATTAAGGAATACAATCCGTCATCCATACAAGTGTAACAAGTAATTAACATGTAAAAGATATCTAGGGAGTAATGAAGTCTAAGTAAACACAATTTCTCCAACCACTGCTCACAACCTTAGTTTAATTTAGTTTAATTTCATTTTCATTAGTTTATTTTAATTATATATTAGCTTTGGGTTAGTTGAATAGCAACTAATTCCGCCCACTCTTCTAAAACCCGAGATTTTACTTACTTTCATAAAAATATGAAAACATAAAAATAATCATCTTTCACCTCTAGAACTATTAATTAGGTTTTCTAATCCTATCGACACTATTCCTAAGCTGAACGATCAATCCCCCGGTACTTGTCACTATACTATACTACAACGATCAGGTACACTACCTGGTGGGGGTTGTAAGCTTCTCGAGATCCCTCGAGAGGTAAAGCAAGGTGCGATTCCCACGTATCAAGTTTTTGGCGCCGTTGCCGGGGAATAGTTATTGTCTAGGTTAGAATTTCTTTTTATTAGGTCTACTTGCTAGATTCCTTTCTAGTAAGATTTTTTTTTTTATTTTTAGGTCTTCTTTAGTCTATCTTTTCTTTGTGTCTTTGTTTGTAAAAACCTTTCCATTGACTATTCCGTTAGCCATTATGGAGAACGCGAATCCACCAAGTCCAACACTAGAATATTACCAGAAAAAATATAATTACACCAGTTTGGATATACCAAGATGGATGAATGAAATGAGGCGGATAGGATCTTATATTGATTTTATTGAGTACCTTGAGAAAAGAGACCAAGTGCATAAGACTTTTAAAGAATTCGCCTTAGGAGCTCCATCAACCCCTCAAAATGCCTCACTTTATAAAACCTATGCACCATATAAGCCTTCACCTAGGATAGTTTCGTATGAGCCACCTAGCTGCATGTCATGGTTAAGCCCTACCATAATACAGGATGAACACATAGGTGACCTTGATGTGATGGAGGATGTAGCCAAACATGATCATATTGATCAAAAAGACCTAGGTTTTATGATCGATGATGATGACTCTCAAGAAATAGATGATGAATCTCTTGGGCAATTTGTATATAGCAGTCAGAATATTGAAGATGATCCTTATGATTCGGACATAGAAGTTGAGATGCCTAGAGAAGCACGTGAGATACTTGGGAGAATGTTAGGGCTAGATCCTGACACATGGAATGATGAGGTGAACAACATAAGCCCACAAAATACTCAACCATCATTTGAGGCACACACACCGCCTGTGACTTACCCGGAAGAAGTAGAAGAGACTTTAGGAACCCCAATAGAGGTAGAACCTTTGAACCAAACACAACTAGAGGATATAGGTTTGAACACTTATAATGATAACCATACTCTTAGTTTTAGGGAAGTTCCTAGTTTTGATGAACCGGAGCCTCAACCAAAACCGTTACCTAATCTTCTGTCCTTGGATGAAAATTTAGGAATTGAAATAGGTTCCGATCCACCCATCAAACCATATAGTCCGGGTAGTCTTAGGACAAAGGTAGTGGACTCTAAGCCTTGTAGAGAGGAAGCAAATATAGGAGTGGAAAATGACCTTACATGCTTACATCACCCATTTATTATCGATCATAAGAAACATTATGGGTTTAAACCAGGTTTATTAGGTCAAGATGGATCCCCAACTAGGAGTCTTTCGAAGTTGATAGAAAATGATCCCTTTCTAGGAGAAAATATCAATCCACCCATTAACCCGATTGAATTAGGTAAGGTTATGATGATAGGAGCACAACCCTTTGAGCATATAATTCATTCACCACTCTTTCCTCACGTGGCATACTTCCACCGAGATGGTGTGTATCGCTACTATCACCCGCACTTAATCCTAAGTGTAGGGAAAACCTCACATTTATCCGTGAAATAAGGGTAGAGTCAGGCTCGTGACTCGAACAAAAACAAGCGCTTCTTGGGAGGCAACCCATGTTTTGTGTGATTTTATTTGTTTGATTGTTATTTGCTTCCGTATGCATGTTTTATTTTTATTGTTGGTTGATCATGTTTCTCTACTAAAATATGGAAATACTTTATTATGTTGTTTGGCCTAGTCTTAACTTCAACCTAAAGGTATTTTTGCAAAAGATAAGTATAAGGGGAAACCCCAAATATGTTTTTAAGAAACAAACCGATCATGATTCTCCACAATATTTAATGAACATGTATATTCGTATTTGTTAGAGTCAAATGCTTGTACTGAGTCATAATGAATTTTTGCAGGATTTTCCAGGAAGTAGGACAAAGTTTTTCCAGAAATTTTCTGGAAACTTAACAAAAGAATTTCTGCAGGTCCATTCTGACGGCGTCAGGGTATTGCTCTTGATGGTGTCAGGAGTTAAAATCTGGAAATTTTACCGGTTTTGTTTTTCTAACGGAGTCTTATAGTTTTTGTGAATTATTAAGTTTTATAATCTCCAGGAAATCTGCAAACTTCATTCCACAAGCATTATATCTTACTTTGTTTTCTAGGATTTAGTAACTTATATAGGATGCCGCCGATTTTACGCGAGGTTGCCTTGTCTATTGTTGTCAGGATTTACAGGTTATGTATGACAAGAAGATGATTTATATTCTGGAAGGGAAGCTTTGATTGTTCATTTTCTTGGAGGAAGATTTAACATGGCCAACCTATAATCCATACCGAGCGAATCAGGGGAGTATTTGATTTCATTCTCTTTACTTCTTAAATTTTACATTCTTTACTTGAACATTGGGGACAATGTTCATCCTAAGTGTAAGGGGAGGGTAAAAAGATGATACCTTACATATGCACTTTCGCTTGAGTTTGTTTTGTTTGATAGTAGATGTGTAATAAAACTATGAGAAATACTTGTTAGTGTAATTTTAGCGCCAAATTTAAAATTTTTTACAACATTTAGGAGTGAAACTTTAGCCATAGCAAGCGTCTCATGGATAGGAGGTTTTATGACTAGCACATAACCGTATATTCAGAAAAATTTTCCACCCAAAAATGTGAGGTTCGCCTTTAGATTTGATAGGAAAAGCATTTATTATTGGTGCTTATGAGTGTACCGGTAGCATTTAGATTCTAGAACTTGCGTTAGTGATGCATCCCGAGACCGCTAGTGAGACTACATTCGTGTGGTAGGATTTACTACATGATAAGAGGCATTAGGATCACCCTTGTGTTAAACCCGTATTATGATTACTTGACCATTTAAGTCATATTACTTGGCTAGTTAAGTCAACTAATTTTTCCCACACCCTTTGCGTTGTACTCATTTTTAGTACACGAAACCCCTAGTACAC
This sequence comes from Artemisia argyi, assembly GCA_030686995.1. NCBI lineage: Eukaryota > Viridiplantae > Streptophyta > Magnoliopsida > Asterales > Asteraceae > Artemisia > Artemisia argyi. The sequence continues at coordinate 237,864,455 of CM060700.1, read as the reverse complement.
CCCTCCGAGCCTATCTTTTCGTTTCTAACTTTAAGCATTTTACTTAAAGGAAGAATTTGTTACACCCCACTTAAATGTACAACCAAATCGCCTTAGCCTTCCGTGTATGCGCTCATCTTTAGAGCATTATTGTTATTTGTTAAACCCTAAGTTAACTTTCTAATTGATTACATGGTTGCTAAGTCGAGTCATATCCTTGTACATATTGTTTTGGGACGATTGGGACTCATGGGTAAGTACTTATTTTATGAAGTAATGGGGAAGAACATAATTTATTACCCCCATATGTACGTTAATCTTAAAAGTGCTCCAAGTGTTTTGATTTTCTTAATTCGAGTCATTAGAATAGTTTAATGTAAAGTATGTAAAGATTCAAGTGTAAGGGGATTGCTCATACCCCTATGATGTATTATTTTGGATGGTAGGGTAAGAGTGTATGCAAAAAAAAATAAAAAAAATAAAAATAAAAATAAAAAAATAAAATAAAAATTCGAAAAAATCAAGAAAAAAGAAAAAAAAATAATAGAAAAAGGAAAAAGAGAGAAAAAACATACGGACTACCATCCCGTTTCATTCTATGTTCATTTTATGTTTTTGTTATTTTTCATTTATTAGCTTAAGTCAAGTCTAGTCTTGGCTTAGCAACGCCATCATGTACATGTAATTAACCAAGATTGTTAACTCGCCACCAGTAAAACCTCCTTTATCCAACAAAACCGTGTAATTCATATCCCTATACCTAACGTTACAACCCTTTAAAAGACCTCTTTGATAGTTTATCCTAGGTGCTTACGCCATGTGGTGGAGGTTTGATCCTTTCCCAAGCCTATGGTAATCTATTTTGCTATGACAGGTAGTGAGAGATATCTTCCATTTCCATAATGTTATATTACTTTATTACACCCGAGAGATGTGAGTATCTAAACACTATTTGTGAGGTGCTTGTGTATGACCTCCGTGCTTGTCTATTGGTCTTTAGTGGAACGATTATTTGTTGTAATTACTTTTATATTATTGTTAAATGACCCCTAACTTGTCTTTTGAGTAGAATAAAAGCTCATTTGCTTGAGGACAAGCAAATCTCAAGTGTAAGGGTATATGATGAGGCGAAAAATGATCCGTTTTTAGGGGGTCATTTAAGCCCGAATCCGACTTTATTTGATCAAATATTGCCCTAAATCGTTCCTTTTGTGATTTTAGGTGTTTGGAGAGTGAATTCTGGAAAAGAAGCCATTTTGGACGTTTTTGGAGCATAAAAGTGAAGAAAACGGCAAAGTACCAAAAATCCATGCTGAAGATACAAGGTGACGGCGTCAAGACCACCATCTTGACGGCGTCAGACATGAAGAATAAAATACCGTAGGTGGTGACGGCGTTAGAAGGCTTTATGACGGCGTCAAAATAGCAAGAATTAAATACCGTAGGTGGTGACGGCGTCACAAAGGCCGTCATAAGTGGATCAAGGCCGTCCGAGGAAGTATATGGCGGCGAGGTGACGGCGTCAGAAGTAACTCTTGACGCCGTCAGCCTGTTTTTCCTATATATAGTTTTCTAGTTTTATCATTAAAAAAGGAGAGAAGTTTTGGTGAAACCCTAAAGACGATTTTGGTGCCTCTTTTACAGGTTTTTCAAGGGTTCCAAACCCTTGAGACCTTGCATTGTAATTGAGATAAGTATACTTTCAATTCAATCAATATGTCTATGTGTTGGTTGTTTATATCTTGTTCTTGTCTTAATTCTACTATGCTAGGCTAGATCTCCTTTGTGTTTGCTTAGATCTAATGAAACCTAGATGTTGATTATGTGTTGATTACTTGTCTATTCTTGTTTTGGATGAATGATATTATATGTTAGGCTTAAGAAAACTGGCAGATCTCCAATGGTAACATGCTTGAACGTCTTAAGAAACATGAACCGAGGCGTACTAGGTCTTTATTGGTTGTATTTAATGCATGAGCCACTGTTTACAATCCCTATAGTTGTGCTGGGTCATGGTGTAGGAGGAGATAAGAGCTCATAGAGTTGGGGAGTTATGTATGCCACCCCACGAATGGTATTAAGGAATACAATCCATCATCCATACAAGTGTAACAAGTAATTAACATGTAAAAGATATCTAGGGAGTAATGAAGTCTAAGTAAACACAATTTCTCCAACCACTGCTCACAACCTTAGTTTAATTTAGTTTAATTTCATTTTCATTAGTTTATTATAATTATATATTAGCTTTGGGTTAGTTGAATAGCAACTAATTCCGCCCACTCTTCTAAAACCCGAGATTTTACTTGCTTTCATAAAAATATAAAAACATAAAAATAATCATCTTTCACCTCTAGAACTATTAATTAGGTTTTCTAATCCTAGCGACACTATTCCTAAGCTGAACGATCAATCCCCCGGTACTTGTCACTATACTATACTACAACGATCAGGTACACTGCCTGGTGGGGGTTGTAAGCTTCTCGAGATCCCTCGAGAGGTAAAGCAAGGTGCGATTCCCACGCATCAAGTATGACCCTCAAGAGGAGGAGATGCCTGATGATGATGGTTTGTTAGTGCCGCCAGCTCAGGCTGAGGAGCCTGATTCACCTATACATCCGATAGAGCCTGTTTCACCTGATCATCCATTTTTGTTTGAGTTGCCACCTGGTAGTCCTGTTGAGTCGGATGCACCTTCTGAGGTTTATACTGAGCATGCAGAGTTAGGTGAGACTAGTAGGATGTGGGTTCAGATTACTGCACAGGGCGAGAGGATCTCGCGGTTGTTTGATCGACTTGAGATAGTTATTGGAGAGTTTATCGCTGAGCTGAGAGTTGATATGACTACGGTCGTGGGCAGGACGAATGAGATGAGGAGAGGTTTGATGGAGATTCATGAGCATATTGAGAGCTTACAGCGAGGTTTTATCACAGCTCGAAAGGCCGACCGCAAGTTATGGCAGAGAAACACCAAGCTAGAGAAGGAGGTGGCAGACCTCAAAAGAGATAGCGACACCCACAGTGTGGAGTTAGGATCATTGTGGAGAGAGCTAGATGGTTTGAGGCATGAGTTGAGGAGCCTGCACTAGCAGCGTGGCTAGATGGTTGGGTTATGTTGTCTTATTGCTTTCTACACCGAGGAGTGTTCGGTTAGAAAAGCTAGTTATCGTATCTTGATGTATTTTCTGTTGATTATTCGTCTCGTTTGGAACGATTATTATCTTTTGTGTTTTTCGGTAGTTGGAACGATGTTGGATCTCTATTGTATGGTTGATGGTTATTATTATATGGTATTACGTGGCCTTTGGATATTATGGAAATTGAGTCCCTATTCGCCTTATTGATGTCTTGTGGTGTATTGTTGATGTTCTTTCCATGACTTGGCTTCGTTGACTTAATTCTTGTTGAGTATATGAAAAGTTCTATCGGAGACTCATGAACCTTGTATGAAAAGTTCTATCGGTTAGAAAAGCTAGTCATCGTATCTTGATGTATTTTCTGTTGATTATTCGTCTTGTTTGGAACGATTATTATCTTTTGTGTTTTTCGGTAGTTGGAACGATGTTGGATCTCTATTGTATGGTTGATGGTTATTATTATATGGTATTACGTGGCCTTTGGATATTATGGAAATTGAGTCCCTATTCGCCTTATTGATGTCTTGTGGTGTATTGTTGATGTTCTTTCCATGACTTGGCTTCGTTGACTTAATTCTTGTTGGGTATATGAAAAGTTCTATCGGAGACTCATGAACCTTGTATGATGTTTCAGATCAATGGCCCCACGACGAAACCCTGTTAGAGCTACCAGAACTGGTCCTGCAGCGACTACCCCTGGTCGCCGTGGACGCCGCCCTACTCGAAATGTTGAAACCCCTACTCTTGATAACCTGGACGCTACTAATCACAACAACAGGAATCAAAATGTTGAGGTTCAGGGAGACAATGATCATGTTCCACCTAATGCACCAACTATGGATCAAGCAATGATCAATCAGCTTATGGAGCAACGAGTTGCTGAGCTACTAGCTGAGTCATATCATTCCAACAATTCTGCTGGAACATTTCCACCTGTTCGTGCTAACGGATGTAACTACAACGAGTTTCGAATTTGTGGACCTATTGAGTTTGGTGGGACTGAAGGAGTGGTCTACTTGGTCAGGTGGATAGAGAAGACTGAGTCAGTGTTTAATGTCAGCAACTGTGCGGAGAATGCGAAGGTAAAGTTTGCTTCTTTTACTTTCAACGACGAAGCTTTAACTTGGTGGAACAATTACCGAAATTCGGTTGGGAGTGATGTGGCTTATGCTATGACTTGGGAGCAATTTAAGTCTCTGCTGATTCAGACTTACTGCCCAAGGATTGAGGTTAAGAAGCTGGAGATTGAGTTCTGGAATCATAAGGTGAAAGGTACCGATATGGCAACTTACAATCGCCGCTATCGAGAGTTAGCCTTGCTTTGCCCCGATATGGTTAGGACTGAGACTCAAAGGATTGAGCGGTATACCGATGGGTTGCCGGTAGCTACAAGGAACGATGTGATTTCTGCTAAGCCTGCAAACATTCATGAGGCTATCATGATCGCTCAACAATTGATGGACTCGTTGGTATTGGAGGAAGCTGAGAAAGGCAAGAATGAAAAGAGGAAGAAGGACAATCACTCTAAAGGTAATGATCACCGAAACAGACGGCAAACAACTACTAGAGCTTATGCTATGGGAGATGGAGATAAGAAGAACTACAATGGAGATGCACCCAAGTGTAGCCGATGTTATAGGAATCATACTGGACGATTTACTGTGGTGTGCAAGAATTGCTCTAAGATGGGACACATAACTAAGGACTGTAGAGCTCGACCACTTGCTATGGTTCAAGCTACTCCTGAAACTATGAGTAAGGCAAATGTTACTTGTTATGGATGTGGAAAGAAGGGACACTATAGGAATGAGTGTAGGGAATCGTGGAACCGAGGAAATCAAGGATCGGGTGGTAATAGGTACAATAATGGAAACCGTGGAGCTGGAGGAAACCGTGGATGACAAGACAATGGGGACCAACGTGTGGAAGCTGGAGCTACTCATGGGAGAGTGTATGCACTTGGGAACAAGAGAGGAGAAGATCTGAACATTGTTACTGGTACGTTCCTTCTCAATAATCATTATGCTTCCATACTATTTGATATTGGTGCCGATAAGAGCTTTGTGTCCACTACTTTTGCACCATTACTAGAGAAACCCCTGATGGCCTTAGGAATTGGTTATGACGTAGAGTTAGCAAATGGAAACATAGAAAGGATTAAGACTATCATTCGCGGTTGCACGTTGAATTTCTTGAATCACCCTTTTAACATAGATCTTCTACCCGTCACATTAGGAAGTTTTGATGTCATCATTGGTATGGATTAGTTGTCGAAGTATCGTGCTCATATACTTTGCGATGAGAAGATCGTGCGTGTGCCCTACGGCAAGGAGATTATAAATATACAAGGAGATCGAAAGGAATTGAGAGGTCCATCTAGGTTAGCGGGCATTTCTTGCACTAAGTTACCAAAGTTGATGGAAAAAGGATGTTGCCTTTTCTTAGCTCAAATCTCTAAGAAAGGAGGGAAGGAGAAGAAGGAAAGATGTATTGGAGATGTGTCTATAGTTCATGACTTTCCTGATGTATTTCCCGATGAATTGCCGAGAATCCCGCCTACTAGACAAGTAGAGTTTCAGATTGAGTTGATACCTGGTGCTGCGCCCGTAGCACGAGCACCTTATCGACTTGCACCTACTGATCTAGAAGAATTATCGAAACAATTAGCGGAGTTAGCCGAAAAAGGATTTATAAGACCAAGTTCTTCACCTTGGGGAGCCCCGGTCTTATTTGTGAAGAAGAAGGATGGATCGTTTCGTATGTGTATTGATTATCAAGAGTTGAACAAATTAACGGCGAAGAATAGATACCCGTTACCAAGGATCGACGGCTTGTTTGATCAGCTTCAAGGATCCAGTGTGTATTCGAAGATCGATTTGAGATCGGGATATCATTAGCTTAGAGTTCGTGAGGAAGATATTCCAAAAACGGCTTTCAGAACCCGTTACGGGCATTATGAGTTCCAAGTGTTGCCATTTGGGTTGACTAACGCACCAGAAGTATTCATAGATCTCATGAATCGAATGTGTAAGCCTTATTTAGACAAGTTTGTGATTGTGTTCATCGACGATATTCTAATTTATTCAAAGAGTGAGAAGGAGCATGAGGAGCATCTAAGGCTTATCTTAGAATTGCTCAGGAAAGAGAAGTTGTATGCCAAGTTCTCCAAATGTGAATTTTGGATTTCGACGGTACAATTTCTGGGTCATGTGATTGATAGACAAGGAGTTCATGTAGATCCTGCTAAGATTGAAGCGATTAAATATTGGGCTGCACCAACGACCCCAACAAAAGTTCGTTAATTTTTGGGTTTAGCCAGTTACTACAGAAGATTCATTGAGGGATTTTCGAAGATAGCAAAACCGTTGACCAAATTGACTCAAAAGAGTGTTAAATACGAATGGGGAGATAAGGAAGAGGAAGCATTTCAATTACTTAAGGAAATGTTGTGTAGTGCTCCTATCTTGGCATTACCTGAAGGTAGTGAGGACTTTGTCGTCTATTGTGATGCTTTTCATAAAGGTTTGGGAGCTATGTTAATGCAACGAGAGAAAGTGATAGCTTATGCTTCCCGACAGCTCAAGAAGCACGAGAAGAACTACACCACCTATGATTTAGAGTTAGGTGCTGTGGTTTTTGCCTTGAGGATATGGAGACATTACTTGTATGGAACCAAGTGTGTTTTGTTTACCGACCACAAAAGTCTACAACATATCTTGAACCAAAAAGAGCTCAACATGAGACAGCGACGTTGGATTGAGTTGCTAAGCGATTATGATTGTGAAATTCGTTATCATCCTGGTAAAGCAAACATCGTTGCTGATGCTCTTAGTCGAAAGGAGAGGATACCACCTGTAACACCCCCAAAATTTGGTACAGCGGAAGACTCAACAAGCTTTCGGGGTGCTACGGGGATTGGTATCCAAACACAAGACATAAAAGAACGAGATAAAGTAAACAAAATAAAATACAACCACGCGGGGTTTTAAAGTTTACATTATCCCAAAATCATCAAAAGTCTGGCCCAAAAGAAATAAATATAGGTCCACAATAGTTATCAGAGTTTTAGAAATATAGATCCATAACCAGTGCCAAATGCCAAGCCTCCAATCCCAAGCATCCGCAGAGCATCACTTAATTACCTGAGAAAACGTGCTAAAAGTCAGCTTGCGCTGGTGAGATCATAGGTTTAGATTCTTAATTCAATATAGTGGACATATACGCAAAACGCTTGCTAGCTAGACTAGGGCTCACTCATCCAACCAAAATAAACCAACCAAATCAAATCATCCCTATAGGTGCACGCTATAGCTCAAATCAATCCAATCAATAGCTTACCTAGCTCAAGTCTAGGCCTCGCTCTATAATCAATCCAATAGCTTACCTAGTTCGGGGACTAGGCCTCGCTCAACAACCAAATCAAGAGCTTACCTAGATCTAGTCTAGGCCTCACTCAATAACCGAAACAATAGCTTACCTAGATCTAGTCTAGGCCTCGCTCTACCTAGTTCTATAAGCATAGCAAGTTTTGAAATCAAAAAGCGATAATAGTCCACATAAAGCATTTGCACGTTTCTCACCCCAAGTATTGAAAACAAAGTTCAAGATTAAAAGTGGGGCTATGACTCACCTCAAGTCCAGAAATCCTCAAAAGAAATGATAGAAGAAAAACGCAAGAAACCTCAAGCAACTCACGTAACGGCGACTACAGACTCGGCACTTCCTAACAATATCAAACCCGTTCAGAAATCATTTCCTCAAAATAAAATATTCCCATTCCCGAACGTAATTCCTTTTACTTTCCAAAATATCCATTTCTTGAATTAACTTCATATTCATTTGAAATTTGACGTTTGGTATCCATACGGGTGGAGGGTCGACACAGCTCAAACCAAAAAGCCTCAACAAAGAACAATAATAAGATAACTATAGGTCTAATGTTAGCCCAACATATTATTTAAATAATTATCGAAGCTTATTAAATCCGTCGATTTGATAATCTCCCATACTTATTTACGTAATATATCGTTCCAAAATTATACCCAACCTAAAGCACATTGCACATAAATTTCTATTTGGTATATGTCGTAGCCCAATGAATTCCCTATATATATCGTCGAATCGGCCAAATTCCACGAGACATATAGTAATTCATTACCCTAAAATATATACAACATCCTATGGGCGTCGTAGGATACGATGCCCATTAATATACCCATTTTATATCGTCAAATAACTCAATCTAGAATAAGTCATTCGATAATATAAAATGTTTATATTAACCGTCATATATCCGTGACAACACAAAGTCACAATATAAAGCCCACTTGGACTTCAAAGACCCACAATTCGTATAACTCGATAAGTTTCTAATTTATAAAATAAAATCACATTTTTAATTATTATTTACCCGACGTATGTTTAGCCATTATTTTTATAGTTATTATTTATAATAATATCCCGACATTTATTACACTATTTTCATAGTATAATAACTATCGTCTTATTATTATACGTTCACTCGTGATCGTTTTATTATTAATATACGCATTTATATATATATATATATATATATATATATATATATATATATATATATATATATATATATATATATATATATACGTTTAACGCGTCTATATATACGTATATAAACGATTATATTCTTAATAATATTATAACGAGTATTATTTTTGATTTCGACTTTTAAATATTTATCGAGTCATAGAATTTGGTCACATGTCCGAGTCATGACCCTCGGCTCATAGTCCAAGTCCAAAATAATAAAATCAAGCCTCAATATAAATCAACTCCGTCCAAACCATCCCATATCACGTGCTACAACATGAGGGTCCGACTACGGCACCCAACTAACCTATCTCCGTCATCTAATTGACCGTCTCACAATCGGTCCCCAATTTCCATACTCGTCAACACAACTCCAATTCACGATACAAATGACCAATGTCCAAATGATTCGGCCCAAAAATAAGTCACAACAAATATATTACCATATAAGAACCAAAACCAAAAATATATCAATTATACGGGTCGACTTACCAAGTCAAACCCGGGTCAACTTGTGAGGTTACAACCAAGACAATAACCTCACCCGAGACCTCTCGGTCTCGGCTAGCTCTAATGAGCCTCTCGACCAAAACAGCCCGCGAAGGGGGGGGGGGGGGGGGGGGGTTCGGCCGAGACTCCAAAACAACAACAACAACAATTCGGACCATCTAGGACCCAAAAATACCAACATGTATTAACCATCATCAAGAATCAAGAAGAACAAGAACCATCACACCTCCAAGACTCTAATCGAGTCGAGGAGGGTCACACCGAGACCTAGGGTCTCGGTCAAGCTCACATCGAGCCACAAAACCCAAATCCAAACGCGTACAACTCCAAATCCGAACACAAATACATCAAGATTCGACCCCCAAGGATACCAAACTCGTATTTATAACAAAACCCATCTTCATTTTAATGTTATCATCCCAAAAATGTCAAGATCCAATTCGGGTTTGACTCAAAATAGTCAAACCCGACCCAAATCTCATGTTTTCTCACCTCTAATCGAATAGAAACCAAAATAGATGATGATGTGGTGTTGTGGGAGGTGTGGATGTCGGCGGTAGTAAAAGAAATGGAGGGGGAAGGCGCGTGTGTCACACCAAACGAACAAGAAAATGATGAGGAGTGTTTTGGTGGTGGCGGTGTGATGTGGAGGTCGGCGGTGGTGATGGTGATGGTGTTGGTGTGGCTGCCGGCGGTCGACAAAGAGAGGAGAGGGGGAAAGAAAAATGATGCAAGTATTATTTGTGAGGGTGGAGGGTTAGGGTTAGGGTAATATACCCGAAATTTTCATTTTAGTCCCTCAAGTCTCCTTTTTCCAAAGTTAGCCACGAATACTTTAATAATTAGTGAACTCTTTTTAATCGGTTTTCTCGTAACCCGATTACCCTTTCATAAAAGTATTAAATTTTCATCAAACATACACGTACACGTCATAATTGATTTTCCCAACAACACTTCCCAAAAATATAGATATGTACGAAAGACATAACATTAATTTAACGGTGAATCGCTACCGTTTTGTAAAATATAAAAATCTTGTTAGGTTAATCTAGTGTCGGAGTCAATGTAGTACCAAAGATAACGATCTCAAAATAAATCATCACGAACGAAACGAATCAAACCATAAATAAATAACTAAATCCCATAAACATCGTACGATTAAAATCAAGTACCAACGTTCGCAAAATATCTCGTCACAATAAATTTTCAAAAAAATTCTATATTTATTATTTAAATGTAATGCGGGTTTTATAAAACGGCTCCCTATTTTGCCAGTTGTCACATCCTCCCAGCCTCAGAAGGAACCCGTCCCGGGTTTCTCTTGAAATAACCCATCTACGAAGTGAAGAACTTCGGATATCTTTTTCGAAACTCATCCTCACGTTCCCACGTAAATTCCGGTCCATGCCGCGAATTCCAACGAACTTTGATGAGCGGAATACGACTCCTCTTGAGTCGTTTGATCTCTCTATCCATTATCTCAATCGGCTCTTCCACAAAATTCAAACTTTCATCCAAGCGAATATCCTTGATCGGTATAACTGGTGTTTCCTCTGAAAGTCATTTCTTCAGATTACTAATATGAAACACATCATGAACTTTACTTAGTTCGATAGGTAATTCCAAACGATATGCTACGGGCCCAATTCTTTCCAAAATAAGAAATGGTCCAATGTAGCGGGGATTAAGTTTCCCACGTTTCCCAAAACGTATCACACCCTTCCAAGGCGAGACCTTCAACATCACTCTGTCTCCAACCTAGAATTCTAGGGGTTTACGCCTCTGATCGGCGTAGCTTTTCTGCCTATCTCTAGCTGCTCGCAGTCGATCTCGAATCTGCGTTACTTTCTCCGTAGTTTCCAAGATAAGCTCAGGGCCTGTGAGTTGGCTATCTCCAACTTCTGCCCAACCAATAGGTGAACGGCATTTTCGACCATACAAAGCTTCGAATGGTGCAGCCTTAAGACTTGTGTGGTAGCTATTATTGTAGGAGAACTCCGCAAGGGGTAGATACTTCTCCCAGCCTTTACCAAAGTCTATGATGCATGCACGAAGCATATCCTCCAAAGTTTGAATAGTTCTCTCACTTTGACCATCGGTTTGGGGATGATATGCAGTACTCATATCAAGTCTCGTCCCTAAAGCGGTTTGAAGTGATCGCCACAATGCTGACGTGAAACGGCTGTCGCGATCCGAAATAATCGATATCGGAACTCCATGACGAGAAACAATCTCCTTCACATACAACCTCGCAAGTTTTTCCACACTATCATCTTCACTAATCGCCAGGAAGTGAGCAGACTTAGTCAAACGATCCACAATTACCCATATAGCGTCGCAACCGCTAGCTGTCTTTGGTAATTTGGTAATGAAGTCCATCGTAATCCGCTCCCACTTCCAAACCGGGAGTTCTGGCTGCGTCAACAATCCTGACGGTCTTTGATGCTCAGCTTTAACCTTAGAGCAGGTCAAGCACTTACTAACATATAATGCTATATCTGCCTTCATATTTGGCCACCAATATAATTTCTTCAAATCCTGGTACATTTTGTCCGACCCAGGATGAATGGAGTATCTCGACTTATGCGACTCATGCATAATCAATTCTCGAATCCCTCCATCCAATGGTACCCAACTTCGTTCTCCAAAACATAACACTCCATCAGAACGCTTAACCAATCCTTTCTCATTTTCTGCCATCCCAAATATATTCTCAGCAGGTTTATTTTCTGCTTTCAATGCTTCCGTTTGAGCTTCCAATATTTGAGACGGTAATGGCGATACGATAGTCATTCCTAATGACCTAACCCGTAATGGGGGAATTCTCTCTTTTCGACTAAGAGCATCAGCAACAACGTTTGCTTTACCCGGATGGTAGCGAATTTCACAATCGTAATCGCTTAGCAACTCAATCCAACGTCGCTGCCTCTTGTTAAGCTCTTTTTGGTTCAGAATGTGTTGCAAACTTTTGTGATCAGTAAACACTACACACTTGGTTCCATACAAGTAATGTCTCCATATCCTTAAAGCAAAAACCACAGCACCTAACTCCAAGTCATGGGTGGTGTAGTTCTTCTCATGCTTCTTGAGCTGTCGGGAAGCATAAGCTATCACTTTCTCTCGCTGCATTAGCACCGCTCCTAAACCTTTATGAGAAGCGTCACAATAGATGACGAAATCCTCGTTACCTTCGGGTAACGCCAAAATAGGAGCACTACACAACATTTCCTTAAGTAACTGAAAGGCTTCCTCTTCCTTATCTCCCCATTCATACTTAACGCTCTTTTGAGTCAATTTGGTCAACGGTTTTGCTATCTTCGAAAATCCCTCAATGAATCTTCGGTAATAACCGGCTAATCCCAAAAACTGACGAACTTCTGTTGGGGTCGTAGGTGTAGCCCAATCTTTAATCGCTTCAATCTTAGCAGGATCCACATGAACTCCTTGTCTATCAATTTCATGACCTAGAAATTGTACCGTCGGAATCCAAAATTCACATTTCGAAAACTTGGCATACAGTTTCTCTTTCCTGAGCAATTCTAAGATAAGTCTTAGATGCTCCTCATGTTCCTTCTCACTCTTCGAATATATCAGAATGTCATCGATAAACACAATCATGAACTTATCTAAGTAAGGCTTACACACTCGATTCATGAGATCCATGAATACTGCCGGTGCGTTCGTCAACCCAAACGGCATCACCTGAAACTCGTAATGCCCGTAACGGGTTCTGAAAGCCGTTTTTGGAATATCTTCCTCGCGCACTCGAAGCTGGTGATATCCCGATCTCAAATCGATCTTCGAATACACGCTCGATCCTTGAAGCTGATCGAACAAATCGTCGATCCTCGGTAACGGGTATCTATTCTTCACCGTTAACTTGTTCAACTCTCGATAATCAATACACATTCGGAACGATCCATCCTTCTTCTTCACAAATAAGACCGGGGCTCCCCAAGGTGAAGAACTTAGTCTTATGAATCCCTTCTCGGCTAACTCCGCTAATTGTTTCGACAACTCTTCCAGTTCAGTAGGTGCAAGACGATAAGGTGCTCGTGCTACAGGTGCAGCACCAGGTATCAACTCAATCTGAAATTCCACTTGTCTAGTAGGCGGAATTCCCGGCAAATCATCAGGAAACACATCCGAAAAATCACGAACTATAGGTACATCTCCAATGCACCTTTCCTTCTTCTCCTTCTCTCCTTTCTCAGAAATTTGGGCTAAGAAAAGGTAATTTCCTTTCTCCATTAGCTTCGGCAACTTAGTGCAAGATATGACCGCTAATCTGGATGGGCCTCTCAAATCCTTTCTATCTCCTGGTATGTTCAGAATCTCCTTGCCGTAAGGCACCCGCACGATCTTCTCATCGCAGATTATATGGGCACGATACTTCGACGACCAATCCATACCGATAATGACATCAAAACTTCCTAATGTGACGGGTAGAAGATCTATGTTGAAAGGACGGTTCAGAAAGTTTAACGTGCATCCACGAATGATAGTCTTAATCCTTTCTATGTTTCCATTAGCTAACTCTACATCATATCCAATTCCTAAGGCCATCGGGGGTTTCTCAAGTAAGGGTGCAAACTTAGTGGACACAAAACTCTTATCGGCACCAGTATCAAATAGTATGGAAGCATAACGATTATTGAGAAGGAACGTACCAGTCACAACGTTCGGATCTTCTCCTCTCTCGTTCCCGAGTGCATACACTCTTCCATGAGCAACTCCAGCTTCCACACGTTGGTCCCCATTATCTTGTCGTCCACGGTTTCCTCCAGCTCCACGGTTTCCATTATTGTACCCATTACCACCCGATCCTTGATTTCCTCGGTTCCACGATTCCCTACATTCATTCCGATAATGTCCTTTCTTTCCACATCCATAGCAAGTAACATTTGCTTTGCTCATAGTTTCAGGAGTAGCTTGAACCATAGCAAGTGGTCGAGCTCTACAATCCTTAGCTATGTGTCCCATCTTAGAGCAATTCTTGCACATTACCGTACATCGACCAGAATGATGCTTGTAACATCGGTTACATTTGGGCGCATCTCCATTGTAGTTCTTCTTGTCTCCATCTCCCATGGCATAAGCTCTAGCAGTTGTTTGTCTCTTGTTTCGACGTTCATTACCCTTAGAGTGATCATCCCTCTTTCTCTTTCCATTCTTATCCTTCTCAGCTTCTTCCAATTCCAAAGAGTCCATCAATTGTTGAGCGATAGTGATAGCCTCATGTATGTTTACAGGCTTAGCAGATATCACATCATTCCTGGTAGCTACCGGCAATCCATCGGTATACCTCTCAATCTTTTGGGTCTCAGTCCTAACCATATCGGGACAGAGTAAAGCCAACTCTCGATAACGGCGATTGTAAGTCGCCATATCAGTACCTTTCACCTTGTGGTTCCAGAACTCAATTTCCAATTTCTTAATCTCATTCCTTGGGCAGTAAGTCTGAATCAGCAAAGACTTAAATTGCTCCCAAGTCATAGCATAAGCCACATCACTCCCAACCAAGTTACGGTAATTGTTCCACCAAGTTAAGGCTTCATCCTTGAAAGTAAAAGAAGCAAACTTTACTTTTGCATTCTCCGCACAACCACTGACATTGAACACAGACTCAGTCTTCTCAATCCACCTAACCAAGTAAACCACTCCTTCAGTTCCACCAAACTCAATCGGTCCACAAATCTTAAACTCCTTGTAGTGACATCCATTAGCACGAACAGGTGGAAAAGTTCCAGCAGAATTGTTGGAATGATTTGACTCAGCTAGTAACTCAGCAACTCGTTGCTCCACAAGTTGATTGATCATTGCTTGATCCACAGTAGGTGCATTAAGTGGAACATGATCATTGTCTCCCTGGACATCAACATTTTGATTCCTGTTGTTGCGGTTAGTGGTGTCCAGGTTATCAGGAGTAGGGGTCTCAATATTTCGAGTAGGACGGCGCCCTCGACGACTAGGGGTAGCCGTTGCAGGTCCAGTTCTGGTAGCTCTAACAGGGTTTCTTCATGGGGCCATTGATCTGAAACATCATATAAGTTTGTGAGTCTCCGATAGGACTTATCATATGCTCAACAAGAATTAAATCAACGAAGCCAAGTCACGGAAAGAATAGCAACAATACACCCTGGAACATCAATAAAATGGATAAGGACTCAATTTCCATAACACCCAAAATCACATAATACCATATACTAATAACCATCAACCATACAATAGCGATCTACATCGTTCCAACTAACGGATAACACAAAACGTACTAATCGTTCCACAAGAGACGAATCCTGAACAAAATACATCAAAATATGATAAATAGCTTTTCTAACCGAACACTCCTCGGTTAAGAAAGCAACAAGACAACATAACCCAAGCAACTAGCCACGCGGCTGGCGGAGGCTCCTCAACTCCTGCCTCAAGCCATCAAGATCCCTCCATAACGATCCTAACTCCACGCTATGGGTGTCTCGGTCTCTCTTGAGGTCAGCTACCTCCTTCCCTAGCTCGGCATTCCTTTGCCATAGCTTGCGGTCAGCCTCACGAGCAGTAACAAATCCTCGCTGCAAACTATCGATATGCTCGTGAACATCCATCAAAACTCTCCTAAGCTCAGTAGTCCTGCCCACAACGACCGTCAAATCAACTCTCAAATCCGCTAAAAACTCTCCAATAACTCTCTCAAGTCGATCAGATACACGTGCAACCCTCTCACTAAGCTCAGTAATCCGAGCCCACAACCTGCCAATCTCACCCAACTCTGCATGCTCAGCAGAAATCTCAGAAGATGCATCCGACTCAACGGGACTACCAGGTGGCAACTCAAACAAGAACGGATGATCAGGTGAATCAGGCTCAATCGGGTGTACAGGTGAATCAGGCTCCTCAGCCTGAGCTGGTGGTACTAACTCATCATCATCATCAGGCATCTCATCCTCCTGAGGGTCATCCTCCTCCTCAAGGTCATCATCATCACCCTGCTCAGCCTCCTGAGGGTCATCCTCCTCCTCAGGGTCATCAGCCTCATCCTCACCCTCGTACTCCTCCTCCTCCTCAGCGGAAGAGTACATCATCAATCGTCGTCTCCTACTAGGTGAACCATATGGAGATGTAGTAGGTGATCTAGGACGACGACGCAATGATGTGGGTGGCGCCTCAGACAGAAGAGAATGAGCATCAATCTGTAAAGGTGATGGAGTAGGGCGTACCGACATGCGTGCCGTAGCTCGGTGGGCAAAGCGAGGTGCCACACGAGCCAAAGCCTGATGACGAGTAAGCTGCCTCGATGTACCAGGGAGCCCTAGAGAAGATGAGAGTCCCTGCGTAGATGCAGCAGGTAATGCTGAAGTAGAACCTGTCGGTGTCATAGTGGCTGAATGCATGGCAACCTGGTAAGGGTCATCAGGGGCCATGGTGAACCGTGCTGGCAATACCGGTGTAGTAAGAATATCCTCAACGACAACAGGCGTATGGGAGGCCATAGTCTGTGACAACAGCGTAGGGTAGGTGTAAGTGTTTCAAAACAACTAAACCGCGAACTCAAAATACCATATCCAAAAATCATCATATAATTCCAAATCGTATATAATCAAGAATGATTTAAAATGCCGCATTACTAAAACCATTCGCAAAACAATTAAGCCATATAATTCCTCAAAACACATATAATTCCTCAAAACGCATAATATCACTAAATCAATAATCCTCAAAACCTCAAATCATCTCAAGAAATCCCAAATCTATAATCATCTCAGTAATCTCATAATACCTCAATAATAAACAATGATGCTTCGGCTTGGCGGGCTGGCGGGCAATGGTCGAGGATCGTTTTCTATAAAAGTCGGTTATAGTTTAGGTGTCTATTTACCTAGTTCTCTATAACCTTGGCTCTGATACCAATCTGTAACACCCCCAAAATTTGGTACAGCGGAAGACTCAACAAGCTTTCGGGGTGCTACGGGGATTGGTATCCAAACACAAGACATAAAAGAACGAGATAAAGTAAACAAAATAAAATACAACCACGCGGGGTTTTAAAGTTTACATTATCCCAAAATCATCCAAAGTCAGGCCCAAAAGAAATAAATATAGGTCCACAATAGTTATCAGAGTTTTAGAAATATAGATCCATAACCAGTGCCAAATGCCAAGCCTCCAATCCCAAGCATCCGCAGAGCATCACTTAATTACCTGAGAAAATGTGCTAAAAGTCAGCTTGCGCTGGTGAGATCATAGGTTTAGATTCTTAATTCAATATAGTAGACATATACGCAAAACGCTTGCTAGCTAGACTAGGGCTCACTCATCTAACCAAAATAAACCAACCAAATCAAATCATCCCTATAGGTGCACGCTATAGCTCAAATCAATCCAATCAATAGCTTACCTAGCTCAAGTCTAGGCCTCGCTCTATAATCAATCCAATAGCTTACCTAGTTCGGGGACTAGGCCTCGCTCAACAACCAAATCAACAGCTTACCTAGATCTAGTCTAGGCCTTGCTCAATAACCGAAACAATAGCTTACCTAGATCTAGTCTAGGCCTCGCTCTACCTAGTTCTATAAGCATAGCAAGTTTTGAAATCAAAAAGCGATAATAATCCACATAAAGCATTTGCACGTTTCTCACCCCAAGTATTGAAAACAAAGTTCAAGATTAAAAGTGGGGCTATGACTCACCTCAAGTCCAGAAATCCTCAAAAGAAATGATAGAAGAAAAACGCAAGAAACCTCAAGCAACTCACGTAACGGAGACTACAGACTCGGCACTTCCTAACAATATCAAACCCGTTCAGAAATCATTTCCTCAAAATAAAATATTCCCATTCCCGAACGTAATTCCTTTTACTTTCCAAAATATCCATTTCTCGAATTAACTTCATATTCATTTGAAATTTGACGTTTGGTATCCATACGGGTGGAGGGTCGACACAGCTCAAACCAAAAAGCCTCAACAAAGAACAATAATAAGATAACTATAGGTCTAATGTTAGCCCAACATATTATTTAAATAATTATCGAAGCTTATTAAATCCGTCGATTTGATAATCTCCCATACTTATTTACGTAATATATCGTTCCAAAATTATACCCAACCTAAAGCACATTGCACATAAATTTCTATTTGGTATATGTCGTAGCCCAATGAATTCCCTATATATATCGTCGAATCGGCCAAATTCCACGAGACATATAGTAATTCATTACCCTAAAATATATACCACATCCTATGGGCGTCGTGGGATACGATGCCCATTAATATACCCATTTTATATCGTCAAATAACTCAATCGAGAATAAGTCATTCGATAATATGAAATGTTTATATTAACCGTCATATATCCGTGACAACACAAAGTCACAATATAAAGCCCACTTGGACTTTAAAGACCCACAATTCGTATAACTCGATAAGTTTCTAATTTATAAAATAAAATCACATTTTTAATTATTATTTACCCGACTTATGTTTAGCCGTTATTTTTATAGTTATTATTTATAATAATATCCCGACATTTATTACACTATTTTCATAGTATAATAACTATCGTCTTATTATTATACGTTCACTCGTGATCATTTTATTATTAATATACGCATTTATATATATATATATACATATATATATATATATATATATATATATATATATACGTTTAACGCGTCTATATATACGTATATAAACGATTATATTCTTAATAATATTATAACGAGTATTATTTTTGATTTCGACTTTTAAATATTTATCGAGTCATAGAATTTGGTCACATGTCCGAGTCATGACCCTCGGCTCATAGTCCAAGTCCAAAATAATAAAATCAAGCCACAATATAAATCAACTCCGTCCAAACCATCCCATATCACGTGCTACAACATGAGGGTCCGACTACGGCACCCAACTAACCTATCTCCGTCATCTAATTGACCGTCTCACAATCGGTCCCCAATTTCCATACTCGTCAACACAACTCCAATTCACGATACAAATGACCAATGTCCAAATGATTCGGCCCAAAAATAAGTCACAACAAATATATTACCATATAAGAACCAAAACCAAAAATATATCAATTATACGGGTCGACTTACCAAGTCAAACCCGGGTCAACTTGTGAGGTTACAACCAAGACAATAACCTCACCCGAGACCTCTCGGTCTCGGCTAGCTCTAATGAGCCTCTCGACCAAAACAGCCCGCGAAGGGGGGGGGGGGGGGGGGGGGGTTCGGCCGAGACTCCAAAACAACAACAACAACAATTCGGACCATCTAGGACCCAAAAATACCAACATGTATTAACCATCATCAAGAATCAAGAAGAACAAGAACCATCACACCTCCAAGACTCTAATCGAGTCGAGGAGCGTCACACCGAGACCTAGGGTCTCGGTCAAGCTCACATCGAGCCACAAAACCCAAATCCAAACGCGTACAACTCCAAATCCGAACACAAATACATCAAGATTCGACCCCCAAGGATACCAAACTCGTATTTATAACAAAACCCATCTTCATTTTAATGTTATCATCCCAAAAATGTCAAGATCCAATTCGGGTTTGACTCAAAATAGTCAAACCCGACCCAAATCTCATGTTTTCTCACCTCTAATCGAATAGAAACCAAAATAGATGATGATGTGGTGTTGTGGGAGGTGTGGATGTCGGCGGTAGTAAAAGAAATGGAGGGGGAAGGCGCGTGTGTCACACCAAACGAACAAGAAAATGATGAGGAGTGTTTTGGTGGTGGCAGTGTGATGTGGAGGTCGGTGGTGGTGATGGTGTTGGTTTGGCTGCCGGCGGTCAACAAAGAGAGGAGAGGGGGAAAGAAAAATGATGCAAGTATTATTTGTGAGGGTGGAGGGTTAGGGTTAGGGTAATATACCCGAAATTTTCATTTTAGTCCCTCAAGTCTCCTTTTTCCAAAGTTAGCCACGAATACTTTAATAATTAGTGAACTCTTTTTAATTGGTTTTCCCGTAACCCGATTACCCGTTCATAAAAGTATTAAATTTTCATCAAACATACACGTACACGTCATAATTGATTTTCCCAACAACACTTCCCGAAAATATAGATATGTACGAAAGACATAACATTAATTTAACGGTGAATCGCTACCGTTTTGTAAAATATAAAAATCTTGTTAGGTTAATCAAGTGCCGGAGTCAATGTAGTGCCAAAGATAACGATCTCAAAATAAATCATCACGAACGAAACGAATCAAACCATAAATAAATAACTAAATCCCATAAACATCGTACGATTAAAATCAAGTACCAACGTTCGCAAAATATCTCGTCACAATAAATTTTCAAAAAAAATCTATATTTATTATTTAAATGTAATGCGGGTTTTATAAAACGGCTCCCTATTTTGCCAGTTGTCACACCACCGCTACGAGTTAGGTCATTGGGAATGACTATCGTATCGCCGTTACCGTCTCAAATATTAGAAGCCCAAACGGAAGCGTTGAAAGTAGAAAATCAACCTGTTGAGAACATATTTGGGATGGTGGAAAATGAGAAAGGATTTGTTAAGTGTTCTGATGGAGTATTGTGTTTTGGAGACCGAAGTTGGGTACCATTGTATGGAGGAATTCGAGAGTTGATTATGCATGAGTCGCATAAGTCAAGGTACTCTATTCATCCTGGGTCTGACAAGATGTATCAGGATTTGAAGAAGTTATATTGGTGGCCAAATATGAAGGCAGATATAGCATTGTACGTTAGTAAGTGTGTGACTTGCTCTAAGGTTAAGGCCGAACATCAAAGACCGTCAGGATTATTGACGCAGCCAGAACTCCCGGTTTGGAAGTGGGAGCGGATTACGATGGACTTTATTACCAAATTACCAAAGACAGCTAACGGTTGTGACGCTATTTGGGTAATTGTGGATCGATTGACTAAGTCTGCTCATTTCCTGGCGATTAGTGAAGATGATAGTGTAGACAAACTTGCGAGGTTGTATGTGAAGGAGATTGTTTCTCATCATGGAGTTCCGATATCGATTATTTCAGATCGCGACAGCCGCTTCACGTCAGCATTGTGGCGATCACCTCAAACCGCTTTGGGGACGAGACTTGATATGAGTACTGCATATCACCCCCAAACCGATGGTCAAAGTGAGAGAACTATTCAGACTTTGGAGGATATGCTTCATGCATGCATAATAGACTTTGGTAAAGGCTGGGAGAAGTATCTACCCCTTGCGGAGTTTTCTTACAATAATAGATACCACACAAGTCTTAAAGCTGCACCATTTGAAGCTTTATATGGCCAAAAATGTCGTTCGCCTATTGGTTGGGCTGAAGTTGGAGATAGCCAACTCACAGGCCCTGAGCTTATATTAGAGACTACTGAAAAAGTGACTCAAATACGTGATCGATTACAAGCGGCTAGAGATAGACAGAAAAGTACGCCGATCAAAGACGTAAGCCCCTAGAGTTCCAGGTTGGAGATAAAGTGATGTTGAAAGTCTCGCCTTGGAAAGGAGTGATACATTTCGGAAAACGTGGGAAACTCAACCCCCGCTACATTGGACCATTTCTCATTTTGGAAAGAATTGGGCCCGTGGCTTATAGGTTGAAATTACCACAGGAACTGAGTAAAGTTCATGATGTGTTTCATGTTATCAATTTGAAGAAGTGCCTTTCGGATGAAACATCGGTTATACCGATCAAAGATATTCGTGTGGATGAGAGTTTGAACTTTGTAGAAGAGCCGATTGAGATTTTGGATAGAGAGATTAAACGACTCAAGCGAAGTCGTATTCTACTCATCAAAGTTCGTTGGAATTCGCGGCATGGACCGGAATTCACGTGGGAAAGTGAGGATGAGTTTCGAAAGAGATATCCGAAGCTTTTTACTTCGTAGATGGTTTGTTCCGAGTGAAACCCGAGACGGGTTTCTTCTAAGGCTGGGAGGATGTGACAACTGGCACTTTAGGGAAATAATTTACAAACCCGCATTACTTTAAAATTAACGACTTTTGGAATATTGAAAAGTTTACTCGTAATGAGATTTGTAAACGTTGGAATGTGATTTTTAAACCGTACGTTATTTATGGAATTTGAATTATTGGTTTGGTTTGGTATTTTCGTGACGATTTATTTTTGAGATGTTTCTTTTGGCACTACATTGACTTCGGCACCAGGATAACCTAACAAAATTTTATATATTTTAAATGTTTGGTTCGGTTATTATATATTTCTGGAACGTATCGTGAGATTTTGAATATTTGGGAATGAGCTCGGTTCGAGAGAGTCGGTTTATTTTATGTGAGTTTCGGGTTTGGTCCGCGTAATTTACATCGGGTTACCTCACCCACCTTTTAATAATATTCTTATTATTATTATCATTTTTACTAAAATCAATTTATTTATTTTTGGGGCTTGAAGGCCGGTTTTGGTTTTCTTGGGTATATCACACCCACGCCACACACACATAAACAAAAACATACAAACACAACTTCATCTCTCTCTATATTATCATCACCATCATCAAACCCTAACCCCCCAAGCAGCCGCCACCCCTACTACCGCTCCACCGCCGTACCACCACCAGCGCCGCCACCACCAAACGACTCCCCATCTCATTCTCTTCAAGATCTACTAAACCACGCGCCCCTTTCCACTCATTTTCATCTCGACATCACCCTAAAACCGCCACAATCTTGTGTATTTCGGAGTGCTTTTCATTTTTGGTCTTGTGAATCAAAGGTCAGACGAGAGGAGACTCGTATATTAGCAAAAATCGTGTCTATGGGTCACGAATCTTGTGATTTCTTTTGGGTTGATGGTTAAAAACGTGAAACTCTATTGGTTTTTGATAAAATGGATTAAATATGAGGTTTGGTATCCTTGGGTGTCGACTTGCTCTTGTTTGGTGCTCGATCTTGATGTTTGGGTTACGTTTGGAGATGGATATGGCTCGTTAGAGCTTAACCGAGACCCTATGGTCTCGGAGTGATGTTATCTTTGACTCGTTTGGGAGTCTAATGTGACCCTTGGTCCGATTGGTTTGATTCTTGGCTTGATTTGGTTACCGATTGGATATTTGTTGTTGTTCTTGTGTGCCACGACCCAAAGGGTCTGTTTGGCAGATTTGGGAGCGCTCGGATGAGCGCTAGCCGAGACCAAAGTAGCCTTTTGTTGAGTCCTTGTGACTCGTGGTCTAGCCGAGACCCAAACGTGTCTCCCGGCTCGGGTTTGGCTTGGTAAACCAACCCGGATTACACGTAATGTGATGATTCTTTTCTTGTTGTGTTTATATTGTTGTTGTTATTGTTGTTGTGATACTTGTTTTTGTCCGATGCTTTTGGATGGGTCGAGACTCTTTTGAGGTCTCGACAATGGTTTACTCTTGGATATTTTGGAGTTGTTGTCGTAGAGTATTTGGGAACCGATTGTGAGACGGTTAACTAGTATGACGGAGATAGGATAGTTGGGTGCCGTAGTCGGATCTTATTGTTGTAGCATGTGATTGGGCTTGATTTGGAGGAGTTGGATTACTTATTTATGACTTGGTTATTTATTTCTTGGACTTGGAAAATGAGCCGAGGGTGATGACTCGGACATGTGACCAACTCATATGACTCGATAAATATTATAATCAAACATTACTAATAAAACTCGTAATAATGTTATTCGTAATATAATCGTTTATATAAGTATATATAGACGTGAAAAACGTATATATATATATATATATATATATATATATATATATATATATATATATATATATATATATATATATATATATATATATATATATATAGAGTTAGGATCAAATAGGAAGAATAATTAAAATAAGAAGGATAGGAAGTAACCACAACCACACATTTCAGATGCACCTACAAAAGTGGATGCATCTTCTTTCAAATTTTCCCTCCTAATTTGAAATGTGTGGCTAGAATTACTTCTTACCCTTCTTATTTTAATTATTCTTCTTATTGGATCCCTACCCTATATATATATATATATATATATATATATATATATATATATATATATATATATATATATATATATATATATATATATATATATATATGCGTATATTAATAATAAAACGATCACGAGTAGAGGTTATAAAAATATGACAATAATTATTGTACTATGTGAATAGTATAATAAATGTCGGGAGTGTTATTATAAATAAATAACTATAAATGATGACGAAATATAATACGTTGGATAATTAATAAATAAAAACATGACTTTTAATAAATTAGGAAAACTTATCGAGTTATACGGGGTTGTGGTCACTTAAGTCCAAGTGGACCTTACTTTATTATGTGACTTTTGTGTTGTTACGGATATATGACGATTAATATATCCATTTTCTATAATTACGTAACTTATTTAATCGACGGGTTAAATAGAGTTTATTTAGCTATAGAAAATGAGTATATTAATGGACATCGTATCCTACGACGCCCCTAGGTTATGGTACGTGTTTTGGGATAATAAGTTACTCAATATCTCGTGGAGTTGGTTAAATTGACGAATTTGGCAAATTTGACAATATATATAGGAATTTATTGGACTACGATACTTACCATATAGTATTCTTTGTGCTATGTGATTTTGGTTGGGTATAATCTTGGAGTGATATATTACGTAAATAAATATGGAAGATTACCAAATTGACGGATTTGATAAACTTCGATGATTTAT
Organism: Artemisia argyi; assembly: GCA_030686995.1. Lineage (NCBI taxonomy): Eukaryota > Viridiplantae > Streptophyta > Magnoliopsida > Asterales > Asteraceae > Artemisia > Artemisia argyi. The sequence continues at coordinate 237,839,580 of CM060700.1, read as the reverse complement.
TTAAATAATATATTCGGCTAATATTAGACCTATAGATTGTTTATTATTCTTTTCGTTGTGGCTTCTTGGTTTGTATTGTGTCGACCCTCCACCCGCATGGATACCAAACGTCAAATTTCAAATTAATATGAGGATAATTCGAGAAATGGATTTTTGGGAAAGTAAAATGGAATACGTTCGGGATTGGGAATATTTGATTTTGAGGAAATGATTCTGAACGTGTTTGTTATTGTTAGGAAGTTCCAAGTCTGTAGTTGCCGTTATTTGAGTTGCTTTACGTCTTTCATCTATCGATTTCTTTTGCGGATTGCTGGACTTGAGGTGAGTCATATCCCCACTTTTACTCTTGAACTATGTTTTCAATACTTGGGGTGAGAAACGTGCAAATGTTTTATGTGGACTATTATCGCTTTATTTATTTTATAACTTGCTACGCTTATAGAACTAGGTAGGATAGAGCGAGGCCTAGTCCCGAACTAGGTAAGCTATTGTTTGTTGTTGAGCGAGGCCTAGTCCCGAACTAGGTAAGTTATTGATTGGTTGTTGAGCGAGGCCTAGTCTCGAACTTGGTAAGCTATTGAATTGGTTATGGAACAAGGCCTAGTCTAGAACTAGGTAAGTTGAACATGTCGTATCCTTACGAATGTTGGGTATGTCGTATCCTTACGCATATAGATTGACTTGATTTGATTTGGTTGTTGGACTATAGTGTGCACCTATAGGGCAGGTTAGTTTTGGTTGGATGATTGAGGCCTAGTCTAGCTAGCAAGCGTTTTGCGTATATGTCCACTTGATTTAGTTATTAATTTAAACCTATGATCTCACCAGCGAAAGCTGACTTTTAGCGCGTTTTCTCAGGTAATTAAGTGATGCCCTTGGATGCTTGGATTGGAGGCTTGGCTATGGCACCTGGTTATGGATCTATTTTCTAAAACTCTGATAAATAATTGTGGACCTATATTTATTTTCTTTTGGGCCTGACTTTGATTGAATTTTGGGATAAATGTAAACTTTAAAACCCCGCGTGGTTGCATTTTTCTCTTGTTTTCTTTATCTCGTTCTTTTATGTCTTGTGTTGGATACCAATCCCCGTAGCACCCCGAAAGCTTGTTGAGTCTTCCTTTGTATCAAATTTTAGGGGTGTTACATGAAATTTATATGACCCAACCTTCTGTGCCACAATTTAGACTCATCAAGGGTGGCTTTTGCAATCAAACAGGCAAAACCTTTTACAGGTTCAGGTGTCTTCATATCAAAACTGTACATATTGTGTTGCCTAGGGAACTTTAGAAGTATATGATTTTTATCAGGCATCTTAATGTTAGAAGTCACCAAAAGACATTTGTGACAACTGGCAATTTATAGAGACATTTTGAAACCAGCATTACTTTAAAGTTTGATGATTTTTAAATGTTTGAAATTTATTAGTGATAAATTTGTAAACTTTGAACTGTGGTTTTGAATTATGAGGTTTCTATGGAATTTAAATTTGAATTATTATTTTGATATGGAATTTATGTTGAAATTTTATTGATTGAGACGTTCGTGGCACTACGTTGACTTCGGCACTAGGAATAACCTAACAAACTTAAACATTTTGAATTTATGGTTTGGTTTATATATTTATTAAACGTATTGTGGAGTTTTAAAGATTTTTGGGAACAAGCTCAGTTTGAGAGTGTCAAGACATTTTAAAAAGTTTACGGGATTGGTCCTTGCGTTTAATAACTAGTCACCTCCCTTAACAATATTATTATTATTATTGTTTTTATAAAAAAAATAATATAAAAAGTAAACTACAAATTGGTCCTTGTGTTGGATCGGTTCACACACAAAACAAACACACCCTCACCACACTTCATCTCTCCCATCTATCTCTCAATCCAAAACCCTAGCCGCCACCTTTGGTCGGCCGTCACCACCACACTGCCGCCTGCCACCATACACGACCACCATCACCTTAACCCTCTCATCATCCTCCTCATTTCAACATATAATACGCACGACCCAAACGTCCCTAACCTCTCATTTGAGTCACCACCGCCACCTAAACACCACCACCTCCACTAATATTTTTGGGTTTTCAAAGAATCTTGAGCTTGGAGTTGTTTTGAAGGTAGGTAGCCACGAATTTCGCCTCGTATGTCTCGATTCGAGTTAAAATCCCTGTCTACATGGATAAATCTTGTTGGGTTTTGAAATATATAAGTGGGAAATGATATTTTGATAATAAAGATTTGTTTGGAATCCGGGTTTATGGTTTTTCTTGTGGGTGTCGACTCGAAACCGAGAGCTAGGCTCTCGGCTTGGTGTTAACTGTCGAGCCTTGTGGTTTTAGTTGATAGGTTTGGACCTAGTAATTGTTGTGATAAAGGTGTTGATATATTGGAGTTTGTTTGTGGCTTGATTGGATTGATTTTGGCTCTTGTTGTTGTTGTTGTGTTGCCGCGACCCAAAGGGTCCGTTTGGCAGTTTTAGGAGTGCTCAGATGAGCCTAAGCCGAGACCAAGTGGTCTTTGGTTTGAGTCCTTGTGACTCGTGGTCTAGCCGAGACCCAAATGGGTCTCCCGACACGGGTTTGGCTTGGTAAAGCAACCCGGAATATGCGTATCTTGATGACTTCTTGTTTTGTTCCATGTGTGTTTTTATTATTGTTGTTGTGGTACTTTTATTGTGGCCGAATACATTGTGTGGTTCGAGACCCTTGTGGTCTCGACAATGGAATACTTTTGGTATTGGGGAGTTGTTGACGAAAAGTAATATTGGGGACCGATTGTGAGACGGTCAAATTATTAGTCATCTTATCCTCCTTGAACCGCCATTTAGGGGGGGAGTCACCATGTGTGGTTAAATCTTGACCATTGATCTCTAGGATGTTTACAAGTGTCTAAACTAACTATGGTTAAATTCTAACCCAATATATGGTTAACTATTTTTCCTACCCTATAAATACCAAGCTAAAACACATAGAAAACTTGCACCACACCTTCTTATAACCTTCAAGTCCTAAAACCTAAGGCACTTTTCTTATATTTTGTAAGAAAGTTAACTAGTTTTTGAAAGAAAACTAGTGTTTGATCTTCAATATTGGAAATTTTCTAAGAAAAGTTGTTATAACTTTAAAGTCTCCAAAAAGACGTCGTTATAATCTTCAAATAGCTTTGGACTTCAAGAAGGCGTCGTTATAATCTTCAAATAACCTCGGTTTATCATAGATTGCAAAGGAGGAAAGCTTATTCAATCAAAGTCCTAGTTCTTGTCCTAGTTTCCCTTTTTCATTAAGGCCAAAAGTTGTAAGCAAACCCTAACATACTTTCTTGCTTAATTATCATTTTCATGCTCTTTGTGTTCCTTTCATGCTATATATGTTCTTGTTATTGTGTTCACGATGTTTAAAAATGGATAAAACAAGTATTGGTATACATATGTTAACTTATGTCAAGTAAACAAGCAAACTATGTTCTTTCTTTTTTTTTTTTTTTTTTTAAGTTAAAGTCTTCTAGTAGAAAAAAAAACCCCTAAAACCCTTTGGCGACTTTGGCGAATTACGATTCCTATACAACCCTAAATCGTGATTTCTAAATCGATCCTAACCGATCGGTTTACAATCCCTAATCGTTCTTATCACACCAACTGATCTTCATCGATTGCTTGGATCATTACTTAGGGTTATTTAGGGTTTCGTGGGTCTGATTTGGTTTATTATTTGGTTCGATCGATTTCTTTTAACTCTAATCCGTTACTAATCGATCTTCATATGGTGGGAGGTTAGTGATTTGGTTTCTATTGCTTTAAACCCTAATCGCTTAGATTAGGGTTTTCTTTTATTTTTTGTATTGCATGATTGCTGCTGGTTGATTATTTGTTGCGTTGTGTACGTGGTGGTGGGTGATGGAGAGGGGTTTTTTGAGTCCTAAGCTTGGTAAGAAGGATGCTAGTGTTCCAATGGTTGATGTTGATGTGGTGAATGATAATGTGAACAAGGGTAACGAAAAGGTTGTTTTGGATGATTTGGAGCAATCCTCTCATGGTTCAATACAACCTAATGTGGAGCTATTAATTGCTAATGCGAATAAGAAGTTTGATGAAGCAATGTCTAAAATTGATAGTGATATTGCCAATATGGCTTCATCTTCTGACTTGAACAATTCGAGTGGTAGTGGGCCTCCTCCTAATGCACCTAAGGTTGATTCTACTAGTGGTAATGGAGTAAAGTCGGTTTCTTATGCGGGTGTTGCTTCTAACGAATCTCATAAGAACGTATCTAATTTTAGGAGATTAGAATGCAGCAAAAAGATGGAAAATGTTGACCTTTCAGTCCCAATGAAAGTAGTGGAAGAGGTGAACATGATGTTTGAGCATACACTCTATGGATATTTTCTTGGTCATCGTCTTGCTTTTCCTGTTGTGGATTATTTTGTTCGCAATGCGTGGGCTAAGTATGGGTTACAAAAGGTAATGATGAACGCTAAGGGGTTCTTCTTCTTCAAGTTTACTTCGAAGAAAGGTGTTGATGATGTGCTTGATAATGGTCCATGGTTGATCCGTAATGTTCCTATTATTCTTAAACCTTGGACTTTGAATACCAATTTGTTGAAAGAGGATTTAACTCACATTCCGGTGTGGGTTAAATTTCATGATGTTCCTTTAGCGATGTTTTCTGATGATGGTCTTAGTTTGCTTGCTACTTTGATTGGGACTCCCAAGAGATTGGACGCCTTTACTAGTCAGATGTGCAAAGAATCTTGGGGTAGGAGTAGTTTTGCTAGATGTATGATTGAAGTGAAGTCGGATGAGGTACTTAGGGACAGCCTTACTGTTGAGATTCCTTTACTTGACGGTTCGGGTTCGACTATTGAGAAGATCCGTGTGGAATATGAGTGGAAACCGCCTCGCTGTGATAAATGCAAGGTGTTTGGACATGTTTTGTTGGATTGTCCTAAGGGTGTGATACCGACTGCTCAACCTTCTAAGAATGTTAATGATGGTTTTCAGACTGTTAACAATAAGAAGAAGGGTAAGCAAGCTGCCTCGAATACGGGTCGCGGAGGTTTTACTAAACCTGTTGTGGGTAAGCATTTTGAATATCAGCCAAAGAAGACTCCTACTGTGCCCAATAAAGTTAATGATGGTAAGAAGAAGACTTCTGATGTGGCTAGTACGAGTGGTACTACGATCTCTACATCTAACCAATTTGATGCGCTTAATATGGATGATACGGATACGTTTGGTATTCCTACTTATGACACCTGCATGGATGTGGATACTAGCAGTTCAATGGAAGTTAATGTGGATAAGTCGGTTAAGACTGGTGCTACATCACAAGAACCACTTGTGAGTGATTCAATGGGAACTAAGGAAGTTGGTTCTACTCCTTTAGTTGATAAAATTAGTAAGTTTGAGAAGATTCTTATTGAAGGGAAAGGTACTCTTGTGGATGATGATGGTCATCCTGTTCCATCTGCCTCTGTCACTAAGAGGGCTAACCCATTTTCCAAGATGGGTGAGGTTGTGGTTACTGATAGTGAGGAGGAGGAGGTCCTTAACACGTTCGACGAATCTGCGAATCTTTTTGGTAGAAGTCAAGAGCGTGAAGATGAGTTTGATGACTATGATGATTACTCGAAGCAAATTCATGATCTTCCAGGGGAATTGGATGCTCTTAATGCCATTTATGGCTTTAATCTCCAAGGTCGTAGGAAGTAGTTTTTTTGTCCGAGTTTTTTCTATATGATGAGGTAGTGGTTTGTTTTCTTGTTTAGAAAATAGGAAGTATCTTGTTATGTAAGCTTTTCGCCTATGTAACGGGCTGAGATATGGGATTCACTCATATCCGTTGTTCTTAAATGTTTTTTGGAGTAATATATTTACCGGGTCTTTTGACCTTTTACCCAAAAAAACTAGTGATTTTTATGGAGAACTACGACCAAAATAGTATAACTTTGATATTTTACACTTACTTAATGTTAAAGAGGACTTAACAAGGAAAACATAGCAATTTGAATCACCCAAAACGAGTACCCGAGTCAAAAGTTATGGCCATAAGAAGTTAGCGAAACCAAAACGGCAAAACTGCCTAAATAGCATTCTGATCAAATTTTGATTTTGAAAGTCACCCTTCTGGTCCGATTCATCAAAAAGTTAAAACACGAAAGTTGTCCGGAACGACGTTTTCGTTCAGGAACAAAGAAGCTCGAGCCCTGAAAACACTTTCCGAGTGATAATTTTCTTCAAAATCTTAAACAGCCCATTTTAGACCAAAGTCACTATATTATAGTCATGATTTACTAAGACCAAGAGGTCTAATGACCTAAATCCAAGACCACAACCATGGCTAAAGCCAAGGTTGAGTCTCAAGACCATGGAAAATGACCAAGGTCACGGCAAAGCCATGACTAAATGACCATATAAACATACTTAGGCGAAAACATGAAACAAGGAGTTGAGGATAACTTGAACAAACAATTTGGATCTTCTCCACCTAAAGAACCATGAGATACAAGTTATAATAAACTTACCCTAATAACAATCTTCATGTACAAATAGACTTTCCTAAGTTTATTCAAATATCGGACATGTAACTTTTCGGATCAAAACTTATACATTTGTTATCAAATGCTACAATAGTAGGGAGCCTCATGTGAGGAGTTCATTAAGTAAGCCGTCGAGATGAGTTGTGGATTTACGAATTAAAGTGTCCTGGCTCCTCGAACGTTTACTCCATGACTTCTGAATTATGTCGGCCAGAACGGTAGTAAGAGATATACAACTTATACATGTTTCATAAACCATTTATATTCAAAGACTTACGCTATATACTAAGTACTACATCATGAACATTATGCAAGACATATATGGGCAAATCTTCGTATTCTTAGACGTTACTCCAAACCTAAGTCGCAACGTTCTATTATAGGCTGCTCTTAGTGACTTTCACGATTCGACTACCACTTTGATTTCACATCACTTAAGCTTAAGGTGGGTCATAGCCCCTATTCTTTTCATACTTGTCTTAACTCTTTGGGGGAGACACATGCTCAACTACTTGTTTACTTGTACAAATACTCAAAACGTTTATACTTGACTGTGTTATACTTGATTGCATACATACATGACTGTGTTATACTTAATTGCGTTATTCTATTTATGGGCTAGTAGTTATCTTTGGGAAGTGGCTCCCAGTTGTCTTTGGGAATTGACTCCCAGTTGTCTTTGGGAATTGGCTCCCAAAAGTGAGGTCTTCGGAGATGAAGTAGAGACTCACTTCTAATTGCTTAAATTGTCTTGATGAACTTATACATGTCTTATTCATACTATATGTTAGCAGTGGGTTGTGAACACACAGGTTGCAAGTCTCTTATGACGGGAATTGCAACTGAGTGGATTCTCAATGCCTTTGCTGTGTGAACATTCTTTTGAGGCTTTTTCAACTATTTTAAGACAAACTCTATGAACTCACCAACCATTGTGTTGACACTTTAGCATGTTTGTCTCAGGTCTGTAAGATGATTAGCTGTTGCATGGAGCATAGAGTCGCTTGGCATATTTTGAAGACTTATGCTTTTATCTTTACCATTCGATATGTTTTAAAACTCTTATGTATTGTATTATGGAACTCAAGTTTGTAACTCGAAACTTATTAATCGAATGGTCACTTTTCAAAACGTCTCATTTAGAGTTCGTTTTCTATACCTTGTACTTTGTATTATGAAGTAGCACCCCTATGACACAGTCTTCCGCTGCGGTATTTTGGGGGTGTTACAGATTGGTACCAGAGCCTTGGTTATAGAGAACTAGGTTGCATTTAGTGCCTAGACTATAACTGATATAAACATTAAGACTCTTCTCTTTATTTTGCCTTACACACACTTCATGCGCATATGCTTATTGCTAATTGTTTGTTTAGGAGAAACCCCAGACAATGGTCAAGTCATCAAAAATTTAGAGCTAAGTAATAATTGTTTAATTAACTTAATCTTGTGACAGTTCTTGTTTGATAAGACATAAGATTAAGTTAAATAAAGGTTATTAGTTTCCTGTAGAGATTTGATGATTTGCCTTATACTTACTTTATATGATTCTAATACCTAGAAGTGGTTCATATGGCCTAGTACGACACTCAAACCTTTCTACAAGTGTGACTAGTCCATTTCGTCATATCACCTTCTCTAGATACCCAGACTACGTTACCCTTTCACAACCTAAGAGCAGATGATAGAAAGTCTACCCAATTATGTAGTACCAATTGTTGAGTTATGTGTGCCTGGTAAATATGTATACGTGTGAAAGGAAGCAATTATAATTATGGTGGCCAACATAATTATAAATGCGTCACGACTCACGTAGACATATGTGACCATGCTTACATTAATCGACGATTGACTCAAAATTGACAAGATTTAAGACTAAGTAGTCTAGGAATATCACCTCATATCTGACGTCGACAAAATATCCCTCCTTGTAGATATCATGGCACCAAGGAGAGTAACTCGTAGTACTAGCCGAGGTGGTGCAACACCAAGAGGTGGAAGAACTGGTGGTCGTGGAGGTAGAGGAGCTGCTCACGACACTAGTAACCCTAGTAATGATAGTGGAAGAACTGGTGGACGTGGAGGTAGAGGAGATGCTCACGACACTAGTAACCCTAGTAACGCTGGTGGAAATCCAGATGTCTCCACCATTATTGCCCAACAACTACAAAACCTACTTCCCACTATAGTCACACAAGTTGGCAATCACATGAACAATTCGGGAAACCACGGAAGCATAAATGACGCTACAAATGATGGAGGAAGGAATAACAACAACAACAACAACAACAACAACAACAACCATAGGACTGGATGTACATATAAAGAATTTACGTCATGCAAACCAATTGAGTTTAATGGTAAAGGAGGTGCATTGGCATATACACGGTGGGTCGAGAAGATGGAGTCAGTGATCGATATTAGTAACTGTGCAATCCACCAGAGAGTGAAATATTCAGCATGCTTGCTATCTGTAACAATTCACAATTTCAGGACAATTACTATTCCCGGGAAATTCACTATTCACATTTACTATTCATGTTACTATTCATTTTTACTATTCATTTCTTTCCGAAATTTTCCCGAAAGTTGATTTTTATTTGATATTCTCAAGTGATAAATCATTTCCATGGCAAATTAAATGTTTGACATCCGTCAGATCATTTTCGTAAAAGTTATTAAGGAATTACACGGAATTACACGTTTTAGGGTAAAACGTCAATCAGAAATTCTACGCACAACGAAATTCAACCCCGTCAGGTGACCCCACATCGGAAAAATGTTTGACACACTCATGATTTATTTGAGAATTAATCGTGACTGAGAAAAACATGACCAAAGACTTCCCAGCAGGTCACCCAAGCCTGTACTACTCTCGCATGAGCACGCTTAACCGTTTGGGCGATTAACCGTTAGACCACAAAACGCGTTTCTAAGAAGATTTGAGTTTTCAACTTATTAGAAAAAGTCAACATATTCTTTCCCTCCCCCATTGACCAAAAATCATCCCTTGATTTTATAAGTCATTTCGTGATTTTTAGGCTTACGGTTTGATGTCTAAAAGACATTTAATACCAACCGACACTAGACTGAGCCCAGTCTAGACATTATAAGTCATTTTAAATCATTTTTATCACATTAGAAAAGTAACATTTTACTTTTCTCAATATTACGCAATATTCAGCGTTTTACGCGAATTACGCGTTTTAGACCCGTGTTTCCAGTTTTTAGCAGGGTTTTAGCACCCGATAGATCCTACCACTCATTTTATATTTTATTATGGACTATATGGACATGTTTAACCATTCTTCCAAGTTCCATAATTTTACGACACCCGGTTTTACGTTTTGAGGCTTAATCATTTACGATTGGCATTTCCCGGAGTCAAAACTAACCAAGTATCTGGATAATACCAAGAAAAGTCCACACCCTTGCTCTCCAAGCACTCCAAACCGACCTAGGAGGGGGGGAGTCATCCCATGTGGCTTCATCTCATGAAATTACCCCTAGATCATCTCTAAATTACAACTTGGTCACCAAGTTTTGGTAATTTCCTACTAGTTTCCTAACCTCCTCATTTTTGACTATAAATAGCCCCTCTCCCTCCCATTTGTGCCGTGCATCCCCAACCACAAAACCACACCATCCTTTGCTTAATTCCTTCTAATTTCTAGCAAGGTTCAAGTGATTCTTCAAGGTAGAAAGCCTAGTTAGAATATCATTCACCAAAACTCTTCCAATCCCTAATATACTTGGTGATTTCTCTTGAGTTTGAATCCACTCAAGTCACCTAAACCTTCATCATCCATCTTTCAAGAATACCAAGGGTAGAAAGATTGCATGAAGTGAAAAGGGGTTGAAGCAAGTCTATCAAAGTCCTATCCTTACATGTTAACTTCCTTTCATCTTTGAAAGCCAAAAGTTGTGAGCCAAACCCTAACTTGATTCTTGTTAAATAATCATGTTCATGTTATTTACATATTATTTGTGCTATATATTGTCTTGTTATCATGTCCATGATGTATAAAAATGACCAAAACAAGTTATTGTTATTGATTGATAAGACAAGTTCATAAAACAAGTAAACTAGTGACTTTGTTGGTATAACCTGATCAAAATGGTAAAAATATGATGTTGGATCATTACATATTACAGTAGAGGATTTAACAAGGAAACCATAGCAATTTGAACCACCTAAAACGAGTATACGAGTCAAAAGTTACGCCCATTTGAAGTTACCAAAGATTTCCGGCAAAACTGCCTAAACCTTCCTGAATCGCATTCTGACTTTTTGAAAGTCCCACTTCTGGTCCGATTCATCAAAAAGTTAAAACACGAAAGTTGTCCGGAACGACGTTTTCGTTCAGGAACAAAGAAGCTCGAGACCTAAAAATGCTTTCCGAGTGATAAATTTCTTCAAATTCTAAACAGCCCATTTTTAGACAAAGTCATTACATATAGGTTATGGTTTATGAAGACCAAAGGGGTCTTATGACCTATAATCAAGACCACAACCATGGCTAGAGCCAAGGTTGTGTCTCATGACCTTGAAACAAGGACCAAAGGTCATGGCTAGGCCATGACGAAATGACCATACCAACTTACATAGGCGTAAACATGAAACAATGAATTAGGCGATAACATGAATAAGCAATTTGGATCTACTTCACTTAAAAGGAAACCATGAGATTTTACCAAGAGAAAATGGTCATTCAAGACTTATGAAACTACCCCTAATAACAATCTTCATGTACAAATAAACTTTCCTAAGTTTATTCAAATATCGGACATGTAACTTTCGGATCAAAACTTATATCTATATATTTCATCAACTACTACAATAGTAGGGAGCCTCATGTGAGGAGTTCATTATGTAAGCCGTCGAGTTGAGTTGTGGATTTACGAGTTAAAGTGTCCTGGCTCCTCGAACGCTTACTAACATGACTTCTGAATTATGTCGGCCCGAACGGTAGTAAACGATATACAAAACATACATGTTTCATGAATCATTACTTTCAAAGACTTACAATATACATCATACCACATCATGGACTAAATGCAAGATATATATATAGGCACTACTTCATATTCATTACTCCAATCCTAAGTCGCGACATTCTATTATAGGTTGCTCGTAGAAACCTTCACGATTCGACTGTTACATTCATTACTTGTTATCTTACTTAAGGTGAGTTCATAGCCCCACTTTCCATTACTTAATTGTTTTACAAATCCTTGGGGGGAATACATGCTATTTCTAAATCGAATACAATGCTTTCTAATGTATGCTTCACGACGATGTTTTATTATCACTAAGTACCAACCTTGCTAAACCGAGATCCCTTATTATGAACCATTTAATCACTAGAAATAGTGAGCGCGAATATTAATAATAGGCCTATTGGGATTGACGAATCCCATTTGTATTGACTAAGTTCAAACAAATGCATTAATATTTGAGATTTAGGTATGTTAGCAAAGTACCTACCGGGATAAATCTGCCGATCGATATTGGTACACGTTAACGTTATGGTGTCATAAGCTTAGTGTATAATACATGTTCCGGGCATATAATAACGTAGCCTACCTGTTTTGTTTTCCAAACATTGGTGTGAGCCTATAACTCACACTACCAACATATTGTGTTCAATCGATTTAACAAACTCTATGAATATCACTCAACCTTTGTGTTGACCTCTCAAGCATGTATTTCAGGTTCATGACGATCAAGGATGGCACGGAAGGACACGGATACTCAAGAGGGCTATAAATTTTATTATCATTCAAAACTCATTTATTATACATTGTAAACATGGAACCAATTGGGACCTCATTTTGTAATCTCTGATATTTATATAATTTGAATGATAAACCTTTTCAAAACGACTCAATTGGAGTTCGTTTTCTATCATTGTGACTATTGTGCCGTCGAGTAACACCCAGTTCGAATTCCGCTGCATCCATGAATTGGGGGTGTTACAGATTGGTACCAGAGCCATGGTTATAGAGAAACGGGTCTAATTGAGACCTAAACTATAACTACAATCACAAACAAAAACATTTTATAGCCTTCCGCTCTCCGTGTCTTCCATCCTCCAGACGATTATGGATTTAGTAAGCATGTTATGATACACAAACATGTTAGTATATTCATATATACCCATTTTGAGCATTTCCCCGTAAGCATTAGTATATTGATATATAAACTTGGTTTATTTTCAATCATTTTATCTAAACATATCTACACATGCCTATTCTATGGCATTTCGACACAACCACATTCTCCCAACCATGTTCCTACTCCAACATTTTATATCCAAGATATTGTAACGAATTACGATGGTCTTTTCTATTTCCCGAACATTGTATGACACAATGGTCTTAATCATTTCTCAAATGTTTTGAGTCACACAATGGTCTAATCTACTTCCGAGACATTGTGATTTGTGCAATGGTCTCTCGAATTATTCCACCACCTCATCAATATCATTTCATATGATATCAAAAACCCATCACAATCTATCGATTTCCAAACAAGAAATATGAGATTTCTAAAGGACAAACTAATCCATCATCGACAAAAGTTGAACTTTCTCTACATCCATCAAAGTTTTCTTCTGAAACCTTCATTGTTAAAAGTTTGTAATTCTAGCCCAGTATAGACTGTTTTAGAATTACTTCAACTTCCTTTCCACACATATCTACCCGTACTATCTTCTATGCAATGGAATGTGAAAACATACGTTACAAGTCTCTTATGGCGGGACTTGCAACTGAATGGTTTGACATCGCCTTTGTTTAGTGGACAGTTTTCCGAAAGCAACGGACATATCAAAAGTATACCTAATTGAGGTATTTGAAAATTTTATCGAACCTTGGCTAAATATAGACTAGTCACCTATATTTAACCTTGGGACAGTGGAATATAGTCTGACTAACTATATTCGACTTAAAATTTTCCAATACTGAGAGTAGTTATACTAGGGTTATGTTTAGGTTGATTTCCTACTTGAACTCGATAAACCACCAGAATACATTAAAACGATCTAGAGACACGATAGTGCCTTACCACTCAGCAAGATCTTAACACCTTATTTGTATGATCTAAATTCATTCTTGAAATTTTCATTTATGAGATAATCCGAATTACTATCTTGGGATAGTTACCAATTCTTCTCTTCATCCTGTAGAAGTACAATCCTGTTTAAGTTCTAAGGATACCATTCCATCATAAACTTTTAAAATCTCTTAAGATTTTTAAAAGCAAACTCAACATCTATACCTAAGAGTATTAATGTTAAGCATACACTGAGCACTTTTGTTCATCAACATATCACAACATTACCTTCACAACCGTGGCAAACACAAGCTCATTAACAGATCTTGATGCACTTTTAAAGCTCAAATCATCCTTAGTTACACCACAAGCACCATCATCAGCTTTACAAGATTGAATATTTATCTTGTACTTTTGGAACACCAGTGTTATCTCGTAATACACTACCTTGTAACTCACCGACTAAGTATGAATGTTGTGTAGGATGATTTGTAATTATTTGAATGGATTGGGATGCCTTTTCATTTAAATAAAGACATTGTAAATCACTAAACCATAAGTTTATATTTCCTTATCTACATTGTTTGGGATGCCTCTCTATGTAGATAAAGAATTATAAACAAGTGGGCTTATTTGTATCCGAAATAACATAAGTATGAAGTCAATAAACACTAGATACAACAACCGATTACCTACTAGGCTATGATTGCAATTACTATCTCAGTTCCTATTAATATTCGACTGCTATATCAATTTCCTTTGATAATCGACTATTACCATACATTTCCTACATAAAAGTAAGCCTCATCCTACACCATACACTGAAATGACAAATCAAATTACATCACCCGTAATCCCAGACTTTAGTCCTCATAAGTAACCACACCTGTTCATCGACACACGACGCAGACCCCTAGAATTCCAAGTCGGAGACAGGGTTATGCTAAAGGTATTGCCTTAGAAAGGCTTAATACGACTCGGTAAACGAGGAAAACTAAACCCAAGATACATCGGACCATTCAAAAATCCTAGCCAGGGTTGGCCCTGTGGCGTACAAACTTGAGCTTCCATCATAACTCAGTAGTGTACACCCCACTTTCCATGTATCTAACCTAAAGAAATGCTTGTCAGATGAATCACTCGTGATTCCACTCGATGAAATTCAACTCAATGACGATCTTCAATTTATTAAGGAACCCGTAGAAATCATGGACCGAGAGGTCAAACAACTCAAGCAAAGCCGTATTCCAATTGTCAAAGTTCGTTGGAACTCACAACTTGGTCCTGAATACACATGGGAACAAGAGGACTAGATACGTAAGAAATACCCACATCTTTTTACCAACAAAGTTTCTACTCCCAACACAAATTGATCTCCGGGACGGAGCTCTCATATGGGGTGGAGACTGTAACAATTCGCAATTTCAGGACAATTACTATTCCCGGGAAATTCACTATTCACATTTACTATTCATGTTACTATTCATTTTTACTATTCATTTCTTTCCGAAATTTTCCCGAAAGTTGATTTTTATTTGATATTCTCAAGTGATAAATCATTTCCATGGCAAATTAAATGTTTGACATCCGTCAGATCATTTTCGTAAAAGTTATTAAGGAATTACACGGAATTACACGTTTTAGGGTAAAACGTCAATCAGAAATTCTACGCACAACGAAATTCAACCCCGTCAGGTGACCCCACATCGGAAAAATGTTTGACACACTCATGATTTATTTGAGAATTAATCGTGACTGAGAAAAACATGACCAAAGACTTCCCAGCAGGTCACCCAAGCCTGTACTACTCTCGCATGAGCACGCTTAACCGTTTGGGCGATTAACCGTTAGACCACAAAACGCGTTTCTAAGAAGATTTGAGTTTTCAACTTATTAGAAAAAGTCAACATATTCTTTCCCTCCCCCATTGACCAAAAATCATCCCTTGATTTTATAAGTCATTTCGTGATTTTTAGGCTTACGGTTTGATGTCTAAAAGACATTTAATACCAACCGACACTAGACTGAGCCCAGTCTAGACATTATAAGTCATTTTAAATCATTTTTATCACATTAGAAAAGTAACATTTTACTTTTCTCAATATTACGCAATATTCAGCGTTTTACGCGAATTACGCGTTTTAGACCCGTGTTTCCAGTTTTTAGCAGGGTTTTAGCACCCGATAGATCCTACCACTCATTTTATATTTTATTATGGACTATATGGACATGTTTAACCATTCTTCCAAGTTCCATAATTTTACGACACCCGGTTTTACGTTTTGAGGCTTAATCATTTACGATTGGCATTTCCCGGAGTCAAAACTAACCAAGTATCTGGATAATACCAAGAAAAGTCCACACCCTTGCTCTCCAAGCACTCCAAACCGACCTAGGAGGGGGGGAGTCATCCCATGTGGCTTCATCTCATGAAATTACCCCTAGATCATCTCTAAATTACAACTTGGTCACCAAGTTTTGGTAATTTCCTACTAGTTTCCTAACCTCCTCATTTTTGACTATAAATAGCCCCTCTCCCTCCCATTTGTGCCGTGCATCCCCAACCACAAAACCACACCATCCTTTGCTTAATTCCTTCTAATTTCTAGCAAGGTTCAAGTGATTCTTCAAGGTAGAAAGCCTAGTTAGAATATCATTCACCAAAACTCTTCCAATCCCTAATATACTTGGTGATTTCTCTTGAGTTTGAATCCACTCAAGTCACCTAAACCTTCATCATCCATCTTTCAAGAATACCAAGGGTAGAAAGATTGCATGAAGTGAAAAGGGGTTGAAGCAAGTCTATCAAAGTCCTATCCTTACATGTTAACTTCCTTTCATCTTTGAAAGCCAAAAGTTGTGAGCCAAACCCTAACTTGATTCTTGTTAAATAATCATGTTCATGTTATTTACATATTATTTGTGCTATATATTGTCTTGTTATCATGTCCATGATGTATAAAAATGACCAAAACAAGTTATTGTTATTGATTGATAAGACAAGTTCATAAAACAAGTAAACTAGTGACTTTGTTGGTATAACCTGATCAAAATGGTAAAAATATGATGTTGGATCATTACATATTACAGTAGAGGATTTAACAAGGAAACCATAGCAATTTGAACCACCTAAAACGAGTATACGAGTCAAAAGTTACGCCCATTTGAAGTTACCAAAGATTTCCGGCAAAACTGCCTAAACCTTCCTGAATCGCATTCTGACTTTTTGAAAGTCCCACTTCTGGTCCGATTCATCAAAAAGTTAAAACACGAAAGTTGTCCGGAACGACGTTTTCGTTCAGGAACAAAGAAGCTCGAGACCTAAAAATGCTTTCCGAGTGATAAATTTCTTCAAATTCTAAACAGCCCATTTTTAGACAAAGTCATTACATATAGGTTATGGTTTATGAAGACCAAAGGGGTCTTATGACCTATAATCAAGACCACAACCATGGCTAGAGCCAAGGTTGTGTCTCATGACCTTGAAACAAGGACCAAAGGTCATGGCTAGGCCATGACGAAATGACCATACCAACTTACATAGGCGTAAACATGAAACAATGAATTAGGCGATAACATGAATAAGCAATTTGGATCTACTTCACTTAAAAGGAAACCATGAGATTTTACCAAGAGAAAATGGTCATTCAAGACTTATGAAACTACCCCTAATAACAATCTTCATGTACAAATAAACTTTCCTAAGTTTATTCAAATATCGGACATGTAACTTTCGGATCAAAACTTATATCTATATATTTCATCAACTACTACAATAGTAGGGAGCCTCATGTGAGGAGTTCATTATGTAAGCCGTCGAGTTGAGTTGTGGATTTACGAGTTAAAGTGTCCTGGCTCCTCGAACGCTTACTAACATGACTTCTGAATTATGTCGGCCCGAACGGTAGTAAACGATATACAAAACATACATGTTTCATGAATCATTACTTTCAAAGACTTACAATATACATCATACCACATCATGGACTAAATGCAAGATATATATATAGGCACTACTTCATATTCATTACTCCAATCCTAAGTCGCGACATTCTATTATAGGTTGCTCGTAGAAACCTTCACGATTCGACTGTTACATTCATTACTTGTTATCTTACTTAAGGTGAGTTCATAGCCCCACTTTCCATTACTTAATTGTTTTACAAATCCTTGGGGGGAATACATGCTATTTCTAAATCGAATACAATGCTTTCTAATGTATGCTTCACGACGATGTTTTATTATCACTAAGTACCAACCTTGCTAAACCGAGATCCCTTATTATGAACCATTTAATCACTAGAAATAGTGAGCGCGAATATTAATAATAGGCCTATTGGGATTGACGAATCCCATTTGTATTGACTAAGTTCAAACAAATGCATTAATATTTGAGATTTAGGTATGTTAGCAAAGTACCTACCGGGATAAATCTGCCGATCGATATTGGTACACGTTAACGTTATGGTGTCATAAGCTTAGTGTATAATACATGTTCCGGGCATATAATAACGTAGCCTACCTGTTTTGTTTTCCAAACATTGGTGTGAGCCTATAACTCACACTACCAACATATTGTGTTCAATCGATTTAACAAACTCTATGAATATCACTCAACCTTTGTGTTGACCTCTCAAGCATGTATTTCAGGTTCATGACGATCAAGGATGGCACGGAAGGACACGGATACTCAAGAGGGCTATAAATTTTATTATCATTCAAAACTCATTTATTATACATTGTAAACATGGAACCAATTGGGACCTCATTTTGTAATCTCTGATATTTATATAATTTGAATGATAAACCTTTTCAAAACGACTCAATTGGAGTTCGTTTTCTATCATTGTGATTATTGTGCCGTCGAGTAACACCCAGTTCGAATTCCGCTGCATCCATGAATTGGGGGTGTTACACTATCAGAAAAGGCATTGACATGGTGGAACATGCAGATTCAAGCAAGGACTAGAGAAGCAGCTGTAGGCATGACATGGGATGACTTTAAGGGACTACTGAAGGAAGAATACTGCCCGGTTAATGAAATGCAAAAACTAGAAGACGAGTTTTGGCATCACTCTATGGTAGGGGCTGGTCATGCAACCTACACAGATCGGTTTCATGAACTAGCTAAACTAGTTCCTCATCTGGTTACCCCTGAATCCAAAAGGATTGAGAGGTACATCTATGGCCTTGTTCCTGAGATTCGTGGGACAGTGAAAACAACCAAACCTCCCACAATTCAGAGTGCAATATTGAGAGCAGGGACCCTAACCGATGAGATGGACAGGAATGGAACTTTGAAGAATAGTGACAAAAGGAAGGAAACGGGTGAATCGAGCGAGCAAAAGGGTACAATAGTTGATAATAAGAGAGCAAGAGGATTTGCAGCAACAGTTTATGATCAGAAAAAGTATGAGGGTCCACATCCTAAGTGTACTAAATGTGCTTATCATCATCAGAGGTCTGAGCCATGCCCTGTGTGTTATAATTGCAAGAAGTCTGGCCACTTTGCAAGTCAGTGTAAATCAATTACAAGGCAGGCGAATGCGGACAATATAGGAAACAACCAAAAGACATGCCATGAGTGCAACAGCCCAAACCACTTCTGAAATACTTGTCCTAAGTTGAATAGGGCACAGAGACAAGTGCTAGATAACCCAACTCTAGCCGTAATGCTTGAAGAAAATAACCCAAACCGTGAATACAATGTTAGTCCACCTCGGGGTCGAGCATACTATTTGGGTGCTAAGGAAGCCCGCAATGCGTAACGGGTACGTACCTTATCCTACCATATTATTCTATTCTAGTTCAAAATCTAGCTTCATTATGCCGTTATTAAGATAAGAGACCTAGACACACTAAACTTCGGGACAAAGTTTCCTGAAGGGGTAGAGACTGTAACAATTCGCATTTTCAGATTAATTACTATTCTCGGGAATTTTACTATTCACTTTTTACTATTCACTTTTCACTATTCATCTTAGAAATTTTTATTTCATATTCTCGTAAGTTAAACTATTTTAACGATAATCCGAGAGTTTGACGCTCGTCGGATCATTTCTGCAAAAATCACAAAGCCGTGTCCGAGATTTACTTTTAGGTTTAAACGTCCTTCCAGCATCCCGATATATCCATAAAACATTATAAACAATAGAAATATAATTTCTATCATTTTATGACAATTCCAAAAGTTTTGGAATTTTACGTTTTCCAGTTCAGCGTTTTACGCGAATTGCGCGTTTTAGACCCGTGTTTCCAGTTTTTAGCAGGGTTTTAGCACCCGATAGATCCTACCACTCATTTTATATTTTATTATGGACTATATTGACATGTTTAACAATACTTTCAAGTTTCATATTTTTACGATACCCGGTTTTACGTTTTGAGGCTTAATCATTTACGGTTAGCTTTTTACGGAGTCAAAATGCACAAACTAAGCAAGATAACACCAAGACTCATTATCTAGTCATCTTATCCTCCTTGAACCGCCATTTAGGGGGGGGGAGTCACCATGTGTGGTTAAATCTTGACCATTGATCTCTAGGATGTTTACAAGTGTCTAAACTAACCATGGTTAAATTCTAACCCAATATATGGTTAACTATTTTTCCTACCCTATAAATACCAAGCTAAAACACATAGAAAACTTGCACCACACCTTCTTATAACCTTCAAGTCCTAAAACCTAAGGCACTTTTCTTATATTTTGTAAGAAAGTTAACTAGTTTTTGAAAGAAAACTAGTGTTTGATCTTCAATATTGGAAATTTTCTAAGAAAAGTTGTTATAACTTTAAAGTCTCCAAAAAGACGTCGTTATAATCTTCAAATAGCTTTGGACTTCAAGAAGGCGTCGTTATAATCTTCAAATAACCTCGGTTTATCATAGATTGCAAAGGAGGAAAGCTTATTCAATCAAAGTCCTAGTTCTTGTCCTAGTTTCCCTTTTTCATTAAGGCCAAAAGTTGTAAGCAAACCCTAACATACTTTCTTGCTTAATTATCATTTTCATGCTCTTTGTGTTCCTTTCATGCTATATATGTTCTTGTTATTGTGTTCATAATGTTTAAAAATGGATAAAACAAGTATTGGTATACATATGTTAACTTATGTCAAGTAAACAAGCAAACTAGTGATTTTTATGGAGAACCACGACCAAAATAGTATAACTTTGATATTTTACACTTACTTAATGTTAAAGAGGACTTAACAAGGAAAACATAGCAATTTGAATCACCCAAAACGAGTACCCGAGTCAAAAGTTATAGCCATAAGAAGTTAGCGAAACCAAAACGGCAAAACTGCCTAAATAGCATTCTGATCAAATTTTGATTTTGAAAGTCACCCTTCTGGTCCGATTCATCAAAAAGTTAAAACACGAAAGTTGTCCGGAACGACGTTTTCGTTCAGGAACAAAGAAGCTCGAGCCCTGAAAACGCTTTCCGAGTGATAATTTTCTTCAAAATCTTAAACAGCCCATTTTAGACCAAAGTCACTATATTATAGTCATGATTTACTAAGACCAAGAGGTCTAATGACCTAAAGCCAAGACCACAACCATGGCTAAAGCCAAGGTTGAGTCTCAAGACCATGGAAAAATGACCAAGGTCACGGCGAAGCCATGACTAAATGACCATATAAACATACTTAGGCGAAAACATGAAACAAGGAGTTGACGATAACTTGAACAAACAATTTGGATCTTCTCCACCTAAAGAACCATGAGATACAAGTTATAATAAACTTACCCTAATAACAATCTTCATGTACAAATAGACTTTCCTAAGTTTATTCAAATATCGGACATGTAACTTTTCGGATTAAAACTTATACATTTGTTATCAAATGCTACAATAGTAGGGAGCCTCATGTGAGGAGTTCATTAAGTAAGCCGTCGAGATGAGTTGTGGATTTACGAATTAAAGTGTCCTGGCTCCTCGAACGTTTACTCCATGACTTCTGAATTATGTCGGCCCGAACGGTAGTAAGAGATATACAACTTATACATGTTTCATAAACCATTTATATTCAAAGACTTACGCTATATACTAAGTACTACATCATGAACATTATGCAAGACATATATGGGCAAATCTTCGTATTCTTAGACGTTACTCCAAACCTAAGTCGCAACGTTCTATTATAGGCTGCTCTTAGTGACTTTCACGATTCGACTACCACTTTGATTTCACATCACTTAAGCTTAAGGTGAGTCATAGCCCATATTCTTTTCATACTTGTCTTAACTCTTTGGGGGAGACACATGCTCAACTACTTGTTTACTTGTACAAATACTCAAAACGTTTATACTTGACTGTGTTATACTTGATTGCATACATACATGACTGCGTTATACTTAATTGCGTTATTCTATTTATGGGCTAGTAGTTATCTTTAGGAAGTGGCTCCCAGTTGTCTTTGGGAATTGACTCCCAGTTGTCTTTGGGAATTGGCTCCCAAAAGTGAGGTCTTCGGAGATGAAGTAGAGACTCACTTCTAATTGCTTAAATTGTCTTGATGAACTTATACATGTCTTATTCATACTATATGTTAGCAGTGGGTTGTGAACACACAGGTTGCAAGTCTCTTATGACGGGAATTGCAACTGAGTGGATTCTCAATGCCTTTGCTGTGTGAACATTCTTTTGAGGCTTTTTCAACTATTTTAAGACAAACTCTATGAACTCACCAACCATTGTGTTGACACTTTAGCATGTTTGTCTCAGGTCTGTAAGATGATAAGCTGTTGCATGGAGCATAGAGTCGCTTGGCATATTTTGAAGACTTATGCTTTTATCTTTACCATTCGATATGTTTTAAAACTCTTATGTATTGTATTATGGAACTCAAGTTTGTAACTCGAAACTTATTAATCGAATGGTCACTTTTCAAAACGTCTCATTTAGAGTTCGTTTTCTATACCTTGTACTTTGTATTATGAAGTAGCACCCCTATGACACAGTCTTCCGCTGCGGTATTTTGGGGGTGTTACACCGGTTGTGTACATGCTTAATGGGAGTGCATGCCAGGGTTCGATTCCCACAAGGATCAATTTTTTTAATTTTGGTAATATGCAAAATGTCAGCGTGGCATGCCTAGGTGGACTTAATATGAATTATCCAGTCAGCATGTGAGTGCCAAGTGGCATTTCTAATTGCCAAGTGGCATTTCCTTTTCATGGTACAGCTTCAAAAGCCTCAATTACAACTCATAACTTGTCCCATATATATGTAAAGATACTTACCATATAGTAAATCTACGTGCTATGTGACTTAGGTTTTGGGTATGATCTTGGAGTAATATATTAAGTAAATAATTATGGAGGGTTACCAAGTCGACGGATTTGATAAACTTCGATGGTTTATTTAAATAATATATTGGGCCAATATTAGACCCGTAGAGTGTTTTATTATTCTTTTTCATTGCGGTTATCTTGGTTTGAGTTGTGTCGACCCTCCACCCGCATGGATACCAAACGCCAAACTAATACGAGAATAATACGAGAAATGGATTTTTGGAAAGTAAAATGGAATACATTCGGGATTGGGAATATTTGATTTTGAGGAAATGATTTTGAAAAGAGTTTACATTGTTAGGAAGTGCCGAGTCTGTAGTTGCCGTCTTTTGAGTTGTGATACATCTTGCTTCTACCGGTTTCTTTGTGCTGATATCTGGACTTGAGGTGAGTCATAGCCCCACTTTTACTTTTGAACTTTGTTTTCAATACTTGGGGTGAGAAACGTGCAAATTGTTTTATGTGGACTTTTATCGCTTTTTGTTTAAAACTTGATATGCTTATAGAACTAGGTAGGTTATAGCGCATGTCGTATCCTCACGAATGCATGAACATGTCGTATCCTTACGAATGTTGGGCATGTTACATCCTTGCGAATGCATATTGATTTGATTTGGTCTT
This sequence comes from Artemisia argyi, assembly GCA_030686995.1. Lineage (NCBI taxonomy): Eukaryota > Viridiplantae > Streptophyta > Magnoliopsida > Asterales > Asteraceae > Artemisia > Artemisia argyi. The sequence continues at coordinate 237,816,079 of CM060700.1, read as the reverse complement.
TGGACTATAGTGTGTGCACCTATAGGTTTGGTTTAGTGATATGAGGCCTAATCTAGCTAGCAACCGTTTTGCGTATATGTCCACTTGATTGAATTAAGAATTTAAACCTATGATCTCACCAACGAAAGCTGACTTTTATCGCGTTTTCTCAGGTAATTAAGCTATGGCTTTGGATGCTTGGTTTGGAAGGCTTGGATTTGGCAACTCGGTTTAAGGATCTATTTTCTCAAACTTTGATATGTATTTGTGGACCTACATTTAATCTATTTGGGCCTTACTTTCAATAATTTGGGATGAATGTAAACTTTAAAAACCTTGTATGGTTTTGTTTTATTTATGTTTACTTTATCTCGTTCTTTTATTACTTGTGATGGATACCAATCCACGTAGCACCTTGAAAGCTTGTTTAGTCTTCCGTTGTACTTTTGGGGGTGTTGCAACATTCAGTCTCAGTGAAAAGAACCTTATGCTGCTTATCACATATTTGTGATATTGAGAAAAGGTTGAAATGGCCTAATTCTTTTACAAAAGACACACTATCAAATTCTAAATTGCCAAATTTTATTCTACCTTTACCAGTGATGTAACCTTTGCTACTACCAAATATAACAGATCCTCCTTTGAATTCTTCAAAATCATCCAGGTGATCCTTGTTACTAGTCATGTGCTCTGAACATCCACTATCAAATATGCCTTTGTCTCTCATGTTCTTGAGTGGATGATCCTACAGATAAAAAAGAGATTAGTTTCTCTTACGGACCCAGGCCTTTACAGGCTTGAGTCTTCCTTGTGGACCTTGAGCATTCATAGTATTAAAGTAAATGGTTCCACTATCACAATTGGAGTTTGGCCTAGTGTTTCTCCAATTATAACCTGTTGAGGTCTTAACAGCAGTAGCCTCATTTCCCTTTACAGCATAAGATTTTGACTTTTTTGCTGTATTTTTAACAATGGGTCCTTTCACAGGTGAAAATTTGCTTCTTTGATTGAATCTATTCACTTTGGGTTTAACATAATTAACATTAACACAACCAGTATTAAATTTTGGCTTAACAGGATTAACATTTTGCCTAACAGATTTAACATTATGCACACCAGTATTAATGTTGGGCCTGACTGAATTAATATTTGAATTACAAACATTGATTAGTAATGGTCTAGGAACAGATTGATTAGCATGATTAACTCTGTTAACATTAGTCCAAACTAGTTTAGCCATCCCATTACCAGTATTAAAAACCCTTTGTTTCTTAAGCTGAGCCTCTTAAGCCATTCTCTTTTCATGAAAATCACAATCTTTGATTAAATGACTAAGGCTACCATAAACAAAACACCTTTTCTTGGTGAAAGAGTAAGCTTCCCCTAGTTCTCTTTCCATCATTCCATTTCAATTCATTCTATTTACTCTGGGTGACTCTGCATTTTTAATTTGTTGCCTAGGAGTTTTTATGTGTGAGACACAACTAGGTTCAACTGTCTTTGTCTTTGGTTTTGATGCAGATGCAACAGGCTTGTTGATTAAAACTGACTTTGACTTAGACACCTCTTTTGGTATATCTACATGCTCTGACTCATAATCAACAAGATGCTCATAGATATTTCCAATAGATCCTTCATTGCCATTGGATTGACAGGTAGAATATTCACTAGATTTGTCATCTGAGACACTAGTTTCAGGCTTCTAAGGTCTTTGTTTACCATAAACATACAAAGATTCATCAAATTCCTGTTGTGATTTAGGGGTATAGTTTCCATTTAATGGATGTGGATGTATTATATATTGGTTTATCAACAAAATCTTCATCTTTACTAACAAACACAGTATGTTCCATTACTTCCTCATAGCTTAAGACCTCACTGTTTGATGTTATTTCATATCCTAAGCCAACTTTACAATTTGAGCTCATGCTAGAATCAACTAGTTTAAACAGGTGTTTAGAAGAATTATTCCATAATTCTACTGTTTTCTGTAGCTGTTCCTTATCTTTTAAAGCTTTCATTCCAATTCTCCTATATTTTCTTAGCTTTTTATCCTTCTCTTAAATTTCATTAGCTTGAAATGTAAGCTTTCCATTTAAGGCTAGTTGCTGTTTTTGAAGAGTGACAATTTGAGCTTCTAGTGTTTTAACAACATTACTATAAGCAAGTATTTTTGCTCCCTGATCACCTAACAGACTCATTTGCTCATCACATAGTGTTTTAAGTTTATTATATGAGTCAATGCAAGTCTTAGAGCACAAACATACCTCAGTATTGGAGCTGATAGCCATGAGTGCATGGTTTGCTTCTTCCTCTTCTTTAGTGTGCTCTCCCTAATTTACAACACTATCATCTATAGTTAGCAACCCAAGCTGATTCTTCTCCTTCTTGTCAGCTTCTTGTTCTTGATAGATTGGGCCTTTCTTCTTCTTTTCATCAGTGGTCACTTTTGATGTGCATTCCCTAGCAAAATGACCAGTGTTGTGGCACATGAAACATTCAAGCTTCTTCTTGTCAAAACCAACAGGTGCCTTTCCATCAAATCTGATTCTTCTACCAGTTTTCTTGTAGAAAGTCTTCATTCTAATAGAAATCATTGATATTTGCCAGTTGATATCCATCTCTTCAATGTCCACATCATTGATCTGTTCTAGGTCCTTATTGAGTATGTATATGTCTTCTCATTGCTTTGCAAAGAGAGAGTAAATGACTTCATCAGCAAAACCAGTAGGAGCTTCTATTTCCTTCACACTGGTTGAAAAAGTGTTATAGCTACCAGGCTTAACCTTGTTAGTACTGCTCTTGCTTTGGGAGACAAAAGCAACATTATGAGCACTTGAAAATGCTTTTGAAACACCTTTGATCTCTTGTTCGAAAACCCTAATGTTATTGCACATGTCAACAGTTGACAAAGTATCAACATCTGGTTTGGTTCTCATAGTCATTGCCAGATATGACCATTCTAGAGGCAAATATCTGAGAAACTTGTAATTTGCATCTTCAGTGGACACTTCAGAACCAAGAGCTTCCAACTTTGAAAGGAGTTGTTGGAATCTGTCATATCCCTTTTCCAACCTTTCTGAACTAGAGATAGTAAATGCTTCAAACTGTTGTTTTAAAACAGCCTTCTGGATCTTCTTTGAATTTGCATTGCCTCCAAACCTAGTTCTGATGGCTTCCCAAATTTCTTTAGCATCATCCATTCCATGAAATCTTCTTAAATGTTCCTTAGGAATATCCATTAGCAAGATGTTTCTAGCCTTCCTCTCCTTTTCAATAGCATGAATCTCTGTAGTAGATACTGGTGGAAGCACTCTAACAACACCATCTTTTCCAACAAAAATCCTCTTCTTAGAGTTTCCATTTTGAATTACCTTCCAGACATAATTGTCAATGTACTCCAGGTAGTGTTCCATCTCCATAGCCCATATATCATACTCCTCCTTCTTCAGAATTGGGAGTTTGATATTTGAGATAGTGGTTGTTACAGACATGATTTGTTGTTGTTGTTTCGGTCGACTGGTTTCTGAGACATCATCATGGTTTGAAACATCATCATCACTGTTATGTTGAGAGAACTCATCATTAGCAGGATGAGACATTTTTCAAGGTTTTGTAAGTAAATGAGTGTTTGTGGTTTTGTGTTTCTTCAAACTCAGAGTCCCTCTATAGGCTCTGATACCACTTATAGATCCAAAGTAATGGATCTAAGTAGCCTTTATAAGACAATAGCTAACTTGAATGAATCCAAATCAACTATATGAGAGACTCAAACAATGAATGCTTTGAATGTTAATGCGGAATCTTAACACAAGCAGTTAGAAGAACACAATGAGATTAACTAACTTCATATTTGCTATTAATTTCTATTAGGCTTGATTCACCCAAAACACAATATCATAGAGTTCCTTTTATACCTCAAGGAAACCCTAATAGCTTTACAAAACGTGTGAAAGGATAAACATATCTTCTCCTAAGATATCTAGATGTGTGTATATCTTTTCCTAATATATCTCCTAAAATATCTATTCTGTTTTCATAAACAGACTTAACTAGAAATACTCAACAGTACTAACTATGCCTGCGAGACTTAACTATGAACTGGCAGACTTAACTATAAAACTAGAAAACTTAAGTCTGTTTACAATGATTCTTAACAAATAATTCCTAACAGACCCTCTCCCTCATCCACATCCATCATAGAGATTAATACATCAAATGAGTCCGATGTAGAAGGAACTGAAATGTCATTTTTATCGTTAGTTGCCTTCGGTTTCCTTGGTGCCTTAGGTTGATATGCGAACTTAGTCTTCGAACCAATCTGAACTCCACGAATAGCTTGCCTTGGCACTTTCATGTTCTTAGTAGGATCCGAGACAAGTTTCTTAGGATATTTATTAAGAACGTAACCAAAAACCTTATAACTTGAGCATCTTGAAGGTGTCAACTCATACTCAATATGGATAGTGTGCATATTATAGCCTTCACCCTCGAATTAAAATTTATCAAAAACAGGTTTACATCTTGGAGGTCAATTAATCTTTACCAAAAGCTTTAAGGCTTTTCTTGATGCCCTATAACAAAAAGATGTAAAACTAACACACGTATAAACAGAAGTAAAAGATGGTTTGCAATTACTCCATTTGTCTCACAAAAAGTGTGTACTTTGCTATTTATGTTTATTCAAAAAAATGTATATACATTCAGTTTTTATACATCTATATATATATATATAAAAATTGAGTTCCCCCTATTGAATGTGAGCATTAATGCCACAAGCTAAGAAACTCAAATATGTAGTTTAAGCAAATGAATTTAGTATGTGTGGAGCTTATTTTGAAGCTTTTAAGAGCTTTTAAGGATACATAAATCTATTATACTTAAAGCTTATCCCCTTAATTTAATGTGCAAGAGGGGTTGTGCACAACCAATTGTACGGTGCAAACATGATTATGCATACCAAAATTACTAAAAAAAAATCGTTTATGATAATTAATTTCGAGGCTTTGGAATACCAAATGATAGAGAATGTAAAACATTTACAAATTCAATTTAGACTTGAATTAGCATCATAAAAGAATCGCGTAGTTTTTTCATGTAACCACACAAGTCTATAAATAACAGATTCTCATTGCATCCGGAAATGGGTAAAAATCCAGGCCCCACCACCCCCACCATTCCTGTCTGATGTAGCTAAAGGTTTTCCAAGACCACTCCAAGAACAACATAGTACTGAAGTCGTGTGTTCCTTAATTGTACTAACCAGGTTACCATCTTTACATCTTTAAATAAATAACATATACAATCCCTCACAATCGTGAAACCAATGCCCACTCTCATAGTATCCACTTTCAAGATTTGTTCAAAAACTCGAACATATACAATCCCTTCTTCGTGTGGTAATAATAAAAGATCTCAATTTTTTCTTCTCTTTCATGTATAACATCATCTTAGACCTTTTAACACTGAAACACGAAGAGAAGTACAACATCATCGATCCATCTTTTGAAAATAACAAAATAAATAATGAAAAACAAAACTAAACCTACCCGAGAACTTATATCAAGATCTTGAAGGCACAACTGAGATCTAACGAGTTAAAACAAAACCCATCATTAATTTAGAAGCTTAGCTCCACGCATCCTTTTATTTATTTTTCTTTGAAGAACCAAACAAGAACACGAATTAGATGGTTATGATTCGTGTGTTTGAAGAACAAGAATCAGATATTTGTGATTGTTGTTTAGATTAAAGAAGAAAGGAAGAAAGAAAGGGAGAAAAGAGGCTGAGTTTGGTTTTGGTGAAATAAACAAAGTGTGGTGGCTGCTATTATTGTGTTTAGGTTTAGGGTTCAAGCAAGAGTGTAGTGTGGTCATATTTCCAAGACAAGATGGGCTTGATGTAGTGATGAACGATTTTTATTTCTACACTACTCATTGATTGGGCCGAATTTTACAACAACAATAGTGAGTGAATACTTAAGTTTCTTAAACCTTTGCACTTTCAAACAGTTAACCGCTTCTGCCTCAAACACAATACTTTGTTTTTTCTTATTTCTTATTTTAGTAAAATGGTCATTCTTATTATTATAATTGTTTATGAAAATAAGATGAGTGATGTTCGATTTAAAAAAAATGGTAAAGTATTATTAGAGATTCTTTGAAAAAATGTTAATGAAAATATGTTTGACTCAGTACTAAGTACTATAGTGGTTAAATATGACGGAAAAAGCTATAAAATATGTTTGACTTAAATAGAAAGTATATAAATATCTGCACAAACATTATATACAAAACATGTAGAAATTCAACCAATGATCCAGCCGATGCATCGCACGGGTTTGATACTAATTTAATGTTGAAGGGGATTTGTGCATAAAGTACGGTACAACCAAGACATTGCACACCAAATAACTACAAATTTTGTATCAATTAGTAGTACATCGCTATATCAGTTATGAAAATTTATTTCACTCTGGTAAACAAAAAGATGTAATTATGTGATCACACGAATCATAAAACCCTCAAATAATACAAACCAAGTGGTGGTTACAGCAGTAATAAGTTAATGCATTTTAACTTTATGCCATAATCAATTTTATGACTTTTAGTTTGTTCACAATTAGTAGTTCCTTAAAACCTTTAAATAACCCAACACGCTTTCACCAACCATAACGTATCCCATAATCATATCCACCTCAGATCTGTTACATGTTCATCGGTCAAAAAAAGTCAAACGAAAAAGAAGAGAAAGATGAACAAACGAAATAGCACAAACAACGTTCGAAAACAAAAAGGAACATGCAAAATCTCAAATCTGTTAAACCTTTTAACAAATCTTTTTACTTTCGATCCAAAATGAAATATTTAAATATCTTTTGATATATTGATCTAGAGGTTCGAATTGTTAATGAAGATTACATGGCGTTTGCTTACATGAGTTAAGAGAATAATAATAATAACATTAATGTATTAAGAGTAGTGATATTAGTTTTTGTTTATTAATAAATTGTAAAGTAATGACATTAATTTTTGTTCAACAGAAATTGTAAAGCCAATACCCGAGTTTTGTAATCTTATGTCGTTGTGATTCCAATAGATCCATTAGTATAAATTGATGTATCAGTTTTGGTGTAAGAGCTAGACGAAAGAAAAAAAGACCTAAGGTTTCGGTAGTATAAATATGTGTTTGAAATAACATGTTTTACATTACGATGAATAAAGTCACTCATGTATTTGATACGTATTTCTTCAAATCAATTATATTTACAAAAACTTACTTAAAAAAAGCTTCGTTTATTCAGTCGAGTACCCCAATCAAAACTAGGCATAATAACTAAATACGCATAATCTTTGCGAAACCGAATATATTTTACGGTAAACAAAGCCCGTGCATCGCACGGGCCATGATGTCTTGTGGATAATAATAATTTTACCTTTATAATGTATCATGAATTAAGTAATGCTCATTTTAAATTTATATAATAAATATGAGTGTAAAAGTAGCTTTTTATCAATCAAAACTTGTATTAATTAACACATATAATTTTTTTTTTTTTTTTTTTTTTATTCCATACACTCATTTTAACAAGAAGTAATAAAAAGGAATAAAATTAATAAGGGCAATTTGAGTAAATTAAGAAATTTGAAAATAATCAATGAATAAACATACTTACTTAATGACTAGTTATTATTCCAAAAAGAATCTTATTAACATTTAATGTTTTTTAACATGTACCTAAGGCATAATTTTAAAAAATTCTACAATAATTGTTAATACTTTTTATTAAAAGGAATTGCTAACGTGTGCCCACTAGACACCTTTTAATGTGTAAATAAATGTATATAATGTTTATTTAATAAATTAAAACTTTCTTTTTACACTTAAAAATGCATTTAATAAACACATTTTAAATGCCCGGTGAGCACCTATTAACAAATCCTTTTACTAAAAAGGAAATTTATTCTTCTCAATTAAATTTAATGTTTGACACGTCAAAAACTCCATATGTTTAAACATTTACTCTCAAAGAACAAGTCTTACTTTTTGTTCCAGTAGCATTAAGTTGAATGTTCTCACTTAAACAATGCCTTTCATTTTTTTTAATTCCAAAAGAGAAACACTTTTGTCACTCGGTTTAGAACAGTTATAGTTTATTTATTTCAACAAATATATTTGCAGGGATTTTTTTTTTCCAATCTACTATCTTATACTCCCTCCGTCCCAAAAAAAAAGGTCCATCTTGCTATTTATGTTTGTTCCAAAAAAGTGTCCAGTTTTTATATATAAACAGTAATTATGACTAGTTTTCCTACTTTACCCTTTTAATTAAAACTTGGATTAATTACTCATATTTTATTTTTATATTAACTATGAGGGTAAAAATGACTTTTTATCAATCAATACTAACATTAATTACACATATCAAAAAATTTACATTTTTTTTTTGTGGACTCTCTTTTATGGACGGAGGGAGTAATTGAGGAAAACACTTCCCTTCATTAAATGCACATCAAAACTTAATTTTAAAAAAACTTATAAAGCATATGGTTCAAACATTTACTTCTCTCCTAAACTTGATTTTAAACAATACATGTTATAAAGCATATGGTATAAACCTTTCAACACATTTAACTAATGTTATTCTTTTAATATCCCATTTCTCAGAATTAAAATTACTATACCACATAATATAAACCAATCAAGCTACGAATTTATTGTTAAAATTATAATCGAAGCACTCATCATCAAAAGAGTTAGCAATGCAGACAACAAGGTACCAATTCCATCATCCTTATCTACGTTTGTAAGTTGTTGCAATACACAATTACTATGCTATATATATTTGTTATAGGAATTCTAGCATAAAAGTGTCTACAATAGAAAAATATTATTCGTCGAAAATTATAATTACAGAGTACCGGCTGCTGCAACGCGCGGGTACCCTGTTAGTTTCAAATAAGAAACTAAACATTAAAATTAGGATGAATTTCATATCTCTATTTTTTTCATAATTAATTTCATATATACCCATATTACAACCTTTGAATGCATAATGTACAATGCTTTTAAAACATGTTTTGGGTAAATATGAAATTTCAAATTTTGAGAGGGGATATGAAATTGCCCCAAAATTACATGATGTGTTTATTTACTTTACTTTCCTTATTGCTTACATTTGTTTTCAAAAAAATCAATGAATTAGTTCACAAAGTTTAATAATAACAAACAAGGGAACAGCAACAATACCTTTGCGGGAACTATTCAAGAATTAGACCTTGTTTGACTTGGCATCTTATCAAGAACTAATTAAGAACCCAAAAACACTCGCAGAAATTGTAACTAACTCATCGGAATACCAAGAGAAAGACAGGATTTTGCCGTAAACGATAACAGAATTGCTAGGAAGGCAACTATGATACCATATGATCTTTCTAGGAGTCAGCGAATGAATCGAAGAACGATCTAGCCTATTAACTGGAAATCCAAAAGAAAGAAGGAATTTTGAATTCATTGGACTAATGATTGTAGATAGTTTGTTACAAAGATTACAAGGGATTTTGAGGAGGAAAAGTATTTACAAATCAATAGCTAATCATCTAACTAACCATCAGTTTCTTATAGTCTAACCTAACTTGTTTTCCTGCCAATGACCACCGGTGCGAGGCACATGTTTCTTTACGTGGGACCACATTATGTAGCAGAGTTAGGGTATTTTCAGTTTTCCTTATATGTATAAAGAATTAATGCTCGAGTACTCAAGTTTAAGTTCTTGCGCCAAATTCCGCTTAAAACAAAAGTTCTCATGCAATATAGAAAAAACCACACAAGCAGCATTTTTTACTGTTTCTGCCAATTACCACCATACTAACCGCAAAATACTCACGGTTTATAACTATTACTTGGGCCGCTACACACAGCCATATATCAAAGTCAAAGACAAGTAAATATAACATCTTCTAAACTCTATAGCACCGACCAAACACTCATCATCCACTGGAAGAAGAATGTCAGCCATCTTATTTGGATACATCTGCTATTTCCCACATCATGAGGTTGATGTCTGCAAGTAGTACAGTACATTAATTAACCATCCTATATATCAAAATATTAATTTAAAAAATTGCGTATTTTCAAAACAGCGATCTTATGATAAGCTGAAAATCAAAAAATGCATAACCAAAATTTCGTTGAATGTTTTGCTATGGGAAGTACCTGATGATCAGTTGGTGTCTAGGTAGAGGGCTTTCTTACTTCCATGACGATCTTTCGATCTGAGTTCCTCAGATAAAACACCACTAAAAGTCCAATCACTTGTAAATATCATCAAATGTAAACGATAAAAAAGAGCAGTAAACTTGTTTAGCAAGTTTAGAGTAAGAATCACCTGTATCGCCTTTTTGCATGTTTTTTGAAATTATAAAAGCTCCAAGCCCTGTTAAAACATATATTTTCCTGTGACGGGAAGGCCAGCAACGGAAGTAAATATCATCCCATTCTGTCCCATCAGTATCTACAATATTCATGACCGGGATCTTTTGATACTCAGGAACTGCTGGGAAATAAGCCTGCTCAAAATGTTGCATATATATTCATAAACATTATCAATTCATTGCATTACTAATTCCATAATACTTGGTACTTAAGGTCTTTTCAACTCACCTTAGCATAATCCTTGGGGATTATCATACGACTAATTCGTAAATTGGCATCCGAAGCAGATGCTAATTTTGCAAATAAAGGGATAAGAACAGCATTTGGGCTAATTCATGGTTAAGAAAATTATTTGAATTGACATATAACACATTAAATAATAAATCAAATTAGAAATAAAAGATAGGATACTGCGTAGAAGGGCAGTCATTACATGTGATCCCAGCAATATTATTGAGTGAGTATTTGGTAAGTGAGACTAGGCATCCACAATGGATTAGCTGCAAAAGTAGAACACAACATCCATTAAGAAATACAAGTTTCCAAAGACCTAATTAAATAACATATCTTGGACAAACTCAGTTTTTTAGTCACCTTCTTGCACGATTCAGATTCCTTCCAACCATCCTCGTTTGAATGAAATGTTTCACAGAACTCTCCCGATTTATAAATAGAACTACACGGATATATTAAATATATAAGCCACTTAAAGGTATCCAGTAAACCATCTAAAGATGGGTCATCTCAAAATATATACGTAACATCAATTCTTTCATACCCACAAGATATTATGCACAAATTTCTCCATATAATCACATAAAATATAGAGTAAATCTTATCTAACTAATACCCTTTTAATTTAGATTAACTTTTAGGTTGTCATCAATAACAACTTGAAATACGTATCAGACTTTCATTTACAGTACAATTAAAACACAGTTATTCCAGATATTCAAAACGAAATAAAGGGTAAATATATTTTTAGTAACCTAATCAAAGTCATATATGTATAAACCCGATCTAGAAGCACCCAACATCATCGAATAAAACTCAAAGAATACAAATCAAGTACGAACAAATTGATCAGTTGCATCTGAATGCAAATTAGATGTATAAAACTTACTGGCAGTAATAGCATAGCTGTGCATGGTCACCCGTGATAAATTTCCATCCGTTCATAAGCGGATCAGAAGTAAATTCGTTGCAGTTAAAGCAAGAATTTTTCGATGATGCCATTAAAGATCACCAAAACCTGACAATGTGAATTTGGAATATTGGTTTGATTGTTTATAAGGAGAAGCTTAGGAAATGGGTTTACGATAAACCAGATGAAGACAAACCCACAATTCCTGCATAAAGTCCAGCTCAGCACAATCGCTAGTTGCCAGAAATGTGGTAACTTTTGACTTGTTTGAATCTTGTTTGTGTAATAAAGCATGATTCTTTGGACTTTTGTTGATAAGTATTGAGTTTCTGAAAGTATGATACATGTGATCAATAAGTTTGAAACATGACTCCAGTCTCCAGCTAAGCTACACAAACATGAACCTAAAGAGCAAAGATCGAATATTTTTTTACTAAAAAAATAACAAGAAGCTAAGGATTACATTAAACAAAGAAAAACATGACCAAAAACACCGTTACTAAAGGACCGCGCACCCCTCAAAATTTCATGTGGAAGATACCTAAATTTATATTGGTTTTTAAAGTACGAACAAGTAAACAACGTCCTCTCAAAATTTCACCAAGTTAACTATTAAAATTGAACCATAACGGCACTGCACCATGTGGAAGATACCTAAATTTATATTGGTTTTGTAAGTTTCATGTCTTTTATAAACAACGCAACTCTGATGCCATTTAATCATTTTATTTTTATTTTTGTGGCTAGCATCTATACGACACCCTGTTAAAAAAAATGCAACTCTGTTACCAGTCAGCCCTTGGAAAACGCGAATAAACATAGTGAACCGTTTTATGAAATCTACTCAATGAAACTCATAGATACAAACCTAGGCAACCCCTATTGTAAGAAAATTGTACAGGAACCATGACTCCGAGAGACAGAAGCATGCTAAAATCACCAAAAGATATTATTTTCAATAGCTTCTGGCTTATCTAGATCTACAATCAAAAGGAATCATTATTGAATTTGATAGACGCCCTTCGTGTAATGGCTCAACTAAAGTGAAAGACCATGTATCTATTAACTACAACCCAATTTCGGGACTTCTGTTGGTAGTAGCACCATTTTTTCGGTTTTGTGATTTTAGCTCAAGTTGGGTTCTTACATGTCTTAATTTACAGAGCCGAACTCAGTCATTCGAGTGATTTGCTATGCCATTTCCGTGTCCATCATCTAAAGCAGGCTTCACTGATGTGCCATCTAGTGCTCAGTGAAAAAGTAAGAGCTCTGTGTCAAGTATTGAAATTGTTTCAGAGTTTGATTCATGTATGTCAAGTTAAGTAAATTCCATGCGTGTTACTGTATTATACTCACTGCGATAATGTATCGTTTGGATCTCAATATGTACCTATTCAACTTTGTTGAAGTTTCAATCAATATATGCAATCTTTGTAACAGAAACAGAAAAACAAGCATCAAACCGATACTTTTATGTAAACCGCAGACGCATGTAAACCATCAGCTCATGCAAATCAAGATTGACATTATAACGTTTTCGAGCCAATAGTCATAACTGTCTCTTATTTACCTGAACCTGCCACAATTTCTTGGTTGCTCAACCACAATTAATATTAAACCGCTAGCACGGTTAGGGGACTTTGCTCTTTAAGTGTTTGCCATATTTATCCACTTGGAACCACAAGACTAAAGAAATTATGCTCGAGTACTTAAGATCAAGTTCTTTTACCAAATTTAAACTATCTATATCTGTCAATCACTACAATGCCAATTGCAAAATACATCAAACATAAAATTTATAAGTTCAACTTCAATACATGACCATACGATACAACAGAATATTAAGCAGCTCTACTCTACAACACTAAACATCAGATTACCAGTCTTTTGTGATATATAGATCTGATATTTCAAACACTAGGTTGGTGCCTGCCTGCAACATGTGCAACATATGAATTAAATTAAATTAAAAGAAACGGTGACTGTTTGGCAATGTAATACCATCTTGAACACTTCAATATTTGTAACTAGTCGGGGTTGCTTATATAGATGCAGGATGTACCTAATGATTTGGGGTCTTGATACAATTAAGTTCTTCTGAATTCCATGATGATCTTTCCATCAAACTCCCTCCGATAAAACGCCACTGAAAGAGCAACAGCTTGTAGTTAAACAAAATTCATCACTCGTAAATGCATGAAAGGATTAACGAACACGCAAACATGAACTTTTATTTTTGCCAAAATATTTCACTTTATTGAACTTGAACTAATTAAGAAATACAAAGATACGAATTGAAACACTGAATCTGTGAAAATAAAATATTTAATAGAAGAATCACCTATGTCGCCAGCTTGCAGGTTCTTTGAAACATAAAAATCTTTGAGCCCTGTAATTACATATGTTATGTTGTTATCATGAGGCCAGCAACGGAGAGAAACATCCCATTCTTGCCCCTCTGTATCTATAATATTCAACGGGACCACCTCCGAACCAGAAACTTCAGGGAAGTGAGCCTGTTAAATTTTTTTGCAAATCTATTAATGTTATCAATATTGAATTAATTGATAATTCCATAATATTCGTTACTTGGAGTCTTTTCGCCTCACCAGAGCATGTTTCTTTGGGATTATCATACGACTGGTCTTCAAATTGGAATCAGTAGTAGACACCACTTTTTCAAACAAAGGGGTGAGAACAGGATTTGGGCTTATTCATGGTTAAGAAAAATGTGTAAATCGTATATAACACATCAGATACGCAAAATGAATAAAAGGATACTCTGTATCATTGACATGATCCGTGACATCGGTTGAATTTGATTCGTCGTTTGAACAATCCTGTCCCTAAAGAAAGGTTAATGGCTTTTAATTAAGATATGATGAAAGACAATCTTTATGAAAAGTAAAGCACATTCCCATCTTACCAAAAGAGACTTAGTATCTGAACAGTCGTTACATGTTATTCCACCGGAATCATTGATCATATAATCACTAAGTGACACAATGCATCCACAATGTATGAGCTGCAAAGGTATAATACAATATCTGTTAAGGAATATATGTTATTTAAAGAACATAGCTTGGACAAACACAGTAATATTGTCACCTGTTTGCAGGATTCACAGTCCCTCCACCCATCCTCGTCCGAATGAAACATTTCACAGAACTGTCCCGCCTTATAAATAGAACTATACAGATTCGCGTTAGTATATAATTCTACTAAATCAATTCGAAGATGGTAAGAATTTTTTTTCTATCAAAATATTTAAGGCCGTCAGTTCTTGCATTTGCACCACTAGATTTTATTCATAAAAGCATAAAGGAGAAAATTACACAATATAGGGTAAATCTAACCCTAATAGTTTCTTCGAGTTTCAAATTTTGGGGTTCGTATAAATGAAACATTAATTTAAAAGATAAGCCAAATTACTACAATTGCGCCATAATAAATTTATACAACTACTCAGATAATCGCATGATATAACCATAATAAAAATCCCTTTTAGAGTTTCAGCATCACTGTGTTTCTACTTGAGTGTGGTTAAGTAACAAAGCATAAACAACTTAAAACTCAAAGCCAAAATACTATAATCCATTATAAACCAACAATGCAATTACTCCATATAATCACACACTATAAGGTAATTCCAATTGAGATAGTAAATTCATTGAACCTCAAATTGCCATAAACCAAACAACTTCGGGTGTTTGGATTATCTTCTTTTATGGGCATACTCGATTATTAAAATTTGAAAAAACAGATAAAGCTCACTTTTTTCAGCCTTCATAAGCTAATTAACTTGAGCTTATGGGTGTGTTTGGCAAAATTAGCGGGAGGTGCGATAACTTTGGCAAAGTAGCTCAAGCTGAACTTATGATGTAAAACGGCTACAAAATAGTTTATCATATAAATGCACATGGTATTTATGTAACTAATCATATAAGAAGCTCAAGCTCATCTAATAAGCTACTATTGGGAAACAGGAGCTTTTCCTTTGAGAACTTTTAATAGCTTAAGCTTCTGACATGGGCTCTTATAAACTTCTCATCCAAACAAAGCTTCTAGCTTATAGGAGCATAGTTTATAAGCTCCGTGCCAAATATATCTTATCTAACAGAGCCAAAAACAGTGAGCTGGTCTATTTTTACTTTTTTCAATTTCAATAAGCTGATAATCCAGCTAATCCAAACACCCCCTTGAAAGAAAAATACAGCAAAACGAATCACTACAAAAACAATGAGCTTGTTGGCTTTTTACTAATTCCAATAAGCCGATCCCAAACACCCCCTTGAAACACAAATCCAACAAAAAGAATCACTACAATTAGGGCGTATTGGGGTAAGGCTTTTAAAAGCTTGAGCTTTAAAAGTAAGCTTTTTTTGGGTACAAGCTTATGAAAGTTTTAGGGTGTGTTTGGGGTAAAGCTTACAAGAGCTTGAGCTTTTAAACTAAGCTTTTTTTGACAACAAGCTTAGGAAAAAAAAAACTATATGGCATAAGCTCAAGCTGATTTAACGGAGCTTGTAAAATTACATTCTTGAAAAAACATTTACGTCTTTATTTAAATGTCACTTTACATTCATAAGCTCGAGATCCAGCTATTTTGCCAAACATATCTAAAAATAAAAACTCCAACCAGCTAGCTTCGCCAAACATACCCGTTAACATAAGGGGTGTTTGTTTCGGCTTATATAGCGGTCTTATGACTTATTTGGTTTTCAGCTTATGTTTCATAAGCTCACTTTTTATGGCTTATTTTGAAACTTTTCTGGTTATATAAGCTTACAATAAGCTTAAATAAGTCAAAAAGTTTCAAAATAAGCCACAAAAAGTGAGCTTGTGAAACATAAGCCGAAAACCAAATAAGCCATAAGCCTGCTATATAAGCCGAAACAAACACCCCTATAGTTGCTTCACAAAAGCTGACAAACCAATAATTACATAAATAAATAAAACATATATACCAGCAGTTAAAGCAAAGCTTAACATAATGACCAGCACTATCTTTCCATCCATTCATCAGCTTATTTCGAGAAGAAGAATCCTTGCAATTGAAGCAAATGCGTTTCTTTGATGATTCACCCATTACCCAACTGCTTAATTTGAGCTTAATTGTTAAACCCAAAAAGGGAAAGTATGGAAATGAAGTCCTGAACAAAACCCAGCTCGGAAATATTCTCCGGTGAAAAAATAAGTGTGAGTGGGTGGCAGAGTTTTGATAGTACAAACACAAATTGTAATAGAGTTTTGTAAAGTGTGCAGGTTGCGGTCCGGAGGGGCTCCACTTGCTTAAAGTTATTTATGCAAAAGTGCGTTTATATAAGATCTTCAAAGTCAAATTGTTTGGTCAATTCATTGACATAAATTACATTAACTATAAGAACTCGTTGATAAGGAAATCAGCGAGCAACCTTAGCCAAATTTAAGTCAAGAAATACTCTCTAGCCCATACTGTAACACCCTAGGCAAATCCCACATCGGCTGTGGCCTGGAGAGATGTTGGATTCATAAGAATAACATAAGCCTTACTAGACACAACGCATTTTGTGGTCTACTGCGAGTGGGGTTCTTAGGAACTAGCAGTTAAGCGTGTTCATGTGAGAGTAGTACTGGCTTGGGTGACCTGCCGGGAAGTCTTCAAATGAGGCAACAAAAACAAAGCCATGAGCCTGCGGACAATATTGTGGTCTGAGTAGGCGGGATGTTACACATACGGAGTCAACTAATATGAGTGGGATAAAGTGCATCTTTGATGAAGTCAAACAAGTACGAGTTGGTGAAAATGAAGTGACCAGTTGGCAGAATTGTTCACTAAAGCAAGGTGGTTGTATTTTCAAAAATAAGTGCATTTAATAGAAGATGTATTTCTCCATTGAATGTTTGACACGTCTCAACAACTCTACACTTGCATCCTCGTACTCCCCTATATAAAGAGAATGTTGTTCGGAGTAAATGCAATCTCTTCCACACTAATTGTATCAATTAAGATAAGCATTTAATCTCACTTGAACTCGTTTTAGTCCCTAGCCCCATCAGTGACCTCTGAGTTCACTTACAAACTTATATTTATTTAAGTTTGCTTGTTCAGAGAGCTAAATCATTGTCATTCAATTAAGTGTTACATTTGTATAATACTTGTAATTCTTTGATTTATTCTGATAAGAATAATACGATTGAAAAGTTTATCTTTGTGTTTTTTTTATAAAACTTTTATATCTTGTTACACAAAAATAGCCAAGGATTTTGGGAACTACAATTGTTATCATAGTAAGTTTGGCCTTAAAACATTTTCAAAACAAGTCCTCAAATACTCAAAACTTGTAAAAATCTTTTAAACCAAGATCCATCCATGGTCGGAAACAATGAAAATGTTGATGATATTGCTGGAAAAAATGCTCCAAAATTTAACATTAACAACAATGCAAACAACATTCCAAACAATGACATACCACGACTCCGAGACTTTAAGGGGGAGCTCATGTTACTCATGTCGCCCAGCTAGAAGTGGATAATTTTCCAAACTGAAAAGCAGGGCCGGCTTTAAGGGAGTGCAAGAGGTGCAATTGCACAGGGCCACTACTTAACGAGGGCCACAAAATTCCATGCACTTTATTATATGTATATACACAACATGAGGCTTGAGTTTAATTAGTTCACGCACTAGTGAAACATGCGTATTTTGTATGTGTATTTAAGGGCCTCTTTGTGGTGATGGCACGGGGCCACCGAAATCAATGAGACGGCCCTGCTGAAAAGACATGACTCTAGTCTATCTTGAGAAACTTGAACCCTTTCTTCTTGAAATTTTGCAAAATGGTCCATACATCCCAAAGTAACTTGCATCCACTCCTGAAAACGTTTTGGCTAAGCCACCAAACCAATGGAGCCCTAAGAACAGAAGGCTTGCTAACCAAGTCAAGAGACTTAAAAGTATTCGTATCTCAAGCCTTCCAAATGACATCATGAATCTGTCATCACATGCAAAACTGCAGAGGAAATGTGGAATGATCTTATTCTAGGTCATGAATGTCCCTTTGAGACCTATGACACCAAAATAGCAGCTCTGATGAGGCTGAAATTCAATGTGTTAAAGGCACTTGATGGTTAAAATTTGCACAAACTTACAACAGGCTCAAAATCTTGCTAAATAACCTATTAAAAAAAGAAATTAAAATTCCTCAATCTGAAGTGAATGCCACATTTGTGAATAGCGTACCTAAGAAATGGCTAAGTCTAAATCAGATTCAGAGAGCCAATAACGCTATCAAAAATTGATAGTCTGACGACTCTTTTTACAAGGACAATTATGAGGAGGACTTAATTGACCAAATTTATGAATCTAAAACTAAAAAGATGCATGTCCAAACCTCTATGTCGGCTGCTTTATACTCAAACTCACTTGTGCAGCATCAAAATAGTGACTATGGTGTAGAAGAAGACACAAGGAGCAGCTAAGAATACCTCTCTGATCTAACTGTTGAATTTAATGATAAGGCCCTTCTGGAAAATCGGTGCTCTCAGACAGGTCTTTCTAAAGAGACTTGCTTTGGGTTTGGAAGGAAATGGCATTTCCAAAAGGATTGTCCTTACAACAAAGCCTCATATCCATCAGCATCCAGATTCCAACACAATCCCAAACATCAACCTAACACATCATCATTCTCATCAAATTATCAAAAGAAACAAAGCCCCTGAAAATCTTAAAAAGATTACAGAGCTTTGTACAAAAGCAAAAAAGGCTAAACTAGCTCTACTCATTCAAAAACCTTCATCATCGGGCAGCACCAAGAATAAGGACAAATAGTTGGTTACTGAAACATATGATTGGGGTGAAGAAGAGTATCATCAAAGGATGATGAAGTCATCTCTATTAAGGCATTCATGGCCTTAGCTAAAGATGAACCATCTGTTGGAAAGAGTGATGCCAGATCGGTTTAATAGGTCAACATCATCATGAAAAAGGTACAGAGACTCTTAGATATGGATGATAATGCTGAAAGAAAACATTGTCTCGACTATACTTTAGTTGATCTCCACTATGTGGAAGATCATAGGAAGAACTTGCTCAGGAAATCTACTTCTCTCAAGAGAGAGCTGAATGATTGTAGGTACGAATTTCTAGACCTAAAGAATATCAAAGTTCACTACTTGGTCCTGCAACTTGAAAATGGTAAACTAGTGTTATCTAATCAAGAGCTTAGAGAAGAACTTACAAATTTAGAAAAGTCTCTTAGTGAACAAATCCCTGCTCAAGCTAAGAAAATTTTGGGTGATCATCCCCTCATAAAAGACAAAAACTCTTCTAAGGAAGTAAAATTTGTCAAGGCCACAAATGAGTATGAAAAGGAAGTTTGTACTTCCACTTAATGGGTAGAGGGTAGAAGTATCCCTGATAAGATGCCAAACTGAAATGCATGAAACATCCTTAGTCTTGTTCACCAATGTGATGAGACCTCACCCTCTGGAATGAAATAGCTGACACATCTAACGCTGAATCATAGGTGTTGATTAAGACCCATTACCTGCCCTACCAAAACTTAAAGGTGATAATCCTAAGTGTGAAGCAGAGGAAACTAGAAAAAAACAGTTAGTTCTGTCCAAACCTCATTAGTCTCTGACAAGACTGACAACGTACCTGAGAAGAAGATTCTCAACATGCCTGACAAAAAGAAACATATTGTAACACCTCAAAACAGGGTTTTGAGCATTATATTACAAGAATGTCATTTGAAAAGTTTGACTATGACTTTTATACGTTCAAAGACTTTTCGGGATTGGTTAGTTAAACCTGAAAGTCAAACTATGAGTATTAATGTTATGTAAATGGTTTTAGAAAGTTTGATTAGTCACAAATACGAATGAATAGGGCTCAAGGGACTATAGTTGCCAATTAGGCAAACTTATATAATTAACTCATCCTAATATATATCCTAGAAAATTCCCAACTTTTCTACAATATTCTAGTCAATGTTTGGTGTGGTGTGGGTGACGAGCTATGAAAGGGAAGGAGGGAAACAAGACCACATTTATGATCAAGTTATGGTGAAATGAGTATCTTAATTCAAGAGTTTAACCCTTAGCAACTATCCTCCTCAAGTAAGTATCTATAGCTTAAGTGAATTGATGAATTATGAATTAGGGTTTATGAGTTGAATTAGGGATTCTTGGGTAAATGGTGATATGATATTTTGTCATTTTGAGTTAATTAATAAGATTTGAATAAATTAGAGTTGATTTTGAGGTTTTTGAGGTTTTTGGTTATATGATCATAGTGATGATCATATGAGGATTTGAGGTGATTTGGGTGTGTTATTGGGTTGTGTAAAACCTTTGCTATTAATGTTACACTAATATGATAATAGGTCTTGTTGATGATTCCTGGTTAGGGACCAAGAATGACCAAGAAGAAGATGATGATAATGTTCTTGTTAGACTTAGCTTGAATCAAGGTAAGTAACCTATTTTTAATATGTTATGATATATGAAGCATCATGTGTTTATGTATGTTGATTATAAGGGTTTAAGTTTGTTTATGTATGTTGATTAAATATTGAGATGGAACCAGACTAGTTAGATTGATTATTTAATTAAGATGGGCTCTTGGTTTAGTCATGGGACTAATCAAGGTATGTGAATGATTTATGATTTAATACGTTGTATCAGTATGTTTGATTGTGGTAATGATGCTTGTATGTAAGTGATTGAGTGATTGGTGTAGTAAGTAAGCAAGTGATGTAGATGTGTGGTTAAGTGAATTAGTCATGATATGTATGTATGCATTTGATTATGTTATATACGATAATATGTTATTGTGGGTTACTTACTAAGCGTTTTGTTTACCGTTATAATGTTTTTTGTAATCAAATTAAGGTTTGAGGTTTTCGATCACATAAAGGTCGAATACTTAGGGTTTCGGATGACATCAAATAAGGACTAAATATACACATCATTTATCCCGTTTATATTACTTATTTTATACTATTTTATATGAGATTTAATACGTAATCGTTTACTTTTGTAAATCTCGGTAATATTGGAGCAATTGGAAAAAGTTGTGGAAAGAGACGTGTTTTTAAGCAAAAACGAAGATATTGAAGAAAGTGTATCGTTCAGACCTTCAATACGGCGTATCTACGCTTGGAGATACGCCATATAGGAGCCCTAACTTATTAATGACCCCATGATGGGAATGCATGCAATACGGAATATCCAATGCTATTGATACTTTGTATCTAAAGACGGATGAAAACTAAGTAAAGATTTGGACGTGTTGCAATGTTTCGTCATAACTTTTGCGCCCGATGTCCGTTTTAGTTTATTCAAATGGCCACGGAAAGAAGAAATAGAGAACTATATATCTAAATTATAAAGTGTTCAAAAATATGAAGATAGAAGATACGTATATTTTCTACAAAGTGCAGCTCGTGGTAAATATGGCTAATTGGTTTATTATGTTAATGGGCCTTAAACCCATTAATGTAACATTTATTTTGGGCCTTTGATTTGTGATATTCGGCTGGAACAAAGAATAGGCAACAATGGACGAATTGTATTGAAAAACTTGTAGGCGAAAGAGTATTTTACTTATAATAACAATCTAATAGTAGATATCCTAGCAACCGGAGCATATGTATCGAAATAATCAATACCCTCTTTTTGTCTAAAGCCTTGGATTACCAACCTGGCTTTATACTTATCAATAGTACCATCTACTTTCATATTCCTCTTGAAGATCCATTTACTTCCTAATGGTTTACAACCAGGAGGTAAATCAGCCAATTTCCAAACTTCATTTTGCAAGATAGAATCCATCTCATCTTGGATTGCTTCTTTCCAAAAAGCAACATCCCTTGAAGCCATTGCTTCACTATATGTCATTGGATCCTTATCAATATTAAAACAATATTGATATTGGTAATTAATTTCATTCCTTGATCCTTCAACTAAGTAAAGTTGAAAATCATCACCAAAAGTTTTGGTTTTTCTTACTCGTGTACCCTTTCTTGGTTCAGTGCTAGTCGATGGAACATCTTCGGTATTAACCGGTTCCTTAGAACTATGAATCATATCCCTTGGCCTAGGTATAGATGTGAATCTTTCTTCATCAAAGATTGCATCTCGTGATTCTATCACAGAATTCACAGAAACATACTCTTTAGGTTCTAATACATAAAACCTATATGCATATGAGTTTTCAGCATACCCAATGAATATGCAATCTATACCTCTTTCACCTAAAGTTTTCCTTTTAGGTTCAGTGAGCCTAACAACAGCCCTACATCCTCAAACTTTGAGAAAACTCAAGTTTGGTGCTTTTTTATGCCAAAGTTCATAAGGAGTTTTCTTATTGCTTTTACCGGGGATACGGTTTAGCAAATAACAAGCCGTTAACATGGCTTCTCCCCAAAATCCTTCACTTAACCCCGAATAAGACAACATTGAATTCACCATTTCTTTCAATGTCCTATTCTTCCTTTCAGCCACACCATTTTGTTGTGGTGTGTATGGAGCCGTTGTTTGGTGTATTATTCCGGTAGATTGGAAATATACCGGATCATAATACTCCCCTCCACGATCGGTACGCAAGATTTTTACCAAATCCTTTTGATGAAGCTCTACCTCTTGTTTATAAATACGAAATTTATCAAGAGCTTCATCCTTTGAATGCAATAAATATATATAGCAATAACGTGATGCATCATCAATGAAAGTTATGACATATTTCTTATTTCCTAGAGATGGTGTAGCATGCAAATCACATAGATCACTATGAATAAGGTCTAACAGTTTGGATTCACGATTTGAATTTTTAAATGGTTTTCTAGTAATCTTAGTTAACATGCAAGTTTTACACTTATTATGGTCCAACTCAATAGATGGAATCATACTCATTTTAGACATCTCTTTCATTCTTTTATAATGAACATGTCCTAGTCTAGCATGCCATAATTCCATGTTACTAAGTTTAACACTAGATATAGAATTAACCATACAAACCGAATTAAAAGTAAAAGGCATATCTAAATTAAGCATAATCATTCCATTACACAAATAACCAAATCCAACAAAAGAACCATGTTTCGACAAGATATACTTGTCGGATTCTAACACTTGTTTGTACCCACAATTATTTAATAATACACCGGACAACAAGTTTTTCCGAATACCGGGCACATACAATACATTACACAACGAAATTGTTTTTCCAGAAGTAAAAGTTAAATCTACTAGTCCAATTCCAAGTATTGGTTCTATTGCGACATTTCTCATAGTTAAAACACGTCCATCATTAATAGTTGCAAGTTCCTTGAACCATCTTCGGTCCTTGCACACATGACACGTCGCACCAGAATCATACCACCAAGCAATATCATCATCCTGTACATAGAACGATTCACAAATTAATGATACATAATTCAAATCCGAATTATAATTAATTGTTAATATTGTACCTGCTTGTTTTGGATCTCCTTTGGATCCACCACTAGTACCAGCCTCGTTTTTGCCTTTTCCACTACGGCAATCACGTTTGAAATGTCCAGGTTTCCCACATTTCCAACAGCCCCCATCGTTGGACTGTTTTGCTTTCTTTCCATTTCCCTTTTTGTAATCGTTACCTTGAAACTTTCGTTTCTTGTTCTTAGAATCCGAACCCTTTTTGAAACTATTATTAGTTTCTTCAACCATATTGACATTTGAACCGCCAATATCCTTGTCTTTTTCATTCACCCATGTTTTCTCCATATGTCTACACCCTTCCTCAATACTAATGGTACTTCCCAACTCAACCAAATTGTATTCTTCCTTCTTATGTTTCAAAGTAGTTTTGAAATCCTTCCAAGAAGGAGGAAGTTTGTCAATAATAGATTCCGTCGCAATGGATTCATCCATTTTTAAACCATGTTGGGTAAAGCGACCAAGTATACTAAGACACTCATTGTATTGTTCCATAACGGAATGACCATCTATCATTTTGTAATTCATGAAATCACTAACCAAGAATTTCTTACTGGATGAATCTTCAGCCATGTACTTGGCTTGAAGCGTTTCCCATAACTCTTTTGCAGATTCTACGTTTTGATAAATATCAAAAAGAGTGTCACACATACCGTTTAAAATTGTTCCTCGACATATGAAGTCATCATTCCAGAACTTGTTGCGTTTTCTGATTTGATCAATGGTTTCACCCTCCACTTCCTCCGGTGTTGGTGTTGTCAAAACGTACACAACCTTCATGGTGGTTAACAAGAATTGCATCTTCTTCTGCCATCTTCGAAAATCCTGCCCTTCGAATTTGGCTAACTTCACAAACTTAGATGTCATATCTCGCACAGATTCTCCTGCCATCTTGTTAAGAAATTTAATCGATCTTTGTTGTTTATGTGTCGTATATGGGGTGATAGGGTATCCTGATAGCAATTAGAAGTCACGAGTATGATCGCTTTCAGATCGATTAAATTGGAGTGGATACCAATTAACGACCGGATAAAATCTAATTGATTCAAGTTTGTGTATATCGTTGTGTTTGCAATCAGAAGGATTTCTGTATACTTCTGTCTCTTCTGTATATTCATCAGAACCGTTTATGTGATAAAACGTTATTTAGGGTTAACTGCCTTTTGGCAGTTTCAAGGTTTCAAGCTGTCAAATTTAGTCCCTCAATTTCCGAAAATATAATTTTCTGAGGAATTTTTGACATAGCAACTTAGTGGAAATAAAAAATTTTGGAATTTTTGACATAGCAACTTTTGGCAGCTCGACCCCAGCCAGGGGCGCCGCCCCTTGGACCCTGCTTCTCTCAGGGGCGTTGCCCCCGAACCCCCACCAAGGGGGCTACCGCCCCCTTGGAACCCCCGTTAGTCCAGTTAATATTCATATAAGTGTCGACCCTTATATGTATATTAAACTCAATCTATTTTACACTAAAATACCAACACTCAGTTTTTTAGTCACCTTCTTGCACGATTCACATTCCTTCCAACCATCCTCGTTTGAATGAAACGTTTCACAGAACTCTCCCGATTTATAAATAGAACTACACGGATATATTAAATATATAAGCCACTTAAAGGTATCCAGTAAACCATATAAAGACGGGTCATCTCAAAATATATACGTAACATCAATTCTTTCATACCCACAAGATCTTATGCACAAATTTCTCCATATAATCACATAAAATATAGAGTAAATCATATCTAAGTAATACCCTTTTAATTTAGATTAACTTTTAGGTTGTTATCAATAACAACTTGAAATATGTATCAGACTTTCATTTACAGTACAATTAAAACACAGTTATTCCAGATATTCAAAACGAAATAAAGGGTAAATATATTTTTAGTAACCTAATCAAAGTCATATATGTATAAACCCGAGGTAAATCAGCCATGGACGAATTGTATTGAAAAACTTGTAGGCGAAAGAGTATTTTACTTATAAATATTGATGGCACACAAATAATAAGGGTGTGTTCGGTTGCTGTGGACCACGACAGAATAGATGAAAAGAAAAGTGTTATACCCTTTTCTTGGCGCAAGTATACAACAAGAAGGAAGATAAGGTGTAGTGCACGAGAGGCGTTTGGTTCAAGGGTTTCTCCACAATCACAAAAAACATCTGTCATTATAGTAACTTTTATTAATTATTCAGTTAGCATATTTGGATTTATTATGAACTCGTTTGCTTATTATTTAATTTTATACTTTGTTATGTTTATTGATATTATGAGCTAACACCTTTGGGGTTAGCCAAGTTTATAAAGATTATGTGTTTTTGATATGTTTTACATCGATTACTAGTTGACCTCGTTGGATATTATTTATGTTTATCGCCTATGCTCATTTATTTACTTGTTTTTGGTTGTCTTGTAACTAGATCTATTGATTATGCCCTAAAATTATGTAACATACTTAACGGCATTAGTGGTTATTTGAATTATAAGCCTTAGATCTGAATCATAATAATTGAATGTAGAATTCTAACTGCATTGGTCCTAGCTTAGGAGCATAAGTTGAGAAGATACCCTAAGTAGGTTCTTTTATTGTGACTAGTACGTGTAATACTGCTAGGTAGAAAATTACAAAAATGAGTCAAATAAGTTAGTAAAACTAGTAGAAGTTTAGGTTGCATTTATGTCACCTAGATAGATTATAAATAGTAATTGAAGGACATTGTGGGGGCTTCGTTAATGGTGACAACATTAACCCTCGTCACAGCCTCGGATTTAGGGAGAAGATCCACCTAGTTTACATTAGCAAATCACCAACGAGGGACGGTACCTAACTAGTAACCATTGCACTAGTAAGACATGTCACTTATACTTAATTGGAATGAACTTGGCTAGTACGTTCTTTCTATCTTGATTTAGTGTGTTTTTACTTCTAGCGTTTATCTTGCATTATTTAGTTTATTTAATTGATTTCTTAGATAATTAGTAACCAAACTCGTGCCAGACTCTCAGGATTAACCCCCTTTGCGTTAGTTTAGGTGAATTAGTAGTTAGAATACCTTTATAATTACTATATTAGTAATTCACTCCTGATGAACAACTCGTACTTACAAGTTACCACACTAGCTACATTAATCGGATACACTGTCCGTTAGTGTTAGTTTATAAGTTAGTTTGGCAAAATATAAATAGTTAAACTTGGTAATAAAATATATAGACCTATTAGAACACATCAGTTTCCTAAACCCTAAAGTTGTCAACTTTGTAAAAATACAAGGGTGTCCGAGATTAAAACCTGAAAAACCCTTAATTCGAGTTAATCGCAAAAACTAATTCATGAAAACCCTAATTCTTGTTTGCAAGCTTTTGGTTTACTTTCTATGATTTAGGGTTTTAGATATTTTTGAAAAAGTGTAAACTTTACTAAAAATATGCTAAAACTATATTTGGAAACCTTAGGTTACCAAATTAGATCATATGGTAAACAAGATAGCTTAGGGAACAAGAAAGACTGCCTAAGGTTTACCCAAACCCTAGGTGAGTTGATTTTATAGATCCTACCTAGATGGGATCATGAAAAATCGACTGGCATGAATCTTGGTGACCAAGCAGGTGGTTTCATAAACTGATGAAAGATCTAGTTGCCTAATTCGGAATCTGGGATTCCAGAATGTAAAAACTAGGGTTTTAAGACATAACCGGGGATTTGAGAAATAATTTTTTTTCTTAAAAAGTCCGTAATATAAGTTTTCAAAAATTAAATATGATGACTTAGGGTTTCTTGTTACCTAAATCACAAAGTTTTAAAATTTTACGTTTTTGGAAACCCTAATTAGGGTTTATAAATTTTAAAAGTGAAATTTTCCAAATTGACAATATGAAGTAATAAGGTAAGAATTGTCATTCTTGGAGAATGATAGGTTGCATTAGCATGCAACAATACAGGTGATTCTCGTGATTTTGCATGTGCTATTAGGATGGGTTACACATGTAGTGTATGTGCATGTGTAGTAGGTCCTAGTGAATCATAACTTAAGTCTTTCACTTGTACTTTATTAAATAGTACTTTCCTGCTTAGTTTAAAATCATGCATGACACGAGTACGAACCATAGACGAATATATAAATTGCATGATTGTGATGTAGTAGTAGTTATGTTTATATTTTATTTTTGGGTTATAGGGAGGCCTGCATGCCATATTCATTCCTTCTTGTAATTTATTTTAAAGTAGAGTAGAGTAGCTTTTAAATAAATGTAAACCAAAAAATACGTGACACAAGGAAGCTCACATGAGATAGAACAAACTATGAAGTACGAAGAAATAGGAGTTCACTGGGATCAATGAGGAATGAAGATCCACCAGGAGCAAGAAGAATCACGGGTGATGCTAAGAAGAAACGGAGTCAGAAGAAGCCTTCTTGCCTTGTGTAATATTTTAACCCTTAGGAAAATACCCAAGTTGATTCCGGAAGTGGCTCTCAGGATCAACATTATATGACGGCTCGGTTGTGTCAACCGTGTTTTATTCAAGCCTGATATGCATGTTATCTGTAAATAATATTTCAACCGGTATTATTTAGAGACTTAATAAAATTGGGCGTCTCTGCTAAAGTCATGGAAAAGGGTGTACTTAAGCATCGAGTTCTTGACAACAAGTTCGCGTAATAAATGGGTAACATCAAGAATTTAGCGGAACCTATCTAAAAATGCTTGGGAAGGGTAACCCGAGCTTGAACACTTTTATTACAAAATGACTTGTTTTTCTAACTTAACAAATCGTGGTATGAATTCATGCATAGTTTATACATAAAACGACTTTTTGAAGAAAATCATTTTAACATTGGATATAAAAAGAAAAGACATAAAACTGATGGGTTTAGGTCTTTCCCTATGTGTAATATTAGACTAATGCGCTCCATAATTGTTACACTCTATAGTTATTTACATATTATATGTGTTGGTATGACCACTTTAGCGAATACCGAAATTAAAAGGGATGAAAAGGGATGAAAAGCTAAACGGGTAAAAAAGTATATAATAACTCAAGCAGTCTCGTCGCTTGAGAAGACTTGAGAGTTTAGACTTCATCGCACGAAGTGGCAGACCAGCTTGAAAGAAGCATGACATCATTGAGCAAAGCATTATAACTCCAAAGATGAATAAGTTTATGATCAACATCCACCATTAAAGGGACATTGATGAAAGCACATACTAGGGGGAAACATGGTTAGTTCATACATGTTGCATTTCAATTTCAATTTAACATATATGAACTAGGGCTTAATAAGGTATCACGCTCACAAATAACACATAGGCTAATTAGGTATATTTACATCAAGCTTTGGTCGTGCATTATGTTCAACACGGACGGAGCCAAGAATCTGCGTTAAGGGGGCCTCAACTTTTTTTTTTTTTTTTTTTTTTTTTTTTGGTAAAAAAATACAATTCTTTTCTTTTATAAGCTGAATCGAAGTTTGAATCATTCGACATACAGTTCAATGATTTTTTTTTTTTTTTTTTTGGTAGTAACAAACAATTACTTAATCGACGCGACAAAATCGACCGAAACAAGTCGATTGGTAAACGGTTTTATCAAGTTGGGTCAGGGCTACCACAAATAGTTAGGAAAATGGTGTAAGATTGTATCGATTTAAAGGCTATAGTTACAAATACAATAGAGATAATAAAAATATCATAGTTTATGACTGACATTTTTATAACCAAACATGTTAGACAAACTAAAAAATTATCAAAGCAAATGAAATTTTTATAGTTTAAGAAAAGTTCATTCCTATAATAAACCACAAAACAAAATATGGCAAATGATATAATCTAGTCCTATAGCCTCTTAGGTGACACATAGAATAGAAAATATTATCAAGAGATTTTGACTTTTCACCTTAATTTACCCTATAACATATATACATAGCTGTGTACATTTCCCAATTACCTATACACGTTTTTATCACTTTTCTCTCACATGGCAAATCACATTCACCTTCTCCGTCATATTTTGGCTGAAATTTATAATTTTTTTCCCTGCAAATCATATTCACCTTCATCTTCTCTCATATATATCAAAGGTAGTTTAGCCGGTTAGGTGGTGGTTGTGGTGTGTGTGGGGGTGCTAAGCACCCTCCAGCCCCGCTACTGGCTTCGTCACAGTACAAGTGATATGCATAACTAGAGAATAAGTTAATTAACTAGTAACAATACAAGTGATATGCAAACAACTTGTCAAGTAGCATTGCATATATTTAGTTATGTCTTTCACTCTATAAATAGTTAAATACACATTCTCATTCAGTGAAAAAAACACCCAATCGTGTCTGTCTCTACTTAAGCTTCTTATTTTATTTACATTGTGCAATACTTTCGTATCTGACTTGAGGGTCGGAGTGTATTACAGGGAGAAAGTCCCGTATACACTAACGATGCACCTTATTTCTTCACTGAAGGATAAACAGGTCCACGTATTCCGCAATCAAGACTCGTCATTTGGACCCCTGAATCAACGCATCATCAAATATGTATGTGACCCAAGTTTGAAAGCCTACATTTTAATGCACGTATTAAATGTGAGTCATGTAAGAGTGTCACTCTTCGGTTGACATGTAGTCTACTCCATAAACTATTTTAAAGCATACACTATATCAGCTACAATACAACATTAATTATACACTGGTTCTCAGATAGATATCTGCTATTTTCCTACATCAGGTTGATGCCTGCAAGTCTGCAACATGTTCGGCACATATTAAATTATATCAGCCCTTGTGCTTGTAATTTTGGGGCCCCTGAAAAAATGGAGGCCTGTGCCATCGATCACTTCGCACATGGCCAAACCGGGCCCTGGTCAGAAGGTTTTCTCACTTCCATGACAATCTTTCCATCAGTATCCCTCCGATAAAACGCCACTGAAAACAAAGACGCAGACTTTAACCTCTTTTCTCGGAGAAACATTTCACTAATTTAACTTCAACTACTTTTGAGATATACAGGTACAAACTGAAACACTGAAATAATACATAACATAAGAATCACCTGTGTCACCAGCTTGCAGGTTCTTTGAAACATAAAAATCTTTAAGCCCTGACATAACGTATGTTGCTTTGTTATAATGAGGCCAGCAACGGAAATAAACACCCCATTCTTTCCCGTCTGTGTCTATAATATTCAACGGGACCATCTGAGTGCCAGTAACTTCAGGGAAATGAGCCTGTTCAAAATATTATCCATCCACGTTTATCATCATTAAATTAAAAAAATAATAATAATAATAAAATAAAAAATAAAAAAAATAAAAATAAAAAATCATAATATTCGTTACTTGGAGTGTTTAGCCTCACCGTAGCATAATTCCTTGGGATTCTCATACAACTGGTCTTCAAATTGGAATCAGTAGTAGACACCACTTTTTCAAACAAAGGGGTGAGAACAGATTTCAGGCTAATTAATAGTTAAGAAAAATGTTTAAATCGTATATAACACATCAGATACGCATAGTAAATAAAAGGATACTCTGTATCGTTGGTAAGATCCGTCACATCTGTTGAATGTGATTCGTCGTTTGAACAATCTCGTCCCTAAAGATAGGTTAATGGCTTTTAATTTATAAGAGTTAATTATATTCTTGTGATGGTAGAATACTATGATACACGGTGAAAGATGAAAATTTTTACAAAAAATAAAACACATCCCCATCTTACCAAAAGAGAATTAGCATCAGAACATTTGTTACATGTAATCCCACCGGAATCATGCATCATATAATCGCTAAGTGACACAATGCATCCACAATGAATGAGCTGCAAAGATATGATAGAAAATCTGTTAAGTATATGCTTCTTGAAAAACATAGCTCGGACAACCACAGTATTGTTGTCACCTGCTTGCACGATTCACAGTCCCTCCACCCATCCTCGTCTGAATGAAACATTTCACAGAACTGTCCCGCCTTATATATAGAACTATACAGATTGAAGATACAATCAAGGCAAATCAATCCAAAGATGGTAATTTGTGTATATCAACAGATTAAGCCATCAGTTTTTCCATTCGCAGCACTAGGTTTTATCCACAAAAATCAAAATTCAAAAGGATGTAGTTTGAAACTTTGAATCATATTGAACATCATTGATAAGATGTTCATTCTAGATAATTACATAAAATATAGAGTAACTCTAACCCTTTTAGTTTCTTCGAGTTTAAAAATCAGGGTGTTTGTATAAGCGAAGTATTAAGTCAAAATTTTCAGCCAGATTACAACGGATGCGCCATAAATCATTGAAACAACTTTTTTTAATGGCTAAACAATCAAAATACAACTAGTCCAATATAAACTGTATGGAAATCCCTTTTCAGAGTTTTTGCATAATTGCATCACTATGTTTCAACTTGGGCGTTTGTAAAAATTTAGTAACAAATCAAAAACAGCACCAAAGGGCTTATAGATGCTCCCCAATCATCAGGGATACGTGTAGATTGTATATAATGAGATTTTAGCGAGACTGTAATATACATACATTGCCTTCCACAAAATAGAGGGTAACTCAAATTATAAACGCCTTCTAACTCAGTGAACTTCAAATTACCCATTGATTTAACAACTTTAGTTGTTTGTATTAGCCTATTTTCTGGACTTATCAGCTTTTTGAGATCTGGAAAAACGATAAAGCTCGAACTTCTGGATTCATAAGCTTAAAATCTTGAACTTACGGCTTATCTAAGTTCTTTGTGTTTGGCGAAACTAGCTCGAGCTAGAGCTTATAGGAGCGGGATCATATAAGAGTCGGAGCTTTTAGTTTCATAGATGTTTATGGGTGTAAAATTGACATTGTGGGACAAGGCAAATAAAAATACACAAATATATAGAAGCTTGTGAAATCCAAAATCTCTTATGAGAGCTTAAGCTTTTAAAATAAGCTAGCTTTTAATATTTTGTTTGGCAACAAAATTTATAGAAGCTTGTGAAATCCAAAATCTCTTCTTTTAGAAGCTACTTAGAGTAGCTTTTGAAGAGTGTAAAAGCTTCTAAAATATTTAAGTACATTAATACCCTTGAAATAATACTAATATATTTGTTTGAATGACGTCATTTAACATTTTAAGCTCCAACTACTTTGTCAAATATCTATCTTGTAACCTCGAGCTCTTGCTCTTATCTAGTAAGTTGTAAGCTCGAGCACACCAACTAAATTGTGCCAAATATGCATATTAAAAGGTAACTTATTTTAAAAAACTTAAGCTCCCCTAAGAGCTTTCGGTACAGTGTGCCATGGCTCAAGCCATAGTCTTCGGCACAACTCTATGGCGCGAGATACCACACTGGAGTTCAGCTGGTGGGTTGTGGCGCCATAGCCACCAGCCCACGCCATGGGCTATTTCCTTTCTATTTTTTTCTTTTTTTTATGTTTTAGTGGGGTATATGTGGACCCATAGCACCACTTTTGTACAGGGAGGGGTGTTTTGGTGCCATGGACAAAAAGTGCTGAGGTGGCACCACCCCACGACACCAACCGTACCTAGCGCTCTAACTACTAATATATTTGCTCGAATCTTTTAAGCTCGAGCACACGAACTAAGTTGTGCCAAACATGCATATTAAAAGGTAACTTGTTTTAAAAACTTAAGCTCTAAAAAGCTCTATTCCAAAAGACTAAAAAACCTATTGTTCCAAATTTCAATAAGCCAATAAGCCCATAAAATAAGCTAGTCCAAACACCCCCTTTAAAAACCCCAAAAATAAATCACTAAAAAGTAATCACTACAATTAATTAAAGTATAAATTGGATTGCTAAAAGTTACCAGCAAGTATAGCAAAGCTGAACATATTCACCGGTGCTATCTTTCCATCCATTCATCAACTTAACAGAGGAAGAGTCATTACAATTGAAGCAAGATTTGATCTTTAAAGAATCACCCATTTCAAATGATGAATTTGAGTTTAATTGTTAAAACCAAAAAGGGTAAGCTTGGAAATGAAGTCTGGCATGAAACCCAGGTCGGAAATATTCTCCGGTGCCGGAAAGGTGGCAGCTTTATGTGCCGGAAAGGTGGGTGGGGGGAAGGAGGTGGGTGGTGAAGTGTGAGCGATTTTATTTTCTGGAGAAAATTAAATGATGACACGAGTTTTGGAAAATAAAATAAATAAATAAACTAGTCAAAGGGTTTGACACTTGTCCTTGAGCATCGGGTATCGTGGCGTTGGTATTGGCATTACACCATGCGCCATCCAACGTGGCAAGGAATTGGGTTGAGCCAAAGCCGAGCTATGTCGTAGCCCCTTGCCCCATTTCATCCGTCAAGGAATTAACTTTGAACCAAAAGGACGAGTTAATTTATTTTAATTGAGTTTTTGTTTTAATTGAGTATGATAAATATCAAATTATATGTTTAGTTATGAATTATGAGGTAGGTGTCTTTTAAGTGTGCAGGTGAAAAGGAGAGTTTTTGTGAGTTGGCATGATGTGGCGTCAAAAAATGGTCTTGGCTTGAGTTATCGTATCGTACCTTGCATTTAAAAAATTAAAGGTAAAAAAATTTGTCTATAAAATGATTTGACTTATCGGTTAAACTATATCTATAAATTTCTTTTTTTTTTTCATTATAAATTGCATTTGATACACATTAGTTAAAATTATAAATTAGTGTAATTCTATATTGCGTTTAATCGGATTTTGTGGGTTAAATGCATACTTCTCTCGACTCGATCTGTAGTTCTAGTAAATGGTTGCCCAACACCCGAGTTTAACTGCCAACGCGGTGTCCCCAAGGTAACCCTCTTTCACCCTTTCTGTTTATAATTGCCATGGAGGCTTTCTCCAACATTATCCAACGTGCCTCAAATGTGAGTCTACTCACTGGAATCAAATTACCCAATTACAGACCAACCATCACCCATCTTTTATATGCCGATGATGTCATATTAATCGGTTCATGGTCCACTCACCTCCAAAACATCTCCAGAATCCTTAGATGCTTTTACTTAGATTCTGGCCTCAAAATAAAGTTTCATAAATCACGTTTCTATGGCATCAACCTAACCACTAATATCACCAACATCTCTGCCACCACTTTAAACTGTGAAGTAGGCCAATTCCCCATAACTTACCTTTTATTAATTGTTGGAGCCAACATGAATCTAATCTGAAATTTGGCACTTGTTATCCAAACTTTGAATCCCGTCTCTCACGTTGGAAAGCCTCATCGCTTTCCCTTGGTGGAAGAATAGCCCTCATCCGCTATGTGCTTGACAGCCTCCCAATCTATTATTTCTCGTTGTATAAGGCCCCGGTAAGCGTTATCTCCAAACTTGAATCAATTCAAAAGTCCTTTTTTTCGGGAGAGTCAAATACAAATAAGAAAATTTCTTGGATTTCCTGGGATAGAATTACTGCTTCAACAACTTCGGGTGGGCTGGGTTTGGGTAATTTACATATGAAAAACATGTCTTTGCTTGCCAAGTGGTGGTGGCGCTTCCACAACGAGCCAAATGGCCTTTGGAGACGTGTCATCACCTCCATGAACTATTCCAACCGGAATTGTTCTCTTATACCTTTGAAGTCTAACATGGTGGGAGTTTGGAAGACCATAGCAACGCTAAACTCCCACCTTGCCCCATTTAATGTTTCTTTGGAAAAAGTTATTACAGGTTTAGTAGGTAATGGGTCATCTATTCGTTTCTGGGTTGACACATGGATCGACGAATCTCCACTTCGGGAAACATATCCAGATCTTTACAAGTTAAAAAGACACAAGGGATGCTTCATCAATAAACGATGCACTGGCAGAGGTCGCTTCACACAATGGGAATGGAATTGGGTACGACCCCCGTCTTCTCACAATGAGCTTTTCGAACTCCAGAATCTGATTACTCAGGTCATTCACCTCTCTCTCTCAGCTTCCAATGACATTTGGGTGTGGAAATATGACACCTCGGGCTCTTTTACAACTAAGTCAATGAAGTCTCTCCTTCAATCCACCACCTACGGACCGAACCACAGGAAGTTTCCTTGGAACCATCTAGCACCCCTAAAAGTTAACATCTTTGGATGGAGACTTGAAATGAATTGAATCCCTACAAGAGACCAGCTCCTCAGTGGAAACATCACTCTCACTTCTGCTCGATGCCCAATGCGTAACTCACATGACGAATCTGCTCCCCACCTTTTCCTACAATGCGACTTCGCGAACTCCTTGTGGCTCTTTCTACGTAGCTGGTGCAACATATATATTACAAAACCTTCCAACCTTAGGGAGTTATTTGAGATTCACACAACCACACACCTGGTCAACAAAAAGTTCTCTTTTCAACCTAGTGATCCTCGCTTACTGTTGGATTATTTGGAAGCTCATAAATGAATGAATTTTCAAGAACAAGACTCCATCATTCCGCTTCGCAGCTAAGGAGATTAAGTCCATTAGCTATTTATGGCTATCCAGTCAACCAAAACGCGTATGCAACGGACCCAATGGTGTAGTTTCAATTTCTAAATCCCTTCTCAATGATGTAGTTTAGTTTTCTCAGTATATTTTTTTCCTTGTGACTTTGTATTGCTAGTATCTTTCTAGCTTTTATTTATTTAAATTGTTTGAATGTGCAAAAAAAATAATAATAAATAAATAAATATCAATATGATTTTTAATTTAATAAACTCAAAGTTTCTTTTATAATATATTAAACATTAGCCTAAAGGTACATGTTAGACAAACTCAAAGACAAATTGATATGGTACCATTACCAAAAAAAAAAAAAAAAAAAAGTCAAAGTCCAAGTTTTAAACACGGTTATAATAGCAAAGCGCGAACATGTCATGTTATTTGTTACATTAACGATCTAGCGGTATAGGAAAACACAACATGGGTTATAGTAAGCAGTAAGCAGTAGCTGTTTGTTTAAAAAACATGTTTGGTAACCTAGCAGTAACTGTAATTATAAAGTGTAAAATTACGAAAAAAGACACGTAACTCATAAATTACATTTTTTAATATGGCAAATTCATCTCACGTAGTCACGTACAATCCTAATGATAAATCTTGTTTCATATTAAAAAATAGGCCATTATCAATTATTTACATAAATCTAAGAAATAATTAGCCAAGTGCTACTTATTTGTGCGTGGTTATAAAAGATGGATATGCAGCCCATTTTTGTATGTGGTTATATTTATTTGAGAGTAAATATGTCATTTTCAAACAAAATGTTAGGAGCTCTAAATGGAATGCTTGTTCATGAAGCGGTTCAATTTAGAGCAGTTGGGCTAGTTTCTAACGCTATTGGAGGTGTTGCCAAACAAGCTTTTTCATCTAATGCTTACCGCTTATCGCTTGTCGCTCCTAAACGCTTCCTTAACGCTTGTTGGCTATGTTTGGCGACACGTAGCAGTAAGCAGTAGCAATAAGCAGTAAGCTGTAGCAGTAAGCATTAGTTGCTTGTTTAAAAGACGTGTTTGGTAACGTAGCTGTAATTGTAATTATAAAATGTAAAATTACGAAAAAAGGCATATACTTATGAATGAATGTTATTTTTTAAGGGTAAATTGGTAATATTAAAAGTAAAACGCTAGCGGTATATTGGAAAGCTTCTTTAGGAAGCATTAAGATTGCAAGCTTTTAAGGTGTTGCTAAACGCTAGCAGCAGTGTTGCCAAACAAGCATTAAGACTGGAACGCTTGTCGCTTACCGCTCTTAAACGCTTCCAAAAAGGTGTTGCTAAACATGACCGTTGCCAAACATGACCTAAATGTCTCAAAAATGCCAAAAGATTAATACATAAACCATTAAAATATACTAGTCGGATACCCGCGCACAGCTGCGGCGAAAAATATAGTAATATGGTTAGTAAATGAATTGCTAACCCAACTCTCCCCGCAATTCCCTACCCGCTTAGTGAATTCGTTTCACAACACTCTGAACGTATATGTGTTTGTTTGGGTTTTCCGTAGCTTTCTCGTGACATCATTATTACCGTATATAGAAAGATTCTTGCAATCTCTTTCCCGTCAAACACTCACCCAAAAGTATATGATTTTAACGAATCAAGATTGTATTGATTGAAATAAAGGTTAAAATTGTAAAATTTTGAATAAAAACCCCACTAAAAATCTACAAAACTAAAAACTTGTAAAAATATATCAAAATGGATATTTAATTAAAGAGCACAAAATTTTAGAAAATATGGTGAAATTAGATAACAAAAAAATAAATAGATAAAAAGATATTTCAATTTGAAAATATAGGTGAATTTTAAGTTGTGAAGCGACACATGTCACCTTATTATTAGAGCTTCTTATCTTAATTTTTGGTTAGGAGTTAGGCTTGGAGTTAGTTGAGAAGTGACACATGTCACCTCATGATTGGAGCTCCTTATCTTAATTTTTGGTTAGGAGTTAGGCTTGGTTTATCCATGTATTATATAGTAATATAGAAGTATAGATAACATAGGGGAGGTGATTTGCACACTCCTCTTTTTTATTGGCACACTCACGGTACAAGTAATTAAAGCATGCTGTAAATATGGTACAACTATCTGATGCATTCTTTAGAGTGTCCCAATCAAAAACAAAAGTGTGCAAATCAATTCCCATAACATAGAGTGATATGAACATTGACACCAAATCACCAAAAGACTTGATACTTTGATTTCTTGAAATGCTAATTCAAGGCATTCGTAATTTTGTATTTTTTAATTAAAATATGAATCATTTATATATTTTATGACTTTCATTGTCCCGTTTTAAGTGAGAATAATAGGCCAAAAGCTTTAATCTTAGGGATTACATGTGTTTAACTTTTACTTACGGACGAATAATAATAATAATAATAATAATAATAATAATAATAATAATAATAATAATAATAATCCTCTCGTTTGTGTGGGCGATTGTGGCGACTCGCCACGACTAACCCGTCTAGATCCCACAGATGTGATTCAACGTTCAATTGGAGCGGTGGTTTTTGGTTCCTGGTTTCCACTAGCATATCCTTCATCCTTTCGTTGTCTTTCTTTTCTTTTTGGTTTGTTTGCTTTCATGTACATACGCTATATTCATCACGTTTGTTGTATTGGGTTACCTTGCTTTGCTACCTGCTGCGTTCTGGTGCTTTCAGTGGGCCCCACATTCACAGCGAGTTGCTTTGTTGGTGGTCCCCCCCTGAATAAGCCAGAGAGTGGTGATGATTTGAGGTTAGCAAGTTGTATTGTTGCGGTTTGGTTTTATTAATTAGCGTGTTGTAGTTTTTGGTGGGGGCAGTTTACAATTTCCAGGTGGGCCCCACTCCTTTGCTGATTTTCCTAGTGGGCTGCTCACTTAATTATTAACGTGATTCGGTTGGGCCTTTTGGGCTTCTCATTTGGCATACAAGGGGTGCTCTTTGTATTAAACGTGAACTCTTGGAACGATAACTCTTGGGCCTTTTATTACTTTTTTGGTTCGGCATAGGGGAAAGGGTCCTTGGGTTTGACTTTGTTTGACAATATTGTTATATTCCTTATCATGGCTAACCTTGGCGCATTTCGGATATCATGCCCGTTACAAGGACATGAGGGGTGCAGTGGCGGAAATGAGAAGGGGTTCACTAGGAAATATTTTATTGATCATCTGGGCACCCACCATTTTAAGACTGATGTTTTGAAGGCTTCTCACAAAACACGTATTGCGAGTGACTTCTCTTTGTTCTCTGCTCTTAACCAGGCACTTCATCAAGCGGGTATTTGGCTCTGTGGGGAGTGCTTTTGCACTCACACCTTTAGTAAGAATTTCAAACATGCCGTTGGTGATATGGTTCCGGCACCTCGTTTTGACGATGCAGCGATATACGGTATTCCTATACCCATGAGGCCGGCCCTGAATATGGTCGAGGAGAGGGTCGCGGGTGAGTCATATGGTACTCTCACTATTGATAGGGGTTTTGCGGGGGATGCGCCTGGGGTGCCCCCTCTCGTTGGTGAGTCCGCTTACGACATCAACCTCCTTGATCGGGTTTTCTCAAAGAGAATACGTACGGTTAAATGTATTTCCCCTAGGGCGCGACTTGGATTTGCTAAGCTTTTTCGTGGAGCGTTGGATATGGTACTATCATGCCCGAGGGACCTATCTGCATGGGTGCAACTCCTTATTTTACCATCCTGTGTGCTCTCCGCCTTTGTGCTAACAAACCAAACTCAACGACGTTCTGGTGAGAGAGAACGCTACCAGCTCGACTGTATTTCCCGGGCCATCCTCAGATGGAGGGATCCCATAGACAGGCTCGGTCTGGTGATGGATCGGTTAGTCTAAGTGCCTTCATCCTTCATAGGGGGGACGAAACGTTGATGAGGCGAAAAATGATCCGTTTTTAG
The DNA here is from genome assembly GCA_030686995.1 of Artemisia argyi. Taxonomy (NCBI): domain Eukaryota; kingdom Viridiplantae; phylum Streptophyta; class Magnoliopsida; order Asterales; family Asteraceae; genus Artemisia; species Artemisia argyi. Next base: position 237,775,726 of record CM060700.1, on the reverse strand, counting down.
GGGGTCATTTAAGCCCGAATCCGAATTTATTTGATCAAATATTGCCCTAAATCGTTCCTTTTGTGATTTTAGGTGTTTGGAGAGTGAATTCTGGAAAAGAAGCTATTTTGGACGTTTTTGGAGCATAAAAGTGAAGAAAACGGCAAAGTACCAAATTTCCATGCTGAAGATACAAGGTGACGGCGTCAAGAGTTAAATCTTGACGGCGTCAGACATGAAGATTAAAATACCGAAGGTGGTGACGGCGTCAAATTCCTTCATGACGGCGTCAAAGTGGCAAGAATAAAATACCGTGGTTCATGACGGCGTCACATAGGCCGTCATAAGTAGATCAAGGCCATCCGAGGAAGTATATGGCGGCGAGGTGACGGCGTCACATGTAACTCTTGACGCCGTCAGCCTACTTTTCCTATATATAGTTTTCTAGTTTTTTCATTAAAGGAGAGAAGTTTTGGTGAAACCCTAAAGACGAATTTGGTGTATCTTTTACAGGTTTTTCAAGGGTTCCAAACCCTTGAGACCTTGCATTATAATTGAGATAAGTGTTCTTCCAATTCAATCAATATGTCTATGTGTTGGTTGTTTATATCTTGTTCTTGTCTCAATTCTACAATGCTAGGCTAGATCTCTTTTGTGTTTGCTTAGATCTAATGAAACCTAGATGTTGATTATGTGTTGATTACTTGTCTATTCTTGTTTTGGATGAATGATATTATATGTTAGGCTTAAGAAAACTGGCAGATCTCCAAATGGTAACATGCTTGAACGTCTTAAGAAACATGAACCGAGGCGTACTAGGTCTTTATTGGTTGTATTTAATGCATGAGCCACTGTTTACAATCCCTATAGTTGTGCTGGGTCATGGTGTAGGAGGAGATAAGAGCTCATAGAGTTGGGGAGTTATGTATGCCACCCCACGAATGGTATTAAGGAATACAATCCGTCATCCATACAAGTGTAACAAGTAATTAACGTGTAAAAGATATCTAGGGAGTAGTGAAGTCTAAGTAAACACAATTTCTCCAATTACTGCTCACAACCTTAGTATAATTAGTTTAATTTCATTTTTAGTATTTTATTTTGATTGCATCTTACTTTTGGGTTAGTTGAATAGCAACTAATTCCGCCCACTCTTCCAAAACCCGAGATTTTACTTGCTTTCATAAAAATATAAAAATACAAAAATAATCATCTCTCACCTTTAGAACTATTAATTAGGTTTTCTAATCCTAGCGACACTATTCCTAAGCTGAACGATCAATCCCCCGGTACTTGTCACTATACTATACTACAACGATCAGGTACACTGCCTGGTGGGGGTTGTAAGCTTCTCGAGATCCCTTGAGAGGTAAAGCAAGGTGCGATTCCCACGCATCAAGTTTTTGGCACCGCTGCCGGGGAATAGTTATTGTCTAGGTTAGGATTTCTTTTTATTAGGTCTACTTGCTAGATTCCTTTCTAGTAAGATTTTTATTTTTTTTTATTTTTAGGTCTTCTTTAGTCTATCTTATTTCTTTGTGCCTTTGTTCGTAACTCTTTACCATCCGACATCATGGAAGGTGGTAACATCTTTGAACCCATCATCCCACCGCAACAAAACCCACCATTAGAACCCCTTAGGCCCCGAACCTTAGGAGAGTATTCCCGACCTAGCCACCAAGGCTACCGAAACACCATTGAGCTCACCGGAGACAATGTGACCCCCTTGCGATCCGACACCATCCGGTTGGTGCAAAGCGGATGTGCATTCCATGGACTTCGTTCCGAAGATCCAAACCAACACCTTAAGGACTTCCTCAAAATCATAGATTCCATAGACCTAGGTGTTGAAACTAGAGAGACTACCCGTTTATGCCTATTCCAATTCTCTCTACGGGATCAAGCTAGTCAATGGCTTGAGCGTTTACCCGCGGGATCCATCACCACATGGGATGATCTCACCACTCGTTTCCTTGCTCAATTTTTCCCACCAGGAAGAACTACTAAGCTTAGGAATGACATCTTGATGTTCCAACAACGTCAAAATGAATCTCTTTATGAAGCATGGACTCGTTTCAAGGACTTACTTCAAAAAGTCCCTCATCATGGCATAGATCTTTGGCTCCAAGTCCAAATCTTCTATGACCATATCGACATCTCCACGAGGCGAACCATTGACCAATCGGCCGGTGGTAAGCTACGTGATCTTAGTGCGGAACAATCATGGGAACTCATAGAAGATCTTGCTCTCTATGACAATGAAAGTTGGAATGATCCCCGTGATTTGAACAAAACGGTCAAGGCAATATCTTTGCCTTCGAACAATTCAAGCACTCCCGACCATAGGATCATGGAACTTGAGGACCAAGTCAAGTTTCTCATGAAATCTTATGAAGCTCCGAAACATTCAAGCCAAGTGAACAAAATCACTTCTTCATGCGAATTATGTAGTGGTCCCCATGACACTCGTGATTGTGTGGAACTCCCCGGAATAGCTTTTGCGGACTACGCATCCACGCGTACCGACGAAGCGGGAGATAAGTGGTACACTTTCAAGCCCGAGCCAAACACATACGGTGATTCATACAACCCCTCATGGAAAAATCACCCAAACCTTAGGTGGAAACAAAATCAACCTAATTCTTCCAATCCGCCTAATCGTTACCAATCAAACGGTCCACCATCCAACCGTACCTTCAACAACAATCCTTCTAACAACTATGGTAGTACCAACAATCTTGAAGGATTGATGTCAAAGTTCATGGCATCTCAAGAAGCTCGCATATCCAAGTTTGAAGCCGATTTCAAACAAAAGCAAAGCGAGATGACCACTAGAATTGATGCATTGTTGAAAGTTCTAAATGACCGAGAAATGGGAGCACTCCCAAGTGACACGATCAAGAATCCAAAACTAACCGTTAATTCCATATCATCCGTTTCGTCACCCGCTTCGTGTCCACAATATTATTCGGTCAAATCAACGAGCACGTGTTTCAAACAAAACCAAGTTCCCCAAAAGGACCAATCAAATAAAACATCCACTATAGAACCGGTCAAAAGCATTGTTGAAACACCTCTTACGCAAGACCTTGACGATGAATTCAAAGAACTTCACCTAGAACGCCCCGTCATTGATATCTTAGCGTGTGCCCCCTACTATAGCGCCCTCCTAGAAAAATATGAGAAGTGTAAGCTAGGCAAAAATGGAACCGCCTTCGTTCAAAATAAGTTACCTAAAAAGCTTGATGACCCGGGTATATTTGTTTTGCCTTGTAAGATAGGAAGATCCGAAGCTTTGGACACATTAGCCGATTTAGGGTCAAGCCTCAACTTGATTCCCTTATCCTTATTCACCACTCTTAAGCTAGGAAAGTTAGAGGAAACGGAGGTATTGATAGGTCTAGCGGATGGGAGTATTGCACACCCGGTTGGAATGATTAAGGATATAGTTGTTCACGTAGGAAAGTTAACGATATTAGCGGATTTTCACGTCCTAGACATGGTTAGTGACACTACATGCCCATTATTGGTAGGAAGAGGATTTTTAGCAACCGCTAGTGCCATGATAGATTGCAAAGAATCAAAGATAACGGTAGGTGAAGGCGATACTTGGTCGGTGTATGATGTTAAGAAGCATAGTTATGATTGTGAAGATGAACCAACACCATATTGGGTAGAGATGAATAGGAGACCGTCTAGATATGGGCCTTGGATAGAAAGGAATTTCATAGGACCTCAATGCCCATTCTATCTAGAGAAGGACTTTGTTGAGAAAACACATTCGGTAGAACAACTCATAGCTAGAGATGAGGAGCTAGACCCCTTTGAGGATCCCTTAGTCTTTAGGAAGATGATTGAGTTATTAAGCGTAATGCCCATCAACATAGAAAGGAATAAATGGAAAAGAAAGGGAGATAAGTCTAAATGGAGGTGGGACAAGCCACCTAAAGAAGGTGACGGGTCATGGCATATTAGAATGACCTTGTATGATCCGGATGGAGAAAAGTTTGAAAGGTCATACCATACTAAGGAAACCGATAGAAAGTTGAAACCTAAGTTTGATCCCAAAGATGTCCTCAACGAGGAACTCACCCGAATCACGTAGTAACCCATGACTTTGAGTCTAGCTACAAGACTCGTAAATAAAGAAAAGCGCTTCTTGGGAGGCAACCCATGTTTTGTGTGATTTTATTTGTTTGATTGTTATTTGCTTCCGTATGCATGTTTTATTTTTATTGTTGGTTAATCATGTTTCTCAACTAAAATGTGGAAATACTTTATTATGTTGTTTGGCCTAGTCTTAATTTCAACCTAAAGGTATTTTTGCAAAAGATAAGTGTAAGGGGAAACCCCAAATATGTTTTTAAGAAACAAACCGATCATGATTCTCCACAATTTTAAATGAACATGTATATTCGTATTTGTTAGAGTCAAATGCTTGTATTGAGTCATAATGAAGTTTTGCAGGATTTTCTAGGAAGTAGGACAAAGTTTTTCCAGAAATTTTCCGGAAACTTAACATAAGAATTTCTGCAGGTCCATTCTGACGGCGTCAGAGTATTACTCTTGACGGCGTCAGGAGTTAAAATCTGGAAATTTTACCGGTTTTGTTTTTCTAACGGAGTCTTATGGTTTTTGTGAATTATTAAGTTTTATAATCTCCAGGAAATCTGCAAACTTCATTCCACAAGCATTATATCTTACTTTGTTTTCTAGGATTTAGTAACTTATATAGGATGCCGCCGATTTTACGCGAGGTTGCCTTGTCTATTTTCTCAGGATTTACAGGTTATTTGTGACAAGAAGATGATTTATATTCTGGAAGGGAAGCTTTGATTGTTCGTTTTCTTGGAGAAAGATTTAACCTGGCCAACCTATAATCCATACCGAGCGAATCAGGGGAGTATTTGATTTCATTCTCTTTACCTCTTAACTTTTACATTCTTTACTTGAACATTGGGGACAATGTTCATCCTAAGTGTAAGGGGAGGGTAAAAAAGATGATACCTTACATATGCACTTTCGCTTGGGTTTGTTTTGTTTGATAGTAGATGTGTAATAAAACTATGAGAAATACTTGTTAGTGTAATTTTAGTGCCAAATTTAAAATTTTTTACAACATTTAGGAGTGAAACTTTAGCCATAGCAAGCGTCTCATGGATAGGAGATTGTATGACTAGCACATAACCGTATATTCAGAAAAATTTTCCACCCAAAAATGTGAGGTTCGTCTTTAGATTTGATAGGAAAAGCATTCATTATTAGTGCTTATGAGTGTACCGGTAGCATTTAGATTCTAGAACTTGCGTTAGTGATGCATCCCGAGACCGCTAGTAAGACTACATTCGTGTGGTAGGATTTACTACATGATAAGAGGTATTAGGATCACCCTTGTGTTAAACCCGTATTATAATTACTTGACCATTTAAGTCATATTACTTGGCTAGTTAAGTCAACTAATTTTTCCCACACCCTTTGCGATGTACTCATTTTTAGTACACGAAACCCCTAGTACACCCCTCCGAGCCTATCTTTTCGTTTCTAACTTTAAGCATTTTACTTAAAGGAAGAATTTGTTACACCCCACTTAAATGTACACCCAAATCGCCTTAGCCTTCCGTGTATGCGCTCATTTTTAGTGCATTATTGTTATTTGTTAAACCCTAAGTTAACTTTCTAATTGATTACATGGTTGCTAAGTCGAGTCATATCATTGTACATATTGTTTTGGGACGATTGGGACTCATGGGTAAGTACTTATTTTATGGAGTAATGGGGAAGAACATAATATTATTACCCCCATATGTACGTTAATCTTAAAAGTGCTCCAAGTGTTTTGATTTTCTTAAATCGAGTCATTAGAATAGTTTATTGTAAAGTATGTAAAGATTCAAGTGTAAGGGGAACGTTCATACCCCTATGATGTATTATTTTGGATAGTAGGGTAAAAGTGTATGCACAAAAAAAAAAAAAAAAAAAAAAAAAAAAAAAAAAAAAAAAAAAAAAAAAGAGAAAAAGAGAAAAAAACATACGGACTACCATCCCGTTTCATTCTATGATCATTTTATGTTTTTGTTATTTTTCATTTATTAGCTTAAGTCGAGTCTAGTCTTGGCTTAGCAACGCCATCTTGTACATGTAATTAACCAAGATTGTTAACTCGCCACCAGTAAAACTTCCTTTATCCAACAAAACCGTGTAATTCATATCCCTACACCTAACGTTACAACCCTTTAAAAGACCTCTTTGATAGTTTATCCTAGGTGCTTACGCCATGTGGTGGAGGTTTGATCCTTTCCCAAGCCTATGGTAATCTATTTTGCTATGACAGGTAGTGAGAGATATCTTCTATTTCCATAATGTTATATTACTTTATTACACCCGAGAGATGTGAGTATCTAAACACTATTTGTGAGGTGCTTGTGTATGACCTCCGTGCTTGTCTATTGGTCTTTAGTGGAACGATTATTTGTTGTAATTACTTTTATATTAGTGTTAAATGACCCCTAACTTGTCTTTCGAGTAGAATAAAAGCGCATTTGCTTGAGGACAAGCAAATCTCAAGTGTAAGGGTATATGATGAGGCGAAAAATGATCCGTTTTTAGGAGGTCATTTAAGCCCGAATCCGAATTTATTTGATCAAATATTGCCCTAAATCGTTCCTTTTGTGATTTTAGATGTTTGGAGAGTGAATTCTGGAAAAGAAGCTATTTTGGACATTTTTGGAGCATAAAAGTGAAGAAAACGGCAAAGTACCAAATTTCCATGCTGAAGATACAAGGTGACGGCGTCAAGAGTTAAATCTTGATGGCGTCAGACATGAAGATTAAAATACCGAAGGTGGTGACGGCGTCAAATTCCTTCATGACGGCGTCAAAGTGGCAAGAATAAAATACCGTGGTTCATGACGGCGTCACATAGGCCGTCATAAGTAGATCAAGGCCGTCCGAGGAAGTATATGGCGGCGAGGTGACGACGTCACATGTAACTCTTGACGCCGTCAGCCTACTTTTCCTATATATAGTTTTCTAGTTTTTTCATTAAAGGAGAGAAGTTTTGGTGAAACCCTAAAGACGAATTTGGTGTATCTTTTACAGGTTTTTCAAGGGTTCCAAACCCTTGAGACCTTGCATTGTAATTGAGATAAGTGTTCTTCCAATTCAATCAATATGTCTATGTGTTGGTTGTTTATATCTTGTTCTTGTCTCAATTCTACTATGCTAGGCTAGATCTCTTTTATGTTTGCTTAGATCTAATAAAACCTAGATGTTGATTATGTGTTGATTACTTGTCTATTCTTGTTTTGGATGAATGATATTATATGTTAGGCTTAAGAAAACTGGCAGATCTCCAAATGGTAACATGCTTGAACGTCTTAAGAAACATGAACCGAGGCGTACTAGGTCTTTATTGGTTGTATTTAATGCATGAGCCACTGTTTACAATCCCTATAGTTGTGCTGGGTCATGGTGTAGGAGGAGATAAGAGCTCATAGAGTTGGGGAGTTATGTATGCCACCCCACGAATGGTATTAAGGAATACAATCCGTCATCCATACAAGTGTAACAAGTAATTAACGTGTAAAAGATATCTAGGGAGTAGTGAAGTCTAAGTAAACACAATTTCTCCAATTACTGCTCACAACCTTAGTATAATTAGTTTAATTTCATTTTTAGTATTTTATTTTGATTGCATCTTACTTTTGGGTTAGTTGAATAGCAACTAATTCCGCCCACTCTTCCAAAACCCGAGATTTTACTTGCTTTCATAAAAATATAAAAATACAAAAATAATCATCTCTCACCTTTAGAACTATTAATTAGGTTTTCTAATCCTAGCGACACTATTCCTAAGCTGAACGATCAATCCCCCGGTACTTGTCACTATACTATACTACAACGATCAGGTACACTGCCTGGTGGGGGTTGTAAGCTTCTCGAGATCCCTTGAGAGGTAAAGCAAGGTCAATTCCCACACATCAAACGTAAGGATCAAAACGGGGTCAACCTGGGTCAGTGCAAGCGTAAACTTAGGGACGGGCATTTTACTGCTGCTATTAAGGTGCTCACGTCTTCTGGAATCGCCCCATCCACACCTGACACTCTATTGGAGCTTGAGGCCAAACACCCCTATGCCCCCCAGCCGACCCCGTCCTCTTTGTCACTTGATGAGGACGCCCTTTCTGTCGACAAGGACTTGGTACTCAACAGGATTCGCAGCTTCCCCAAGGGGACGTCATGTGGTCGTGATGGGCTACGGGCACAACATTTGATGGATATTTTGGGAGGGGCGGCGTCTGCTATTGCTGATGACTTGCTTGGGTCCATTACTGGAGTTGTTAATCTGTTCCTTAGTAGAAAGTGCCCTAGTCAACTGGGGGAATATATCGCTAGTGTCCCCTTGACTCCTTTAGTCAAGCCTGGCGGTGGTATACGTCCTATAGCTGTTGGCACTGTTTGGCGTAGGCTTGTGTCAAAGGTTGCCTCCTCTTCGGTCGGTGATTCCATGAACTCTTACTTGCAGGATTTTCAATTCGGGGTTGGAGTCCCTGGGGGATGCGAGGCTGTCCTTCACTCTGTAAATAGGCTCATTGAGTCTAAGGGATGTGAAGTTGGACTTTCCATTCTTTTAGTGGACTTTAAGAATGCTTTTAATCTTGTTGACAGGAGCGTCTTGCTTCAGGAAGCTAGGGGGCGATGCCCTTCTATTGCACCGTGGGTTGAGTTCTGTTATGCGGGCCCTGCCAGGCTCTATTATGAGGACTCCATCCTTTGGTCATGTCAGGGTGTCCAACATGGTGATCCGTTAGGCCCTTTGTTGTTTGCCCTAGCTTTGCACCCTTTGATTCATGCTATCAATCAGTCATGTGAACTTACCCTTCAGGCGTGGTACCTCGACGATGGTACTATTGTTGGAGATACGCTCATGGTCGCCAAGGCATTTGATATCATTAGGACAGAGGGGCCCGCTCGTGGTTTGGTTTTAAATGTTGACAAGACTGAACTTTTCTGGCCTACCGAAGACCCTAGAAGCAGAGTGGAGGGCCTATTTCCTGTAAATATTGTTCGCCCGCTCAATGGTGTCAAACTTCTTGGTGGTCCGGTTAGTTTGGACGAAGGTTTCTGTCGGGATTTGGCTTCCAAAAGGGTCTCCAAAACCATACATTTAATCGAGGCAATTAACAAACTCAATGATCCGCAATGCGAGCTTCTCCTTTTGCGTAATTGTGCAGGAGTTTCGAAACTATCTTATGCTTTGAGAACATGCTCCCCCGTGCACTTATCAGAGGCCCAAGCTCAGTTCGATCAGACGTTACGTGCCTCTTTGGAAAAGATTGTTACTGCTTCGGGGCCAGGGTTTGGTGATTGGCAGTGGAGGCTTGCCACTCTTCCAATAAAGCTCGGTGGTCTTGGCATCCTTTCAGCGGGGGATGTCATCCAATACGCTTTCCTCGCCTCTCGGATGCAAACGAACGACTTACAGGACAAGATACTCACTAAAACGGGTATTGTTACACACGGGCCTTCATTCCAGCATGCTTTGGACATGTTCAACGCCACTTGTAACACCGACTTCCTCACTGTCACCGGGGGCGCTTCTGCCCCCCAAATGATGAAAACTTTGGCAAAGTGTTATTTCGGTGTCATTGAGAAAGACCTTATTTCCAAGTACTCACCAAGTCCAAGGCAGGTGGCTATACTTAGTAGTATCCGCGCCCCACATGCGCAGGACTTCTTCTTCGCCATCCCTATTGACGGTCTCGGACAAAGGATGAATCCTCGCCAATTTCGGTCGGTGTTATGTTACAGGCTCGCGGTTCCTATGTTCTCTGAAGGCAGCCTATGTCCGAGTTGCAATGTATACCACATGGACCAGTGGGGGGATCACGCGGTCCACTGCGCTAGCGAAGTGGGTGTTAAGTTCAGGCATAATTTGGTGCGTGATATCCTTGTTGATATATGTTCCAAAGCCGGGATTATGGTGCGTAAAGAGGCTCCAATGGGATTCCTATCGAAGGAAGGGAGAGAATTACGTCCTGCAGATGTGCTATTGTTTAACTGGTTCCAAGGTAAGGACGCATGTCTGGATGTGACTGGGGTCTCCCCGTTTGCTGGAACTGGGGTAACGACATGGGCTCCTAGGGCTGCTTTGAGTAATGTTGTGGAAAAGAAAAGGAAGAAGTATGCGTCCAAGTGTGAAGACAATGGATACAAGTTCGTCCCTTTCGCTTTTTCCACGTTTGGGGAACTTGATGTGGAAGCTTTGAATACACTCTCTCGTGTCGGGACTATTGCCAGCAGCCACTCTAACAATGTTAAGAGCGGCGCTTTTATTTTTCATCGAGTTAGTTTGTGTATTCAAAAAGAAGTGGGAGCACAGATTGTGTCTAGACTCCCCTCCAATTTCATGTAATTTCCTTGGTTTCAATGAAAAGTGACGTTTATAATAATAATAATAATAAATAAATAAATAAAAAAGATGTTTACCGTGAAAAATAACAAACTAGGCATATGTATTTTGCAGTTTACTCTATAATTTCAATTGAACAGTCAAACAGAAATTAAAAAAATAATAATAATAAGTTCCACTTACAAACTTACATTGCTCGTTCGCATTTCGCAACATAGCAATTCATGACCTATCATGTCATGTAGACAAAGAAATAATTCTAAACCATTGTATAATTTAATTTGTTGAAAATGTTTGTAATAAATTATTATTATTATTATTATTATTATTATTGACATTTGAGTCTATAAAGTTTTATATAGAAAAAGAATTGTATAGGAAAAAAATGCATGTAACGATGATATGGCATGTCGCGCTTGCGCCACAACAATATCCACATGGCTGCTGAAGAGATATGCCAAGTCATCCGACACTTCATAAAATGCTCATTTTATTATAAGAGTAATGCCACAACCAAATAACTTTTACGAAAAGATTCACACAATAACATGTCATGATGACTTGTAACCATATATAAGCCCACCGTCAATCCCTCCTTCACCATATCTTTCTTTCTCACTCTATACTCACAAAACCCACATACAATTCTTCGTATGTGGTTGTGAGTGATGGCGATTGTTGTGGGTGGGATTAGCGGTGGTTGCAAAATGGTTGTTAGGTGGTTGACAGTGGCTATAATAGTGTCATGTGAACTTTGAAATGTTTATTTGAATCTGAAATTTGTTATAGTTTGTGTGGGTATAGAGTGGGGAGATGGTGGATGAGGGACTGATTGTGGGATTTATATGCGGCTACGAGTTATCATGTCATGTCATTGTATGAGAATATTTTTTAAAAATTGTGTGATTGTATACTTGCATAATCACTTCTTTTATAAAGTCTCACTTGATATGTGTTTGAGTTTTAGTAAATTTTCTAAAGGAATGCTATGTTATGTCCACATAATTTTTACAAAAAAATGTCCACACAATGATGTAGCAAGATTACTTATCTATTCAAATAGATTCTTACTTTTTGGTATTTCTTTTGATTGGATAATTGATCTTGCCACATCATTATGTGAACATTTTTTTTGTAAAAATTATGTTGACATAGCATTCGTCAATTTTCGATGGGTTTTTTAGGCATGGCTGGCCAGTCTCGGATGGGAACTAGGTTGGGTTGGTCAATTCTTGCTTAATTTGTTTCCAAATTGTGTTCTACTTGTTTCGTATATATGTCATTTAGTAGATGTATGTGTCCCATGTGTAGGAGTGTGACTCTGAAATTGACATGTATTCTACACAATCCAGTATTTTAAGGCATCCACTAAACATTGGTCACAACATTTTTTTTTATTAGAACGACAACTAATTATCTCACAAATTATACATCACAACTATCTCACATGTCCTAAGCAGGACAAGAACCCACAACCATTTAGTTGGGGAGCTTCTCACACAACAAGGTATACCATTGAGACACAAGCCCTTTGGTACATTGGTCATAACATTACAAGCCATCCTTTGCGGATAGATATCTACTATATCCTAAATCAGGTTGATGTCTGCAACATGTTCAGCACACAACAATACAAGACATTTGGCTATGTGATGAGCACTTCAATAAATTGTGACTAGCAGGGATTGGTTACAAATTTAGCTAGCAAATAGAAGCAGAAAGTTCCTAATGAGTCGGGGCCTATGCAGAAGGTTTTCTCAATTCCAAGATGATCTTTCCATCAGACTTCCTCCGATAAAATGCCACTGAAAGACCAACCGCTTGTAGTTATACTTAACAAATCTCACCACACGTAATGATAAGATACGAAGATACAGATCAAAATACTGTGACAATAATATTTAACATAAGAATCACCTGTGTCACCGGCTTGCAGGTTCTTTGAGAAATAGAAAGTCTTAAGCCCCGTCATAAAGTATGATTTTTTGTTACGATAAGGCGCGCAACGGAAACAAACATCCCAGTCTTTCCCATCTGTATCTAGAATATTTAACCGGGCCATCTCATAGCCAGAAATTGCTGGGAAATGAGCCTGTTCAAAATTTTGCATATTCATTAATGTTATCAATATAGTGAATCGGTTAATTTATTGCATAATACTCGTTGCTTGGAGTCTTTTCCACTCACCACAGCATGTTCATTCGGGATTCTCAGTCGACTGCTCTTCAGCCCGGCATCAGAAGCGGTCACTTCTTTTTCAAACAAAGGGGTGAGATCAAATTTCGGTCTAATTTATAGTTAAGAAAATTGCTTAAATCGTATACAACACATCATATACGCAAATGAAAAGTAAAAGGATACTCTGTATCGCTGGCAAGATCCGTGACATCTGTTGAGTGTGATTCTTCGTTTGAACAATCTCGTGCCTAAAAAAAGGTTACAGGTTTTCAGTCTACGCAGTTAATTCTATTATTGTGGGTAGAATACCATAATACAGTTAAAGCACATTCCCATCTTACCAAAAGACTAGTATTTGAACATCCGTTACATGTAATCCCACCCGAATCATGCAAGATATAATCGCCAAGTGACACAATGCATCCACAATGTATGAGCTGCAAAGGTAGAACATTATATCCGTTAAGGAATACATGTTTTCAAAAACATAGCTTCGATAAATCGGCAAATACAGTATTGTTGTCAGTTGTCACCTGCTTGCATGATTCACAGTCCCTCCACCCATCCTCGTCTGAATGAAACATTTCACAGAACTGGCCCGCCTTATAAATAGAACTATACAGATTAAGATCACAATCCAGGTTAGTAAAAAATTCTACTAAATCCATCCGAAGATGGTAAGGTCTATTAAAGTCAGTTCTTTCATTCACACCACTAGATTATATGCGCAAATCCGAAAGGAGATAGTTTGAACTTTGAATCATATTCAACATCATCGATAAGATGTCTACTCTAGATAATTACACAAAATATAGGGTAAGACTAACTCTTCTAGCTTCTTCGAGTTTTAAAATTTGGGGGTTTGTATAAATGAAGTATTATGTCAAAAACTTCAGCCAAATGACTACACATCCACCGTTAATGATCGATACAACCACTCAAGATAAACACTTGATAAATATGATAAACCCCTTCTAGAATTTTAATATCACTACATTTCAGTTTGAGAGTTTCTATATATGAAGTAACATATCCCAAACAATTTTGAACTCAAGAATTCGGCCAAAGTACTACAAATCAGCCATAAATAATCAATAACTACTACATATAATCACAAAAACCGGGTAAACGGAGAAGGATCCCTATTCAGACCACCCGGTCAAAGTCAAGCCTTTTTTTATCAAGTACACAGCCTAACTGGTATAACCATCCCAAGATGTTCACCTAACGAGGTTGTGAACCTGTGTCTCTTCTAAGACCTTCGGCCCACCTTATCACTAGGCCACCTTGGAGATGGTTATAATAACAAAACATATAGGGTAAATCAAACTACATACACCTTCTACAACAATGGGCTTATCAAGTTGTGCTAGCTTATTTAGCGGGTTTATGAGCCTATTTAAACTTGGAAAAGCTCATAATGAACTTATCCAGTTGAGTGTATGCCCTTAAGTAAGCCATAAGGTCAACTTGATAAGCTCATAAGCTGAAAAAACGGGCTTATAAACTTTTCCAAAGGTTATGCTTATCTATGGGCTTACGAGCTTATCTATTTTCGGCTTATGTTTCATAAGCTCAATTTTTTCGGCGTATTTTGAAACTTGTGGGCTTATATAAGTTCGTTGTGACATAATAAACTTATATAAGCCCATAAGTTCCTAGAAATGGGGATTATAAAACATAAGCCAAAAACTCGTCAATCATCTAACACAAACATTCCTTACGACTTATCGGCTTTTTAAACTACCACCAAACGGCCTAGTGCTAAGGTCAGGGAAGGGTCAGAAACGGTCCCGGGATTAACCCGGGTGAGGCCTGAGTCAAAAAGGCTCGCCCTCCCCGGGTATCCTAAACAGGAAAACCTCATCCATTTACTTATGGGCTATTCCAAATCACTAAAACCTTAAGTTAATCCAAACATCATAATCCAACACTCTAAAAAACACAAAACCAACAAACAGAA